>JAREYC010000005.1:49347500-50827500 GCA_030015325.1 Cryptoblepharus egeriae | reverse complement strand
AAAAATATTTTTTTTCAAATATTTTTGTGTCACATCAAATTCTCCAATAGTGGAAGTATGTTTCAGAATTAATTTTGTAGATTAGAACCCTTCACATTCCTGAAAATCTTTAGACTACCACATTCTTATATGGAAATTAGTACTATTTCAGTGGTTCAGCTCTTGATGGACCCAAGGCAATTCATCAAAAGAAAAAGAATACGGTAGTTTGTAAGTCTATGAAAATCTGGATGTTTAAGATTCAGTGCAAGTTTCTGCTTTGTCTTAAGCTTCAGAAACAGAGTTACAAATAGACTGGCCTGGAAAACATTAATCTGCCCACAGTTCTTCACTTTTCTCAGTTAAAAATTCTCCTTGCAATTTTTGGGAGAACTCAAGTAGTACAACAGATGCAGTACAACAGATACAACTACAACAGATAACAACAAAAATGCCTTCGAGAGGTTAATCACTGGCAATCAACAAATCAACGGAATTTAAGTGCAAGAAAGTAATTGCATTTTACTGATTCTCCTTTAAAGTCCTTCCCTGAAATTATAAACCACCTTACCAATCTCTGAGGACTTGAAGTGCTGCAAGGCACTTATGTTAGTTATGAAATACTAACCTGAGATTACAGGCAGAGGAAAAATCAGGCCTTTGCCCTACAAGCAGTAATTCCAAAATGTCGTAAGAAATCTTTTGTCTTCCTTCACTTCTGTCATTCTATCTCCAATGTGCACTCGAAACCAAAACATACCCATCACATGCCAATCTGTGTTTTTAAATACATTTTCCATTCCCTTGTAACTCAGATAACTTCAAGCTTTTATGGTATGAAAAAATGATCATAATCTCAAAGTACACTGGTGAGTGTAACTGAGGACACTAGGAAACAAAGAAGTGTATTAAAAGAGGGACTTTGCCTTTGACTAGTGGTATAGGTAAATGTGATAGTACTGAGAGCCTGAAGAGGTTTCACCTAAAGACTTGAAATGTACAGGAGATGCAGCCTAATATCAAGTGCATTTCTAAAACAAATCACATTCAGTTTTCCAGCCTGAACACAGGTTTGTGAAACCTGAAATCTCTTGCACTGCAAATGTTGATTGACCCGAAGAGTAATGTCAATTTTATTCTAATAGCTCAACATGGTTATCTACTTTTCATCTTATTTATAAGACTGAATTTAAGTGTCATGGAAAGGAACCCTAAGACTGAAAGAAAATTGTAATTAAAAAATGTGCCATCATCTACTTGACTTGAATCAATGAAAGAAGTACAACAAAAAAGGGTAGCAATTGGACCGAGAGTGCAATCCTATCTCTAGGAATTGTGTGAGCAGTAGACAGGATAAGTGGAAAAAATATCCGCTAACCCTGAAGAGACCTCAGTGGCAGCCTAACCCGATACAATTTAGGCCATAATGTCTGGTTGCATCAGCGCAGATTGGGACCGTCCTGGTTTACATCTCTGCTGCAAACATGCTATTAGATTTTAGGCAAGCCTTCTGTCTCACTTGCAATTCCTTAGCTACAACATATGGAAACTACTTATTTACTTGAAAGAGTTGTTATGACAACTACTTAAGGAAAATACATATGAAGCACTTTGCGTACTCAGAAAGTAATATAAGCAGGGCAAGCTTCTTTCAGAACTGAAACTGAGAGCACATTTTAATTTGATATTTGAAAAGGAAAAAGTAAAGCTTATGCATCAGGAACAAATGATCAAATTGGTGGACTATAAAGATCAGACCATAGTTTTAATTCTAAGCCATGCTTAGCAAAAACCATGGTTTGGCTTAATGTCTATATGAACCTATTGGCCAGTTTCTTTGAAGCTTGCATAATGAGAGGCTTGGATCAATAGTCACTACCCTAAAAAACACTCAGCCACAAAACATGCTCCCTGTATTCCCACAGACTCCACCAGACTTTGTTTGGTCTTGACAAAGCACTTTCTGAAAATAACTCTTGACAACATTGAAGATGAACCTTATCTTTTCAATACATTGAGCAAAGTAAAAGAATCCTTGGAACTACTAATCCCAGTTTAGAATAATGAGGCAACCCTGAAATAACACCCACAGGATTGTGGTTCTATATTGTGCTTTCTATCAAAGCACCATAAATCCAATCACGTTATTCCACTTTGATTCCTGCAACTCAGTTGTAGTTCAAAACGTCTGCCCAGATAAACTGATTGAAAAGCAGATTCTAAAATAAACATTTGACAATATTTTAAACAGGGAAGTCAGCATGTTAACAGAAAGTACTCAGGGCCCAATCCAGAACCATCCCAGCTGAGTACCAGCTCCAGCACTGGACATGTCACAAAACATGTTTACAGTATCTGTAAAGAGTGCTGGTACTGGGGGCCAATGTGGAGAGGAGGAGGACGTGCCACTACTGGGACAAGTGAAACTTTCAGGTAGTGGTGCTGCCTCTGGGGAGTGAGATGAGGGTGGAATAGGAGGGGATGTGATTGGCAGAGCAGAGTTGTAAAGCCCAACATGGAGTCTTCCAAGTCTAGAAAAATAGCCAGAAAAGACTTCAGAATCCCCATTATAGGGCTTGGGTCTTTACCTGGGGAAAGGGGACAAAGTCCCTTCCCCTCCTTGAGACTCTTGGCAGCTTCCTTGGCAGCTTCCAGTGGATATCTACTGGCACCAGTTACATGTGTAACTGCTTTGGCACCACTGTTCCAACAGGTGGTGGGAAGCATAGGATTAGACTGCCATTTCTGCTTATAACTATTTCTTTGTTTCCACTGTCAATTTTGGGGGAATAGCCTAGCCATCCATTGGAAGCAAATCACACTCTCAATGATGAATTATCCTAGTTTCACAGAATGAAACAAAGGTTCAAGAGAGTTATCTGGATTATACCAGTAACCCAATGGTGTGGACATATAAGCTGGATTCAACTATAACAGCAATAATGATCCATCCAGCTACAACACATTTTTGAATGATGGCTAAACAAAATGTGTAGTTTGACCCTTGAAGCAGTGCTAGAGGAAAAAGACACACTGAGTTGATGGCTGCTGTGGTGTGATATGGAGGGAATGCAGAAAATTCTGCTGTGTTATCAGTGAAGCAGACTGGATGCCAAAAATGCCTCTCTGTTCTGCCTGTATGCTTCTCAGCGGCAGCTGGTGGGATACTGTGGGAAACAGGAAGCTTGACTAGATAGGCTTTTGACCTGAGCAAAATTCTTATTTTCCAAGTCATCAGCCAAATCTTTGACATTAGACCACTAATTTAACCAACACAAATTTTAATAGTAACATCTGGAGAACACATCTGCAAAATGATTTTGAACTATGACTATTTCAGCTTTTACAAGGGTGACATGGAATAGCTGGAAAAACAGGCTAGCCAACTACATATTCAACAACTTGTGTGATTAGTTTATTGTCAAACTATAGCCATGTAAAAAGCATTAGGCATTCTCCCCAGTGCTATAGTCAGGAAAAAACACATAAACAGTTTGACCTTTTCCGGGGTATTCAACGGAAATATCAGTTCTGGGAAAAACTTCAGGGAATGTGATTAACAATGGTTTCCCTTGAAATAGTGCAATTCAATCCTTAAAAGTATTCCCTTTGAAGCAATAAGCAATCTCTAAGCTAACCTTGGGCAACAGAAGGTACTGATGCAACAACAGACGGAGAAGACAAGGTCATTATAGCCCTATAAAAATGTCAGCAAGTCCACAAAACCACTTTTTTAGCTCACCTGTCCAGACATGCATGTCAGTAATTTTGTTTTATCCATAGCATGAAAGAAAACAATGCTAATCCATAAATGTTTCTGTGATTTGGATTCCATTTGTATCTACAACACGTTCTAGTACACAGAAGTTCTCACTTAAAGTTGTTTCATTTTAAGTCATTGTTATGGAAAAAAATTGTTTTCAGCCATGGCCACAGCATGGATTTTTTATATTCTCCTGTGTGGGTTTTCCCCACCCCAGATAGTTTTTGGATCTTTATTTAGAAGTTTAGTGATATTTTTGTGACCAGAAACATGCTGTAACTCTTGTTTACATATATCAATTAGGCAATGGTAATGGTTGTTTTGTTTAAAAGTTGCAGTTTCTAAGAATTAACAATGTTTAAAGACAACTTGCTGTAGCTAGTTATAAGTTCTTGTAAAATATTCTTGTGATGGCCAAGGTACTGTATTACCTTCTTTCTATGTCCACTTGGCAAGTTAGAGATTGAGAAATCATCTCTAGATCCATTAAAAGTCTGAAAATAAGGCTGGGAAGGGAACATTCCTCTCAAACAGTGGCACAAACAGGAGGATTTTGTTGTCCATAATTTATCCTACCTCTACCAAATGCAATCATAGTTCTTACTGTAGTTCTGTACAAATTGGGATGGGAAAGGTGGTCACTTGATCATACAAAGAAATTATCTGCATAGAAAATCAGAGAATGGCTAGTCTAGAATCCTTCTTTACAGGCTCGTTGTGTATGGAAATTTTTTTTACAAATAAAGTATTTGATTATATGAGCCCCCTATCCTCCCATATTCAAGAAATGAAGCTTCTCAATGTACATTTTGCTATACCTATAGCCATTCACACTACAAACAAGCAGCAGTCCAGAGCTGGTATAGGAGGCAGTGACTCCATTACATGGTAGTTGCAGCGATACTGGCACAAAGTTCTGCACAATCAAATCATTACAGTCTACAGAAGGATTTTCTCCTTTATCTTCATGGATAAAGCCTAAATTCCAGGAAAAATGTTTTTGTAAGTTCTATTGCAGAAGCTTAGCCCATAAAGAAGACAGTGCAAAACAACTGATACATATTACTATGGACCAAACTACATAGCACAAAAGAGATATCACTGGTCCCAAGGTGCTTCCATTTTCCCTGGTAAAGAAATCTGGGTGGAAATAAGGCGGGATTCAATTCTACCACCACTATGGTCCTGAAATCACTCACTCCCCACTTTGTAAGTTATTTCCAAGAAGAATAAAAATATGAAAAAGTAAGGTTCCCCTCCCCTGAAAATTATGCATGTGAGATAGGGCTCCCTTTCTCTCACTGAAGTCTCAACAAAACTGTCATTCAAACTAGCCAATAATGCATTTGACATCCTGTGTAGATGTCAAATCTGATTTTTTTATTTATTTATAGTCAAACGCCCTCCCCAGAACGTTTTGAAGTAATTTTAGCATTTGCCAGCTTTGCAGGGATTGAGACATGAATGTTCAGTGCATGTCAGAAGGCTTAACCTAAGGTGGATCAGTTGAAAAACCAAGGGGCTAAGAGCTCTGAACATTATGTACAGCCGAAGTACAGGTGATCCGCAACAAGATACCAGAGGTTCTGATGACCTTCTCCATTCAAGGAAGTAGACAAAACATTTGAGAACAACACTAATATTACAGAAGCTGCAAACTGGATCTAAAGCTGTTCTTGCAATAAGGTACAATAACCATGCCAACTTCACAGTCTTACTGCACAATCCTAATCATGTCTACTCAAAAGTAAGCCCCATTGTGTTCAGTGGGTCTTACTCCCAGGAAAGTGTCTTTAGGATTGCAGCCTTAATGTGTGTATGTGTGTGTGTACAGAAATCTTGAAAAGAAGCAGGAAACGAAGACAGGAAAGCTAAGCCTACATCAGTAAAACTCAAACTGGAGCAGCATTTCAAACCACCTGAGAGAATGAAGTGAAATAAGATCTTGTTTTGTTTCATGAAATACCATAATTATCTTCGAAGAATCACTATCATGCATGGCTTTCTGTCATAACAGAAACCTCTTGCAGATACTGTGGTACCTTGGTTTACGAGCATAATTCATTCCAGAAGCATGCTTTTAATCCAAAACACTTGTATATCAGAGTGAATTTTCCCATAAGAAATAATGGAAACTCAGGTATTTGTTTCATAACCCAAAAATATTCATATAAAAATGATTTACTGTAATGTAATACAAAATAATAAAGAAAATACAAAATATAAAAAAAACAAATTATCTTGCACTTTTAGCCCAGTCATATGCTTGTCTACTCAGAAGAAAGTCCCATTATAGTCAATGGGGCTTACTTCCAGGTAAGTATGATTAGGATTGCAGCCATAGGGCACAATCCAGAATTAGGGCAGTGAGGAGTGCCCTAGCTGGGCTACCCCAACTATTCTTAATCCAGAGCAGAACGTTATGCTGCATCCAGAGAGTCAGGAAGCCTGGGTTGCCCCAACTGCTACAGAGCATGCTCAGTAGGCACCCAATCAGTGGAACCTGGGGAGGGCTTGTTCCCGAGGAGACTCCCCTCAGATCACACTGAACAAGGAACAGCTATGGTGGCTGCCTTAGAAGGAAGCCCAGAAGTTCCTGACAACCAATAATAGCTGCAGCAGGAGACTGCAGTACAGCAATACCTCTAATGGAGGATGGATGCAAGGGGCTTCTTGGAGTGGCCTGCTGTGTCCCCAGGTTAGTGGCTGCCGTAGTTCTGCCATATCCTGAGGTTGAGAGGCAGGGGTTGCAGATAGGTTTTTGATCAACACTGCCATTCTTACTCTGCCTTATCCTGGACCCCCATTACTATACCTGCTCCTGAGGTGGTATAAAGAGAATTTCTGCCCTGGAAACAGGCTGTGGATACAGAGTAACTGCTCTGCCCTAGGTAATGCTCAACATGCCCCTCCTGAACTGCCTAGACTGCCCCAGTCAGGGTTGCCCCGCTCAATCTGTCTTGGGAGCCTATGATGCCCTAGGCTGCCCCAAGACTTTTCTAGCATAACTGGGCTGCCCCATTTGGGGCTTGGGCCACCCCAGTGATAGATAGGGCAGCCCAAGTGCACTTCTGCATTGCAGACTAAGGGCGCAATCCAGAGTAACTATGGGGTGTTCTTGCTCCGGTGTAAGAACAATTTGCTCTGGATTGCAATATGAATTTCCCATAGGTTTTCACTAGGTGGTGCAGTAAATATGTGTGCACGTAATGTCTATTATGTGCTCCCGTAATTACTCTGGATTGTAGGGTTAGTCTCTCAGGCTCAATCTGTACCCTTACAAGAAGTGAGCCCCCTGATTATAATAAGGCTTCTTACTTTAGAGTAGACATGCATAGGCTGGACTCTCAGGAAAAGCTGGTGGAGCGCCAAAAGCAGCTATATCCTGGGCCAAGACTATTTTTAGCTTGTTCATCAAGACATCACTTGTGTATCAAGTTAAAATTTATTAGAAATGTTTGCTTGTCTTGGAAAACGCTCTCAATTTAAGTTACTGTCAATCCAAGGTTTCACTGCACCAGGATTATTCACATCTCTTTGAGAAAAATCCATACATCTAAATATGTACTAATCTAATACAGTCATGCTGTAGATAGATATTTATTTACTGTAATAGATATCTACCTGTAGATAGATATTTATTATACAGTGGCGCCTCATGTAACAAATTTAATTCGTTCCGGAGGCATGTTTGTTACGTGAAACGTTCTTTACGTGAAGCGAATTTTTCCATAGGAAATAATGGAAGCTCAGACGATTGGTTCCACAACCCCAAAAAATATTCATATAAAAATATTAACTGGATGTAAAAATGATGACAAAACACCGGAATTGAATTCAAAACATGCATTCAATGTGCACGATCCTATGAAGTCTACTTAGGCTGCAGTCCTAAAGACACTTTCCTGAGAGTAAGACCCATTTAACAAAATGGGGCTTACTTCTGGGTAGACATGGTTAGGAGGCTGCAATCAAAGACACTTTGCTGGGAGTAAGCCCCACCGAACATAATGGGGCTTACTTCTGCATAGACATGGTTAGGAGGCTGCAACCCAAGACAGTTTCCAAGTGTCTTCCCACTTTCTCCTTCTCTTCAGCATAAGCCTCTCTCTCCCCTGCTTCCTTCTAGCTAGCCCTGAGCTGCTTCCCTCTTCTCCACTTCTCTGCCCAGCAGATGCCCAGCCACAGGAGGAACAGCGTGGAAGTGTTGCTTTCACTATGGGCAGGCACGCTAGGCAGCCCTGATGCTTTTTAAAAGGGCTGCTGGTCAGTGTGTCTGCCCCAACTGCCAACGAGTGTGTTTGTTACATGAAGCACAGTTTGTTACGTGAAGCAGAATCCTACAGAAATTTTTGTTACATGGAAACATACTTTATGTGAGGTACTTGTTACATGAAGGCGCCACTGTAAACTGATTACTAAGGTTTTATATTTGCAGATTTTCTTTATCATTACAAGTCAGCATTAGTAAAATTATATAGCTCTATATGCAACTTTAAATGAAAGCAAAATTGAAAACATAGCCTAATGCATATTTACTGGAAGCAACTCCTGCTGTGTTCATTGGGTTTCCTCCCATTAAATAGGAAGAGCTTTAAAGATGACTATTTTAATGTTTCCAAAACAAATCTTCAAAATGCAGAAACAACATGCATATAGTGTTTTAACATTTATTTTAATATTTTAGGGTGCAATCTTAACCTAAATCATTCTAACTCATCGGTCTTTCCATACCAGTGGTAATGTAAGGAGGCAGGCACATGACTGTGCACTGGCCTAACCCTCCCCCAGGAGTGGTGTATAAGTGTCTTACAGCACTTTTGTGACACCCCCAGGATCAGCACAGGATTTATGCCAGGGCTTAGGCCAGCTTAACCTCAGGTTAGGTTTGCAGCCTACATCAATTGAATACTCAACCTTTTAACAAATCTCAGACATTCAACTCTCAGGTTAAACTGTGTTTGATTTTCACTATCCCTTGCATCCCTAGGATCCTCGGATCAGCACTACTGTGCCCATTACCTCAGTTTTTCATTACAAGCTATGGAAGTATGGTGTTTCTATCATAAACAAGGAAATTTTTAGACACTAAAGAATGTGAAGTGCAGGTAACCCATTTTGCACACCAGAGGGAGATTAACAGAGCATTAACAGGAGGTAGAAATGATTCTTAACATTCTGTTAGGGTGCAGTCCTAACCTAGACCAGCACATCTCATTGGTCCTCCTCTTCCCGTGGCGGTGTAGGGAGGCAAGCACATGTCTGTGCACTGGCCTAAGCCTCGCGCAGGTCTTATGGCACTGTTGTGACACCCCCAGCTCAGCATAGGACTTATGCCAAAGCTTAGGCCAGCCTAACTGGAGGTTAGAGTTGTTAGACACTTTCCTGTCTTTCCCGTCTAAAGACACTTTCCTGGGAGCAAGACTCATTGAACACAATGGGGCTTTCTTTTGAGTAGACACGTTTAGGATTGTGCTCTTAGTCTCCTTCCTGAAGTGTGCAGGCTGTTGCCTGCATGTCACATTCTTGGTGATGCAAAAAGTTCCTTGTTTAAGTAAGAAACACCTGTTCTTCCATAGCTACTACTGGAAAACTACAATAATGAACACGGGGTGGGACAGCTATTTATAAAATGTTCCCTGTATCCATGGGTTCTATATCTGTGGGAGCCCATCAGGATGAAACCCCTATAGATGTGTTAGGACACTTATATCTAAGCAGTGGATTACCGGATGCCTGCAGAGAGTGTTGGGAGTGACACAGCAAAAGAATGGTGCTAAATCATTGGCATTCAAGCATTTCAGCCCAGGACCCCCTTCTAAGAATGATAATCTGTCCAAGACCACCCACAAATAATGTCATGACTGGAAAGTACATTAAAGATGCCGATGCTAAATTTCAAGACGGCTGCACCCAGCTTTTTGCGATCTCCCTGAAATGTAATCGTGATTCCTAAGGGGGTCCTGACCCCCACTTTGAAGACCACTGTGCTAAATGATCTAAAGCAGTGGTCTTCAGCCATTTAGGGCCCAGACCCCCTTTCAAACTTTTGAATCTGTCTGGGACCCCTCTGTCAAACTTGCTATCCCCAATCCAGAACACAATGCTAAAAAAAAGGACATGTCCTGGAAAACCAGGACATATGGTCATCCTGTCCCCCAAGATCCCAGGCTCTCTCCCTCTTCCACTGTCCCCAACCTCTAGCCTTCTCTTACCCCCTCTGTCCTCAATACCTACATGCTCTCTCATATATACCTTTCATTGAATGCCCTCATTCACTCACCCACAACACATACACCACGCACTCACACACATAAACACACATACCATGCATTCACTCAAACATACACACATACACACCATGCACTCACACACATACACACCATGCACTAACTCACAGACACACACAAAGCATGCATGCACTCACTCTCTCACACTCATAGCATTCATGCACTCACTCTCTCACACTCACATAGCTTGCATTCACCTACTCACTGTCACACACAGCATGCATGCACTCACTCACAAACACACTCACTTTAAGGCACTCCTGCAAGCAAGTTGCTCTAGGGGCACGCTGCTAAAAGGAGCCCCATGGAGCAGCAGGGAGGCTGGCTGAGGGTCTTGGGGGGGGGGGGGGAGGGCATCCAAAACAGAACACCAGGACCTTTCCCCTCCTCAAGCAGGGAGACAGTCCCTGCCAGGATCCCCAACGAGCCTCCCTGCTGCTCCGTTGGGGCTCTTTTTAGCAGTGCACCCCTGGAGCTTTGCTGAGTGCTCCAGCAGGGACGTGGGAGGGTCTTTTGGGCTGCCTTAAGGCTGCAGCACTCCCGAGGTTGTGCATTTGGTGACCTTGGGGGATTAGTGGGGTTGCAGGGAGGGGGACCTGCAGATGGCAGCTCCTCAGACTTCATGAACCCGATGGAGGTCCACTGCAACCCAGCTGAGTTGCCCACTGGGATGCCCAACACCCACTTCGAAGACCACTGATTTAAAGCATGCATATTTCCAGAACGGAGGCTGGAAATAGAGGCCAATTACAGTGGCGCCTCATGTAACAAATGCCTCATGTAAAGTATGTTTCATGTAACAAACAAAAATTTCTCTAGGATTCTGCTTCACGTAACAAACTGTGCTTCACATAACAAACACATTCATTGGTAGTTGGGGCAGACGTGCTGGCTGGCAGCCCTTTTCAAAAGCGTCAGGGCTGCCTAGCGCACCTGCCCATAGCGAAAGCAACACTTCTGCGCTGTTCCTCCTGTGGCTGGGCTTCTGCTGGGCAGAGGGAGAGAATAGCAGTGGGGAAGAAGGAAATAGCTCAGGGCTAGCCAGAAGTGAGGCTCAGGATGAAGAGAAGGAGAAAGTGGGGAGACACTTTGAAGGTGTCTTGGATTGCAGCCTCCTAACCACGTCTACCCAGAAGCCCCATTGTGTTCAATGGGGCTTATTCCCAGGAAAGTGTCTTTAAGACTGCAGCCTAAGTAGACTTCATAGGATCATGCACATTGAATGCATGTTTTGAATTCAAATCCGGTGTTTTGTCATCATTTTTACATCCAATTAATATTTTATATGAATATTTTTGGGGTTGTGGAACCAATCATCTGAATTTCCATTATTTCCTATGGGAAAATGCGCTTCACGTAAAGAACATTTCACATAACAAACATGCTTCCAGAATGAATTAAATTTGTTACTTGAGGCGCCACTGTATATTTTTTTAAATATATATATTATATTTTTATAATAAACAACCTATTTATTATAGGTTTATTCCTATTGCCTTGAAATGCACTATTACAAATATAAACCACTGGGTAGGAAAATAACCTGTGGTACTTAAGATATGCAACATACAAAGAAAAATGATTATTGCTTGGTTACACTCAAGTGACTAAATAAACAAAATCTTGAATTTTCTCATCTTAACATTTTTGAACAAGTTCACAAAAGTAAAAACATATGTCCACAACACAAAGACTGCCTAAAACTTGCTTAAAGTTAATATTTAAATCCTGTGTGTGTCTTATTTCCCTCTTATAATCTCTGACATTTTAGGAGTATCATTATGCACATCTGTGCAAAAATATGATTTTCACCAATTTTTTTAATTCCATACACTAGAATTTTTGAAAAAAGGGTTCTCTCATTCATCTTGAGATGACTCTCCCTTCCCAATTTTTAAATTATGTTATTTTCTCAAGTTAAAAAAGCCAGTGTCTTTCTTTATGTGTAAAGTTGTTTCCCATTTGAGGAAAGAATCAAGTACAGGAAGTTGCAACCAAGACCACCTTGCTGGAAAATGTATGAGCAAGCCTGAGAATTGGCCAGTAACTGCCTGTAACTCAATTGTGCCTCATGAATTACATCATAAAACTATGGAAAGTCACCCCATTTCCTGATAACATACTTTAAAAAACACATTGCATAGCATTTTCCATAGGTGATTCAGTTATATTCCAGTTTCCAGACAACTTGGAAATGTTCTTTTTCCATAAAGACTACTGTCTTTGGAAAAAACAGGAAAGCTTTCCTTTAAGATTTCCTAGTCAAGTTATACATTTGTTTCCATTTAGGGACCTTGTGACAGGAAAATAAGCCATAAAACATCATAGGAGTTAACCTAGTGAGGGTATATTGCTATTCACTTCAGATCTACTCCTTATGATCTGGAGTTCTGGAATCAAGAATCTGCCATGTGGTTTAAAGGCCACAGGTATACTCTATTTTGAAATTATTTTTTCTTACAATTTACAAGATAAGTTCTGAAATGGATTTAGTGCAGCATGCCTGGCACACGTGTAGTAAACAATGTTTACAAGTATATCTCATGTAAAATAATTTTACATATGTATGTATGGTTCTCTTTTCTCATCCATTTATGGTTTGATCCAGAAGCCCACTTATCGTCATCTGACGCGGACCTTGTTAATTCAGGCGATGTCTGAGTTGGTATGACTCGCTTGGTTCGTGTTACTCTCATGTTCTCATGAGGTAGGCAGTTACGGCGTTAGGGGGTCTTGCCCAAGGACCCCTTGCTAGAATAGAAGGTTTCTAGATAGGGTTGAACCCAAGTGGGGATATGGGGATTTGAACCCTGATCTTCCTGCACTCTGGCTTCTGCACCAGAGGCAGTGTTCTTAACCACTACACTATCCAGCCACCCTAAGATCAAACTGAGGAAGTGTCCTGGTAAGATAAGACCCTGCATGGGATGTACCATCACCAGATTGGATTCCCAATGCCATGGACTTCATGGCATTGATCAGCGGCATTGATCAGCGGACTTCATGGCATTGATCATAGCTGATCAGCGGCTGAAAAGAGCTGGCTTCAAAGATAACACTGAAGCCCTAATCATGGCAGCACAAGAACAGGCACTGAGTATCAGATCCATAGAAGTGGGGATTTATCACACCAGACAAGACCTAAAGTGCAGGCTGTGCAGAGAAACTTCAGAGACAGTCCAACACATAGTGGCAGGGTATAAGATGCAGGCAGAAATAGCGTACACTGAACAGCATAATCAAGTAGGCGGCATTGTGTACAGGAACATCTGCTCAGCCTATGGATTAATGCTTCCCAAGACCAGATGGGAGACCCCTCAGAAGGTTGTGAGGAATGACAGGGCTAAGGTCCTGTGGGACTTCCATATCCAGACAGACAAGAAGGTACTGGGCTAAACCAACCAGACATTGTTGTGGTAGATAAGGCCCAGAGGACAGCCCTGGTAATATAGTGATACCAAATCACAGCAACATAAGGAAAAAAGAGCATGAAAAGGTGGAAAAGTATCAAGGTTTGAAGAATTAGAAAGGATGTGGAAAGTAAAGGTGAATGTGATCCCTATAGTGATTGGAGCACTAGGGGCTGGGACACCCAAGCTGAATGAATGGCTCCAACAGATTCCAGAAAGTACATCAGAACACTCAATCCAGAAACGCACAATACTAGGAATAGCTAAGATACTGCACAGAACCCTCAAACTCCCAGGCCTCCGGTAGAGGACCCGAGATTGAGGATAATGCACACACATACCACCCTTGGGGGTGAGAAAACAATTTTATTTAGAGAGATTGATTCCTTAAAGGCAGATTAAAAAGCTCTTCAATCAGCATAAAAATAAAATGCTGAATAAAAATAAAATTGCTATTACATTAGGGAAGTTAGCTCTTTAAATATTCTGCACTTTAAAACTCTTACCATTCCATCATAAAATTCTTCAGATGGTTTTCTGTCCCATATTGCTTCACAAATGCATCTGAACCAGTGCCATCCTATATTTATGCCTAATAAGTAAGGTTTCAAAACAAAAAGAAACCTCAATCCTTAAACACCCCGGAATGACTAATTTAAAAAGTAGATGTCTATATCTTTTTCTGCTTCTTCTATTATCTATTATATATATATATAAGAGAAAAGTCACTGACTCACTGACTAACTCATCAATACCCAGCCAAAACCGCTGGGCCTAGAAGCGTGAAATTTGGGGTGGGTATTCTTTCCATGATGGAGGAAGTCACTAAGAACCAGTTTTCGGAAATTCCAACCAGAAGGGGGTAAAATGGGGCACATCGCGTTTTCCTCCCTATACTTTGCATTGAAGAATCGGTGACTGAGGGATGCTCTGCCCCCAAACCCCGGACCTAGAAACATGAAATTCGGGGAGGGTGTTCCTTCTGTCACATGAACACCCACCAAGAACCGATGTGGAAAAATTTAACCCTTAACAGGCTGAAAAGGGGTACAACATGTTTTTGTCCTATACTTAACATGGAAGGCTGACCAACATCCAGCCAATTTGGTGCTGGGTGCCTAGTGCACTGGGGGGGATGTTGTTCAGAGGGAGGGGTTGTACAGGGGAGGATGCTGCGCATGGGGGGGTGTTGTGCATGGGGCTTGATATGCATGGTGATGCGCATGGGGGGACACTACGCATGGGGGTAGATGCACAGTGGGGGGGCATATGGGGAATTTTACTACTGCAACACAGGTACGCTTTCGCTAGTTCTAGTATAAACCTCATTAAACTGTACATGATTCGTGTGTATGTTTTTGCAAACAAACCATAACTGACATACATTAAGATGCACATAAGCTGTAGTTTTCTTTTCCAAACTAAAAACGCAATCCAAAGCATGCTAAAGAAGTTTTATATAAGACACATCCATTACTACTTTGGAGGAGGATGGGCTGGAGCAAGGATGTGTGCTGACCCTTGGAGGCCACGTCTTGTCTCCACAGTGCCAAAAAGAGGTAACTGCATTGGTTGAGGGAAATCAATGCAGTGGGTTGGAAAGCAGAGCAGGAGGGCTGAGTAGCGGGGTGGCCATACAGAATGGAAGACAGAGTGCCTCTACCTTTAACCATTGCATGGAAGAGAGAATTTAGTCAACTGCTGCTTTTAAAACCCTTCTATAATGAGCTGAACCTGCCTGAATTCCCTCTTCTATGCAATGGTTAAAGGTAGACACTCACTGTCCTATGTTCTGTATTGTCACCCTGGCTGACCAGGGCATTTCTGAGAAAGGAGGACAGACTGGTGAGTGAGCAGAGCATAGGAGGATGGTGAGACTTCGTTGGCACCTTAGAACAGATACTAACCCATTCCCAGCCCTCCCAGAATTATACCCAGCTATTTGAATTTGCACTAACAATTTTGCCAGTGTGGATGAGAACAGCCCATGGGGTGCCCAACAAGGGGTAAGGGAATAAATATTCCCTTACTCCGAATTGCACTGCAGCCACTTCCCAATCCGTACTAGATACAGCATGGGTCAGCTGGCCTGCCTGATCCAATACAGGTTAGGACTGAGTGTTCCATATATTAACAGCTGAACTTTGTGTTTGTGCAATAGTTAGTAAAGCCATTTGTCAGTACCATTTTCTCTCCCTCCCGATCAACAAGAGTATTCCTTCTGTACTATTTACTTTCCTTATAAAATTAGCCCAGGACAGCAAAAACTTGGCAATCTCCTCAAAAATACCAACTCTTACCAAAGGAATACGGAACCTTCTGACAAAAAACCCATCTTTTGTTCAAAGTAGAACGAATAGGATGTTACCAACATGACTCAATACATTTGAAACATGGTGGGAAAGAGCATTTGCCTATCTTCAAAGCAGTGGAATTGTGTAAACACTAAGAGATTCCTGCATGTGTTCCATACAGTGGCTGCAAGTGTGGTTACTTACACTAGCATCTTTGGTTCAGTACTGACATGTTTTACAGTGAAGATAAACCACTAGTTGATTCCACTAATTCTATGAAGCCTAACAACTGAGGCTATGTCTTTTAAAGGATCCTTTCCAAATAAAGCAGGCTTCCGTCAGTCTTGAAAGACTATGGTATCGTGCTCAATGCTGCATATGCTGCATGCGAAACACGAAAGCCTGGGTTGGATTGTTATAGAGGATAGGCTGTTACCCAAGCAGCAACTCTCCATGCCACTGAATTAGTCCAACGGAAAGGCAGAGCCAATACGATTGGATCCAGCTGGCGTTGCAGAGCTGGACTAAGGACAGGAGCTCACTCTGTCTTGTGGGGCCGACCCGGGTCTTGAATCCTGGCCTGCTGGTTAACAGGCACAGCATCTTACCTGCTTGCACCACCCACTTTCCAAATACTGTTCAAAGTAAATGACAGTTCTGTTTTTTAAACTAGCACCTTGCAAGAACTTCATAATTTTAAACATCTTCACTAGTTTCCCCCCCTTAAAATACCCATTTAAAAATATCCATGAGTATAGTAATTTATGCCAAATAGAATACAAATTATGTTTTAGTCTCTCCAACGTGGCTCTCTTATCAAATACCTATTCCTTATTTAGATTATTTTTAGCTTTATTCGCTACTCTAATAGAAAACTTTTCATACATTGCTGGGAAGATTCTGAACATTGCATGGTTCCCTGAAAATTAAATACTGGAATTTCTGCTTTAGAAATCTTTAATCAGAAACAGAAAGAAAACCACTAAAAATATGAACTCCCACATAATATGTACTTTCTTTGTAACTGCTTATGGGCGCTACACAATTCCCTTGGCAAGATTGCTGCTCAAGAATAAACAAATGTGTTCTGCCCCCCTCACTACAATTCTTAGGTTCTGCTTCAACCTTCTAAAAGACAACCACAAACAGGTTTTTTTCCTTCTTATGAAAAGAACAAGTAGGCTGAAATTATGTTACATCAGAGGACTAAGACCATTTCCAGAGG
This sequence comes from Cryptoblepharus egeriae, assembly GCA_030015325.1. Taxonomy (NCBI): domain Eukaryota; kingdom Metazoa; phylum Chordata; class Lepidosauria; order Squamata; family Scincidae; genus Cryptoblepharus; species Cryptoblepharus egeriae. The sequence goes on along the minus strand of JAREYC010000005.1, from coordinate 50,810,539 downwards.
GCGTTATACAGTTTAGTTTCATGCAGCAAAAAATAAATACACTACTGTCTGTTTCAACATACATTTACTAAACCATTATTAAACAATTAGAGTAATACAATCCTTCTAGTTTATTAACTTTGGAAACACTACCCTCTCTTGTCCAGGAGACACAGGACCATTTAGATCAGCTATTTTCAACTACTGCACCACAGTACATTAGTGGGCTACAAATGGTCTGCAATTATGCTGTGGGATAGTCATTTAAGGCTAGAGGCCCAGAAGAGTGTGCCTTGTCAATTGTCTACAAATTCATGGTGTGACTTGACCATTTTACCACCTTATCAGTGTACAGCAAGATTAAAAACTATGAAAATTGCTCATTCAGAAAAAGGAAAAGGTGTTATTTTTATCTATAATTACAATATTATGATCACACTTGTTTAAACCTTATATTATGCTTCCACAATAACTAGTTTCAACTACTGTGCTGAAAGAGGTCCCTCCATCAGCATCTCTGTTCCTAGGCTATGAAATTTTTCATTAGCCTTGTCACAGCACCTAATTTTGTATTTTGTACTAGACTAATAAAAATATGGTGGATGTTTCTTTAGCGAATTTCAATCTTTTTCGTCACATAGCACCCTAATAAATCATTAAGATGATCAAGGCAGACATCATTTTTTGGACAAATAACCACATAAGACCAAGCTGTCAGTGGGGACCTCACATCACCACACAGCCATACTTCTAAGCAACTGTCCCCCCAAACTCTTGAAGCACACCTGTGATCTTCTGCAGCACACTGGTTGAAAATCACTGTTCTAGATCAGGGCCTCCAAAGTTTTTGGCAGGAGGCCACATCATCTCCGACATTGTGTTGAGGCCAGAAAACTAATTTACATTTCAAATTTGAATACATTTACATATAAGAATGAATTGGAATGGATTGCAGTGCTTGCCCAAGGGCCGGATAGAGGAGTCTTGCCAGAGGCCACATTGAGGCTCACTGAGAGCTGCATCTGCCCCCCGGGTTGGGGTTTGGAAACCCTTGTTCTAGATGAACATGCACAGCAATTAATTGCATTTCTTTCTAATCAACTCATAAAATACATTCTGCTTTACTTGGTGCTACAATACATTAGTCACTTTGCTATTTTAGAAAGGCAGTATTACAATACCCTAAATACATATGAGCTTATAAGTTCAGGTTATATTACATGCTATCAAATATGTTTTTTGTCCTGCCATTTGCAAAGATTAGAATAATAGGTGAGGGATGGGTTATTTTTAAATATACTTTTTCTTTTCTAAGCGAAAGCTGACCCATGTAAAAGGTACTAAAGTATAATTTGTATCTCTTGCATTAACAATTAAACTCAGTGTGAACATTTAGGCAATTTGAAGCGCTAAGTATAACTTTTCATTTCCTTCTCTATATTACACAACTGTTACAAGGCCCATTTTCAAGAACTGAGGTTTTTCTAACTCAGTCTGGAAAAAAACAGTGCAGTTTTGTTCTTCCATGGTGCTAAGCTTTATTCTTCCACCCTTTCAATCTTCTACTTAAGATACTGGAGATGCCATTAAAGACATTCCTCACCCTCTACCAAAGATCAGGGCTTCTCAATACACAACTAATTGTAGGATGACCTCAACTGTAAGTTGTAACATGATCACTTAAGGAAGGACTGCTACAAACTAGTTGGCTAAGTACACACCAACAAAGGATTAAGTGGAATAATCATCTTAAAGCATTGCATGGAAACTTGGAATCATGCAAATGATGAGCTATAAATACATGGTTTCCTTAAGCAATGAAAAACCCTAATGTTTATTAATGATTCATGGGTCAGTTTCCTCAGATCTCATCATCCATCCCTTTTTCCTTTCACATGACTACACCCATTCCATTAGAAGAGCACCAAAGCATATGAAACAAAGCTGGAGAAGGTGATAAATCATTCTGTTCCTAGGCAGACTGATAGAGGAAGTAGGTGCCCTTCTGTTCATTAGGCATCTGACTTAGAATTACAATTTTTATCATTTGTAATTTGTAATTTTAGAATTACAAGGAAAAATCCTATTTGATCCAGCCCCGGCCAATATCCTGTTGCCTATAGTGACTGGAAAGCTGCCTCAGAGAGGCTCACAAAGAGGAAAAAAGCGCATATCTCCTGTCATAGTGTACCCACAACTGATATTTAGTGGCATCCTCCCATTGAACCTGGATGTGGTGCAGAAATCATCATGATTTAGTAGCCACTGATCCACCTGTTCCCTATGAATGTGCCCAATCCACTTAAATCAAAGCTAAACACTATCACTACATCTTTTTGTAACCAATTCCAATGTGCAATGTAAAAAAAAAGGATTTCTGTCCAACCATCCTGAGACTCCCAGGATACCTATTTTCTTAAATCTATTTCCTTAAATGATCTCTGGTTCTCATTTTGTGAGAGGAGAAGAAAAGTGTATGCATAAAACAGTAAATGTCAACGTTGTGACACAGATGGTTCACAGGTGTGTTTGCAAATACAATTTTATTATACGGAAATATTTTTCTACAATGCCCCCATTTTTTAAAAAAGGGAAACAGTCCTCCATATCAAGACTTCTTGGAAAATGCTGTATTTTTAAATATGCTGCTACTTGGAACTCATGAGACACTAGCTTGCTCAACACTGATGATAGGGCACAATCCTATGCATGTCTACTCAGAAGTAAGTCTCATTATGTCCAATAGGTCATTGGGCACAATCCGGAGTAACTGCGGGAGCACATAAGAGACATTATGTGCACCCGTAGTTACTGCACCACCTAGTGAAAACCTATGGGAAATTCATATTGCAATCCAGAGTAACTTGTTCTTACACCGGACCAAGGACTCCCCTTAGTTACTCTGGATTGCATCCTTAGTCCCTTAGTGTTTAGGATTGCAGCCTCAGACAGATAACCAAAGATTAACTGCACCATACAAGGCTGTAAGCAAGGATGCTAAAAAAAGCAAACACTTGAGAAGAGTTATATGGATGCAGTGATAAATGGAAGTTGCCTTTGACTGGTCATTCAGCTTTAAAAATAGATATATTACTATTTCAAAGTTCAAATATTTAACCAGAAGTTGCAAAATCCTTTTAGTAACACCCACATTCAAACAGAACAAAACACTGTTGCCTGTGCGGTCTGAGGAAAGATTATCCAGTCTAAGAATGCAGATATATTCTAAGAATTTCAACTTTCCAAAAGTATTATTTCTACTTTTCTTGAAATTACGAAGACTGGTATTTGTTTGGCACTGTTAAGAATTGAAGCTTTTCAGAGCCACTGGTATGTCTCAAAGTAAACAAGACCACAGTAGAAAGTAAAAATTAACTCAGAAAGGATAATAACAACTTAGAAGTTGGTTTCTTTATCTGTCCTCTCTGAAACACAGCTTATCTATGTGATCTGAAGGCCTAAGGGGAAAAAACACAACCCAGAAAAAAATTACAGAAAAGTATTCTTAGTATTTTTGTCTACCAACATCTTCAAATACTTGCTTCAGGAATGCAACCTAAAACCTGCCACACATCTCAGCTGCAATGATGGCATGGTCTGTATACATTGCAACTTTCAACTCCTTATTTGATTAATAAGAAATCAAATTTGTATTCAGTGACCGCCTAACCATAATCATCCAAACTGTACTCCAACAGTCAAGAGAGTTTCTATTAAACTCAAGAAGCAGCACCTGGATAATCATCTATGGTGGGAAGGACGATCAATAGACTCTTAAGAAGGGATGTCAACTCTTTTCAAAGAGTTGAAAACAGCATTCATGGTGCCTCCTGAGGGCTAGAAGTGACATTAAGATGAAAGCCAGAAACAAGCACTTTGTTGTTATGGAACAAAAGCACTTTGGTCACATGGAAACTTTAATTGCAAATGTCAGATAAGAAAACGGGAAAATTTTGACCATACTTTCAAGATATGACAAGAGACCAATTATCATGCAGGGAGAGCCCAATTATAACAGGGGACAAAAAAAAACCTGCCTTGCAGGGCTGCATTTGACCCATAGGGCACCCCTGGACACCTCTGATCTTGAGGCATGACATGGTTGAAAAGTTCTTTCCCTGGAACATAGTATATTTACCTTGTTCTAAATGATTGATGGGTAAATGTTAATTTGAACTTAAATTTAAATGCTTGTTTGATCACAAATTCACAAAGCTTCTTAATATGATCAATCATTTCTAAGGTGACATTACCACTTCACAGAATTCCAGACAACAAAAGCACTTTGTACATAAAAAGGTTAAATCCTTCAGTCACTTTAAACAAGCCACAATATGTACCATTCTTACTCTCATTGTTGGGTTTGCTGCAACAGCTTAACAAGGTTTCCCCTATGGAATATGTACATGAATTACACTATAGATGAATTTACCAATAACTCTTTAGAATTCTTCATAACTTAATCCAGTCTTTCATAAATTCATGTCTAATAATGATAACCAGAAACACTGTTGAAGACTGGAAGAAGTTGTTTTCCTTCTTTCCCATCAGATCAAAGAGCCAGTGATTACCAACATAAACATCTAGTAAATATTTGTAAGTGCTTGTAACGTTGCAGAAATTGGAAAGGAGTGGTTTGATCAAGATGAAATGTTCCTTTGCAGTATGCAACAAATGTGTCTGATAGGAAAATTAAGCAGACATTCAGGCTTTGCAGAAACTGCGTTTTAAAAACAATATCCTTCAAAGAAATTTTTCAGTGATATAATGGTAAGTGGTACAACTTTACCCCCTTGTGGCTGATGCTGAAATTACAGGTCCAATCTTATCTACGTTTTTCATCTGTGTTTCTGACACTATTTGGGTTCCCCAACCTGTGTTGAGCCAAGACATGGCCCACTGTGTACCCTCCAGACATCATCATAGCAGGGCTCTATTCATGTTCTTAAGGGTGTTCTGAGGGCTGGGAAGATCATAGTCCTCCAGAATGTCAGGTGGGTAAACCTCCCCTGGAGGCCATCTGTGGTTCTCAGATACCACCAATCTCGCCCACAGGGAACTCCCAGTCTCCAATGAGCCTTTGGCCCATTGGTCAATCTTGGAGCCCACACTGACCTGTGACTGTCACTTTGACACATCCATAATTGTCCCAAGTGCATCAAATCCTATTTCCGTGTTTTCTGCTTGTCTGGGCATTATTTTAAACCCTCCCCTGTAGCGCATCTGAGCAACGTATGTCTATATGTTTCTTCATGTTTTCACTATGCAAAAGGTATGTGGCAATGAGTTTATAGTTGAAAATCACTGATCAAGGTAAGAGGTGCCCAAACACCAGCCCAAGGGCCAGAGGGGGCACCCTTAGCCACCTATCCTTATGGTGAGCACCTGTAATCCTTGTGAGGGCTTCTGTGGGCTGGGGAGGCTGCATGCACCTTTGTGTGTGAAAATTTTATGTACAGGTTTCCACCACTCCTATGTTAGAAAGTTTATGAACCAATTTGAATTATTCATTCACACTGCAATCCCTACTTTCTTGGGAGTCAGTCTCATTGGACTCAGTGGGATTTCCTTCAGAGTAAACATGGAGGAGCACCCGTTTTATGTCATTCCAGTCATGACATCACTTTCAGGGGGTCCTGGACAGTGTGTTATTCTCAGAAGGGGGGTCTGAAATGTTAGAGAACCACTGATCTAACTAAGGTCACTGAGGGTACTACATCATTCATTGCTGGCGATATCCAATAGGTTATTTGTGCAACCATGTACTCGAGTGTAACTGCTCAGCAAGTTCCAAAGCCATGATCGTTCCCAACTATCAAACTTCAGATAGTGAAGAGATGCAAAAGGGGCACCCCAATTGATCTAAGATGACAAGCAGTTTGGAAATAAAATCTAGATCTTACAAGAATAAATGTCACAGCTGGAAATATAGAATATCAGATTTGCTGAAAGGTTTTTACTGATATAATAAAAGCTTGAAAACAGAAGGGCAAAAAGAAATATTAATGTGATTGCTTTGACTTTCATGGACACCACAAAGTCTGTGAACACTATTCAATTTCATTTTTCTTCCTTCATCTTTCAGATGAAGATGTTCTAGAATAGCTTTATTAATGAAGAAGATAGTACAGGTGTACACAGATAGTACACAGAGGTCCCCAGACACAGGTGTCTGGCCAGGTCAAGAGCCAGGATGGTATAGTCCTCTATTAAAGCTGCAAGTCTGGAAAGTCTCACATTAGATTCAGAGGAACAAATTTACCTTAGATGTACCATATTTACATGAAAAAGGCTTATGGAAATTTCCAAATAACTACATCTTCTCCAAATCTAATCTGTCCTTGAAGGACATTGGCATATCTGAAGAATTTCACATCCTTAAAGAAAACCAGACATTTGAGCTGCAGTCAAAACAAAGGTCGGTTATAGGTTAAGCTGGTATCCTAATTCACAAAGGCATGAACATCAGTCATGTCTTCCTAGGAAGATGAGATCTTGCCTATCTCCCCTGCTCTTTAAACCAGTTACTTTTTTACAAACACAACGTCCAACAAGTCCCTGAGAATTGGTTATGGGTTACTGAAACCCATCTATCCACAAAATACTAGGCAACACACACAAAGATTTCAACAGAACTCCATACTGTACTAAGACAGCAGTTTCAATATTAGTGTGGTCATGGCAGCATCTCCCAAGAGTCACCATCTTGAATCTCATGAGATCTCAAGCATGATTCAAGACAATAGTACCTTGGAGTGCAAGTAAGGCCACCAGGGACAGTCCACATTACCCCAGGGAGTTCTGAAACTTCTGTCTCTAGTCAATGGTTCCCATTACAAAAAGTCTGGCCCAAGACCTCCAAAGTGCTTGTTCTCTGTCCGCACAACTCTGATGTGTTTTGAGCAATGCCCACTTAATAGGGCTGCACACTCATACTCTGTTCAGCTGCCCAGAAATCTCTGTGCTACACAGCAACTAGAAAATGAAAATAATGCACCTATTTATCCATTGGGTGGTTTCCTTTTTGCTTTTCTGCTTAGCCTTTGCCTACAATCCAGAGTAACTACGGGAGCACGTAAGAGACATTTCGTGCACCCGTAGTTACTGCACCACCTAGTGAAAACCTACGGGAAATTCATATTGCAGTCCAGAGCAAGTTGTTCCTACATCGGAGCAAGGACTCCCCCGTAGTTACTCTGGATTGCACCCTTTGCCTCTCTGCAAAGTTGTGCTTGGTGCCTCCTTTCTAGTTCTACCTGAATTAGAACTTTCTACCTGAACTTATTCCCCATAGCATCGTGAAGCTGGCTTGTCTTTATCTTGCTTCTTCTTTCTTGTGGTGCAGTCAATTTGAGGTGTGCCATTAGCCAAGAGACACATGTACCCATGTGCTCTCTTTCTCTCTCTCTCTCCACACACACACACACACACACACACACACACACACACACACACACGTTTTCTTGCTCTTACCCATACCTTCTTACTCTTGATAAACACCGTTCAACAGGTGGAACTATGCTTCACTTTGGACTCTGTGGTACATGTAAAAAGTATGGGTAGTTGTGGTTGCAATGTATTATCTCCCAAATGTATGTTATTCTTATTTATCTATTTACTAAGAATATTTACTGTGTATACTGCTTTGCAACAAAAAATATTCACAAAGTAGTTTACAGAGAAAATAACTGGCTCATTACATAGTAACATATTGCATCAAAATCTGCTGATTGTTGATTTGATTTCCATAGGGTGCAATCCTAAGAAATTTAGGCCTGCCTAACTCACCTGGCCTTTCTGTGGTGTGATGTTGGCATATGCTTGTGCATTGGCCTAAATATCTCCCCCCCCCCATCATAGGAGTGGGACAGATGTGTCTTTCTGCACTTTTGTGGCACTCCCAGGTCAGAACAGGACTTGTGCCAGGGCTTATGCTGGTCTAAATGTAGATTAGGACTGAAGTCATAATCTGCCAGATTGGAGAAGTGATCTGTGTTTCTATAACCATGAAAGAGAAAGGTCTCTACAGATACAGATAAGCTCTCTAGATAACCCAATCTACACAACCACTACAGCCAATAATAATTCCAGCTGAAGTATAATATCATCAAAAGGGGTAGCCACGAAGCAATAAGTACAGCAGCAAAAGTGTTACAGAAGTGGTTTTCACATCCAGAGGAACCATCAGATTAAGCTGAAAAACACTGCTTTTTACAAAAAGAAAATACAAACTCAAGAACTGGTCATGTGCTGTCTTTATGATGCCATTGGGCACTGGGGCACAATCCCAACCAATTTAGGTCTGACCAACTCACCCATTTCCGTGGCTGTGAGCATATCTGTACTCTGGCCTAACCCTCCCCAGCGCTTCTGCAACATGCCCAGGCCAGCATGAGACTTATGCCAAGACTTCTGCTAGCCTAAGTCTGGAGGGGGGGGAGGCATCTTCTTCTCCAGGCAACTCCCAGTGTAAGAATGCCAACCATTCAAGAAGCACTGACAGTTGCCACTAGATAGTTGCTCTACAGCAGAGGTATTCAAAGTGGGGGTTAGGACCCCCTTGGGGGATCACGACCTTGGGTCAAGGGGGTTGCGAGAGGCTGGGATCCACCGTCTTGGAATCTGGCACTGAGCTTTCCTAGGAGTAAATCTCATTGAATACAAAGGAACTTACTTCTGGGTAGACATGGAGAAGCTCTGGGATCATAGTGCTGTCACATCCCAGTTAGTTTGAGAGGGGGTCCCGGACAGATTTTTTAAGTTTGAAAGGGGGTCCTGGGCTGAAATGCCCAAATACCACTGCTTTACAGATAGCAAAGTTGATTACTTTTGTCTCTGAGGAAGCACAAATAAAGATGCCAGAAGCGATGCCAAAGAGAAAGACAGGATAACAGCTGCTGCCCTTTCCTAATCCTATTGATTATGGCAGCTCCTCCTTATTTCACTGTGTTTACATCAAGCATGGCCAATCTGAAGTGCAAGTTGCCCTGTCTACCCTGGATAAATCCAAGGTGGAGCCCAGCTTGTCTGAGCTCTGTTAACCCATGGCCAGGCCACTAGGATTACAGTAGTTTAAGCCCCCTCTGGTACTTCAATTTCTCACCCCAGTACAGCTGACATCCTAACCCTGGAACAGTAGGTTCTAGACCAGGAATAGGAAACACAGAATGGTTCCTGGCGTCACATCAAGGTGCCCCGGCAGCCACAGTCAGGAGGTGCCACTGCTGCTCCAATTGCTCACAGGTGGCTGCCTGTCACCATCATCGGTGTCAGGGAGGGCAGGGGGAGCCACAGAAAAACCCCAGGAGGTGGTCTCTGCATGCATACATATATTTCAATTAATAAAAATAACATATTATCTATATATATATAAAAGAGAAAAGTCACTGACTGACTGACTCATCACCGCCCTGCCAAAACCGCCGGGCCTAGAAGTGTGAAATCTGGGGTGGGTGTTCCTTCCGTGATGGAGGGGTTCTTTATAAGAACCGGTTTTTGGAAATTCCATCCAGAAGGGGGTGAAAAGGGGCGCAACGCGTTTTCCTCGCTATACTTTGCATTGGAGAATTGATGACTCATCAACATTCCGCCCCAACTGCTGGGCCTGAAGCATGGAATTCTGGGAGGGATCCTTCTGTCACCTGAACACCCACCAAGAACCATCTGGAGAAATTTAACCCTTCAGGGGCTGAAAAGGGGGCAACGTGTTTTTGTCCTATACTTAACATGGGAGACTGAACAACATGCAGCCAATTTGGTGCTTAGTGCCTGGTGCACTGGGAGTGATGCTGTTCGGAGGAAGAGGTTGCACTGGGGAGGATGCTGTGCATGGGGGGGTTGATGCGCATGGATGGATGTTGAGCATGGGTGGATGTGGTGCATGGATGGATGTTGAGCTTGAGGGGATGTGGCGCATGGGGGGATGTGGCACATGGGGAAAGTTGCGCATGGGGTTGATGCTCATGGGGGACTGATGTTGCGCATGGGGGTTGATGTTGCGCATGGGGAGGGATGTTGCGCATGGGGGTTGATGTGCATGGAGGGATGTTGCGCATGGGGGATGATGTGCATGGTGGTTTGATGCGCATGGCGCATGAGCAGTGGGAGAAGTGGAGCATGGGAGGATGTTGCGCATGGAGGGTTGATGCATGTGGGGGAACTGATGCACCTAGGGGAACTGATGGGCCTGGGGGGAAGTTGCACAGGGGGAAGTTGTACATGGGGGTTTATGTGCATTTCGGATGTTGCGCATGGGGGATGTTGCACATGGGGGGATGTTGCACATGGGGGGAAGTTATGCATGGGGGGTTGATGCACCTGGGGGGTTGATGCGCATGGTGAATGTTGCACATAGGGGAATGAACATGGGGAATGTTGTGCATGGGGGGTTGTTGTGCATGGGGGATTTGCGCATGGGGTGGATGCGCACAGGGGTTGATGTGTGTGCAGAATTGATGCGCAGTGGGGGGATGTTGTATGGGGGAATTTTATACCTGCAAAGCGGGTACGCTTTTTGCTAGTTGTATATAATTATATTATACAATTTTATAATCATGTTGGCTCATGCAATTAAAGCGTAACATAAGTTTGGCACTACATCACTGAAAAGTTGCTAACTCCTAGATCAAAGTAGGCAAATAATAAAACTATATATATTCTTCAGAATTTATTCTACAGAATAAAACTGTATATATTCTTATACAGTATATAGATCCACAGCTCTATATAAATGATAAATGATAAATATAAATTATATATATATACACACACACATGTATGTATGTGAGATATAAAATGATAAATTTGGATACGTCCACATATACGTAATTGCATATACTTACATACCCAACACATACATATGTTCAATAAATACATCCACATATACCCCCTACATATACACCCACATATATATGTGCATAAACACACAATTAAAAGATACACTCACATACATACACACACACATAGAAACACATATATACACATAGCCACCGACATGTATATACACCTCCCACTTATATACAATCCCCACACTCTGTACTCTACTGAGAGATATCTACGTGATTACACGCAATTATGCATACACAACACACACCTCAACCCACATATATGCCCATACAACCCATTATGTAACCACATATATGTGTTATATATGGTTATGTATATCAATCAATATTATTTATATACTGCTTTTCAACAAAAAGTTCACAAAGGTTTACAGAGAAATGAACTAGCTAATGGGTCCATTATGTTTTTTTACACCTTTTGTCTAAACTCTTTAAAAAGCATAATGTATACATATGTACACACATGAATATACAAAAATATACACCCTGACATACACCCCCAATGGCACCTACAGTTACCCTCCCACACAACTCCTTATATAATCACGAGTGTGCATATGCACACATATATATTAGCACTTGTGTGTTTGCATATATTTACACACTTGTGTATAGGTAAGCACTTGTATATGTGCATATAAGTACATATATACACACCTCAAATACTCATATATGTGCCTGAATATATGTTTGTGTGTTCACTCATATACTCCCCATACGTATTTACACCCCAAACATATATATAGGCATACATAAACATAAGTACCCACCTACACCCAAATATACCCTTATATAAGCAAGTGTAGGTGTGCATATATTTACACACCTCTATATATATACTTATACATATACATATATATACACACACTTATACCTATATATACACACACACATAAATACACATACACACACTATACATATGTATACCCCCACATATACTGAACATATGCACACGTACATATACATTTTGTGTGTGTGTACATATATAATTGTGTGTGTGTGTGTGTACACAGGAGGGTCCTGAGTGTGTGCTTCAGCCCAGCGTGTGGTGCCATCCATCTGTCTCCCCTTCCTTCCCTCGCCCTGCCCTGTCCTGCTCACCCACCCGGTGGGGCCCGCCGGGGAAGGCTCCGAGGGGGACGTTGCAGGCGATGAGGCCGGTGGAGAGGTCGTGCAGCGACACCGTCTCCATGTCGATGTCGATGAAGCTCCACTCCGCCTCCGCGTCCTCCTCGCCCTCCCAGTCCCAGCCCTCCTCCTCCTCCAGGCTCCCCTCGGGCTGCTCCAACGCCTCCCTCCCGCCCGTTGAGGGCAAGGCCGACGCTTCGGCCCCCTTCGCGCCTCCTCCTCCGCCGCCGCCGCCGCCGCCACCACTGCCGGGCCTCTCCTGCGCCGTCCTGCGGCGCGCCCCGTCCTCCATGCCGCGGAGCCCACCGGAGGAGGGCGCAACAACACCCCTCCCGCACCGCGCACCCTCTAAGCCCCGCCTCAGCCAACCGCGCGCCTCCGCCCCCAGCACCTTCACGCCGAGGGCGCCATCTTGTGTGAGGGCACCGCCCTCTCTCCACCTCACCCCCCCCTCACTGCAGGGCTCCCTGAGAGAAAAGGCCCTGCTCCTCCTGTAGGCACTGGGGGGAGGGGACTGTTCCACTCTTGCCTGTCTACTCGGAAGTAAATCCCATTAGAGTCAATGCGGCTGACTCCCAGGAAAGTGTAGATGCCATAGAGCCCAAACCAATGCATGTCAACTCTGAATTAAGTCCCTTTACAGTCAATGGAGCTTACTCCCAGGAAAGTGTGGACACAAATGTAGCCTCAGAACACAATTCTATGCATGTCTACTCAGAAGTAAGTCCTATTATATTCAGTGGCGCTTACTCTCAGGAAAGTGTAGACAGGAATGTAGCCTCAGTCAGAACCCAATCCAAAGCATGTCTACTCTGAATTAAGTCCCTTTACAGTCAATGGAGCTTACTCCCAAGAAAGTGGGACACAAATGTAGCCTCAGACCCTAATCCAATGCAAGTTACTCAGAAATAAGTCCTATTATATTCAGTGGAGCTTACTCCTAGGAAAGTAGGGACACAAATGTAGCCTCAGTCAGAACCCAATCTAATGCATGTCTACTCAGAAGTAAATTCTATTAGAGTCAATAGAGCTTATTCCCAGGAAAGTACAGAGAGGATTTCAACATGAGTGCCCAATCCTATCCACATCTACTAAGCAAGTCCCACTATAGTCGATGGAACTTACTCCAAGGAAAGTGTGGATAGGATCAAAGCCTTGCTCCTCCACTCTAACACACACATGTATACATATGCACACACAGTATATACAGTATATACATATACACACACACACACACTCTCTCAAATTAGACCTTTATTCAAATTATCAGGAGTAAATGCTGTAATTGCACAAACTGAAATAAGCGGAATGGGTCACAATCTGGCCCATCTTCCCTCCAACAATGCCAAATCTTTACCCTTCAATGTTTTTTACTATACGAAATGTATTCATTAGATCACATGCACTATTAAGTTTATTATGTATACACTATTGTTTAACAACCCAATAAACCCCTAACAATTTGGTCCTAAGTAAATTACAATAACAGGAATGCAACTGTGTTGGGAACGTGCCACAATGATCCTCCATCGTCTTGATTCAGGTTAGCACTCCCGTCCTCAATGGGTGTACAAAGGTAAAGGTGTCCCCCACAGGTAGTTGTGTCATCCCCATTTCTAGAGCCTTAGAGCCAGCATTATCCTAAGGCGACACCATGGACATGTGGCCTGCATGCACAGTTACCTTCCCACCAAGGTGGTACTTGTTTATCTACGTGCATTTGCATGCTCTCAAACTGCTGGGTTGGCAGGGTCTGGGCTAAGGAATAGAGCTCACTCCGCTTTGCAGTACTCCAGTCTCAAACTGCGGACTTGCTGATCTTCAGACTGACGAACGTAGCACCTTTAACAACTAACCCACTGCAGCCACAGTAACCATAGCAAATTACAGTATATTGTGTCTCTTTGCCTGCAATCCTATACAATGGTGCATCACATAACAAGTTTAACTCGTTCCGGAGGCACGCTTGTTATGTGAAGCGCTCTTTATGTGAAGCGGATTTTCCCAAAGGAAATAATGGAAACTCAGATGATTGGTTCCACAACCCAAAAATATTCATATAAAAATAATAACTGGATGTAAAAAAGATGACAAAACACCGGAATTGGAGTCTACTTAGGCTGCAATCCTAAAGACACTTTTTTGGGAGTAAGACCCTTTTAACATAATGGGGTTACTTCTGAGTAGACATGGTTAGGAGGCTGCAATCAAAGACACTTTCCTGGAAGGCTTACCTGGGCTGCTGCTAGAGGTTCAAGTTGGCTGGTGAGGGCACTTGAGAGCAGTTAGGGGCAGCTACCTATGGTGCCCCCAGGCAAATGTCCACAAGTTGGGAGCTGTTAGAGGCAGCAGCGCTGGCAGGCAGCCCTTTTAAATAGCCTCAATGTGGAGCAACAGGGCTGCATAGCGTGCATGCCCATTAGGCGCCAGACGGGTTTGTTACATGAAGCACATTTGTTATGTGAAGCAGGATTCCTTGGAAATTTAGACTTGTTATGTGGAAAATACTTTATGTGAGATGCTTGTTATGAGAGGTACCACTGTACACACTTTCCTGGGAATAAGCTGCATTGAAGATAATGGCACTTACTTCTGAGTAGACAGGCATAGAATTGTGCTGTTAATGTCTCCAGATAATCAAACACTACCACCTAGTGGCTAACAATGAAGGCTGAACCTCCAGAGAAATACAGTACCAGTAGTTTATTCCAGAAGTCAACCAGAATAAGACCACAGCACTCGCTCATGTATGCAGACTGCAGTTACAAGGCAGTAAAATGAAATTAACTTGGGTTTCGTAAATGAATTCTGGGTATTTTCTGCTGCTTAAACATTGGTAAATATTATTTTCACACCATAGATTTCTGTTTCGAATTAATCCATGATTGAGCAGTTTGGTTGTGTGTTCAAAAGGATAAGAATTTGTGTATATAAGTAAATATAAAGACTACTGAAAACTTTAGAACTGGGCAGGTAAGCACAAAACTATTGAAATAATCACCCTAAAAAATAAAAGAATATTTGATGTAATTAAAGTGACAGCACCAGCTATTTTTCTTTTTTGCTTCTCTGCCAACTTGCCTCTGCTTTCTGCCTGCACATATCCTTTTCTTACATCTCATGAAGCCAGTTCCTTCTCAGCGGGATGTGTTTAAGCAGCTGTGAAGAGAACTGATTGTCCCTAATCAGCTTATGGATGGAGCTCAGAATATTAGACACAGATGGCTTCCTTTTGCCTTAACTTTTTTTTCTTATGAGAGGTTTCTAACCTCAGTTGTTTGGCCAAAGAATGGCCCAGTCTTAAGGGCCATTTATGCCACTGGAATGAGGCTGTGGATTTAATAGCTTTATGGCTGTCACAAATATGACAGCACCTACTAATCTGGGCTGGCTGGCACCAGTCACTGTCTCCACTGGCCACTCATTGGCCCTATGCCTTCCCCTGACCCTGGCTCAAATCCTGGTGGCACTTCTCTGGCTTTCAGCGTTGGGGCTGATTGGCTCCATGGATGTCAAATAACAATGACATCCCAGATAATGCAGTGACATCACACTAGTGACACAAACGTGAATGACTTGACAACTTCACAGCAATGACGAATGGATGGCATGTCACCCTCACGGTGCTGACATGCTGATGTCATGGCGATGGAGCCATGCCATTTGGATGCTGCTCCATGTAGGACAGGCTGTGTTGGTGTTCCAATGGGGTCATCACTGGGGAGAGCTGGACCAGCATTTTTTTTATTTTGGCCAGGACAGGCTTGGCATTTGGTCCTTATTGCACTAATGTTGGTGAACTAATGCATCAACTCAGATCCACGCCACCTGACAAGATGGAACAGATCCAAGAAAAACAGAGCAGTCGGGAGCCGCTCCATGTTTTCCAGGAATAGGGCTAGATTATAGCATAATTGTAGAGTCCTGACCTTGCCTCCTGCATCCTGCTAACTCGCCCAGTCCTGCCCACTACTGTTGTCCCCTCATCCTAGAATACTTCCCTCTGTCCTCCTCCCCACCTCCCTTTTTCCCCCTCCCCTACATCCCAGATCTGGATTGGTGCAAATTCATCTTTTCTGGATATATCTGTGCAAAGGCCTAACTTAGCAGCACTTGTGCAATGACATTGGGTCAGCACAAGGGATTTATGCCAGCCCAACTCCACTTTAGGATTACACCCTTATGGTGACTTTAGCTTTTGTGGACTACCTACCTTGTTCAATGTATTCCCACATGCATAAATACAGAGAAAAACACCCATAAACAATGGGATGGACAGTTCCTTAAATGAAAGAAGTACAATCTCTTATATGTCTACAACAGCATCTGAGATAAGGACTATTTACTAGTAAAGTAATTAATAATACAGTAACACAATTTTTCTAGGTTTAAAATATGCATCCTATGCAGCCTTCACAAGCAGGTCAGAGCCTACGTTAAAGAAAAGCAGACACAATGTTCAGAAGCTTGTGAGAAAACTATTGGTCTCCCAGGACACTCTGCTGCTGACCTAAAAGTCGCCATTCTTCTCACAAGAAACTCAACAAAAGAAAGGGAGACTGGTGTAAAGTTGCCAAACTAGAATTTATCGGCAAGTTTGATAGTATTTATTTAGGGCTGAAGTGGAATTAGATTTTTTTTGTTGTTCCAGTCCTGGGGTTAACACAGCAAAGTTAGAAAGATAGTATTATCTTCAGCTTCTGTGGTGTGAACAGTCATTGTGCTTATCTTGTGTACATTTGAGCTTTGCCTAGAAATATCATTAACTTTGTGTTTGGAATTTCATGGCTCCCCCCCCCCCCCCTTTGCATGCACCATGTACATCCATTTGTCAAATAAGGATAATATTATAAATCTGATGAAGCAGCCTTATCTGAATAATTCATAAAGTTGTTGTAAATAACAAGGATGGGGATTAAAAACTGAAACATGGAAGACCACACAGCCTTGATCCCACTGTGAGTGGTGCCAGTCATGTTAATTCAGCCATTCATATGTAAATAATGTGGAATTGATCCAAATGAGCTTTGATCATGCATACACATAAACAACTCATAACAGCATCTGCTCCTTTCATATGCAAAATATGCATATGCACCTAACAGCAGACAACAAATAAGAAACAGAATTTCAAGGGCAACTTAAAATGTTGCGTAGATTAACAGTGTTTATTTATGAAAGTTCAGAAGTGTTTCTTGAAACTGTAGATTAGCTACTCAAATACATGTTAAAGAGTCAGGCAAAATTTTATTTGAAAGCTGTTTAAAAATTACCTTTGCACCAGGGAGAAGAATACAGACATTGATACAACAATTTTCTAGAAAGGTCAATGAATGACTTCTCATAAATCAGTTTGATTTCATTATATAGTAATAGCATATAATCCAATCAAAGTTTAGCATGCTTCAATCCCATTTACTGAAAAAGAAAAAATAAACATGTTTAACGTATCACCTATGGCAACCAGTAAGATCCTGAAGAGTAAGCTCAGAATTTATGTAATGCATAGTTATGGTGTACCTTTAGGACAGTGGTTCTCAATCTTCCTAATGCCGTGACCCCTTTATAAGTTCCTCATGTTGTGGGGACCCCAAACCATAAAATTATTTTCGTTGCTACTTTATAACTGTAATTTTGCTACTGTTATGAATTGTGATGTAAATATCCGATATGCAGGATGTATTTTCATTGTTACAAATGAAACGTGTGTCCTATGCACATATTGAACACAATGGGATTTATTTCAGAGTAGGCATGCATAGGATTGGGCCCTGAGGCTGTCAGTCAGCCCCAGTGTGTGTGCAGCTACAGCCGGATGTCTGGCAAGCCTGACCTGGCCCCCTGCGTCTTTCGGCAACCCCCAGGAAAGCTCTAGGCGACCCCCAGGAAAGCTCTAGGCGACCCCCAAAGGGGTCCTGACCCCTAAAATGAGAAATGCTACTTTAGGAGTTTGTATACAGGTTTTAAACACAGCTTGTGTGTGTGTGTGTGTGTGAGAGAGAGAGAGAGAGAGAGAGAGAGAGAGAGAGAGAGGTTGCAAGGGATGCATATAGTATAACTGTAAGTGCAATCCTACGTAGAGGTAGGCTGCTACAAAGGGAGTTTTATAACAGCATAACAATATTTTGCTGTTGTAAAATGGTTCTTGATGATCCATGCAACATACCTTTGGGCAAAATCCAGAGTAACTACTTGCTCCAGTGTAAGAACAACTTGCTCTGGATTCCAATATGAATTTCCCATAGGTTTTCACTAGGTGGTGCAGTAACTACAGGTGCATGTAAAGTCTCTTATGTGCTCCCGTAGTTACTCTGGATTTGGGGGTTCATCAGCCATTTTGTGAGATGTCACCATTTGTGAAGATATCTGTGGGATGACACATTTTGCAGTGTCACAACCTTGCACTAATATCCTCTTTCCCTTCTTTGCTCTCCCTTATTCACCTCAGACCTATGTGAGCAAAGTACGTAACTGGCAAATATCTGAGCTGACCAATTATTTGGGTAATATAGGCTGACTCCCCATAAGGGTACAAATACAGTATTTCCTTACTTGGGAAAGACCTCCACAACTTCTTGCTCCCACAGGAAGGATGTAGTGCACCTTTGGGTGTAGTGCATGCTGCATCATTGTGGGAGAGGGGATTTTGTTGCATCTGCATTGCCCATAAGCTTCAAGGTTATAAATTTTCTTCAGTTTACAGTGTTGGCACTTGGATTACAAGTGGCTGGCAAAATAAAATTCTTCTTGCTACCATTTCTTCTAGGGTCTTCTGCATAACTAGGGGTGCAATCTTAAATACTATATTATTAAATTTAAAACTATTACATATAATTACACATGACATGTAATTTATGAATTACAAGATTACATGCTGCCTGCTCCAAGGGAAAAGAAGGACAATGAATTTTTTTTCCAGGACACAAGGCTTAAAAAAGAGGACAATGTCCTGGAAAAACAGGACATATGGTCACACTGGAAAAGGGAGACAGGAGAACAGGTGGCAAAAGGCTAAGGACAAAAGGGAGCAGATGGGCAAATCTGGGACAGGGGTTAGGGGTGCAGAGCCTAAGCTTGCCATACTTACCCAGCCTTGTGTCTTAGAGCTCTCTTTTCTCTCCTGTGTGGTTTGGTTCTATGAAATTGGTCCCTGCGAGGCATCAGGCAAAGATTTTTGTCCAACAGACTAAGGCTACAATCCTGTCCGAGCTCACCTAGGAGTAAGCTCCATTGACTCTAATGGGACTTCTGGGTAGACATGGCTAGGATTGGGCTCCCAGGAGATCCCATCTTCATCGCATGTTGTGAAGAGCATGATTGTGGCATCCAAAATTATGCATGGAATAGTTAAATTAACCATGTGAAAACAGTATGTGTGAGTGTTTCCCACTTTTATTTGGTCTTGTGACTTTTTTGGGGATGTCCTACATTTTAGGGGGCTCTGTCATCTTTTTTGGTTGACATATGGTCCAGGGTGATCATAGCTCTTCTTTTTCCTAGACATGCTTTCTTTTTTAGCCTTGTGTCCCAGGGGGAAAAAAGAAATCTTAAATGTTCTTTTTCTTGTGAGCAGGCAGCATGAAACCTTCTTGTAATTCATAAATTCTATGTAATAGTTTTAAATTTAATAATAAGTAATATAGTTTTTAAATTAACCACATGAAAGCAACATGTATGAGTGTTTTTAGCTTTTACTTGGTCTTGTCTGCCATTTTCTTGTGTGTCCTACATTTTGGGGGGGCCTTGTCCCCCCTTTTTGTTATAACACAGAATGGGTGTCTATATGTTCTGTTTTCCCGGGATATGTCCTCTTTTCTTAGCTTTGTGACCAGGAAAAAACAACAACTTCATTATCCGCTTTTTTCTTGTGAGCAGGCGGCATGCAGCCTTCTTGTAATTAATTCGTAATTCTTGTAATTCATTTTCTCTGTAAACGGCTTTGTGAACTTTTGTTGAAAAGCGCTATATAAATACTGTTGATTGGTTGTAATAAATTCTATGTATTAGCTCTGCATTTAAGAATAAGGGATATAGTGTTGATTGAATATATTGTTGATTGATAAATTCTATGTTATAAATTCCATGTAATAGTTTTACATGTAAGAATAAGTAATATAGTGTTGATTGAATATACTGTTGATTGACTGAGAAATTCTATGTAATAAATTCTGTGAAAGTTTTACATGTAAGAATAATATAGTGTTGATTGAATATGTTGTTGATTGATTGATAAATTCTATGTTATAGTTTTACATGTAAGAATAACTAATATAGTGTTGATTGAATATACTGTTGATTGATTGATAAATTGAATGTAATAAACTCTCTGGAACAGTTTTACATGTAATAATAAGTAATATAGTGTTGATTGAATATGTTGTTGATTGATTGATAAATTATATGTTATAAATTCCATGTAATAGTTTTACATCTAAGAATAAGGAATAGGCAGCCCAATCCAGAGCAACTAATCTGTCCACATAAGAGCCCTTAGGTTGCCCTATCTAACACTAGGTTGGAGCAACTGCAAGATGCTCCAGCCCTGTTACTCTGAAGGAGGCTTAGGGCAGAGCAAGGCAAGATAGGGTGCCCTAAGAGAGGTGGACCTGCTCTGCCCTAACTGGGGCAGCCTAAGCAGCTCAGGAGAGGCAGGTTGAGGGCATGTTTAGCATTGCCTAGGGCAGAGCAGTTACTCTGTATCCAGAGCCTGTTTCCAAGGCAGAAATGCCCTCTTCCAGCCCTCAGAGTTATACCACCTCAGGAGCAGGTATAGTAATGAGTAGACCCATAGGGGTCCATGATAAGGCCCAAGTAAGAATGGCAGTGTTGATCAAAAATCTGAGTTCTTGGCCAGCCTAGCTGCAACCCCTTCCTCTCAACCTCAGGATATGGAACAAACTCCGGCTGCCCACAAACCTCAGGATACAGGAGGCCACTCCAAGAAGCCCCTTGTATTCACTGCAGAATGTACTGGCATCTCATCAGGGACTCCTTATAAGGCAGGCACCCAGTGGCGTCACCAGACTGGTGCGGCTGGTGTGGGCTGCATTGGGGATGCGCTCCGTATGGGGTGATGTGCCGGAGGAGTTTGACTGTCCTTTGGCAGGCCCCGGGCGTCAGCACCCCCATTCAGGCCTGCTCCAAGGCGGAGAATCAGCCAGAAGCTGCCACTTGTCTGAGGAGCTGGCATGAACGGCCATCTGAGATGCACTGCGCAGAAACACATTGAGCATGCCGAACAGCTTCAGAGGAGACTTCCTTAGAGCAGAGAAAGTCCACGCCTCTGCACAGCCATTCGGCCTCACTCAGGAGGCGGAGCGGCAGCCGAATGGCTTCAGAAAGAGTACTGCACAGGCACCAACTCTGACACCTGCACAGTCTCCCCCGAAGCCAAAAGGCTTCAGAAAAGTACTGCGCAGGTGTCAGAGATGGTGCCTGCGCAATACTCTTTCTGAAGCCGGTTGGCTTCAGAAACAACTGCGCAGGCGCCAACTTTGGTGACTGCGCAGTCCAGGTGGGGGGGGGGGCGCATCCCAGGGATGACGCACAGACTTCCGCACCAGGTGATGTGCAGAGTCATGTCACCACTGTAGGCACCACAGCTGTTCCTTGTTCAGTGTGATCTGAGGGGTGTCTCCTCAGGAGCAAGTCTTCCCCTTGTGTCAATTACTTAGCATGCTCTGGAGCAGTTAGGGCAGCCCAGGCTTCCTGACTCTCTGGATTCAGCATAACTTTCTGCTCTGGATACAGAACAGTTAGGAGAGTGCAGTTAGGTCAGAGCAGGCTGAATTTGCTCTGGATTGCAGCCATAGTGTTGATTGAATATTCTATGTAATTAAATACATAGAATATATGTATTCTGTTGATTGATAAATTCTATGTAATAAATTCTATGAAATAGTTTTACATGTAAGAATAATATAGTGTTGATTGATAAATTCTATGTAATAAATTCTATGTAATACTTTTATATTTTAAAATAAATAATATAGTGTTTAACCACATGAAGGCAACATGTATGTTTTTAGCTGTTGTTTGGTCTTGTCCTCCATTTTTTGGAGAGTCCTACATTTTGTCCTCTATTTTGGTTCTGACCTCCTGTCACCCTGTAAACCTTTGACCCCCTCCCCCTGTACTGTGCAACCCTTTCGACCCCCCCCCCCCCCCACAGCCTGCACCTCCAGTTTCTCCTTCTAACTCCACAGTGGCACCTCTTACTCCTCCCTGCTTACTCCAGGAGTAAAATCTTGGAGGAAACGTGAGTCCAGCAGCTTGAAGGAGGAGCATGCGCAGCAGAGCCCTGATGGGGCTGGAGAATGTGACCCTCGGTGCCGGGCACGTCCTTGATTTAATCCCCCCCGCCCCGTCTGTATCGCGTGACCTGCCTGGAGCTGGGAGTCCAGCAGCACAGAGGGCAGCGCACCTGTTACCTGGGCTGGGCGCTGGAGGGGAGCCGGCATGGCAGAGGTGCAGGGACCGCTGGAGACCGCCCTGCCGTCGGATGCACCAGGAGGGCTGGTGGGCGAGGGGCTCGAGGAGGAGGGCGAGAAGCCCCCTGTCTCCACCTCGACGGAGGAGGGCGATCCAGGCAGCAGCCCCCCAAGCCCAGCAGACGGAGAGGCTTCCTTGAACCCCGACAGGCAGCAGCTGCTGCAGGAGGAGGACAGTAGCCAAGAAAACCCCCCACAGCAGGACCATCTGGGGGCAGGAGAGCAGCTCCCCGACAGCCAAGGGGAAGAGCCCAAAGTCGCAGCCATCCAGGAAATGCCCGTGGAGGCGCACGCTGTTGCCCCAGTCTCAGCCCCCGGGATGGAGGCAGTGCCTGGTGGAGGGAGCCCCAAGGAAGAGCCCGAGGGGCCATACGCTGCTTCGGTCTCAGACCCCCCAGAGCAGGACGGGGGGAGCCCCGAGGAGGATTCCGAGGGTGGGTACGCTACTCCCCCAGAGCCTCCCATGCAGAGCGCCGTGGAAGAGCCCGATTTCTCGCCCCCCGGGGAAGGGAAAGCACCAGGCGAGGGGAGCCCCGAGCAATTGTCCGAAGAGGCGCACGCTGTCCCAGGCTCAACCCCCTTCGAGTCCCCAGGTCTGGAGGCAGAATTAGACGGCAGGAGCCCCGAGGAAGAGCTGCATGTCTCGCCTATCGAACAAGATGGGGAGAGCCCCGAGGAATTTCCCGAGGGGACGCACGCTACCCCAGGCTCAGCCCCCTTGGAGTCCCCCAGACGGGAGGCAGAGCCAGGCGGGAAGAGCCCCGAAGAAGACCTCCATGTCTCGCCCGTCAAACAAGATGGGGGGAGCCCCGAGGAATTGCCCGAGGGGGCGCACGCTGTTCCAGATTCAGTGCCCCCAGCGCCCCTCGAGCAAGAAGGAGGCAGCCCGGAGGAAGAGCCCGATGTCTCGCCCCCCAGGCAGGCTAGTCCGGAGGAATTGCCCGAGGATGACCCAGTCCCAGCCCCCCTGGAGGCAGCACCGAGCGTGCGGAGCCCCGACGGAGAACTCCTTGCCCCAGCCTCAATGGAGCCCCCCAAAGAAGAGGCAGCCCTCGAAGGGGGACCCGCTCCTGAAATAGCTGCCCCAGAGGAGCTCCTGGAGCAAGGGGGAAGCCATAGCCCGGTGGAAAAGCCCGAGGGGGAGCACGGTGCCCAAGGCTCAGACGCCTCGGAGCCCCCAAGGGAGGAGGAGGCAGGACCCCGGGACGCCCCCCCTGTGGACCCCAAAGCCCGTGGAGAGCAGACAGTCGAGGCCGGGGGTTCTGCGGAGTCCCTGCAGGAGGAAGGCGGTGCTGCTGTGTTGGAGGGGCCTGGAGGGGAGCCGTCCAGGGAGGAGCCCCCGAGGAACGAGCCCCCCGACGGAGACGCTGCGCTGGAGGGAGTCCCCGCTGCCCAAGGCGAGGAGAGCGCAGAAGGTGAAGCCACCCGCCCAGATGAGCCCGTCCAACAAGCCGGGGTCGACCGGGAGGGAGGCGTCGGGCAGGAGGAGCCCACCACCCCGGGAGACGCCCTGCCTGCAATAGGGGCTGAGGAGGCTGCGGGCGTGAACGGGGTGCAGCAGAACAGGGAGGAGGAGAGGCTTCCACCGCCCGCCCCGTCGGAAGCAGAGCTCCAGGAACACCAGATCTCCCTCTTTGTCAAGGTAAGGCGGCTTCGCTTCTCCCCTTTGCTCTGCCCAGCCGGTGGCGTAGCCGGAGAGCAGCGGAGCAGTCAGTTTGGGAGGTGGGAGCAAAACATAGACCTGCTCCCTTGACCCACATCTGACCCACATTTTGGGACCCCCAGCCTGAATTGGCTCCAAAACGGGCTGCTCTGCCCCCACTAGCTATGCCATTGGGTTGATCAAGTATATTTATATACTGCTTTTCAGTGTTCACAAAGCAGTTCACAAGAACACTGATAATCAATGATTTCACAGAATTAAGTGCTCACAGTGTTGGAAGGACACCTTAAAGGCCATCTAGTCTAATGCTCTGCTGGCTTCAGGAAATCCTCCTGGAGCAGATATTTTCAACCTTTTCCATCATATATCACACTTACAAGATGCTCAAATGGTCAAGGCGCACCGTCAATTTTGTCACCAAACCCCAGCCCCGGGGCCATTTGTGGCCCACAAATCTAGGACCCCCAATTTGGACCTCCATAGTCTCTTGTCTTCAATGACCCTGTGGCCTTTCAACATCTGTTGGAGCCCATGCTGACCATGCTGACCTGTGTCCACCAGTTGTGACATCCATAATTGTTCCAAGAGCATCAGTTCATGTCTCCATGTGTTTTCTGCTTTTCCCTTGAACATTATTCCTCCCCTATTGACTCCATTCTCATTGACATGACTTATGTTTCCATGTATTTCTGGCTTGGTCTATATATTTTCACTGTGCAAAAGGTGTCTTGGTTTTCATGTGGTTTTACTTGCCTGTATTAATAGTTCTCATGGATATTATAAAAGAGCTCATTAAATTCATTCATTCATTCATATAGGTTATGTCTCTAATGTATTCATTTATGTAAATGTATTCACATTTGAAATATAAATTCATTTTTCCCAGCTTCCATCACAGGGTCTGAGGGATCATGTGGCCCTCCTGCCAAAATGTTTGCCCACCTGTTCTTGGCCATTGACATGCTGCTGTTCAAGGGTTCACTTCCCCCTTTTGACCTACTCATGAATGATCGTCTCCAGTCCATCAAAGACACCTGCAGATGATTGTCACAGTGGTGACAGTCTTCACAGCGGTTGAAGACTGCTGTCCTCAAGCATCTCCACAAGCATCTCCAGCAGGTACTTGTGGAGCTTCTGTTTGAAGACTTCCAGTGAGGAAGAGACTTCTAACCCCCTTGGCAATCTGTTACATTGCCAGTCAGGATTTTTTCCCCAAATATCCAATTGGGATCTCTTCCCTTGTGCTTTGTACGCATTGGATCTGCAGTAGTCCTACTTGCAGCACTATTTATTTTAAAGAATTCGAGTGCTACCCATGCTGTGGAAAGAACCCAAGGCTGCCACCTCTCCTCCTCTTTCTTCACTTTCTTTTTTACCGCTTTGTATGTCAAGGGAGATGTCAATTCCTGGATCTTGCATTTTTCGTGGCCTCTTCCAATTTCATTTGGTGTCATAGCAGTATGTCTTTAATGTTATCTCTCCATCATACTCTGGGTCTGCCTCCTTCTTCTCTCTTGACATAAGCCTTGTATGGTATGGCGTCCCAAGACATTCTCTCCAAGTGTGCAAACTAGTTTATTGGCTACCTTTCTATTTAATGCAGAATTGGTTGTGTTCCAATTTTCCCCCTTCTTATTTTGTTCCTGATTTTATCCCTTCTTGTTACTCTGACAGTTTTCCTCAGGCATCTCATTTCTGTTGTTACTAACTTCCTCTTATGTTTTGTTGTAAGTGCCCATGTTTGGCACTGGTAACATAAAGTGGGAATAAATATGCTTTGTATGAGATGCTTCTTTGTACTGATTGGTATTGTCTTATGTTGTAGCAGTGGAGCTTAAGCTGCAATCCTCAAGACAGTTTTCTGGGAGTAAGACCCATTGAACACAATGGGGCTTACTTTTGAGTAGACATGATTAAGATTGTGTTCAAACTGGCCCAGCACTCGGTTTGCCTTACTACACTGTATGTAGCACCCAAAGCCACCACCTCTAAAATAGTTGAACAGCACACAAAAGTAGCAAAACGTAGGGTACAATCCTTACCAATTTCAGTTGGCCTAACTCACCTGCCATATCTTCCCATGCCCCATGGAGGTTGGTATATGCATGTGCAAGGGCATTTTGTGACACCCCTAGGTCAGCGCAGGACTTATGCCTGCGCTTAGTCCGGCCTAAATGGAGCTTAGGATTGCAGCCTTAGAGATAGTGTTTTAACTTAGTGAATCTGACACCACTGTGCTACCCAGGGGCACATGTCCAAGGGTGTTGCCCCCATCTGGGAGTGCCACCCCCCCAGCAGCGTTCACTTCCCCATTGCACTCTGTGAAGTCATTCTGTGTGTGACCTTCCTGATTCTCAGAAGCCCTTGTGAAGTGAACCGTAGTAACACCCCTGATATGGAGATAAATTTTTCTTCCTTTCTCAGAATACAACTGGAGATCATCGAGTGGAAGTGATTAGAAGATGATTTAGGACAAATAAAAGAAATAACTTCCAACAAGGAATAATTAATATGTGGAATTTGCTGCCTCAAGAAGTGGGGTTGGCCACTTTCTTAGGGTCAAATGAGATAACATACCTTATGTTTGATTAAGGCCTGATTTTTCAAATGTAGATTTGCTGGGCTTTAGATTAGCCCATGATATGGGGGAACTTTGGGCTCAATCTTATCCAACATTCCAGTGCTGGTGTGTCTTTGCAACCCCTAGGTAAGAGATCAAACATTCCTTCTGAGAGATCTGGTTGACTGCCTCCTCTACTATAGGATGGCATCATTGCCTTCCCCAGGTCTCCAACAAGACTTTAAGTTCCTCAAGAGCTTGAGAGCTGCTGAAATAGGTGTATTATTAAAAAAAATTGACCCCAATTACTTGATTTTAAAATGGACTGTGTGGATCTTATCATTTCTGGAGGCCCTATGTCCTTTGAGACCAGCTGGAAACGGCAATTGCCTTCAAGCTTGTGGGCTTCTTGGCCATCTGTGGAAACTGAATGCTGGGCTAGACAGCTTTTAACCCTAATTCAGAGGGATTCTTCTGATGTTCTTGGGATAGAGGTGGAGTGTGAACAGATACAAGATCAGTGAACATCTGAAGAGCAACTGCAACAACTCCATGCCACCAATTTTAGTTATAGTAGTCCCTAAGATTCCAGAGAAGAAAAATAAAGTATAACGTCATTAAACTTTTCTTCCCTTTTCAATGAAATTCTTTGCTGTCACAGTTGGTCCAGTGACTCCATTTCAAAAAGGTAAAGCATTAATCAAGAAAACCCAGGGTGACCAGACGCCAAACCCAAAATTCCCTCCCAAGCTCCCCAAAATTCCTATCCAGTTAAAATAAAAGGTAGGGCACCCCAAAATGTAGGACAAATGTAGGACATATTAAAAAAAACCAAAAATACTTGTATTAATTTCAACACTTTTAAAATGGAAAACCTTTTAACATACATGATTCTGACCCAGACATGTCAGATACCCTAAAAGCAGTTTGCAGCAACACAACACATGCAAGTGACTTTATCATACATGATTCTGACACATACATGTAAGACACCGTCAAAGCGGTTTGCAGCAACGCAGGCAAGTGACTTTAACATACATGATTCTGACATGCATGCACTCACACACGCACACAAACACAGACACATATAGCATGCACTCACACATATACAAACACACATACATGTAGCATGCACTCACTCACATATACACACAAACCCAAACACATATAGCATGCACTCACTCACACACATACACAGACACACTATGCACTCATTCAAGCACACACTGGGGAATTCCTATCAAATGTTCAGCCTGCAGATAATCTTTTATTTCTCACCTTAACTGATGAGTTTGTTCTCATGTCCACAGCCTTAAAAAAGCTTCACTGAGTCTTTCCCTTGGCCCCCAAAGATAATTTCCCCAGGAGAAAAAAAAGACAGCAGATGTTTATAGATTTGTTGATTTACTCTAGATGCTTTTTAGAATTTAAATGTTTCACTTTGTTACAAAGAAATATATGAATATGCAGGATCTTTACCTTTCTATTCAGGCATTTTCCTTCTGAAATGAGAAAATGCTTGTAAATACTCAAGATACTTTGGGAAAGTTCAGATAATCTTGGATGCTTATCTACAGCAAAGTAGATCCTCTGAGGTTTGCTTAAGGTGACTGGATTTTTTGAAATGCAAAATCAGGACACATCACTGTGGGAGCAGCAGAGTGCATGGAGCAGCAGCTCTTCTAAATGTGAAGAGCATTTACTACTGCCTTGAGGGTGGGGGCAATTTGGCTTTTCAGTTGTGGTGACATTCTGCAGTTGAACTTGGGGCCATAGAAATAATTAAGAACATTTATACAGGCATCCCCCACTTATTGGACGGATTAGGGGCTGGAGCACCATCCAAAAGTGAAACGGTTGAAAAGTGGAACCCAGTCTTTTTTAACTTGCAAAGGCAAAATGGCCACCAAAAAAGACATAAATATCGCTTACAAAAGCGTATTTATTAACACACAACCAAAATACATAAAAAAATGAACAAAGGCATGTGTGAGCAATGAGTAATGTATTTGATTGTTGGTTATTTAAAGACACTGTACCTGTTAACCAGCAAGACCTGGGTCTCCACAAGATGGGGGGAGCGCCTGTCCTTAGCCAAGCTCCTGCCAACCTAGCAGTTCGAAAGCATGTAAATGCAGGTAGATAAATAGGTACCACCTTGATGGGAAAGGTAACAGCATTCTGTGCACCTCAGTTTATAGTCTATCTAGCCCCATGATTATAGAAGTGTCTTTGGACAACACTGGCTATAAAGGCTTGTAAACGGGGATGTGCACCGCACCTTATAGTCAGAAACGACTGGGAGTTGACCTGCGGGGGGGACCTAATAAGGAAATACTAAAAACAGTTTGATCACTATGTCACATGCAAAGGAACATCAGGGAAGGCAATTTTAGCCTTTAGAGCAGCAGAGAGAGGTTGAAAGAGTGAAGCAAGTGTTGAATTAATGAGTTCTGAGTATTCAAAGGTGTTGCAAGAGCAGAACTGTCAGAAAGTGGGGGATGCTTGTACATAAAAACAAGTATCACTCTATCGGCAGTGTATTCTGTAATGATTATAGTCACATGTGGCTACTGATTATTCAGCACAATCCTAACCCCTGATGAGGCCGGCGCTGCAGAAATGGGATGGGGGGTGAATTGCACTGGCTGTTTCCCAGAGGCAGGCAGGGAGCAGGAGACAGTATGCTGGTTCCAAGCCTCAGTCCCGGGCAGCAAGGAACAGCCTCTGGCTTCTCCTGTCTGCTAGGATCTATGTCATCTTCAATGGTGGCTTATATCTGAGTAGACCCATCAGGCTGTGCTTGCCTTTCTGTGGAGAAGGGGAAAAGCTTCCCGTTCCCCATGATAACACAGTAGCATCCACAATCCTTGTACTGGATTCAAGTTGAGATAGCCTGCTTGTTCCAACAATTATTCCAGTGCAAGTCAGGATTGCGCTTACAGTTTACTCAGGCACTACTTAAGCATTTTCCTGTATACTTTCTTCTTAGAGATATGCAAGGATTCATACACAGTTTAACTAACAATAGCATGCAAAATGCGACTATAGTATTAGTCAGTTGGTTAATATTTGAATGAAATGTGCACTTGTTAAAAAATATATTTTACTAGGGATTTATTTGAGAATTTGACAATTCATTAAATGATAGAGTTTTTGTAATTAATGAGAAGTTTAATGGTTAGTTAAATTCTGCTTTCTTTAAATATGTACAGAGGAGAAAGCTTTTCTATAGTAACTTTCTAGTCTCTCACCTTTTTAACATTGTTAAAGGAGAATGCAACAAAAAAGGAAAATCTGGAATTATGAATTCTTTTCAGAACTCTTCAAGCTATGTGTTTGTATATGTGTGGCTGATTCACATCGTTATTAACTTATAAATTGCGTGCGTTGTTCAGTCAAAATTGTTGTTAAAACGTGTCTATAAGTAAATTCCTGAAGATTACTTGATTACATCACATGTATTTGAAATGTAAACTCTTAACTGGTTTTGAAGACCATTAAAAAGCAGGCCTCCGTCAGTCTTGAAAGACTATGGTATTGTGCTTGGTGCTGCATGCAAAGCACAAAAGCCTGGGTTGGACTGTTATGGAGGATATGCTGTTACCCAAGCAGCAAATCCCCCCCTCTCCATGCCACTGAATTAGTCCAATGGAAAGGCAGAGCCAATACGATTGGAACCAGCTGGCGTTGCAGAGCTGGGCTCAGGACAGGAGCTCACCCTGTCTTGTGGGGCCGACCTGAGTCTTGAACCCTGGCCTGCTGGTTAACAGGCACAGCGTCTTAACTGCTTGCGCCACGGTTTGTACAAATTACATCACCATCTTTCCCACAAGGGGCACCTCTGTGTATTACAGAGATGGTTTTGCATTTGACTAAATTAGAATATCAATGCCTAAACACATCTTTGCTCCATTTTTAAAAAACAAAGCACAAATAAATTTTGCTATACTTAAAGTTAAATCCTTGTGTAACTGTGGTCGTTGACATTGTATATTATTATCACCTATACTTCATGATCAATTTACATCATCAGTTACAAATTAAAATCAAACTTACATTTTGTTTAAAATGCTCTCATGCTAAGGAAACACAAGTCAGTATATATCATTCAGTTTCACATTTAGGCATTGATCAGATCTCAACCTCCTTAACTTTAATAAGGTTGTGTCACATATATTCAAACATTTTTCTGGATTTTCTTTCCTCTGTTTCTTATCTATATCTGTTATATGGATGTTGTTTTCTTTTCTTAATTAAATAATAATGTTACATATTTTTGACATTTGTCCTTGGTAGTTCTGAAAGTGCACCTAAATCAGTGCCTTCTCATTTAACATGTCTCTAATTTTTATGTAACAATGAAATCCTGTAAATGTCTATTGTAATATAATAAGCCCCATTCCACTCAATGGAATGTACTCCCATTAACACCAGTATAGGATTGCAACCTTAAGATGTTCTTAATTTTAAAGAGCAAGTCATGGAATATGGACTATTCCATGGAATTATGGAATGAAATGTATGGAATTCACTGTTTATTCTGAACTGATTTATGAATTGAAGCCACTGTCTGCTATCATAGGAGGCTGTCTGACTGTTCTATTTCATACATATTATTTTACTTATTTGTGGTCAGTTATGTGAAATTCACAAGACTCATATGGGCTTGTTGCAACCAATAGATCAACTTTCTATCTCCTATCAAACCTATTTGCATGCTTGCAACTCCCATCCTTTATGGCATTTTATGGCGTATATATGCTAGAGGTGGTCTCATCATTTATCTTGATGTTAAGTAACCCTCGCTTTAAGTCAAACTAATTGCATGTGAGTGCATTAATATGATGGTCTGTCTTTTTTGCTCTTAACTCTGCTTGACTCCCTCCCCTCACCTTAAGAAAGGAACTGGGAACTGCCTCCCAGTATGGTGATACACCATTATCAATCAATCAACTGTATTTATATATTGTTTTTCAGCAAAAAGTTCACAAAATGGTTTACAGAGAAAATGAAATCACTAATGACTAATGGCTCCCTGTCCCCAAAAGGCTCACAAAATCAGATAAATCTATATTTAACTTTCTTAACCTTTTCTAATCTTCCTTGCTCTGCCTTTTCCTTCGATAGCCAACTTTGTCTTGTACTACTTCCTTTCTCGTGACTTCAGTCATGTACCTCCCTCGCCTGCTCTCAAGATTTGATACTCCATTACCTCCAGTGGTGGGATTCAAATAAATTAACAATAGGTTCTATGTCCATAGAACAACAGGTTCTACATCCCATTAGTAACCGGTTCTCAGAACCAGGCACTCATTAGCAAAGGGTTCTATAGAATCTGTGAGAACCCGCTGAAGCCTACCACTGATTACTTCCCACATCAACAGCACAACAGCATTTCTTTTTGCCATAGGTCACTAAAACTGAACTGATGCTACCAATTCCGGGGGGGATGGGACAGCCATCTTGACGGAGTGACTAGATAAACGGGGGCAAGGGTTAATACACTCCTGGGCTCCACCACTGGAGCTGTGAAACCCACTGTCTTCCATCTGATTATCTGGAAGGAATGTCACAGATCTCGTTTGCAAAACCATGTTATTTCGAGCAGTGCTGTAGAATAACATATAGAGGTTATCTGATTTTGGAGCTGATAATAAAACCTCATGGTGGAATAAAAAACTGGATGCATTTCCATTTGCCGTGTTTGCTTCTGTGCTGAAGAAAGAGTAAAGAAATACGTGATTAAGTGGTTGTTGCAGCTGTTAACAAAACCATTTTTTTATTTCCACTTCAACATTTCCTGCTCCAGGAGAAAGGCATTAGGTGGTGAGTTTCCACTAAAGTTTGGGTCCTCTTTTAGGACAGGTGCATGAAGTTGCGCTGGAATTTACGCTTGACTTTACTCTTTTGCTGCCGTGGCTTTGTAGTGTCACCCAAGTATATATTTCAAATGACCATATCACATCATAGCATGCAGCTCAACATTTTGGTTCTGATTCATGCTATGGAGCAGCAATTTTCAATCAGCATGCTATGGCACACTAACATGCTGTGAATGGTCCACAGGTGTGCCTCAGGAATTTTGAGAAGGTCGCGTTAGTAGGGTCTTTGGGGGGGATATGAGGCCTTGACAGCAATGAGTAGTGCCTTGTCAATTGTCAAAAACTGATGGTGTGTCTTGACAAAGGTTGAAAATCAAGGGTATATAGGGTGAAAAGCAGACTTCCAGTAAGACCTTCAGGACTGAGCTAATAGGCCAACATGTCTCTTTAATTCAAAAAGTAAAAGTTTGTACTTTTAACTTGTTCTTTGTAAATGAATGCCTCAGTGAAAAGCACAAGTAAGTAATAGAGAAGCCTATACTGGTTTACCCACTGAATAAAGTGAAACCCTGGCTGCAATCCTAAAGACACTTTCCTGGGAGTAAGACCCATTGGGGCTTACTTTTGAGTCAACATGCTTAGGTTTGCACTGCCACATAAAGAATGAGGAAGAGGTGCATTTTGCACTAATTTCATCTAAATTCTAATTTTAGATGAAACAATCAAAAAAGAATCTCACAATCTAAAAAGATTGTTTTGTAAAGTTTTTAAACTTTTCATGGTAAGTTTCTCATGTGGGTTTCAATTCCTTTTGTGGACCTTAATTCATAATGTGTACCTAAAGTATTTTCTATCTTCAACTTTAAAAAAACAAAAAAAAACAAAAATCCCTCCACATAATAGGGAAAATAAATCCTTTTCATGTTTGAACTTCACCACTTGGCCCTATGGCAAGAATTAGGATTATCACTACAAGATTACTTCCTACACCCTCTCATCATTGCCAAACTTTCCTCATTCCGTCTCAACCATGTTATTAAAGGCATCTGTTCATGGTACATTACAGATTTTTATTCAAATGTGGCTTCTATTTAGAGAAGTGAGAAATACTTCACATTTAGTATATCATATGTTAAACTATAAAACAGGATATGTAATTAAAATACTTGTTAATCTTCTTTTCCCAGACCTATAATGTGTTCCAGAATATAATGGTCTTTTGTTGAAGTAATTCCCTTTAAGAATTTAACAAGGCTGTAAAGGTTTTTTTCCCCCCTTAGTGATGTACAGTGCTCAGCTGGTCTCATGCCATGTTATTAAATACGGATTAGAAATAGCATTGGTGTATTGGAACCATAATTCTTGAAACAGAATAAATAGCAAATAGAATTTGATGTGTTGTACTTTTCAGCTTTTACTCAGATAAATAAAGGAAGAACTTAAATTATCCCACAAGGTTGTACAGTAGGAAGATGAATGTATTTTTGTACAATGTAGGCTAAGAATATCACACCCTTTAATCCACTACTCTGGAAAGCGATAAAGTACTGAAGATTGTCGGCTATATCATGTGGCAATACAACAATCTGTGGCAAGCAACTGTTTAGTTTTGTAATATTGTTATTTTTTTTTTTGCTACCCTTTAGAATGTACAGTTTTATATGAAAATAATGAAAAATATTATGAGCTTTATAGGAGGAAAATGCCTCTATTTTCTACTTGGAGTATATTTTTAGCTAGAGATTAAAGCTAATTGAGTCATGGAGGTCTGAGGGGCAATCACAGGTTGTACGAGGGGCATGCTGCTTATTCTATTGAAGGAAAGGAAGAAGAGCTTATTTTCTTCTTTTGCTCCAACCGGAAGGTGTCTCTTGCCAGCTTGTTGTTTTATCCCCAGCTGTATTAAAGAGCTTGTGTAGAAGGTGAAAAGATTTGTATGGAGGTCATCTAACTGTACGTATATAGAACAGGTAATGATTCATATGAGCTTGTGTGAATTTAATTGAGTTCAAGGCGTAAATTTAATTTTTCCAAAAATCTAGCTATCTTTCTTCACAATATCTGATGAAAGTTATAGTTAGATCGTACTTAATTCCAAAGACGGCCCCATCACCTGATGGCCCCATTTACAAAATTCAGGTGTTTTAACGGTTTGTAATATGGCACATCATATGACATAGGAAGTGTAACGGTGCTCTAAATTCCATCAAGGAAATGCTGCAGTATTGTAAGGAAGGAGAGAGAAGGCAGGGGAGAAAATAGGAAAAACTGGAGGATGGGAGGAGAGATGTGAGAATCATATGTATTGTATTGTCATATGTATTCATATGAGAGATGTGAGAATCATATGTATTGTAAAGTGCTATATTCACATGGTGAGGCCAAGGGGATAAGAAATGTAGGTTCCTGGGTTGACCGAAAAAAGAAAATGGAGAATACAGTTTAGGCACGAGATTTATGCCTAGGGCAGGAGTTCTCTTTAGCCAGAAATAGTGGCGTGAGGCAATTCTAACAGATTTGGGCCTGCCCAGCTCACCCATCTCCTCGTCCCCATCAGTGGTGGGCTCCAGCAGTTTCGCACCTACTCTATAGAACCAGTTGTTAACAAGAGATAGGACATATAAAGTTTAAAAATAGCCATTTAAAAGTGGCTGCCAGGTGGGCAGAGAACCGGTTGTTAATTCCTTTGAATCCCACCACTGGTTCCCATGGTGGTGTGGGGAGACTGGCACTTCCCAGGAAAGCACACAGTGGCACTCCCAGGTCCAGCGTGGGAAATGTGCTGGGAATCGTGCTGGCCTAACTGGGGGCTAGGATTGCAGCATGAGCTTCACAATGACCTATAAAATGCTTCTCTCACAGTCTGTCCATGAGCTAGTCTTGCCACCACATGATTTAACCAATAAAACAGGTTTTTTTTAGAGGAACCTCCCCAATCCCAGGTCTTTGAGGTGTTGTAGTATTGGTTAAAGAAAGTCACATATTAGTGAGCTGAGAACTTTTACCAAAACAATCCAATCATACCCAAATCCCAGTGTGCAATAGCGCCACTGCAGACTTCATTGCATCTAATGGGATTTTTGCAGCTATTGGCAGCTACTTGGTCCAACTTGGACCTGCTCTACTCAGCATGGACCTGCTCTAGTGACGACATTGGCGCAAGTCCTGGTTGATCTGTAAAGGATATGATCTGTCTGTTGATCTGTCTTTTGGATTTCACATGTAGCTGTGCAACTTTTTGTTTTTACTGCAACCATTTGTATCTCTCAACTGTGTGAAACTAAAATTCCTATTGGCAAAAGTGGATTGCCAAACCTAAAACGATAAAATATAGGGTTGATTCTTTTTTAAATTAAATCTAATTAAAATGATCATAAAATAAATTGCTTCTTTCCTGTATTTTTTTTTCTAGAAATAAAAGGGGGTATTATGATTCTTCGGTGCTTATCTTACTGCAGATCAATAAGCAGATAAAGTTTTCTTATAAATTCTATATTTATTCTGTTTATCACTTTTACATTCTTAGAGAAAGTTATCTGTCTCATTAGTGCTGTCACTTGAGAATCTCTTCCCCAGGTGTCCTTGGGTTGTTTTGGCTATTCTTCAAGTTCAGAACTTCCTTTATTCCCAGTGTTAACAGTGAGTTGCAGTATTTCTTGACAGCCTCCTGATGCTTGGCTACTGGGTGAGGACCTGGGTTTTTCCTTGTAGGCTTGCCCTGGTTCCACTGATAGCTGGTTGACTGAGATGTGTCCTGTTGCATCATCTGCAGTTGGTCCCAGCTGCCCTCAGTAATGGGGCCTGAGGTCTCTTTTATGGGGCGCTTCCTTCCCCAGTGGGTTCTTGTTGCCCTTCTCAAGGGGCACACAGCCTTTTAGCCCTCCTGCCTCCCAGGAGCTTGGGCAGACACCACTACTCCCATTCCTCTCACAAATCCAGCTCCTCCCCAACTGACAGTTGGCACTGACAGTTATTAGACCAACTGTCAACTCCCCTTCCAAGTCTTGCTGGGGCTTGAAATATCTATCTATCTGTCTGTCTGTCCGTCCATCCGTCTACAGTATTTATATAGTGCTTTTCAACTAAAAAGTTCACAAAGAAAATGAAAAAGATTAATAGCTAATTAATAGCTAATGGGTCTCATGTGGTTTCTGGCCCCCTTCTAACCTTGGTTCTTTCCTTGTTGATATCCTTTCATCAGGTCTAGTTTAAAAAGTGCAATAAATAAGTGCACATTGAATCTGGTGATTAGGATGCAACACTAAAAAATGGAGACGAAAGAAGAACTTACGGTTTGTCCAGCAATTTGTTTTCTTTGGATTTCACTATCAGCTTTGTAGAATTCATGCCTTAGGAGTCCATCCCTTTGTGTAAAGGATGAGGAGGCACGTAGTACAATGTTTCTGAAAGTCAGAACAAATATTTAGTGACTTCATGGTCTTGAGGCCGTCCACAGTGCTGCAATTGCTTGCTTTTAGGCTGCATTGCTATCCACAATTACCTGGGAGTAAGTTCAAGCTTCAGCTCAGTGAATCTTATTTCTGAGGACATGCATAAAATTGCACTGTTAAGGACTTCTACACTAGCCCTCGCTTTGTTAACAAGGTATTTCACTGATGCCGAAGGTGACCCAGAACATGTGAGCATCCAAGCGGCATCAAGTAAACCTCTGAGTCTGCTCACCTCTTGTGGCTTTATTTGTAGCTTTCTGAGGCAATAGTACTATAGAACAATGATTCCCAAAATATGGGTCAGGACCTACTGGTGGGTCTTTAACTGTTGGGACCCATCAGGTAGGACCCAACAGGATGAGGGAAAGATCAGATAACGACTGTATTTTCTCAAATATAATGCACCATCGAATCTAATGTGCACCCTATACTTATAATAAAAATGTTACTCTAATCTAAAAATTACTCTAATATAATTAAACATCAAATCTAATATGCACCGTGATTTTGGAGACTGAAAAGTTGGCTGGAAAAGGTGAGCATTAGCTTTGAGTAAATACAATAATTGCCTCAAGACCTGAAGCTATTCAAAGATCAGATAGCTGCTATTCTGCAAGAAGCTGAGCTGTTGTAGTTTGCAAGTACAGGATGTGTAAATATAGGGGAATAAAGGATGAATTGTATTTTTTATTTTTATTATAATTAATATAAGATGTTGTTTAAAAATATAAATGGTCTATTTCTGGTTGTAACCTACAAATAAATAAAACATTTCTTTTTAGATTCCTTTTTTAAAAAAAAGTCAGGTAAACCTAGGTCAGCCCCTAAAGTGTCAATTTAAAAAGTGAGTCCTCATGCTAACAAGTTTGGGAACCACTGTGTATAAACATTCACATGAGAGTACGTTCTGTTCAACCCACTGGAACTTTATTTCAAAATAGATACACACTTTTGGAATTTCAGCTTTAATTTAGATATTTTTTTCAATTATGCTTCTGAGGGCGCAATCCTAACCAATTTAGGCCAGAACAACTCATCCATCTCCCTGTTCCTGTGGTGGTATGGGGTGTGCATGGCACATGTCTTTGCACCGGCCTAATCCCCAAAGGAATTGAGTAGAAGTGCCTTACAGCACTTTTGTGTCATGCCCAGGCCAGCAGGGACTTGTGCCAGGACTTGGGGTTAGGACTAAGCTATCATAGTCACAAGAAACCAGGGCTGTAATGGTACAAGTGGTTAAAACACTGTGCCGGTTAACTGACAGGCCAGGGTTCAAGACCCAGGTCCTACAAGACAGGGTGAGCTCCTGTCCTTAGCCCAGCTCCTGCAAACCTAGCACTTTGAAAGCATGCAAATGCAAGTAGATAAAGAGATACTATCTCAGTGGGAAAGTAGAAAAACAGCGTTCCATGTGCCATTGACAATCATGCCTGCTCCATGACCATGGAAGTGTCTTTGGACAATGCTGGCTCTAAAGACTTAGAAATGGAGATGAGCATCGCACCCTACAGTCAGTCAAGACTAGCAGTATAACCTGCAGGGAACACCTTTATCTTTTTATGTAATAAATTATGTGTGGCTTTTGTCATAAGAAACGAAATAAAAAATTAACTGGAGAAACATTCTTTTCGCTATTATTCAATTTTGAATCATGACTTGAATTTTGATATGGGCAGTGACAGCAGATAAAAGGATATTGTAAAAAATGTTAGATAACATTAATCTGGACTTACCTTTTCCTGTCTGTGACTAGTAGGAACTGATCAGATGAAGTTTTTTAAAAAAAAAACTGAGATAGGGTTGCAGTAATATGTAAATATGCTGAGTTTCTGCCTTCCTTGCATCTGCAGGACTCACAGGAAAGTTGGTGGCAACTCTAGTTTCATCATTATTTGACTGGAAGAAATACAGAAAGAAACTACTTGGACAACACAATCCTAACTTGGCTGGACTGCCCAGTTTCTAGCAAGGGGTTGGTCCTGGTTGTGGCTCAGTATTGGTAATTGATTACCTTCAATTTGTGATAACATGGAAGCAGACCTAATGCCAGTTAAGTGGCATAAATCCATGGAGTCTGGTGCTGGATGACCTGGGAATGGGGTTAGGATCTTGCCTAAGTGCTGGATCCTGACCTCACCATCTTCTGGGCCCATCTCTGC
The DNA here is from genome assembly GCA_030015325.1 of Cryptoblepharus egeriae. Classification (NCBI taxonomy): domain Eukaryota; kingdom Metazoa; phylum Chordata; class Lepidosauria; order Squamata; family Scincidae; genus Cryptoblepharus; species Cryptoblepharus egeriae. The sequence continues at coordinate 50,771,440 of JAREYC010000005.1, read as the reverse complement.
TTCACAGCACCTCAGTTCCTTCCTTCCACTGCCCTCCCAGACCAACTGAGTCAGCCAGCACATACTTAACAGGCCAGGGGCTTGCTCCAGTATGGGGAGGCCAGAATGCATCCTTGCACCAGTTCTCTGATTCACAAGGTGGTCTTGTGGCACATTTGTGACACTCCTGGGACCAGCATAAGGGATTTGCATTGCCCCATAAAGTTTGTAGGGTTGCACTCTGAGATATTGAAAGAAGCGGTTCATTATGAATATGCCTGCTTATTACAAGCCTGAATTTTGTGCATCTTGTCAATAACAGTTGAACATCTTCATGCTAATGCCAATTGTTTAATAACACCATGTTTTATTTCTTGTAGGCTGGTAGTGATGGAGAAAGTATAGGAAACTGTCCATTTTCTCAGCGCCTTTTCATGATTCTTTGGCTAAAAGGTGTTATATTTAATGTTACAACTGTGGATTTGAAACGGTGAGTATACAGTTTATTTTAATTTTTCAAAGTAATATTTCTACATTGTGAAGGCGTCTGTTTTCAGGATGACAGCCCAATCCTATCTTAATACAATCACCCCAACAATATATCCTGTGAGGAAGGTGTCTTAGGGCACAATCTAGAGTAACCACGGGGAGTTCTTGCTCCGACGTAAGAACAATTTACTCTGGATTGCAATATGAATTTCCCATAGGTTTTCACTAGGTGGTGCCGTAACTATGTCAACGTAAATGTCTCTTACGTGCTCCGTACTTAAACTGGATTGTAGGGTTACTCCAAGTAAGGAACATCTACCTGGTAGATAAAGCTAGTAAGTACACTTTTCTTATACAAGCATCCCCCACTTATTGGACAGGTTATGGACCAGAGCGCTGTCCAAAAGTGAAAACCCAATCAGGTGTGCAGCAGGCATAGTCTGGTGGTTGAATACAGGGCTGCTGAAAATAGCTAAGCAGGGAAGGTCCTGGACAACTCCTAGATGGGAGACTGCAAGCTGCTAAAGTTCATGAGTCATCCGAGTCAGAAAGTGTTACCATTTTACAGCTTGGCTTACCTGAACAAACTCCTGCTTTAAGCTTGAAAGGCATTTCCTGATACCAGATGTGATAACCACACCATAAAGGATTCCACCTGGAAAGAGAAGGGTTCTATGAGCAGCCCATAGAATAACTACCCGCATCACAGGGTTTATGTGAGAATTTTCTGTGGCAGCGCATGTACAGTATTTCCATATAGATTGGAAGACAGAGTGCCTGTACCTTTAACCATTGTATAGAAGAGAGAATTTAGGCAGGTGCTGCTTTTTAAACCATCCAGTGTTGAGCTAAACCTTCCTAAATTCCCTTTTCTATGCAATATTAAAGGTACAGGAACTCTGTCCTTCATTCTATACAGTCACCCTTCACATGTACATGCAGTGGCTCAGCACTCCAGTGATCGGTTGAGTGTATATCCTGAAAAGTACAACTAAATTTTCATTGTGTACATATTGTATAATGACAATATAAAGTATTATTATCTTTTTTAGTTTGTAAATATTGTTTCCAAGGAACAAATTGCTCATATCCCTTTTATCTAACAAATTCCTGTACCCTTACAAATATTTCTGCAAATGATTCTCATTAACTCCTTCACAAATGGGATTAGTCCAGGAGCTACAAAATGGAGGAGGGAAATTTTGCCCTTTAAAACAACAGAGAGGTTGAAATAGCGGAACATGCATTGAGTGAATGAGTTCTGGCTATAATGGAAAGGTGTTGAAAGAATGGATTATCAGAAAACAAACCATCAGAAAGTGGGGGGTATCTGTACTGAACTCCCTTTAGTTCAGTAAGGCTATTTTTTGCTCCTCTCCAACCCCCTTCACAATCCCTTTCACCTGCTTCACAGATTCTTTGGGTCTGCCAGTGCACAGGATGCCACTCTTACATTTCTATCAGCAGATCTCCAGAACTTGCTGATGGAGGCTGCTTTGCAATAGTCATAAAGAAGCCTCAACTGGTACAACAATAATTACACCAACAAGGAGAGGGGGTTAGGATTGGGCTATGAGTTTATGCAGTAATTATTTGAATCAAATGTTATGTCATTGAATGGGTCCTTACTTTTATAGATTAAAAAAATAACAAGAACATGTGGCATTTGTTTCTTTTCAGGAAGCCTGCAGACTTACAGAACTTAGCTCCAGGAACGAACCCTCCATTTATTACTTTTGATGGTGATGTGAAAATCGATGTGAATAAAATTGAGGAGTTTCTGGAAGAAAAATTAGCACCACCAAGGTAATTTATGTTGTTAGGTTGGATTCACTGATAGCAGATGATGCTAAAGAATTAACATACAAAAGCTTTTGACATCAAGCAGCAAGAACTTCATGACATTGCTCTTGAGGTTTGTTCACCATCACATCTTCCATTCTTCCATCTTCAATTCTTGCCTGGAAGGAGACCTGATTGGCCGGGGTGGGGATGGACAGGCAGAAGGTGAGCAGAAGGTGGGGAGGGAGATGGAACCAGGCAGAACCAGGATCCGACGTTACGTCAGATCCTGACCCTGCTTCCCAGCCAGGAGAGAGCAGCACATTACCACTCCTTTCTTCTCAGACTTGCATTGCCTCTATAGACAGTGCAAGTCTGAGTAGACCCATAGAGGCTGTTGCAGCCTTATCCTGGGGGCCTCTCCTTCCCAGAGTAGCTCATCCTCTGAAACCTGTGCTGGATGCAGTGTATCAGGATTGCGCTGTGAATCTGACTTCAGGCATTTCTTTAATAAAAGGTTTGGAAAAAATTTATGTTAGGATTATATTTTTATGTCTTTAGATATCCCAAACTTGCACCAAATCATCTGGAATCTTACTCTGCAGGAAACGATGTGTTTGCAAAATTTTCTGCATTCATAAAAAACACAAGGAAAGATGCCAATGAAAGTAAGTACCTATAAACTTTGTATCAATACTACTGATAGTGGCATGCCTGCCTATTATTGTTATTTTTTTCTGTATCCCCACATTCATTCCAAGCTCTGACTCAAACTGGCTGAACACAGTTTTAATCCTACCCAACTTTGCTGCTCGAAATGATCCCGAATAAAAGAAAATTATTTAAAAAATACTCCTTAATTTTTTTTGCATATTTTTTCTCAACGCATTCCTTATTAGAGTTTTATAGAGCATTTATTAGAAGCCCCAGCAGATTTCAGCAGAGCAAGGTCTGTCTAGGAAAACAGTCTCAAAATCAGGAAAAGGGAGGATTTTGAGAGAGGGGGGCTGCCTTTTTTCAACTCTTTTTCATAATTTTCATAATTTTATGCTATTTTATGCTCGATTGGGTTTTTAATCAAAGCCTGCTTCTCACATTACATAATGATAGCAAACATGTACACACGTTGAGGAACTCTGGCTAATCTTGTTGCCTATGTGCAAGATTAAAAGTGCATGGGTATACGATATTTTTAGATGTGCATTCAGAACATTATTTGTACACTTTAAAAAAAATTGAAGAGACCTTAATTTCATTTTTAGTTTAGCGATTCATTTTTAGTTTGCATTTCTTATCGTGACTTAAAAATCATAAAGTATTTGAATTGGAAAGATCTTTGAAGTCATCTAGTCCACCCCAAGTCAGTGCAGACAGCCTTAGCATTTCTGATAGATGGCCATCCATCCTCAGTTTGGAAACTTCCAATGAGGAAGCCCACAACTCTATAAGGAAGACTGTTCCAGTGCTACACAGCTCTTATAGTTAGGAAATTCTTCCTTACATCTTGCCTAATCTATATTAATGGCACAAGAGGAATTCAGTGTCATGTCATCCACACCATACAATCCAAACATCTAAACCACTGAAATACTTGGCCTCTCATTTGTTTTTTGCAGATGACTAAATATATTCTTTTATATTAAAATAAATTATTTTATGTAGAAAAAGCTCTGAATAATCTGTTCCTTTTTCAATAATAGACTTGGAAAGATCCTTACTTAAGGCTTTATGGAAACTGAACAACTACTTAAACATCCCCTTGCCCGAAGAAATTGATGCCTATAGCACTGAAGAACTCACAGTTTCTACAAGGAAGTTTGTGGATGGTGATGAACTCACATTAGCAGATTGTAATCTCCTGCCAAAGCTCCATATCATCAAGGTGTGTATAATATTTTGTTTTTCTATATCCCTGTTTTTCTCTGAGCTTGTCTGTTCATGCACTAGAGAGAAATAAAGTATGTGGAGGAGAATAGAGAATGGAAGACTGTCCAAGGTATTGTCCCATGATAGTAGGTGGGTCTGTGTGGAATGCTCCATTTATAAAGAAGGAGTCAGACCTAGTGACAGCCATGTTTGTCAAATGACTTGCTATGCCACTGTCACCTGGACTAGGATGTTCAGAGCGTTCGCCAAATCAGTGTCTCTGAGAGGGATGTGCACTGTGTTCGGGCCTGAGTTGCCTAAGGGCACAATCCAGAGTAACTACAGGGAGTCCTTGCTCCGGAATAAGAACAAGTGACTCTGGATTGCAATATGAATTTCCCATAGGTTTTCATTAGGTAGTGCAGTAACCATAGGTGCACGTAATATCCCTTATGTGCTTCCGTAGTTACTCTGGATTGTAGCCTTAGTCCATCTGTGCCATGTTTACACTAATTCATCTGAAAGACAGATTCTAGAAAAGATTTCTTCTCAGATTTATGTCAAATGTATTATATGAGATACTTTTTAATGCATTTATTAAAAAAATCCTTTAGCATTAGGCTGAAAGAGTTCTATCCAGACAACTACACAACTGATTCTGCACTCTGAGGTAGATTTTGGCTTGTCCTTGATCAGCAGTCCATTTTCCCCAGCTTTTATGGAAAACCTCTTTTGAAACTGGGAAGAACTTGAGTTGAGAGTTTGTGACATGTCATGCAAATCTGCCAGTCAAATGGAAGAAGTCCAGGATTCTGATGGGCAAGCCAAACACCTTGTCTTGCGCATTCATGGTAGTAATTTGGATCAACCTTGATGAAATGTGGGATATGCCACAAATTTCAGACTTCTTATATTTTTTAATCAACTGGCAGTGATGGGATTCAAAGAAATTAACAACCAGTTCAATGCCCATCTGGCAGCCACTTTTAAATGGCTATTTCTAAACTTTATGTGTCCTATCTCTTGTTAACCACCCGGTTCTGTAGAGTAGGTGCGAACCTGCTGGAGCCCACCACTGATCTAATGGTGGAATCCTAACCTCGGCTGGCATAACTCATTGGTCTTCCCATTCCTGTGGTGATGTAAAGAGGAAAGCTCATTATCTGCACACTGGCTTAACCCACCCCCAGGAATGGCACAGAAGGCAATTTTGTAACACTCCCAGTCAGCACAGGATTTACGCCCTGTGCAAGTTAGGCTTAGAATGGCCTAACAAAAGATTAGGATTACAGCCTGTTCTCTCAAAATACTAGACCTAGGGTATCTACTTGATAGTAATGCCTTCTTAAAGATAATTCCCTATTATTTTCACTTCTATTTTTCATCTATCCAGGATTTTGTTGAAAACTGTAAAACATTAAATGTCATCGATTATTCATTCCATGTATTTAATATGCTCATTTTGCCTTTTTTTCTTTAAGGTTGTGGCAAAAAAATATAGGAATTTTGAGTTTCCATCTGAAATGACTGGAATCTGGAGATATTTGAACAATGCGTATGCTAGAGATGAATTCACAAATACTTGTCCTGCAGATCGGGAAATAGAGTTCGCCTATTTGAATGTTGCCAAAAGAATGAAATGAATGTTCCTTTTCTATACATCAGTGAGTGTCATGAAAAAGAAAACCTCAAGGAGAAAATGAAGAATCCTTTCAGCAGTATGATTTTAATTTCTGAAGCTGATCAATCCACCTGACACAATTATTGTATCAATTTAATTCAAGCATAGTATGTTTTTATATATAATAGCTTACAGATATGTGCAACGCCCATGCAAATGCTGCTACGTGTATTGTATTTAGACATTGAATCAAACCTCAGAACGTTTGCAATAAAATAGACTCTAGATGATCTAGTAATTGAAGTTTCTAGACTGGTGATACTGTATTTGTTCAGATCCAGAACACCATAAATGCAGAGGAAGCTGTGCATCACCTGCTAAAAATGCAGGTCCTGGGAAGAGGTAGCTGCATAGAAATCTGAATGAAGTAATGTATGCTCTTCTCTATATCTTACTGTGAAATTATCACAGTTTTTTGGCAGCATTCATGTGTCTGCAGCAGTTGATTTTCACACAATAGCCTTGTCAATGCATACATTGCTCTCTCTGGATAGAGGGCATTTGTACCACTTGATATGAGACCCTCTTCCGCCCAAAATGAGATATTGACAGTGTTACTACTATAGTTCTTTCAGGAACCAGTGCTGTCCTATTTTATCCTATGCAAGCATCAATGCAGCCCTGAGGTTAGGGAAAAAATGCAGTGCACCCCACAGAATGCAGTGCACAACTCTTTGCCATGGCAAAGCAATGGAAAGCTGGATAGGATTGGGGCCTCAATCATGGCCAGGTATGGCTCTCAAGCCTGTGTTCACTGTGTGTTTCTTGACATTTATCTTTCAACATTATACCTGACGTGCTGCAAATACACTTTTATATATTGTGCTTAGTGGCTTAATACCTTAAGATCTGTTACATCCATTCCTAAGTACTCTGTAAGGGGCATATAAATAAGTAGGGCAGTGCATTAACAGCAAATAGAGCACCATTTTTGTTCTTCACACTTCCGGTGTAACATTTTTTAATTTTATTTAAAACTTTACTTGTACTTTTACTTGCTAAGAGTTGCCAAATTTGTTCATGTACTGAAATCCTTTTTTAATAGAAGAAATTCCCTTGTTGTTCCATCTTAAGGTGTAATCAACCAAAAGAACAAACTCATTGGTGCATTAACAGTGGAAAGCCACATCAGATGGATGAAAATGGTGGCTCAGTTTGTATTTCTGACAAATTCCATCCTTAACAATGTAAGAACAGCCCTGCTGAGATCAGGCTAAGGGTCAGTGTAGTCCAGCTTCTTGTATCACACAGTGGCCCACCAGATGCCTTAAGCTTATATCCTAAAGTGAAATTAAGCCCCTTGCTCTGGAACAGTTAAGATGACTTTCCATAAGATAATTCTAGAGGGTGACGTAACTGCATGGACCTGTAACTGCTATGGATTATGCCCTAGAGAGCATTCATGACAACAAAATACTCATGTCCTTTTGCAACTCCCTTGTATCATGAATTTAGAGATAAGCTACCTCTAAAACCCTGAGGTTGCATAGAGTCATTGAGACTTGTGATGGACTTTTCCTCCATAAATCTGTCCAATCCCCTTATAGAGGCCTCTAGGCCAGATGCCATCACAACATCAAGAAGTTTGTCCATCATTGCAAAACTTCTGTAGTCTGTCCCTGCACCAGATTTATCACATTAAGAGCAGAACAATCCATTTCTAGTATTCCACCATGGTTCTTGCAGGTTGAGGTTTTCAATCTAACTTGAAATTAATTAGGTATTTCATTAGAAGGGTACTTTCAAAATCAGCACCTAAAGGACTGGTTTACACATATTTATGCTTGAAGACGCTTATAGCTGCGCGTGAAAACTGAACATGTTGAAAAACACGTGGTTTGAAAATTTTGCACATATGAGCCCTATTCACACCATTCACAGTCATCAAGTCATGAACATTAATGTGTAAACTAGACCTAAGTGAAAAAAGGTGACTGAGGTGAAAAATTTCTCTGTCTGCTGGAGTGGGGGTTTCTTCTACTGGAAGATCCCAATTTTTATAACTCCCCAAATGGAACAAATTCAGTTGGTTATTCTTGAAAAAACTGTGATTTGACAATCAGCAAGTACTGTGCTGTGAAATACATATTTACTATACTGAATTTATTTTAAAATAGGAAATTATTTCACATCAAAAGGTGTCTACTTTTCTTCTGAATTTTACTACAAAGATAATTTTCTACTTTTAGGTATTTTTACTTCTGCACTGTATAATTATGAAAACGTATCTTGTTAAACATTCCTTATGCTAGATTTAAACACTGTTGAATGCTGATTCTTCCCCAACCCCATTATGAGAATTTTACTTGCTTCACAATGCCAAGATTAAATATTGGGTTTACTTTCATAGAACTCATAAATTAAGTAGTTCCACTACATATTCAGATGATTGTATACGTTTAAACGTCACAAATCTTTGTAAATCTTTCTTATGCCTTAAAAATGTTAACAAGAAAATATATAATTTCTGACTTAAATATGTTGTCCTGTGCTTATTTTAGCTTAAGCATGTACTGATATTAATCTGTATTTTGAGGAAAGGATGGAACATTCCACAAGTTAAGTGTAATTCACTCTAATGTAATCATTTTCTCTCCGATTAATTTCAGTAAGAGGATCAGACATTGGATTAACATTTTGCTGGAGGAATCAATGAGACTTTGAGAGTGCCCAAATTTAGCTTTGGCTTGTTTGTTTTTAATAGAAGAACATTTATTTTCTTGATTCTATAGTTATATATGTGTAGGGATATAAATTCAACTTTTCTCCAAGTAATCAGAGAATAGCCAAACATTTTGACCTCAAAGTTATGAATCATGTGACACTTGAATCAAGTGTCTTCTCAATATCTTCTCAAGCTTGGCACAAAAATGACGCTCCTTGGCAACATCATGGGGAGCCTAGGAAGTGTTTTCTCAGGACACCTTAGTACTGATGGCAAGTACTCCAACCCAGCCAATACTAGACTGATGCCCAGTATCAAACTGACACTTTTAATTCTGAGATTTTATCATAAGAGCCATTGGAAACACTGATACTCAGCATCCTGACAGCTGGGATGTTGTCACTGCAGCATAAGAAGGGAAGGGTGAGAAGGAAGGACTTTCACTTTGGGGTCTCACAAAAGGACTTTTGCTAGACTTTCTCATTGCCACAGCCACTGCTGCAAAGGAAGTGGGAAAGGACGAGAGCATTTGGGGAATGGTATAAAGATATAGTACAGTGGTGGGCTTCAGGGGGTTCTTACAGGTTCTATAGAACCATTTGCTAATGAGCACCTGGTTCTGAGAACCAGTTACTAATGGGACATAGAACCTGTTGTTAATTCAGGTTATTAGGACATAGAACCTGTTGTTAATTTATTTGAATCCCACCACTGGATATAGAGATTTGTGGGGACTGGCTGGGATGTGTTTTTAGAACCCCTGTATGACCATGTTGTCCTTCTGGGTCAGTTGGCCGGGTTGGGGATTGGAGGCACTGTTTTGCAGTGGTTCCACTCCTTCCTGGCTGACCGGTCCCAGAAGGTGGTGCTGGGGGATGCTTGTTCAGCACCCTGGCCTCTTCGGTGCGGGGTGCCACAAGGTTCCATTCTATCCCCCATGCTATTTAACATCTACATGAAGCAGCTGGGAGAGGTCATCCAGAGGTTTGGAGTGAGGTGTCATCAGTACTCTGATGACACCCAGCTCTGTCTCTCCTTTCCTCCTGAGTCCAAGGAGGCAGTTGAAGTCCTGAATCGTTATCTGGAGGCAGTGGGGGACTGGATGAGGGTGAACAAGCTGAGATTAAATCCTGATAAAACAGAGGTTCTCCTGGTCTGGAAGGCCTCGACTTGGGTATTGGAATATCATCCTGTTCTGGATGGGGTTGCACTCCCTCTGAAGGAGCAGGTTTGCAGCTTGGGGGTTCTCCTGGATTCACAGCTGCTCCTGGAGTCCCAGGTGGCAGCTGTGGCCAGGGGAGCCTTTGCTCAGCTTTGTCTGATCCGCCAGCTGCAACCATACCTGAGTCGCTCGGATCTGGCCACGGTGACCCATGCCGTAGTGACATCGAGACTGGATTATTGTAATGTGCTCTACGTGGGGCTGCCTTTGAAGACGGTCCGGAAGCTTCAACTAGTCCAGAATGCGGCGGCCCGTGTGGTTGCTGGGGCTCGTCGGTTCGACTCTGTCGGGCCACTGCTTCAGCAACTGCACTGGCTGCCCATTCGTTTCCGGGCTGAATTCAAAGTGCTGGTCCTGACCTTTAAAGCCCTAAACGGCTTGGGTCCAGGGTATCTGAGGGACCGCCTTCTTCCGTACAATCCGACCCGTCACCTAAGGTCATCTGAGGGGGCCCTTCTGACTGTGCCGCCACTAAGAGACGTGAGAGGTGTGGCGGCCAGAGATAGGGCCTTCTCGGTGGTGGCACCCCAGCTTTGGAACGCCCTCCCCTTAGAACTGAGGAAAGCTCCCTCAATACAGGGCTTCAGGCGGAGCCTTAAAACCTTTTATTTTAAAAAAAGCTTTTAAACGGGGCAGAGGTTGGGGGGCAGTTTTATTGTTCTATTTTTATATTGTTTTTAACTAATGCTTTTAGTCTGTTTTTATTGTTCTTATTGCACTTTAATCTAATTGTATTTTAATTCTATTTTAATTATGTTTTAATCTTTATTTATGATCTTTTTAATGATGTTTTACTCTGATCGTTGTTAGCCGCCTTGGGCTCCCTCTTGGAGGTGAGGAAAGGTGGGATATAAATTAAATAATAATAATAATAATAATAAAAAAAAATAATATGACAGATCCAACTTTCAGAACTGGGTAGAAAAACAAAACTGTGCTTTCCTCTTTTTGAAGACCAATTCCAAATGGAGCCAAGCAGAGTTTATTTAACACAAGTTGTGTCTGAGTAAAGGACAAAAAAGAAGTTGTCACAGAAGTCAAATCTATTGCCAAGTTTTTGGACCTTATATTTCCCTCAATTCTCCTGTGTTGGAAGCTCTTTGTGGCAGTTCACTATGGATCAACGGAAACTCAAAGAACAGTGACATTCACTGATGTTCTTGTAAGGCACACCTGTTCATACATCATTAGCCAAAACAAGATTGCTTTCCATCCTCCCAGTATTGTTTGACAGATCTCATGTTACCTACAAATATTCCTAAGTGCTTATTATTGTAGGAATTCTGTTTACATAACATTGCTTGTATAAAAATTATTTTATTACATTATCAAATTAAATAAAAATACTTGACACAAGTCTTAAATACTGTCATGAATTTTTTAAATACTTATGTGCACAAGGCAAATATGGTCAAGATAAATATTTGTACTAGTCACTGCTGAATCTTCTCTGTGGGAAAAAAAATCTTCCAATTTTGAAGATTTCATTGTCAGGCTTGAAGTGATTCATCACCAGAATGGTTTGTTGATTTGCTGTATGGAGAGCTATTTCCTTTGAACACAATATTTCCAAAAGCAGGCTATAATAGAATAAAACACGGGATTAAAATACAATTTCTCTGGATATTTCTAATCTTGATCTTTGTTTATTTTGGCAAACATCATACCAACCTAGGGAGAAAGCCAATGTAGAACAGTGGTCGGAGTTTTAAGATAGGGCAGTGATGGAAAACCTAGGACACAATCCAGAATTAGGGCAGTGAGGAGTTTCTCCTCGCTGGGCTGCCCCAACTATCCTGAGTCCAGAGCAGAACGTTATGCTCCATCCAGACAGCCAAGAAGCCTGGGCTGTCCTAACAGCTCCAGGGCATGCTAAGTAGGCACCGTCAGTGACACCTGGGGAGGGCTTGCTTCTGAGGAAACCCTTCAGATCACACTGAAAAAGGAACAGCTGTGGTGCCTGCCTTATAATGAAGTCCAGAAGTTCCTGACAAGCTGTAACAGCTGCAGCATGAGAATGCAGTACAGCAGTACCTTTAGTAGAGGATGGATGCAAGAGGCTTGTTGGAGGGGCCTTCTGTATCCACAGGTTAGTGGGCTGCCATAGTTGTGCCATATCCTGAAGTTGAGAGGCAAGGGTTGCAACTAGGCTGGCCAAGTACTCAGATTTTTGGTCAACACTGCCATTCTTACCCTGCCTTATCATGGACCCCCTATGGATCTACTCAGTGTTACACCTGCTCCTGAGGTGGTATAACTGAGGAGCCAGAAGAGGGAATTTCTGCTCTCGAAATAAGCTCTGCCTACAGAACAACTGTTCTGCCATAGACAATGCTAAACATACCCTCAACATGCTTCTTCTGAACTGCCTAGGATGCCCCAGCTAGGGCAGCCCAGGTCATCCTGTGTTGGGGGCAGCTTATGTTTCACTAGGCTGCTCCAAGCCTTTTCCAAAATAAGTAGGATGGCTTATCTTGCAATTGGGTCAGCCCAGCGATAGACAGGGAAACCCAAGTGCACCTCTGGATTGTGCCCCTAGTGATGGTTAAACATAAGCTGTGACACGTACGTCAAAACGTGACACACCAGTGTTTTGAGAAATACAATCTGCATTTACCAACGTCCAACAGCAACTGAGTTTGTTTTACCTATATTTCATTTTTGTAATTGTTTTCCTTTCTTATATAGATAGCACTACTCACAATTGGGCTGCATTTTTAGATTTGTTTCTCTTTTTTCTCACAGCCCATTTGTTTCCGGGCTAAATTCAAAGTGCTGGTCCTGAACTTTAAAGCCCTAAACGGCTCGGGTCCAGGGTACCTGAGGGACCGCCTTCTTCTGTACAATCCGACCCGTCACCTAAGGTCATCTGAGGGGGCCCTACTGACTGTGCTGCCACTAAGAGATGTAAGAGGTGTGGCGACCAAAGATAGGGCCTTCTCAGTGGTGGCACCCCGGGTTTGGAACGCCCTCCCCTTAGAACTGAGGAAAGCTCCCTCAATACAGAGCTTCAGGCGGAGCCTTAAAACCTTTTATTTTAAAAAAGTGTTTTAAACAGGGCATAGGTTGGGGGGCAGTGTTTTATTGTTTTATTTTATTGTTTCAACAAATGTCTTTTAGCTTGTTTTTTATTATTCTAATTGTATTTTAATTGTATTTTAATTATGTTTTAATCTATTTTTAATAGCAATTTTAATGGCGTTTTATTTTTCAATGTTAGCCGCCTTGGGCTCCCTCTTGTAGGGGAGGAAAGGCAGGGTATAAATTAGGAAAATAATAATAATTTTTTGTGAGGGGATTGTGACGCATCAGCAAAGTCAAGTGAGGTATTATCCAAATTTTTGACACACTAAGCCCAGAAGGTTTGCTGCCAGAACCAGGAGATTAGGGTTCATATTTTCCCCAGAATAGAAATATGAAAGCCATGTAGCAAGGGCCTCCATGTTCTGCCATCGATATACTGAGAGTAGGATTATATCTCAAATGAGTATTAATTCAAGTTTTCAACATTTAAAGTGTGAACTGGCATCATGTCACAGTACAGAAAGGAATATATTTTCCCTGCTGCCGTTATTAATAATAATATTTATATACTTATTGCTTTCCATCAAAAAGCTCCCCAGTTTTACCTCTTTTCTTTGTTTTCTTGGGAGACAGTGGTGCTGCTTTCCAGAAGTTTTTCCCACTCATAAGATATATTTCCAGAAGATCCTTGCTTAGTCCTTCAGCACCATCTTGATAAACGAAAGGGGGAGTAGACTGACCATCATCTAAACTCTCCTGCCCACAATAAAATTCAAAACAAAATAGGGAAAAGGCTTTTAAAATGACAGCTTTAATTCATCATCATCATCATCATCATCATCATCATCAAAACAATTTGAAAAATCATCCGATTCCAAGATCTAAAAATTGATTTGCAGCAACTCTGGTATAAGTCAGTGCAGGTTGTCCCAGTGGTAGAGTGTCTAAAGACATTAATAGCACTTGAAAACAAATGGCATTGACAAAATTTCAATCTGTCAACTGCCAAAGGGCACTCTTGGGCTCTGCACGCATTATATGCCATGAGATCATACAGTCCTAGACACTTGGGAAGGGTCTGACTTGTTGTGATGATATTACAAAAACCAGCATAGAAAACTCATTTGCTGTGTAGTACTGTTGATAATACGTGATGATGATGATGATAATATTAAGAAGAAGAAGAAGAAGAAGAAGAAGAAGAAGAAGAAGAAAAAGAAGAAGAAGAAGAAAAAGAAGAAGAAGAAAATTTTGATCCAGTGGTTTTTAGAGTGCCTGTTAACACAAAGATGAATTCTAAGATCTGCTCCTTTCAGTTCAATGGGAAAAAGGACAATTATTCTCAATTCTGAAATGCTGGTAATTTGTTTTTTTAAAACACATTCCATTTCTTACCTTTTTGATTGTCTTCCCGAACAGCTTGGCAAAAGCTGGAATGGAAATGAAAAGTTAAAAGTCATCTTTTTTTTTTTTTACAAAAACCAGCTGTGTTGTACATGACATGAATTAACATCTATGAATTTCAAACCTATGTTGCAATTGGCCACAAGCCATTTGGTGCGGCTTGGCCATCCCAGTAAGTGGCCATTGGCTAGGTCCACTACTAGCGGCAAATACATTTGAGATTTGCATGTTTTCTCTTCTGTCATTTGCAGGTAATGAGTTCCTGGAAAGAAAATGTTTATTTCAAGATAACAGGTTTCATTTACTCAGATCTTTTGCCTGAGAAACAAGTTCCAATATAAGCAATCAATGAAATTTTGGTGGCGACTGCCATTCAGATCCTTAGTGTCTCCATCCTGAAATGTATGGTAATTTAACAATCTAACCTCTACTAGGTACAAAAAAACGAGGCTGAAAATCTCACTCTTCTTTGGCCTGATACTTAGCTAAATGTTTTGGTTGCCTTGACTTTATAACCTTTGCATATAAGTAGTATTTATTGCTACTTCCCTTGGCAGCCCTTATAGGGAGTGATTTAGAGCATCAATCTGAGCACACAGAGTCACATTCTTCCTTTATAGGCCTCTAGTATCTCAGCAATAGGGTTACTCTTCAGAGAGGTCTACATCCTTGTCCTGTTTGGGCACTTTCTGCTCTTCATGTAAGTAATCATAGGCTTTTTAAAAATCAAGCTGGTGCTGTCATGGAAAGACCAGACCTAAATATTTCATGAGAGCTTTCCTAATTTTACAATTTCAATATGCTTTTTTTAGATTTTAAATGTAGAAACATAGAATTAGATCTGGATGAAATATAAACTTGCATCAATACAGTGTTTTATTCTTTTTACTGATGTATGGGATTTATACTCTACCTTTCCCATGCCAAAGCAAATGCCCAAGGCAGTTTGCAGTTAATCCCCTTCTGCTGTCTGCACAACAGTCCTGTGAGGTAGGTGAAGCTGAGCGTGAATCACCCAGGAAGCTTCAGGCTGAGGGGGGGATTTGAACCTAGATCTTCCAGCAATCAGTTCAACTCCCTACCACTACTACCCCATCCTGACTCTCAAGTGGCTTATTATGACCATATTGATAATTTAAACAAGTAATTCACTTATGGTTGACCTGAATCTAACCTGCTTTATAATGATGAAGCTCCATTTCAGATAGAGGATTGTCATTTAATGTATTGCTCATATTATCTACTGCATCTTAATACACCCCTTAGGCTGCGATCCTAACCTCCAGATAGGCCTCAGCCCAAGTTCTGTGCTGAGTGGGGGGTGTCACAAAAGTACTGTTAGGGAACTTCTGCCCTACTCCTGGGGTGCTTAGGCCAGTACACAGGCTTATGCAAACATCCTCACACCATCAGAAGAAGATAAGCCAGGTGAGCTAGGCAGGCCTAAATTGGTTGGGATTGTGCCTTTAGTCTATAGCAAGAAGTGTCAGTATAGGATTTAAATTGATACCTTGAAGTCTGGTGGTACTTCTGGGATTGGTACTTTTCTGTACCTTGTCAAATGCAGATAAAAATTCCAAGAACATTCTTTGTTGATCAGCTGCCGGCTCTTCCACATCTCTTTGGTTTTTGTCTGAAAATCAATGGGGAAAAGAATCATTTTTTTTCTTCCGGAAGTATTCTGATGGACAGAGGTGAAGTCACTGAAATGTCAACTCCAAGTCATTCATCTGGAAGTATCCTTTGCTTGTAAACAAACCATTCCTCAAGATCTGATAAGAGCACCCAAACAGTATTTTTGTATAGCAGTTCTGGGTGGGATTTAAGAATATGTCAACTGAAAAAAAAACTTGTTAGATTTTTTAAATTCATTATTAAACATTATTAGATTTTAGACTATTAGATTATTAAATTATCAAACATTATCAGATTTTGCCTTCCAAAACAAGAAAAAAATTGCAAATGGGGAGAATATTTAAAAAGTCTATTATGCCTATTCTGAAGATTTATTCTTATCTTTTCAGAGTTTCCGTTCTGCTAAAATTCAAAAGATGTTACAATCATCTGAATAAAGAATCCTTCCTTTTCTAAAGCGTTCAGTTTAGAACGTCATGAAGACAACAGCATTGTGCAAGATATTAACTGAGCTGATACAATGGGATTTCCACTTACCTTCTTGATGTTTGTCAGACATCACTGGAGATGTTGTTTTCTGCACAGCTGAAGAAGAGGCCACAATGAGTAAGACACTGACTAGCAGAAAGTTGGTTTCCATCACAAGCAAATGGGGGAACGTGTGAGTTCCCAGGTCTGTATGATGATTGCCTTACAACAGGTTTTGTCAAGACTCTTCCATCCAGGTTTTCTGTCTGGTGAGGCTAGGACTCTCTTGTCCTAGGTAGGTACTTTTAAACCCTTGTTTCCTTTCATTAGCCAGAAAATAAATTTCCATTCCATTCCCTTTTTCTTAACCTGCATAACTTTGACATTCGAAGGTTTGCTTTGTGCCCTTCTAGCGATCACCTCTAACGTCACAGCCCTTTTCTCTTCTTGAGCAAACACATTAACTTTGTGTTATCGCTGCTTGAACAGGAGAACCTCCAAAATGCGTATGCACACTTTGGAATGAAGTAAGGAGGAAGGTCAACTATTGGAAACATTGAAAATAACCTTATGTTGTGCATTGTCTCCACGACCCACTCCTAATGGGGATGCTCAATAAAACGCACCAATTTCAAACACGCTGGTGACGCCAGTGATCGACCTAGCAAACATCCTCGGGACAAAATAAATAGCAAGACTCAAAAGTGAGAGGCACGCACGTTGGTGCAAAAAGAAATGTTGAGATAAATGTTGGAGGATAAAGGCAGCTCAAAAGGTCTAGTCGGAAGTGGATCCAACTCAATAAATACCCAAGCATATGCCCAATCCTAAACCACTTCATAATTTCTATAGCTGATTGATTTCCTTTTTTCAAGGGTTAGAGGGATTTTGAGGTCGTTAGGGTTTCAGTAGCTAAAATTGCTCTAATTTGCCATAATGTCATAGGAAGCATTAATGAATGACAAACTTGTCAGAGAACTGCCAAGTTGCTTATAGGCTGTGCAATCCTAAATACACTTCCTATGGGCTCAAATCAACTTTCCAGGAAAGAGGACACTGTCCCAACAGCATCCTTCAGTGGGGGCCGGGGATGCTTCTCAAAGTGAGAGGGAATGTTTGTTTCCTAACCTTGGGGCTACTTTGTGGCTTCATTAGTGCTGGAAAATTGGTTAGGATTTGTCCCTAAGTCTTCAGTTTATCAAGACTCTCCTCAAATTTAGTTTGTAATATGGGACCCACTAAAAGCACCCTGAGGCTGAAAGGAGTGGGCACTGTGGTGAGTGGTCAGTGTTCATCTTCATTCCTGCCCAGTGACAACCAGCCAACCAAGATGCTGCCCTATGTTCTTCTGGCTATTCCTTCCTGTCTTATCGGAAAGAAAGGGAGGGCGAAGTGTACAGTGACAAGAGGATGCAGAAGGAGGAGAGAGAGCAAGGTAAGGGAAAACAGAGTAGAGGGAGGACTGCATTAGGAGAGACCACTTAGATTAGTGCAAGATCAGTCAGGGGTTGCCATGGACAAAGCACTTTCCAAATTGAAAGTCACCTTATTTGAAAACTTGCCCTAGCTAGTTTTGAAACTGATGCTAGGGCAGCTGCATGAGGTCAGGTCACAACCTACTTCATGGTCCTGATCCATGGAAGCAGCTGAGCCAGATGTGGCCTAAGTCTGAGTAGACCTATTGCATCTGCTGGAGCCCCTACATTGGGGAAGGAGACAAGCTTCCGCTTATCCATGGTAGCAAAGCAGCAGTCCCAATACTTGAGCTGGATTCTGCTTCACTTACAGAGCGTTTCACTTAAAGAGCAGGCCTCCAGAACGAATTAAGCTCTTTACGTGAGGCACCACTGTATTTTGTCTGGTCTCTTTGCTGCCAGTTATTTATTTTAAATCATATGGAAATAAGAGGCTGCCATTTGGTCAGAAAAACCACCATTCTCTTTCAAAATTTGCTGCTCCCCCCAGATCTCCCCCATGAGTTCCCTGGTCATGGAGGTCTGTTCCAAACTTTGCCCAGGGCCCCACCCTAGCTCGACCTACACCGCCCAGTATCCCCAGTGAGTTCCCTGGCTATGGAAGCCTGTTCCAAGCTTCCTCAGAAGTGCTCTTCTTCCAAGACAGTGCTCTTAAACCAAGTCACAACACTCTTAATCCAAATCACTCTTAAAGTATCATTGTACTACAATGTACCACAGTAAAATGAATTAGGATGTTTTGGGGATCCTAGCTTCAACATATCAGGACCAAACTGGTATAGCAAACAGAGGAAATCTTCGACTTCTAATATTCTTGTCACCCTCTTGCTCCTTGTTAGGACAAACAACCTGAACTTAAATCTAGGCAAGATAAAGTGTCATTGCTCAAGAAGATCTGCTGGCTTAGTGTAGGTTGTAGTTCTACTCTAGATGGGATTGCACTGCAAAAGAGCACCGTGTCTGCAGCTTAGGGATTTCCCTAGATCCAGTGCTGCTTCTGGATTCTCAAATGTTTGTCATTACCAGCAATCCTTTGCCCGTACCAGCAGATGACCCAATGCATTTGTACTCATTCCTGGATCAATCCAACTAGTTTACAAGTGACCCATATATTGGTAACAACAAGATGGATTTACTTGTTGACATATTCTCCTGAGGTGGCCCATGATGACAACTTCAGAATTTCAAAATGTGGCACCCTGGTTACTTATGAGAGCCGGGGGTATATCCAGACAACATATCTTTGCATCATTTGCACTGGCTGTCAATTTGTGTGTGGGCACAATTCAGGATTCTGTAGCTTTACTTATATGGCTTGGGATCCAATACCTGAAAGAAAATCTTTCCTAATTTGAAGCTTCGTATCTCCTGAATTCATTAAGGAAGGCTTTAGTGGTACGCACTATTGTGCATCACCTGGTGCAGGAAGCCAGCACGTCACCCCTTTGGGTACATTCCCCCCTCAGTTGTGCATGTACGGATGCTCCTCAATTGCATGGGAAAATAAATTTAAAATTATATATATAAGCGTTTAGTTGGCCATGTCCTACATTTTATGTGGTCATGTCCTACATTTTCCATGGGTGTCCTACATGGGGTAGGGAGGTCTTTGTCCTCTATTTTGGTATATCTTTGGTATATTTTTGTTATATCTTTGTCCTCTACATCTACTGTCCTCTACATCAACCCCCATGCACATCAACGTCCTCTACATCTACTGTCCTCTACATCAACCCCCATGCACATCAACGCCCCGTGCAAAATATCACTCATGCGCATCAACCCTGCATGCAGAACATCACCCATGTGCATCATCCCCTACCTCTAACCCACTGGAGAGAAAAGCAGCATCATCACCCTACCTCTAACCCACTGGAGAGAAAAGCAGCATAAACAAAGTGTCACCATAAGATGAACAATTAGGCTGATGAGAACTTGGGGTTCAGTAAAAATGCCAACTTTACTTGCAGCTTATTTATGGGACTTGAACCCAGCAGCTTCACTTAATGTTTGCATTTGCCTTGCAGAGTTGGCAAAGGCTGCCCTCTAGTGGCCCAATTGCAATCTACTACTCCAGTGCAGTAAATGCAACTAGAGATACAGTATGTACAGATCATGTGCAGAAGTGTCTAGAACTTTTCTGGGAAGAATTCAAATCTAGAGCAGTGAAAAGTAGAAAGAGGATAATGTCAGCCCAACTGCACAGATTCTTATTTTCAGTGCAACAAATCACAGCCTGCCTGCAAAAGATAAACTGCTGTTAAAGGAACAATAAATGGAACCTGCTTCTCTGAAAGGCGTTCATTACTGCAGAGGCTTCAGTCTGCCTGTGTGCCTTTAGTTGCATCTATGGTGTGCATTTAACTTTTGTTGTATCATTTCAATGGGCCACATTTCCAAAGCCATGCTTGCTTGGCCTGTTAGGTCCATGGCTGGAGATCATAGTCCAAGAAAATGAAGAAACATTATGGCAAAAAGGGGGCAAAGTCTGAGAGAGAGCACACTCCGTATAGTATATTAAATGTTCCCAAACAAAAGCATTTCAGTCTTTCACATACTAACACTGTGCATCCAAATAAGTTTATTATACAAATCAGTGAGATGGCGGGTTTCATTAAAACAAATTTCTTTGATAGTTTATATAGCAAAAAGTTTGTTTTTAATTACTTGTTTTTATATAACAAAAATTGTTTTTAATTTCTCTTTGGTATGCTCTCAAAAGCCCTTCCATACAAATTTCCCTTTCTGGATAACCCGGATCTGGTTACAAGAGAGCAATACCCCCATGAGCTGGCTTTTGTTCTGGTTTTCACTTTCCTGTCCATCGTTCACATCACTTTTTCTTCTTTCCATGGTGCACATACAAACAGGTGCAACAGGGTTAAGACTGAGCAGTGATCTTGCAGTTCAGTGATCAGCCTTAATCCAAATAGTGTCCATCATTTCGCCGATTACTACAAGATCCTCAACTACAACAAATGATAGCAAATGGCAACTATTTCCAGGCCTTGTGCCAGCTGGACTAATGGTGAGCTGGACTAATGAACTCACAGCATCTTATGTTGCTTTCCAGCATTTTTCTCTCCTTGGATCACTTCACCCATTTCTCCTTCCACATGTATGTCATTTACACTTGATCCACCTCATTTAAATGTTCAGCCTGCAAACAACTTGTAGTGAATTAATAGGACTTCAAAGGAAATGTGTTTACAGTTATGATGTCACTCTGACCCATATCCTTTGATGACTCAATGGGATTAGGAACTTTGGCTTGGATGGGTTTGGAGGGGCTGTGGAAGAAGCAGAAGGTCCTTGGCATCTCCAGGGAGAGCTAAGAAAGACTCCTGTCTGATAAACTGGACAGTCACTGTCAGTCAACACTGTGGCAGATGGACCAATCATCTGATGCCGTAAAAGGCAGCTTCATATGCTCGATGTAGGCAAGCACAAAAGTTAAATTAAAAAATTCTATATACACACAATACAGCAAACAGTGCAGGAAAAACAAAATAAATTCATTACTGGGCACAGTGGGCAGTCGTATATCCCTACCCACCAGTCAAATGCCTGAGTAAACACAATTTAGAGATGGAAAACCAAAACCTAAGGAAAAAAAATCCTTCCTCCCCAACAGATTGCTAGTGAGGTCTCTTCCTTCTGTGTTTTATTTTTGGTTTCCTGTAACTGAATCTTTTCCTTTAGCTAGACTGTTGTATGATGTTTGCTTTTACATGCAACTGGGAGCTCCTTTCTGGCTCTTTCAGCCCAATTTTGTTTGTTTCTTGATAGTGCCGGGATATGAAGTGACCCACTAAATCCAAATCAGTGCATTTAACCCCAGCACAAACTTTTGTCCCTCTCTGTAGTCCAAATCCAATAGATGCTGCTCCTTTTTGCTGTCATCAGAGAGTGTCCCATTAAACCACTGTGGCATAGTGACTACTAGAGCATTGGAGTATCCACATTCAGCCTTTCATTCACCTGCAGGGTGACCATATACAGTGGAATAGAGAACAGATTGCTTCTACCTTTAAGCATTGCAAAGAAGAGGGAATTTAGGAAGGTGTAGGTCAACACAGAAGGGTTTAAAAAGCAGCACCTGCCTGAATTTCCTCTTCTATGCAAATCTTAAAGGTAGAGATACTCTGCCCTCCATTCTATATGGTCACCCTGATTCACCTGTAAAGCGCCTAACCTTCCTCACAGGATTGTTGTGAGGATAAAGGCGCAGGGAGGGCCATGTGAGTTAACCTGAGTCCTCGGAAGAGGGTCAAGACAAAAATGTAATAATCAACTTCCTCCTGGTAGGATTTATGTTCCTTTAATGACATGCAGGAATTCAGCAAGAATAAAATTTTCCCAGCATGGAGATGTGATGATGAGAGAATTGTCACTAACTCCTAACTAGCTTCTGCGTGTCATGCACCAATTAATGTAACAAGAGCACTGAAAGAAAGAAAGAAAGAAAAAAAGAAAGAAAGAAAGAAAAATTCTTAACAATAAAATGCTCAAAGTAGAATGAGAAGTAAAATGTACCCTCCTGATGATCAAAGATTCATATCACTATCATATACCACAGCATCACAGATGTTCGTCATCAACAACTGTCTCTGTGCAGCTTGTGTGAATTAAACATTGCAGTGACAAATTCCAGAGAGCTCTCCATGTTAGTCTGTAGCAGCAAAGCAGCGTGGAGACTTGTAGCACCCATCAATAGATGTACAAATGCATGATGGTTCAAGCTTATTGATCTATGTTCTCATGTACAAGCGTCTATAAGCATCCAGGTAGTTGGTCAATGTTGTGTTGGGCATTTTGGGATGGATGGGGGGCAGTTCTAGGGACAGACAGGGAGGGACTGGGAGGATCCATTCCCTATTGCAGCGCAAGGTAGGATTGCGCTGTTAGTTGTCTTTAAGTTGTGTAAAGGAAAGTAAGATAAGATGTATCTTGCTCCTTTCATGTGCAGTGTGAGGCTACTAATGCTAGTCTACACACTGCTGCAAGATTATGAGCACAATTGTAATAATGTCTACTCAAAAGCCTCATTTTGTTTTATGGGTCTTACTCCCAGGAAAGTGTGTTTAGGATTGCAGACTATGACTGTGAACAGCACTGAACATTTGAAGTTGCTTTATATGTCAAGCATTAGTGTTTATGAGACAGGAAGCAACAGAAGAGCAACCGTCTGTTTCATTTCATGTCACATGCAGCTACTGTAACATTAGGAAAGAAATGTGTTTGTGTGTCTCAAAACTAGAGATATGGAAGAATCTAAAACCATCATTTGAATCAGTGCTGAGATGTAATGAATCTTGTCCTCTTGCTCACTCTGTATATACACAGTCTGATATGTCCAGATAGAGCTTGTGCTGTCACAATGACATGTCTGGAATGAGTATACCAGAGAACAAAGAGTTGGAAATGATCAGAGAGAGCACTGCACTCAATAATAGTAATATTAACAATTGGCAAGGGAATAATCACAGCTCTGGATTTATGGCAGAGCAAATAAGGCATCACTGCCAGCAATTATATCACGTGGACATATCAAGCTTGTGAACTCTGAGTCAAATATTAGTTTCTTCAGTCAGCCCAGTTCTGAAAATCTCTTATAAAACACTGAGCAATTTTTATTTCTATAGAGTTCAATGAAAGATGACAGAGTCTGGCTCATCATCAGAGTTGTCTTGCCTCTCCGAAGTTTTGCCAGCATAACGCAAGACTGCTTTTTTGTTGGGTTTAATGTATGATGACAGGTGCGCTACAGATGTGCCTGCACACTCTGACATGTCGGTTGCTCCTCTTGTGACCAGGAACAGCTCAAGTTGTAGATCCAGTTGCCCTGAGCAAGCAGGTGCCTGATCTGAGGAACTTTCTTTGCATGCCATAGAAGCAAGCATGTGCTGCAATCCCCCACTACACCTATAACCCTACAAATACCAACTGGGTCAATCATGACCAGCCAGGAAGTTTTTGTTGTGTTTTTACTGGAATTTATTATTATTACATGACAAGACTTTCTGACTTTTTTCCTGCTAATTAGACAGTCAAAATACCAAAAGCATGAAGATTTTGAATTTACAGTTTTTCTGTAAAATCCAGTTTATACATGCTTTAGTTTACCACGTGGGTCATATTGGACCCATGTTGCCTTTTATTGGTTATTCAATATTTTGCTAGCTAAAATTGTACTAAAATCATTATACTAATTATAATCATAATTATTATTCATTATATGTACATTATATGTACATTGTGTGTACATTATATGAACATTGTATGTACCTAACTATAGTACAGGGTCGCACGGGTCAAAATTGACCCGTGCAGACCCGTGCAGTCTTAGGTGATAAAAATTGTACTAAAAAATCATTATTTCACAATAAAAATAATTATACTAAAACTTGACACAACATTTATTCATTATATGTATATTATATGTACATCATATGTACATTATATGCACCTAACTATAGTACAGGGTCCTATTGGACCATATTGCCTTTCACTGTTTACTCAATATTTTGCTAGCTAAAATTGTACAAAAATCATCATACAAATTATAATCATAATTATACTAAAACTTGACACAACATTTATTCATTATATGTACATTATATGAACATTGTATGTACCTAACTATAGTACAGGGTTGCACGGGTCAAAATTGACCCGTGCAGTCTCTTAGGTGATAAAAACTGTACTAAAAATCATTATTTCACAATAAAAATAATTATACTAAAACTTGACACAACATTTATTCATTATATGTATATTATATGAACATTGTATGTACCTAATGTACCTAACTATAGTACAGGGCAGCACGGGTCACACTTGACCCATGATGTGTTACGAGGGGCAAAAAATTTTAGGTATTCGCAGGGCTATAATGCAGTCGTTCTCAAAATGGTGGGTTGAGACCCACCAGTTAATGCAAGATCCTTTCATCACTTTAAGAGGCAGGGGAAATGGATATGAATGGTCACCTGTAAATGAGCACCTCCTGGAGCCTAGAGCAGCTCTAAGAAAGTGCAAGTATCCACCAAAGTTTTCAATCCAGAATTAACCACCGTTAATTTATGCTTGCTTTAGTTTTGCTCCTTAAAAGGCTCAAACATAGGGATGACAACCTCATTTAGGCTGCAATCCTGACCACACTTTCCTGGGAGTAAGAACTATTCAACACGATGGTATTTACCTCTGAATAGACATGCTTAGGATTGCACTTTTAATGGGCCAACAGCATTCATGGTGCCTGCTGCCGAGGACCAGAAGTGACATCATTTAACAGGGAGTGATGTCATTAAGCAAATGATGGCCAGGCAAAGAGCTTCTACCAGCCATATCCATGCTGCAGGAGTTATGGTAGACCCATCTGCTCAACAGTAACCAATGTTTAAGAATATTTAGTATTATTATTATGGAAAAATGGTTAAGAGCACAATCCTAACCATGTCTACTCAAAAGTAAGCCCTATTGTGTTCAATGGGTCTTACTCCCTGGAAAGTGTCTTAAGGATTGCAATCTAAATGTCCTTGTTCTGGAGACTGAGGATAAAGGCAAAATCCAGAGTAACTATGGGGAGTCCTTGCTCCGGTGTAAGAACAATTTACTCTAGATTCCAATATAAATTTCCCATAGGTTTTTACTAGGAGGTGCAGTAACTATGGGTGCACGTCGTAATGGCTCTTATGTGCTCCCGCAGTTACTCTGGATTTGGGGGTAAATCTCTTTTAAAACAGGAAAAGATTGATAGGATGAATTGATGGATTTAAATTGCACAACAGTTCCATGAGACCATGTTTGTAGTTTGATTCCAAGTATCATTTATTCTGGGTTGTACAGAAAGTTTGTTTTAAAGCCTATCTATTAGATTTTCTTCTTCCTAATTTGCTTTCCTCTTTGCTTACAAGCCCAAATAATTCCCAGACAGTAACCCACAATGATGACTAATAGCAGTCTGGGAAACTCTGAGATTTCTCTGTAGCTTCAAATCAGAGAGCAATCTCCTAAAGTCGGGAATCAAATATTTCTGTGAAATATCAATAATAATAATAATAATAATAATAATAACAATATCGTCCAGCAAAAATGTTGTGAAGCTTTCTGTAAGTAGCCACCTTAAGAAGTTTACCCAGTTCACAGTGAAGTAATACAAAATGTGTATATTTCTCAAACAGTTTATTTTTCATTCACACTAATTATATTGAATTTACAGAAGAGAATGTGGTATTAAGAAAGCAATTCTCCATTAGAACTGATGCAGCAGTCCAGCTGCTCTGCATGCTAGTTACAAAGAATTCTGAACACCGACCTCAGATATCATATCTAGAAACATGTTGAAGTGGGAGGAAGGGAAAATTGACTCTAGTTTTCATAATTAAGAGTACCGGGCTAACCCATGAAAATAAATCCCCCTTCGGAAAGTGATCGGTAAGACAGTATCCAGAGAAGATGTAGCAATTCCAGTATACAGCAAAAATTGGTTGCAAACATCCAGAAAATATTCAACTCACATATCCTAATAAATGTTCAAAAAAGACCATGTTTGTCATTGTGTTTGCCAGCCAGATTTACTACACAATCATTTCTTTTTGAAATGTGGTTTATTTCTCTGAAATCTGTTCCATCCAGAATACCACAAATAACCCTCTGTTTGCACATTCGTTTTCTCTTACATTAAAAAAAGTGAAGAGTTTTGGATGTGCCACATGAACCCATACACTGAAACAGTTGACAAAATGTAACTAAAATAGTTCTTCTCAAAAACCTAAAATAATTAAGTTGGAAAGAAACATGTTTCCTACAGTATTTAGCAAAGACAAATTCAAAAAAGATGTAGAGAATTTAAAAAAAGTCAAATACTTACAAGCATTAACAATAGTTTTTATGAAGCCTTTAACCTATTTACATACATAAATACAATTAAATCTCCTGACATACCCCTTTTACAATTAGTAAAAAAAAAAAAAACAACCCAAAAATACCTCGTGGGTATTATTGACCAAGAAAATGAAGAAAAACATTGTTAGGCATAAAAAGCCTTGTAAAACAAAATGTTCATCAAAATATTATAAACAAGCATTTTTGAGCAATGAATAATAAGCATCACCCGGGAAAGTAATGAATATTTTGAGGGCCTGAGAAATTAGGAACACATGCCAATTATTTTTATTCCAGTTGTGGAACATCTGTGGGAAACCGGTTTAAGGGGATAATTTGCCCATAATTTCAGCACCCAGGACTAAACAAAGCCTATTTGCACGGCTGCTTTAGAAAGTGAAGAAATGTTGCTTCCAGAACAGTTTTAAAAGATTTCATTTTCAATCCTTCACCCTTGAAAGTACATTTCACAGATTTCATTGGGTGTTTATTTCTTAATAAGTATGTTTAAACTGCAGGTCTTTTGTCTAACAATTCAATGAAGTATATGCTGCTGGAAATTATTTTTAATAAATATTTTAAGCCAGTTGACCTCAATGAAAGCCAAATGATCTGCAACTGTTTTGAATGTAGCTACTGAGGCCGTACTTATGCTGTTCATTTAAACTAAAGATTTAAGGGTTCTTCAGCATTCCTCCCTTCTTAGTTATTGCCATCTGTTTTAAAAAGAACAGTTATAAACATATTTTCAAACACTGCAATTTTTTTTACCAAAGAGAAGATGCAAACATCCTCTTTGGAGAAAAAAATTAAAAATAAATGTTTACATGGGAACAATTTTTTTGTTGGACTTGTTCATTCCAAGGGATTGTAATAATAATTTGGTTTGAGAATTGAAAATGTCTTTCATGTTGGTAGTGATCATGTTCAGTTATAGTTTGGTAAGATTATCAGGTCACTGATCCCAATTCTTTTTTTAAAATTAATAAAGCAACTTGTATATGTTTATGCATGTAAGCAGTTAATTTACAAGATCAACCTTTTGGAGCTGGGTTTGTTTAGACCAGTAAGTTTCTGGCAGTGTCTGGCTTGGAATGCTTTAGACCTGGTATTCTGAAAATGCCCTAGAGAAACCTTTTAAGTTTATTTTTATACTTAAGGGGTTTCATAAATATGGTTAAAAGTGTTGGATTAGCTGGTAATGCTCATGTATGGGTGAAGAGAGTGTGACCACATCAGCCAGAGTTCCAAGAGGCAGTATCCTCACCAGTGTTAACATCATGTATATTTTCTCATGTATATGGGGATGCACCATATTCAGCACCATATGCATCAGTTCAGTTGGTTATGACATTTGGGAGGGATGTACATTGTTGTAGAAGAGATATACAGAAAAACAATGTTGGAATAGTTAGTATCTCCTCTACCCAGTACAAATGGAGGCTTAATTTAGAATCATTCCAAGCAGGGCCAGATTTAGGTTTGATTAGGCCCTAAACTATTGAAGATAATAGGGCCGTTTATATGTCCTGCTGTTCTTTGTCAACAACAAATTGTCGTTGTTTTTTGTGTTGTATATATGCTATATGGTAATTTATGGACCTAATAGGTATCTATAGCCATTTGCACACAACAAAATATGTATTTTATCAAAGTAATTGTTGAACTGAAATACAATTTAATTTTTTTTTTGGCGGGAGGGTGCCAAAAGAGTGGGGCCCTACACTATAGCTTGTAAATCTGGCACTGATTCAAGGCATTCATGGGGCTGTCCAACTGAAGAAACATCCACATTTTGATGTGGTACATCCCCAGAAGAACTTGCAGATAAACTTGACTGGTTTGACTTTAATTAAAAATTAATTAACTGAATTAAATACAAGATAAAATATCATGAGGTCAACAGCTTGCAAAACTAAGGGCACAATCCAGAGTAACTACGAGAGCACATAAGAGACATTATGTGCACCCATAGTTACTGCACCACTTAGTGCAAACCTATGGGAAATTCTTATTGCAATCCAGAGTAACTTGTTCTTACTCCCGAGCAAGGACTGCCTGTAGTTACTCTGGATTTCACCCTAATTCTGCAAAGCATTAGGTTTTTCAAAAATAATCTGTCAGAAGGATGTTTTTTAAAAATAATCTGTCAGAAGGATGCATTCTCAATGCCTAATATAAAGTGTTTCCATCTGAAATACACTCCATCGAATGTTCTATTCGCACTGACAGCATTTTGAATGAACCATTTTTACTGAATGTTCTAAGCCATGAGAAGAAAAACCTTTTGAAAGGCAAATCTGATTTTCTTGGGGAAAAATTACAGTGACTTTTATGTGTCTAGATAGTGGTCTAAACACATTAAATATTAAGTGCAGAGTTCTGCAGGGATAATTAAGACTTAGCAATAAATGAAATGGGGAGTAAGTGATATTACTGTGATTTTAATCTAGAGAATGCTTTGCATACTGCATTCCAGGAAGGCAGGCGGGAATTCTGGAGCATAAGAATGAATGGATAATAAGTGTAGGTAAAAGGTGAAACGTTCAGTACAGGTCTCCATGCTGAACCTTTTCCATCTCTTATGCAAGAATCCTTTCATTTTAAAATGTTTTGGCTACATCAGAAGGCGTATGTAGAATGGGCGTGAAAGGAAATTGGCATGTTTGCAGAAACAAAAACTTGGTGCAATTCTATGTATACATATGTGGTGCAGTGAGATGGGGCTGGCCCAAGACTTCCCTTGGCATGGTTTGAGATGGCATGACAGATATGGTGTGCTAGTTTCTTTCTCCACCCTGCCTTAATATCCTGATCCCTAGTTTTTAAAAGTAAGAGGAAAATGCAGGAAATATGAGAATGGCAGACTAGAGCATTTCTGGGAAGATGAGTGTCGATGGATTGACAATTTTTTTTGCAGTTTTTAATATCAGTTTGGCTGTCATTTATAGAGATTTAGAAATTGTAGTATCAGAATCAGTAGTCCTCCCCTACCTACCTGATTCAAGATTCTAGCTCTTTTAGGAATTCTACCATAAACAGTAGATTGGTTTCAACTGTGGGATCTTCTAATAAATTGATGGCACAATCCTATGCCGCTTGGCTGCCAGCATAACCAGTGTTATGCTGGAAGAGGCTGCTTTACCACTGTTGCAAAGCAGCCTCCACTGCCACAAGCTGTAAGCCATTGGAAGGGAGCCTGGTGCAACCTTCCATTAGCTGTCAGATGGGCAAAAAAATGCACCAGCAGGTAAGCCTCTGCAGGAGGTGGAATGAAGAAGGTTGAGTGGAGGAAGGGTGGCAGATCAGGGCTGTAATTGTGATGGTGGGCAGGACGGATCAGGCCTGGGAGAGGTATGGGTTTGGCAGTGGTGGCACACTCCAGATTCTGATCCCCTTTCCAGGATCAATGTGGACTTGTATGACATGTGTATGATGCTGCTATAAATCATTAAGAGTGCAGATGCCTAGATGACTTATTTTTTCCCTCTAAAACAGAAAAATGGAAACATTTCCTTTCAAGCCCAAGTCTTAGAGAGTAGTAACAGATAAATATATATATAATAGATTCCACTTTCCCCCCCTCCCTAAATGGATGCCCATAGAAAGCACATGTTGCATAAAGGAAATGTTTTGCATTTTAAGTTAAATCTTGCAGAAAAGCAACTGTGGCAGACAATTTACAAAGCCATTTGAGAAACAACGAATAAACACATGGAAAATTAGAGAAGGTGAATGTAACAGTTTGTATGATTTCAAAATATTTTTCTATTTTAGAAACAAAGAATTGTCTTCAAATATCTTCTAAAAATGTATTTTAAAGCAAACTTAGATCTTCCAATTGCACTACAATCATGAACTCAAATAACAGCCTGAAATGTACAATTACTCAACTATTAATAACTGAAAGTAGTGGAAAAAATGACAAATTTGATCTTTTGAACTTCATTTATGTTAAACTGGAATAATTTTTTTGCAGACAGTTGACCTGACCAATGACATGAACTGTTTCACTCTGTAACATTGTATTCCAAAGTGCTACGGCATCAGACACACAAATAATGCAAAAGCAAAATCTACAAATATATATAATATATAAAAAGAAACAAATATTTTAAATAAGTCTAGCTGTTTTTGCTGCCTGCAGCCAAGGATCTTTCTAAACCGAATCCTTTAATAATTTTTTTCCAAACACCCAACACTGATTTAAAGGCCTGCTTTCAAACACTCACAAGAGGTGACCTGCAATTGCTCCACCCATTTTTTAAAGGTCCATTAATTAATAATCCAAAGATTGTTTGGGAACTCTTGATTTTCAGCAGTTTTCATTTAATGAGTAGTACAATTGCATTCATTCCAAACCCTCACATAAAATAGTGCCTTAAAATTTACAGTGATGTCTGATATGTTTGAGGTGTAGTAGACAACAGTGATAGTTTTGTAACACCCTAGTTGAGCTATTATGGGGAACAACAACAACAGCACAAAATTGGCTACAAGGTAGAGCATCTCATGTACCAGATCTGAACTCTATTCCACATTCCTTTCTGAACGATGGGCTCAGTTTTTCAAGATGCTGCATATTCTAATCTGTTCCACATCTTGGAACTAAAAGAATAGATGTGAAAAGCAGTTACGTAAATGTATGTTTTTCAAAGACATAGAAAGACTTCCAAAAGCAATCCCTGGAGGTGTAATTTGAGTGGAGGAATCAATTAACGGTAAAGATTACTTTTGATTCTGTGCCATCACCTTTGGCCTAACTCTCATTGGTTTCAGTGGAATTTGTGTCCGTATGATTTTGCATACAATGACAGATTGAAACAAATGCCTGTATGGATGACAAATGGATGACAGCAGAATTCCTGGGATTCTGTCCATAATATTATATGCATGGAATCATTACAACTGTATTATGGTACCCCACTGTGACTGATCTCACCTTTCACTTCTGTTGTATTGAGATGTTGGTTAAGCATAACATGGAGTATAACAATAAGCTTTGCTAGAAACTCTCAGTGCTAAGAACTCTGTCATTCAGCCCCTCTCTCATCCCACACCCATGTTCCCTTGTTCCCTTCCCTTCCATGTTCTCTTCCTTTCCATGATTTTTGTCCGAACTGTCAGAATATAGCTGTGGTAAAATTTGGTGGAAAGATCTTATTTTTTACAATGGAGACATGCTGATACCAAAACCAATGTACTACTATCATATGAACATTTTAAAATAATTCTGTGTTCTCAACTGGACAAAAATGTGTAATTTTGTTGGGTATTAAATGACCAATGAAAGTGAGGAGCTAAATGTAAACAATACTTCTAAATAATTAAAAGTCACATTACCCATAAGTATTCCAGCCATTTTATACGTGATAATTTTAAACTTTGGTTGCTACAAAAATGCATGTGCTTATCTTTAAGCATATTTAAATAATAAAGGTATCACACACAAAAATTCAATGCTGAGCATAAATATTGAGTAACTCATCATATACGTTTTCAGTAGTTGAAAAGGACTCAAGGCTGTCACTCTTTTATAATAAAAGGAAAAATTAAATTACTTCCCTGGAATGGGTGGGATGGGGGCAGGGGGTTGATGCCTTCACCAAAGTACATGAAAAGCATGCACATTTTTAAAAAGATCAAATCTTTTTTCCAATTTTTAAGGTGCCAAAAAAGAAAAAAAATTAAAAAATGATATGCAAAGAAGGATGAGATGCATCCTAAAAATAATAAAACCTTTCTTAAAATTGCCATTCTCTTTGGAATATACAATTTGGTTAAAAAAATTCCAGGATATAAAACTTCTCATTCACAGCATTGCTAAATCAGAAGCATTCACAGTTCTTTTCTGAGAATCTTCCTATACTTCCTTTAAACTAATGTGTCAAAATGATTGATTAAATTCGTTAAGATTGTTTTAGGCTTAAAGCCTTCAAATCAGATGTCAAACAAAACACTCTTTAAAGCTTTGGTGAACTCCAAAACTATATTTGAAATCCCAAGTTCTGGAAACATATTGGGAATTTTTCTGTCCCCATATCTACAATGTATTACCATAAAATGTTCTCATGTTCAGAAGTTCAGTCCTTGGACGAGTGCACTTTTCTGGAATGTTATCACCTCATTGACCAAAACCACCTGGATAACACCACGACACCATTCCTGGAAAATACTGACTTCTGGATTGATTGCTTCTCACTGGGATATAAACACGACGTCACCCTCAGCCGTTCATGAGAAAAACATACATGTCAGAGGATATTAGTTAATTATTCAATATGGTCTCCATACTGCTTCTTCTAGTCTTGCTGTCGTTGCCATGTTGGTAGGGGAATTGCTATGACTGCCTTCTGTGTCCACGACATCATTTTGGTTTGGAAGATTGGGATTGAGGAGAGTAGATCCTGTGGAGGCATTAGTGCAAGGAGGAAGGATACGTGGGGGTGACCGATCTCCTCCAGACATCATGGAAAACTGATATGATCCTGCTGATGTTCCATAGTAGAGGTGGTAAGAAGGAGAGCTGGTCTGAAATGGGCCACCCTGAGCCTGAGAAGAACCCGGGTATGGAGGGGGTAAATAAGTGTGGTATCTGGTGGCAGTGGTCATTGCAGACATACCAATTCCTATTCCTGAGCTGACAGGTGTTGGAGTGTAGGTGAATGCTCCTGGATAGTGCATTCGGGGATCAGAAATAGAAGGAATTGCAGGAAAAGTACGATCAATTCCTACTCTTGGATCACTGAAAGCTGTTAGGTCAGAAGCACCTAGGTTTGGGAAGAGGACAGAGAATATGCTGTTAATAATGAGACACATAAGATTAATTACATTGTAAAATTAAAAAGCTTTAGATGCAATGAAGATGTGCCACTTGTCAAGGTTGTTGCATGTCCCTGGTTGTTGCATGTCCACTCCTGCCCTAACACAGTACCTGTATAACCTTAAAGTTAGGAAGTTCTCTGTGTTAGACCATTGATCCATCTAGCTCAGTATGGTTGGCACCAGGTAGCAGTGGCTTTTTAAAGTTTCAGTGAACCTTGCCAGGTTGATTCTGGGTCCTTTTGTTCTTGAACCAAACCACAGCCCCTTCCCATCCCTTTGGTGCTTCTGCTCACTTCTGGAAATGTCCCACTGTAGAGTAAATTATTACTATATACATCTGAAAATATTCACTGTTTCATATCTCCAATGCTATATGGCCAATCAGAGTAGCCTGTATGTATTGGAAAACAAAGCTTAAAATGACAGTAATGCTTCTAGATGGTGTATGCAGGTGATCCTAATGAGTCAGAAAAGTGAACAGACATTGTGTCATTACAGGACAACATTCCTTGAACAGGTACAGAGTCCATTTTGCGATGATCCCCCCCAAATGCTACAAAAGGGATACCTAACACCACACACACACACACACAAACACACACACACATATGTATGTATGTACGTACGATGTGCACAGACACTGACAAAGACAGACAGACAGACACACAGGC
This sequence comes from Cryptoblepharus egeriae, assembly GCA_030015325.1. NCBI lineage: Eukaryota > Metazoa > Chordata > Lepidosauria > Squamata > Scincidae > Cryptoblepharus > Cryptoblepharus egeriae. The sequence goes on along the minus strand of JAREYC010000005.1, from coordinate 50,737,365 downwards.
ACACAACCCCAATACAGGTCTATCAGAGGCAGATTTTATGAAACCTGCTTCTGATTCTGCCTAAAGAACTTCATGGACTGAATTACTTAGGAATGAAAACACTCCAAAAAAACATGTTCCAAATTTGCTTCCAACTCCTTCACCTTCTCAGGGAACCCTTCCCACCAGCAGCCCCGCCACCCCCAAGACAGATTAAAGAGATAATGGCCTCTTAAAAGGGAGCTTCTAGACAGACTGCAATTAACAGACTGTGGCTCCTTTCTTGCCAGCTATTACCAGGCATTAATAATAACAAAAGGAAACCTCTCCTTATGGCAACACCTCCTCAGACATGGTGTGGAGTCTGCATAAAAGGAATGTGTGCATATAGGGGGGAAAAAGAGTAGGTGGGAGAAAGAGAACAACAATACTCTACAGTGTGACTGAATTCAAAAGGCACTGCAGACATATTAGCGTGTCAGGTTCTGAAATCTTGTCAGCCCAGCAGCCTGGCCTCCTCTGAGAGACTTCCATAAGCTTCTCAAAAGATTTTGTTTGACACACTCTCGTTTTAATTTCTGGTTGTGCCAGGAATAATAATAACGGTCAACCTTCCTATTTCGCACGTGACTGAACACCTGGCCATGCCTCCCCTCATAGATTGGCTCCCAATGTCAGCCGCAAAGCCGTTGTGTTTTGTTCTAGTAGTGTTCATGTGCATCAGGCAGCAATTCAACATAGCGCATGGCTTCTCAGTGGCAGAAGCTTCACTCGTTGAATATTTGGTTACAGTATCACTGTTAGAGAGAATGGTTTTTGGATGGGGCTAAAAAGCAGCAGTACAACTGAAAATCATTCAAATGATGTGTTGTGCCAATAGTTCCTCAGTGTTAGGGAAAGAGCCAGGGGTATTCGTCATCCTGTTTCTTGTTATTTTTTTCTCAACACAATCTGTTTTTGGAAAATTATAATATAAACATTATGAAATATGCTGCCAAAGTGGAGGTAATTTGTGGGTCCATTCCCTATCCCCCAGCTTGGCCTACAGCAATGGTAAACAAAGTGGGGTTAGGGACCCACTTGGGGGTCAGGACTTCATTTAAGGGGGTCACCAAAAGCTGGATGCTGCCATCTTGAAATCTGGCAGTGGATGACGCCATCTTGGAATGGGGTATTCAGGCTGCAATCTGTACTTTCCTGGGAGTAAGTCACTGAACACAATGGGACTTACTTCAGAGTAAGCATGGAGGAATTCTGGAATCACAGTGATGCCACTTCCACTTTTGGCCATGACATCACTTCATTTGATGACCTCACTTCCCACTTCCCCCCAGACAGACAGTCAAGGTGCTTGAGAATCACTAGTGTACAGACTTCTAATGATCTCCTTAAATAGGACAAATAGACTTTATGAAGGGAAGGTGAAGTTAGTGAAGGACTGTGAAGATTAGAGGCTTTAAAAAATGTTTGTACAAATGATATTTAAAGGAGAAGTAATAGCCCAGAATCAAAGCCTTTCTTATAAAACCAGTTGCATTTGCTTAAGGGTAAAACTGATGCACACGAGGTCTTAAAATAAAAAAAAAACACCAGCATGTGTAAGGATGGCCTTTCCTCATGGGCAAGCCTTTACAACTCCACAGGAAAATCACTTGAAAACATGTTACATACTCACCATTCAAGAGACTTATGCTGAAATTGGAAATGATTCTGGTCAAATAGAACTAGGTCATGTCAGGGTGACCATCTGTCCGGGTTTCCCCAGACCCACCAGGTATAACAAGGGGTCTCCGGGAGAATAGGGAAACCCGCAGGTCCCTCTGGGATTTGGCCTGGGGCAAGTCATTTTTAGACTTGCGCACCATTGTGGCTGCTTTGGAAAACCCCCAGAGCTTATATGAGGGAGGTGGGAGCTCCCCCTGCTTGCTGGAAGCTTGTTTGGCCTTCTACAAGGCCTTCCTGGCCAAGCACCGGCCGTAGAGGCACCCATAGCTCCTCCCGAGAGCAGTGGCTGGCCATCCTTCCTTTCAAACTGGTGTGCCTATGGCATAGGCGGAGCACCAGTTGGAGGAGGAAAGAAGGCGCAGAGACCCAGGCTGCCCTTGCTAGAGAGCCAGCAGCCTCCGTGTACTAGCCATGGCCGCCTCCCTCTCCAGCCAGGGCGCACCTGCTTTGGAGCCTTGGCAACTGGCCCCAGCCTCCCACAGCCACTGCTCTGGCTGTGCTATTCCCTGGCTAGCCAGGTCTCCCACCATGCCTCTGCTCGCTTCCCAGCCATGGTGCGCCACCTCTGCCTCTCCAAGTCCGCTCCTACCGCCTGAAGCTGAGTGTGCTTGTGTGTGCATGTGTTTGCATGTATGCGTGTGTGTGTGAGAGTGAGTGCATGCTATATATGTGTGTGTTTGCATGTGTGTGTGAGTGCCATAGTCAGATTGTGCATGTCAGAATTGTGCATGTCAGAATTATATATGTAGAACTCATTGGCATGTGGGTTGTGTTGCTGCAAACTGTTTTGAGGGCATCTTACAAGTATGTATGGGTCAGAATCATGCCCATAAAACGGTTTAAAAGTGTTGAAATTAAGTACAGGAAACCAAAATGAGTATTTTTGCTTTATTTTAACATGTCCTACATTTTTGGGGGGTGTTCTACATTTTTTTAATCGGGTAGAAATTTTGGCTTGGAGGTAGGAATTTTGGGGGACCTGGCAGGGAATTTTGGCTTTGGCTTCTGGTCACCCTGGTCAAGTCCTAAAATAGACTGTTGAGAAACCTCTAATACAAGGCTTGTTGTGCATAGTATCCTGGTGTGGTTTATGATCATAGAATCATAGAATCATAGAATCATAGAGTTGGAAGGGACCTAGTAGGTCATCTAGTCCAACCCCCTGCCTGCAGCAGGAATTCCCCCTAGAGCATCTCCAACAGGTGCTCATCGAGCCTCTGCTTGAAGATCCCCAGTGAGGGAGAGTCCACCACCTCCCTTGGCAATCTGTTCCACTGCCGAACCGCCCTCACCGTCAGGAATTTTTTCCGGATTTCCAGCCGGAATCTCCTCTCTTGCAGTTTGTACCCATTGTTTCTAGTTCTGCTTTCAGAAGCAGCTATGAACAAATGAGCCCCTTCCTCCCTATGACAGCCCTTCAGGTATCTGAAGAGGGCAATCATGTCTCCCCTCAGCCTCCTCTTCTCCAGGCTGAACATCCCGAGTTCCCCCAACCTTTCCTCGTAGGGCTTCCCTTCCATCCCACTGATCATTCTTGTCGCTCTCCTCTGGACTTGCTCCAGTTTGGCTGCATCCTTCTTAAAGTGAGGTGCCCAGAACTGAACACAGTACTCAAGGTGAGGTCTCACCAATGCAGAATAAAGAGGAACTATAACTTCTCGTGACTTGGAAGCTACAGTCCTCTTAATGTAACCTAAAATGGCATTTGCCTTCTTTGCAGACACATCACACTGCTGGCTCATGTTCAGCTTGTGATCCACGGCGACTCCAAGATCCCGCTCACATGTTGTGCTGCCAAGCCAAGTATCCCCCATTTTATACCTATGTTTTTGGTTTTTATTGCCTAAGTGCAGAACCTTGCACTTCTCCCTGTTGAAATTCATTCTGTTTGTTACAGCCCAGGATTCCAGTTTATCCAGATCCTCCTGGAGGTTTCTCCTATCTTCTGATGTGTTTGCTACTCCTCCCAGTTTGGTGTCATCTGCAAATTTGATCAGGCTCCCCCGTATCCCTTCCTCCAAGTCATTGATGAAAATGTTAAAGAGAACTGGTCCCAAGACAGAGCCTTGGGGTACCCCACTAGAAACGGACCTCCAGGTTGACACAGAACCATTTACTAAAACCCTTTGAGTGCGGCCATCGAGCCAGTTGCAGATCCACCTAACAATTGCCCTGTCTAGCCCATATTTTTCCAACTTCCTAATTAAAATGTCATGTGGGACTTTGTCAAATGCTTTGCTGAAGTCAAGATAAATGACATCCACAGCATTGCCACTGTCCAGTAAGCTCGTAACCCGATCAAAAAAGGAGATCAGATTTGTCTGGCAAGATTTATTCTTGGTAAATCCATGCTGGGTTGTTTTGATCACGGAGTACTTGTCTAGATGTGCACAAATTGTGTGTTTTATGATTTGCTCTAATATCTTGCCCGGGATTGAAGTCAAACTGACTGGTCTATAATTTCCCGGGTCTTCTTTTTTCCCCTTCTTAAAAATTGGGACTACATTTGCCCTCTTCCAGTCCAGTGGCACTTCTCCACTCCTCAAGGATTTCTCAAAGATGATCGACAAAGGCTCTGCAAGGACATCTGCAAGTTCCTTAAGAACTCGAGGATGCAGCTCATCTGGTCCAAATGACTTGAATTCATTTAGGCCAGTTAAGTGGTTTCGAACCAGTTCTCTGTCAATCTTAATCTGCTGTTCTGCACCATCCATGTTTTCATTACCTCTTTGGGGATGTAAACACATCCCCGAATCAGTCAATGATCCCGCACCCCCATTTGCACAGCCCTCCTTCTGTGAATAGACGGATGCAAAGTAGGAGTTGAGCAGCTCCGCCTTCTGCTGGTTTCCAGACACCTGTTGTCCATCCTTGTCCAAGAGCAGCCCCACCCCCTCGTCTCTCCTCCTGTTCCTCTGGGCATATCTAAAGAAGCTCTTTTTGTTATCTTTGACTCCCCTGGCCAGCCTCAGCTCATACTGAGCTTTAGCATCCCTGACCCCCTCCCTACAGGACCGGGCTACCTGCCTGTACTCCTCTCTGGTGATCTTTCCAGTCTTCCACTCCCTATACTTCTCTTTCTTTAACTTCAGCTGATCCCCAAGTTGCCTGTGGAGCCAACCTGGTTTTTTCAGCATTTTCCCCCCTTTCTTTTTCATGGGAATTGTTTCTGACTGTGCTTGTAGAAGCTGCCTCTTAAGGAGCTCCCACCCATCTTGGGCCCCTTTCCCCATTAGATCATCAACCCATGGGATCCCACCTATGACTCCTCTAAGCCTGTTGAAATCAGCTTTCCTGAAATCCAACATATAAGTTTCACTCTGCACTCTTTTTATTTCCCACATTATTCTAAATTCCAGCAGCTCATGATCGCTTTCCCCTAAAGTTCCCACTATGTTGACCTGATCAACCAGTTCTTCACGATTTGTTAAGATCAGGTCAAGGATGGCCCCTCCCCTTGTCGTTTCCTCCACTTTCTGGACCATGAAGTTATCTTCCAGGCCCATCAGGAATCTACTGGAGCTTCCATGTTTGGCTGAGTTTGTCTCCCAGCAAATGTCTGGGTAGTTAAAGTCCCCCATTACTACTACCTCATATTTCCTTGCAATGCCTGCCAGTTGCTCCAAGAAGACATTGTCTACTCCTTCTCCTTGACCTGGCGGTCTATAGTAGACGCCCACCACAATGTTTTGTTTTTTATTTTCCCCCCTTACTTTTACCCAAACACACTCTACAGGGATATCCGGACCACTCTCCTGGATTTCAGAGCAAGTATATATGTTCTTGACATATAATGCTACTCCACCTCCCCTTTTGCCACTTCTGTTCCTCCGGAACAGCTGATAGCCTTCCAATTGTGTGTTGCAGTCATGGGAGTCCCACCAAGTTTCAGTTATTCCTATCAAATCAAATTTCCCTTCACTTGCTAAAAGCTCCAGCTCATCTTGTTTATTTCCCAGGCTCTGTGCATTTGTGTAAATGCAACTTAAGCCCTGGAGGTTGCAACTCAATGCATTTCCCTCCTTTTTTGTAAGGCCAGGCCCCTCTAAAGATTTTTGAGTTACAGCTGTGCCCTGGCAATTTCCATCCAGAGCATTTTCCTTATTCCTAGGTTCCCTTTGGACGTAACCCACCCCCTTCTTATTTAGTTTAAAGCCCTCCTGATAAGGTTGGCCATCTCCCGTCTGAAGACACTCTTCCCCCAACCCGTAAGATGTAGTCCATCCTTTGCTAGGAGTCCTTCCTCAAGGAAGTTCATCCTGTGATCCCAGAATCCAAATCCTTCCCGATGACACCATTTTCGAAGCCAGCTATTGACCTGAAAAATCTTGCTATCTCTCTGAGGACCTTTGCCAATTACTGGGAGGATGGATGAGAATACCACCTGGGTATCCCCCAGGTCCTTAATCTTCCTCCCCAGAGCTTCATAATCCCCAACTATCTTTTGGAAAGTTTCCCGAGCAGTATCGTTTGTTCCTACGTGGATGAGTAAGAACGGGTGACGATCAGCAGGTGTGATCATCCTCGGTAGCCTCTCCGTGATATCCCGTATCCTAGCACCAGGGAGGCAGCACACCTCACGGGAAAACGGGTCTGGTCGGCATACAGCTTCCATGCCCCTCAGGAGAGAATCTCCAATCACCACCACCCTCCTCCGTGTTATCCTTCTGTGTCTAGCTTCCCCCACACTAACTGGTTGTGGCTGCTGTCTATGAGGGGGATCTGTAGGCATGCCAGTATGGGCAATGCCAGGATCCGGTGTAGGTGTGCTAGCAAGAGGAACTTCTGCCAGCATGGTGGAATCTGAGAGACTCTGGAAACGGTTGTATAGCTCCAGTGGTTCTCGACTGCTCCTGCCCTTTTTTCTCCTGACTGTCACGTGTCTCCACGAAGAGACATCGTTGCTGGGGTCCCCACTGGTGTCATCTCTCTGGAGAAGTTCCGTGTGTGTTGTATCAAGGAACTCCTCAGATGCCTTAATTTGACGAAGGGTGGAAACTTCACCCTCCAATGCTGCCACCTTCTCCTCCAACAGTGCAACCAGTTTGCACTTGCAGCATCGATAATTCCCGGAGTCCTTGGGCAAGAAGACAAACATGGCACACGTGGTGCATGTCACGACAACTGCGCCCTTCCCTTCCATCTCCTGTCAACTTCACAAGTCCTCCTTGCTCACAGGCTCCAGTCCACAGGATCGCGCCTCAGGCCCTAATAAAGCCCTTGAAAGCTCCTCCCACCAGACAACCAGCCAATGAACACCTAGCAGCAATTAAGCACTCAGCTAAGCAGCCCCCTCCTCCACTCACCTGGGAATCTGTGTTCCTTCTCACCTCTCCTCTGAAAAGGAGGCTGAACCAGGAACAGGCCCTGGTTTGTGGCTGTTTGTGGCTGCATTCATTCGGGGGAGCCAAAAGGCAGCACACCAACCAAGGTGTGACACGTGTGACATTCTGTACCTGCTGTGTCGTGATCTAAAGTAGATTTACTTCGATGATACATTATAATGATCTCAATGGGGTTTGCATCCATTTTAGCATACTTTGGATGGGAGCAGATTTTGCTTTGGAAGATAGCATTGTGCTTTTGAGGAAGGACAGATTACATACTGTGGTCCCCATGGAATGACAATGCATACAGTATTGCTTCAACCTCACTTGGCAAAACTCCTGTGCTATTAACACTGAAAAGCAACTTTCAGCTAGTGCTGTTTCTCCCACTGTGGGAAAAGTCCTGACAGTTAAGGATGTAACCCCTTCTGACAACTGGCATCAGCAATCCTTCCAAAGGTTGCCCTTCAGCAGTGGCACTATGTTGCAACCTGATGTCACTGCTGAACTTCACAGCGTTCGGCTGAAAGGTGCATGTTTCTGCCACTGAAGACGTTATACTGACTGGCACCCTAAGTTTAACCCTGCCTATTCACAATGAAAGCATATTACATCTAACCCAGAGTCTCCCAAATTCAGGACTAACTAATACCTGCAACTACTATGAGTAATAATTAGTACTGATGAAACTTTGGCACACTTGAGATTTGGTTCCAGGAATCTCCATGGATGCCCATTTTCTGTATTATACAAAAGCAATTGTTTACCATGGTAATGGGTAATGGATCAATATTAATCAATTTCCCTTTCTCCCTTGCTTAAAACAGCTTAGTTTCAGCTCACAGACGGAAGCTTCCCCTTGCAAAGTAGTTGAGAAGTTCACTCTTCTGTAGAAGGGGGGTCTGCCTCCCAGCTGGAGCCTTTCTGAAGCCTTTCTTGGTCAATATTAATTGCCTGAAGCATTATCAGGGCAAGCAGGCTATCTTTTATTTTAAAGAACCAGCATCATTCACCTTGAGATAAAATTGGTGGTAAAAACTGCTGTTATTTAGGTTATACCTGTACTACTCCCATGCAGCATTACTATTACTTTAAACCCTACCAAAATGTAGCAAATAGTGATAACAAATATCACCTCTGAGCAATAAAAAGCGAAGCTAATAGAGTTTTCTTGAATCCCCTTCTCTTCTTATAGTACGGACAATGACTAAAATAATGGTACACTTGTTAATGGTTAAAGACTCTTCTTGATATGGGACAAGCCCTGCTGCTCTTATTCCTACTTCTGCCAACTAAAAAAGAGGCACCAGAGCCAAAGTTTCCTTTTCTAGGAAGAGTCACAAGAGCTGTTATAGAGTATGAAGTGGCAATCCTATACAAACTTTTCTGGGAATAAGCCCCACTGAACACAATGGAACTAACTTCTGAGTAGACATGGCTTGGATTGTGTTGTGAGTTCAAGAACTCAAACAAAAACCAACTCATGTTTTGTTTCTTTTTCCCCTTGAGTTTTATTCTAGGAAGTGTTCAGAAAAAATTCAGAAAAAGCAACAACTCTCTTTTTAGTGTGCAACCCTAACATCCAATTATGCCAGTATGAGCCCCATGGGGGTTATACTGACACGGGGGTGTCACAACAGTGCAATATAACACTTCTGCCCTACTCCTGGAGGGTTTAGACCAGTGCACAGGCAGACGTCAATCTCCCTACACCACAACAGGAAAATATTCACAACAGGTAAATTAGGCTGGCCTAAATTGGTTAGGACTGCACCTTACGTGAATGAAGAAAGTTGAATACCTGCTTCTCTCATTCAAAGATTTGTAGAGTTGAAAATATTTGAGAGAGGGTAGGCAATCTGGAATAACAACCATCCAATCATAATTAAATAAAGGCATCCACAAATTCTTTTTTTAAATCAACTGTTGGGTTCTCTTGTGATGCCTTTCCTCACTTGGAGAATCCCAGGTTTAGTAAGATTAAAAGAAAACTTCAAATGACATACTTGTCAGTCGGCTTGAAAGTTCTGCTGAAAGGGATGTCATTCCACTTGCTCTTCCAGGAGAAATGGGAGTTGCTGGATGAACAGAAGGAGCCGCAATTGGTCCCAGATATTGATAAGATGGATCATAAGGCCACGGAGGAGATGGCTGGAGTTGCCTCGTATCTGACATGAAAAAGAGGTATAATAAATCATCATTTTATAGCAAGTTACTGTAATCAGATGCTCTTCCTTAGAACAGGATGTTAATCAGATGTTCGTCCTTCCTTTAAAAAAAGTGAAAAATTTATTTAAAGTCCCAATTATTGCTCCTAATAGAATAACATCATGCTTTGATATCCACAAGAGTTTGATTTTGAAACTCCCTGCTGATACCACAAAATATGTTAGTTAAAAGCAGCTTAAAAAATAAAAGGGTGTCTCTTTACATTGTTATGAACAGCTTCTCTTACTATTGTAGGGAGGCAGTCAGGAATTACCAGAAGATATGCATAAGACACCTTTGCCTTTGCCTGACTCAGCTGCAGAATGGAATGATTGCATGACTACTTCTCTACAACAGTAAGAAAAGCAGTTTTTTAAACTTTGGTTTAAAAGGGATGTTATTTTTCCCTTCTCATTTGCAGTGCCCATTTGTGTTGAGACAAATTAATGTATAACAAGGTTGGACCTGTATATTATTGCATTTCTCACTAAACCTGTATATTATTGCATTTCTTTTTGGATCCCAAAGTTGTATGCATTTATCACTTAGCCTCCAAAACCAAAAGAGCTTTCTATCCAAATGCAAATCTACATAATTTCATCTTAAGAAGATCACATATCTGATTTTCTTTTCATGCATTTATTATACATGCCAATTAACAACTACTCAGAGTCCTTCCTTTGGATTCCTTCATAATAACTTTGTAATTCCTTCATGTTAGCTTTAACACCTGGATTTGTTTAATTTCCACAGGTTGTTTCCTCCTTTTATGGTAATAGATTGAAGAAAACAACATTTTACTCTTTAAAACCTGCCTATATCAGCTTGCAGACAAGTCTCCAGTTTGCCCAGGCCAGCGCAAAGAAAAATTCACATGTACTGTAGCAACAAAAAAGAGTGGTTGGGAAGGGGAAAGGGAAATATCTTAAAACCACACACTGCAGACAACATTTGGCAGCTATGGACATGTTCCTGATGGACTGAGGAGCTTCCTCCATGCCTTCCACCACTTTGAATTTAATTAATAGTTAATTTGAGTTCTCTATGTGATAGGCTCGTGGTGAACAGGTACCCCTGCAGGTTACTTGCACAGTATCTGAGAGGGTGGAAAGAGACACAAAATGGTTCCGAGTCAACAATTTACTTCAATTGTAAGATTTGCCTACTCACAAGTAAAGCCATATTGGGCACTTTCACTTTCCCATAGAGCTCAATGCATATTTTTTATTTTTAGTTCTTTTGGCCATAACTTTTGATACGGAGATATTTCAAAACCGATTCTTGCATTGGATTCTGCTCTTCAATATGAATCCAACAACATGAAGGGGTACTGCACACCATTGCAAAGTTCCAAAATGAAGCCAAAATGGAGGACATAGAAGCCCTTTCAGAGGACACCCAGATACCCAGACAGGAGGCTAAATCTGGATTTTCAGAGGACAAATCCAGAAATTTCGGGTCATATGGTCACCCTGACTTAGGGTCTACAGCCATCAAAAGACTGCTTCTTGGATGTTTTGTTCCACTATTTCCACAATCAAGGGTTTTGCCTCAGAACTTCAGCAATAAGGCACCAGCACTGATTGATAAGAAAACCTTATCATTTAATTATAATTAATGTAACTAAAAATCAAGACTAAAAGAACATTCTTATGACAGCATCATTTATAATTGCTTTTACCCAGTGGATGCCCAAGGATCAGCTTTATGGTATCAATAGGAGCCCCTCTTCCAATATATTGGAAAAGGGTTGTAACACTGACAGCAACTATTGACTAATCCAATAAGCCTTTTCCTTCATTTTCATCATCCCACAAATTCTTTCATCCTTACCTGGCAAATTTGACATGACGCTCAGGGTTGGCCCAAGATCTCCCAGCACCAAAGGCATGATCCCAAATACTCCCCCACCCCGGTGATTGTGAGCCTATTCCAAAATGACCTATTCATGCTTCCACTCATAGCAGAACATATTAAAGGATCAGAAGATACAAAGATGTTTCTAGAGAGCTGGCACCACCATGCTACACATTTTCATGATGCATTTGTAAATTTATTTCAGTTCTATGGACCCCGTTATTTGGGAAGCTATCAATGCAAATCACATCAAGTGGAAACAGGACACACTTGGACAGATATCAAACACTGTGCTGTCTCTGCATGTCTGGCTTGCTGAACTGGAAACTGTAGCGACAGCTGAGCAATGAAAGTGGTCTGCATTTGCGAGTATTCTTGCACCACTCAGAGTGATGACAAATGCCTGTCCTTTGAACAACTCTAATCAAAGGGGTCAGTGCTGTCTTTGTACTGAATCCAGTTGTAAACATTTGTGACTACATTGAAAATGTGTTCAGGGGCGGGGAGGAACAGATTCGGGCAAACAAATTGCTTTGGTCATGCATCCATCGTTACTAGATACTGAGCAGTGTCTTAGGCTAAGGTCAGAGTAAGACCACAATCCTAACCATGTCTATTCAAAAGTAAGCCCCATTGTGTTCAATGGGTCTTACTCCCAGGAAAATGTCTTCAGGATTGCAACCTAAGCCTGAGAAGTTAGCGTTAATTTGAACAGCATGGCACCCAGAGCAGTTGACTTCCTCATTTCAGTTCACATCATGCATTTCCAAACCTTGATTTCTTCTCCCAACCTAGATACTTGCTTCCTTTTCTTTACTTTCCTTGATGGTTGAGCCCTGGACTAAAATAGTCCAGCTAACTACTAAAGGCTATGCTCAATAACCCAACTAGTTTGTGATGGGTAGGCAGTTGGGGCAACCACTGCCAAGAGCATACACTGCAAAACAGATTTTCCAACACATTTGGATGCAATTAATGGATCAAATTTTCCCCTACAGTGACTCAAAAAGGGCTATCACTAGATATTTCAAAAAGGCTGCAATTCTAAATACACCTTACCTGGGAGCAAGCCCTTTGGAACCTGCTGTGAGTTGATGTGCATAGGATTCTCTATATACATCATGAGTAAGATGTATAAATCATCTCTTAAATTTTGTAAAAAAAATTAATTGAAGTGCAGTGAAAATAATGGGATTTTGCCTCCTCTGGCCTTGTCGCTAAACAGGTTTTCAGAACAGTTTAAAAGCAGATTAAAAGGGGGAAAAAGTGTGGGATCCTGCTGATGATCCTGAGAGTTCCTGATTTACACCAATTGGCAGCTCTCTACAAGCAAATGCTATATAGCTCTGCCTTTCATACTGTGAGAAAAGATATTCAAACAGTAAATTATTGCAATAAAACACTCCAGGGTGAGAATTAAGAGTACAGTCATTCGCACCGTGCTTACTTAGACACAAGTTCTCGGCCTCCAGCCTCATGCTGAACAAGCTATTAGACACACAGCACTGTACCACCATTCGTGCCCCATCATGTTTTACAGCCACAAAAATGTTGTGTTTGGCTTCTTGAAAAAAAACCATAATTAAGCAGTGCATATGTTGCATAATATTTAATAGTTCCATATAACAAGCTTTGATTTTAACAAAGGCTACACAAGTAGGGGAAAGAAGCTGCACACCATGCTGCCTTTCTAGTACAATCTTTCACTAATCATCGATGTGTTTGGCATATTGGTAAATCAGAACAGTAATTGGAAGGAGCGTGTCTTCCAAGAAGGTTGCTTTTATATTGACCAGTAGATGGCATTAGAGTACTTTTTTGTATAATTTTTTATGCTCAGCTCACTGAGCACTGAATCATTATTGCACAATCAATATCATTCAGAAGTTCTGCAACAACTCAACAGTGCCACATTTTCCAGTGCATGCTTTATGTCTGCCTTGTTTGAACAACATCGGAGATACATCCACAAACAGGGCTTTTCACACATCTCAGGGTTAATATAGCAGACTTGCAACTGCCGCATCCTACCTAATAGATGACGGTTGCCAAATGATGTTGTGGAACAGGTTAGGAGATCAGCAGGGCCCCAGAAAGTAGCCCAACATGCTTACTGTGCATAGGAGATCACCTTTCAGCAAAGGTCTGGCCAGCTCATGCAGATCTTGAAACCCATGCCATTTCCCAGAACACCTGAATGCACACAATTTTCATCTATACGTGGACAGCAGGAGTGGACTGCAGAAGGGACTGTATTTGAACTGCTAACACCTTTCCTTCATGTATCTGCAGTTTATGCAGTCCACGCTACCACTAGGTCATGAGCAGTGATGGGATTCAAAGAAAATTAGCAACCGGTTCTATGCCCATCTGGCAGCCACTTTTAAATGGCTATTTTTAAACTTTTTATGTCCTATCTCTTGTTAACAACCAGTTCTACAGAGTAGGTGCAAACCTGCTGGAGCCCACCCCTGGTCAAGAGATGAATGGCAACCAACAAACCAACACCAAAATGAACCAAGATGAATTTAATTGAGCAATTAAAAGATCTTGCTGAGACTTGCCTTTACTTTATCTATTCCTGAGATAAATTTGTACAATGTGAACTGTTTGAAATAGGATTCCTACCTCAGGTACTTCCAGACATGTTTGTAAAGTACAGTGATATAAGCAGGGATAGTGATGTTTGTAGGTGCCATAGTTGTTCCACTAATATAGATAGATAGTATTTAAATATTTAAATATTTAAATATTTAGATAGATAGTTAAAATGCAGTCAAAATAGGCAGAGAAGATACATGTTTTCCATATACAGCAATATAAAAGATGTATGATCTGAAATCAGACTATGCCAAGTATATCTAGAACAGGGGTGTTCAAAGACTGTAATAATAAAGAGTAGAAGATCTATGAACTGTAGATTTAAACTGTACATAATTTATATAATGAGGGGAAATGAATGTGTTGATGGGGAAGTCTGGTTCACTTCTTCAATTTTTTTAGTGTTTACTCATAACTGTAAGACTTATCTCAAAATTGTATTTTCTGAACATAAAAACATGAAAGCTTAAAACAAAATACTTTACAAGTGTACTCACATACAAATCTATGTGCACATGTTGGTGAAATTCAGTGCTTCCTTTGAGTATAGGCAGAGGGGGAACAAAGCTGGAAAATGTGACTATATTGTTGTATGTGCCTTGAAAACTTAAAGAAAGAGGGAGTTACAAAATAAAAACAAAGATTTGAAAGACACAGTTTTTTTTGTCTCAGTTCACAATTTTGACCATTTTAGTTGACTGCCCTACAGCTATCCCTTCACTTGTGTATTACCCCTGATGGATCCACAAAATGCAGCTTCTTTGCAGACCCAGGTCTTTGGATCAGAACACAGCCCAGCTCTTTAGATCAGAATTAACCTCTTGCCTTTAATATGTGGCATTCATAAGAGCTGAATCTTACTGTGATACAACTTGTTGCTGGAAGTATTTCTAAAAAAGGAGAAGCAGGATGTGAGTCAGTCATGAAGATGATACACTCGTAGTTGGCAAAGTGACAGATGTCTCTTGGAAGAGATTTGGACAAACACATTTGAAACCCATGCCCTCAAAGCTCCATAAAGCATTTGTCACCCTCTCTTCCTCCCACCCCTTCCAAAAAGGAAATTAACAACTAAAGGATCAGTGGGGAGAGGCAGCAAGTAGTGAGCAATCAATTAGCCACATATCTGTGTCAATTAGACTTCCTTGATAACACAAGCCAATCACTGCTATTATATGATCCAGAAATACTGCAAAAGTGTTTTCATCACTTAAACCATCAAAAATGACTGCCAAATTCTATCTGCCAAGAATATTTTTTTAATGTCAGCCACTTTAAATTAGTTCAAAAAGAGAAAAAAGGAAACTTCATTCTTTCCCTCAGTTGTTTATTATCAGCTTAGTAAGACTTGCCTAACTCTAGGACCTGTTGTCAATCTCCCCTCCCTCTCTCTAGTCTGGCTCTTCCAGTCCTCACTACTAAGGTTCAGACTACTTGACTTTCCACTGTCTCCTCATAAATTAATTGATATATTTGGCCTTCTGTAAATCCAAGTACACGCTGTGATACATAGAACCTGTCAGGTGTCACTCATATAACTAATACCAGGGAAATACCATGTGTCACTCATATCACAAGAACATGGCACCCAAAATAACTGAATTATGGGCTTCCTACCCAGAATCTGATCACTCAACATTTGTGGGGTAAACTCTGGACACCTTTTCCAAATGACAGCTCTTCTCTTCTTCCACATGAATAATAAAATGAAGATTGAATCTTTGCCTAGTGTAGCCCTTTGAAAGACTGTGTCTTTTTCCTGTAACTGGATTACTCAGTGCTTCAGGGAAGGTGGAGCTCACCAAAGGACAACTTCATGCCTAGGAGCAGCAGGCACACAATGATAGTATTCTCTTACTTTCCAAAGCTGGAAGTCAGGGA
This sequence comes from Cryptoblepharus egeriae, assembly GCA_030015325.1. NCBI lineage: Eukaryota > Metazoa > Chordata > Lepidosauria > Squamata > Scincidae > Cryptoblepharus > Cryptoblepharus egeriae. The sequence goes on along the minus strand of JAREYC010000005.1, from coordinate 50,721,787 downwards.
GCTGGAAAATTACAGAGCAACCCGTAAAATTCCACCATGTCATTCTGAAAAATGCTTTTCCTCAGTAGAATCCCATATTTTGGGGTGAAAGATGTTTTGGCAGGGGACATAGAGCTCTCTGGCTTACCAAAGCCTGATTGATGGCAGCGATGGAGAATGCTTGCAGTTGCTGTTTTGTTATTTCACTGTCACACAACCTCAAGTTATGGACTACTTCTCCAAGCAGTTGTAGAGCAGTATTTTGATATAAGGTAGCGTTTACTTCTTCATGAAGGCAAACCAGTTGATCAACCATGACTTGCCCATACCTGAGCCAGTAGAAAATGCTATATGTCTCCTGCTAAATACCCCTTATCTCACTTTGCCTCCTCACTTCACGCCTCCAGACACTTTTCCACTTAGAAGGAAGTTCCTTATTCTCTCTTCACATTCATAACTGACAAGTACCTGGGTAATGTCTAAAATAGAATCCCAGTTGCCTGATCCTTGCAAAAGCAAAGAGAAAAGTCATATGGGAATATGCAAAAGAGAGGGATGGGGAAAATCGAAGGGGGGGATGCGAAGCAGATGGGCAGGTGTCAAAAAAATTGTGTAAGACTGAAACCCTATAAGCACTCACTTGGAAATAAGCTTCCTGGAACCCAGGAACACTGGTGCTAAAATGTTGACCACTGTATCATACAGGCACTGGGAAGCCATCAGATATCTCTTTGAGGAAAGGGGATCTTCATCCCATTCCTCTGAGTAAGGGCACAAATCCTGCAATGTACTTTTGAAGTCTGTGCTGGCTGGTTTTCTGTCACAAACATGAGAACCACTATCAGCCCAATCCAGAGCAACTATTCCTTGCACATAAGAGGCCTTAGGGTGCCCTATCTATCACTAGGGTGGAGCAACTGCAAGATGCTCCACCCCAGTTACTCTGGAAGAGGCTTAGGGCAGAGCAAGGCAACACAGGGTGCCCTAAGAGAGGTGGACCTGCTCTGCCCTAACTGGGGCAGCCTAAGCAGCACAGGAGAGGCAAGTTGAGGGCAAGTTTAGCATTGCCTAGGGCAGAGCAGTTACTCTGTATCCAAAGCCTGTTTCAATGCAGAAATGGCCTCTTCCAGTTCCTCAGAGATATACCACCTCAGGAGCAGGTATAGTAATGAGTAGACCCATAGGGGTCCATGATAAGGCCTGAGTAAGAATGGTAGTGTTGACCAAAAATCTGAGTTCTTGGCCAGCCTAGCTGCAATCCCTGCCTCTCAACCTCAGGATATGGCACAACTATGGCAGCCCACTAACCTCAGGATACAGCAGGACACTCCAAGCATCAATCTTGCACTAAAAGAACTGCAGCTGTAACTGGTTGTCAGGAACTGCTGGGCTTCCTTATAATGAAGGCACCACAGCTGTTCCTTCTTCAGTGTGATCTGAGGGGGGTCTACTCAGGAGCAAGCCCTCCCCAGCTGTCACAGACTTAGCATGCTCTGGAGCAGTTAGGGCAGCCCAGGCTTCCTGACTCTCTGGATGCAGCATAACTTTCTGCTCTGTATACAGAATAGTTAGGAGAGAGCAGTTAGGGTAGAGCAGGTTGAACTTGCTCTGGATTGCGCCCTTAGTTGGGCTTTTCGGGCAAAGAAGGTAAGATTCAGAATTGGAGGCCTCTCTCTGGAAGGGCTCCTCCACTCCGAAAGCCCAAATGCCTACCTGGTGGTCTCACTCACTTCCAGGCAAAGTGTTTCTGGCACTGGGCCCAGCATTGGTGTTTCCTCCTGTCACGGTGCCATAAATGTAATTTACAGTATGTTGATGACACATAGGGCCAGTACTGGAACTAATGGCCCACAGGATTGGGCCAGATCTGAGTTGACAAAAATCAGAAGTCAGTTTAGGGCAAAATCCAGAGTAACTATGGGGAGTCCTTGCTCCGGTGTAAGAACAACTTAATCTAGATTCCAATATGAATTTCCCATAGATTTTCACTAGGTGTTGCAATAACTACAGGTGCACATAAAGTCTCTTACATGCTTCTGAAGTTACTCTGGATTTGCTGGGGGTTAGAGCAGCATTGTATGAGTTTGTCTCTGACATAATATGGTGCTGCTGACATTACAACATTGCAGTGGACACTGATGGCATTTGAAGCAGTTTGCTAAAAGTTGTGCAGTGATTTTTCACATCTTACCTGCTGTAGAAATCACTGCAGGTCACGTACTCATTGATATGAAATTTATAGGACATTGCTGGCTTTATAATATTTGATTTGTGTGGAAACCTCAAGATGACTTCGTCCCTCCCTTTGGCTGTTTCCTCATATAACTGAAGAGAACACAGGGTAATGGTGCACATCAGGTTTCAATAGCATTGCCAAAGTTACTTATGTTCTTTTAAAAGGCACAGGTACCTTTAAGCAGTGACCTCATGGCCTGATGTTTGCTTTTATTTAAAGCTTCTGTGGTTTTAGTGAGGCACTAAAACCATTTGAGAAATACTAAAAAAAGCTGGAGACTTTGAAATTTCTATCACAGGAAATTGAAATTAGTCCATTTTAAATTACACGGGGTTTGCATCAAGGCCTCAGGATCTAAACAGCAGATTATAGCTACATTCTACTGTCATATAACTGATGGACGGCAGCATTTGGAGGCTCCTTCGAATGCTTTTAATCACAAAGTTTTGATGGCAAATCAAGCTGCTTCCTAGACTTCAGTACTATAAAGCCCAACTTGACCCAAGTACATCCTGAAATTTCAAAACTAATGACGATACAGACATTATAACAGGTTAAAATAGCTATATTTGCACCCCTGATTTTTGTTGCTTCTTCAAGCTGCCAAATTACTGTGGTACCTGGCATTCCAACTGAATGTGTACAGGAAACTTGTTCCCCACCAAGACTTACTGTATAAGCCTAGAAGAGTTGAGACTTGTTTACGTATACACGGTCACATTGTCACAACTTGCCAGGACCTCAGGAGGAACACAACTTGCTGAAAACATAATGACTAATATATGCAATTATACAAGATTTCTCTTTACAAGAGGAAACTGTATTATTACTGCACAAAACATAGAAACAATACCATTTCCACCCTCAAAAATTAAAATTACAGTTGAATAAATGGTAACACAAAGGAGGAGGAGTTGCCCGGCTTCCAGTTTTTTGAGCAATGGAGTCCCATTAGCTGTTTTGAGATTTAAAAGTGTGGCCATTAATGGGTAGAAAAAAAGTTGGGCAGGAAAACTGAGGGCACAATCCTATCCAATTTAGGCCAGCACAACTCAGCCGTTAAACTGTTCCCATGGTGGTATGGATAGGAAAGCACATATCTCTGCACTGGGTAAACCCCTACAAGGGATGGCCTGATGTCACTTTTGCAACACCCCCAGGCCAGCAAAGTACTTGTGCTGGCTTAACCAGCAGTTAGGATTGTACTGTCAGAGTTTTCCATAGTTCCCAGGAGCATGCTTTAATATTCTTGAAAGAACACCACCACAAAATTCTTTACAATACAAAAGTCTAATGGAGGAATAGTCAATTCAGAATACAGACATGACCCAGAATCCCCATATACCATGGAGATAATAATTCTGGTGTGTCATTTAAAAAAGCCTTGGCAGAGGGTAAAGCTTGCTGACCACTAGTGTTGAACATGAATAGAAAAGGGAAGAACAGAAAGTCAAGAAAACAGAGATGCAGACTTTGCATGTACACCCTGTGGAATTTCACAGTGAGGGGACAAAACTAAGCAACTTAGGCCAGTACAACTCACCCATCTACGCTTTCTTGCAGTGGTGTGGGGAGGCTGGCACACGTCTGTGCACTGGCCTAACTCCCTAGGAGTGGCGCAGAAGTGCCTTTCAGTGCTTTTACGACACCCAGGCCAGCATGCTGGGAATTGTGACTGCCTAACCAGGGGTTAGGATTGTGCTGCCAGCCTTGCACCCTAGAGTTCTTAAAAATTACGCTGAGCACTGTAGGCGCATGGGGACAAAGCCCTCTGAAATCTATGCAAAAGATCAGAAACACACATGACCAAAAGTGAACAAGAAGTGGCATGATGAACCACCGGAGCGATGACTGGCAGGCCTGCCTCTTACTCATTCTGCTTTTGTTTTCTTTCAACACATAATTGGGCACCTTTGCCTGAATGCAGATTACTGGCTGAAATTCTGTAAGTACAGCAGAAAATTACTTCTGAATGGGAACGAATTCAGTCACTACACAGCACCCATTATGGTGAGCAGCAAATATGACCCGGCACTGAATGACTTACTCAACTGTTTTGCAATCTGAGATGAAAACTCGTGAGGGCTTCAGGATGGGTGGCAGAGGGGAAAGCAAACTTAGCAGCATGACGTTTTCCAGATTTCCTCTCACAGCAGCAATTTTCAAAAATGCTGATAACAGCACCAAGGGCAATGGATAAAAAAGCCTCAGAATACAGAGTGTGCAAAGGGAGAAGGATGAGTAACTTCTTTTGTATGTATGTTGACCAGGGCAGTTTTCATCACACAAGATTAAGGCAGTCTTTACTCCCACTGCTCTCTGCAGCTTCAGGCTTGCTGGAAGAAAAGCACCTGTGCACTGAGATGCAAACTTTCTCCTCTGACCCCACAAGCAAGAGGGAATAGCTCAAATGTTACTAAGAAAAGGAGAGCATTTAACCAACAGTAAATTTGAGAAGTCTCCGAACATCTGCTTCAGTAACTTCTAACCGGGCATTGACATTGGGACCCGAAAACAGCAGCATGCATTGAGCTGCAAAAAAAGAGCCATATCACAATATATGTGCTGTTCCAGCAGGTTAGTACATCAGCAGCTGAGATGAAATATAAACCACCTTTCCCACTGACTAAGCACACTCTTCTTACTCTGGTTTCTCGTTCTCTCTGAAGAATATGTGTATGTTATGTGCAGACTCCACAATCATACAGGATGCAGGTCAGAAAATGGATCCAAATTTGCTACAAAACACTTTCCCTACAGTTGCCCAGTACTGTATTTGCCTGTTGAGCTGCTACTTATTCTGGGATTTCTTTCTTTTTAAAATTTAATTATTTCCATTCCCATTAATTCAAACATTTCCCTTCCCATGCCCAAGGAAGAAAAAATGTAAGACATAATATTAACAGATCTAATTTTTTTAGTATTGGATTGACACAGGAGCCCTGCAACTTGGGAACATCAACCTCTGATGAGTAAGTGTCAGATTCAAGCATTCCATGCACTGGTCACCTTGTTCCTCTTATAATGTGATTTTACTACTATTTCCATATCCCCCTAGCAAGAGTGCTACTGCTCCTCTGTTATATTCAGGTGCTGAGGAAGCAGCTGCCATTATTTGAACTCTGATGAATCTTTAATAAAGTCTAGTGCAGACATGCCACAGTACCCTGTGGCCAGGATCTCCTATTTTAACATGACTCTCATGTTGTCACATTTCTTTCCATGTTTTGATTTGCTATTGAAAAAGACTTAGGATGGAATGCTAAGTTTCTTCTCTTGACCACTAAGAGCACAATGCTAACCAAGTCTACTCAAAAGTAAGTCCCATTGTGTTCAATGGGTCTTACTCCCAGAAAATTGTCTTTAGGATGGCATCCTTATTATGTCTGATTCCTGCAGCAAAGAGGCATACAGTTACTTCATGGTTGAGTGGGTTAGTGATAATTTGCAAACATACAGTGATTCTTCACGTGGCAAGTACTACATGGAAAAAGGCCACCAAGATCCATGGAGAGAACATGTAGAGACAGAACTCTGCCCCATACGGACAGCAGATAGAGCTGTGCCTACTTGAACTTGTCCAGGTGCTTAACTCACCTGGTGCCTTTCTTTTTTATCTTTTGGCAATGGGACTCTGACTTTGCAATATTGGGGTTTGTAAACTACCTTAAAATACATATCTGTGATCAGCTCCTCCCCATTCTACTTAAAAACGATGAGGGTAGGAAGGCTTATCTTCAGCAGCAGGGAGTGTGGCTAGCTTGTTCTTAGATCCAGGGCTGACTCAGCTGCTAAGCAATGCACAAGGGTACATCTATAGGTGATTAATTGGATGACTGAGCATCTGAAGGTGAATAAAGAGTAAATATAACTATTCAATTGATCTATAATATGCCTTTTCTCCAGTCAATGTCCATAAGAAGTGGATTACAATGTGCAGTGGAGGTGCTGCTGTTCCCATCGTTCTCACTTGCAGGAAGAGCAACTCTTCCTATAGTGCTGCAAAGCAAAGCAAAGCTAAGCAAAGCTTTGGTACAAAAGGCACATAGCCTCATTTAAATTAATATTGAAGTGTAACTTCTAACCTGGAGCATATGTTTGAAGAGCAAGGAGCATAATGCTGAAATTCCATGAGGTGTTAATTCCCGCAAGAAAGACAGAGCAACAAGGTGGCAGAGGTGAATATGAGTAATCTCTGAAGACAAGAGAAGAGTGATGGTTATTACAACATTGCCTGAGGTGCCTGAAAGGTTACTCCTGAAGATGCAAACTAATTACATGATATTAAAGTTCTCTGGCTTGCAGAGAAATAAAGGATTCGTATCAACCTCGCCTTTCATATCTTCAGTACTTCTCTCCCCTTTTTCTGCTACTGCTTTCATGTGGAGGAAAACTCTCTTTGTGGAGTTTGCAGTCTGTTCATTTGCTACAAAACACTGACCTTGATGTGAACTAATTAGGATTGGAATAGTTAAATAACACAGGTTGGCAGAGGGAAACTTTATGGCTATAAAAGGTGCCTTTGAACATAACAGCCATTTATACTTTCATCCCCAGAGCTCAGAAAGAAAGAATACAAACTAATAAAGAGAACTTCATCTAGGGGCATTCTACACACATAGCAGATTATCATCCCGTAAACCCTTATTCAGGACACCAAATGAAATGGAACTAGATTCTTTTAAATTCCAATATAGATCATGATTAAAAAAAATCTTTTGGTAGTTAGCACAACTCTGATGATCTAAAGACATCCTGGTTCATTTTATTGACTTAGAAAAGTAAACGTTACTATATCAAATGCAACCTTCATAGTTTAACAGCTGAGGTCACCTTGCGGGGAAAAACTGATACCAAGCAAAGTAGCAGGAAATTCCCTCCAGAATTCAGCTTTGATTTGCAAAGTGAAGGTAAAGTCTTCTTCACATGCTGTAAAGCATATTTTAAAAGTTCATGCCTATCCCAATCCTAAAAGAAGTTACATGGAAGGTCGTTTTGTCAAATCAAGGGATTCAGAGGGTAAGGTCATTGCTTTAAAGAGGACAGTAAAGAAATTCTTGCTTGAAATAGCAAGACACTTTTCATTCCATCTCTGCAAGTGCACTCAGCATGTGCATGATAAAACCCTTTCCACAACATCTGAAAATGTCCCAATCACATGAAACAAAGCAGGTGTGCTGCTAAATACCAGGTTTTCTATGTATAAAAGTTATACAATAGAAGAACACATTGCCATCAAGAATAAAAATAAAAATAAACCCCCCGCAAAAAGTTCACAAAATAGTCAAGCAAGATGAACAATGCCACAAACAGCAGCAAATCCACCAGGTTCCTATGATATGTGCACAGGTGTCAACTTCATTCATTCTCTTCCCTTCCACTGATTTAAAGAGATGCATGTTAAATTCACAATTTTCTTCTGGTAGAAGTTTCCTTGAAATCAGTAATATATATATAGTCTTAAGCAGGCCTCTGTCAGTCTTGGAAGACTATGGTATCGTGCTCATCGCTGCATACGCTGCATGCGAAGCACAAAAGCCTGGGTTGGATTGTTATGGAGGATAGGCTGTTACCCAAGCAGCAAATCCCCCCTCTCCACACCACTGAATTAGTCCAATGGAAAGGCAGAGCCGATACGATTGGATCCAGCTGGTGTTGCAGAACTGGGCTAAGGACAGGAGCTCACCCTGTCTTGTGGGGCTGACTTGGGTCTCGAACCCTGGCCTGCTGGTTAACAAGCACAGTGTTTTAGCCACTTGCGCCACCCACAGCCCACATAGTCTTAAGAGTATGCTACTAATTACTTGGAAGGACTGTATGTTCAGTTGATCTCAATGGGTTTCTTAGTAAATGTTGGTATTACTAGGGTATAGTATATAGGGTGTAAATATGTTAAGAGAAATAAAATTCAATGTGGTCCTTGGCTCTGGGACCACTTATAACTGATAATTGGAGCATTGTGCCCTCATTACTGCTATACTTTGTAAATATATGTTGTTGGTATTGTGAAAGCATATTTTTCTAAAAATCTATCTACAGTAGGTTGCAAGATAGGGCGGACCATTGCAGGAGACTGGGTGACCTGCTTGTGTTTCCAAGAACTGTCCCTTGGTTTTGTAACTGTTTGGAGAGGAACAAAAAACAAGACAGCAACATGACCTTCTACAATGATCAGAAAGGTACAGAGTTTGCACTAAATATACAAAACCTGAAAAAGTTTTAAATGCTTAATTTATAGCTACTCTGTGCAACCTTTCATGCTTATCTGATAGAAAAAGGCAAGTTTACTGCAAGCTTTCAAGTAGATTTAATACAAAAGGTATATTTCACTCCCCCTTCTTTTCAGGGTGCTGACATACTGTATCTAAAGCTCAACTAACGCTGAGACTTTTGAAGGCAAAGGCAGACAATTACTACCCTTTGCAAACATTTAAAAGATTTGGGCCCTGAAGCAAAGCACTGTTTACTAAAGAATGAATGTGCCACTTGTACTTAACACAGCCAAGTATGTCTGAACTCCAGCATGCTGGATAGTGGCCACCAGTGGACTGTGAGCAAGGTTTATAGGTGTGAGATAACATCAAGCTCCTGTCTGCATTTCATTTCTGCAGGGTCTTTACTGTGTTTTAAAACAAGTAAATGCAAGTACCAACAGAGGTATATTACTTCACATCTGTCTTTATGTTCACCTATGGCAGAAATTAATCCCTCTTCCACTGAGAGCAACATCATTCATGTGCTCTGGACCACCCTGCTCACTGGGTATACATGGGCAGATTTCTAGTGAGATCACTATATGTCAGCATATTTGCTCATCATCTGATCGATCACTGTCACCTGCGCAATAAATTCTTATGGTGTGAGCCTTGCTAGCTGTCATTTTTGAAAATACCCTTGGGGAACACAAAAAAGGCATGCCACCTTCCAAGTCTGATGTTGGGAAAAGGGAAGTACTTTTTCACACAGCACATAATTAATCTGTGGGATTCACGGCCATAAAAGGTGGAGATTCCACTAACTAAGATGTCAGAGGGACAAAGAACAAGTTCACAGAAAACAAATTTGTTGGTGGTTGCTACTTCTAGATTCAGCTTTTGTATGCCTCTGACAATCAGCTTTAAAGGAGCTGTTATGGGGGAGGATAAATCTTCAGCTCTTGCTTATGGGTTTCCAATATACATTTGGTGGGTCACTGTGGGAAACAGGATTTTGGCCTATGTAGACCATTGACCTAATCTAGAGAGGCTTTTCTTGCGTATCTATACCCATGGAGAATAATTTCATTCTCCAAGAATCAAGCAAGCAAGCAAGATATTGTAGTAAAGCAAAGCCAGAGGAGACACATTTATATTTAGAACAAGCTTGATGGGCCTTCTCCTACCTCATCTTCAAGATAAGAAAACCCTGTGTCATCATCAGAAAATAAATGTTTCAAGAAAATATTTCCTCTATCATTTTTTCTTCTTTTTTGCATAAGTTCTCTTTCTCTTTCCAATGCATGACAGGTTTTTCTCTCTCTACTTTTTCTGGAAATGTCTCTAACAAGGCCTTCATTGTCTCAGACAGGTGTGAAAATGGAACTGATTCACAGCCAACAACTGTGGTATCGGAGCCAGCTCTTGAGCTGAAAACATGAGCCAACCTCCAGGAGTACCAACAGAGCCAGCCAGAGACTCAACAATTTAAAGCTTAAAGTACCTGCGCGCATACACATGCACACACATTTATACACACAGGAGACGCATACATGCATCATAAATCAGATGATGATGTGCCAGCCAACCGTCAGCTTCTAGGGCAGATGCCTGCAGACTGTCTGTGCGGATCAGATCCTGCCTGTATGGGTTAGTGAAGACATTTTTTCCCTTTCTGAAGATGAGAGGCTGGGTGGAGCAACTAGTTGAAACAAATCTCTGCTGGCCCTGTCTTGTCTCTCTGCCATCCTTTTTTATTCACAACGACAGCAGGGGAATATTTAATGTACAATCTCATGTACCTACATTTTGCTTCTTTCACAAAATAATCCAATTTCTTATGGAATTGGCTTTCTTCTAATATAACTATAGAGCACAATCCTAACCATGTCTACTCAGATGTAAGCCCCATTGTATCCAATGGGTCTTACTCCCAGGAAAGTGTCTTTAGGATTGCAGCCTAAGAGTACAAGCCTAACCAATTTTCCAGCTCTGGGTTGAGGATAAGGCAACTGTCAGGCAAGTGAAAAAAAATGGCCTTACCTGCTTGAGGAGGCCTCCATGACAGCCCTCCAACAGAAGGATGCAGCTCATGGCCCTCTGGCACAGCTATGCCAGTGCTGGAAAGTTAGTAAGGATTAGACTCTAAGTGTTACAATTCACAGCATTTCACTGCAAGGTAGTTTTCAAACCACCATCATTGTATTATGATCCTCTCTTGTCTCACCATGGGGGTCAATATATATATATAAATTGTTTTCTCCACGGGTGGTGTATGTATGTATGTTATTCTCAATCTCGGGTCCTCTACCAGAGGCCTGGGAGTTTGAGGGTTCTGCTCAGTATCTTAGCTGTTCCTAGCAATGCGCTTTTTTGGATCAAGTGTTCTGATGTCCTTCCTGGAATCTGTTGGAGCCATTCTTCCAGCTTGGATGTCACAGCCCCTAGGGTTCCAATCACTATTGGGATCACATTCACCTTCACTTGCCACAGTCTTTCTAATTCCTCCTTCAAACCCTGATACTTTTCCACCTTTTCATGCTCTTTTTTCCTAATGTTGCTGTCGTTTGGTATCGCTACGTCTATCACCAGGGCTGTCTTCTGGGCCTTATCTACCACCACAGTGTCTGGCTGGTTAGCCAGTACCTTCTTGTCTGTCTGGATATGGAAGTCCCACAGGACCTTAGCCCTGTCATTCTCCACAACCTTCAGAGGGGTCTCCCATCTGGTCTTGGGAAGGGTTAGTCCATAGGCTGAGCAGATGTTCCTATACACGATGCCAGCTACTTGGTTGTGCCGTTCAATGTATGCTTTTCCTGCCTGCATCTTACACCCTGCCACAATGTGTTGGATTGTTTCTGACGTTTCTCTGCACAGCCTGCACTTTGGGTCTTTTCTTGTATGGTAAATCCCCGCTTCTATGGATCTGGTACTTAGTGCCTGTTCTTGTGCTGCCATGATGAGGGCTTCAGTGCTATCTTTGAAGCCAGCTCTTTCCAGCCACTGATAGGATTTCCCAATATCAGCGACTTCGGTTATCTGGCGATAGTACATCCCATGCAGGGACTTATCTTGCCAGGACACTTCCTCAGTTTGATCTTCCTTCCGTATTTGCTGTTGTTGCTGGAGACATTCTCTCATCAGCTCATCTTTGGGTGCCATCTCAGTGATGTATTCCTGGATATTCTGGGTTTCATCCAGGATAGTAGTTTTGATGCTCATCAGACCCCGGCCGCCTTCTTTCCAACTAGTGTATAGTCTCTGGATGTTAGACTTGGGGTGGAAACCCCCATGCATTGTGAGGAGCTTTCAGGTCTTCACATCGGCTGCCTCCATTTCTTTCTGTGGCCAGCTTACTATGCCAGCAGGGTATCTGATGACTGGCAGCGCATATGTATTGATGGCATGTATCTTATTTTTCCCACTGAGCTGGCTTTTCAGGATCTGTCGTATTCTTTGATGGTACTTGGATATTGCTGTCTTCCTTGCCTCCTCTTCATGATTACCGTGGGATTGTGGGATACCTAGGTACTTATAGTTAGTCTCTACATCTGTTATGTATCCTGTTGGTAGTTCTACCCCACTGGTCTTAACCACTTTTCCTCTCTTTACGATCATTCGGCTGCACTTATCCAGGCCGAATGACATCCCAATATCCTCACTGTTGATCCTTGTCAGGTGTATCAGTGAGTCGATGTCTCATTCATTCTTTGCATACAGCTTGATGTCATCCATATAGAGGAGGTGGCTGATGGTAGTTCCACTCTTGAACTTGTACCCATATCCAGTCTTTGCTATTATTTGGCTTAGGGGATTCAGGCCTATGCAGAACAGCAGGGGAGACAGTGCATCTCCTTGATATATGCCAAGCATTTCTAGTATTACAACGGCTGTGGCATATATTACTTTGTTGGTTTGGGTTATGTTAGTGGTGGGGATCGTCATAAGGGCCTTACTGGCATCCTTCAGCATACTGTCTGATGGTAATTCTTTGCTAAGTCTTGGTAATCTAACCCGAGTGTTAATTGTGGCTAATTTGGACATGATCTTGTTTCTCATATCCGCTGATGAACTCTGTAGTGGGCTGGGTGGAGATGATGTTTTGGCTTCAGAGGTTGTCTGTGTATCCAGTGTTTCCCCTGGTTGTTGTATGCCCGATTGCTTTTCTGGGCTTTTTCCTTGTATCTGTGACGTTAGGTGTAGTTGTTCAATCTCAAGGTTTGACAGTAGCTTTCTCTTTACTATGTTATAGCGCTGAGCGCCTAGTTGTTTCTTGCTTAATGTGGATGTAGGTCTTTTTTCCACCCATAGTCTTTCCATGCGTTCCATGTATCCCCTTTCCTTTGGTCTGCTGTTGAAGTAGCATTCCATTAATTCCAGGTTCTCTTTTCCTGACAGCTGGGTAGTGTAGTGGTTAAGAGCACTGCCTCTGGTGTGGATAGCCAGAGTGCTGAAGAATCAGGGTTCAAATCCCCATGCAGCCACTTGGGTTCAACCCTGGTCTAGAAACCTCCTACTCCAGTAAGGGGTCCTTGGGCAAGACCCCCTAATGCCTTAATTGCCTACCTCAAATAATATGAGAGCAAAACGAACAAAGAGAGTCATGCCAGCTCAGATGTCGCCTGGATTAACAAGGTCTGCGTCAGATGTTGAGGGACCAGGACAATCTGATGACAAGAGGGCTACTGGAACAAACCACAAATGGACGAGAATATATATATATATATATAAAAGTTGTTCTCCATTCCAAAACTCCCACTGGCTTTCAGCCATATCTATTGATGGAATAGAGATATTTTAAAGCGGATTGTTTCATGGCTTTCTGCCATAAAATATGCATCAAATGGTATGCAACATGATGGTGTTATTCCTCCAAACTACAATTTTAGCAATTTGAGTCATTAGCAGGGTCACCAGTGCATGCAGTGCGTCACCCCTGTACATGGCATCCAATGCAGTGTGGCCACCTGCACTCCCTAGTGATGTCACAGCACTCTGTCCTGCATATACCGTACACTTCTTAGAATCTACTTTGAATCACCTCTTCCTGTAGTTCCTTTTTGTTTTCTGAGTGTCCTCTGTACTTATGTACAGAGTTTTTCCAAGGTTTTTTTGACAACCTAATCTACTTAGCAGTTTCCCTGTTGTAAGATGGCTGCCAGTAAAGCAAAGGGCACTCTTATCAGCAGGGATTTGGGGACCACTGCCACGTGAAGCAGCTCCTGGTCCCTTGATAGCTGCCTATACCTACTGGAGCAAGTAAGGTAGCAGAAAAAGGAGCAGTGGGTGTGGGGAGGAGGCACAACAGGGCAGGCAGGCTGCAGAAGAGGGTGGAACTGGTGGCAGTGGCATGTGCTGGATTCTATCCCCTCCACTAACAGCCTTCCTGTTTTCTTATACAGGTGTAACCGATTTATATGCAATTTTGTCTCAAAGTGAATGATGTTGACTCTTTAAATTGAAAGGTAAGCATCCCTTAAGTAGCAGTTATTGGCATAAAGGCAGCCTGCTTAACATGGCAACATGGCAGTCAATTAAGCTTGTCTTAGAAAAAGTCACAAAGCAGTCAGTTTTATTTCTGTTTCAGCTGGGAGGCACATCTCCTCTCTTCCCCCAAGTGATCATCACTTCTGAGTTGCCTCTGAGCTGACGTTTTAAGCCACTTGAAAGGGAACTTGATTCATCTTGATTCATTGCATGCCTTGTTGCCATAAATAACTGCCTTTGTATAATGCAAAAATAGGTAATCATGGAGGTTCCTGGAACCAAATGTTGTGAATGGGGAAGTTCAACCTGTACTCCTCAGACTTATGCTAGTGAAATTGCTACCATAGGTCTGAGGAGACCCATTACACAGGCACAAGGGACTTAAAGCCCCTTACTCTACTGAAGCCTCTCAATCTGCCTCCCTCCCCTGTATACAGCATCATGTCTGTTTTTGGTGTGACTGTTTCAATGGGTTGGTGGGGAGATTGGGATTGGTTTCAACTCCAAACCTAAAGAATCTCACCCTGAGATTCATCTGGTTCTGATCTTGTCCTTATTATGCTCAGTTCCCAAAAATGAACAGTTTGTTTGCCGCTGCTGCTTCCCCAGTTAAGAGATGATTCATGTCCTTGCCAATAATAGAGCCACATGCTCACAGCTGTGACCATGTTAGTGGCTGTTTTCCTGTCACACCCACCTGTTGTGTTTTGTGATCTTTGGCTGGACAGTCTCAACCACAGCTGCAAATGTGGTTTGAAGAGATGACAAGATTCATGAATGGAAGCAACAGGATAGCCTCACACTAGTAAGGAGGCATGTACTACAAACTGGAAGAAAAATAAAAGTGGACTTGAGGACATATTTCAAGACAAGTAGGGGAGAAGAATTGTTTATTGAAAACAAAACAACCAAGTCCAATATGCCAGTGGTGAATGCCTCTTTATAAATGCTTAAGAAAAATGTTTATTTTACTATTTTTTTACTATTTCACTCCACAATTTCTTCCAATACAGATTTTGTTAGGCTTTCCAAGTGTTGTTGTTGTTTTGTTTTTACAACACATCTTAAAACAGCCTTGTACACTTGGTCATAGAATCAATTTTGTTTTGAGGCATTGCTCCTCGGGGAAGAATACGAGCAGAGAACATCTCCTATGAATTGAAACAAGAGTTCTGTAGTGCCTTAAGACTAATCAATTCATTTTAGCAGAAAGCTTTGCAGATGTCAATCCATTAGATGCAACTTACAGTACAAACTGCTAACAGTTGCTACACCTATAATGGGCTGGTCTGATGGGCACACAAGTGTTATTAATGCCCACTTGTATTTTGGCTTGCACATTGGCTGTTCCTATTGTATATGATGTTCTGCTATTCAACTGATTACAGGGACCAATTTCATTTAGTCTAAAGTCTTTCTATTAGAATGTTGAAAAGGTAATATGGGTGATATGTACTTTTTTCAAATTTATAAACATAAAATCAATAATTTCGATTTTTCTTATATATTTATTTGGAACAAGATCCTGTGCAAGGTGCCATCCCATACACACTTACTGAGGAGCATACCTCGTATTCTGCTTAACAAGTGGAACCTATTTGGGAGTAAGCATGCATTGAGCTTTCACACTGAGGAACAATTTCTGAATATATGAAAATGTTTTCTGGTTTTGCATTAATGAATAACACATTAGGTGTGAATGCATATTATGCATTTGGCACCAGATAGAGCATTGTCCGAACTTGACATCCAAACATAAAAAGTATGCCTTTGAATCAAACTAGACATGATGGCAGAATGGGCTGTGCCCAATTCAAAAGAGCGGAGTGAAATTTAATGCATATCATGGGTGATAGAGAGCGCTTAACCTTTTCCTACATGGAAATTATCCACACTGCATTTCTTCTAGCAAGAGATTCTTCTGTTCTCAGAGAGAGTTAGCTGGAAAAAGCCAACTGAGATTAATAAAGTGGTTTCGGAGGGATATGCATAATCAGGAAGGGAATCAGAGGTGGGCCCTTGACCACTCAAGACCTGTACCCATATATAGCCAATCCCTGAAGTAGCTATAGGAAATGCCATGAAGGAGCATGAACTTTCCAAAGCATGTGAAGATTGTGCTATTGGGCTTCACCTACAGGATTTTTGTTGTAGGATTCCCAAAACTGGGAGCTTCTCACTGCTTCCCCATCTTTCTTTATAGGGATTTGGTGGGAGACCTGATCCACATATACATGTTTGCTGCCATCACACCGACTTTTGCTCTAAGAACACAAATGGTAATTGGAGTCAGGAATCAACTTATCACTAGATTATGAGCTACCATTGTTGCTGCATTATTTCTCATTAATGCAGACCTGCAAAGAAAAACATGCCCAAACAAGTTCTTAGATCTTGACTTTCCAACTACATGTTTGCATGTCATTCAATTTGCAGTCATCAAATTACCTTCATCATGTGCAGGAAAGAACAGCTTCTGAGCAATGGATTCTCTATGCCAAGAGCATAGTGTGTAGAAGCAGTACACTAGTACAGGAATAACTACATAACAACAACAATAATGATATCTGCAGACAAATTGTCCCTTTAGATGAAGCTAAAGTGTCAATGACATACCTTTGGGGGGATGGAGAAAAGTCACACACCCCCAAATCCAGAGTAACTACGGGAGCACATAACAGACATTACATGCACCTGTAGATACTGCACCACCTAGTGAAAACCTATGGGACATTCATATTGGAATCCAGAGTAACAGCACAATCCAGAGCAACTAATCTGTCCACATAAGAGCCCTTGGGTTGCCCTATCTATCACTAGGGTGGAGCAACTGCAAGATGCTCCAGCCCAGTTACTCTGGAAGAGGCTTAGGGCAGAGCAAGGCAACATAGGGTGCCCTAAAAGAGGTGGACCTGCTCTGCCCTAACTGGGGCAGCCTAAGCAGCTCAGGAGAGGCAAGTTGAGGGCATGTTTAGCATTGCCTGGGG
Organism: Cryptoblepharus egeriae; assembly: GCA_030015325.1. NCBI lineage: Eukaryota > Metazoa > Chordata > Lepidosauria > Squamata > Scincidae > Cryptoblepharus > Cryptoblepharus egeriae. The sequence goes on along the minus strand of JAREYC010000005.1, from coordinate 50,704,904 downwards.
TAGAGCAGTTACTCTGTATCCAAAGCCTGTTTCAAGGCAGAAATGCCCTCTTCCAGTTCCTCAGAGATATACCACCTCAGGAGCAGGTATAGTAATGAGTAGACCCGTCCATGATAAGGCCTGAGTAAGAATGGTAGTGTTGACCAAAAAACTGAGTTCTTGGCCAGCCTTGCTGCAATCCCTGCCTCTCAACCTCAGGATATGGCACAACTATGGCAGCCCACTAACCTCAGGATACCGCAGGACACTCCAAGCATCCATCTTGCACTAGAAGAACTGCAGCTGTAACTGGTTGTCAGGAACTGCTGGGCTGCCTTATAATGTAGGCACCACAGCTGTTCCTTCTTCAGTGTGATCTGAGGGGGGTCTACTCAGGAGCAAGCCCTCTCCAGCTGTCAATTACTTAGCATGCTCTGGAGCAGTTAGGGCAGCCCAGGCTTCCTGACTCTCTGGTTGCAGCATAACTTTCTGCTCTGGATACAGAATAGTTAGGAGAGAGCAGTTAGGGCAGAGCAGGCTGAACTTGCTGTGGATTGTGCCCTAAGTTGTTCTTACACCAGAGCAAGGACTCCCCATAGTTACTCTGGATTTTGCCCTTAGTTAAAAGACAAATTGTGGCAAAATAGGAGTTAACTTTTGTTTTCACACTGTACGTGAAGTCTGATGGGTGCAAGACAGAAGCAGTTTGGGGTGCCTCTATTTCAGGAAGCAAACTTTGAAATCTGTCACAGATATTTGTTCAGAGCCGTCTAAATATCCAACTCTATTTTAGACTTCTGGATTAAGATGAGCCAGTTTCTGAGAGATAGGTTGAAAGAAACCACTTGAAGTCCATAAAACCACACCCAAAGTAAACAAACCCAGGAATGCGTCTTTTTATCTCTAAGTAGAATGGGATTGCCAGCTTAAGTTTGCTAAACTGAAATGTGTAGAAATATTATACCTTTTCTAACAGCCCTAAGCTTACTGTTTGGCACTGGATCAGCCGATGACCCGACAACCCCTGCTTGGATCATGGATGAAAGGTTCTAACTGAGAAAGAAGTTAGGTTGTCAGAGGGTGGCAAGCTCAATAATCATGTGTGGACATGAGTCTAAAGTATACTGACATCAGGAAAAGAGCTGGACCAATTTCAGTGGGATCAAGTCCTGATCAAGTTCTTTACACACCTAATTACTCACAATGTACATAGGAAGAAAGGCATTGCAATCATAGCAATATTGTCTTATGAATCATAGAAAGAGACAGGAAAAGGTAACTAGTATGAATGTGAAACACTGTCATGATTTTTAAAAATTAAACAAAAAAAAACCTTGCTTCTGCTTGCACATGTGCAAATGTCATCATGGGGTATAAATGAAAATAAATGTTTGATTGGATGCTCTAACAAAGTAAACTTGAGCATTTTTTTGTTAGTTATTTCACTAAATATGTATGTCCTTAAAATATGGAATAATAAAATATGGAATAATAATAATAAAATAATAATAATAAAATATAGAATATATCCTAGTAACATCTAGAAGTAGACCAGAATGAAACTTAATTAAAAAAGGAAAGAAAATGCATTCACATGAAAAATTTGATGTCATGATGTAAAACTATAACTAGTTGCACTTAAGCTCTTTTAATGAAATCTTAAGACACTGGTCTTTATCTGTTGGATGAAGACAGTGGGTTGTACTCACTGGTGGGCTCTAGCAGGTTCGCACCTACTCTATAGAACCGGTTCTTAACAAGAGATAGGACATATAAAGTTTAAAAATAGCCATTTAAAAGTGGCTGCCAGATGGGCAGAGAACCGGTTCTTAAATTTTTTGAAGCCCATCACTGGTTGTACTTTAACCAGGAACACTATGAAATGCTACCAGATGAAGGCTCTGCATCCTCAAAGTGGTCCACAGCCCTTGACCTAAAAAAAAAAAATCCAAAACTCCTATTTTGTTCTTTCCTTGAAACCTGGAAGTGTTGGACTTCTGGTAAAACTATCAGCACTTCCAGATTTCAGGATAGATGCAAAGAGCTTGGATTGAGAATGGTAGGCAGGAATGGTGGCAGACTCTGGACAACAGGTCAGCCCTGAAATCAACGTATCGCAAACCTCAGATTCAAACAGTTGAAGGGTTGCCACTATTTTAAGTAATTTTAATAGCAATACCGTAATATTATCCTGACCTACTGAAGTCCAAGGAATTTATTATCTGAGTAGACATGCCTTGGATTGCACTGTTAGGCCCCAACGCTATCCTTCTGCTGCACTGCTGGAATGCGATTCCAATGTCACTGTGTACCTTTTGGTTGTGGCAGACTGTGATACACAACTGAGACTAGCCTAGCCACTGCTGCAATGGTGAGCAGTGAAGCCCTGTGCTGACCTGGCGGTGTCACAAAAGTGCTGTCAGACACTTGTGCACCACACTTGGGTGAGGGTTAGGCCAGTGCACAGACTTGCACTAGCCTCCCTACATCACTATGGGAATGGGAAGAGTGATGAGATAGGATCGCCTAGGACTGCACCCTTAGAGCACAATCCTAACCATGTCTCCTCAAAACTTAAGTTCCATAAGTCTTTGGAGACATACCGGTAAGTCTTTGGAGACAAGTCCAAGAAGGACACAGACATACCCAGAAGGATCTTTACCTTCCTCCACCTAATGCTTTTTGAAGAGCAGTTCTACCTTTCATGCCAGAAACTATCTCTGAAAATAGTTTCCTGATTTCCAGCACTTTCTGGCGGTTTTTCAGCTCCAAAATCAGCCAAGGAGCTCTAACGTGGCTCTTTCTATGGTATCCTGTGCTTGTTACCAAGTGCATAGCATGCCCAAGTCACCGAGTGTTTTAAGGTAAAGGCTTCTTTTTTATTTATTTTTGTTTTATTTACCGTGTGAGGTAATTTGAGCTCCGGTATCAAACTATGAGGTGTTCTGCCAAAAAGGGGATTATGGAAGAAAATTCTATGGAGAGAAACTGGATTTGTCAGTGAAAGGCTGAGAGAGATTTTATTTACCAGAGTTTTGCAACCAGCACATTTAATCTTCATAACAACTGGGTTATTCATGGGTTCATGCTATCCTTAAAAAGCCAATAAAAAAGAACATTAATACTGTTGGCATAAGGTCTGGGCTCTGATGCATCCACAGCCCCTTGTGAATCTGTCTGAAGTCCTGTATAAGAAACACACCTGCTCCTGATTATATTTACACAATAAGAAAAATTCAGCTGGCTTTTTTATATCCCACAGTGAAGCAGCCCAGGGAACTTTTTCATTACTCTTTTCCTCCCATCCTTCGTTCAAGGAACTCAGAGGAACGTGGATCTCCCCACAGTCAAAGAACTAGATAGCCAAGGAAAATTGGGTTTTATTTCTTTTAAAGCAATCTAACTTCTTATGCAGTGGGCTGTTCCACTGAGTTGGAGATATCTGACACCTAATTGCTGTTCCATATATGCCATTTAAAAGGTACTATCCAGAGAGTTACCTAAATTGACTAGGTGATAAATGGCAGATACATTCAGTCTTGACCCATATACAATGCCAAATTATAATAAGATCTTTTTAAGCTATAAGAAGATTTTTTCAGTACAAAGCCAATGTATTAAGTGGTAACCCCAAGGATACATTTCTAAATACAGTTTCTCTTTCAGTAACATGGAGCACAGATTTTGTTCTTGTTTGGATCTACTCCAGTCACATATCTTGATCGAAGAAACTGGTGTGTCCCACACAAAGAAATTTCTATTTCATTCATTCATTCATTCATTCATTCATTCATTCATTCATTATTTGCAGTCACAGACCCAACAAATCTGTATTCCTAAATGTTATTCAGTTCAGTCCACTGAACTGAATGGGGAGGCCAGAAACAGAGATCAGTGTGGAGATCATTATATATCTGGGATGCTATATTATATCTGGGATGCTATATAGGGTGGTAATGCTGCAGGTTAGTATATTCTCATATTTCTATTTTTTAAATATAGAGGAATTTCAAAGTGTCTTTTGTGATTCAAACTACGAATGCCATATCTCCAGACGTAGTTATTATCAGTCTCTTTGGGCATTCATCTTTCAGATATCAATACCTCCCAAATTAAATAATGGCTAAGCAAACTCCCATTTTGTACTTTACCACATTCTCAAACTAGGGAGCATCCTATCTAGTCTGTGAAGAGAGAATGCCTTAGGTTGAAGAAACCTCATTTCAATGCCAAACAATTAATTGACTTTCTCCAGCTGATTAAGCATAGTAGCCTAAGCAGGAAGCAGAGCTGTTGCACCTCACCAAAGATATTCCATCTGTCAAATGTTCTCACATGAATACACAAGAATGCTCTCTAGGAAGGCACTACGGGCAAAAATTCTTCCTGTGTCTTTAAGGAGAAGATGCTCTGCTAATCAACTTTTGAAAGAAACAAACTTGGATGATTGGGAGATGCAGGCCAGCCCAAAATCTCTGGTACCTGAGGTATATGCCAAGTTCTGCCGTCCTTACTTGGGATGTGCCAGCCTCTGCTCTAGTTGGCTACTCTCCTCTACATTTCCTCTTGGTCTTCCTCTTCCTTTCCCCATCCAGCAAGTTGGAAGAGTCATGGAGGCAAGCAGGTCATCTATGAGGCCAATTAAACCTATTGCCGCAAGCAACAGGCTTGCAGGGGACAGAAGTGGGGACCCCTTGCCTATCTGCTACCTAAGGCAATAGCCTCAACTTGTCTTACGGATGGGTAGACTTGATGGGGTCATTTTTCTACATGCACAAAATTTATCATTTATCTTACTAGGAACAAGGTGAATGTCCTTTCCCATTTAATTAAACTCCATATATAGCAAGATTGCCAGATCACCCAGAAATTTATTTATTTTGAACAATGGATTAACAGTTGCACAGAAATCAACCAGATTTCAAAACTGAAATATTAAAACCCCATCAAAGGCTTTGGAAACAATGCTATTTAAATTCCTTGTGGTCAATCCCACAAGTGTGTTTCTTTGGTTCATGGGAACTATGATAAAGATGGATGTTTTCAAGAAAAGATTACGATACTGTAGACCTTGAAAACATCTCTTACACAAAGCTTTTTGCACCTGGGAGGAGACAAGCACAATATTACTATAAACATTCCTTATTTGTCCAATAAACTCTTGAGTAATCTGTCTTGCCCTGTTTGCAAAATGCCATTTTGGTCCTTTTGTGAACACAGGGGTAAACAGTTTTATTGCTGGCATGCATAGTTACAATCTTTTTAAAAGGCTTATTTAAGTTTAAAAGGATCTGGACACTTTTCATTTAACTTTAGGGCCATTTTCAAAGAGAGGGAAAGAGTATGATATTTTTAATCAATTCTGTAAATGCTGTTCAGAAAGAAAAAAGAAGCATTCACCTGAATAGCTGGATAGATAGCTTTTTTTACAAACTATGTAGTTGATAATGACTCCCAAGGAGCAGGGAGGAGAGGAAGAATTGCCTTATGTCTTAGCACTTTCCCTTAGGTAGATGTACTGTACTTGAGGGTCCTGATCATGGTATTCAAAGAAATTAACAACTGGTTCTCTGCCCATCTGGCAGCCACTTTTAAATGGCTATTTTTAAACTTTATGTCCTATTTCTTGTAACAACTGGTTCTATAGAGTAGGTGGAGCCCACCGCTGGTCCTGATGGAAGCTCTCACTCAATGAGTTTCTTGAGCCCTTGACTTTTGTTTAATGAGACCGCATTCAGGAGAATCAGCTGCTCTGCTGAATTCTTACACAGAGATACAAAAATGAGACAACCAGCTAGAGCCCTACCAGTCGAAACTCACTTAAACTCAAATTCACTTCCTAATCCTCAAACTCACTTCCTAATTCTTTGACAATTTTATAAATTCATGAAGTGAACTAAGCACACACATACGCTCAAACGTGTATTGTTCCAGCCAAGGGGGTATTTGCCAGCTCTTAAAAGAGGGAAGAATAAGAAGGGAGGAATAGAGAAAGGGTGGGGTGAACAGAGACAAAGGATTGCTGTAATCCTTTCAGATGCCTCAAAAAGTGAAGAACCTCTTTTCACTGTGTTCTTCATACACTTAAAAAAAACTCTGATGTACTCATATAGTAGCTTTTTACAACAATACAACTCCACATTCATGAAGAATGCAATGATATTTTAAACCCTGCAAATTCTTATTCTGGTTGTCTCGGTGTCCCTTAAATTGTATTAGACTGAATCATCAAGTTTTAGAGGAGGGCTGTATAACCAATAACGTTAAGGACTAATGAGATGCTGTCAAATAAACATATAGAATAGAATGTGACAATTATGGTAGTGGAACACCATATACCAGCATCACCCACTGATTCAGGGTATAATACCATTGCAGTAGCCTGACAGCTTTGCAACATTAAAAGGTTTTGCTCATTACCAGATGTGATGCAGTCAAGTTCCACACCAAACTAGGATCTAAACTAGGACGCAGAAGGGGAAGCAAGACAAGGGAGACTGTCCCTAGATGGCACCCAGTATCCATTTTGGTCACTGCAGGGCCAACTTCATATATCTGAAGAAGATTGCACAGGAAGCAGCAAAACCTGACAGCCTTGGCCTTCCTTGCTAAGATAGGATCAGATAAACACTATATTGGCATTAGGTATGCCACACATCAATGCAGGTGATTAGGGGGGAAATCAGAAAATTGGGGGGAAAGTAGTTGTTACTTGTTTGGAGCATACAGATCTATTTCCTCCTAATTTAATGCTAGGAATATCATACTTTCCCAACAGTCAATCCATAAATACAGTTCTTTCCTTTCTGCACACCTACACAAAAGCAGGCACATAAATTGCAATAGATTGTTGGCACATAAATTAAGTACCATTACACTAATGCCATGGACACGTACAAATATATTTTACTCATGATTACACTGGTAATCAGTGAGATAGTCCACCTTTCACTTACAAATAACTTTGGCATTTTTATTACACATGATTCTTTTGGGAGTGGAGGGGGGGGGGCGGGAAACACAAAATTCCCTTCTGGATCCATAAGTTATTGGAGCATTCATGTTTTAAACTGAAACCAATGACTATCCCAAAGTAATAACTTGCCATTTTATGCATCTTCCCTTTCATAATTTCTTTAATTTCTATAAAGACTGTATGTTTGCTCTGCAGATTTTTTATTTTCCTGTGAAACCAACAAGAATGCACTCTCCCTGTCCAGTTGCAAGTGTAGAATACCTATCTGGGTGACCAGAACTATTTTTGTCCCACTATGGATTTCATGCTATTACCTTCCCAGTTAAGACAATGAACCCCAGAGAATGTAACATAACTGGGGCATACTACCTTGGGTAATTTGGATAAACCCATTTGATTGAATTTGTTTTAACTGCTTTACTGCTTCCTCCATAAAGTTTCCTAGGTTTATTTATTTAGTGTATGGTAACACATGGTTTAGTGATAAAATCAGATGTTAACATCCAGACTCCAGGACAGAATGGTCTATATTGAAAAAGTCAGACATTAGGCTGGTGAAGGACACTTGAACACAATATGATGGATATTTTGTTGAGGAGCACCGCAGTCACACTGAGTTGTAGATGCAAGACCCCACTTAAACAATGAGTCCTGGCAGACACCATGCTGGGTACGAATCCTGTTCAGAGCTGTCTAATGCTAGCAAGGTAGGTCAAAACCTGGCACCTTTTGTGTAGGGTCTTCTATGTAGCTGCCTGTAACTGGGAATTCAGCAGCCTGTTTAGCGTTCCATTGCATCTTGATGTTATTAAAGTTGTTGGATAGATGTTGTCTGAGTGCCAGAGAGGGCTTCCTGGATTCAAGCCTGCCCATTGATAGATGGGGAAGATAGGCATGCACAGGAAGACGTATGTTTCTCATAATTTTGTTCTACTTCTTCACTAAGATATCCTGCCTTCATAGAGCTGGTGGTGCTATGTTGCTCAAAATGTGATGGGGTGTACTAGTTTGCCCCCTCGTAGTGCACCCCAGATAGCATGAAAGTGTGAATCAAACAACTAGCAGCAATCGGTAGCCAGACTACAATGGAGAATTGGCAGTTGTCGACAGTTAGCTTCCTAGGTGTCTGCCCCCTATAGCAAATTATTATTTTTCCTCAGTCTAAATATCCACTTGGATAAATAAAACCATACACAAAAGAGATACATACACAAAATTGTTTTTCAACTTGAAAGAGCAGTCATTCCCCCCTTCCTGGAAAGGCATAGGTTTTGAACTTTTAAATGGACAGGTGTATTTCCCTTGTATCTGAAAGAAACCTAGAAGTACAATATGGGCACTAACCTGCAGGGACTTGTTATTATCCCATAAACAGTTTTCTGTCTGAAATGTGAAACCTGATAAAAAAATAGGATGTGATTTTTTTTTTACAGCTGGATACCTCTATGAGTAAACAGTAGTTTTGTGGTCTAAATGTCTGTCTACCCTCTCCGTAATTCATAAAACTAAACATACACCACAAGAGTAATTAATTTTTTTAATTAGGGTTAATTTTAATATGATTGTCTTTTTTGGTAACAATTCCCGAAACATCTCAAAATATCACAAAACATTCTCTTATTTATTCTACCTCCCTCTTCCAGCCTCTATGCTGGCTCACCCAGGTTCATGCGACCTCGTGCTCTTTGGCTGGCATGGAAGCTGGATCTGGCTGCTGTGCTGGTCTAGCCAACTGTCACATAGCCATGAACATGCTTTATGTCTCTCCCTGAGCCAGCAAATGGGGCCAACACTCCAAAGGGGACCTTTCTCCATCAGAATTGCGCTCCAAATGCTCCATAGATTTGGCTCAGCTATAAACTGCCTAAGCTATGATGCTAAGGCAGCATTTAGTACACAAGGGGAAAACCCAGAACATGGCACTGCATTGTACAGTAGTTCACACTAAAGTAGTCTCTAGTCTATACAGAGGACAGGCAGGATATAAATTTTAAAAATAAATAACTAAACATTTTGAAATGTTTAGTTACATTTACATTTGACTTGTTACATTTGACCCCAATGTCCTACCAGGATGCGATGCTGCACATAATGTGGGATTATTATGTAGTAATTTTACTGAGGAAGAGATAGAGAACATGACCATACTAGCAGCTGTCCAAGGTTCATGAAGCTGAGCCCTGTACATACCATGATCCCTAATTCACCCTTTCTGCTGCTCTCCTGAACTCAATCCCCCCCCCCCCATGAATCATGGGAGGGACCTGCAATGTGAACCTAATTCGCTACTGTGGCCAAGGGTGCGGTTCTCCTTCAGTACATGATTGAGATATACAAAATTATGCAAGGGATGGATAGTGTGGACTGAGATGCTTTTTTCCCTTCCATATATCACCAGAACTAGAGCACATCCACTAAAATTGAATGTTGGGGGAGTTAGGACAGGAGAAAATATTTCTTGACCCAAGTGTGTATCCTCCCTGCCACAGGATATAGTGATATCTAGCCTCCAATGCCTTTTAGAAGGGATTGGACAAATTCTTAGAGGAAAGGATCATCATGGGTTACAAACCATGAGGGGTGTGTGTAGATGTGGACAACCTCAAAATGCCAGGTGCAGGGGGGTTTCCTGGAAGAAGGTGTCATATCTGTACCTTAATGCACCTGGTGGGCTGCTTTTGTGATAGAGGAAGCTGGACAAGATGGGCCTGATCCAGTGGAGGATCTTATGTTCTTATGAGAACACATCATGCATATCCCTAATACTCCTGAGCAATTTGTAATTATTTATTCTCCTAGAATTAAAAATGGGACCTCAGAAGGGAGGCTAAACCAGGAGATGTGAGGGTAAATGAATATCAGCGGAGGAAGGGATTGATCTCTTGCCTAGTGAGCTTGCAAAAAGCCGGCCATTGGTCCTTGCTGTCAAATCAGCTCTATGAGAATGCAGCTCAACCGAAGAAACTATACAATTATTTTTTTAAAAGATAGCAAGATGATTACTTGATGCTAAACAGATGCCATCTAACTATCCTGTATTCCACAGTAGCTGAAGTTTGCAAAATAACTCATTCTTCCACTCACAATGCTGCTTGCTGCTGTACGGTCTTATAATGCCATCATTTAAGTATGTATAGCTACAACTAAATAAAACAACAGGGAAAAAAGTTGGTTTACTTGGCCTTAGTATCAGAAAAGGCAGGGTGCAAAGTTTTGAAGCAGGGTTCAAAATTTCTTAGATCTAATCCAATGGTGGGGTCAGACACTCACTATTTATTATACTGTACATACTTCCTTGTAAAAACACTGTATTGCAGCGCTATCTTATCATACCACCACCACAGTCCTAAATATTTGCATTGGCATATCTGCTGGTGATGCCTCTGTAGCGTCACTGCCGTGCTGCTATAATATTCTGTTTTGTTTTGTTTTTTGGACAGTACAGCCCAACCTAAGCGTGCTGTGTCCTCTAGTGCAGCAAAACATAGAATGGAGTGTGAATCACTGAGCAATCTGCCACTGTCTCAATGAGCATGTGCAATCTAAAGAGTCTGTTGCAAAATCCTGATATATACTTCAAAATACAACTTTAGCAAACACAGGCTTGTGAGTCCCTAAGTTATAGATTTTTCAAGGTTTTGTCCTCAAGGAAGAGGGGGCAGAAGTATGATTTCCTATGAGCAAATACTAAATCCTGATATGAGTAATTTTAGGCAGGTGATGTTTAATTATCCTAAAATACAGATCACAGAGGAAAATGAAAATAACAAGTGTTGGGAGTTGGTGCTTCCCCTCTGGACTTGAGTAATTTGAACCATTTTTCCTTTTGTGTCACGTTTAGTAGATAATGAACCCACAGGTGAAGTATTTTTTCTTTTATAGCATCTTGATGGTTTATGAGCACCAAATCCTAGAACACACCAGTAATCCTAGTTAAGTTACAGAACTTCTGAAGGGTGTACTCAATTTAAAAACAAGTATAAACTACTGTACTCTTTACACGAGGTGCAGACAGAACACAACACAGATCAAAGCACTGACTTCTAAACTGGGGGAAAAAATACTAATAGCTTTCTAAGAAAAGACCATGCACATGTCATTCATCCTAATTTCAGGCATGCTTAATTATGTATGTGTGTAAGTCCTTTATACAATGTAGATTAGAGATCAGGGTATTTAATCAAGTCATTCACCTACTTAATTTCAGAGGCTCTCATGATGACAGATAATTGCAAAATAAGATTTCAGAAAACTACCTAAGGCAAGATTGTTTAAATTTGTTTGTTTTATATGGTCTGGAATTATAACTGGAGCCAACCTTCAGAGATACCTCCTAGCAAAATATCAGCTAGAAAATGAGCTTGTTATCTTTAAAGCATGCCCTAGTCCTAACCAACATACATGGAAGTAAGCTTCATTGCCAGCAGTGAGACTCAACCACCAGTTGAAAATATTTAGGATTGTTGTTACTAACCAAAACAAATCTAGTACAGTACAGTGTAAAACTACATGTACTCAGAAGGAAATCCCATTGAATTCCATTGAGCTTACTTCTGCATAAACATGCACAGGACTGAGCAGCACGAGTACTTGATCACAATGTTTCTTCCTTGTGAAATAGGGAGTCCAAAGTATGTTTTCATTTTTTTCTTTTTGTGAATGACTTCTTGCCAATCTCCACTCCTCTTAACTTTGCAATATGGTTGCAGCCTTACTACTGTTGGAGCCAGTGGAATGAAACAGTAGGTTTCAAAGTCCATTTGAAAAAGTTACTTATTACGAATGTTTAAAAGGGGACTATGTTGTGCCTTTTCAAGTAGCACTATGGCCAATTTTCTCATTACATTACAGCAATTTTACTAAAGTTTTACGGCACTTAGATTCTGTTAATATAGGCTGTGTTCTTTTTTTTAGCCCTAGTGCACTTCAGACGTGTTTTCTTTTTTTAAGTTCTTGCATGCCAACAATGCTAGAATTTTTACAAGTGAGGTTGGAGCTAGAAAATATGGCCTCCACTGTGCTTCCCTCACTTCCACTTATTTCTATCAAAACTGCAAGAACTGCAAGAATATGGCTGCCTCCATACTATATGGAGTGAGTGGTGAAAACATGGTGATCGCTACACAATTGATTTGAGTGAGTGAATGCCATTTTTAAATCAAAATATAAAGAAAAATAAAACAAATTAACCCACACTTAGGACAAAATCCAGAGTAACTACGGGGAGTCTTTGCTCCGATGTAAAAACAACTTACTTTGGATTCCAATATGAATTTCCCCATAGGTTTTCAATAGGTGGTGCAGTAACTACGGGTGCATGTAAAGCAGTGGTTCTCAATCTCCCTAACGCCGTGACCCCTTTATAAGTTCCTCATGTTGTGGGGACCCCTAACCATAAAATTATTTTTGTTGCTACTTTATAACTGTAATTTTGCTACTGTTATGAATTGTAATGTAAATTTCCAATATGCAGGATGTATTTTCATTGTTACAAATGAAATGTGTGTTCTATGGACACAGTGAACACAGTGGGATTTATTTCAGAGTAGGCATGCATAGGATTGGGCCCTGAGGCTGCAATCCTATCCACATTTACATGGGAGTAAAGACTATAATGGGATTTCTTTCAGAGTAGGCATGCATAGGATTGGGCCCTGAGGCTGTCAGTCAGCCCCAGTGCGCATCCAGCTACAGCCAGAGGTCTGGCAAGCCTGACATAGCCCCCTGCACCAGGAGTCTTTAGGCGACTCCCAGGAAAGCGCTAGGCGACCCCCAAAGGGGTCCCAACCCCCACTTTGAGAAACACTGATGTAAAGTCTCTTACATGCTCCCGTAGTTACTCTGGATTTGGGAGATAGTCTCTTAGGTCTTTAATGCTATAGTGTTAAAAACTGACCTTACTCAAAACTGACCCCCTACTGATTATAATAGGGGTTATGTTAGAGTAGACATGCAAGGGGGTGCAAATCCTAAGCATGTCTACTCAGAAGTAAGTCCCATTGTTTTCTATGGGACTTACTCTCAGGAAAGTGTTATAGGATTGCAGCCTAGGTCTCTCAGGCTCCTTTCCATTGCCCACCTTATACAGGAGTGAGCCCCATTGACAATAATAGGCTTACTTCAGAATAGACATGCATAGGCTGGTCTCTCAGGAAAGGCTGAGCAGGTGCTGGCGGAGCACTGAAACAGGCCGTATCCCGGCTGAAATATTTTCTACTTGTTTATTAAGACATTGTTTGTATTATAAGACAAAATGTATTAGAAATGTTTGCTTGTCTTGCAAAAACTCTCAACCCAACTGAGAATCCAAAGTTTTACTGTATATTTCTTTCATGTGGTTATTCCAAACATATGCTTTAAATGTAATTTAAAGCAATTACACTTAATTTATTAGGTAAAATTTATCATTTACAAAATGGCTACATGCTGCCTTATCACAAGGAAAAGAAGGACAATGAAGTTTTTTCATGCACATGAGGCTGAAAAGAGGATATTTCCTGGAAAACAGGACACATGGTCATCTTGAGTAAGGATCAAATTACATATTACTATTTTGCCCAAATGAATTGCACATTGCAACAAAAGTCCCAAAAGTTATTTTTCCTAGAGAATAGCTGTTTCAGAAGGGAATCTGTAACTCAGCTGGCTGGAAATTGGTGGAGGATAGAAGGGTGTTTAACTATTTCCCTGCCGACTGCAAGAAATAGCCCTTGGGAAAATAAACATTCAGAATTTGATATACATGTATAGGCTTCAGTCTGAATCTCCATTTAGGTATAAGTCCTGTCCCATCACGTCCCTTACAGGCCTGGGAGCATCACAAAAGTGCTGTAAGGCACTTCTGCCCCACTCCTATGGGGGTTAGGCTAGTGCACACCTGGCATATCTTAACATGGAAGGATATGCCAGGTGAGTTAGACCAGTCTAAATTTGTTAAAATTCCACCCTAAGCTGGTAAGAACTAAAACCTATGTTCTGATATGCATATATTTTATAATGTCAGTCACTTAGTGTTGCATTTACTGGTTAGGACACACACGCATGATCATTGAAACAGTGGAGTAGCTAGAGGGTACAGTGCACTAAGTCTTGGAGGGTATGGAAGGCCCCCCTCCCTTCAGAGCCATTCCAGGTTGGGGGGTGGACCAAAGCAGAGTTGTACAGCTCCAAAAGGGAGGGATCATTTCTATGCTGCAATGAGGCTCCCTTCAAAACTGACTAGTCTGCCCCCTCTAGCTACACCACTGCATTGAAATGAAAAACCCAACAAACAAATGCGTTCTACAAAAGGGTCTCTCTCTTGCTCTGTCTTAACCAACAAACATTTATATTTTTTTAAACTACAAACTAACTTGATCTTTTCTGGTACATTGTTTTTTGCAGGAGCTGCTCTCCATCATCATCATAGCTAGTAGTAAGCCATACAAAATACAATGACAGAAGAGCATCCTGAAATGCTATCCTCATACAGCACATCCAACTAATCAGGTTTCCCATCATCAAGGTATCCACTTCTCTATGCTAGGGAGGGAGGAAGGTTCAGGTACTTACCCTGAATCTGGCTCTGAGGCTGAGGGTTAAAAGCAGTGGTGTGGTTCAAGGAAGCTCTTGGGTTGGGTGTGGGGGTTGGGTGGTGTGGGCTGACCCTTATGGCTGTGCGACGCAACTGCTCCAGTTCACTCAGGCGCTCTGAAAAGGACAAACTCCCGGGCTTTGTCTGCTCGTCTACTTTCTGACGGTGTCCTATTATGGGAGGGGAGGGGAAAGAAGATGAGAAAATGTCTGACTTGCATACCAGAATTTTGTTGATGTCTTCATAACCTCTCATAGTTGTCAGAAAATCAAAAGACTATTCTGTGTTGGCTAGAAACATGAAGGGCGCCATCCACGCAAATATCTTTGGTTTCAATGAGACTAACTGAATTGCAACTCGACTGGAACTAAATTTTCATGAAAAACCACAGTGAAGTCTAAGGACACATAACTGCATTGGCTCTATTATCAGGGGCCAATCCTATCCAAAATTCCAGTGCTGATGCAGCCAAGCCAATGGGGTATCTGATGCATCCTATAGAGTGCTTGATGTCTTACCTCACTGTCAGCCTTGAAGATTAGACTCTTTGCCAAACTCTCCAAAACATCCACTCTTAACCATCTCACCAGTGTCTATCACCAAGCATCCTACAGCTCACTACTGTGTCCTTGGCTATGTCTGGAGAATCACTGTCTTAGAATTTTGGGACATAATAAAGTATGCTGACAGCCAGACAGATAATAGTCAAAGGCTGCAATCCTAAAGACACTTTCCTGGGAGTAAGACCCATTGAACACAATGGGGATGACTTTTGAGTAGACATAGGTAGGATTGTGCTCAAAATCTCACTTGTATGCATCCAATGGTAACAGAACATTGTGATAAGGACATCTTACTATAGCTTGTCTTTTTATG
The DNA here is from genome assembly GCA_030015325.1 of Cryptoblepharus egeriae. Classification (NCBI taxonomy): domain Eukaryota; kingdom Metazoa; phylum Chordata; class Lepidosauria; order Squamata; family Scincidae; genus Cryptoblepharus; species Cryptoblepharus egeriae. The sequence continues at coordinate 50,689,500 of JAREYC010000005.1, read as the reverse complement.
CTATAAAGGGTATAGCACAGTGGAGTATAGTGAAGTTAGACCCGGTTGTCATCAGTTATCTGAAACCTCATCCACTCATCCTACAGAATGTCAGAGGGTCAATGACTGCCTCTTCGTTGAAGTACTTTTGAGTCCATGGGAAAAGGTGCTTGGGGAAAAAATCCATTTTAGACCACTATCACTAGTCCACTACCAGAATTGTTCCTAATTCTTCATTTATGCACCAAGCAGAATGCAAGCGAGAAAGGAAGCAAAGAATGGAAGAAATACATCTTCGTTTTTGAAAAACCACCTTTTTGGTTGGCTGATGACCCAGTGCAGTAATATATTTATTCATGCTCAGAAATTGAAGACAGATCTGAGACAACACATACATATTGTCACACTTGTGATAATGTGATGTGGACACATCAGATGATGTCAGAGATGTTCTGGCTCCTGAAGGACAGGACTTCTACCAAATCATGCAAATCGTATCTCTCAGACTAACTGCATTTACAGGCAAAATGTTCCTTTTCCTCACTGTTTCCTCATCTGTTCTTTATTCCTCATTTTTGGTCATCTTTTGGGAGGAGTGTTTTTGAAGTTCTGAGATCAAGGCCTGAGATTTCTTAGGCAAAAGCCTAAAAGACATCAAGGCCTGGGACAAGGAGCCATGAGTTATTTGTTTTTCTCTGTAAACCACTTTGTGAACTTTTTGTTGAAAAGCAGTATAAAAATACAGTTGATGATGAGGAGGACAGTACATCCTGTGAGCAACACAGGAACTGAAAAATCACAATATCTCATTCTTTTTGAAAGAATGAGATAGTGTGATTTTAAATCAATCATACTGTAGGGTTTTAAATAAAATCTAAACACGTAATTCTCTTTATTTTTTTACCTATTCATCAAAAGAATAGGTAATCCCATCTGAAAATTTAAGCCTGCCCCTTGCTCTGAAAACATTCCTTTACACAGTCATAACATTTTTTATGAAGAAATGAGGTTTTTAAAAAATTCTAATAGAAAAACACACACTTAAAAAGCTGTGTCTAGTAGTTGCTTAAATTTAATTTTATAACTTGTAGTAAGGTTCCAAATCTGAGTAACTTGTCTCTTCTTCCTCCTGCCAGACCCTTCGGCACAGCTTAGTGTGTCTCAGATTCCACACTGAGCTATAAATTATCACAGGAATGAAAGAAAAAAGCATAGGATCTAGAAGTGATTTTATCATGACACCCTTTAGCCCACCCTGCTTCCCTCTTGCTTTCATAAAAAGACTTTTATCTGATACTTTTGTAGTTCAAATCCAAAAGTCTTTTAAAAAATTTGTCAGTAATGCAAATCTGAACTTGGATTCAAGACACTTGACTTGAATGCAAACACTTGGGAGTCATGCAAGCTCTGTACATATGTAAAACACATTCAGTGTGGTGATTATTTTCAACCTGGGGCCAGTCTTTAGATTTCGGTATAACGTCTACTAAATCTGCCTACATACAAAATAGGTGCCATTCAAACAATTTATGCATTCAGCTTAGCACATCTACTTAGGCTGCAATCCTAAGCATGCTTTCATGGGAGTAAGACCCCCTGAATACAATGAGGCTTACTTCTAAATAGAGGTTAGGATTGGGCCTGAAGTGTATATCTTCCCTGTCAAGCGTTCTTTGATTTTCTGCCAGTTAAATCTTGAACTTTTTCAGTGGCTTCCCAAGCTGCTCTTGCTGTTGGGGTCATCTACTGAAGTCTACAAAAGTACTTCTGATTGTTTCAGCCTCATCCACTGCCCAAGATGAAAGCTGGGCCATGTAACCTGCCATGATGTCTTTTGATGAAGAGTAGAATAAAATGCAATTTAACAGTAAAATGCATTGAACAAATCCACTATTTTTCATTGAATAAGTGCAAAATAGTGAATTGTATTCCAAGGACTATGAGCAGATGGAAACAGATGGATCCGCTCTTCCTCTTCAGCACAGCAGCCCTTGAATATCCCCTCCAAAATCTACTACAAAATGGTATCGTGCAAAGCAGAGGACTGCAGAGTAAAGCTGAGAGGGGAAAAATAAGAATATAAGATCTATTGAAGAGACACTTAAAATCCCATCTAAAGGGAGAGGTGAGTCTCATGTCTCTGAGAAATGGTATTGCTTGTCTTCTTCCCTGAAATGGCATGAAATTGGCATTCGGAATTTGCAGAGGTCTACCATTATTAACAACTTGGAAAAAAGACATCATGCCGAAAAAGGAAGATTATTTTTCTCAGTGCTGATTGGCTGGTGGTTCTGCAGTGAATTTTCTGTCCCCCGCGGTGTAAAGCTTGCTAACATTACCTGTATTTGTTGCAAAAAATGTGTTCCATTTACTGGCACACGTGTCGTGGTGGATCTAGAAACTGGTGTCTTCACCTCTTGCTCATATCACCTGGATAATGTCCTTGCAGCTTTTATGTCTTTTGATTCTTCTGCCCACCGATTACTCACTACCACTCATTTGTTTGGGACCTCTCCCTCCACCCTTAAAAGCAATTGCAATTCCTCTGCGCAGAGACAACATCTGTTCAATATGCAACATCTGCTTACTAGCAGTAACTAAATGGCAAGTTGGTGGGAGGGCCTTTTTGTGGTCAGTGTTAAAATGTGAAATTTGAGCGAGGAGGAGTGACCTACAGCACTTGTGGCACCTTCTACTCACTGGTCAGCTTTTGCTCAGGCCCTGGATATGGACTATAGCACAACAGAAGTCTCACTTTCAGGCTCCATTGCGGGGTTGGCACTGGGAGGTTGTGATGATTTGGGTTTTCAAATATTAAGATCCTTTGAAAAAAGTTTCAAAGGAAGCACCTCTTAAACATTCCCCTCATCTGTAGCCCTGGAATTACATTCCATAAGAGTTTCTTGGCCAGAAGCTATAAAGGTTAGCCTGAATAAAGCACATTTCATTAGATCAGGACTGTCCAAACTTTTTTTCGCAGGAGGGCCACATCATCTCTCTGACACTTTCTTGGGGATGGAAAAATGATTTACATTTCATATTTGAATAAATTTACATATACAATTGTATTAGAAACAGATCCTGAGGATTACAAGACTTGCCTGTGGGAAATGGAAGGGTCTTCTGTGGCGATATATGGATATGGGCTTCCTGGCTGGGTATACCTGCATGAGATCATTGAAACAAACTAACCTTGAAACTACCCTTGAAACAAACGAACCACAATCTAGAGAGATGCAAAGCAGAGTCTATTTATTTACGGTGCTATTGCACTTCCATCCACTGATTCATCACCCCATCCATACACTAGGTGCATAATTCAGCAGCATGTATTGACATCCATAAGTCTCAAAAGACTATGGTATTGTGCTCAGTGCTGAATGTGAAGCATGAAGGCCTGGGTAGATTGATATGGAAGATAGGCTGTTATCCAAGCAGCAAATCCCCCCCTCTCCATGCCACTGAAATAGTTCAGTGGAACGGTAGAGCCAATACAATTGGTTCCAGTTGCATCGCAGAGCTGGGCTAAGGACAGGAGCTCACCCTGCTTTGTGGGGACTCAGGTCTCGAACCCTGGCCTTCTGGTTAACAGGCACAGTGTCTTAACCACTTGTGCCACCCACAGCCTGAAACATGAAGAAACTCCATGGATAAAGAAAATTTTTTCACACTAGTTTCTCACACAAGCATCCTGCCAGAAAATAGCCACACCACATTTATCTGTCTATACGCAAGAGGGAATCACTGGATTGTGGCCACGGTTGCCAATCATTGTGGTCACTTTGTGGTCAGAAATACCACTAGAACGCTCCATTTCCAGCCTTTGCAGAGTTAAAAAAATTGGAGGATAGAGTCAACAGGCACTCTGCAGATGAAAAGGTCCTCTATTCCACTGCTTATGCCCTGAGTCATCAAAACTTTGCTTAACAAATGGGCTGGTGGAAGGAAAAGTGGGTTTTCCCTCGCTTGAATGTTTACCCTTATATCATGAACCAAAATAACCCTCCTCTTGCGATAAAACTAGTCACTATTTTTTTCCTGCTTTGAAATAAACATCTTTGGATTTAGAGACAAGAGTAATACAAATATGCTCCTTTAACTGGCTTAACAGTCTCCTCATTGTAGTAGTACTTTGTTACCCCAAATGCCAGACTCCAATTCACTGTGAACTCTTAGATCCTTCATGGTTCTGCTTAGTCTTAGGTATGTTTTGCTATTTGCTTCCTTCTTTTGCTTTGCAGCTGCAAAGAGATATAGTAAGCTACTGTATAGTGTTTTGAAAGGAGGGCGTCTGAGAAGTTTCCAAACTGCATACAGGCAGGTTATTCTTTGCGTTGTTTTCTTTGGCTTCATGTGAACAGCACAGAAAGAGTCAAACAGTATTAACTTTCGACAGTGAAGTGGTGTGGTCAACCAAAACTGTCAGTGGCTAGATTGAAAAGATAGGTTCAACAGGTAACAAAGACCAGCCCAGAATGTCAAGGGTGGACAAGAGGTGGAGGCAAAGATCAAGTCCTATGATTTTCAGTTCAACTGGCTTCAGCATTTTTTGTCTTTTATTGCTGCTAAAACACTATCTGGCAGCTTCTGATCAGATGGTCAGAAGAGATTGTGAATGATGACTCCCTTCAACCTCAATTCTGATTGCTAGTGATCACTTATAAAATTCTGGATGACCTGGACCAAATACTGGCCCATCCATGGGGCCATCTGATACAGGTTGCATTAGTGGTAGATTTTGAGTGGTCTGAGGCTGCTAGTTTCAGAGTGGCTTTCTCCCATATGTCTGCTGCCACCACCCCTTCCTCCCAACTGCTGCCAATGCAAACCATGATATTTGCTTACTGCTTTCTCAAGTGTGAAGCAGATCATTCCCTCTTTTAATGTGCTTTTGAGCTGCAGTGAAGACTGGAAGTGAGGCACTTCTGGTTTCATTTACACTGACATGAAAATGAAAGAACTGTTACTTCTAGGTTTCTTGGCAATGCACAAGATGTACATTTGATTTTGCTTGTTGCAATGCATAGGTGGTAGATACAAGACAGCATCAGGCAACATTCCCTGTTATGCCATCTCTGCCTGGGCCGAGTCTAACAAAGAAGCCACTTCTGCCCCTTCGATTCACCATGACCTCAATGATCAACATGTCCGCACTCTTCAAGGCATTCAGACATGGCTGCTTCCCAACCTCAAATTTTTTTCTTCTCCATACCCTGAGCCCTGGAAGTCTCATTTTCAAAAACTCCCAAAGCTTGAGCCTGTATGTCTTCCAGGGAAGTGTAAGATGTTTTTATTTTATATAACCAGGGTAGAACAATTAATATATTGTTATTCAGCCCGAGCTCTGAAGATGGGAACAGCTGACTCAAAAACTGTATAAACATTACTAAGGGGTGCATGGCCTCAGTGGATTACAGAGACAATGATGTCCTGATTTAAAAGCATAGGTCACAAAATGGTCATTTTAGGAGGGCTCCCATTTTCTCATGTTCTGTAAGATGGATGGTTTCATAGTTACCATGGTGTTCTGGGGCAGAAGAGGGGGAGAGAATTCTTCCTTTTCTATCACATTGGGTATTTTTGTACATGTACCATAAAAGTGGTTCTAGCCTTACCCTACAATCCAGAGTAACTACAGGAAGATGTAAGAGGCACTTACTCTGGATTGCTCTATGCATTTCCCATAGATAGCATCATAACTTCATTGGTGCAAAATGTCCCGTAGTTACTCTGGATTGTAGCCTTAGTTTATAATTCAAATTTGAAACCTACCTTGACCAGAACATTCATTTGCTCTACAAAATGAAAGACAAATACCCCAACTTCCTCTTCTGCATTAACAACTATCAGATGCTTATTCAAATCATAGAGTCATAGAGTCCTAGAGTTAGAAGGTACCCAGTAGATCATCTAGTCCAACCCCCTGCCTGTAGCAGGAGATCCTCCTAGAGCATCTCTGACAGGTGCTCATAGAACCTCTGCTTGAACCTCTGCCGAACTGCCCTCACCGTCAGGAAGTTTTTCCTGATATCCAAATAGCATGAGATGTGTTCAAAAGTAAAGTTTTAGCCTTGCACATGAAAATGCTGTTGGAGTGTGGGAAGCCACAAGTTGAACAAAACCACAGGGCAACTGCCAGAACCTACTGTAAATCAGTCAAGCAGTCTCCTGCACACAGTCTGCCTGAACACAGGGACCACATTCAAAGAGCCAGTATTGTCCAAAGACACTTCCACGGTCACGTAGCTAGCGTGACTAAATGTCAAAGTGCACACAACACTGTTACCTCCCCACTAAAGTAGTACCTATTTATCTACTTGCATTTACATGCTTTCAAACTGCTAGGTTGGCAGGAACTGGGCAAGAGACAGGAGTTCACTCCATCTTGCTATACCTGGATCTCAAACTGCCAACCTGCTGACCTTCAGGTCACCAAACACAGGATCTGAACCACTGAGCCACTGCAGCTCTGCCCCATAGTAGATGTAGTGAACTTTATAAATGCACCATACTGATAATTCTCAAAGGTCCTGACCTTTTGTGGATTCTGTGCTATTGACTAAAGAAAAAGAGTCCTTAATGAAATTGCATATTACATGTAAACACTTCCCTAAATGTGGAAGTTATCTATTCACATTGCATCACTCTTGTCTGGATGTCCATCTGAATGGGCATACATGTCCACATCCAGTCTGATCCAGACTGGAGTTGACTCAGGATATGGGTGCTTCTGTGGTGTGGTGCAGTAGGGATGTGTTAGGAAAATTTTCTGCACTAAGATAATAGGAAGCAAAAATTTTTAAAAAACAAATTAGGCAAATGAAGCTAATCTGAACAAATACACAGATTTTACATGCCATCCCATTTGAAAATCTTACCCCATGATTTTATAGAGCATAAAACATGTTAACATTTTTGTTTGCTTGTAAAGACTGTATAACTGCGAAGGGAGAGGTCTGAATAATTTCTAAAAGTGACTTGCAGGCAACAATCATGCAGTGAATAGGAACTCTGACCACTAAACACTGGGGTCTTTATAGATGCTACATCTGAAGCCCAAATGCAACAAAGTCCAGAATATGCCTTTAAAAAAAAAAAGGAACGAAAAAGCAAAGTTGGATCCAAAGAAAATTATACACATTTGGGCACATGACACCAGTCTCCATTAAAGAGAGATTCATATCGGAATCGAATTTCTGCTATGGCTGGGATGTGAGGAATTATCATTCCAAATTAACACTCCTCAGAAGTCTGAAAGGGTCCTAAGGCCACACAGGAGAATGCAGGGCAAACACCCCAACCACCATAATACTGCAAACGGCATTATTGTTGCAAACTATTAAATATGGAAATCTCCTGTTCATGGGCAATTATTAGGGCATCTTGCAGTTCCTAGTGAAATGCAGGTTTCTCCCCACTTGAGTACCAGAAATACATCACCTATTCACCTAAATCCTTGTTTCATTAATTTTGCAGCATACAATGGAGCCACGGAGCACATGAGCAACTTTGGCCTCTAAAAAGCCACTTAGGCGACATAGAGCACAATCCTAACCATGTCTACCCCAAAGTAAGCCCCATTGTGTTCAATGGGTCTTACTCCCAGGAAAGTATCTTTAGGATTGCAGCCTTGGACAACTTAGGGCAAAACCCAGAGCAGTTATGGGTCCACGCAATCACGTCACCCTCTAGTGTTATCTTATGGAAAGTCACCTTAACTGCTCTGGATCAAAGGGCTTAATTTGACTTTAGGATATGGGCCATAGCTGATCTTACTGATTATGCCCAAAGGCTAGCAACTGAAAAGCAAAAGGCAAGCAGGAAGAGAAGCCTCACTTCTGGAAACTTTTTTTTGCTGTGCCAGGTTTTCATAACCATTTTTTACATGAAAGATAAACTGGCAGATGCAAATTGGGGAAAAACTGACAATAAGACAGCAAAATATAACACTCCAAGTTTCATAATCTTACATCTTCTCTTGCCTCACTTCACCCCACCCAGAACCCTCACCCATTTGCTGTCACAGAGTTTCTTTGTCTCCAGTTCTCGTCCTCATTCTCTGCATTTGACTCAGGCTGTTTACTCATTGGCTACCAGCAAGGGAAGCATTGAGAACAGAGAGACACTCTTTCCATTCTGGTCTGCAGTGTAGCAGCAGCACCCTTCTCGGCACAACAGGAACAACTGCGGCAAAGGGCCTGAGCTTTCAAACGCACACCACCCACTACAGGGATGAAAACTTGATGCTGATCAACTTTTAAGAAAACTTGACACTGATCTGTGACACTCATCTCAAGTAGGCATTGCTATGTCTTTGCAAAAGAGAGATAATAAAGCTCATTTTACACTGTGCATATTTGATTTGTCTATAATAGAATTTTATTTCTCTCCTCCTTGGTTTTCTTAATCAATATATAGGCAGGAAAAAGTCTTGTCTGGAGCTCTCTCCCCACTCTTTACAAGCCTTCCCACGTTCTAGTGTGAACTGCAGCCCAGTTCTTCAGAATGACGTGAAACCATTTATAACAATGGTGCACAATCTTCAGACCAATACTGTACTTCAAAGGAAAGATAGAGTAGGTGAATCACATACAGGCAGGAAAATTAATATGTATTCTTCTTATGATCCAATCGTTAGGATCCGACTTTCCAGTACTGATGCAGCTGCAATGCAGCTCCAGTGTAGCTCCATGGCAGTCTTGAAGTGGGTGCTGATTGCTAAGTGCTGTGCCATCTATATAAATCCCATATCTCCAAGGATGCCTACAGCGCTCATGATCAGTTCAGCTACTGTATAGGTCCTTCCTAGCCCCATGCTGGGTATGGATTGCCTCCTCCCACAGCAATTTTTTTTGCATTTCCAGAGAGATAGATCTGTGGCAACTTGTTCATGGCTCACTTTCCATGAACAAATTTAATGGGTCATTGCAGATAACTTTAGAATTGCTGTGATTAAAACAAAATCACATTCAAAGAAGTACTTAAAAGACTGAAAATACATTTTTGTTAGCTGAGACACACACCAACTGAAATAGCCTTGGGGAAAATAGCTAATTTAGGAATCCTTGTATGTCTACCACATTTCTTGATCTGGGTAATGATTTTCTCAAAGAATTAGTTAGCTCATAGAAACGCAACTGGCTTTGTGAATCATAACCTTACAGCAATGGAAAATATCCTTTTAAGTCATGCTGGCAATCACTCCACCAGAACGTATGTAACAATAAATATATGCAAGTTTCAGATGACTCTGATATGGAAAATAAAGATAGAATGATTTTAAGTTACATGATGAAAGCAGAATAGCGTAATAAGCCTAATGATTAAGAAATTCTGTGTTTAGATAAGTTGAATTGAAATGAAAGCCAGGCTGTAATTACTAATTAGATGATTATTTGTAATTTTTGAATATGAAAAAACCAGCAGTTCTGAGAGCTCACCCCAAAAAGTTTGTATCACCACAAAAGAGTTCGTATCACCCCCAAAAGATATTTAAATCTGCAGCACTTTCTAAAAGCTATGCAATTGTATTGTGGGGAGTGATAGGATCATATGATAGATACAGGTGTGCCCTAGTATCTCACCCGGGTTTCATTCCAGGACCCCCCATTCGCCCACAATTATCTGAAACTATGGCTGGCAATCATTTCGGTGCCCTTGCTCTGTAGACCCCTGATATGAATTTTGCTCCTGTATTTTAAATTTTAAATTTAGACAAGGAAATGCCCTCAGGCAAAACTTTGAGGAGTGTGTCACAAGGGTTTTCCAGATAATAAAAATAATATTTTTAGGGCAAAATTAGATTTATTTCTGATTCAGTAATCACTGGACTATTTTGTCCAACACAATAAATAGTTGAATGCAGGGGAAAAGCTATGTTTTCTACAAGGGGCACAATTATGAAAAGCAGAAGCATAGGCAGTCTGTTGGCTTAAATGGAACAGATGAGCCCTGAAAAAGAGAAAGGATGCTTCTGTTGCTCAATGGGGCATATCATAAGCTCACAGTGCCAAACACATGAGACGGGCTACACACACATATATATACCCACATAGAGCATTCTCTCTCTCTCTCTCTCTCTCTCTCTCTCTCTCTCTCTCTCTCTCTCTCATGGTGTGTAGGAAACAACCAGAAGATACCAATGATAAACGGACACCTGCAAGAACAAATTATAATAGTTCTAATTGCAAGGAAAGCACTAACAGGTTTCCTGTGCAACTCAGAGTTTTGGATTTTTGCCACAATTCTGTAATAATTGTATTGTACAATTTAATAGCAGCTGTGCATTTAATGTGGAAGTGTATTCTCATTTGGAAGCTTCCCCGTCAATCTTTGCACATACCATATTGTCCATGGAAAGAAAGGTACAGTAATTTCTAACAATGGAGAACCTGCTGCATGCTTGCTGCATTAAAGATGAACAAGTAAAAATCATTCCCTAACAATATTTTTCACTGAATGAATATATATACACATTATTAAAGGTGGGAGAAAACCATGATAATTACATAAAAACACTAACACTGCTGTCTGCATTTCTCATTGAAACCAAAATCTATGAAAAAAAATGTTTTAGCTGGTTTTTATTATTTAAAGGAAGATGCATGGTGATAACTGCAGAGACTATACCACCAACCCAGTACTTTTAAAGTGATTATAATTATAATGAAACACTGCTTTCTGCACTTGAACTTTGGAAAACACTGATACACATTATATATAGTATTTTTAACAGAATCTTAAACACAAATGGAGAATGTTGGGGAACTGAAGATCTTACACTATTTTTATATAAAAAATAGATTTGGAACTCATGAACCTGAACTTGCAATGATCTCCCTCCCATGGGTGTTAGTTTCTTTCCTCTCCCATTTTGACTTTTCTTAAACTACATCTACAGCTTCTGCCAAATATGAGGGGGGAACAAGAGAAGAAAACCACAAACCTCAACAAGAGGATGTTTCAAGACAAATATGAGCATTCTACACTGAGGTTAATTATTGCCTTGGGTAATAAGGGAACATATTACATAATGTCATTCATGGGGTGGCTTTGGGGTTTCCCCCTCCCTTCCCCTCGATACACTGTGTGGATGTGAGTTTTCTGGATATATCCCTAGAGATACCATTCATTATTTACCCATTCTTAATAGTTGAATATAAAAGATTTGGCAAGCATGACTGAAAAATCTGTGCCTCTGTGGAATAAATTCCATCTGTCTGCTTGAAGTGCCGCCTCCAACTATTACTGTTTTCTTAAGTTGGAAAGAGGCATGAGATACAATAAAGTGCATACAACAGCAACTGGTTGTCATCTCTCTGACCACAACCCCCCTCCATCCCAGCTTTCACTTCTGTTTTGTCTGCCAATTTTAGGGGGGAAATATCAGAACAGGGCTATTTTGTTTCTAAAATTAAAATTCCTATGAATAGCTGACAGTCAAAGCGAGCAGGAAATGCTAAATAATATGCATGGCGTCCTTTCTATACCTCTTCTTTTGTCAACTTTTGCTCATACTGTACGGTCCCTTTGGAAGGCAGTGCATCTATTTTGCTCTAATGAATAGATGTACCCATCTAAAAACACTTCTTTAGAAAGTTTATCCATGGGTTGAAGCCTAGTTTATAAACTTGTCTTAAACAAACAAACAAACAAACAAATAAAAGAAAGATTTAAGCAGTACTCAGTTTCAGCTGTGCATTAACTACACAGTTTAAGTGGACTGAATACAATAGAACATTTCCCATCATTTTGGTGACATGGGGATTAAGACATAGCAATACTTACTCCGTGGCTCTCGGGGTCCATCCACTGTTATCTTGATGGCTCTGTGGTATGTGGCAACTTGCGGAGGATTTGTGAAGACTGTGATGGTCAGAGTGAAGCTCTTTCCTGGAACAGAGAAGGACATTTGTTCTTATACTGTATTTGATTGCCTTAAGGCCCCATTTCCCAAACTGTGAGATGCAACCCACCAAATGCTTCATGTGTCAATTTTTGGTGGGTTGTGTAAAATTTCTGAAATGTGATTTTTTAATTACTGGTATATAAAAATTAAAAATCATAAAAATGGGGAAATAATAAGGAAATAGAAGAGAGGAAAAAATGAGGCACATCATATTTGGCATTATCTGCCTTCCCATAGATCAGCGTTTCTCAAAGTGGGGGTCGGGACCCCTTTGAGGGTCGCCTAGAGCTTTCCTGGAGGTCGCCTAAAGACCCCTGGTGCAGGGGGCCAGGTCAGGATTGTCAGACCTCCGGCTGTAGCTGCGCACACACTGGGGCTGACTGACAGCCTCAGGGCCCAATCCTATGCATGCCTACTCTGAAATAAATCCCATTATAGTCAGGGGAGCCTTTATTCCCATGTAAATGGGGATAGGATTGCAGCCTCAGGGCCCAATCTTATGCATGCCTACTCTGAAATAAATCCCATTGTGTTCAATGTGTGCATAGAACACACATTTCATTTATAACAATGAAAATACATCCTGCATATTGGATATCTACATTACAATCCATAACAGTAGCAAAATTACAGTTATAAAGTAGCAATGAAAATATTTTTATGGTTGGGGGTCCCCACAACATGAGGAACTTATAAAGGGGTCACAGCTTTAGGAAGATTGAGAACCACTGCCCTAGATTATTAAACAGATCCAGTATTTTACAATGACCACAGCAAAAGCTTGGATAAGCAATCAGTCTCAAACCTCAGTTTTAGACTGAAAACTATTAAATGTTTCTCAGGAAGGTCCCAGTCTTATATGGCACCGTAGGCTTATTAGCACTTTTGTTCTTGCATATTGCAGGACCATATTATCCAGAGAAGTGTTTTCAACTCAAACCATGTGGAGATAACAGATTTCTTCAGTCAGGAAATCAGATGTTGTCTCTGAATCCACTGAGATGCTATAAAGAGCCTAAGCAAAATCTAGATCCCATTAGCAGCTGGGAGGAACATACTCTACCATTGCCATTGAAATTGCAGAAATAATTTACTCTTTGTTCCATTTGGATATTTAGGACCAATTTACATAAAACTTCCTTTGGCGTGATGCCAGAAGCAAACTGAATATGGTTTTCTGTTAGTGTGCTTAATCGGCTACCTATTAGTTTTGCACATCTCTTCTCATTGTTTCACCGGGTATATATAATTTATATAGCATTTTCAGGTCCAAAGTGATAATTATGGGCACAATTACAGGCCTACAGATTCCATCCAAAGGAGCAGAACTTAACCTGAGTGTTTACTAGGCTTCACCAAAATGCTTATGAGCTTCATGGCCCAATTCTATCAAGGCCCTGCAATGGCAGAATGCATGTTCCGCTGGCACATCCTGTCACAAAAGCATCATAAAGTGTTTTGCAGCAGGACTGGCAGGAAGGTGTTGGTGCTGGTGAAATGACAGAAGCCCACCAGAGCAGGTTAAGTTTCAGAGCAATGAAAGGTGAAGGTGGGGAGGAAGCTGAAAATGTGTGGGGAGGATGCAACGGGGAAAAGATGGGACAGGGATGGGTGCATCAGACCTTGGAAGAGGATCACCAGTGCTGACACATGTCAAATTCCAAGGTTCTTCCCAGGCTTGATTCACCCCCATGGATCAACATGGACGTGCACCAGTAATATTGCGGTGCAATAAGGGAACCTATGGCCTTTGACCCTGATGAGACTCCAATGATCAAAAATCCCCCATAGGATGCAGTGTAGCCCTCATCCCTGTTTCTGCATTACTCCATGAGGATTTATGTTGGATTGGCCTGTTAATTTTCTTAAAACAATCAAAAATTGTGCAGCACAGTTTTCTAATTTCTAATCCCCCTGTTACACAGCGAGTTCTTTCTAAAGCAGGATCTAGTAATTATATTTGTATGTATGTACAACCATTAATAATTGATAGGTTATAGTTAAACTCTCATTAGAAGTCCTCATGCTGACCCCTCTTGTACCCATATATGCAAACAAGAAAAGCTTTTTGGTAGTGAGACACCTTGTAAGTATTCAGTGACAGTATTTCAAAATACAGAAGTGGAACAACCATCTACAGTATATCAAAAGCTACTAGTTACAGGGACTTTTCAAGATAAAAAGCAAATCATCATGACTTCAATTAGCCACATTTAAGACTTGCATAGATTTTTAGCCTGTATATGTTTAAACAGAAGGAAGCATCAGTTTATTCAGTGGAACGTTCTGCAAACTATATACACAGATGATTGCCAATTTTCAAGCACCTTGGTGGTAATTTGGGAATATTTCCCTCTTCAGTGCATTACTACTATTTACAAATTACACATCTCCAAAACCTTTAATATCATTACATTCCCTCCAGCTAATGCAAGAAAAGTTCCTCCCTCTCTTGACCATCCCAGAGCCAGCTCAGACTGGTCCTGCAAGGAGATTTGGATACAATCCCACAAAATAGTTGGTGATAATGTGAGTGTGTAATCTCACTTTTGTTACTAACCCACCCCACCACCTCTGCTTTCACAATTTCCTTTCATACATTCAATTAAATCATCTATACATGGAAAATAGTTTAAATTAAAAGATAAACACATACATGCTAATCCCAATGTAAAACATCGGTAAGGGCCTGATAATGAACTCCAGAAAGAACGCATGTGGTTAGTACAGATGATTGAGGCTGCAATCCTATGCACATTTTCCAAGGAGTAAGCCAAATTTATCTTAATGGGACTTACTTTTGAGTAGATGTGCATAGGATTGTATAGACAAAGAACACAGAAACGCTGAAACATACAAGGAAAGGTGGGTCTTTGGGATCTTGGCAATCGGTTTTTTAATGCCAAGTTCACCAGTGACAAACTTACATTCAGGATTTAATCTTGGATAAGGGTGCCAGCCTACCTTGCATCAGGAAGACCTGATCAGACACTACAGTTGATGTACTGTCCATCTTGTTGCCAAACAATCTCCTTCCCAAAGCTTAAGGGGGTGGTCCGGGAATTTCTTAAGTACATGACTGAGGATGGGCCTGGCCATGGGGCTATCTGGACATCTTTAGTGGCAGGTTAGAATAAACAGTGAACTAACATCATATATTTGCTTGCCACCTCAATTCAACCCACTGCTCACTCAAGCACTTCAATTTCCACTCTGATTTTCTTCCCATATGTTCAGAGTAAATGCAAAGACAACCGGGACAGTGAAAACCCATTTCTCTTTTTTATAAAGTTGCCTTGATGTTCCATACATGAACATCAATAGTGGGATAAAGCTGCCAAAATGCTTTAAGTGTCATGCATGGGATCTGAAGCAGCCTTAGCAAATAATGAATATCAGACTCTGCATAGACAAAGTACAGGTACCAAAATAAACTGAAGGTTTTCAAAAATTTTCCATAAAGATTGTATACTATTTATATGGGTAATAGCCAAAAGCACCACAGACATTAAAGTCAAAAGGATTTTATGTCTGTGTAAAATTGCCCCCTTGCATTTCATATGAAGAAGTGTGAAAAGCAGTAGTAAGCACCACTGAAGTTAGTGGGAGTTCCCAATAAGTATGCTTAGGGCTGAGCAGAAAGAATAACTTTTTAAATGCATACTCAAGAAACATGATTCAAGTGTGCTCTTCAGGGAGGAGGATAAATACACCTGGGTTTTGTTGCAGTTCTCAAGTGCTCTGTGCCTTTTTGAGGCTTCATTAGCAAACTCATACTTTCTTTCATTAAGGTAACAGAAAATAAAGCCCAAGGATGGAAGGAACTAGCACACTGCAGATGATGCACAGCTGCCATAGAAAACAACACCTTTGCATCAGCTCCTCTGAAATGTCATAATAAGGGGGGACCCGGGTCTTGAACCCTGGCCAGGCAGTGTCTTAACCACTTGCACCACTGCCAGACCCTGTCACAATAAGGGTGCAATCCAGAGTTAGGGCAGTGAGAATGGCCCAGCTGGGCTGCCCAAGTAGGCTGTATCCAGAGGTTGGTGGGCAATCAAAGTTGTGCCGTATTCAGAGGTTGAGAGGCAGGGGTTGCAGTTAGGCCTGGCTAACACTTCCATGTTTATTCTGGCTTATCATGGACCCCTATGGGTCTACTCAGATTTATTCCTGCTCCTGAGATGTTATAACTTTGAGGAGCTGGAAGAGGGCATTTCTGCCCAGGAAATGGGCTCTGGATACAGCCTAACTGCACCGTTCTAGGCAATGCTGAACATGCCCTCAACATTCCTCTCCTGAACTGTCTAGGATGACACAGCGAGGCCAGCCCAGGTCCATCTATCTTGGGTCAGCCTATGTTGACTTACACCAGCACAAGTCTTTCCGGTGTCATGGGGCTGGCTCATCTTGGAATTGGGCCAACCTGGTGATAGACTAGCCCAAGTGCACTTCAGGATTGCAGCCAAAATGTGTGTTTTGATACCATTTGCTCTGAGTTTCCCCATCCTGGCCCATCCTGTTCATTGGCAGCTGCTGGTGGGGGATGAGGAAGCTCAGAACATGATGACACCAGGTTTTGTATAGCATTGTTTGGTGTTTCCAAGAGAGGAGGAGGAAAAGCTACACTCGATCCACAACATTCAAACGTAAGATGCCTTGCTATATTTTGAAGATCCAAAGGTATCTGGTAATAGAATAAGAGGTGAAATTTTTCCTGACATATATTACCCTTGAGCCGAATCCTATGCATGTCTACTCAGAAGTAAGTCCCATTGAAATCAATGTGTCTTACTGACGGCTAAATGTGGATAGGATTGCAGCCTTGCTCTGATGTAACCTCCCTGGCAACCTATTAATAATACAAAAGAACAGCTACTTGGAAAAGAATGAGGAAACGGACAATGATATAACATTGCACCCTTTTGTACACTGTACTGTAGTTGGGAACACCCACAAAGTTGCAGGGTTTACATATGGGCAAAGAGAGGGGGAGAAAATATCTATTTCTTTTCCTGACTTGAGCCAAAGGATTAGATGTATTAGAGAAATTTGGGATCTGGCACCCATACAGTACATTGTCAGCTTTGACCCAACCCAAAATGTACACCTAAGGCCAAACCTTACCCTCTTCTTAAGTGAGACCTCCATAAAGTCTGCATTTTCTGGAGGTGGAAAAAAAAACTCCTAATGATCTGTGTCTCATCCGACTCCACCTCAGACATCATGACTAGCTCAGCATCGCTGCAGGCTTCCACCTTTCCCTGTAATTTTTGTTCCCTGCAGCAGTACTTTGGCAGCCACTACATTTGCCATCCTACGTGTCCCCAGATGTACACCCACTAGTTCTTCAGCTGAGCAGTAAAAAGTGCCTGTCAGTTGTGTAATTCCTTGGCTTTGCATATTCAGCTTTATGGGTGCCATAGACATTCATAAAAATATAGAGTATTTTTTTTAAAAAAAAACCCAATTAATTAGGGATTGCTAAGTAAGGTTGAACTGTTAGTGTTATGTCAAAATAAATTCTTTCCAGATCGGTTGCTATTGAGGACATAGATTAGTTACAGTTCTTTAAAACTTCTCCCCACCATGCAAAAAACATAACTCATATTTCTTTCAGAACACTGTAAAATATATTAGTTAAGGAATAACAAGATTTAGGGCACAATCCAGAAGTGCACTTGGGTTACCCTATCTCTCACTATCCAACTGCAAGATGGGCCACCCTAGTTACTCTAGAAAAGGTTTGGGGCAGAGCAAGGCAACATGGGGTGCCTCAAGGGTGGTGGATCTGGGATGTCCTAACCGGGACAGCCTAGGCAGTTCAGGAGTGGCATGTTGAGGGCATGTTGAGCATTGCCTTGGGCAGAGCAGTTACTCTGTATCCAGAGCCTTTTTCCTAGGCAGAAATGCCCTCTTCCAGCCCTCAGAGTTATACCACCTCAGGAGCAGGTATAGTAATGAGTAGATCCATAGAGGTCCATGATAAGGCAGAGTAAGAATGGCAGTGTTGACCAAAAATCTGAGTTCTTGGCCAGCCTAGCTGCAACCCCTGCCTCTCAACCTCAGGATATGGCACAGCTCAGCAGGCCTCTCCAAGAAGTCCCTTATTCTTACTCACAGAACAGCTTGTACAGACTTTTATTTTTTGAGCCATGGACTAAGGAGAGAAAGAGACTCTGTTCATGCCTCTGAAAATGTGTGATCTATCCAAATGCTAGTAATTCACTTTTCCAAACTAGCATCAATATAATGACCTTATCTCTTTTAAGTTTACCATGATTGGATAACAAGCCGAGGTAAGCAGTTAATAATCCATGCTAAACTGAACTGCAACAGCCATATAGATTGTTCTCTAATCAAAAGAGTTCTCTTTTTGAAATGGAATGGATTTTAGACAATTAACATATCCGTTAAGAAAGCTTATTAATTTGGTTACTTTCTCCTTTGCATGAATGTTGGGTACATTTTCATTTGTTCACTGGAACAGTTTCATTTCTCAGAATTCAGTTATCATCTGGGTGAAATCATCTAGTCTAGAGCTACTCAAAAAGGCCCCAAACTTTTTCCCTCTGGCCACTCAAAAATCGTAGGCAGAGTAACATCTATAAGGGAATTTACTCCCATTATTTAAGGACCATTTTAGTTGTGAATTTTTACATACTGCTATTTCATCAAACACAGGTCACAGTAAACCTTAGATAAGAATTAAGAAATCAAAAGACCAAAACATCAAACAGCAACAATAGTTGTCACAAAATAATAAACATGGATATATTGAAAATTAAAAAGGACAAATGGCTACAATCCTAAAGACACTTTCTTGGGAGTAAAACTCATTGAACTCAATGGGCCTTACTTTTGAGTAGACATGGCTAGGATTGTGCTGTATGTCTACTTTCAACTTTGTTATTGTGATCTTCAACAAGAACACATACTAAAAGTATGGGGCAGCAACTGGAGGGAGCAGTGGAGGTATAAATCTTAGCTGGTAGCAGGTAATAATATTTAGCTTCACACTGAATACTTGCAATAACGGTTGCTTGCACTGAGCAAGGGGTGGACTAGATGGACTTTGATATGCTCCACTATCCTTAATCATGCAATTAAACGTGAGATTGTTTACATAAAAAACTTTCGTGAGCCATATCAAGGCACTTCTGTGGTAAATTTGAGTGTTGTGAATGATACTCAAAACCAGGAAAAATAATAATTTTGTCATCCTTAAGTTTATAAACAACTATCAAACTTATTTTTTAAAAATATAGAAGAATAGCTTCCTTGGCTGAAAGCCTCACACTTTTAGAGATTAGTTGATTATTTTAAATAAAATCATAACTTATAAGGGTGCAATCCAGAGTAAATACAGGGAGTCCTTGTTCCGGTGTAAG
The DNA here is from genome assembly GCA_030015325.1 of Cryptoblepharus egeriae. Taxonomy (NCBI): domain Eukaryota; kingdom Metazoa; phylum Chordata; class Lepidosauria; order Squamata; family Scincidae; genus Cryptoblepharus; species Cryptoblepharus egeriae. Next base: position 50,670,222 of record JAREYC010000005.1, on the reverse strand, counting down.
AACAATTTGTTCTGGATTGCAATATGAATTTCCCATAGGTTTTCCCTTGGTGGTACAGTTACTACGCTGCACGTAATGTCTCTTACATGCTCCTTTAGTTACTCTGGATTGTAGGGTTAGTGGAGAAGCACAATAGCTTGAACTTCAACTGGTGTGCTCTGTAATACCAAGATAATAAAATTCTTATAAGCATGGGTGGAGACACTAATTACAGCACGGGAAGAATGTAATGCTGTCGGTTGCTCGACACCTCAAGAACACAGCAGCAGAACAAAAGGATCATGTTGCTTTATTGTTTCTGTGTAATGCCCATTGTGAAAATATTATTGAGGGGTGTACGGGCACAGCATGACTCAGGCATTTTTACATAATATTAATGTCTGAACAAAAAAGATGGAAGGGTTAACTTACAGAGGAGTCACTGTTTCTACAAAGGGTAGTAACTAATGCCAGTTACTTCCTGTCCTTAATCAAATGCTGAATTTCATACCAGATAGCTGTCCCTCCTCCAAAACTTATGTGATATTCCTATTTGAAGTCATTAATATTCTTTCACAGTATATATTGTGTCAAGTTTTTCAGAAGTAACTGGTCAAAAGTAACAGGTCAGTCAATTATTTCCATTTGAAAGCACTGCTTCAAAATAGCAAATTTTAAATAACATGGTTAGCTGTGTAAGGTAGATAGTAAGTAGATAGTTGTTAGTGGTAGGAATAGCGTAGCTAATGATCACATAGCCAGTGCAAAGCTGAAAATGTTGCCTCGGAAGTGATGTCACAAGCCAAAGTGATGTCATCCTCAGGTTTTTAAAAAAAGAAAATTGGGGGAAAACCTGCACATGGGGGGAGGGTGCACATGGCAGGATGTTGTACAGGGGTATTGCACATGGAGGATGATGTGCATGGGGGTAATGCGCATGCATGGACAGTGCACATGGAGGATGATGCGCAGGAGTGGAATTTTACTCCTGCAATGCGGGTACATTTTCGCTAGTGATATATGTATGTGGAAATGAGAGCTGATTCATATTAACACCTTATTAATTCCAGACAGTATCAGAATTACATCTCATTGGCTCTCAGAGCAATCAGTATCATTGGAAAGTTGAGTTAAGAAAATCCACTTTTTGTTCCATTGGCTTTTGTGTTTTCATTTTCTGGTTAATTGGCATAACCTTTCATAGAATATAGATATTCCAGTGCAGTTTGTTTCATTGTATTCTGCATAAAAGTACCTTTCCAAAGAAATGTAACACGATGGTATTGTCATTCATACAAACTCCATTTTTCACAATTTTAGTCACTAGCGTCAAGCTCAGCTTGTAGCCCCCCCTAAAGCTTGTAGGCCAGTGTAACTGCACCCCCTGAATCCCCCCAACTTCGCTACTGGTTGTAGGATCTAAGATTCTTAGGCTGCAATCCTAACCACACTTTCCTGGAAGTAAGCACTGTTGAACTCAGTGGAATTTACTTCTGTGTAGACATGTTCAAGATTGCACTCTTGTATAAAGTAGATAAATAAAAAAGGAAATCTTTACATAAATGGCTTAAAGAAGCAGGATTTTTTTAGCACTAAGGATGAGCGCAAGTGGCTTCTAGGGCCAATCTGTCCTGTGCCAATCTCTCCTCCCTCCAGTCCTGTTTTGCCTTGGACCGACTCACCATTGTCAGGTACCCTTCCTGTCCATTGGGGAGCACTAGGCCGTTGCGGCCTCTTTAGAGGTGGTCCAAAAGTGCATAGCTTTGCATGGTTCTGGGGTGCCTTTTGTGATAGTAGAAAATGTATTCTGCCTTTGAAACTTCAATTCCAGTTCTGCCTTCGATTCAGAAGGAGCCCAGCAAAAGGATTAGGCAGTCACCCAACCCCTGGTTAGCGCAGCAGAAACCCCAGCACAAGTCCCAAGCTGACCTAGGGATGTCCCAAAAGTACTGTAAGTCACTTCTGTGCTACTCCTGGAGGGTTAAGCCAGTGCACAGATATGTGCCAGCCTTCCCATGCCACCACAGGAATGTAGGGATGGGTGAACTGTGCTGGCCTAAACTGGTTAGGATTACACCTTCATTCTTTTATGGACACAACTTTTCAAACCTTTCTCTTTTAAAAAAAAATGAAATTGGAGTCAAAGTATTAATGACACTATGATGAGTTCTGCCAAATTAATAGATGAAAGCACTTCATGGGCTGCTGATCTGACCATGCCTAAGACTGTGCTCATGGACTAAGGCTACCTATCATAATACCTATCACAGCTACCTATCACAGTAGCTGTGTAACAAACAGCAGATTTCATTTCCTGAACAGAAAGTATATTTCCTGAAATGCTATCATATCACAGGTATTAGCTTAAACTGTTCTGTTGCCAAAATACTCTTTGTTTGATCATAATGGCCTTAGTTTTAACTCCAAGTTAGCAATTGCTTTTGCTGTGGTATTTATTTTTCCCAGGCCAAGCAGCTATACAAGATGACTTCATCAGGAAGGCACAGAAATTGGATCAACAGTAAAACCCCAAAATGCCAACATTGCTTTAGCTGGCTCTGCAACCCACCGATTCAGTGTGGTTACTTGAGGTTGTCATAAACAGAAGCTTGCTAAGCTGAAGCTGAGCTCCTTTCATGATAACACAAAATAAGAAAACAGCACACTAACTCATCTGCCTAAGCCTCAGTTAAAATAAAATCTGCAAGCACAGCTCATGGCGCAACCAAAAAACAAGCAGATTTATTGTTATTGGAATTAGGGCAGTGTGGCTCAGCTTTTGGCGCAGTATCTGTTTACCACTATAATTCTCCCCGATACAGGAAGCTCCTTTTTTTAAACTAACTTTCCAAAAGCTTTTTCTTCCACAGTTATGATTTTCATAACCAAGTTAGTAGTTCTGAGAATAAGTGGCATGATGGAAAAATAAAGTGTAAAAGATTGTCTGTGGATACACCCCTTCATTTCCATTTTAGAAAAAAAAAAAAACAGCTGACCAGCTTTGAAATACTGGGTGGTCAGTTTGAATGCTGACAATTCTTTTTTGCCAGTTTTGTTTTCTATATGGCATATTGCAGTAGCCTGGAAAATGAAAGCCAATTTGAAAGAGAATTAATTCATTTGACATCGGTGTTGCTGTCGGAGGCATTGATTGTCTCAAACCATTGTTTCAGTTTGGTTGTTTTAGGAAATGATATAAATGAAATCTAATCGTCATCCATTGTTTTCTTCCAATGGTGAGTTTTGATTGAGGGAATCTTATTTATGGATCAAATTTAAGGAACAAAATGCTTGTGAACGACCAAGACGGCATCGTGGTCTCACACAAACCACGTGATGTTTTCAATTCAAAAATCCTAATTGGACTGTAACATATACTGTTGCCTCCAGACAATCAGCAATTGCTGGCATTCAGACAAGATGCTGGCATTCAGTTCACAGTGCCTACTCAAATCAGTTATGTTTTTACTATTGTATTTTATAAATGCATTTATAAATACTATTGTATTTTATAAATCCAGCAGCCTAAGAATCTACATAGATTAGCACAGAAAGTCAGATCTTATGCCATTAATTTTAACTAATATGCTCTTTGCACACACACATTATATTTAAGTGAAAGGGTTTTTGTAATTGAATAAACAGGCCAAAAATATTTAACTACCTTAAATCTTTGTTTTAAATTTTGGCAATATAATTTTGTTCAAATGTGCCAGTTCTACAAGAAATATGGATTGCTGTGCCTTTAACACCATACTGAGTCTGACTCTTCAATTTCTGTGCAATAGGAAACTTTTTCTAGGCAAAGCTTTTCCCTAGAAGGAAAGGTTATCCATGTTGTACTGTCTATTGTCATGCTGTTGTTTAAAAACATAGCACCTTGCCAGAAAATAGGTTGTCATCACTCTTGAACTTGCAGAGGTTACCTTTTTCTTGTAATGGTGGTTATGAGTCTGTCAATACATCACCTCATTGTATACATCTGCAAATCTTATCGGTTCTCCTCCAATTTTATGTTAGTGGTGCTGACCTGAATGCTTATATGTTGATCTAATCTAATTTTAAAGTTAAAACCACTTTCAGTGCCCAACCAACACTGTTATGACTAGGCTATAAAAGCATTTGAACGGCAACTAATATTACTGGATAATATGAATGAGCATTACACTATTACTTTAATGGGGTCTGCTTCTGTCCTGGGCAGAATGTCTTAGGTTGAAGAGTTGCTAAAAAAGAAAAATTCAGCAGGCATAGTTTCCCGCCCCCCCCCCCCCTTACTTCCTTTCCTGTGGAATTTGTCCTTGCCTTACAGCTCCTAAAAAGATGGAAGAATTGCCTGTACCAGATTTGGTACTCTGGTCATGAAAGATGATTTGTTCAATTATATTAGATATATAGTCAGACCTGGTATCCATGGATTTTATTCACTGAGGATGCCAGCTACTGGGATCTGAATTTAATTGGGAAAGAAAGAAAGAAAGAAAGAAAGAAAGAAAGAAAGAAAGAAAGAAAGAAAGAAAGAAAGAAAGAAAGAAAGAAAGAAAGAAAGAAAGAAAGAAAGAAAGGTTTTGTTGCTTCTAAGAGGTTGCATCACATAGAGGTTGCTTTCTCCTCCCAGCCTCACCCGAGAATGCATGGCAATATCATGGTCTGACTTTATATGGATTCAGTGGCACCACTGTACATAATTGCCTCTAGGTTATGATGTTGTGACATTTTTATTTGCCATAGTTTTCTCTGCAGGATCAGACCACCAAACTTAATTAAAAAAAAAAAAACTTCAATAGTGGCCTTTGGAAAATTAACCAGGGAATGACCCTGTTTAGTCACTTGCATTAGGTGATCTGAGGCATTTTGCTTCTGAATATGGAGGATCCATTTAATTAATTCACAATGCTATCCTAGCCACCTGGTTAGATCAACACATGTCCTATCACAAGTAGTGTGCTGCTCTGTATCTGTGTTGTAAAAGTGCCATATGGCACTTCTGCACCACTCCTGGGGGTGTTAGGCCAATGTATGGACATGCGCCAGCCTCCCCACACCACCATGGGAACTGAGAGGTGGGTGAGTTGTGCTGGCCTAAATTGGTCAGATTTGATTGCTCTCTAGACAATTGGATAGCCCAATTCTATCCAATTTACAGACTTGATGCAACTATACCAATGGGGCATGTGGTTCATCCTACAGTAGGAGCAGTGGTAGGCTTCAGGGGGTTCTCACAGGTTCTATAGAACCCTTTGCTAATGAGTTCCTGATTCTGAGAACTGGTTACTAATGGGACACAGAACCTGTTGTTAATTTAGGTTATTAGGACATATTGTTAATTATTTGAATCCCACCACTAAGTAGGAGGACCGTCATGGAAGCCTCTTCAAAATACGGGGACATACAATGCAAATGCATCAGCTCTTGAAAATTAGATACAATTGGACTCCAAGCTAGTAATCATTGTTAGACCAACCAGTATCCCATTCTAGCTTGCCTGTTCCAGTGCCAGTTAGGATTGAGCCTCCCAAATACGTTTGCAGTCTGACTAGGTTAAAGTGTTGCACACATAACAGTACATCTCTTTTTAGACCCAATTGTTTTTACCAACAGAAAAGCAAAATCTATGCCTCTAATAGACAGAGATTAGAAAACAAATGCATTGTGCATTACCCTACAGTCCTGAGTAACTTGTACGGGAGCACGTACAAGACATTTACATCTATGTAGTTACGGCACCACCTAGTGAAAACCTATGGGAAATTCATATTGCAATCCAGAGTAAATTGTTCTTATATCGGAGCAAGGACTCCCCGTAGTTACTCTGAATTGCACCCATAGTGACCTGTATTCTGCACTTAACTCCAAGATCCACTTGATGTGGACATACCTCCTTAAAGAATTACAGTAGCTGATACAATTTTTTGGTGCATCTCCATAAGTCATGAAGTGTGGCCTAACCACAAAACATCTTCCACCACCACAACAAAATACAACAACAAAAGCAATAACTTCAGGCCACTCCAATTACATAACATCTCTCTATACTTCAAGAAATTGAGTTACAGGTTGCTTCAATGCGAGGCTGCTTCTTCATTTAAAATGTTTGTGTTCAAGAATATACAATGCAAAAAAATTAACAGAAGAGTAGGGACAAGAAGAGAAACAGAACACGCAACATTCCCTGTATGGTAACAATTTTAATTTATATAAACCTACATCACAATCCAATGAATGTTTACTAAAAAAAAATAAGCCTCATTGAGTATTGTCGGATTTACTTCCAGATAAGCTGGAGATATATCAGAAATATTCTTCATATTACTAGGCATCTGGGCAAATCATGAATAGACTTCCACAGGTTTATGTTCTCATGGATTCATCTAGCACAAGACTGCAGATCTGAATAAGGAGAATGACCTGCCAATAATTTGCCTAACTCTTGTACTGTCCTGTCTTGTAATTTCTCTCGGCAGTCCTTTCCATCATTACCTTGATTTTACAGTTGTGAATATATAATAGCAACTCTGCTGTACCTATTGATTACTGTCAGTTAGTCTATTGAAAGTGGTTTTCATCTTGACAGCATTTTTTTTAAACGATCCCACCAAATTACCAGGAAGTTTTGGGGTGACTGATGATGGCCACAAAGAAGTAAATTGGTACGTAGTGGGCAATAAAACCTATTATATCCTGAACAACTATTTTGGTTACATTCATGTTATTTGGTCATCTGTTAAAATTGGTCAACCATTGGTCATGCTATTTTACAATGGCGTTGTTTCATCATAAAGAGTGTCCATTAGTGATTCTTACATGAATGCAGATCATTCTGTCTTGCAGTTATGGGGACGGGGTGCAGTCATGGAAGCCTCCTTAAGGTATGGCATAAGACCTGCATTGCTCTTACCTATAGCTGGAACATTGGTTAGGGTGATGCCTGTAAGCTTTCCTTATTTAAGCCAACACAGGTATTAAGGCTGTCAAATTTTAAAGCAACGGGGCAGGGGGCATTAATTCTAAGATGCATACTTCGAAGGAATTTCACTGAATTCAATTGACCTTCCTTCCAACTAGACTGAGGCGCTGCAAAGACAAGCTCGAAAGGCAGGTTTTACCAGCAACAGGCTGAACAAGGTGAGAATTGTGACTTTCTGCCAATCCCTATTTTGTTTTGAAAGCCAAGCCAAATCTGTCATATATAACATCTTTGATTACATTATTCTGTTCTCATCTTGTGAATTTAATGTCAGGAGAATATATTCTATATTCACTATTAACATACATAGTGACGAACAGAACTTCTGCTTTCACAATGAGGGCACATATAAACATGTTGTAAAAGACGTCAGAAATGTTATGCTTATGTTCTTGCAATCAGTTGTGCCAAAATCCATTAACTTCTTTGTGTCTGAGTACAGGATTGCAGCTTAACGTAAGCCATACTCATGACTAATGGGTACACTGTCAGTTGAGAACGTGATAGTAGGCAACATAGAGCTGAATAATCAAGAGACTTGGGTAGTCAAAATAGTGGAGATTTTGCTACAGTTAATAGCGGTGAGATCCAACTGTCATAAAACGAAATATATTGTTATGAATTCTAGAAAGAAGCTACAGTAAAAAAAAGAATTTTACAAAATAGATTTTTTAAAAGAAAAATTAATGACTCTTTTGAGGAGAAATCTCTACTTAAATCACTAAGGGTGCAGTCCAGAGTAACTACGGGGAGTCCTTGCTCCGGTGTAAGAACAGTTTACTCTGGATTGCAATATGAATTTCCCATAGGTTTTCACTAACTGGTGCAGTAGCTATGGGTGTACGTAATGTCTCTTACGTGCTCCCATAGTTACTCTGGATTGTAGGGTAATTTGTATCCTGAAGCCAGGATAGCTTCATTATACTGAGACCTAAAATCCAGGTTTCAAATCCCTCCTTGGCAGTGAAGCGTCTTGGGTGACCTTGGACCAGTCATTCACTCTCAATCTCACCTTCCTCACAAGGTTGTACGTAGGAATATAAATAATAAACAAACAGACAAATAAATATTTGGCTGAAATCTAGTTTCACAGCAGTTAGTAAATTTCAATTATAATTTCAAATACCAAATGCGCATAGATTGCAATGCTAAGCAAGTCTACTAAGAAGTAAACCCCAGTGTTCTCAATAGTACTTACTCCAGGGAAAGCGTGGTTAGGATTGCATTTAAATCTACGTTTAAATCTACATTTAAATCTGACAGTGCAATCCTACTACTTGGAAGTACGTCCTATTCAGAAGTAATTCTACTTAGTAATTACATAGTAATTCTACTTAGAAGTAAGTCTTATTGTATTGAATGATGCCTCCTCCCAGGAAAGTGTGTTTAGGATCACCCAAGTTTCAATCATCCTTTGTATCGGGTTGTACATTCATATTGATTCTTTTCAGTGGCTAGCTTCATTTGCACAGAAACATTACATCACATTCCAAATTAATTTTTCCTGTACAACTACCTTAGTCCCACATGTTAAGCCAATACACTAAAATAATACCAGAAACCATGCACTCCAGTGCAAACAGCCACACCTTTAGGAAACAGTAAAGGTTGTATGAATAAACAAAAGCATATATTAGTCACTCACTCAAAATTGGTATTGCCCATGGAGCTCAAACCCTACACCTGAATAGTTTGCATGCAATCTTATACTCCCCAAGAGTATCTTTGTGTGAAGCTAATTCTGACAAGTCCAGCCTTAATCATCATTTGTACGCCTGCTTAGGTCCATAAATAATCATCAATAAATAATCGAGTGACAGGAATAGAATCAGCTAAATAAATGACTGTGATTTTCATTTGAACAGCTCAATTCTGCAGCTCTGACCTTCAGAACGATCATTTTGGCTTTGCACACAGAGCCAGCTACCTAAAGTGCCGGCCTGTTTTTATTAGCTTCTCAAACACTTTGCCAGCTCTACATTTAAATCTTCAAAATGTTTTCTAAACACTCTGAATCATAATGAGAATTCCATTTACTGAAAAGGTGCAGCCTTCCATATCACAACCGAACATGTTTAATGACTGATCCTTTTATACATTACAGCATCACTCATGTTTTCAGTAAATGGATATAATTTTCTCCACTTTACCCTATTATTATCATTCGTTAGCATCACCAAGCTACAATTCCAACTCCAGGTATTTCTCCCCCCAGCAATTATCTTCTACACAGAAGCAACTCAGCCATGTTTAAAAGCCATCCAGTTCTGCATATCTGGCTAAAAAGCAGAAAAAACTTTTTTTTTAAAAATCACCTTTTCCTTGAAAAAAAATCATATAATGTTTGCTAGGCACAAATCAAAGGACTAATCCCAACTTTGATAAAATCAGCACATTTGCAAGAAGCATGAATCAGCCCAGCTTTGCAGTCTCCATGAGGTCTGCATTTATAAGTGGGAGTTAATTCAAACAATGTTTCTCCTCTGTGTGTGCTATCCCAACTTTTCTTGGGCATACACTCATCCAGACATAGGGCTAATTCATCCACTCAACCAACTGAGGTGACTCACCTTCTCAAGAAGGACTAGGTGTAGGGTTGCCATATGTCCCAGAAAACCAGGACTGTCCTGGTTTGGGGGTATTGTGTTCACATACTGGCATGTTTGACAGGGGGTCCTGTCCCAGTTTTGTGGAAGAGAATTATGGCAGGCAACCCTAAGGTAGCTAGCATCATCACTGCCCAGCATATAAGGAAGTATGTAACCTGAATATCCTGCATGTATTCATGATATATTTCCTTGTTAAAGGGTGAATGTTTTCTGAATCAAACTTAAACACAGATGGGTTTTTATGTCCAGCTTTCACCGTATGCATGCAGAGAAGGCAGGATTGCATTGCGATCAGTGGTGGGATTCAAATAAATTAACTACAGGTTCCATGACCTAATAATCTAAATTAACAACAGGTTCTGTATTCCTTTAGTAACCAGTTCTCAGAACCAGGTGCTCATTAGCAAGGGGTACTATAGAACCTGTGAGAACCCCCTGAAGCCTCTCTCTGATCGATTTTCATGGGTCTGAGACACATTTGCCTTTGTGAGCCCATTTCATTATAATAATACCAAAGTTCATTTTTTATTCTGCTTTAAAAGAGATTAAAACATTTCTGTGATCGCACAATACTTTTTGTGCCCTACGCACCCAATACTAAGAATTGTAACTACAGTCCGTAATGAATAAATTAGGCCTTGTGCTTACTTCTCCACCTCTCAGCCAGGCAAGCATGTAAAGAGCACTTTGGACTAGTTCACACAACCACAAACATGGTTGTTGGTAGCCAGTCTGATAATTTCATTTTCCAGTCATGACAGCCACAAGAACTGCTGTCAGTTCTATCCATGATTGTGAAAACACCCATTATGTTTGATCATGCAAATGAAGAAATGGACATGGCTGAGACTAGTCAGTGCAGTACTACACTTATGTAAAGTGGTGGGCCAGGCCTGGTCCAACAACTGGATTGCCATTGGCGGGCCAGGCCGGGGTCAGGGGGTGCGGCCGGCATCAGGGGCAGGGCTGGGAGTGGGGCCGGGGAGGGTCAGGGGTAGGGAGGGCATGCCACAAACCTGAGCACGCTGCGGGTGCGGGTGGATGGGGCGAGGGGCGGGCCCCAAACCCGGTGCACTGCACGTGCGCAACCTTCGTTGGTTGATGCATGCGCAGTCTAGGGCTTCCCAAGAAAAAATGGCTGCCGAACCGGTACGCCCGGTTTTCTGGCCCCCCTGTAGCTACTGGATCGGTAGCTACTGGATCGGTAGCACAACTAACAACCGGTTTGGGCAATCCAGTCCGAACTGGGCGCTGCCCACCACTGCTTATGCAGTGTAGTAGGCAAATGAGCCCTTAGATTCAGTCAAGGGACACATGTCTTGTACAAATGACAGCGAGAGGAGTGTCTTAGCAGGTAAACCAGCATCTCCCATTACTGATGATGGAATCATTAGTTAAACCCTGTCTTCCTCATGAATTAGATATCATGAATTAGATATAATATCTAAGTACATGCAGGATACTCGAGTTAAATGCTACCTTATATACTGGGCAGTCTCGATGAGTGCATGCCCAAGACCATTTTTAATCCACTTTCTAATTCCATTTATATATATGATTTTTAAATACACAAAATGTTGCTTCAGTACTAAGGACAATTTACTTGGAAATACGTTCAACTGAGTGCAATGGATCTCACTTGCAAATAGGAATACTAAAATGAGAGTGCTCATTCAGATTAATAGGGTCAAGTACATGTCCCTATAAATGCATCAATTATCTCTCTCAACAAGCTTAGTTTAGTCAATAGCAGCCACTGGGGATGAAAAAAGGGAAATTGTATGTTATGATCACAGCACAGAGGTAGGGATGTTTTGATCTTTTGCTCCCATCCTGATTCTGAATTGGATGGTTCTGATTCTGAATCCTCCACCCCTAAACAACTATTATTTGCCCAGGAAGCCAACAGGAGTTACTCTTTCTGGGCAAATTGGACCTATAGATAGTCATCATAACGGATTACAATTGTGGTGGAGACAAAGAATTAAAAAATCTCTTTATCTTAAGCAAAGTCCCAATCCCCATTCAGCTACTACATACTTACTAGAGAAAATTTAGCATATCAAGGCCAATAAGATATTTGACATGAAGTACAGTTTGGAAGCAGCCCAGCCTAAAGTTCTGAAAATAAATATACTGTATACATAATGCTTTCTGTTTGTAGAGACTCTAGTCTTAAACTGGACAGCTAATTAAGGATGATGTAATAGTGGGAATCATCAATGCTAAGTGATAGCAAAGAACAATAGACTGGTTACTATTTTTGTACCCCTCAGTCTCCAAATACGTAGCAATGTTCTACTGTAGTTGCTCAGATTTTTACAATTAAATTTATAAGAAAACCTTCTCACAAAGGGAGAACCAATATGTTCAGTGACATACAAATCAGAAATTATGAAATTTTAAGATCCTTAGAATAGTATGAAGATAGTTTCTCCTTGTAAAAGTGGATTAGCCTGTATGTCTTATGGATCTAATTCAAAACCCTTTATCTGCAAACAAGCACTGTCTGCATGAGCAACCAAAGTCATTCAAGCTAGTTACATAAATAGGAATGGAATGTAAAATGGCTTCAAATTAGGTTGTATTACAGGAAACAATACAGTTAAAAATTATTTCCTGCAATAGTAGAAATGTGTCACATCCTAACGAATTCACATGAAAGACTTTTTTTAAAAATTGCTTTGGAAGACAGTCATATAGCATTTATCCGTTATATTACATTAGGAGCTAGTGCTTTTTAAAATAAATTTTTTAAAACTTTGATCCATTGGAGTATATTCCATTTTAATGTTTTTATTGTTTTCATGTGTTAACTTCTTAATATTGTTTTATCTATAAATATTTCTGTGATCTGGGCATAGGACTATTATTTACATATTTTGGCATAAATGTATGAAATAGGAGATTAAAAATATACAAATACTGTATATATAAATGAAAAGTCACTGACTGATTGACTCACTCACTCACTCACTCATCAACAGCCAACCAAAACCGCTGGGCCAAGAGGCATGAAATTTGGGGTGGGTGTTCCTTCCATGATGGAGGGAGTCACTAAGAATCGGTTTTTGGAAATTCCAACCAGAAGGGGGGTGAAATGGGGTGCAATGCGTCTTCCTTCCTATACTTTGCATTGAAGAATGGGTGACTGAGAGATGTTCTGCCCCAATCTCTGGACCTAGAAGCATGAAATTCCGGGAGGGTATTCCTTCTGTCACATGAACACCTACCAAGAACTGATGTAGAGAAATTTAATGCAAATGGGGGACGTTGCGCATGGGATGATGTGCATGGGGAGTTGATGCGCATGGGGGATGTTGTGCATGGGGGGTTGTTGCACATGGGGGAATGATGTGCATGGGGGATGTTGCACATGGGTTGTTGATGCCCATGGGGGATGTTGTGCATGTTGGGATGTTGCACACAGGGGGTTGATGCGCATGGGGGATGTTGCTGCATGGGGGAATGATGCACATGGGGGTTGATGCGCATTTGGGATGTTGCACATGGGGGATGTTGTGCATGGGGATATTGCACATGGGGAATGCTGTGCATGGGGTGTTGATGTGCATGGGGGTTTGGTATGCATGGTAGTTGATGCTCATGAGGATTGATGTGCATGGGGGTCTGTTGCGCATGGGGGTCTGATGCACACGGGGGACTGATGCACATGGGGGATATTGTGCATGGAAAACTTGTGCATAGGGGATGTTGCACATGGGGGTTGTTGCACATGAGGAGTTGATGAGCATGGGGGGTTGATGTACATAGGGGGGATGATGCGCATGGGGTGGATGAATATGGGGGATGGTACACATAGGAGTGGATGTGCATGGGGGTTGATGTACATGGGGGATTGATGTGCAGTGGAGGGATGGCATATGGGAGAATTTTACTCCTGCAAGACGGGTACACTTTTCACTAGTAAATAATAAAAATAATAAATAAATACATACCTACATACATACACACACATGAACGCAGCTAGTCCTGTGCCCTCATTAATTCCCCCCATATGAGTTTATGATGTTTCCTAACAGCAAAACACTTGGCTAACAGAGCAAGCACTTCTAAAATATAGATCACAATTTGAAGTTGTCAGGAATCAATCACCCCAATTAGGGCCAGTTTTCTCAGATGCATGACTGCTCCAGTGAGCCACAGCCTTTCCCGTTTGTTTCCCATCCTTGCACAGCTTTCTCCACTGAAGTCTTTGAAAATATTTACTTACATGGGTGTGGCATATGCATCACCCGCAGAGCTCCAAATAGTACAGACGGATCTGTACTACTTGATTGTGGTACATAATTTGGTCAGTAACTTTTGCTGCATGCATGCGTAATTTAAAATGAGGTAATGATCTACATTCTGCAATCATTGACCAGAATGCCATCAGTGTGGACTTTGGTTGGCTTCATAAATGTTGAATTCCTCTAATTGCTTACTCTGATGTAATTACTCTGATATAATTCCACTGAAGTCAATCCCAAAAAGAAGGTGTCGTTCTCAGACTAATTCCTATTAATCCAGTTGGAATTCTACTGGAAGAAGCAGTATTTTGAAGCAAAGGATTCTTTGGGTTAAATCTTTCCATTCAGAAATGGTGCATTAAGTGTAATCAGAAGTACATACCTCTTCCACTTCTGCCCACAAATCTCAGGTCATTGAATCTTGCTACTTGATTTTTCATGGCAGCAGTCGCATTTCTGAGTTCTGCAGAATAGTTTTCATCATTCCCAGCCATTACTGTGACCAGAGTCCCATCAGGGACATCTCCTAAGGCCACCACCTGAAGTGATAAAAGGAAAAGGTCTTCAGTTTGCCGTATGTTATCTGAATATGCAGCAAAATACATTGAGACAACAACCATATATGAATGAGGGGCAAATATATATTGTTTTTATTCAAAGGATGCAATCAGACAAGTTTAACAAAACACAGCAAAAAAAAAATTCTGAAGCTTATCTATTTGAAATGTTTCGCTGATTTGAATAAAACCGGCCTAAAGGCTGATGTATGAATGAGTGTGAAATCCTTGAGCATTGCATACATAGGGTGACTATCAGCCCAACCTGAAATACATTTAAACAGAAAAACGATGTGTTCAGTAAAGATTGTCCCAGGTAAGTGTGCATAAAACTGCAGCCTAAATTGTGGGCACTGCAGTGCATCGTAAGCGTGCTGTTGCAACTGTGTCAATAGTGTCCAAATGATAGTGATTGCATGCAAAGCTTTCAATGTCTGGAGATAGGCATGGAAGCAGTAGCAGGATGGAAAAAAGAATGAAGAAATTATCCATGTGGAATCTTAAAGTTGTCTGGTCTCTACGCCATCTGTATCAACATAGAGGCTTGGGGTAAATCTAGGCCTAATTTCCTATACTTTCCTTTCAGTCCAATCCTCAGGGCTTAATGAGACATGCTTCTATATGTTACATACCAGTCCAATGATGGCAAAGGGTGGGGGGCTTTAAACTTTGCCCCTGCCATTAAACTTTCACTCTCCTTCACAACCTCTTATGTGCTATTTTAAATAGAGAAATCACTTTCATTGAAACTAGAGCCAATGAAGATTTTTCCCTGTCTAAAATACAGTACACTAGTATGTAAGAGTTCATGTGATCTGAAGCAAAACCATGGTAAGAGCAGTATATGAAGCTGCCCCCAGCCCTCCTACCCAATTTTGTTCTGTTGCCCTCCCACAACTATTAAAAAATAAACAACCACATTGTCGTTCATGTTGCATGCTCAGAGACGCATCTGGCTAGACCCTTGCTATGTGGCTTAAGGCATTTCCAAGTACAAGGGGAAGGGAAACAGAAGCACATACTTTTGCTTCCTATATAATGTCCCAATGAGACAGCTGCACATCTCGCCCATAGTGAGATGAGTAAGTTCCTGATGAAAGACAATCTAATTCATTTTCACGCTGGAAAGAGCACATGATGCTCCACTTCAGACACTGCACAGGTTGTACACATAATTGTTATGCTTCTTTTTCCACATGTGTGTGCTACCCTTTCTGTCATCCTCTGAAGGAATGTGGCATCTCTCTCAGCTGCAAAACAGGAATAAATGAGACCAGACTCCCAAAGGCAAACACCATCTTGGCTGTGAAGGTCCTGCCCAATTAGAAGGATTACATAAATCATTAGCAAAGGTGTGTGGCTGGCATGGTGTACAAAGCTGACAAAATGGGATCACTGACAGCAAAGCTTGCCCCATTAATTCACACAAGATGCTGTGCGGCTATTTTAACCTGTTACAGTCCAATCCTATCCAACTTTCCAGTGCCAATGCAGCCCCGAGGTAAGGGAACATCCACAGGGTGACCAACCGCTAAACAGAACAAGGCCCCTGAAATGTAGGACATCCAAGAAAAATGTAGGACATGGCAAAATAAAAGCTTAAAAACAATTCTATAGGTTGCTTTCGTGTGGTTCATTTAAATACTATATTACTAATTATGAAATTTAAAAATATTGCATATTGTTTAATACATTTGGTTTATTAATTACAAGAAGGCTACACGCTGCCTGCCATGAGGAAAAGGAGAACAATGAAGATTTCTTTTCCAGGACACAAAGCAAAAAAGAGGGCATGTCCTGGAAAAAGGGGATATATGGTCACCCTGAACATATATTGCCTTGACTTGAGGAAGACCCTGTTACTTCTCCCCCCTCCACTGCAAGTCCTGTTGGCACAGATGCATCAGCACTTGAAAGCTGGATAGGATTGGAACTTGTGTCATGCATGCTGTTCAGAAATAGAATTCCAGTGACTTCCCTTGTTTTTTCTCTACATTGAATAAGAGAAGTTTACATGTTACTTTATTTACTTTATTTTTTTAATCACGGCAGTTCCATCTCTAACCTGCAACAGCAATGACTTTCACAGACTTCCATGCAGTATGCTTGGGATCAAGATATTGTTGGGGAGCCCTCTAACTGTCAATGGTCCAACATCTCTCTTTTTTAATGATTCAGTTCTTTCCACTTGCCTTTGGCCCACATGTGATCTGCAGCTTCAAAAATTCTTTTCACTTCTGCTGAGCCCTTGTGGTGTTGAAATTTCCGTTTAGGGCAGACTTTTGACTTCTCTGTAGCTGGCCTTCTTATTATATAGTTTTGTTATATGTAATCGTTTTATTACATATAGTTTTGTTATATGTAATAGTCTATCTTTCAACTACCTAACTTTTCTTTTCACCTCTTTTATAGTCATCAGAATGTCACGGTCAACTCACTTTTCAAATTCACCCACTCTTGGTTGATTTGGCTTTTCATGATTCAAGCTGGAGTTAGTCAAAATTTTATAGAAGAAGCAGAACCCAGAAAAAAAGAAAGAGGAACAAAGCAGGTTGAGACAGAGAGATTGGATGATGTACAGCTTGTGTGTTAAAAGCACAACTCAAGCCTGAAACTGTACAGAGTTTACAAATACATCCTTCCCCTCCCTGAATGACTCTATTTTTAATCAGTAGTTCATTTATGTTTAAGGTTTGCTGGGTGGGCAGCTTTTTCCCCCTAGATCTTTTAGGAACTTCTTGCAGGAGTGTCAGGTATTGCCTATCATTAATAGGGCCCCCTGCAAAGGAATGACTTTAGGACATTAGTCTAAGCTGCACTCTTATACCCTTTTAAAGTGTAATACCTCTGAGTAAATATGGTTAAGATTGTGCTATAAGGTTGCAGTGCACCAATACTGCACAAGTATAAGCACAAATATTGGGAATAAGTCCCACTTATCTTAGAGAAACCTATTTATGAATAAACTAAAGAAAAACTTGCTATCCAATTTTTCGAGATACTGAAGAGTAAGCTTCTTTCTCTGCAAAGAGGCTTCCTCCAAGTCAAGCACAGATAGGATTGAACCCTTTTTCTCAGATTAACTGTTTTCCATTAAAATGTTTGTGGGATATTAATACCCATTTGACCAACCTTCTCCAGATGCAATATTTTCCCATGTCAATACCAGAACAAATCATTATTTATGAAGTCAACGAACAGTATTGGAAACCGAAAAAGAAACACATGTTATTTGATGTTATATGAAATGTTATTTGATACCATGCACATCAATCTGCAGATGCACAGGCTTGTGAAGGAAAAAAAATCTAAAATGCAAGAGAAATGTATTTTAGTCTTAAAAAATATCTCACACCAAAAAGTGTCGTTTCAACTCTCTGTGGTTACAAAATGATGGAGTAAACGCAAAAGAAAAAGAAATTGCTGGGCCCAGGAGAAAGCAACTGGTAAAGTAAAGCTGTAAAAGCAGCACAGAAACACAAACATTTACATTATAAAACAGACTAAACAGATAAGTAAGAACTTGCTGACTGGAGATAACTAGTATTTTTTCTTAACCGTGCTGCTTATAAAGAAATCTCTTGCATGATCAAGTATTCCAACTATTATCAACTATTCCAAGCCAGCATGCAATGAAATTGTACAATTTTATCCCATTTATAAAGAAAAAATAAAAATTTAGAAGTGAGATTAATTTCTCTGTGACACTAAACTGCTCTTTTATCTCCCAGTTTAGGAAATAGTAGCAATAGCTACAAGGTTATTTTGTTTCTTTTTCAATTAATCCATAATCTTTATTTTGATTTTCATTCATATTGGTTTGGATTTTCGTTCATAGTGATTTGGGAATTCTGGACCTGAAAAATACATTTCCAATCTGATCAAGTAAATTTTAATATTCTATTTTACAATTGTTGCATTCCAATGAAATTCAATATTCTGATTTTTTTTAAACTAAAAAGACTGCTGATGAATAATTTTGAATTATAAAATGCAGTGGAAGTAACATCAAAGTAGGTTAATAGAGAACTCCTGTTCATTGAGATGTAAGCTTCATTCACAGGTCCATTTTATAATGAGAAATAGTTTTATCTAGGACTTAACTAGAACTCTAAGAGAGGTAGATTCTTGATCTATATAGCATTAGAGTGTTTATATTCCTGCAAAAACAGGTATTTGATACAGAAAAATAATTTTTCTCAACAATTATTAAATTGTTCCCTCTCAGGGAAAATATTTGCAAGAGAGTCAGGCAATTTCTACCATGAGCCACTTCTAAAAGCAATTAAAACAGGTTGAATTTAGTTACAGATTCTCTTTGATTTGGATTTTTTTGGGTGGGGAGGGGAAATGAAAATAATATATCTGAACACAGGATTGGAAGCTGGCATTAAGAAGAAGCACAATCTTGGTCTACTTAGAAGAAAGTACAATTGATTTCAGTGGGATTTACTTTCCTGTAAGAGGGGGGATTGCAGTCTCAAGTTCAGATCTCAAGAGTATGTAATATAGGATTGTCTGCCTTAATCCTTAAGGATTGCCATTAGAGGACACTTATCCGGGCTATTGTTGTTTTTTTAAACACACTGACAAATTGTGCAATGCAATTTGTGACAAATTGGGCAACAACACCTTGATAAACCGCGCAATGCACAAATTACACATTGGTGCAAAAAGGGTCAAATTTAGAATCGAAACTATTGATTCAGTTCTAAACAAGCCCCATTGACAATAAATGGGACTTACCTGTGAGTAGACATGGTTAGGGCACAGTGCAATTCTAAGCAGGCCTACTCGGAAGTAAGTCCCATTGTGTGCAATAGGACTTACTCCTAGGAAAAGTGTTGTTAGGATTGCAGCCTGTGTACTTGGAAATGGGAAGATAAATAAAGAGATCAGAACTATTCACAGCAGGGAATGAGGCTGCAATCCAGCAGGAGGAGGAGAGGAGGAAGGACAGGATGAAGGGCTAGGGTGCAGGTGCCCCCTAAGGCAGTCCCATGGGGGGGGGGGGGCTAATGGGCTGCATCAAGAGCTCCCCACCCTGCAATCGTTCCCCTGGACCAAGCAAGCCGGCTTAGTGGGACCAGTTTAGAGGCATTCTTTACCCACTACCGGCTTGTCCTCCAGTCCCTTAGCCACCAGTTTAACTGGTTTGATTGGGAGCTCAGATTTTGGGGATCGCGGCTCCAAAGTGGCAGTCGGGGATGATGATGATGAAGATGATGAAAATGATGATGCTGATGATGTTGATGCCAAATCATCATCATCATCATCATCATCCAGAGATTCTTGGCTCTAAACAACGGAAACCTCTATTTTATGGACAAAAAAAGCAGGTCTTTTCGGTCAAGCAAGTCCTATTGTAGAGTAGGATTTGGTGTAGGATCAAACTTTGTACCCTTCCCCAGTCCCAATTCAGTCGAGTTCCATTGGATTCTAAAAAAGTGATCGCTGACCAGTTTAACTGGTGCTGGTAGTGGCGATCCACAGCCCAACCCAATGCATGTCTACTTACTCAGAAGGCAGTCTCATTCTAGTCAATGGGGCTTACTCCCAGGAAAGGGTCCATAGGATTGCACCTTAAGGCTGGGGAGTTCGAAGTTTCCCCAATAAGCCAAAGTTGCCAACAGACCCTGAAGCTATCCTGGAGTAGGTCTTCATGCCTTTTACTCAAGACTTCCGTGCTACTGATGTATGTCACTTACTAGGTTTGGTTTAGGCATCAAAACACCCCAAAAGCACAGGGTGGACATAAACCCACTAGATTCCAGCAAAACTCCAGAACTGAAACTGGAGCAATCCAGGTGTCTTGTGCAACTTTCTGCGCAGCCACTGGCTTATAGGATATTACTGGATTTTAGCTCCTAACTTTCGATAGTAGCAAACTATTTAACTGCTGTGTTGGGATTTAGCAATTTGTTAACCTTTCAGGTTCAGGGTTAAACACCCTGGCTGACCTTCAAGTCCTATGATGGAGATCGATGCGACTCTCCATCCCAAGGAAATATATACGGTCAGGTTAGGAAATAGGATCTGGTTAGGAGTCGCGCCATTAAGGAAAAGCAGGAATGAGCAGGAAAAAAATGTAATATTTTAAGGCTGCAATCCTAAAGACACTTTCCTGGGAGTAAGACCCATTGAATGCAACGGCTTCCTTTTGAGTGGACATGGTTAGGATTGTGCTCTAAGGCTCCTGTTGGGTGCAACCCAAAGCCTGTCTACTCAAAAGTAAGTCCCAATATATCCAGTGGGTCTTACTCGCAGGAAGTGTGTTTAAGATTGCAGCCTTAGAGCACAATCCTAACCATGTCTACCCAGAAGTAAGCCCCATTGTGTCCAATGGGTCTTACTCCCAGGAAAGTGACTTTAGGATTGCAGCCTTGGTTAGGATCAATCATCAGACTATTTTGCTGCTATTAGGAGTGGCTGAGGATCACCCTCCCCCCCAAGAGATTTCTAAAAACTGGATTTACCTGTACATGCCTTGAATGAATGAATGAATGAATGAATGAATGAATGAATGAATGAATGAATGAATGAATGATCAGAGGTAGAGAGGGGGGAAAGCCCAGTCCTGGGGAAGTATATTTAATATTACTTATTAATAGATCCTAAGAGGAGTTTTAAAAGTTGGAAATAAAGCCTCGATCCTGGGTGCTCTTGGAAGGTTCATTAAGTAAACGAGGTACAGTAATTAAGGAAGTTCACTTGATGAGGAGAAGCTCCCACTGATTGTAATGAAACTACAATCTCATACCAGTAAACCCAGTGCTTGATAGTCAGTAATTCCCCCTCCCCAAAAACTTTGGGAAGTTTACAAGGTACAAGTGCTGTCCCACAAAACATCTCCCAAGCAGGCTGAGAGCCCAATCCTATGCATGTATACTCAGAAGTCAGTCCCATTATAGTCAATGGGGCTTACTTCCAGGAAAGCCTTAGTACTTTACCCATCATAGTAACCGTGAAATATTTGTGTTTAAAGAGGGAGAGGGCTCACTGTTGAGATCTGAGAGTTTCTGCATTGGGGTTGTGGGTGGCTGCTAGTGGTAGGACCAGAGGACTCACACAGGCTGCTGGTGATGCTGAAGAGGTCCCGGCTCTACCATCTCAGGAAATATTTCCCCTGCGGGAGGGATCTTGACTTGTCCCCAGGCAGGCACCTCTCTCTGATCTTGGTCTGATCTCAAGCTCCTTGCTGAAGACATCCCCAAAGACATCCCCTGCAGGCGCCCAGTCAGAACCAGGTTATTGCCCCCCCCCCCCAGCCCCGTGGAACCGATTATTAAGTGGCCTTGGGGGACACAGGCTCAAGGAGCAAAGCCTCGTCCAGGTCAGAACGTGGGTAGGATGAATTGAAGGAGGACTTAAGAACTCAATCTTATTCATACTTTCCTGGGAGTAAGTCCCATTGACTATAATGGGGTTGATTTCTGAGTAGATATGCAGAGGATTGGGCTCTCGGCTACATTCCTATCCACACGCCTCACTGGTTTTAATGGGACTTACTTCTGAGTAGACATGGCTAGGATGGGGCTCTGAGACTACAATCCTACATTCCTGGGTGTAAGTTCCATTGACTTCAATGGGACTTACTTCAGAGGAGACCTGCACAGGATTGGGCTCTCGGTGTGGCTGGTGGTGGACAGCGGTCCCTGCTTTGATGCTGCGAACTGGAAGTGGAGCAGAAGTTGGACGGGGTGGTCTAATCGGCTCCACTTTGCTCTCCCGCCTGGAATGGGATAAAGTTCCCTCCAAGAGTGACTGCTCTGCCCCCTCCAGCTACGCCACTGCAGCAGGGGATGTTCACATTAGGCAGCATTGAGCTTGGGTCCTGCCAGAGATGGAGGAGGGAAAACAGGGCCAACCCTGCGTGTTTACTCTAAAGTAAGCTCCAGTATGGCCAATGGGGGAACTTCCAATCGGGTGTGCGCAGAAGATCCTAAGGTTGCTATTTAGAGGACACTAAACTTTAGAGGACTAAACAATTTAGAGGACACTAAACCCCAAAAACACTTTTTGGGAGGAGGAGGTCTCAGCAGGGCTGACTTCTGAGGAAGCAGCCTGCGGATCCCGCTCCAGGACTGCAAACCCATGGAAGTGACAAGTCCAGGTTCAGGCTGGGTGCCTCAGCCCAGATGCGCGCTTCACCTCGGAGCAAGTCCCGCTTCAGTTCAAGGGACTTCCGACGGGACGCAGCCTCTGAGCCGCATCTCAGTCCATCCTGGATGGGACACACGTGGCCTGGAAGCCGGGAGGGGCAGAGACCCAGGACTGGTGACAGCCCTGGCAAAACCCACAGCCCCAGCCTATGCATGTCTACTCAGAACAAAGTCCCATTATAGTCAAGAAGGCTGACTCCCAGGAAAGAGTGGATAGGATAGTAGCCTTAGGCTGCAATCGTAAAGAGACTTTCCTAGGAGTAAGACCCACTGAATACAATGGGGCTTACTTTTGAAGAGACATGTTTAGGATTGTGCTCTCAATGCCTAATCATATGCATGTGCACTCAGAAGTCAATGGAGAAGGAAAGTGTGGCTAGCTAGAGTCCAATCATGTCCCCTAAGCGAGTCTACTCAGAAGTAACTCCTATTTGTAGTCAATGGGACTTACTCCCAGGGAAAGTGTGAATAGTTTTGTATCCCGAATGTCCAATCCTATGCATGTCTACTCAGAAGTCAGTCCCATTATAATCAGTGGAACTAACTCGCTCCCATTATAATCAATGGCTCACTCACTCCCAGGAAAGTGTGGACAGGATTTTAGCCTCATGCTGCAATCCTAAACTCACTTTCCTGGGAGTAAGACCCATTGAATAGAATGGGGCTTGCTTCTGAGTAGACATGGTTAGGATTGTGCTCCTAGTGCCTAATGTGTACTCAGAAGCCCCTTTCTAGTCAGTGAAGGAAAGTGGAGCCCAATCCTAAGCATGTCTACTCCTTCTAGTCAATGGGTCCTACTCCCAGAAAAGTGTGTCTAGGAGTGCAGCGTGAGTGTCCGACCCTGTGCAAGTCTACTCAGAAGCCAGTCCCACTGTAGTCAATGGGCTTCCTCCTGGGAGCAGGGCCAGTGGTGGTGGTCTCTTACCTTGAAGGCGATGGGCAGGGTCTTGTTGCACCTCCAGTGCGTGGGCAGGACGGAGCAGAGGAAGTTGGGGCTGTCGGTGCGGACGAGCTCTCCGGGGTGGTCGGCCAGGACGTCCACCATGCTGCGGTCGGCGCCGCTCCTCAGCTTGCCCAGCAGGGCTCCTCCTCCGCCTCCTCCGCCGCTGCTGCTGCCGGTGCTGCTGCTGCCGGTGCTGCAGTTCTCGGGGCTCCCCAGCGGGAGCGGCAGCGGGAGAGGGACCGGCAGCGCTTCGCTCATCTTGCCCGGGCTCAGGGTGGTGGAGGGCGGCGTGAAGCGGCGGCTGGTGCTGGTATCTACGGGGATACGCATCACAACAGGCCTTCAGAGGCAGGCAGCAAGCAGCGGCTCCGCGCCGGGGGGCTTCGGGGGGCGCAGCCGGGGCGGGAGACCCACATACAGGGCACCGGAGCGCCTCCCGCACTCACCGGCGCCTTCACACCAGCATCCCTTGCAGCCTCTCTCCCTCTCTCTCCCTCCCTCTCTGTGGAAGTTTCTGCAAGTAAAGGTGGGTGTAAGTGTGTGTGTGTGTTCCTCTGTCCGTACAACTCTGTGTATGGAAGTTTGTGGTGTGTTTGTGCAAGTGTGTCTATATAAATCTGTATGTCCTTCTGGTACACACACTTACAAGCCTGTGTCCCTAAGTTTGTTGTGTGCCTCTTTGTGTGTTTGTATGTAAAGGTGTGTGTGTGTCTGTCCGTCTGTCTGTACAAGCGTGTGTACCTAAGTTTGTTGTGTGCCTGTGCGTTTCTGCAAGTGGATGTGTATAAATGTGTGAGTGTGTGTCTGTCTATACAAGCGGGTGTAAGTTTGTTGTGCGTATGCGTGCAAGTGTATGTATGGCTGCAAACCTAAAGACACTTTCCTGGCAGTAAGACTCACTTGAGACAATGGGGCTTACTTTTGAGTAGACACGGTTAGGATTAGTGTCTCGGTTAGTGCTCTAAATCTCTGTGTGTGTTTGCCTGTGTGTCTATGAGTGCAAGTGTGTGTCTGAGTGCCTATTGATGCGTCTAAGTGTGTTGTGTGTGCGTGTCTGATTGTCTGTCTATGTGTGTGTGAGCGTCTGTATGTGGATGCGTGTGTTTGTGTGCTGTGCAAGTGTCTGTGTTGGAGTGTGAAGAAAAACCTATAGATCTGGACTTCTTTCTTTCTTTCTTTCTTTCTTTCTTTCTTTCTTTCTTTCTTTCTTTCTTTCTTTCTTTCTTTCTTTCTTCCACCCCTTCGGGAATCACCAGTGTGATTAAAATCAAAGGCCCTTCCGAGATCCCACACACTGAGAAAAGTCTGGAGCAAAGGAAATGTCAGACATCCGTTCAAAACCACACACAGGCATAGACATAAAAAAAAATAAAAAGGAGGAGGAGGAGGAGAGGAGGAGGAGAAAGATCTAGACTTTGTCAGTAGTTAATTTCCTATCATTTTCCAAAGCCACCTCTCTCTGCCTCTGCCCTGCTTAGGATCCCAGTTCACCAGCATGGGTCTCTTCTGGCCTGAGAAACCTTGATCTCCAACAAAGAAGAGGGTGGCTTGAGGTTTGCAGAGGTCAACTGGCTATCACAACATTATATACTGTACTTCATCAAATATTTACAGGCGACTCTATAGAGAGTTTAAACACCGCAGAAATCCATTAATGTTCTTCTGCAGTTTTCCCCTTTCAAAGCAGCCTTGAAAAGCCCAGCTTGGGTGGTTGCTGTCCAAGGGAGGCTTGTTTGTGTGTGTGTTTGGGGGGGGGGGGGGCACGGATGGTGGGTTGGCAGGTTGGTGGGTTTGCAAAAGGGTCTTCTCGATGAGTAGATGCCAAAGGAAAAAAAAGAGTCTGTCTTTCTTTCAAGTCTTAGGAGCTTCTGAGCCAATGATGTGAAAGGAGGAGGAAGAGGAGGAGGGAAAGTCCATAGAAGTGGGGAAAAAAATAATAACCCCAAACCGTTTGGGTTGGGACTTGTGGGTAGCCTCTGTGGTTACTGCGTGCAGCAGCCAGCCAGCCACACACACACTTCTGAAGTCACCCAACAGTCTCCTGAGTCACTGCCAACTGGGTGGGGGGAAGATCTGCAGCGATCTTCCTCCAGTTCAGCCACAGGGGCAATGCGATCTCCTAGGGTTGGACCCTTAGCAGCAGGTGGAGCTACGTTTTGGGGACCATCTCTTCTTCCAGGGCCCCCCTTCTCTTCTCCTCCAACACAGGTGCCTCCCGCTCGCTGCAATAGTCTCCAAGAAGCCTCCTGGCCACAAATTTGGGTCTCCCCAAAAAACTCTCCCAGTCCAGAAAGCAGGGATCGCCTCAGAAAGATCCCAGAAGTTCTCAAGGAGAAAGAGTTGCCTGGTGTTCAGCAGCCTTCCAGCCCTCCAGGCTGCTGCTGCCGCTGCTGCCCACAGAAACTGGCCTCTCCAGCTGTGCTTGACCTTCCTTGCGGCGCTGTTGCTTTGCTCATGCTGCGCTGCCTGCCTGCAAAGAGCCTGCCCCGGTCCCCCTCCTGCTGCTGCTGCTCCTGCGCGCGCCTTCTGGCTCTATGAATGGAGAGTGCCTGGAAATGAATGTGCTTTTACAGTAAGGGAGTCCAGAGGAATGCCATTCCCAGGGCTCATTTGCATAACGGAGCGCCCTGGCCAATCAGGGCTCTTTCCGGGATGGAGCAGGGCGCGGCTCCAGCGCACCACCGCCCCAGCTACTGAAGAGAGGAGCGCGCGCGCACAGAGCAGCCTTGCTGCTGCTTATATGCAGGGCTGTGAGCTCCTGACTGGGCCTTAGAGCCCAATCCTATGCATGTCTACTCAAAAGTAAGTTCCATTGTAGTCTATGGGGCTTACTCCTAGGTAAGTGTGGAAAGGATTGCAGCCCAAGAAACCAATCCTGTGCATGCCTACTTAGAAGTTCCATTGTAGTCTATGGGGCTTACTCCTAGATAAGTGTGGAAAGGATTGCAGCCCAAGAAACCAATCCTGTGCATGCCTACTTAGAAGTAAGTTCCATTGTAGTCTATGGAGCTTATTCATAGGTAAGTGTGGATAGGATTGCAGTCAAGAACCCAGTCCTATGCATGCCTACTCAAAATTATAGTCCATGGGGCTTACTCCCAAGAAGGTTTGAGTAACTTACCTGAGAGTAAGCTCCCTGGAATATAAAGGGGCTATAAGTACAACCAGTGCTATTTTTCTGGAAAAATAGGGGCTGGTTCTCACCTGTGCGTGTGTGCGGGTGTGTGCATGTGCACATGCCGGTACTCACCCACAGAGGTGCCAGTACACAGTACAGGTTCATACCCCCTCAAAAAGACCCGAGTATATAAGGGTCTATAAATAGACACACTATGGTTGTGCTCCAAATGGCCTCAGAAATGCCACTGACAGCCAATCCTAGGAGTGTCTACTCAGAAGTAAGTCCCATTGTAATTAATGGGTTTTACTCTCAGGTAAATGTAGATAGGATTGCAGCCAAAGGCAACCCAGTGACTTGCAAGCCAGAGGCTCAGTTTTTTCTTCTCTCCCAGGCACATGTGCTTCCCTTGTCATACCAGGGAACTGGACACTGAGAAGGCCACTGGGAAGCAGCAGATGAGTGCCACCCCACTGCTTCTGAGCTTGTTCATCCCACCTTCTAAACTGGGAGGAATACTCTGGACATACTGGGAAGTGAGTGAGAAATGTGGGCTGCTACCTCCTCCTCTTCCTCCCCCATTTTACAGCTCATTTGCCTCCATCTGCTGCTAAGCGTGGAGAAACACCACAGATGTAATTTGTCTGTGAAACTCCCTGTCACAAGATGTGGTGATGGCATCTATCCTAGATGCCTTTAATAGGCCAGGTTTCTGGAAGAAAAGTCCATCACAGGTTACATGATGGGTGTGTGCTAACTCCTGATTTTAGATGTGAACTCTCAGGGGAGGACATCAGAATGCAGGTCTCTTATGTACACCTGAAGCATTTGGTGGACCACTGTGAGATACAAGAAGCTGGATTAGATAGATGGGCCTTTGACCTGATGCAGCAGGGCTTTCCAAGCACTGTGGAGAGCAAATGAAGATTCCCATCTGTTGTCGGCCCTGCCAGGACCTTCCTCCCCACACTCCTCACTTTCTTGAGGGTGCCTGACAGTTTCACCTGCTCCTGAAGTGGTGGAGGAAGGAAAACAGGCCTCCCTCCGCCAGGAGTCTTCTGACCTGCACACATCCTCCCCACCACAACCCTTTTCCTTTGGGGCCTTGAAAAATGCTTTGAAAGAGTTGCCAGGGCTGGGCGTAGAAGTCACTGAGGCGTTCTATAGATACACAGCTAACTGTGGTTTGTGGCTCTACAGTGCAGGCCCAGGTGACAGGCCAGAACCCCCCAGGCCTAGGCAGGCAGTCACCACAGTATCCCTGCCACTGACTCCTTAACCCTGGCTTTCTCCCCTCTTTTGTCTAACAAGCTCGGCCTGGAGCGTTCTTGAATCATCTGTTGCTGGATCATGGCCTAGCCCTGTGCTCATGCCAGCACCCCAGCCCTCCATTTGGTGTTGGCAGCCTGTGGCTCTTACAGGCAGCTCTCAGCCTGAGAAACAGTGCTGCCCAGAAAACACCAAGTTGGCTTTAGGAGGCCAAGGAAGTTGGCCATGTGCTGGGAGCAAGTGTATGGCTAAAATGGGATGTGGATCCCACTTGCTCAATGATCCCACTTGCTCAGTGGTCACCTGCTGCTTGGGTCACACTCTTTTCAAGCCCTGACATGAGGAATGTCATTCATTCTGCATCCTGAGAACTCAGCACTGCATTATGTCCACAATCACAAACTTTGCAGTTCTTCAAAATGTCTTCATACGTATAGAGAGGTCTATTTGGGAGTGCTGCTTGTCACAAACATAATAGTTAGAGCTGCTGGTCATTGCTTTAATGTGACCAATAGATGCAGTTTAAGGAATGTCTTTTAACATGATCAGAAAAAAGTGTAAGAAAACCAGGCCAGCATTGGCTTGTCTTTGATACTCTGCTGTCACATAAGCAGGAAAGTTGTGGTTAACTCAGTGCAGGTTGCCCTGCTTCAAAAATACAGGATTTTCTACAATGGCTCTTCATGGAAGCTAGAGTGGTGTTGTAGACCGTATGTTGGAGACTGCAGGTTAAATCCCTGCTCATAGTGTGGCCCTAAACTAGTCACTTTCTTTCATCCCAACCAAACTTACAGGGATTTTGTGATTATAAAATGGCAGGAAGCTTGGATGAAGTCCGTCTCCACCCTCCCCCCCAGAAAAAAATTGCAAATGCACAGTCATTACTGATGTGCCCAATGAAAAGAATTTAGATAATCCATGAACTGACCCTCATATCAATTACCTATTGCTCAAAGTTCTGGGCAGGTGCATCGAAGTCAGCTACTACTGGATGATCTTGTGTGTGAGGTAAGAGAACTAGTCAAACTTCCAACTTTTCAGATTCAACCTATTCTGCAAACTGAATTAACTAACCAACCTGAATAAAACAAAGGTTGAAAAGAAAAACTCCATCCTGTTTTTATATTTTCTGTGCCTGGTGTTGGTAGGACTGATCAAATAAAGCAGGGCAATGGAAGTCCTACCCATGGCCAGGTCTCTCTACTGCCCTCTCTACAAACCTTTTTTTCTCAGTTGCAATGTGTCTATCTAGCCGCTAGTTTTATTTTCCAGGCAAAGTTGGTAGATGCACTTCTCTGGTATTTTCTCAAGAAACCAGCTTATGTGAAACAAATGGAAAATTACAAGAGAAACCAGGTACAAACTGCAAAAGAAGAGATTCCAGTTGGATATATCATAACGGGAAGAAATTCCTGAGGTGAGGGCAGTTTGGAAATTGAACAGATGACCAATGGCCAAGGGAGGTGGTGGACTCTCTCTCTCCAAACAGAGCCACATGTTGCAGCAGCTGTAGGATAAGTTCTTGCTACAGGCATGGGTTGGACTAGATGACCTTTTATGAAAATGAAAGGTCCCTTGTATGAAAATGACCAGAAAAAGAATCACTTCCCCTAATGCTGTATCCTACTGGTTTTTTTTGTCTTCCTTAAACCCTGTCACATCTGGCACACAGTCCAAATGGTCTGCTGTTGTATCTCAGGGTAGTGTAACAACAAAGATATCACTAAGTAGTCAAAGTCTGCTACTACTGTATGATCTTGTGGTGTGAGGTAAGAGAACCAGTCAAACTTCCAACTTAGTGTAACCACTAAGTTACAGAGGGTTATTGTTTTTAATGTTTTTAACTTATGTCTGTTTTTAATGCTTTTAATTGTTTTTTAATATTTTTAATTTGGTTTATTGTTAGCCGCCTTGAGTCAGCTATAGCCCTAGAAAGGCAGGAAATAAATTTACTAAATAAATAAATAAGTTGTCACCAAGTA
This sequence comes from Cryptoblepharus egeriae, assembly GCA_030015325.1. Lineage (NCBI taxonomy): Eukaryota > Metazoa > Chordata > Lepidosauria > Squamata > Scincidae > Cryptoblepharus > Cryptoblepharus egeriae. Next base: position 50,640,383 of record JAREYC010000005.1, on the reverse strand, counting down.
GTGTAACCACTAAGTCGTCACTAAGTAGTCTTAAGTCAGCTATACTGGATGATCTTGTGGTGTGAGGTAAGAGAACCTGTCACACTTCCAACTTGGTGTAGCCACTAAGTTGTCACCAAGTAGTCTTAGGGTAGTATAACCACTAAGTAGAAATTTCAAGAGAGAATTAGCATTCAGATAACCTGTAAATTCAGGGTTTTCCCCTCCAGGAATTAATGGGATCATAGGAATGGGATGGTGGAATCATGTTCGCATGCTGGCTGCTGATGTTCATCATGCTCTCTGGCACTTTGATGGTAGGCACATGTGGGTGCCCCCTTCCTCACCTCTCCATGCCAGCTAAGCAGGTCAAGGGGAAAGCTTTCAACTCAAATTCTGGGGGGATCATGGAAGAAAGGCGTGCATGGAGGAGGAAGAAAAAGGGGAACCGGTTTCCCAAGAGAGTGGAAGGCGCGTTAGTTCAGCAAAGACGGTTGCAAAAAGCGTGTGCATGGAAGAAACCGCAGAGATCTGGAGAGGGGGTGGTGCAATCGCCCAGAGGAAGCCACCTCCAGGCTTGGGGCTCTGGGGCTGCCCACAGTTGGCTTGCACAACCCAGCCAGGAAACCTCAAGCCCAGCATGCTTTCAGCTGCAGCCCAAACTTTTGCATAAGTTCTCCCCCCTGCAGTGACTCCTGGCAGGCGCTAGAGGGAGCCCAAAGCCTTGGCAGCTCTGGGCCAGTGGCATAGCTAAAGGGGGTGTAGCATTCAGGCTTGGAGGGAGCCTCAATGAAGGGTGCAAGGGATCACTCTCCTCGGGGGGAGGGGAAGCAAACGGAGCCTAGAATGGCTCCAAAGGAAAAAGGCTTCTTGCACAAAGCAAGGGTGACCACATCTCATAACAAAAAAATAGAACCCCCAAATGTAGGACACACAACAAAAATAGGACCTAAAATATAAGCTGAAAACATTTACATATATATTGCTTTCATATGGTTAATTTAAACACTTATTATTAAATTTACAACTATTACATACAGGTGTCCTTCATAATCTGCTCGGGTTTCATTCTGGAACCTCCTGTGGTTAAAAAAATCAGTGGATAAATAAAACAGTAGAAATATATATATTTCCATTTCCAGGTATGTTGCTCTTCCATTGCGCCTAATGGAATAAGGCTGGGTCTCAATATCTGCATGGGTTTTGATTCTGAGACTCCTTGCTGATACTAAAAATGTATTAAATAAAGGCAGTTAAAAATATAAAGTGAATCCCTTTACAATGGTTTTAAAACAGCTTTTTTACTGTTGTAGAAGGGCAGTCAGCAATTATAAATGCAAATGACCCCTTGCCTTTGCCTGGCTCAGCTGAAGAATGATTGCTTGCATGACTGCATCTCTAAAAATGTAGAAAAGCAGTTGTTAAAATTTTATTGAGTAAAATCCATGTATTTAAAACATCCATGTATAACAATGTTAGTATAATTTATTACAAGATGGCTACATGCTGCCAGCTTACAAGGAAGAGAAGGACAATGAAGATTTTTTTTACACAAGACATAAAGGAGAGGACATGTCTTGGTAAATGAGGACATATGGTCACCCTGGGTGTGACTCCCTCCAAGAGTGACTGCTTCGCCCCCCTATAGCTACGCCACCGCACTAGGGAGCCCACCTATTGGTGTGCCCAGGCACTGCCTACCTCTGCCTGCGATCTGCCTTAGCTCAACCGGTGAAAAGACAGGATAAGATCAGCAGAGACAAGCTGGGAGGCTTTACTGGGACTTAACGCTGGAATTTCCAGGGAGGTCTCTGCAGAAGCTGAACCTTCTTCCCTGATGCAGCTTCCTCCTCCTCCTCCTCCTCCTCCTCTGCACCAACCCTGCATTTCCACCTCTGCAACCATTAAAAACAGAACCCACAAAAAGCAGGGGTGATTCACCCTGCAGATCTCACCAAACTAATCTGGCTGATTAAGAGTAGTAGCTCGTCTGGGGAGACTCAGGGAGACTCCTTCCTCCTTCAATCAGCCTTAACACTGACTCAGGCTGCAGTCCTATGCATGTCTACTCTGAAGTAAACCCCACTGAGTTCAAAGGGACTTACTTCCAGGAAAGTGTTCTTAGGATTGCAGCCTGGGAAAGTTCAAAATAAATAAGCTGTCATCTGATGGGATGATCAGGCAACCACCCTAAGGGCGTATAGGACCATCATAACTTTTTCTTTCCAGATCCAGTAATAAGTGGGGGGAGGAATCGTTCAGAGACTGTGCCTATAATAGGCAGGGTGACCATATGTCCTCTTTTTCAGTACCTGTCCTCTTTTTAAACTTGGTGTCCCGGAAAAAAAAACTTCATTTCCCTCCTAACCCCAAAGCAGGCAGCATGGATCCTTCTTGTAATTCCTAAATTAGATGTAGGCTGCAATCCTAAAAATACTTTCCTGGGAGTAAAACCCATTAAACACAACGGGCTTACTTTTGAGTAGACATGGTTACTAAATTATATGTAATGATTTTAAATTTACAGTGCAATCCTAAGTATGTCTACTCAAAAGTAAGTCCCATTGTGTTCAATAATACTTACTCCCAGGAAAGTATCTTTAGGATTGCTGCCACAGTGTTTAAATGAACCACATGAAAACAATCTATATGAGTGTTTTTAGCTTTTATCTTGTCATGTCCTACATTTTTCTTAGATGTCCTACATTTTTGGAGGTCCTCATCCTCTTTTTTTTTTGTTATGTCATATGGTCAACCTGGTGAGAGGGGAGAGGACGGTAGGGAGAAGCTGCACCTACATCCCTGACAGCTCTGCGATGGGGCTCCATCTTAAGACTTACACCTCAATCTTATGCATGTCTACTCAGAAGTAATTTCCATTATAGTCAATGAGGCTTCCTCTCAGGGAAGTGTGGATTGGATTGCAGTCTTAGGGCTTTGCAACTTCTCAAGCAGATTACAGACCAAACAAACCATGCGGGTGATGGAGGGCAGCGTTCCTCATTCAAGCTCAATACTACGTGCCTACTACCAGTTGTAAAGGTGGCTGGTGGTGAGTGGTGTTCTTGCTCACCAGTGATGAACCCTCACTTTGCATCAGTGAAGTTGGCAAGTCCTAATATCAGTCCCTGATGGAGTGGAGGAGTCTCCATTCCCTATTCTCAGCATTGCGTGCAATCCTAAGCATCCCAAAGGCACTAGATGCAACTAGCAGAGTCCTAATCGATAAGAGCACAATCCTAACCATATCTACTCAAAAGTAAACCCCATTGTGTTCAGTGGGTCTTACTCCCAGAAAATTGTCTTTAGAATTGCAGCCATAGTGTCTTTAGCTCCACTTGGAAGGTGTTGGAGGATCCAGATGGAGGAGGCAGGGGGCACAAACCCAGCAAGACTTTAGAGCTGAAGAGACCCTGGAATGGGAGGCTTCCAGGACAGAATGACCAGATGTCCTCTTTTTCCAGGACATGTCATCTTTTTTAAAGCCTTGTGTTCAGTAAAAAATAAAATCTTCATTGTCCTCCTTTTCCTTGTGATCAGGCAGCCTCCTTGTAATTAATGAGCTATATGTAATAAATTCTATGTAATAATTTTAAATTTAATCACAAGTAAAATATTGTATCAATGAACCACATGAAAGCAATTATATGAGTGTTTTTAGCATTTTTTGGGGGCGGAGGTTCCTACATTTTGGGGGGCCTTGTCATTTTTTGTGGTTGTGACTTATGGATAAGGTCCCCCAAAATGTAGGACAGCCAATAAAAATGTAGCACACGACAAAATAAAAAGCTGAAAACATTAATACATATTGCTTTCATGTGGTTCATTTCAACGCTATATTACGTATTATTAAATTTAATTTTCAAACTATTACATATAATTTATCAGTTACAGGAAGGCTGCATGCTGCCTGCTCACAAGGGAAGAGAAAACAATGAATTTTTTTCCAGGAAACAAGGCTACCAAAAAGCATATATCCTGGAAAAAGAGGATATATGGTTAGCCTGATATGCAGGCGCAATACTCAGGTGCCTAATAGATGCAAAGCGTTTTTGTTGAAGAAAATGTATTTTTCTACTGCCTGTTGTGCAAAGTTGCATCGCTTGCAAACCGATTTTTAAAAAATTATTTTATAAAATAATCTAGATTCTAATTAATTCCCTTTGAAAGAAATTCCACCGATCGCCTGATGAAACTTGCTTTCAAACAAACAGAACTGGGAACCCCAAACTTAATGCGGTTGCTTTCCCTCTAAATCTGAAACTGGTTTGACCACAACCAATATTTACCATAAATAAGTGTTACAATAAATGTTGATACACATACACACACTGTATATTTTCGGTTCTTTAGGGCTTTTTTTACAATAGTTGGTGGATCAGTGCGTATAATTCTGCTTTTCTCGGTGCTCTTTTTTCTACCTTGTTTTTCCAAAGAAAAGAATTAGAGCACAATCCTAACGATGTCTACTCAAAAGTAAGCCCCATTGTGTTCAAAGGGTCTTACTCCCAGAAATGTGTCTTTAGGATTGTATCCTTAAATCTTCATCCTTAATCTCAAAGCTAGAATGCACAGGAGATCTAAGCTATGCTAATAATAGGAAACCTCCTTTCCTAGGAGGGGTAAAATTGGGGCGATCTCTACCACCGATTAGAGGAATTACTGCTATTCTGCAGCGCGACGCTGCCCAGGTTTACTCAGAAGTAAGTCCCAGGTGTAACAGGACTTGCTCCTTACAATAGTGCTTTTAGGGCTGCATCTTCCGCAGTTCATAAACAGGAACGGCTCTTTCACCCACACACATTAAATACAGACTCCTGAAAAGGTTTTGATAGGACTCCTCAGAGAAGCAAAAGTCCCCAAAAGTCTGCGCTTCTGCAACACAAAAATCTCATTGAAATAAATGGATTTACTTCTGATTAGATGGTGTATAGGATTGGGCTGAAAATCAGTTAATAAGTTTAATAAGCTTGGTTGTTTTAACTGTCCCTTGGGAAGAAACAGGGTCTGATCTTTCTTTCTTCCTTTCCTTCCTTCCTTCCTTCCTTCCTTCCTTCCTTCCTTCCAATTATATTACTCATCTTCCAGACTAAATAATATCTGGAGCCCTCTCCTTTAATTAAAATTAGAAATACACCAAATTGTTTAGTAAGGCGACAGGGAAAGGCTTCTTTTGACTGCAAAATGTTTAAAAAATACATTTTGAAACACATTAGCTCCTTTCCCAGGTTGATCCCCAACTGAAAAGGAGTCAAATGATACTGAGAAGGATAAAGGCTGCAATCCTAAGCATGTCTATTCAGAAGTTCCATTGTGTTCTATGGGACGATGGGTGCAATCCTAACCATGTCGACGCAAAAGTAAGCCGCATGGGTCTTATTACTCCCAGGAAAGTGTCTTTAGGATTGCAGCCGAAGTCTTTGAAAGCAGAATTCGTGTCTTCTATACAATGCTTACACAAAGCATTTATCTTCTGTACAAAGCTCTCTGTCCTCCATTCTATATGGTCACTCTGTTGAAAGAGCCCGACCTTTCCTCAGAACAAGGCACTGCCCTAAGAAATAGCACAGGAGTAACAAAATAGGAATACCAGGGCATTTGCATCCAGATCTGCTGTGGCCAGGAGTGCCAGATCAGTTGGCTTCATGAGATCCTGGAACCTTTTCAGCAGGATCCTGCCCAGTGACTTGGGAGTCAGTCCCACCCAATGCCAACAGCCAGGTTTCTTGGAAGGGATGGTAGGGGGATGCAATAGAAAGAGAAAGAGATGCCATCAGGGCACCACAAGGCATCCTTCAGCCTCATGTGTATTCAACTCTCATTGTACATAATGGGGCTTACTCCCAGGACAGTGTGGACAGAATTGTAGACTAACGGCCCAATCCTATTCCTTTCTACTCAGAAGTTAATCACAATAGGATTGTAGACTTAACAGCTCAATCCTATGCATGTCTACTCAGAAATTAATCTCATGGTATTCAATGGATCTTACTCCCAGAAAACTGTGGATAGGATTATAGCCTAAAAATTTCATTGTGTTCAATGGGGTTTTCTCCGAGGAAAGTGTGGATAAGTCGGATTATAGCCTAACAGCCATATCCTATGCATGTCTCAGCAATTAATTTCATTGTATTCAATGGGGCTTACTTCCAGGAAAGTGTGGATAGGATTTATAGCTAAAAATCTCACTGTGTTCAATGGAACTTTCTCTCAGGGAAGTGTGGATAGGATTATAGCCTAGCAGCCCAATCCTATGCATGTCTACTCAGAAGTAAATCTCACTGTGTTCAGTGGGGCTTTCTCCCGGGAAATGTGGGGACATGCACATCCTAACTGTCACACACACAGGACACACACAGAGACGTTTCCCAAATATTAGACATGAGACTTGCAAATCACGTTTGTTTCTATTTATCTTCTTTGAGTTTCTTTTTGGGGCCACGGTGTGGATTTTATCTTTGAGAATCCATTCAGCCAGAACCCTGACCATCTCTCTCAAAGCACCTCCTCTTGCGATCCTAGTCTGGACACTTTCTTATCATCATCATCATCATCATCATCTATAACTATAAGTTCCCAAAGCAGCTTACAGAGAAAACAAGGAGACTTGACTTCTCTGAGTAAGCATGCATAGGATTGCGCTGAAGGAGAGTGCACAGAAAAGTCAGAAGATCAGCATTTTATATGGGTAGGATAGGATATGGAGAAGAAGGTGGTATCACCTTCTAGGAAAATAGCAGCTTGTCACTTAAATTTGCTTTATTTGAAGAAAAATAGGCACATACACATTTGGAAATGACCTGAAAGCTACATCTCCATGAATAGAAGGATACTTTACAAAGGAAAAGCATGGCATGCACTGGCTGAGTTTGATGCAAAGGCTCTTTCTGTGAAGGTTTTTAAGAGGTCCTTTTTAAAAAAGAGGTTTTTTTTAAAAAGAGTGAAAAAGAAAATACAATTCAGTACTGAACAGTCTCTTGCTGTAACTCTTCCACCCTTCCCCACCAATCTTTATTACAGTGGTGCAGGAGAAACTACTTGAATCCCTCACCCATTAATTAATGTTTCTGTCTCCAAAGATTCCCACCATGAAAAGCATCAGGCTTTTAGGCAACACAGTCTGCAAAATCTTGGGAAGCAAGAAAGACCAACAAATGATTTTTAAAAACTTTGTATATTGCAAAGAGGGGAAAAGCTTGGAGGAAGCATGTAATTATAGCCACTGTTATGGGGAATCATTTCTGCAAATGATATGCTGCATTGAGCTGTTTGCTTTGTGCTATAAGAAAGCACTGAAAATATTTTACAGAAGCAGCAAAGCGATAGCATGTTTACTCAGATGTAAGTCCTGTTAGGTTTAGGGAGGCTTACTCCCAGGAAAGGGGGGAATAGGATTGCAGCTTAAAAAAATTAAAAACATGCATTGACTACATATATTTCCCTATTGGAAACCCTTGAACTGCAGCATCAATAATAGTTTGGTCTCACTCATGCAGTCTGCATTAAAAGGAAAGTTTTCTGGATCAGGACCCTGAGATGGCTGATTTTCAATATGTTCCAGAGAACTCAAGGGTTTCCTACAGGTTTGTCAGGTTGAACCAACAAAAAATAAACAATTGTAGACAAGCTTTCCTTAAATAAAATGGCTTTTTGGTCACCATTCATCCTATTCAGCATGATGAAGTCTGGAATCCTAAGCTCAATTTAGGCTGTCCTAAGCACCAGCATAAGTCCTGTGCTGACCTGGGGAGTATCACAAAAGTGCTGTAAGACATGTACCACTGCTGGGGGAAGGTTAGGCCAGTATACAGACATGCCCTAACCTCCCTACATCATCACAGGAATGGTAAAACTGATGAGTTGTGCCAGCCTAAGTTATGATTGCACCCAAAGTCTCAGAAAATTGAGTGCATTCTCTCTGGCCCTATGGAGCAAAGAGGATTTCATTCTCAACCATGTCTTTCTTTGATTCAGAGCAGGAAAGATGCCAAATCACTGAATCCTGTCCAGGATGTGGGGGTTATGTGGCAGATGTACTCAGTTTGTCTGTAACACCTGGATGATGGTGGTTCTCCAGGATTTTGAATGAGGTTTCTCCCCAGCCCTATCTGAAAATGCCCTTGATTGAATATGCCTTCAAAGTGTTGCGTTCTGCTGCTGGGCTACTGTCTCCTTCTCCCCCCACCACCCAACAGGTGAATTAATGTGGAAAGAGTTCCTTGATTGCTGACAGTTTGAACCAACTTCCCCTGAACTGTTGACAGTTAGGATGAATTAGTTATTATTCAACACTTTTACAGTTTGCCCCTAACCTTTTACTCACAGCTCTGAGCTCTCACAGTGGCCTAATATGGTGCAGGTCTTATAGAATGTCTACCATTATAAATATGCCTCATGTATAACATGATGGTATTATTAGTAGTAGTAGTAGTGTTACCTTCCTGTGTATGTCACCCAGTGTGGCTCATATCCCCACGCTTGCCCTAGCAATGTGACTGTCTTTGAATTACCTTCATCAGCACTGGATGTCTCAGCAGGACACACAGAAAGGTTTACTCCATTGGTTCTTCCTCCCTAACACTATCTCAGGTCCACACCATCTGGTCAATAGGTAACTTTATATAAGTATCTTATCTTTCTTCTCTGCTTTTTTCCTTCTTGTATCATGTTTTGGATTTGGATCTATAAAACGTTCCACATGTTGTTAATAAAACTTAAGGTAAAGGTCCTCAGCAGGTTGTCCTGCCTGCCATGACAGGCTGCAGGTTTCCCTGCTGCTTATACAGGCACCAGCCACAGCTGTTGAGTGTTGGGTGCAGCACTTACCCCTGATTCAGCTGAGAGCCAGCACTGTCCAAAGATGCCCCTACGGTCACTTGATTAGTATGACTGCTGTTTACCTTCCCTCCAAGGTGGTTTATCTACATGCATTTCCATGCTAAGTTGGCAGGAGCAGGAGCATTATTTATAATGGACAGGAGCTCACTCTGACTTGCAGCACCCGGGTCTCAAACCCTGGGCTCTCAGGTGATAGGCATGGTGTCTTAACCAGCTGAGCCACTGCAACCCTATATATGTTGTAAATAAATAACAACAGTCTCCATATTACAGAAAAGGAGAGTTTGACTTATCAAAGGCCAGTTAGTAGAAATTCATGAATGTGATTTAATTAACAAGAGGTGGGATTCAATCCAAGGACCTCTTGACTTTTATTTAGCTCAGTCATTTGCACTGCTTGTCTTTTCTGGTTTGTCTGTATCCTTTACATTTGTTTCTAGCCATCATAACCCCATTTAATGTACACTATAGACTTTTTAGCTCCCTAACAGATAGCACCTGCTTCTTTGACCCCATCAGACTGTTTGGCAGGCATCCCACATATTTTTGAGTTCCATACTCAAGCAAATCCCAAGAGACCTCCATTGCCATGTTTCATGTACACATGCTAGCTAAAAGGGTGGTATATGAGAACAACTTAAATACAGCGCACCAGATGGTTGGATGATGCAGATTACCAGCTCTCCACAGGGCTATGCGGCCATGTGACTATTGGTCAGTGAGGTTAAATAGTTGACCATTACAACACAGGTAGATTTATTTTCCCAAACCCAATTACAAAATGCGCTCCAACAAGCAGTGTGACTCTTCTTACTAAGCAGCACTAAAATATGATCTGGCTTTGTAAACCTGCTGCATTAAAACCTCATGCTGAAATATAGAACCACTGGTGGTTTTGTGGTGGCTAGGTAATACAAGGCTTCACCACCTGGCAGACAGCTTCAGGTTGATTCACTGCTATGTGATACTATAGGGTTCTTGATGTTTATCAGCACATCAGTGCCATGGCTAACTGGTTTTTTGATGCTCTATTGTGATCCATACATCAAGATCCAAGAAAGTGGTTTCTAACAGCCATTTATGTCAGAGATGTGCCAACATCTTAGTTAAGCACTTCCTGTACATCCACTATCCAAGGAATGAAAGCTCACAATGATTCTTAGAGCATGGTTTTGTTTCTGAGCTGTGGAGACACCATCATCAAGGCTTTCATCAGTGGACTGAATTAGAGATGGGGTAAGATAGCTAAACTGAAATGCACATGCCCATTTACCACGATCAACACCACTAATGCATTTTCACAACCACAGTCAAAGCCACAAGTTAATCTCATAAATTTTTTTTTTCACTTAACATTCCAACTGCAACTGTCTTCTCAGAGTGCCTTTATGATTCTCTTGTTTCCAATGATATATTGGGAGCTAGTCATACTTAACAGTCACTTTCTGTATGGGTTAGCTTCATCTGATTGACAATGGTGAGTTTACGGAATAGGATTCTGAACAGGAAGGGGCTTTGTCAAATGATTGAGACCCAGACCCTAAAGATTCTGAGCACAAGAAAAATGTGATGTCCTATAGGTAGATATTTTTGTTGGAAACCTGCATTGAATTTCAAAAGTTTTTAAAGGTGATTGGATAAACTGTATTAAAATTAAATTAAAATGTGTACCAGGTGACATGAACACACAGACAAAATATCTGATGTTTTATAATAATACCACCATGTAATATATAGGTTCATCATTGGGTGACACATTGGCCTCCTGCACACATGCTCCATCATGGAATGACACACATTTACATGTTAGTTCCAGTGATTTCAACCTGTCTTCCTCACATTGCTTAACTTACGGTTAGACTTAGGATTGGAGCACAAGCCATCAATTCGATTCCCCTTTCAAGAAAATGCTTCTTATTGAGACTTTCTATTTTTCTATAACATCCTTCTACCTTCTCAGAAGGTAACATCTTTCTGAATCCCCACTTAGGTGGTGAACAATGTATTGTAATGTGTAACAGCAACACAGTGGGCCAGCCTGGATATTTTCAAATCTGATCATATGAGATGATGTGCATGCCCATAATTTTAAAGTTGAAACATGCTCCATGCAGACAATGGCACATGGCATATCAACATCCTGGCTTCTAATTTCCCCCAGAATACTCCTGACACACACTAGGGGATGGTTCAGCATCTACACCAGAGGTCTTTAAACTTTTTGGCAGGAGTTGGCTTGCAGATGAAGTATGGTTTATTGAAAAGGTCCACCACACATTAAACACTCAGAAAGCCTGGTTTTGGATCAGGGATCTCCAAATCTCCCTTGGTGAGCCTTCAATAGGCCCTTGGGCAAGACTTGTAATCCTCCAGAGGCAAGAGAGTTCTGCTCTCCACACCTCTGGAAGGTATTTTGAGGGCTGGCATGGCTGCTTGCACTTCCTCCCTCAGTGTATAAAAGTTCTTATGAGATATGGGTTGAAGATCACTCTCTCCCTGTGTGTTGGAAAGTGTTTATGAACTGATTTGAATTCATTCATTCATTCACTCACTCACTCACTCACATCGGTGATTATCTAGGAGGATTTCCTGCTACAGGCATGGGGTTGGACTAGATGACCTACTGGGTCCCTCCCAACTCTGTGATTCTATGTTCTGTCATTAATATATTCATTTATGCAAATTTATTCAAATTTGAAATGTAAATCAATTCTTTTTTTCTTCTGGCAATCTACACAATGTCAGAAAGAAAATATGGCTCTCCTGCCAAAAAGTTTAGAAACTCTTGTTCTAGTCAATCTTCCTAATAGATAGTTATATAATTTTTTTCTGAAGGAGACAAAAAATGGTCAAGTGAACTGGTTCTGAATCTTCAGTCTGACAGACATTGTTACAATTGAATTCACAGCTGATTTGCTGGATTTTGGTAGGATTTATATCCTGACCCTATATAAGTTCTACAATTAGGAATAAGACAAAACAGCTAAAATACAATGAAAATAACCTCCATCATTTTGATCAGCTTTACCAGAGTGAAATGTGTTTAGTCTGGAGGAGTAAATCAGCATCAGTTCAAGTAGTTTTGCATAATTGGGAGGTAGACAGACTCTCTGCGGGGCTGTAATTTTACAGCTTCAAGAAGGATTGTACTTTATCTCAATCTTGATGGCTCTCTTCTTCAAAAAAGTTAATTATCAAAATTAAAAGCCTAATCAAGGTGCAAATATCAAAACCTCCCTTAATCTTGAAGCCAAAAGAGATCAAAGGTTTAAAAGGATGTTAATGCAAATGTATTCATCATCTTTGGCATGGAATGGTTACTTGTGAGATTTTGTCAGTCAACATGAAAAGTTTAAAAAAGTAACAGGGAAATTTACTGAGAAGCCTCCATATTTTCTAGGAAACTGCAGATGCTACATTTTTATTTTTTTGTTTTTTGTTTTATTTTGCAGCTTGCAAAACAAAAGCGAGGCTCACAGAACTGAATCTCAACATAACAGAATGCACCAAGTTAATTTCTGTGGTTTTATGCACTCACCACACTTTCAACTTTGTCTGAATTTATTTTTGAGATGCAGAATTTGTAGCAATTGTTCCAGGAAAAAAATTATGTGCATTCACTGAAATCTAAATCAAAAGAGAAGTTTGCTATCCCTCATGTTCATCCTCCGAAGAAATAATTAGGACACCTCATTTACATTCAGGAGCATTATAGAGCATGCTGCTTGATCACATCATAAGGATTTCTTATCTTTTCCTTTCCTGCTCATACTTTCCACACTCTGTCTTCAGGGAAATTGCTGACTCAAAATGTTTCTTAGATTTAGGGCCTTTCTCCTTGCCATCAATTCCATGGTAACTGCCAAAAAAACAGAAACAGCAACATGCAGGCTGCCCTGTTTTTATCATCTGCATTTGTTGGTAATATGTTTGTTCTGTGCTGTGGCTGTGGGCAATTTATGCCACAGCAAACCATTCTGAACACCGCGGCATGAAATCAAATCTGGGCTGAGACCAGCACACCACGAAGCATTTCATGGGCTGGCACAGCTGAAAGCATCACATAATTTTCCTCTCCCCAACCCCACCCCAAAGCTGCCAAAGGCAGAGATGGTGATCAAGTAAGGCCAATACTTACATTATCCAGAACCAAACTTTTTTCTTTTTGAAACATATTGTGCCTATACTAACCCAGCTGAAAATACATTGCAGAGAAATGTGTCACACAGTTCTGTGCTGCCGGCAAACCTTTCTCCATTCATTGCAATGGGGCAACTTCTGTGCTAAGAGCTGCTACTGGATCTGTGGAAGTGAGTAGAGAAGCTGCATATGGAGGCCTCTGTCCATACTGTTTATGGTTCAGAACAGGGTGACCATATAGAATGGAGGGCAGTGTGCCTCTGCCGTTAACCATTGCATAGAAAAGGGAATTTGGGCAGGTGCTGCTTGTTAAAACCTTCTAAAACTGTCTCAATTTCCCATTCTATGCAATGGTTAAAGGCAGAGGCACACTGTCCCCTATTCTATATGGTCACTCTGGGTTCAAAATGAATGTGACAATTAGGTTGTCAGGCTGAGTATGCAGTCTAATCCACACTTAGCTGGGCGTAGACCCCATTGACTATAATGTGACTTACTTATGAGTAGACATGCATAGGATAGGGCTGACAGTCACACTACCCTATAAAAGGCTTCTTTCTTGGCAAAACTCTTCTCAAAATACTCTTGCCAATTTCTGTACATTTCAAAAGTTATTTTCAGTTTTTTTGTCATGTTAAATGTTACCGTTAAAAAAAAAACTTAAAAGCTATAAACCACAAATCATCTACCCTGAAGTAGTGTCATCATTTTCATTGGAAATTTCATGGGAATTCAGTCTGATTTTAAGATTACTAAACCAATTAACTGCTGGTTAATTATGAGGCATGATTAATTAGAGAGACATTTTATTGCCTATAAAAGTAGTTTATAGCTGGTTAAAAATGGAGTTATTTTCCTTAATCAGAAGTAAACCCATTGTGTTCAGTAAGATTTTGGCTGTAATCCCATCTTACTGACCGAAAACACTCTATATATATAAAAAACTTAAAATAAGATGAGGAATGAAGCTGGAAGTGATGACCAATACTCATTTAAGTGGCAACCTTGAACTTTCTCATAAAACTTAATGCATCTGAAGGATATCAGTCAACACACTCCAGAGAAAGTAGATGGACTACTGTAGATAGGTACAGACACATTATTATTAAATAAGCCAAATATAACTATTCTGTAGCAGGAGAATGGATTTAAGAACTGGATTATATAAAGTATATCCCCCGTACTGTATTAACTTTGGATTTGAAATTTTGTTTGCATTAGAAATATACTGGAGACAGAAAAGGAAGCTGCGTGCTTAAATGCTTCTTTAAGTAATTGGTGTTGCCTGAAATGCCATCCAGAAATGCCATCCAAAGAGTTTCCAGCACACATTGATTACCTGTAATGTTTACAGGTAAGTTTAGGACACTTTCCTAGGATAAGCCCCATTGGACTTCTGAGTTGAAATTGAATAGGACTTCTGAGTTGACATGCATAAGAATTTCATTGTAACACAAATTTCTTTTATGCTTCTGAAAATAATTGAAAAGACTGCTTTACCAAAATTACCCATGAAATCACTGTACTATACATGGAAATGCAATAGATATTTGACTGGGGCTGCAATCCTAATCTCCAGTTAACAGCTAAATCCAGCATAAGTCCAATGCTGGCCTGGGGAAGTCACAAAAATGCCATAAGCCATTTCTGGACCACTCCAGGGGGCATTAGGCCAGTTCACAGACATGGACTGACCTATCCAGTTATGCCAGTTGAGTTATGTAAGCCTAAATTGGTTAGGATTGATAACAAAACTACTCTTTTGTTACAGAAAATACTATATCATTTAGTACTGGTGTTTCTGTGAACTTATACTCTGACTGTAGAATACTCTGTCATTCTCTGTCTATAGAATACTGTAGAATGGATGTTTTTCCATTAATAAAATTGTCCTACAGAATTAATTTAACAATTGATGTTCCACATTTAAAGATGATGTTCCACATTCAAAGTTGTTAAGGAAAAGCCAGTGTAGGATTACCCTTCTCAATACGCTTAGATGTTTAAAACAAGCTGTTAACATATAAAATACAAAACTATCAGTCCTAAAACATGGAGGGAAGATATGTTAAGTGAGTTAGAACTAAAATTCATGCACTGTTTTCTTCAATGCTTGTTATATCCTGTTATTAAATGAGATAAGATATATAAATGAATTAAAACAAAATCTGTCAGATGTACTTGCAAATAAATGTGTTAGGACAGGATGGCAGAATTATAGACCTCCCATTTAAGTAGTAACATCATTAATTTAAACAAGATCTATGTCTATCATATCTTTAAAAATTACAGCAAAACTATCAGAGTGGGTTTCCCCAAAAGCAAATCATTTTAGATTCTCCCATGCTTTCTAAATAGCCTGGAACTGGTTTTCTTTCGCAATCCCATTAGTCAAACCTCTCTTCCCCCAGATCAGACCATTCTCATTATCGCAGACCAACTGAGACATTTCCTTTCCCAAACCCCTCCCTTCTGAATAGAAAGAGAAATAAACCTTTACCAAAGATGCCGGTCATTGCTCTGTTTTTCCTCATCAGGTACATGGCCCAGGATAGGGGGGATGACATGCCAAGCTGACCATGGTTCATGGTTAAGTTTACTGTGAACAGTAGGCAACACACAGCGAAAACTAAATAAGAATGGGGCAGCTCTTCCTTTTCTCCTCACTCTTGTCCTACCCCAGAGATTTTTATTTAACACAAGCAAATTGAAAAATGGCATGCAGTCATGCTTAGTGTGTTGTTTTTCACTAACCAAACTCACAAGAGACTTCACTTCTTTTTTTGCCTCAGGCATTTATAGACTAGTAATTTTTATTTAGCTACTCAAATGATTTTTTTCCCATTGCCCAATTAGAGTGGAAAGGATTGATGGTAAAACTGCCCACTTCTGTTAGTAAAAATAAGATTAAACTTGTATGGGAGGATAATCTGCTGTTAGTAAGATATTTTCTGCAGGAAATTCTTGCACAGATAACGGAACAGCCATTGCTCAACAGTAGTTTTGTTAACACTGAAAACATTTTACACAAAGATTGGATGCTTATCTGAATAAGCACCCCATTTTGGGATGCTTTGGGTTCAGAAGAGGCAATCCTTATTTAAACATCAGACAATGAATTTGTGAGGCCAAATTTGTTCAAAAAGTAAAATTGGAGTTTCAACATAGATTCATTTTGTCTTGAAATCTATGATTTCTGTTTAAAGCTTGTGACTCTTCATGCAGTTCCAGGCACATAAATACCATTGAAAACTATGCACAAAGCTGCAGGAACAGTTGATGCACAACCCATTTAAAGGGGTGTTTCTTTTTATTGATAAAGTCAATGGAAATTTGTTAAAGCACAATAGCGTGCAGAATGAAGTACAGTGGATTGATTGAACGGTTGATTGATTGTAATATGGCCCTAAGTAAAACGTTTAAGAATATAGACAATAATTCTATCACAATTTTCAGTTGCCATATGGAAACTAGAAGTGGAAAGGAAAGACCCATTACACCTTGCAAATAGATTTACATAGGAATTTTTTTTTAAATTTTTTTGCTGTGACAGTGTGCTAAACAAACAGGCTAAAAACAAATTCTTAATCCTATTCAAACTTCAAGGAAAAGAAACTGACTTAAACGAGATTATTTTGGTTTAAGAGGGTTATGGACTGGGTTGTAATATAATAACTGGAGACAGGAATCAAAGAGCTAATTTGGGCACATTTGTGTCCAGTGGGATTTGTTTATTCCCTCCTGTATTTTAAATGCTTCAATATCATATCACAAATGGCTTTTTAAATTCTCCTGCGTTTTAAAGATGGTTTGCATGGGGAGGTCTAGAATCATGAGTCCAGAACTGCTCATCCTGGGGAGAGTGGATGAATTTTCTGATGCATCTAAGTGAATGTTATACATGTACAACAAAAAACCCAGATCCTTTTCTATGGTTGTAAAAGCTGAAAGAAAGAAAGAAAGAAAGAAAGAAAGAAAGAAAGAAAGAAAGAAAGAAAGAAAGAAAGAAAGAAAGAAAGAAAGAAAGAAAGAAAGAAAGAAAGTTTTGCAATTAGAAATATTCTTTAATTCCCCAGAAAAAAAATTGAGAATCTTTTGGTGGAAGGTGATGGTGACCTGCTTGCTACGACACATCCTTCAATATCCAAGAGACTGTTGCATAATCTTGTGTTGTAACACTATTTAACTGTAACAGAAAGGTTGTTGAGACCTTAGGAAAAAGTTTTAGCAACTATATGGCAAGATGTTTCCTGGGCTTTTCAAAGAACGGTTCAGCAAAGGTGCAGTAATAAACCATCTGGTGCGGGTGAGATAAAGCTCTCCTCAGGATAAGTCTTATCCATGTGATATCTAGGCAGGCCATGCTCTTGATGCAGGATTTGGAATGGATAGATATTGTTTATAAGATCCTTTTATGTTTCTGTTTTTATTCTTACCATGTACTCTCAGATTCAAAAATCAGAAGCAGTATAGATGGTTGTATCCATACAAGAAAATATGGATTTATAAGAAAAGCAGCATTTAGGAAAAAAAAAAAACAGGTTTGATAAAGTTTCAAGTCCAACTGTTAGGAATGCCCACGTAAACAAAATGTGTTGTTTTTTTATAAGGAAATTATTCTGGGAAATTATTCTCTGGCATTAAATGGAAGTGATATCTAGCAAATTTGGGTAGCAAAAATATGCGCATATAATTGAGAGTAAGCCTCACTGTGAACAGCGGAATTTACTTCTGAGTAGACTTGTGTAGAGCTGCGGTGGCTCAGTGGATTAAAGATGCTGTGCTTGTCGACCATGTTGGTGGTTTGAGACCTGAGTACTGCAAAACGAAGTGAGCTCCCATCTCTTGCCCAGATCCTGCCAACCTAGCAGTTCAAAAGCATATCAATGTAATAAATAGACACCAATTTGGTGGAAGGTCACAGCGGTCCATGCGCATTGGCATTTAGTCATGCCAGCCACATGACCGCAGAGGTATCTTTGAACAAAGCTGGCTCTTTGGCCTTGTAATGGAGATGAGCACTGCTCCCTAAAGCTTAATCACAACAATTTATAAATTGGTTGCAATTTGACATTGTATTTAGCACTCAACAAAATTACTGGAATGCCTACAGCAAGGGTGTCAAACATGAGCCCTGGGGGCAGGATGCAGCCCCTAGAAGTTCTTTATTCAGCACCCTGTCCACCCATCACCACCACCAACCAACTGCTCTTGGCTGCCGTGCCAGGATAACCAAATGCCATAACCAAAAAAGAGGACAAGCCCCTCACCCTACCCCCCACAATGTAGGGCACCAAAGAAAAATGTAGGATGAAACAAAAGCTCAGAACACTCATATATTTTGCTTTCAGTGGTGTAGCTGAAAGGTCATGTAGCCTTATGCAAAGCTCAAAATGTTGCCCTGGAAGTGATGTCACAACCAGAAGTGATGTATCCCCGCATATTTTTTAGAAGAAAACTGGGGAAAAAGCCAGCTTGCTCCTCCTCAGCAGTTCACCACCCATTGGCTCTGCTAGTGACATAGCTAAAACACCTATTGCTATGGAGTCAAAGAAGATTTTGTCTCCCCCCCCCCAACAACAAAATCAAATTTAATTAAGTAAAAAAATTGTTACCCTTATTGATTAGGGAAACTGTGCTGGGCCAAAGAGGAATGGTTGTTCCTTCCCTGCTAACTATAAGAGCAGCACCATTAGAAGCGTCAGCGGTGGCTATATGTATATATGTATATGGAAATGAGAGCTTACTCATATTAACACCTTATTAGTTCCATATAGTTTCAAAATTACATCCCATGGCTCTCACAGCAATCAGTTTCATGGGAAAGTTGACTTTAGAAAATTCACTTTTTGTTCCAGAGGCTTCCGTGTTTTCATTTTCTGGTTAATTAGCAATATCTTTTGATAGAATAAAGATATTCCAATGCAGTTTATTTCATTGCATTTTGCATTAAATTACCTTTCCAACGATACATAACACGATGGTATTACCATTCAAACATAACAGGTTTCTCACAATTTAGCAACTAGTGTGAAGCTCTGCTTGTAGCCCCCATAAAGCTTGTAGCCCGGTTGCAAATGCAACCCCTGCACAGAAGGAGTGTTGAAACCAGCTTTGTACCAGTTGGACTCAGCCTAGAGAGGGCAAGGGAAGAGCTTAATATTTGCATCCAGCCTTTCCAGTTATCCCAAGGAACTAACACTGAGATATAAAACTATATAGCAATAAGTTGAATTACCAGCTATCATGCAATGTCCTGACTTGTATATCAGTATTAGTACATGAGCAAGCATAGCATTGTACTCAGCTATTCATGTCTGAAACTACTCTCTTTGGTCTAGTTATTATGTCAAGATTCACTTACCACGGAAGTAAAGATAGCTTCACACATTTTTAAATCTGTGGGAAATTCCTGTAAAGATTATAAGATGCATAAGTAGGTTTCACTATTATGTGTACATGACTGAAGAAGACAGTAATAGTATACATCTCATGTAGTATACGCATAGGGCGCAATCCAGAGAAACTATGGGGAGTGCTTGCTCTGGTGTAAGAACAATTTGCTCTGAATTGCAATATGAATTTCCCATAGGTTTTCACTAGGTGATGCAGTGACTACAGGTGCATGTAATGTCTCTTACGTGCTCCTGTAGTTACTCTGGATTGTAGGGTTAGCGAGAAACTGGTGAGCAGGACCACCCTGCTTGTTACAATTGTTACAATTTCTTGCTGGGTGCGGCAGCCACATTTTTGGGGTGGATTATGACTAGTCCATGAATGAACTATGGTAGGGATACTGCCCTGCAATGGGTTGGTGCCCCACCTTTGGAACCTACTTCCATTTACCTAGTTGGCATTTCTTAGCAGGTAGGTGCTGTCCCTACTTCTATTGTTGCAGCACATCAGAAGCTGCAACATTACTTCTCTCTCTCGCTCTCTCTTTCTCTCTGGCTTTTGAAAGGGCAAAAGGTTGAAAGCAGAAAGAAGTATGGCACCAAAGAAGACTTGTGGGTTACAATGGAGATGGTCTAGTTGACTTCTCTTGTCTTCCTCACTTTATTTCACATCCTCCCTATCAAGTTGAAGTCCCTCCTAGACCTGGCCCCTGCCTTTCTGATGCAACTGCATCAGTGCTGGTGGCAGAAGATAGGAGTGGGTTCTTGGAAAAAGAACTTTTCCCATATTATTACTTTATTATTTTATCACTTTTTTCTTTTACCAAGTTGACCCCCAGGTGGGTTTCCCCCCAGCCCACGACTGAATTGGAGATACCAGAGCCGAAACCTTCACCCCATCCCCTGAATGGCAGAAACATGACAATAGGTGCTGGAGTCCTCCAGAGTGACTTGGCTGCTCTCATTTGGAGGGATAAATTTTCTCTTTTTTCCCCTTCCAAACTTTGTAGTTGGAAGAAGCACATGTCAAGCATTTCTGTCTCCACTATGCAATCTGCCCTTGTTACCGTTTAGCACTCCGCACCACTCCTTCGGCCCCTGTAGCCTATCCAATAATGTTGATTAGGCTTCAGGGCAGAAGCAGCATTTTGCACTTTCTTCCAGGGCAAGGTTTCAGTTTGGGAGAAAACTCAACCTTACTTTCTTTAATAATTCAAATGGTAGTATTGTGTAGATACTCTTAACTGCTACTTAAAAGTAATTAATTGATTTTCTGACATATCAGTTAACAATGTATTGCACTGACATGAAGTTGTGATTCGGCCGTTGATTGGGCTAGATGACTAGATGCATCATGCTCAATTCAAGAGTTTAGTGCTGAAGACTCTAAAAATATTCACCTATAAAAGCAATGGACTCTTAAGGGTGCTGTTGTCTAAAATTCTCTAGACCTGATATGCTGCTGACATAAAATATTGCACTGTTGCTTACAGCACATTGCAGGATTTTTAAAAGCATACCCAGAAGGTATATTTCTTATCATCACAAAGCACTACCTAGTTCTATGGGCATAGAAAAATGAATTCCCAAAGAGCACCTGGGATGGGCTTTTGATCTGAACTCCATTCAAGTCCGTGGCCTTCCTATAGGTTTAGAACATTGGGAAGTGGAAGAGAAAAGCAGGAATAGAACTCAGAAGAAGTTCTGTTGTGTTCTTCACTCATTGGGATGCCAAGGTGCAGCCCTCTCTATTTTGTGCAGTCTGTCCCTAATAACTGAGGTATAGTCAGGGATCAGCATGACTATATATATCCATGTATCCTGTATCTATCTGGCACGGAAATGAACACGGAAGTTGTGTTCTTCTGGTGGAAGAAATCAACTGTGTCTACACAGTGAGTCTGGAAGGTTGATGTTCATTAGTTGCTCTTGAAAGCTTGATTGGATGGGCCACAAGAGGTTCAGTGCTCAAGAGTGCAGTGGTTAGACCAGCACCCATGTAAAAGCACAGGCACATTTTCATGCTCCTATCAAGCAGATGCTTAAACACAAGCGAACTTGAATATTCAAGAACCGCTTCTTAGAACTACCACTGACACATCCTGGTCCTCACATAGCCCAGAGTAAAACACCTTCTTCCTCAGGTGCAAAATTTACCAGGGTACAAGAGATGTTAGAATTGATGAAAACTGTGGACAAACAGGGAACAGGAACATTGCCCGTGCAGACACTGTATTTCCAGTGTGGTTGCACTGTTAGTCATACTTTCGGATACATTGATCTTTGATGACATAATTATAACAGTGGCATCACCAAACATCACTCTTATCAAACTGGATTGTTTTCCAAGACAAAGGACTAATTGAAGGGGGCACAATATGTTGGTAGGCAATTGCTGATATTCCTATAAAAGCACAGCATATGAGTCTTGTTGAATTAAATGGTACATACTATTTATATGTAGGGCTGAAAGCTGCCTCATTCATGACTACGGAAGTGTAAAAGAAAAACTTCCCTATGGAGATCCTGGTCTCAAGAATGACTGCCATAATCCAGTTCTTTGGGTTTATAGTACATACATCCATCCAACCCTCTTGCAGTGAGAGCTGGCCAAATAATAGCCCAGTCTTATTCTAGGTGCCAATGGTGGCCTCCAGCAGGTTTGCACCTACTCTATAGAACTGGTTATTAATGAGAGATAGGGCATATAAAGTTTAAAAATAGATGGGCATAGTACCGCTTGTTAATTTCTTTGAATCCCATCACTGGTGAAGACACTGGCGGTGGCAGCACCACAATGGCTACTGCTGTATCTACCAGTCCTGCTGAGGCTTCCAGAGGTAATGGTGTAATGATTTGGACTTAGAGCACAATCCTAACCATGTCTACTCAAAAGTACGTTCCATTATGTTCTATGGGTCTTACTCCCAGAAATGTGTCTTTAGGATTGCAGCCTTAGACCTGGAAGATCATGGTTCAAATCCCTGCTAACACATGAAACTCCTTGGGTGATACAGAGCCAGTCACTATCTCTCAACTTCACCTATTTCACAGAATTGTTGTGAAGCAGAAAGGTACCATGTCAACCACCCTGAATGTCTTGGAGAAAAAGGGCAGTATAAAAATGTGAGAAATAAATACAATAAACAAAAAAATAAAATACACTGTATTTGCTAAAATCTAACGCTCACCCTTTTCAGCCGAATTCAGTCTCCAAAATCAGGGGGTGCATTAGAGTCAATGGTTAATGAGATATAGATTTAAGTAAATATGGTATTTGGATTATAAGTCTAGGGTGCGCATTAGATTCGATGGCACATCAGATTCAAGTTAATACAGTATAATAGAGATGATCCACTTTTCCACTTTTCCTCTTTTCTATCCTGGCTATTATAAAATGTTCAGTTCTCAGATATGTTATCTTAACATATTTAGGAATTAGAGGAGAGATAACCTGATATTCCTGGCAGTCACAGAAGCAAACGTATATTTGAAGAGATGTTTAGGTTAAGGGTAGGGGAGGTCTGAAATGGAGGAGAGGCCATGCATAATTTATGCCCTTTGCAGATGAGAGAAAGTATCAAGATTTTGCTGAAGTCACTGATTGATTTTCTGACACAACTACTGAAAAGATGTGAAGGCAAACTGTTGGAGTGGAGTGGCAGACATACGATCCATTGTTAAATGGGATTCTGCAGTTTAGTTACTAACACAGTTTGCGTCTCATCGATTACAACTGTATGTCTGTGTTAGAACCTTGCAATGGCACATGCAGGCCAAATTGATGGGCAGTTGTCACTCCAAAAGCAGTGTTGTAACTGAGTTTCACTTTTTATGGGCTGTGCTCCAACTTAATGCTGAAAGTACACTCTTTCCTATGTTAAAGTACCCCAGATTTCATAGAAGGCATAAAAGAACAGAGTAGCTCTTTCTAGAAATGGATTTCTTTCCATTCAAAGCATCAAGAATTGTTATCTCATCAGACTGACATTTACTGTTGCGGTTTAGAAATTTTCTCCTCCTCCTCAAGAAGTTCTTCTCAAGATCTGGCAACTGTATACATGGGTGTACATATAAGAAATGTTATGTGAAGTCCAAATTTGAATATTTTTTTTAAATAAAGTCTCAGTCAGAACTGAAGATACCTGCATCTGAGAACTTGGATTCATCTAACACTGTTCTCACCTCACTTTTCTTTCTACTATTGGAAACAAACTCAATTTTACTAAGATATACTTTTAAGTACTGTGATTCATTAAATACAAAATGAACACTATGGTTCTTGGAAAACAGTCCAGCTTCTTCTTAATCTATCTTTTGCCTAATGCATTAGAGCATATGATTCTGTGAAGGAAACAAACTGATAATTTGCATGTGTTCGTGTGTGTGTGTGTGTGTGTGTGAGAGAGAGAGAGAGAGAGAGAGAGAGAGAGAGAGAAAGTGTGTGTGTGTGTGTGTGTGTGTGTGTGTGTGAGAGAGAGAGAGAGAGAGAAAATGTGATGAATTACAGTTTTGAGAATTGGGGCTCAATCCTGATCAATTTAGTCCTGATCAATTTATGCTGGCACAACTCACCTTCTCCCTATTTCTGTGGGGGTGTGGGGAGGTTGGCACATACCTGTGGCTTAACAACCCTCACTCCCACTCCAAAGTGCCTTGTTGCACTTTTGAGACACCCCCAGGGCAGAATAGGACTATGCCAGCCCAACTGGGAGTTAGCATTGCAGCCTCAGTTTCACAAAACCTTTTTCTTCTATTTTTCATGAGACACTTGAAAAACACATCTTGTGTTTTTCTACAAAGACCCAGGCTGTAGCTAAATTTCTGCTGTTTGCATAGAAAACAACAAATTTTGCTCCAATGATCTCTGTATCCTGCTCTTCTACTTATCGTTTTCATACCAGCTTTCTGTATATATTTAACATACATATTCAAGCAATACATTTAGTCTTCTGGTTACTTGACCAGTTGACCTTGGACTTTCTGGCCTTAGCTCAGGTCTGCACAACTTGTCATCCAATGTGCTAAACACAGCCCACCAGTCCCAAATTGCAACGAGTAAGCTGAAAAACATTTTCCCAGTTTTTGCAGTCCCGGCTGTAAAACCAGGAGCCCCTTATGGGACATTGTATGTGACATTTCACTTGATGGATCATAAATTCTTTTTGAAATACCACTTAGGAATTCTATTTCCATTCGGTTTGGTCCTCCTATTTTGATGTCCACAAGGATGCTTTTTAGACTTTTCTTAGATTGTTTTATCTTTTAAATATCTTTGAAAGACTTTGCTAGGAACTAATAAACAGCCCTAAGTTAAGCTGCCCAGTGATCAGAAGAGTAATGACACAAAAATGGCTGCTTTTGCAACCTATGGATGCTACGGCAGCCACTGGAGAACCTGCAATGGATTTCTTTCAGTCTGTACTGACTATTTTGCCAGCACAGACTGGAAGAGCTCTGTGTTGAGCTTGAGCTTCTCAGCCCAACATAGAGTACTGGATCTGGTGGAACTGGGCTTCACCAGACCCACCTCCATTGCTCCTGCCCTGGTTCCCCTCTCTGCTTCAGAATGCCTCTCCCTGTCCCAACAAACCCTACTGTTTCCTGAAGCTGTTTCCCTTCTCTGGGTGGCATCTGTCCAGCACTTGGTACATTGCCAGTGGTCCCAACATAGAGGGTGCCATAAACGTGTTTTATGGTATGTTTACAACACCCAGCACTGGCAGTATGCTTTTACTGCCAGAGCTAAAGAGCTCAGGGTGGTGCTTTAAGGCAATATTATCAATACAAATGCAGCACCTTTTTGGAAGCAGAGGCATGGAACAGACATGTTATGACTACTTGGCTCATGTGTCTCTAACTGTATGTCTTGGCACATGTGTTCCTTCCATCATGAACATTTATGTTGATTCTGAATTCATTGCTTTATCTGAGTAGCTATCTAACCATGGAAAGACTCTGAATTAATTTAATAGGAACCAGGCAACCTTACTGAACAACAGGCACGCTTAAATAGTATGCCTCTTTGATTTACATTACTTTCAAACTTGGTCCATCTTCACTTAGGGTACATGAGAATAAAAAAAAAGATACATACTTATATATATATAAAGTTCTGCTTGTTTGTTTGAAGGCATTTGACATCTACCTAGAATGGTTACAAAGAAAGAGTTCTATCATTTCCTTAACATGTTTCCTATTAGCGCTTATCTTAGCTAAATTTAAACTTTTCTGGAAGAGACTAAAAACATCATTAACTGTTTAAAGAACAAAATACGAACCACATGAAGCAATGGAAGTTGCTGGCGCAAAATCTAACAGTAGTGCTTGGTAGCAAACTTGTCTCCTGTGCCACAGATGTTCATGATTGTAGATGGAAATAGAATCTGTACTAACACAACCGAGTTTAGCAGCAGATTAAAGGTTTGAATGATGTATGGGCTCTTTACCCGATCTTGTATTTTTCAAGCAACCAAGTTTGCTTTTGGGAGAGCTGGAATATCACTGTTTTCAGTTTTTGAAAGAAAAGCAGCATGAAATATTTTCAGACTACTTTTTCTTTTTTCTTTTTCTTTTTAAATAGCCAGTCTAGAGCTAATTCTCCACCTTCAGGAATTTTTTTTTTTTTAAAAATACAGTCTGAACAGTTAATTATTGCCAGGCATCTAGAAAGGCTAGATTGCAGACACTTGACTCTTATGCTCTGGAAGCAGGGCATCCCATCCAGAAGACCAAGTGAAGTGGATTCCTTCCTCTTCCCACTCTCTGGATTGGAAAGGGAAGAGAGGGGCAAAAATGTAGGGCCGAGGAGGGAGGTGAACGAGAGTGTTCAAGGAGCAGAGGCTGGGAGGGGGGGACACCAATTGACACATCTCCAGGGAAAGGGGACAGCATTTGGATGTCCGCAAGGAAGGGATAACATTTGGCACACGACCTCAAGACTCAGAGGCAGGGAGCCCTTTCTGGAAAAGAAACAAGATTTTGAAGAATCCCACAGAGGACTTTTTATGTGTAAATACATTTGTTTTGAGGATAAATCTCTCTCCAGCTGACTTGAAGGTATAAGAAAGGAAGTGGCATTTCATTTCAAGTGGTCCTTCTTTGCTTTCCATAGGTCTTTAAAATGTATCTGTTAGAGCAGAAGTACAATGATGGAGAAATTTTCACTCCAGAAGAGCATCAAGGAAACTGGGTGGAAACTTGTTGGCACAGAGACACATCCAAACATACATCCCACTGAAGGATGGAGTAATGTGCGAAGCAGATGTTTCTCTGCACTGCGTTACTGCCAACAGAGTATACTTTTGCATGTGCATCCCAGTTTGTGGAGGTCCTGTTGATACCTCAGTAAAGAGGAGAGTGGACAGACTTCAACCTGTTTGAAAGACTATGGCTACAATCCAGAGTAACTACAGGACCTTTTACACCAACGTAGTTATGGTGCCATCAATGAGAAATGCATTGAGCAATACAGAGTAAGTGCCTCTTACGTCTTCCTGTAGTTACTCTGGATTGTAGGGAATGACTGCAGTCCTAAGAGCACTTTCCTGGGGATAAGCACCATTGAACTCAGTGGAACTTACTTCTGAGTAGACATGAACAGGATTGTTCTGTAAAAGTTGGTGGTTTCCTGCATCTTCAAAAGGGCAATTTATCCATGGACACATGCCTGTGTGTCACAGCACATGCCTATGTGTCACAGCGCATGCCTATGCACGTCTGCTCAGAAGTAAGTCCATTAATAACAACACCAACAGTAGCATAACACATATTACTTATTCCTAGTATAGGACTTTACAGATTTACAGTGCAATCCTCTGCAAACTGACTTGAAAGGAAGTCCCACTAAATTCAGTTAGAATTGAAACCAAACAGTAAATCCTTTATACATTGAAAATTGACTCACTCTTTTCAGTGGGGTTACTTCCAGGTAAGTACTGTGCAGGATTTCAGTCTTTCCGCTCAATCCTCCCCTGATCTTCACCACTAAAGTACCAGTAGCAGTGCCTGTTACCTGCCCACGTGGGGTGCATGGGAGTTGTTGGCATTTGCAAATAACCTGTGGCAATTTATACCTGTGGCTCCAAAGAATGTGATGTTCGAGTGACAGAAATTTACACTGATGAACTGTCAGCATTTTTCCATGTTAGGACTGAGCTGCTAGTTCTGCTTAGCTTCAGGAGACTGTCTATATCACATGCTCTTAGGCCATACCCCAAGACTCAGGATGTGTCTATTTAATACACTGTGGATGCAATCCTAACCAAATTTTCAGCACTGAGGTACAGGCAATGAAACTCTGAAGTAAGGGAACCAATATTCCATTACTTGAGGAGACTTCTGTGACTGCCCCTCCTCTGCAGAATGCATCACATGCCACACTGGCACAGTGTACCAGTGCTAGAAAGTTTGTTAGGATCACGGTTAGGATCATGTCCTGCATTTGCTTTCACCAATTGGCAAAACCTAATGCTGGTAAGGCAACTTGTTCAGCATTTGTTCTATGTGATGGCAGGGCCTGCTTTTTCTGGATTGGAGTCATCCAGACCATGATTAACATATGGTTGGTCTTTCAAAGGGTCCTGTTTTCAGGATGCTGCCTTTTCTAACAAAGAGGTACTTATTTGTCTACTTGAATTTGCATGCTTTCGAACTTTGAGGTTGGCTGGAGATGGGCTAGAGAGAGAAGCTCACTCTGCTCTGGAGTACTCGGGTCTCCAACTTCGGCTCTGCTGACCACCAGTTTGACTAGCATGACACACTATTGGCTTGCAAAACCTAATGCTGGTATGATGTTTAAAAAAATGTTCACTGCACAATCGTCTTTGTATATTCTATGAACTTACTGCATTTATTTCTGGTAAAAAGAGATTTAACAGTGGATAATGTGAATGTTCTATGTGGGTGTTCATGTTTTATATCACCACATGATGCTCTGCAGTTTCTTGCAAAGAAAGACCTCAGTCTACCACATGCACCTACCCAAAAGCCAAACAGATGTCATACAGAGCCCACATCACACTAACATTTTCCAATCATTGAAATAGAAACATCAGACCTAATTCAAGCTCATTAGATTAACTCAGGCTTCTCCTTTGATACAATTATCCAATGAGCAGAATTCTCCCACTCATATTTAAAATATAAAATAGATTCACTGGATTATTTTCAATTATTGTCTGCATATGGTGATGAAAAAAAAATCTAGTGAAAAGAAAAAAAAGCTCTAACGTACTGAAAGCCCAATCCTATGCATGTCTACTCATAAATAAGTCCCATTATAATCAATGGAGCTCCAGAAAAACAGCTTTGTTGATGCAGATTCTGGTGATGTAACTCTACTGGAACAATAAGGAAAACACAATAAGGAGAGCAAAAACTGTGCTGGGGGGGGGGGGGGAGGCCACAGAACAATATATAGTATATTGTGATTAAGTGTGCAATCCTAACCTCAGCTGGCACAACCATTGGTCTCCTCATTCCTGTGGGGATGTAGAGAGGCTAGAACATGTCTGTGCACTGGCCTAACCATCCCCCAGGAGTGGCGCAGAAGCACCTTATGGAACTTTTGTGATACCCAGAGGCCAGAACAGAACATTTGTGCTGGGGCTTAGGACAGCCTAACTGGGATTAGTATTCACAGAAACTTGGCATCCATCAGTCTTGAAAGACTATGGTATCGTGCTTGATGCTGCAAAGCATGAAGGCCTGGGTAGATTGATATGGAGGTAGATTGATAGGCTGTTACCCAAACGGCAGATCCCCCTCTCCACGCCACTAAAATAGTCCAATGGAAGGGCAGAGCCGATACCATTGGTTCTAGCTGCATCGCAGAGCTGGGCTAAGGACAAGAGCTCACCCTGTCTTGTGGGGACCCAGGTCTCGAACCCTGGCTTACTGGTTAACAGGCACAGTGTCTTAACCACTTGCACCACCCACAGCCCGGGGATTAGTATTGCATCCTTAAATAATGTTAAACTATATATGTTATTTTTTATATTTTGAAATAATTAGATATGTTTCAATTGTGATAGATTTAAAAACAGGTATTAAGACTTCTAGAAGCCCCATCCTAAGAACTGCCCATTACCAGTGGAATTTCTTCTAAGTCTGCTGTCATAAGGTATAGAGTGCGTACTGCTTGCAGACCTTTCCAAGCAGCTGCAGCAGCCATTAACTTACACTGGAGCATGAAAGCCGGTGCCAGAAGGGGTGGTGGGTGGGCAGAAAGGGGGAGTTATGCTGTATGTCATGGGTGGATCTGGTGGCAGTCATGCAAGCACTGATCCCCTCATTTTTCTTCCTACTTTGACTGTGGTTTTCCTTGGTCTTGCCCCAGCTATATAGGTGGTATACATCTGAGGAGACCCATAGACCAGCGTTTCTCAAAGTGGGGGTCGGGACCCCTTTGGGGGTCGCCTAGAGCTTTCCTGGGGGTCGCCTAAAGTCTCCTGGTGCAAGAGGCCAGGTCAGGCTTGCCAGACCTCTGGCTGTAGCTGCATGCACACTGGGGGCTGACAGCCTCAGGGCCCAATCCTATGCATGCCGACTCTGAAATAAATCCCATTATAGTCAGGGGGGCCTTTATTCCCATGCAAATGTGGATAGGATTGCAGCCTTCAGGCCCAATCGTATGCATGCCTACTCTGAAATAAATCCCATTGTGTTCAATGTGTGCATAGAACACACATTTTCATTTGTAACAATGAAAATACATCCTGCATATTGGATGTTTACATTATGATTTATAACAGTAGCAAAATTTATAAAGTTATAAAGTAGCAACAAAAATAATTTTATGGTTGGGGGTTCCCACAACATGAGGATCTTATAAAGGGGTCACGGCATTAGGAAGATTGAGAACCACTTCCACAGACGATCAGACAACCTACTGAGGGACTGCACATTGCGTGACTGGATTGGACACCATTTAATGCAGCATTTGCACAGGCAAATGCACCAGCCTGCACCTAGCAGGAAATAGGATGGGGACCCTACAGGAGCTTTTATCTGCTCTATTTCAGCAGCCTAACACAGCCTTTACTGCATATTCAACCACTGATTCTAGCTAGTGGAGTGAAGGGTATAAGTGGATAGTACTTAACTGGTAGGTTTTTTCATTTTCATGCTATATCTTCTGCCTCACTTAAGAAGACCAATCAACTACAGCAGACTCTTAGGTAGTGAGAACCTCTACAAGTAAACAAATATCCTTGACTATGTGTGCATGCAGAAAGATATACCGGTATGTGACTTTCACAGAAGTAAAGCTCCCTCTTATCCCCGTAATACTGCCTGTGATATCAAGTATTTGCAGCTTTATTGAACTATGGATTGAATTAAAACAAGTTGCCATAAATAAATAAGCTAAAACAATTCAGATGCTTGTGCTGACACATATATCTTTGTTCCATTTCAGTAAACCAAACACGTAGACATATCTACCAAATGGTTCACAAACTCTTGGTCAGAACCCGCTGGTGGGTCATGACCTGATTTATGGCGGGTCACCAAAGAGTGATGGAAAGATCAGGCAAATTAATTGCCCAAATCCTATTCAGAAATCAGATACTGTAACTGCTAATTACCCTACAAAGCTCAACTCCTGCAGTTTGCAAGCATGTGCAAATATAGGGATATAAATGTATGAAGATCTTTTTCTGGTTAATATTACTTATAAATAATTAAAATAATGGTTAATCTAAGTTGGTCTTGACAGAGTATCATTCCAAAAAGTGAATCCTGCTGCTAAATGTTTTGGGAACCACTGCTTGAGTATCCTATTTTATTAGCTTTCATTATTTCTGCAGTGATTTACTCATTATTATTCCTATTAATAAGTATACGAATTGCCAAGTATGGATATGAAAACTCATTTTTAACATCCTCTCAATGTAAATTTCCATGAGATTTTGGACTGGTCAGTGTGGACACAGCCAGAGAGACTTAAATAAAAACAAAAGTAAGATAATAAAAGGTTCCATTCAGGATCATATGGTAGACAGTTTTCTCTTTTTCCATAATAAGGTTCATTTTGGTAGGAAATGAACTGTTTGTGACCTTCTGTTTCAGGACATGAAAATGAGGAAGGCTTGCTGTCAATGGATGGAGTCTTTTATAGAGGAAAAAAACGATAGCAGTTATTCAGTGTTATACAAATAAATATTTTGTAATTGTGAAGTGCACAGAAACTTGAACTGAGTCCATAACTTCAGACCCTTCCTAGAAACATTCCCCTCTTTGAAGTATTTAAAAAAAAACTTCTGGTTTAGAAAGTGGTATGTTTTGAATGTTTAAAAAGCAATTGTCACATTGCAATGAATGTGAGAGGAAAAAGTACAGACCACCCGAGTCCAATTCTTTATGTGGACATTTAATCTCCTTTTTCCAACATCAAAGCCAGGGCTCCGACATCCAGTTGGATTTCCCCAAGTGAAATTTCCAGTTTATTTTCTCTTCCCCATTGTCTTTCATGTAACTTAATTAATACTGGATTAATAGAAAGGAAGATGTTGTCCTCATTATGAAGTAGATCTCTCCTGTTGGTTGTATATTTTTCAGGGTTCTAGACATTGGTTTTTTCTTTCTATGGCTCAGGATCAGACAGAACAAGTGGAGCTACAACCTACAACTTGGAAAACCAATGATTTTAACTAATATCTCCCCTAGAGCTTTGTTTCCCCCCCCCTCAAGAAATAAAGTTACACTACCTAAGAGAGCAGGGGTCTTGAAATCTTTCAGCTAAAACAATGGTTTTCAACCAGTGTGCCATGGTGTGCCGTGGATAGTCCTCAGGTGTGCCATGGGAATTTGGGAATTGACATTCATTAATTGGAAAATTGGGGGATTTGAACAGTCTGGTGTGCTTGTCAATGGTAAAAACAATTGATGTGCCTTGACAATTTCAGTGCCTTGTTAAGTGTGCTGTGAGATGAAAAAGGTTGAAAATCACTGAACTAGAGGGTCGCATCAAATACCTGGTGCAGTGTCAGAGGCCAGAAAATAAATTTAAATATAACATTTAAATAACTACATTAAAGATAAAACATAGATGAATGAAAAAATTGAATGAGTTAAAATTTCCCAGATTTCTTCAAGCACCAATGCACATCATGGAAATAAAGCACATAAATTGACCCCCATTCCTCACCTCCCAAGCATCAGAGGGCACAAAAAGTTACTGCTGGTTTTGGGGAAAACTGATTTTTTTTTTTGGTTCTCAGAACATCTTCCAGACCTAACTAGAGCACATCTCAGTTGTGTTCAGTCAAGCGTGGCAAAAGCTTGCAGCAGTCCAGAGGCTGGTCATGGACCAGATAGAGGCTTGCTAAGGACCATCTGGCGAGATGGCCTGGGTTAAATTTAAGGCTCACATGATGAAAATGACTGCATTGAAAAATCACCAAAACAGATTGTTTTCAGTGCATTTCAATCCATTTCCACTGGATCTATTTAGTGGGGTATGAATTGATAGTCAGAATGGCATGTGACACATTGCTTCACTGCAAGAGATAAATCATTCCCATTTTACAGATGAGAACAACGGAGGAAGAAGACAAAGAAGTAGACTGAAGCACCACACAGACACTTACTGTATCACTAATCCAATTTTTGAAGCTGGGGCACCACATGCAAGGACAGTTCACAGATTTCTGCAGCCATTCAAGCGAATCCAGAGCCCTCACAGAGCCAGATGCTCACATGCAAATCTCAAATGTCTAGAGGAAGGAATGCCAGGGTTAGCGTCTCTCCTTGCTTCAACTGACAAATCTCACTCTCTTATTGGGGGGGGGGGGAGTAGCAAACTTAACTGATTGATTGACAGGACATATACCCCACCTTTCCTATGCCAAAGCAAATGCCACATTGGCTTACAAAGTTTTAATCCTTTTATACTCACAACAACCCTGTGAAGTAACATATTTACTTATGTTTTAATGTAAGCAAATGTAAAGTTATGCACACTGGGGCAAAGAATCCTAACTTTATATATAGGTTACTGGGCTCTGAGCTATCTGTGACAGAGCAGATTTAAGGGTTCTAGTGAATAGCTCAATGAAGGTGTCAACCCAATGTGTGGTGGCAGTGAAGAAGGTAAATTCTATGCTTGGGGTCACTAGAAAAGGGATTGAGAATAAAACTGCAAGAATTATGATGCCATTGTACAAATCGATGGTGAGGCCACATTTGGAGTACTTTGTCCAGTTCTGATCATCACATCTCAAAAAGGATATGGAGGAAAAGGAGAAGGTTCAAAGGAGAGTGACTATAATGATTGATGGTCTGTGACACTTTCCATATGAGGAAAGGCTACAGCATTTGGGACTCTTCAGCCTAGAAAAGAGGCACTTGAGAGGAGACTTGAATGAGATGTACAAAATTATGCAAGGGATGGATAAAGTGGACAGAGAGATACTCTTTTCCTTTTCACAGAACACCAGATCTAGGGAACATCCACTAAAATTGAATACTGGGAGGTTAGGACAGACAAAAGGAAATACCGATATTTCTTTACCCAGTGTGTAGTTGGTCTGTAGAACTCCCTGCCACAGGCTATGGGGATGGAATCTAGCCTCAATGTCCAAGAAAGAGATTGGACAAATTCCTAGAGGAAAGAATCATCACAGGATACAAGCCATGAGGGGCGTTTGTAGGTGTGGACAACCTCAAAATGCCAGATGGAGGGGGTACCTGGATACAGGTGTCATATGTGCTCCCTCCCTGAGGCATCTGGTGAGCCGCAGTGTGAAACAGGAAGCTGGACTAGATGGGCCTTTGGCTTGATCCAGTGGAGGCTCTTCTTATGTTCTTAGGTAGATGAGGCTGTGAGTGAGTGACTGGCTTCAAGATCACCAGGAAGCTTCATGGCTCAAGAGGGGGGTTGAACCTGGATCTGGAACCTGCAATTTGAACCTGGAACCTTTGAGCCACTGCAACTCTATATATTTATGCTCTATTGAATACTGTATAATTCTAACTAGAAATTGTAAGTCACTTTGAGCATCTGTTTTTGGTTGAGGAAATGTGAATAGGTTCTGTGAATATGATCACTGATTTCCATTTTTTGCAGAATACAAATACAGTGGTGCCTCACATAACAAGTTTAATTCATTCCGGAAGCATGCTTGTTATGTGAAACACTCTTTTATGTGAAGCGGATTTTCTCATAGAAAATAATGGAAACTCAGAAGATTGGTTCCAGAACAAAAAAAAATATTCATTAAAAAATATTAGCTGTACGTTGAAATGATGGCAAAACACTGGAATTGAATTCAAAATAAGCATTCAGTGTACATGATCCCATGAAGTCTACTTAGGCTGCAAACCTAAGGACACCTTCCTGGGAGTAGGACCCATTTAACACATTGGGGCTTACTTCTGGGTAGACATGGCTGCAATCAAAGACACTTTCCTGGGAGTAAACCCCATTTAACACAATGGGGCTTAATTCTGGATAGACATGGTTAGGTGGCTGCAATCAGAGACACTTTCTTCTATAATCCAAGACAATTTCCAAGTGTCTCCTCACTTTCTCCTTCTCTTCATCCTGAGCCTCTTTCTCTCCTGCTCCCTTCTGGCTAGCCTTGAGCTGCCCAGCGGACGCCCGGCCATAGGAGGAACAGCATAGAAGTGTTGCTTTCACAATGGCAGGCATGCACACTAGGCAGCCCTGATGCTTTTTAAAAGTTGGCGCATCTGCCCCAACTGCCAACAAGTTAAGTGAAGCAACACTTGTTAAGTGAGGCAGAATCCTAGAAAAATTTTTGCTTGTTATGTCGATCACTTGTTAAGCGAGGCACTTGTTAAGTGAGGTACCACTGTACAGCAATACGCCTGTATGCGCTTGTGTGTGCATCTGTTCCTCCGTGCAGACAAGATCTTGACGGTGTATAAGTTGGAACAGAAATGATCTGAATGCTCCAAAGATCCCAGTGTGCATCTACAGAGACGTGTATAGAATGGTAATAAAATGTGACTGTTAAAGAAAAATGTGTTTTTATATATGTCATATTCTTATTTTGTTTTGTATATTGCATAGAACACCTGGCTTCTCACATGTTCAAGAGAAGGATCTCAATGGCACATGTAGTTCTCTGCAAGTTTTCACCATTCTCTTCCAGGTTGGAGATTGCCTCCTGAACACAAGAGTTATGCATATGGCCTACAGTTATCCCTGGGGTGAAAAGCCTCATTAGCAGAGGCCTCCATATGTGCATTAGAGCATGACTGAATTTGGGACTGTGGCCTACTGTGAGAACTTCATCCAGTCAGTCACTGGATTCTAAATGAAAGCAGAGGCATCCTCAAATATAACATGATATGACTTAAGTGGAAGCTTGATGTGAAACATTATGATTTGCTGCATATTCAGTAGTGGAAAAACATTCTGGAGACTGAAGGAAAAGGTCACTCGCAC
Source organism: Cryptoblepharus egeriae (assembly GCA_030015325.1). Lineage (NCBI taxonomy): Eukaryota > Metazoa > Chordata > Lepidosauria > Squamata > Scincidae > Cryptoblepharus > Cryptoblepharus egeriae. Next base: position 50,604,614 of record JAREYC010000005.1, on the reverse strand, counting down.
ACTAGCAAAATCCCTGAAGGTTTCGACGGCTTTGGTGGGTGCATTTTTATGTGCTGATGGAAATGTGTTAATGACCATGTAAAGATGTGGTCAGATACTGACCACCACAGCCGAGGCCTAGCTGCAGAATTATTGACAGCTATATTGCTTATTCCTGTAGCGGTTAGGAAATGAAATGCCTTCTTCTAATCAGGTAATTGCATTAAGGAACTACTGGGAACATTTGGTTGCTTTTCTTTAATAGCTGGGATGTCACAAGTATTTCATTTTTGTAAACTGTCAAGACCATTTTTGTTCACATATGATTCTGGCACCAAAGGAACATATTTTTCTTTTGCCATACTCCTTTTAATAAAAAATAAATAAAACATACACACACACATTAAAGTAGAAAGTTGGAGGGCATTTTGAAATGTCAGCAAAATAGTATCTAAGTTTAAGCAAAATGAAGGAAAAGTACTTTGCGGTAGACTTAAGATCTGTAATGAAAGACACACACAGTGGTTAGATTCTTCCAGGCTTTACCCAGATTAATCTATCATATTACTTATCTATCATTATTCCCTTCCTTCAGTCACTGGTAGCAGATCAGGCTCCAGTAGATTCCATTTAATTAATTCTCAAAAATATTCACACCTAAGTACTGAATAAAAATATTGATGCAGAAAATTAATGGTGACATGGCCTTGTGAAGAGTCACTTTTCTATTTACAGTGTCATAGTATCCACGAGCCTGAACTTTGACTTTACATTTTTCATTAAGACATGGGAGCCCTTCATGTTTTCCATTAAGACAAGTGTAATGTGGCATGGCGGTCAACCTGCTCTGTTGGTTAGGGATTGAAAATATTGTAAACATTACAGCCATACCCACTCCACATTTTTGCATTCCTGGTAAAATTTAGGAACACTTGGTCTTACTCAAAGCAGAATTAATTTAGTCACAAGAGAATTTCATTGAATACAAACAACAAAGCTTGCAGGGTCCATCCACAACCAGTTCCATCCACAACCAGTCTGTTCCATCCACAACCACAACAGCGCTGACCACATGGCGTGCAAGAGGTAAATACATTTTTACTAACTTTCCAGCAGGCTGCTTTGTCTCTAATGGGTTTCCTCACAATTATGCTAGTTCTTCAGTTGGCATAATTCTGAGGAGATTAAAGGGTGGGAGTGAGTCAGAAAGAGGGGAGAGGATGTAGCAAGCATGACTGCTGCTGAGATCCTCCTTCTTACTTCCCCTGAACTGTCCCCATCTTTGTACAATTTCTGCCCTATACAGTCCCAACTCTTCCTCAGTCCATCCCTGTCACCAACTTACTGGAAGCACTGGCAGTTCTGTGGGCAAGGGTTGTGCATGCATGGCCTCTGGTGCTTTATAGCTCACAGAATGCAAGCACCAAGGGCCCAAATGGCAATGGATCGTGGCAATGGATCTTGAGATCAACCAGCATAAGATCTGGATAGGATTGGGTCCTCAGTCTATTAGCTCTATGACTCTACAGCTCTATTAGTCTAAAATACAGTATTGTAAGAAAAGAGAAATCAATATTCCTACATTCTACTGATTTATTGAACAAATGCAATTCACAAGTCACTGGAAAAAAATACACAGAAAAATGTATATAGTCCAGGGCAGCAACCAGCAGGGGCAAACAAGTGGATCTGAAAGAGCCCAACCAATATAGTGATAAAGTCAGGTGGTAGTGGAGCGCAGTGGTCAGGGAATGGATCTCAGGGACAATGTTCTGTCACCAACCTAATCCAGGCCACAATTCAAAACATCAGCAGATGGCCAGCAGTTAGCTGAATAAAAGGAAGAGCTATGATCCAGACAACTCAAATTGTACATATGCAGTCTCTGTCTGTCTATCTGTCTTAGAATCATAGAATCCTAGAGTTGGAAGTGACCCAGTAGGTCATCTAGTCCAACCCCCTGCCTGCAGCAGGAACTCCTCCTAGAGCATCCCAGATAGATGCTTGTCGAGCCTCTCCTTGAAGATCCCCAGTACTTTTATAGATCTTCTATACTGTCTGTGTGTCTCTCTGACTCACTCACACATACACACCCACCCACCCACTTGTGGTAGCAACAGTCCCAACATTAAAACTTGATATGGGCTGAAATTGTGCCCCAGTCATAGAAAATGCCTCTTGTATCATGAAAATGCCTCTTGTATCTTATATCAAAACAAAAGTCTTGAATTTTGGGCTGTCACTCTGTACTTTAAAAAAAGGGATTCAAAGCTGCTAAGATCTCCAAAGCAGTCTTCCAAAGATCCAATTTAAGTGGATTTTCTATTTAACTTTGACCCTACTTACAACTTTTTTCCCTTTTCCTCTATACCCGAGAGTGTGCTTGTGTATAGACAATTTCACACTCATGCAGCTGATGAAATGGACTGCAGCCTGCAAAAGCTTATCATGGAGTACATTAGTCAGTCTTTAAGATGTTGGAGACCCAGTCTAGAGTAGTTTCTAGTGACTGCTTCCATTAATATGTTCGCTATACAGTCATCTTGTCAGTATGCTCTGATGCATATTGACTTTTGGGGCATATGGAAAAACCAAATCACATGACCAGTCACTGCACAAAAACAAAGTTAGTTCAGTCTGAAAATATGCTGGTAAAAAGAATCACGTGACTCAGCTCTCAAAAATAGATGTTCCAAAATGTTTATCTCATGTTGTGTCTCCTATGCTCAGGAGATACTTGGCCACAAGCTGTTTACAGTACTCAAGGTTAAGACCTGCACTTTGAATTGAGCCTAAAAAAAATGGTAGCTGGTAAAGCTTATCTAGCAGTGGCCAGATACATTTTCTGAAGTCATCTCCAGTTAATAATCTGGCCTCTGCATTCTGCGCATAGCTGCGGCTGAACTATCTCTTCTCAAGAAGGGATGTGGCTGTTCATTTTCAAGAAGGGATGCACCAGCGGAAGCAGAGGAATGGCACAACAGGTTATGGATATCACCTGGGTAGCAAAGCCAAATGCAACCTATCCCTGCCTTGTCTGCAACCACACACAAGTGTTCTCTTATTAAGTGTTAAATCTGGCTTAGATCTGGAATATGTTAAAAAGATAAGTAAATGTATCCAAACATATACAGAGGGCATATCCTTCTCCATTAAAAAATACAGCTGACTTCCACATACCTGGAATTAAATAAACCACTGACAATGGAAAAGAACAGTTTGTAGGACATCACAGTTATTCACTGCACGTGAATAATGCTGATGGGAATCTATTTTATTTTTGATGGGAATGACATGCATTTTCTATTGGCTCATAAGACTCCTAGAGGTAAAATGCACAGCAAAGAAGGTGTGCAATTAGCCAAACATTAGTATGGCAATAGTAATACAATAAAGGATGCTAAACTTCTTGTCTGTCAAGTACACCATGGCAAGGATCTCAATCATCAACTGAATCTCTATCACTTCTTCTGGACAATCAGCTGCTTTGGCGACCTTTTCTAGACTATTTAGAAACCTTTCTAATACAATCACAACAGAACTGATGTGTCTCTTCTAGAGGCCACCCAGCCTGATATACACCAGTGTGACAGCCAAGATTTTAAAGAGCCTTTTTAGACTAAATAAATGAGAGATGGAGTGCATGGCATCGTCAATCACTTTGGAGACTCACTTCCTTTTTCTAACTTAGCTTGTTCTTCCTTTGAAGATTAGACCATTATATTTTGCTTAAAATTTGGAAACAAGCATGAGGAAGAAAAGGAGCCAGTAACGTGGGCTATTTGTGATTTATCTCATTGAAGCCATGAACCTGACCATGAAAATGTGCTTGTAGTCTAGCTGTTGTTTTCCATAGTGCAGAAGAGAAAAAAACCTGGACTTTTCCTAAAAACAAGCCTCTCACAGCTAGAACGGAGACTCAGATGGTCTGTTTGTGAAGAATCTGATTCTGCTGGAAAAGGAAGTTCAGTTTTCATTTATCTCATGTGTCCTTTGAAGTACAATCCTCTGTCTTTGTTTAATGGTCTAGAGCAGAGACTGTAGAATGAAAATAATTTTGGTATCAAAGCCGAGCCTAAAGAAGTACTCCTTTCCAAGAGGCATTTAATGCACTGGTGAATTTGCTGTGGTGACATCCAGCTCCAAAACTTTTTATATTATTATTAACCATTTCTATTGTACAGTTTTGATTGCACTTATTATTAACCAATTCTGTTGTGCTACATGGCTAAAAATCATCACATTTTATTTTTATTCTTCCCTATGTTTTATTTATTCCTTATGCATGAGGCAGGGCACTGTTATCTTACAGATGGGAAAATGATATTGAGAGGGGATGTTCATTCCTTAGTTCTGCAACTGGACTGAGTAAACATGGCCTTAGCTATTGTTCCAGAATTCAACATGTTTAGAATCTAAATACTCACCTGAAAAGAAAATGTTTCCTTAAGCAGGAAGATAAGCTTTATGCTTATCCATTTTGAAGATAAGCTTCAAGCCACATAGGCAACACCATAAGGAATACAGGTGGGCCCTTTTATAAACAAGTACAGAACCCTTGGATTTGATTTGTTGAGGGTTCCAGACATGCAGTGGAGGAGCCCATCTGGATGTGACCAGGAATACCTTCCAGCTGCATCTGGGAATACTTCAGGACACAACTGGAAAGTGCTTCTGGTCATAATCCAAGGTCAGGTGTTGTCCTCAACTACAGATTCAGTTATTCACAGGTTTCTTCATCTGCAGATGTCCAAGAATGTGGAACCCCTGCAGATGCCAACTAGACTGGAAGGGAGAGTATGCTTTGCTATGTTCAAGAGATGTCAGAAATTTGTGGCTAAATCTGAATACACTATGTTTTAAAGGTACCATATGGCAGAGTTTCTCAACCCCCAGTCTGGGAACCACTGCAGGTCCTTGGCACTGCCTGACCAGTCTGCAATAGGACTCCTTTACGTGCATCTTCCCCTCCTCATAGCAGGAGGGCTCTGTCAGAGGATTGCAGCCTCAGAGACCAATCAATCTGTCTACTGAGGAGTAAGGAAGTCCCATTGTAGTTAGTGGAGCTTACTTCCAGGAAAGCATAAATATGATTGCAATCTCAGAGTCCAATCCAATGCCTGTCTACTCAGAAATAAGTCTCATTACAGTCAATGAGGCTTACTCTCCAATAAGAGTAGGATGGCTTTGTGCATTTTCAACGCATCCTGCACTGAAAAAAGTTCAAAATCCCTGCTCTGAGTAGACATGCAATGAGACAGTGGGCTCTCACCTGCAATCCTATCCACAGTAATTGCTCTATTTATTATAATGGGATTTCCAGCTGGAGGCAGCTGTGCTGTGCTCTAGGTGGGGAAGCCCTCCCTCCGGGTCGCCAGAAGCAGAACTCTCCCCCCACCCCTGGGCTGGTCCCTGGAAAATTTCTTTTCCACAGAACTGGTCCCTGGAGCCAAAAAGGTTGAGGACCTCTGCCATATGGTACCACTGGTAGTAACTGGCAATGGCATTATCATCACTTATGTCTGGGTTGGGAGGTCTTGTGTGACACAATAAACACTAGTAATATGTTCAGGGTGGAAGGAAAGTGTTTTCAAGTGCGCAAAAGTGTACTTTGGAGCTCTGTTCACTGAGCCAAGCCTCATATTGCTGTTATGTTACGTTCCCAGTTTTGCTGCCAGATGGCAAGTGTCCAGGGGTCCAGTGAGTACCAAAAGACACCACCTCAGGTAGTACCCGAATCACAGGATGCAAAACACTGCATGATGCAAATACATACATAACGGCATATTTTATACAAATCACAGAATGCAGTTTTGCACAGAATGGTGCAATGCCAGCACAAGCTCTCTGAGATCTGAGTTCAAGCATCCCAAGGGCTCCCCAAAACAGAGAACATTAACAGTAGGATGTTAGCAAGAATCTGAGGAGGCTGCAACACTTGCCAATGTAGGGTCTACCTTTGAACTTTTCACTACAAACTTAACTGTTGCTCATCAGGACCATTCAAGCAGGAAAAAGAAAAAAAGAAAAAAAAGATGAAACAAGGACATATAGGAAAAGGAAATGAAAAGAGCTTTATTAGTCAGTTTTTTCTCCTGCCTGAGCCAATTATCAGATTTTGCATTTAAATTTAAGACAGTAGATCAAACAGCAAGAGCCACTTTGTACTTTTGCCAGGAGACCATATGATATCTCTCAGTGTCTCTCCTGCATGCCAGGAATAAGCAGCCATATTCAAACTTTGTTTTACATTACATATGGTGCAATGTGCAAAGTGAACAGAGAGCAAAAAAGAACTCATCAATGGCTGCAACCATGAAAGACGTCCAGGATTTATGGTCTGATTATCAATTAGGACAAATCAAGAAAGAAAAAGGAAATATTATTCACACATTTCCACATAGACTATAAAAAGAGGCAGCCCAAGCTTGGCGTCATGCAAGCTGAGAAAAAATGAATTGGTCAGAACTATTTTTAATAAGTATATTTAAAGCAGAAAATGTTCTGGGTGTTTTGACATATTTTTCAGAGCCTGAAAAAAAGCATTTGCCTAAATTAATCACAAACCGGCAGACCTAACAACAGTGATAGAGTATTTTATTACATAAAAAGAATGTTATGAAGATGTTACTAAAAAAATGTTTGACTTACTTTTGGGAACTATTATTTAGTGGTTGAGTTTTGAGGGTTTTAGGTCTGGAGTGGGATTTTAAGTGGAAAGAAAAGGAAGTTCCTTCATGTTCTTTCATAATCCTTTTATATTTACATTAATACTATCAGTTGTCTGCACTGGAAAAGTTTATTATTCAGTACAGAGAACATCCCATTCCTGTTTGGGATATTTGGATGTTCATAAAAATACCATGTGTGGCTTTCAGTGGATGTATTTTCTAAACAATTGCAGAATCATTCTTTTTTGAGTAACAAAATGGTTCTAAACCTGTGATTTCCTAAAATAGGAGGTAAGAGACACTATGAATAGATTCCCAGTAGTGGGTGCTGAGTCAAAGTGCTTAAGGTTCTTCACATTAGATTTAAGGGGCACCACATGAAGAACCATAACTTCTGTTGATTAATACCATAAGTGCAAAGTCTGGGAATAATACCGTATATACTCAAGTATAAGCCGACCTGAGTATAAGCCGAGGCACCTAATTTTACCACAAAAACTGGGAAAACTTATTGACTCAAGTATAAGCCCAGGGTGGGAAATGCAGCAGGTACTGATACTGGTCCTTTTCCTTGTAGCCTCCTTGGAATTCATAGCTGGCAATCCTAAGCACACTTTCCTGGGAGAAAGCCTCATTGAACTTAGTGGGGCTTACTTCAGAAGACATGCATAGGTCAGGGTGACCAGATGCCAAACCCAAAATTCCTGAACCCCAAGGCCAAAATTCCTACCCGCTTAAAAAATTGCCAAAAAATGTATTTTTTATTTTTATAGTTTTTGTTTTTTTGTTTTTTGGCCATAACTTTTGATAGGAAGGAGATATCTCAAAACTGATTTTTGTATTGGATTCTGCTCTCTAATACGAATCTAACCATATATGACATGATGGGGTTTGATCCTGCCACTTTTCAGTTCACCTGGGCATAAGCCAAGGGGGCTTTTTGGGACCATTTTTGGGGCCCCCCAAACTCAGCTTATACTCGAATATATAGGGTAATAATAATAATAATAATAATAATAATAATAATAATAATAATAATAATAATACAAGAAGTAGCTAGCTTCAAGAGCATCTATAGCAGCAAAGGGGCAGTAAGAGATGTAGTGAAGAAACGAGAAAAGCAGGGATGCTTTTGCTAAAAATAAGAGGCCTATAAAATGTCAATTACAAAATTTTCAGGGTTTTTTCAGTCTAAACTTTGCCTGTAACATAAAACAAAGATATTATTCCGTTCAAAGGTCTGTTTTCTGGCATAAAGTAATCTCATCTGATATCTTTTTTTAAGTTTGTGATTTCTGGAAGGGAAATCCTTCCTATGAGGAAGCCTAAATTTCTGCCAGTCAAGGGGAAAACTATTCCCTTTGGAACTCTGCAAGTAGTCTTGGAAGAGAACATTTGGCTGAAACAGAATGCAGTTTTGGATTGGAGCCTCTTTCTCTACCATTTAGCAGTTATACTTTCCAGACCATACATACAAATGCTCTTTACAGTTTCTTGGTGTCTCATAGTTTAGTAAATTGACATCTGTAATAATCATGACATACAAGTGTCTGAGACACCGTAGCTATCATTTTTATCATTTTATGAGTCAGAAGCAAATGCCAACTTTGTAATTGTATTTCAAGATCTGTTTTAAAAGATTGAGTTTCCTCAGCCCAAGAACATTTACCAAAAATAAAAAAATAAAAATCTGTAACTGATGAATAGATTACTGCATCTAAACTTGGCCTCCTAAGGAACACTCATAGCAAGCTGAAAGCATTTGACTAAAACCACATTGTTGCCAATGCTGTTTGAAATGATATGGAAAGACAAGCAAACCACGTGCACTGAAATGAAGACCAAGGATGACGCTTAGATTCAATCTAGTAACATGAACTACTGCTTCATATGGACCCCAATAGTCTCTGATGGAGAATGGCAGCACCAGTCCAATAAGAAATCTATCCACAGTATTGTAAATGTAACCCACTTTCTTCCCCATCAGCATATTTAAGAGATTGAGAGCACAATCCTTTTTAGGCTAGCACAACTCACCCACTAACCATTCCTGTAGTGGCATGGGGAGGCTGTGGCATGTCTATGCACTGGCTTAATCTCACCAGGAGTAGTGGAGAAATACCTTACCACATTTTTGTGACACCTCCAGGCCAGCACAGCACTTATGTCGGGACTTATTCTATTACTTTTATGGGAGCAGTAACTGAAGCCAGACATAATGATCTGAGACAAAGTGGATTCAGGTGTAGCCTGATACTGTCGAGACAGCCTATAAATGCAATTTAGATTTAAACCAGTGGTGGGATTCAAATAAATTAACAACAGGTTCTATGTCCTAATAACCTAAATTAACAACAGGTTCTATATCTATAGAACAACAGGTTCTATGTCCCATTAGTATCCAGTTCTCAGAACCAGGCGCTCATTAGTAAAGGTTTCTACAGAACCTGTGAGAACCCCCTGAAGCCCACCACTGGTTACACTTAATGAGAGTTCTGCAGTTGACTTCACTGCACTGCAAACAATGTTTTGCCTTTATGGATTAAACTAGGATTCATGTGCTACTCCCATTTTGCTTTCACTACCTGACTATATTTACCCAGCATCAAAGCAAGCATCAAATCCAAATCAGAAAGCACACACAGGTGTAATACCACCATAATACTGCAATGTCACCCAAGGTAGCACAACAGTTCCGGTCTCCTCTCTATACTGTCATTGCTGCATATGTTGTGGCTTTGAACTCCAGCCTTTGTAAAGCAGAAAACTCCATTTGCTCTATGTTGCCGCCTGTCCCACAGGCTTCCGGCTGTGAAAAGTCCAGGTCAGACACAATCAGATCTTTGTTCAGTGAATCACTGCCTAAAGATTTTTATTAAATCCAGTTTAGTCTGCTCTGTAGCAGCGATGTGTGCCTTTGTGGGAACATGAGCGTTTAACAAGTTACTGAAGAGACATGCAAAGCATACAGTGTGCTGACACAGGCAGGGGAGCGTGGGGATTAGGCCTCTGTGATGTGTGTGGCTAATGAAGTCACCATGCATTCTGCTTATTAGTTCCAAAGACAGCTGCTGGTTCCTGACACACTGTCCCAAAGGGGAAAGCACAAGAGAAGGGGGGAATCCAACCATTACTAACTCAACCAAAGAAATCAGAATCAAACCTCAGAGGTAGGGGAATGTATTTTTGTTTTAGAATTTAAAAAGTACTTTCATATTAAATGATTAAGAAGATTGCTACTGTAATTAGATTTCTCTCTCTCTCTCTCTCTCACTCACACACACACATGCAGATGCACAAAAACATATATGCTAAAAAGGTACCTGAGATTTGCACATTAGGAACACTTCAGGACAGGGACCATTCTCATGTATAGCACAATGAGCTCAGATGGTACAATATTTTTCCAAGTCTTTGAATATTATTATTATGGTTCTGGCTGTTGCCATTACTAATTATCTTGACAATGACAGCACTTTCTGTTACAGCACAATCCTAAGCATGTCTATTCATAAGTAAGGGCACAATCCAGAGTGACTACGGGAGCACGTAAGAGACATTACGTGCACCGGTAGTTACTGCACCACCTAATGAAAATCTATGGGAAATTCATATTGCAATCCAGAGTAACTTGTTCTTACTCCAGAGCAAGACTCCCCATAGTTACTCTGGATTCCACCCGGGTTAGTCTCTTTGTGGTCAATGAATCTTATTCCCAGGAAAAGCTGATTAGGATAGCAGCCAAAGGGCGCAATCCAGAGTAACTACGGGGAGTCCTTGCTCCAACGTAAGAACAATTTACTCTGGATTGCAATATGAATTTCCCATAGGTTTTCACTAGGTGGTGCCATAACTACGTCGACATAATTGTCTCTTACATGCTCCAGTGGTTACTCTGGATTGTAGGGATAATCTTATTAATAATATTATTTAATTATTAATCTTATTTAAGTATTTCAAAATTATTTAATAATTATTATTGTTAAATAATATTTATAAATAATATTTAAATAATATTATTAAATTATATAAATTATTTAATTATTATTTTAAATATTAAATCTTATTTAATTATTAGTCTTATTTAAATTATTAATCTTAATTAATAATCTTAATTTTATTCAGTGTGAATAAATGCCATGTCAGGCCAAAAAAACCAAAAGAAGCATATCTGATGTCACAGAAGAGTTTTGGGATAATTTCTATTCAAACTTCTATTTTTTTTGCTTTGGACGTTCAGGCAGAACGTAATGCTTTACAGCAGTGTTTCAACCGTTTTAGTGACTGTATAGGTAACAGAATCCTAGGGTTATCCCAAGTGATGTAAGCGGAGTGTTGTGGGGGCGGGGGGAGCTGAGCAATGGTAAAATCCTCCATCCAGCACTTTTCTTCTGAGTGGTCAGACGGTACCAACTACTTGTAGAAGGTAGAATCCTAGAGCTTTTCTCCTTGTTATGGATGTTTGGGGATGAGGCAATGTCCCCTTCTCCATCCTCTGATACCATCTTCAATTCTGGATACAATGCCACCTGCAGGACTGTATGAGGGCAGTGTATTGTCCAGATACTTGTCCAGTGTATTGTGAGATCTTTTGCCTGCTCCTGATGAATCTTGTAGGAGGAATTACGGTCCTGCAAAGTCCTTCTTTCCTGCCTTTTCTCACAAACGCTGTCTCTATCACATCAGTGAAACAGGAGGCTGGCACACCACTTCCCTTCCCTCATACAAAGAGACAAGCTTGCACAGAGAGGAAGATCTGGATGGGAATATGGAGGCAAGGACTAATCTCTCATTGCCTGCAATGGTTGCATGGGTTTCTGCATGAAGAAGACATCTCGGTGAGAATCTTCTATGTGTGGTTGCTGTATCTTTGGTGGAATGGGGTTGTGGCTAAATAAATCATGTAAGCCCTTAATCCCTGTTTCAGAAACATATGCTAAATATTAAATCTGCAGCCATACAGTCAGTGCCACATAATAGGCATCTCTGATATGAAATGAAATGGGACTGCCCTTTGCATTGCTAATGCCAAGATTCCCCTAATATGACATTTATTTGGGAGGACAAACTTACAAAGCAAACAAGATTGTTTTCTTTTTCACTTGGGTTTTTAAACAGAAAACTTTTATAACGTTGATGCAAAAAAGAAAACTCATTCAGCTTTATTTTAAATCCCTAGGCAGAGAATAGTGGGAAGCTTATGAACTCAAAGCAGCAATGTTAACACAATAAATGGCTTACTCACAGGGAACACAGTGTGCAGGACATGATACTGGCATCTGAACAAGAATGCCCCAATATAAATGTAGTCTCCAACTATTCCTATCTGATGAGAATTGCCAATAACATAGCCATGGTCTGTAATAATAAAGTGAAATCTGATACTCAATAAGTTATCCTAGTAAATTGTCTATAGAATGAATATGATTTTTGGCTTACTTAGTACAGCCCAGATTGTATAAAAAGGCAGAAAGCTTACTAGATTCTCATTAAAAGTATTTTACTTTCACTATTGTCCAAAAAAGGTATCTACAGAGTGGTGCACCTATGTGATTGCTATATTATAGTGGATTTTATAGAGTTCATTTGTGGATATAAGAGATCCTTGAGCATCTTTGAATTTTAGGTGCAATGTCACCTGCAGGACTCCGGAGGTCAGTGTACTGTCCAGACATTGAGACCTTTTTAGTGCAATCCAAGCTAGCGCTGAAAAAGCAGTCTGGCTTGCCTACACAGTATCTAGCACAAGCTTGTGGCTGCTACTGCGCAGTTTTCCCTGATTCCAGACAACGTAGCAGCAGCAACGCCAATGGATCTACTAAGATCATTTGGACTTGTGCTGGTTCAAGAGGGCATTTATGATTGCACCCTTTCCCCAATTGTGCCTTTTACATGATGATACTTACAGGAGGTGTTTTCATTAACATTGTTTCCTTCCTTTCCTTTCTCACACCCACTCTGTCTTCTGCGCCTTCTCCTTCCTTACATAACCATACCGGAACAGATGTAGGGTTCTCTGTTCTATAAGTACAATGGCATAAACAGTGCGGTGTGGGCAGCACAGGGTGGCACATAGAGGAGAAGGTGTCATTACTACTGGATACAATTTTTAAAATTGGTGTTTTTGGAATAATACCATCTTTTCACACATCACATAATTCATGCAGAATGCAATAAAACAAATCACGTTGAAATACATATATTTAATCAAAAGTAATAGCCAACAAATTAGTGGCCAACAAATCAAAATCCACAAATTTCTGACCACTCAGAAGATATGCTTTCCTAGGAACTGTTGTTAGAAACCTTAACCAACCTGCACTCCTGGGTTTGTTAATCTCCTGTATATGCCAACTATGTACATTCATGGATAGGTAGCCCGGCACCCTGCTACATCTCCTCTGAGGATTAATTTCATGGCTTTCGGACATCAGTAAAAATGATCATGATTTACTGAGCACCTAAAGATGTAGATACTCTAAAGCAGCAATACTCAAAATGGGGATTGGGATTCCCTTGGGGGGTCATGACTTCAGGTCAGCGGGATCACGAGAGGTTGGGATCTGCCATCTTGCAATCTGGCACTGGGCTTTCCTGGGAGTAATTATCATTTAACACAATGGGATTTACTTCCAAGTTGACAAGGAGGGGCTCTGGCATCACATCCTGATATCACATCCTGGTAAGTCTGATGGGGTCCTGGACAGGTTTTTAAGTTTGAAAGGGGATCCTGGGCTGAAATGCCCAAGTACCACTGCTCTAAATAGGGCTCTTCCTCAGATCCTAACATGAAGCATGCATGGGGAGGCAGTCTGTGATATTCACATGCCTCAGGGCATGGCAGGTTACCAAGTTCAAAACAAGCACCTTGTATTGGGCCAGCCACTAACTGGCAACAGGTGCAGCTGCCTTCACACCAGCTGAACTGCTCCGGCTGTCTGTGCCAGTCAAATGGCAGCCTGTAGTGCACTGCATCAGCAGCATTTCCTAGTCACCACAATCCCCCACTACTACGCCTGGATCACAGCAGACAATATGCAGGCACTGACAGGTGATAATGCTTATCACAGTGTGCCTGCTGATTTTGAGATATCAAGTTACTTTCCAAAGACAGCAGGCCATTTTTTCATGACAACTTTAGAACCCTAAGGGCAGCCTTAGTACAGCCTGTTTCTATAAGTCCTAAACTCAGAGTTAAAGCAACCATGATCTCCACAGTTCTTACCCGACATCTTGACTATGGTTGGAAGAGCTTGAGTTCTCCTGTACAACCATAACCTGCACATTCCATATAGGATGCTGGCAAAAATTCTCCAGGATTTCAAGGAAGCTGTTTTTTAGACCTATCTGAAAATGCCTGGGATTGAAACTTAGGACTTTCTCTGGATGATCATAAGTCATAAACTCAAAAAGAGGACAAAATGTAGGGCATCCAAGAAAAATGTAGGACACAACAAAGTAAACCATACATATTCTGTATATTACTTTCATGGAGTTAATTTAAACACTATACTATTATTAAATTTAATAAATAATACATATATTACTTATATTTATTACTCTCCCTACAATCCAGAGTAACTACGGGAGCACGTAAGAGACTTTACGTGCACCCGTAGTTACTGCACCACCCAATGAAAACCTATGGGAAATTCATATTGCAATCCAGAGCAAATTGTTCTTACACCGGAGCAAGAACTCCCCGTAGTTACTCAGGATTGCGCCCATATAATTTATTTCATCTGATTTATTGATTACAAGAATTCTCCATGGTGTCTGCTCACAAGGAAAAGGAGAACAATGAAATTTTTTCCCAGGGACACAAGGCTGAAAAAGAGGACATGTCCTGGAAAAACAGGACATATGGTCACCCTGGACATTCTGCATATGTTCATGTACCACATCAACAGAAATTATCCCAATTTCCCCAATATAGAGTGTATCACAGTAGCAGAGCTTGATGCATCCCTTTCACTACAATACCAACATCATTTATACAAGTCTGTTATTACTTTTGCCACCATTCCTTTAGTCTTGTCAGGATTCAGATGTGGCTTCGACCACTTGGAATTTGTGATGTTAATGATTAAAAGGAGGACAGTATTTTTTTTCTTTAAAAAGCTTTCTACATTTTCCAACCAGCTTTAATAAATAAAATACAAAGAGACTTTTTGAGCGTTCTGTCTAGACTTCACAAAAATTAGGAATGCACCTTAAAAAAAAGACAGTGAATTACTTGACTATCAGGAAGGAACCCAGAATGAGATTTCAGTCACAGTTAACACACAGGATGGTTACTCATAAAAGAACCCTAACTCAGTTAAAATTTGGCAGTGCCTGAAAAGAAAAAAAATGTTCAGGAAAAAATCTTACATCGTATTGCAACTGTTTACAATAATACATTCCTCATGGGTTGACTTTATAACATGCATCTTGAAAATGTATAGTAATTTCTAGCTGTATGTATGAATATGTATGTATGAATTTGAGCAGATGCAAAACTCGATCTGAACTGTTGGTCATGAGGTTCTGTATATGCGTTACGGTGGGAATTGGGGGTAGCCTGAGGTAATGGAGCCTGACTAGGGATGGCTGCTGGGTGCTGTCCAGGACTGATGTTGATGGAACAGTGGCTATGCTGTTATAAAAACCTGTTGCCTAACATCAAAGGAGAGGACATCATCATCATCATCATTGGCATCTGAAATATCCTGCCTTATTGATGAAGCCCTGGCTGGTAGTTTTCCTTCCACAATCCATAATCCAACCTGAACTGACAATGATGTTGCAGAAATACTCTCCTGTCTATTCAAACTCGGAGACTTATCATGTAACTTACACATGCGAGTAAAACCATGTTGCCGGGCTCCAAGCCTCAGATGTAATTATTCTGAGAATTAATCCCCATGATGTGAAGCTGCCCCCTTGGGACCATGGTCACATCTGGATTTCAGTAAGAACATGGATGATGTACTGAAATTCCGGGATCCCCTATTTCTGATTCACCAGGAAGTCTGGAAAGAAAGTCATGTAAAAATTTCACACTCATGAAAAACTTCAGCCTTGTTTTGATGTCCTGTGAGCTCAGCAGAGTCCAGATATGTAGCTTATCCATGCCAAATTTCAAAAATCACTGGAGGTTAATGCATCATTTGCAGAGAAAGCATCTATTTAAAGGCAGCTGTTTTACAAGCCTGTGCAAAGGGGATGTATTTTGGTAGATGTTAAAAACTGAATTGCCAAGAGGCTGAGCTGGAGCAATACCACTTCTTTCTGCTGAAATTCAAGCATACTATATTATACTTCAGCAGTTGGCAAACAGACCCCAGCAAGGGTGGGAGTTGATGCAACCACAAAAGGACGTCTGTTATGAGTGACGCACAACAGTCGGGAGCTGGAAAACTAATTTACATTTCAAATTTGAACAAATTTACATAAATTTACATATAAAAATGTATTGGAGTGGATTACCAGGCTTGCCCAAGGGCTGGATAGGGGAGTCTTGTCAGCGCCCACACTGAGTCTCGCCGAGGGCCGCATGGGTCTGGCTTTGGAAACCCCTGCTCTATAGTTATGGGAGAGGGAATGAACACTTATTTCTATCCAGTTCCTCTATACTTTATAAACCCCTACCTTGTATTCGTTCATGTATTCATTCATTCAAGTGAATCAATTTTAGTTTTATAAATATAAATATAATCAAAAGACAGATCATCTATCTATCTATCTATCTATCTATCTATCTATCTATCTATCTATCTATCTATCTATCTATCTATCTATCTATCTATCTATCTATCTATCTATCGCCCCTTTCGATCATATTTATATTTATGAAGATTGATTAATTCTGGAAATTATTTGGTTTAATATAAATTCTTATTTCATTATACCAATTATAAGTGAATAGAAAAACAATGGCATCCCGACAGAACAATGTGATAAACTCTCTTGTATTTTCTAAGCTGAAGCATCAGGCATTAGACACACACCTTTCATTACAATCAATAGTTGCCGCAGGGCTAAACCAATTGCACTCTTTGGATGTTTGCATTCTAATGGTTTATTCAGCCTGCAAAAGCAATTACTGCTCCTAGACACACATTGAGGTGCTTCTGAGGTTAGATGTACTAAGGCAAAGCTGCAGGCTTGAAATGAGTGTGAGCAAATTTGGGATCTTTCTGACTTGTAAGACAGCTGGTAGTGAAATCACTGATAGACAAGTGAGTCAGGAGAGCAAGAGGTAACAAGAGACTCCCATGAGTGGGAAACTCAGTCTACTTCTACACAATGGTGCCAAAAATGTTACAATTGCACATAGTTAAGTTGTGATTTGCCCATCTGTGATGAAGGGAGAAAGCTGCCTATAAGGAATGACTCATCCATTTCTTTTCTTTTTTAAGTTGCGGAGCAGTGTCATATGATACCATTGACTTGAGAAATACACAAATTTGTTACAAAGCAGTGGCTTTCTCATTTGCCGCATTGACAGACCTTATCTAATGCAGAAAGAAACTTCTGCTATGTCTGTTGTTCCAATAGGATACTGACGCAGTCTAATAAAAATCTGTTGTAGCTACTCAGCATTTGGCTCAATACCTAAAAAACTGCCGTCTCTCACACCAAATATGGATGTATAAAAATATGATGATGATTAAGGTCACACTACACATTATACGCAACATGGAGCTGCTGAGAATAAGAACATCCCTGTGTCAATTTCCCTTTCTTTCTGGTAGATGTAGACACACTTGCCTACTAAATTTAGCTCCTGAAACAATTGTAGATCCCATTTAAAATGCCAAACATAGCCTCTAAAATTCTAAACATAAGCAGCTTGGCACCTGGTAACCCTACTTGCTCCTCTATGTACCTACTTGACATAGCAAGAAAGACTCTACTTTCAGGTCCACCAGAAGATACACCTGACATTTGCAGCTCCCAGGAAAAGGTGACAGCATTGCTTGGAATCCTATCCCTAAGGATGTTAGAAAGAAGTGAAAGACATTCTTATTGTGCTAACCTTTTTGCTATGCAAAGAAAACTTTATCTTGGCTTTGTCCACTCTTCTACCTCTGTCAGGTCTTTTAAAATTATATTATGTGTATTTAAATTATTCTAATTGTGACTTTATATTATCCTACCTGTTTTGTAAGACATTCTCGGATTTTAAATGAAACATGGGATATAAATTTATACAAATACCTATGCAAATAACACATTTGGCATGTCTCTTCCCACACCAGCAGCAGCCAATAAAAGGAATTGAGGCAGAAAAAAATGAAGAGAATACCACATGGGTCAGTATGCCTGAGCTATAGGGAAGAGAAGGCAAGTGATTCATAGGAGGGTTCTGGTATTGATGGTAGCTCAGGCCAAGCATAACCTCATTCTAAAATTAGTATTTTTCAGAGCAGCTAACAGGAGTCAATGATTCATATATAGTGTGCTCTCCATATCTGATAGATCAGTGTTTCTCAAGCGGTGGTACACGTACCACCAATGGTTTTTTGAGGTGGTCTCTGGTCATAGTCACAGGACCCCTGCACACTTGCCACCTGGCAGTGAGACTAGTCATGCAACACAACAAACAGCAGTAGTAAGCTCAGCTCAGCAAGCAGAACCCTAAAGTATTGTTTTCTTGCTTAAAAAAGTGCTCCCATTCACCCTGAGCCTCTTAACTGGTGCTTGTCATATCACATTTTTTAAAAATAATTTTTTGAAAGTAATTACAAGACATTTGGGGGGTGTGTAGGTATGCCAGATGCATATCCTCAAAATGTCAGATGCAGGGGAGGGCACCTGGATGATGCAGGTGTCTTATGTGCTTCCTGAGACATCCGGTGGGCTGCCGTGTGATACAGGAAGCTGGACTAGATGGGCCTTTGGCCTAATCTAGTGAAGGCTATTCTTATGTTCTTATAACTCAGAAGTAACTGGCAATGATGTTATCACCAGTTACTCCTGGTGGTATTTTCAATAGGTGGTCCATGTGAAATGGTACACTGAAGACAAAACTTGAGGAACGTCTAGAGTAAAACTAGAGTAGACATTTAGCTGTTGGCTTTGACTTGAGTGTCCTCTCCAGTCAACATGATTAGAAGATAACTCTAGTAACAAAGCAACATGCAAAGTACAGGGAAGCAATTTGACAGAGTTAAATAGACAACACTGAGATGATGGTCTGTGTTTCTCTCTCAACATCAAAATCAAAGCCTTCACTTGTAACTTTTGTCTTTGAGGAAATCCTTTAGTTATCTAAGGTATGATCACATTCTATGGAAGTCAATGAAAACGTGTCCGCTTACAATTGGTGCACTTGATGGCATATCAGTGATACAATCTATTCCAACTCTCAAATCATGGGAACACTTTCAAAAGCATTTTGGAAAGCTAGTGTGGTTTTGCTTGGCTAAGCTTACAGGAAGTAGAGATATGCCCTCCCCTGTCCTTCCTTACCTTGTACACCAGGGGGCAGGATTTAGCCACCTGCAGCCTCTGGGTTAAGCCTACCAAGTTCCTACAAGGTCTTTTAGTTTTTTTTAGAGAACTCACAGTAGGTTGTCTTATTTAGATTAAAGCCTATGCTCAACTGTCTGTACAGCATGTATGTTATAAACACCCAACTGGATTTTATGTCAGTGAACGATGAGTATATTTTCCTAGCTGCATATGGGGCAACAAGTGGGTTTTCTTTATGGGGTACTCTGCCTTTAATAGACCATTAATTTTTCTCTGCATCTGTTGGGGAAATTTCTCTGCTGAAGTACAGCTGTGCCTCTGACTCACCTTCCAAAAAGAACAAGCAAAGTCTTGGTTACTCTGTGCAGTTATTGCTCAGATCTCCAGCCTGACAGTTGTGGTTCTTTCCTTTCTACATGGGTTGATGCTGTCAGACTGCCTTGTAACACGATCATCTCTGAAAATGTAATCTCACAGGGAACGTAATGAATTTTATAACAGTCTGCCTTGGTGTGTGTAGTCTATTCTTCTTTCATGCAATCTGGTGCCAAAATAAGTAGACAATTATTACAAAGAATAATACAGCAAATCCTTGTCTTCCTTTCCAAGCTGCCTGTGTTGGTCTTTGAAGAAAAGCAAATCTCACTGAAGGAGGCAGTGTATTCACATTAGACCTCCCCTGCCCAGTTGTCTCCTTCATCCTTGCAAAAGTGGTACAGGCAAACTGAAGTAGGAAACCTGTAGAATCAGTTTATGCAAACTTTCATAATTCCAGCATCTCATTTGTCAAGAAAGATAATCAGTTGCACTACATTTAACATCCTTCCCAGCTCCCTTAAATAACAGATGCCAAAGTCAAACTGAAAGGGATGTTTCTACTTGAAATGTAGAATATTATTCTGAACATGTGCATCACCTTACATTCCAATGTTAAAATATTTAAGAAAGAAACTGCACTGCATTTTATTTTGCTTTTTGGCTATTTGGCACTTACTGACCCCCTTTCAAAACAGATGCAACAGCTTACCTGATATGCAAACTTAAAACACAGAATTGCACTTAGAATGTTTCAAATTTCATATTCAAGATTTCTGTAGAATTATTCTGTTAAAAGAACAAGACTAAAATACCAATAGTGTTGTGTCAAAGGCCTCATTACACTTGGCAAGAAACCAAGTTGACAAAACAGGGGTTGCAATGGGGCTGGACCACCCACAATGCACCCAATGAAGAGGAACTATCAGATTGTCAGGTGCCACATGTTGGTGCAGAACTTGAAAGATTAACCAGGAATTAGCCAGTATCAGTCAAATGTCCTCCTTCCTTGATACTACTGTAGCAACAGATGGCAGCAAGAAAGAGGAAGTGTGTTCATCTATTAACAGATTTCCAGACACCATGTGAGGGTAGTTGGCACAAATACATATTTAAAAAGCATAAGAGAATTCGAGATGGGGGGGGGGTTTGCAAGGTCTCTCAGAAGCTGGATCCTCAACAAAGCGGAAGGTATGAGCACCCATCGAAACATAAACAGTGAGGGAGCCAAGTGAGTCTCCCAGGTGAAGGAATTTTGCAATGTCTAGCATAAGCAAATCTTAGCCATGAGCATTAGGTTTGGATAATATGCAACCACCTTATTTCCATTTCCAGTCCAAACCATTCCAAGGGTTCCATAAAACTGACTACCAACTACCGGTAACAAAATACCCATTTAAAATAGAAAACTGTTTTAAAAAGATTAAAGAATGTCCACAACTGCTTGATATCAGTTGCTAAAAACCAACACAAACAAAATAGTACAACATGTCTGGAAAATGATCAGGCTTCAGCTGTGATGAGCTCACAAATCAGGTCAGCCATAGCCTTGCCAGATTATTTCAAGCTAGAACCCTAAATTTTCCTGTTTACACATGCAACACTCACATTAGTCCCAATATGGCATCAGCAGCGCACTGCCAAGTAATATGTGTGTGTTTGTGTTGTAGGAGATTGTGAGCATAATCCTAAAAATGTCTGCTCAAAAGAAAGTCCCATTGTGCCCAAGGGTCTTACTCCCAGGGAAGTGTCTTTATAAGTGTTGCTGCTTAAGAGGGCTGTACAGTGCAGTGTACTCATGTTCATTGTTTTACAGCACAATCCTGTGTATGTCAATTCAGTTGGACAATGGACGCAATCCAGATTAACTACGGGGAGTCCTTGCTCCAGTGCAAGAACAATTTACTCTGGATTGCAATGTAATTTCCCATAGGTTTTCACTAGGTGGTGCATGTAATGTCTCTTACATGCTCCCGCAGTTACTCTAGATTGTAGGACTACTCTAAGGTAAGTCAGTATAGGGTTGCAGCCTATTATTTAAGAGAGATTTATATATTATCTAGTAGAGCATGTAAGAGCAAAACATTCAGAAGCTCAACATTTTTAAAAACAGCATAAAAGAAAGGAAAAGCTAAAGATTTCTAAAACAGGAGGACAGTTATTCATGGGAGACACCCATGCTGGAGACACCATGTCTTACAATTTTTTAAAATAAAAGAGAAATAGAAATGAATATTTCTGAATTTCAGTGCTATAGCAGCATGGATGCTCCAACGTACTTTAACAAACAACAAACGTTCAAAAAATGATGAAAAGAGAGGAATATGTCATAGGTATGTGGTTATTTGTGTAACCATGACTGGAACAACTAACTTATAAGTTAGCCAAACAGCATAAGGGATGAGGGAACCAAGTTTTCCTAACAATGTAAAGGTTGGAATGCTGGGAAAATGCATGCACTACTTTGCTGGGTCTGTGTGTTCGATTCCACATAACTATTCAGCACATGCTATTTTCTTGAAAGACTCTGAGAACATCTTTGTAGCAGGACTGGACTTTGATATGCACCTTGGATAACCATAAGTGTCAAAAAGGCACTCCTGTTTTCGAGTTTAGAGTGTAACCTAAGGAAGTGATCTTTAAGGAAGATCATCTAAAGAAGTGATCACCTAAGGAAGTACATTGCACATTTGTGCAAGGTAAATGCTGTCCCTCTACAACCATGTATGCCCATTTAGGAAAAATGTAATCTATAAAGCCACCCTCATGCAAGTGATTTACGAGCTTCTTATAGCTTCTTGTATATAGCTTCTTGCTTCTATTCCTAAAGACCTAATTACAATCATAATTTCCTATGCTATTTGTATGTTCGAGTGGATAAGCTGCAATTTTCTATGAAAATAGATCTCTTGATAGCTTTCTTCCAATGAAATGTGTTGATGTGTAACTTGGGGTTCTGAAAATGACTCTGGTTGCCTGTTACCACCCTCCTTTGGCACATAAAACACAAAGGCTTGCAAAAAGTCCTCCCCGGAGAGATGATGTGTGTACCTTGGCAGCCGCTCTCTCAGAACATTATTTAAACTCTTTGGAAGTCTTTCAGAAATTTAAGTTTATTTGTGAAGGTTTGAAGAGTTTGTCTTTTAAGAGCAACCGTTTTGTCTGCAGTCCTGGAAACACCATTAGGGGTCTGTGTGACTCAATTTATGACTCAAAAAACCGTCCATTCTGTCCTTCCTAGCACTGCATGTTTAGTTCTACATTTCCGTCAAACTGAAATCAGATCAAACCAGCTTTGACTTTCTCAGAGTAACTGAGTTAAGAGTTCTGTCTTGAGGGCTCAGAACAGGGGTGGCTGAATGTCACAAATGTGCTGTAAAGCATGACCCACCACAGGGCCAGGGCTGGAGCTAGCCCACGCCAATAGGTTCACCATAGCTCGGCAGGTACTCCAGCCATAAGAGTATGACTAAAGTCAGCTCTATCTCTGCAACTTTGAATCGCTTAATCCCAAGGTGTCAAAACATTTTGGCAGGAAAGCTGCATCCTCTCTAACACCATGTTGCCACCAGGGGAAAAAATAATTAATTTACATTTCAAATTTGAATAACTTTACATAAATGAATATATTATATGGGAATGAATTCAAATCAGTTAATAAACACTTTCTACTACACACACACACACACACACACACACACACACACACACACAGACAGAGAGAGAGAGAGAGAACTGGCCCTACACACACCAGCACTGTCTGTTCTAGTGGCTTCTGCTGGTGTTCTTTTTGCATTTTTGATTGTGAGCCCTTTTGGAACAGGAATCCATTAGCTATTAATTAGCTATTAATTTTTTCATTTTTTATTAACCACTTTGTGAACTTTTCAGTTGAAAAGCGGTATATAAATATTGTAGATAGATAGAAGGTGCCTCTCTGGCCTTCAGAACACCCTCTGAAAGGAAGGGGAGCAGATCCCCCTTCACTTCCAGGGCTCACCCATGGACTGGATGGGGGGTTTACTGCAGGCTGCATTACCACAGGCCACATCTGGTCACCGGGTCAGGATGTGGAATCCGTCTAAGGCTGCAATCCTAACCGCCTATTAGGCAGCATAAGCCCCACCATAAGTCCCATGCTGGCCTGGGGGTGTCACAAAGTGCTGTAAGGCACTTCTGTGCCACTCCTAGGGAAGGATTACACCAGTGTACAGAGATGCACTTGCTTTCCTACATCCTCAAGGGAACAGGAAGACCAAGGAGTTGTGCTGGCCTAAGTTAGGCTTGTACCCTTAGTCAATTCCACTATTGTACTGTACCAAATATGTCCCACCAAATAAACTGCATGAAGGAGTTTTGCTTGTTTCCTCTCCCTTCTTCATCAGAGTCTTTTAAGTCTTTAACCAGCTTTTCCAGCTGCCTCCCCCCGGCTGCCTGGAACAGGAATCATGGATGAAACAGAAGGAAAGAAACTTTCAGCTGAATTTTAGGAACGTTTGCTAACCAAGCAGTCTACTTAGGCAGCAGAACACTCTCCCTTGGGAAATGGTGGGAAGCCCCACTCCCTGAGTCATTTAAAACTAGACAGGATAACACAATTGAGAACACACAGTAGGAAACTATCCTGCCTTGGCAGAAAAAAAAACTTGGATGACTGTATGTAAGTTTTGTACTGAATTGGATGACTGTATGTAATTTTTGTACTGAATTTCCACAAGGCTATGAAAACATGAGGAGAAGAAAACATTAGACTTCTAGTTCTTTGAAAACAAAGCACAGAAATAGCCCTGGAGAATTCTGGCAAATGTCCATCCCAAAAAAATATTCAGATCTCTCTTCCCCTTGGCTGGATCTGCACACTGGAAAAAGAGTAAGCAAATCAAGAGCTTGAAGGTAGCTTTGTCATCAAGTTAATCCCATCAGTCTTGAGAATTCTGGATTATAGTACCTGACTTGAAACTGTGTGGGCTAAATTTTTAAGTCACTTGTTCTCTATACTCCTGAGATGCGATTTGTCCAACCAATCCATGTTCTGTCCATAGGACTAAAGTTATGAAAGTGTTTCATGCCTGTTCTGTAACAGTGTTGAAACATGTGGGAATGTGTCCAAGAGCGGGCTCCAATTTATACAGTACTCCATGTGGCAAGCCTCCATGCTTGATTTAAATAATACTTTTTAATATTTGATTTTGGTGATATTTATTTCTTATTTTATCGTTTTTACTCTATATGCTTTTTAGCTTGTATGTTTTATTGAATTGTTCTATTTATGTTTTTTAATTATGTTTTATGTTAGCCGCCTTGAGTCGGGCTAATGGCCCGAGAAAGGCGGGATATAAATTTTTAAAATAAATAAATAAATAGTACAGGCATGGCCCCGTATCTGCCATTCCATTACCCATGGATCTCTTCACCCACACCCATGAACATACAGTAGTTTAAAACCTTACTGGGGCAAAAACAATCCTCCTTGTACAGGTCACTGTAAGAATTCAAGCTTATAGCAATGTAAAGGCAGCTTTCTGACAGGCTGAAAGCTTGAAAAAACTAGATTGATTCTAACAGGAAGCAGTTAACCTCTGTTGGCAGCTTACCTAAATGTCACTAAAAGCTTGAATGCTGGTATAAAGAAGCATTTTTTCCCAGAAAAATGCTATGTCAAACTATGTTAAAGAGTATAGGAGGGATGCATGGGTGCTACAGGGACAGGGTTGATCCTCCATGGATTGATCCTCCATGGATACAGGAGCCCATCTGTATTAGTAATGCTTAATAAATGTTTATATATTAACACAAACATTTCAACCACAACTGGAACAAGGATTGAAAAACCCTCCTCAAGGATTTTTAACATCTATTGCAATTAGATATCAGAGGTCTGGAGCGGCTGCATGTGTGGATTTCTGGGGCATCACACCTTGTACCCCAGGGAGGAAAAATAATATATGGCTCAAATCAGCCTAATGCTTCTCTTCTTCCTTTCTCCTGCTTCTTGCAGGGATCACTCACTACTCACTCACTACTCACACACACACACACACACACACACACACACACACACACACACACGGATATTCTGGAGCCACACGTCCAGAATGCCAACTATAATGAGTCCTTCCTGGTGACCACCCAGCTGATTTGAAAGATTGACACTTTGTTTTATTCTGCCGAATTGTCATTGATAGTGATAGGACCATTGTGTCCTACATAACTGTGTCCCAATCAAATATATCTCAGTAGTGGATCCATTCTTTTTATGTCCGAGACATTTGTGTCCCAATATATATGATATATAATATGAGGTTTTTTTGCCCAGATATAGTTTGGCTGCAATCCTAAAGACACTTTCCTGGGAGTAAAACCCACTGGACACAATGGGGGCTTACTTTTGAATAGACATGGTTAGGATTGTGGTCTTTGTTTCCCAGTTACAATAGGATGCAAATGATCGGGATGCAAGAAACATTAGATGCAAATGTCCAGGGATGCCCATGACAGGGATGCATTTGACCAGGACACAAATACCTTAGTACCACAAGATCAATCATGAAAGCAAGTATGAAAACAGGGCAGCCAATACAAATGCGAATGCAGAAGTAATGGAGTTCCCTCTTTGTACATTGAGACAGTACAGAGGGCAGCCATGCACCAGAACCTAAGCAAGAACTACAAACATTCTTCAGCAAAGCACTTTTCTGTGTGTAAACTTGCTAGGACATGCCTGAAGAGACCCACCGTGGGTTGGGAGGCTTACAAAGGGTTAAAAAAGCAATTAGCTTTTTACAATCCTGGAGGCAGCATTCACCAGTTTGGCATGCTGGAGTGGTGGTGGTTGGGGGAGTAAACAAATAAGATTGGGCTCCAACTTATACAGTACTCCATGTGGCATGCAAGCATCCTGCCAAATCAAATGAACAAGGTGGCAAAGATTATACTGAATGATACCTGATAGTTTTGAATGAGGTCTGGACAACAAAGATGAAATTTCACTATTTTAGGACATTAACTATAAACATGAATACAAATTGCCACTCGTCACTGTGATTATAATTGAGAAGCAGATGCCTTGCTTTAGGTAAGAAAGCAAGTTGTGTGGATTTTGACTAATGGACAATCAGTGGTTTTACAGTTGGACCTAAAGAATTTAGAGAACAACAAATGGAAATATGATCTGTGAAAAGGAAAATATTATGACTTGCAGCTTGAAAAATATGCCTGGTTGATTTACATAGATCTAATTTATATATTTGCTAATAAAACTTAGTGATATGAAATTATCTGGAACCGGCACTTGGTTAACAGTCAAAATTGCAAAAGTGAACTGTTGCAAAGGAGTGCCTAAGTATAAAAGGAAAAAAAATACCTAGCTGAATAGATCTAACAAGCCCAACAATTAGCTTTCATGCAAATGCAAGATCCAGAACCGAAAGATTCTTTGAATTTAATAATATACTGTTGTGCTCCCACCCAAAGATCAGTGCGTATAAGTCCAACATAACCATCCTTCTGTATTAGTCCTGTGAATAATAACTTTTTAAGACTGTTTATTAGGTGATGTAAGCACAGTATTTTAACTGGACAGAACATGGAGACTTTAAACCTTAACTTGAGAACCAAGTTTCTCCTTCCCACTTGTAATGGATTTCTGGCACAGAGATCAGGCTGCTTTTTCTGGATGATCCTAACCTATTTAGGTTAGGTTAGGTTAGGTTAGGTTAGGTTAGGTTTAGGTTAATTGATACTCCAAATATATAGGGTTAGGGAACCTGAACCTTTTGTTGAACCTGGTTCCTCTCTCATCAACAGCTGTACCAGGATGCAAAGAAAGACAGAACAATCATTCTGTAATGATTCTGTAATCAAGAAAAATAAACACTCCCTTGTGCTCACAGTGACCTGAGTGCTCAGGGTAACCAGATGTGATGACAAAAGAGGACAAGGCCTCCAAAAATGTAAGGCACCCAAGAAAAATGTAGGACATGACAAAATAAAAACACTCATACAGATTGCTTTCATGTGGTTAATTTGGACACTATATTACATATCAATTTAAAACTATTACATAT
The DNA here is from genome assembly GCA_030015325.1 of Cryptoblepharus egeriae. NCBI lineage: Eukaryota > Metazoa > Chordata > Lepidosauria > Squamata > Scincidae > Cryptoblepharus > Cryptoblepharus egeriae. Next base: position 50,577,121 of record JAREYC010000005.1, on the reverse strand, counting down.
AATTACATACAATTTATTAATTCCAAGAAGGCTACATACTGCCTTCTCACCAGGAAAAGGAAGACAATTTGGATTTTTTTCCTGGATGCAAGGATAAAAAGAGGACATTTCCTAGATAAAGAAGATGGTGGCACCAGCCTCTGCATCACCTGGTGCAGGAAACTGGTGTGTCACCCCACTTTGTGCACTTGTGTGATGTTTGCACATGTGCACAATGACCTGTGAAGCCATCTGCCCTCATAGGCGTGGTGCACCTGCATAAATGTCACACATGCACAGGCACACCACACCGATTAGTTCCTGCCCAAGTGACGAAGGGCCACTGAGGTCAGGAGCCTTAAGAGGTGCATGAGTATGATACTCATGCAGGCACACTGTGCCTGTACAGCCTTCTCCAATCTTGTGAAAGGCCAAGTTGCCTCTCATGAGACAGTAGAGGTCTGAGGCTGGTGCACAGGCATGATCTTTGCACCTGCACATCACAGACCTCTCCACACCAGGAAGAGGCAGGCTCGGCTCTTGCTAGTGCAGAGAGGTGGGGGGGGGGTGTGACACACCAGAGGGGGTGAACTGTCATAGGGGTTGTCAAACACCTCCAACACGTCACCCTCCTCCAGCACGTCACACAATGCAGAACATACCAGCCGCACCAGCCTTTTGATGCCCCCGATATATGGTCATCCTGCTTGTGTAAGGTCAACCTTACAACCAGCTCCAAGTACTAGATATCTGTTTGGCCACATCTACTGCTGTTGAAATACCATTCTCATTAATTTAATTTGTGGATGTATGTGGAGCCAAAATTTAGGTATAGTTCTCAACAGACAAACTAGGAAAGTTTTTTTATGTGCCTAATATTGTCTAGGTAATATTAATTTTAAGTAGAGCCTGTAACTAGCCACCAACATTAATACAACCCCCCTAAAAGGGGGGAACAATTATTCCTGAAATAGGATGGAGGTTTGCTAGCAGCTGGTATGTAATATGAGAATGTTTCAGATTTTCTTTTGTGTGCTTTTTCTCTCCTCCAAGTTAAAAAGCAGGTTATTGGATGTCCTCAAGCAGGTGCTGATGGATTAAGGTGGGAACTATTTAGGAACAACTTTGAATTGGAGGTTTTGGTGCACGCAGTTAATGTAAATATGATATGATGGTATAATCCCCCCATTTAGGAGGTTCAAAAGTAATGGCTTCTCTTCCACTTCTGCATGTTTTGTAAACGAAAGCTGAAGCTGGTGATGTCCTTGTGAAATTTCAAGTTAAAATGAGATAATGTATACAATTCTGTCAAGTACCTTTGCCCTCCACCCAAGTAAATCAATATGCTATAATAAAGTGCATTAAAAACCGTCTTTAGGGATGGACTGAGATTCCACATTTTATCATTCTCCATCAAAAATGGGCAACCTTGTAGGAATATTTGTAAAGAACTGTAATACAATGATGAACTACTCCTGCAGTTTTAAATTGAGTGCTAGATTGACCAAAGTTCATTATCAGTGCAGTAGTATAAAGTACTAGGCATACAAGTAAGGCTGCAATGGAGGCTTGCAAAGGGCTGCATCTGGCCCCAAGGCCAGGGTTTGGAGACCCCTGGTCTATACCATTGCATTCTAGGGTGACAATAGAAGAGCAAGAAACATCTTTAAATGTATTTAAAATATTGATTTGGTATACACTAATTTTTAAAAAATCCAGTGGGTGTATTGTATTGACAGTGGTATAATTATATTGACAATTGTCTCATGACAGCCAGTTCCACGTAAAATTACTCATTTACTTTTTCGCTTTTCTATTTACCTTTCCATGTTTTTGTTCATTATAGTTTCATTTTCTTTTGCTTCAATAAATAAAAAGCGATGTGAAACAGTTCAGAGCAAGAAAGTGTGAATGACAAGTGTGGTTGGAAGTTCTTTTCTGATTATTCAAGATCTTGGAAAAACGATTGGGGAAAAATCTGTTTTGGTGTTTTGGGTAGCTGTGTTTTTGTAGTTGGTAAGTTGAACACTGTACAACAATAGCAGATAATAAAACTTATTTTTTAAAGTTTGCTGTGATGCTGGGACAAAGTAAAGAAGAAAAAGTATGGAACTTAATATTTTCTCATGTACGAGGGGAAACTGAACAGACTAAAATGTCAGTTGGAAAGAAATCTGTTGACAATGAACAAGAGTGGATGGATACAATTTGTCAGAAGGTTATGAATGGGGAATTTTATCACATGTTGGAAATGCAAACAATATCAGCTCATTACAACTTCTGGAGAACACTGATCAGGCCCTAACAACCTGGGACCCATCAAGCACACTGCGGGGAGGATCCCTGCAAAAATTAGTGTTTCACCAACCCCCTCTAGCTACAGCCCTGTGTTGTTGTCAAGCCACATGACATGGCTGATGTCTTTCTGATGGCAGTTTGACTTTCTGGTTCACATGTTGGAAAGGTCTGATTTATTTCTTCATGCAGCCCATTCTGCAGTGCCTGACATCAAATAAAAGTAGGAACTGATGCCTGATCAAATCCTACCACTTGTTGTTGTTGACATGTTCTTCACTATTAAATCAGGTCTGCGCAACATGTGCCAAGGAACCAACCAGGTTAAAAGCATTGACCTATCTGTGTTGTTGTTGGGTTAAAGTGTGTACAAGCCAACAATCTGGATGTTTCTTAAAAAAATAAAAGCAGCAGCAGCCTGTTTATTAAATGTGTCGATCTAGTTTGTGTCAATCTGGCTAGGAGCGTAGTTCAAATAATAAAACATGCAACACTGAAATGAATTATCAGCATTACCAAATGCCAAACCAAGCAGCAAGGATTTATGACGTATCCTTATCAGGAGCACCAGCAGGCCAGGGTTCGAGACCCGGGTCGGCCCCACAAGACAGGGTGAGCTCCTGTCCTTAGCCCAGCTCTGCGACGCAGCTGGATCCAATCGTATTGGCTCTGCCTTTCCATTGGACTAATTCAGTGGCATGGAGAGGGGGGATTTGCTGCTTGGGTAACAGCCTATCCTCCATAACAATCTAATCCAGGCTTTCGTGCTTCGCATGCAGCGTATGCAGCGCTGAGCACGATACCATAGTCTTTCAAGACTGATGGAGGCCTGCTTTTTTTAATCAGGAGCCCAAATGCACTTTTGTTCAAACTGAAATAGCAGATAGATAGATAACCTTATTCCTCATTGCTGGGGACACATGTTACACTGACTGCATGAGCTGGCATAGGTTTCCCATCTCTTTGTCTGGTCATTAGGCACTAACTCAGTGCATGAATTTCGGCCATTATGTCATGAGCACTACATCCAGACCATGTTGTTAGTAGTTGTTGCCAGCAGTAGGAAGAAAAGAGAGACATGTTACATGATAGTCTCCGATTTAACTGGAAGGTGGGAAACTCACTAGCAACAGTGTTGATCCTTGTGAAAAGTGGAACATGCTTGCTTGTTCTTCTTGATTCAGGTCTGCTGTGTTTAGCAACTCATTGAGCTAATCTGGTGAACAGTCATTTTCTAGTCTAGCTTTGGGAATCTAGTTTATCTTTTTCAAAAAGGTGCAAAGATTAAACCCACAGAAAGGAGTTGGTCTGTTTATGCAGAAATCTCAAAGTCATCTAAGTGACTTATATCTATATCTATATCTACAGTATTTATATACCACTTTTCAACTGAAAAGTTCACAAAGCGGTTTACAAGAAAATGAAAAAAATTAATAGCTAATTAATAGCTAATGGGTCCCTGTCCCAAAAGGGCTCACAATCTAAAGCACAAAAAGAACACCAGCAGAAGCTACTAGAACAGACATTGCTGGGGTGTGTTACATGCTGTTAAATGCTGTGCTTCTTGCCTACTTGTGCTTTTGAGAGGTAAACAGCAAATGCACAGGAAAGAGATATCTAGATTGGGACTATGGTGCAGGGAAGAGGAGAGGCTTTAACCCTTTACACCCAACACTGTGTCGATCCAAACAATTCAGCAGCTGCTATTAAGATGAACCATTTTCCCAGCTTTTCTGCTTGTTTTTTCTCAAGCAAACAAAAGTTAATCTATTTTGCATTCATTTTTGACTCTTCTTCCATTTTCCAGGGTCAGCAGCCTTGTTACATCATCAGGTCCCTTCAAAAATCTCAGGGGTTTGGGTTAATCCAGACTGACAACCAAGGGTGATGGCTTGGCTTGGAATGGCCAGGATTAATGTTCCCAAAGACCTGGGGCTGGTAGCCTTAACTGTATTTATACTAGTCAAAAAAGTCTTTACTACTTTATTACTACAAAGATCTACAACTTTACTATGCAGATTGAAGAACTCAGACTATCCTTCCAGAGCATACTACACCAGTTTATGGAAGAAACCAAAGGACACAGCACATTTCCTGATGCATCTTATCTAAATTGCCTTCAGCAGGCCCACTACAAATCATCTCTTCAGGGCACCAGCTTCAAAGAAAGAGGACAAAGGGGTTGTGAGATGCGTACTCATGTCAGGCACCAAGGGACCTATTCAGTTTGAAAGGGACTGTCAGAAACTTCCTAATAAGAGGCTAATTTAGTAGTTCCCTAATATGGATGAAGCCTCCATTCCTGCTGAAGAGCTCTGAAAATCCAGTCAGTAATTCAATCCATTTTTGCACAATATTAGAAATACTTCCAGATTTTTTTTTAAAAAGAGAATGAATAACAATGCCACAAACTGTCATGTCAATATTTCTGCAAGGGAAACTTTCCCCTTCACTAAAATTATATAAGAATTTGGAAGTACTTGCCTGGAAAATGTTTATCAAAAGGAAATGTGGTCAACAGCAAAGACAATGAAGACTATGAAGACTGTCCAATTGCTTTTGCTTAGATCTGTCTTCTTGTGCTGATAGCTTTAAACCATTATTGCTGTTACAGTGGTACCTCTCATAACAAGCGCCTCACATAACAAGCGTTTCACACAACAAGTATAAATTTCCAAGAAATCTTGCTTCACATAACAAGTTCCGCTTCACTTAACAAGCAAGCACACTATAGGCATGTGTGCTATGCAGCCCTGATGCACTGCATGGAGGCTCCTGAAAAGGGCTGCGGGCCTGCGCTGCTGCCTCTAACTGCCCCCAACTTGGGGGCAGTTGCCTGGGGGTGCCAGAGGCAGCTGCCCCTAACTGCCCCCAAGTGCCCCCACTGACCACCTTGAACCTCCAGCAACAGCCCAGGTAAGCCTCCCAAGAAAGTGTCTTTGATTGCAGCCTCTTAACCATGTCTACCCAGAAGTAAGTCCCATTGTGTTAAATGGGGCTTACTCCCAGGAAAGTGTCTTTAGGATTGCAGCCTAAGTAGACTTCATAGGATCATGCACATTGAATACATGTTTTGAATTCAATTCCAGTGTTTTGTCATCATTTTTACATCCAGTTAATATTTTTATATGAATATTTTGGGGTTGTGGAACCAATTGTCTGAGTTTCCATTATTTCCTATGGGAAAATCTGCTTCATTTAAAGAGCGTTTTCACTTAAAGAGCATGCCTCTGGAATGAATTAAGCTCTTTATGTGAGGCACCCACTGTGAAGGTTTTGTGAATATTAACAGAGTAGAATAAGGTTGGGTCTTTTGGGGTAGATAAATAAATATATAGATAAATAATTATCTATTATGTCATATTGCTCTGAATATTATATTTCAATACAGTTATAATATGGTGGGAAAATTATAGTAATAACTAGCAAGATATGAACCATTAAATAACTTGTAGAGCATGGCAATCAAAGATATATAATATGTATTGTTGATGTCAAACATACTTCTGATAGATTTGTCTCAGCAGCCATCAAATCTGAAAAGCAAGATCAATAGATGAATCTCTGTGAATTTTTCAGCACAATGGCACCTATGAGACTGATGGAGATAGTTCAGAGACAACTTCTGAAAGTGCACAACTGGAAGGGAAAGGACTGTATTTGGCCGTGGCAAATAATGGGTCAGGAAGCATAGGAGAAACCAGTTATAACTGGGTTAAACATTAAGGGGTCTCAAGATGGTGTGTTCCTGCAGACATATAGAGGGAGCTCCTGCACATTGGTTTTTTACACATTGGTTTTTTTACACTGCACATTAGAAAGCTATTCAGGGGTGGCCCTGCACTGGGAGCATAGATTGGCTGTACATCAGCATCATACCATGTAAAACCATTTACATCTTTGTGCACCAGAGCTGGTCCTCCTGTCTCTTGGGAGAAGAACTCTACATTTCTGAGAATATCTAAAACTGCAGTACCCAAGGTGACACCTGCTCCCTTGTTTGTGTCAAAGAAACCCTTGAGAATTTGGAAAGAGGACATGTGGTCTGGAAAGAGGACCTCCAAAACACTGGCCCTTTAATAAAATAACACACTGAAACTTAGGCAATCATTGCTAGCCCCATACCATGCAATGGCCTCCTTTAGTCACCCAAAACCAATGGGAATGAATCAACAATTTGGAAAGATACGAAAGACAGTACACAAACAACTGGACATTTAAACAATGTCAGGGGATCCAGATAACGCCAACACATACTGGATTTTTCCCTTCCAATTCATTTAATATTGTACATACATTTGTTTCATAGTGCTTCATTTGGAAAATAAATGGTATTCCCTAGTCCTTTTAAACATTTTTTACCAGCAGGTTTTTCTCTTGCAATCCCAAAGTTCTTATGGTGTTCTGACAGATGCAACCAGACAAGATTACAGACAGTCTGCATAAGACTTGGTACGTTCTGAGGGTTGTAGGGTTGCTGGGAAAACAGAAATGAGGTCAACCAATAATATCTGAGGCCTCCCATACAGCACTCTATTCATTGCCACTCTGGCCTATCAGTAGAGTAGGAATGCTTGTGGCCGCATCAGTGGTGTATGTGGCTTTTTCCTTCCCACAAGTGAAAACCCAATTCTTATGCATTTGAAGAAATTCACCAGTAACAACAGGAGGCATTTCTCCAGCGACAGCAAGACCAAAATCAGAGCTGGAAATGCTTTAAAAAAGAAGGCATGAACAATCCAGCTGTTCAAAAGAAAGCTGTTTTGCCTACAAAGAATACACCACCTTGAAGCAGAATTAGATTAATTGAAGATACATTAATGGCACAGGGTGACCATATGTCCTCTTTTTCCAGGACATGTCCTCCTTTTTAGCTTTGTGTCCTGGGAAAAAACTTCATTGCTCTTGTTTTCCTCATGAACAGACAGCATGTAGCCTTCTTGTAATTAATTAATTATATGTATTAGTTTTAAATTTAATAATAATTATAGCATTTAAATTAAGCACATGAAAGCAATATATATGAGTGTTTTTAGTTTTTATTCTGTCATGTCCTACATTATTCTTGGGTGTTTAATTTATATAGCATCCACATCTGGGGACAACTATATTTAAAATAAAATAAAATTTCCGACGGCTCTGGTTTAATGCATAACAATTTTCCCATATAAAGAACATCTGAGTACATTCTCAGAACAGCCAGCAGATGGAAGAATTGCCTTGGCTATTTTTTGAACACATTTTGAATGGCTGAAATAGGCTTTTGTTGGAGGATAATTCATGCAGGCACTTCAAATGACCTCCTCAACCATTGTGGAGGCACCTGGTAGTCTGATGATTTTTTCCATACAAGGTCTTGCCCCCTACTTGAACTTTAAATCAGCAATTTGCAGTTACTCATCTCTGAGTCTATACAATCTGCTGTCCCCAACTGTGGCCTGCCTGCAAATGTGGAAAGGTCATTTTTAAAGGGCCAGTACAAAGGACAGCTCCAGCAGATATCTTGTCCTTGCTAATGTGATGATAGTTTTTACTATACAGCAAACTGAAGAGTGCTCCTCTGCAAGGTTGTGTATGTCCAATGATGTTCCTCCTGGCCACACTGGCTCCTTCAGTCTGAGTACATGTGCCTAGGTATTACAATGCTATCCTATTTATCACTGTCCCTACCCCACACCCACCCTCATGAACACCAGGTGGCATTGCTTTCAGCAAACTGAAGAGCTCCTGAGCATGGACAGAGTGCCTTTTCTCCCTTGAGCACCTCTCCCCCAAGAAACATGTGCCTGCCTCCTTTTTCCCTGGAGCACCTCCCCCCAGCATGAACAGAGTGCCTTTTCTCCATTGAGCACCTCCCCCCCAAGAAACATGTGCCTGCCTCCTGCCCCCCAAGCATGGACAGAGTGCCTTTTCTCCCTTGAGCACCTCCCCCCAAAAAACATGTGCCTACCTCCTATCAGGCTCCCCGCCCATGTGCAAGGCTGTGCATGTCCAAGCATGTTGCTCCTGGCCACACTGGCTCCTTCAGTCTGTGTCCATGTGCATAGGTATTACAATGCTGTCTTATTTAGCACTGTCCCTAACCCCCCACCCTCATGATCAACAGATGGCACTCCTTCCAGAAACTGAAGACATCATGGACAGAGTGCCTTTTTTCCTTTGAGCACCTCCCCCCCAAGAAACATGTGCCTACCTCCTATACAGGATAGGAGAAAGGTGCTCCATTTTTGAATTCCCCCCTTCCCGTTCCCCCAAGCAGCAACCCAGCCTGCCCAAGTCTGTGTGGAAATGGATCTGTGGAACTCCTTGCCACATCCTTCAAACAGCATGTTCATTTAGTAAGAAGTCAGTCCCATTGTTCAATCCTGAGTAATCTCAGGACAGTGTATTCAGTAATGCTGCCAAATTGTTCAAATTGTCTTCAGGCTTCATAGAGTCCTTTTCCCACCAATAATACCAAGAACACAATGTCATGTGGCAAGGAGTTTCACAGGTTCCACAGGTTCCACAGGTTCATTTCCACACAGGGGAAAGGCATCTATGCCAAATGTCCTTTATGCCCAAAATGAATTTTTTAAATGTCATCGTTTGATGCCAGTGTGCAAGAGGTATTTTTTTCCCAAGTGTCATCATTTGATGTCATTATGCATGAGAAGTAGGAATCTTTGCCAGATGTGAGCCACAAAATCATATTTGTCTTGGTATTTTATTTATTACAAATAAATAGATCAGCATACATTCACTGTTCTCATATGGGGATGCTCCCCCTACAGCTTGTAAATGGAGAACACAGAGTCTACATGTGGGGACAAGTATTTTAACAGATCTGGAACACTTTTTTCAAAAACTGCTTTATGAAGTTTTAAGTGATATACACCTCTGTTTTCATATTTTTAAAATTCAATTAAATAAATCATGCCAGATTCACTACAGTAAAATAGTTGTCCACGCATGTGGACAATCTGCAATACTTAATCTATGCATGGCTCTTCATTTGTCCTACGTAAGATCACACACCTAGACTATACTACTTCTAGAGGCCTTCGGCTCGGACCCAAGCCATGGTGAGATGATGGAGAGAAAATCTATAGAAGATCAATCATGTCGAAGTCTGGAGAGGTCAACTAGAGTCTTCATTACTTAGAGAGCCTTTCATTTCTTAGAGTCTTCTTCAGTATTTAGAAGAGTATTACTTGCAGCAGCAGTATGGAAAGACACTTCCCCGCTTCCTTCCTACAGTAGCATAAAAATATTTGGAAACTAGAACCACATGCGCATGTCCAATTGTGCAGGCACTTTCTATTAGAGCATCACCCAGCCAGTTCAGAAGATAGAAAGGACCCATGAGACTGGCTTGCCTATGTGGCTCAATGTTACTATAATGCCATAGGAAGATGTTTTTTGGAAGGGCTTCTGAGCTAGTATAAAAGCAGAGGATGCAATCCTACTCATTTTAGACCAGTGCAGCTCACCCATCTTCCCATTCCCATGGTAGTGTGGGTAGGCCAGCACATGTCTGTGTGATGGCCTAAACCCCCTCACAACTGGTGCAGAAATTTGCAACACTTCCTTGCCAGCAAGGGACTTGTGCCGGATCTTGGGAATGTAATCAAGGAAAAGCTGGGTCCATTTGAGAATCTAATTTACCTTTTATCACTGAGGGTCTACTAAATTAATCAGTTACAGTGGTACCTCGCTTAACAAGCGTCTCACTTAACAAGCGTTTCACAAAACAAGCAAAAATTTCCAAAAAATCTTGCTTCTGCTTCACTTAAAAAGCAAGTGTGCTATGGAGGTTCTCTAAAAGGGCTGCTGGCCAGCACTGCTGCCTCTAACTGCCCCCAACTTGGGGGCAGTTGCCTGGAGGTGCCAGAGGCAGCTGCCCCTAACTGCCCCCAACTGCCCCCAAGTTCCCCCACTGACCACCTTGAACCTCCAGCAGCAGCCCAGGTAAACCTTCCAGGAAACTGTTTTTGATTGCAGCCTCGTAACCATGTCTACTCAGAAGTAAGCCCCATTGTGTTAAATGGGGAAAGTGTCTTTAGGATTGCAGCCTAAGTAGACTTCATAGGATCATGCACATTGAATGCATGTTTTGAATTCAATTCCAGTGTTTTGTCATCATTTTTACATCCAGTTAATATTTTTACATGAATATTTTGGGGGTTGTGGAACCAATCATCTGAATTTCCATTATTTCCTATGGAAAAAATCTGCTTCACTTAAAGAGCGTTTCACTTAAAGAGCATGCCTCCGGAACAAATTAAGCTCTTTATGTGAGGCACCACTGTATCTTTATCTCAAGAAGAAAAACATATCATGCAAAACCACTCTTACACTTTCTCAAATAACAGATCAAAGTACATGCTTATTTTTATATATAGTTATTGAAATGTGTGTCAGGCATAATTATATTGTGTTGTGCTCTTCGTCTAGCAACTAGAAGCCAACACAGAAAGCAAACATTAATTTTCATAACAACAGAAGTGCTATTTTTCCCACTCAATTTCAAAAACGGATCCTGTCTTGGTTCCGCTATCTTTCAGTCAAATAGTTAGAGATCTCACGCTAAACGGCATATCTGGCAACAAGAGATCTCCAAAGGCTTTGATTATGAGCAATTTCTTCAAAAGCTTTCCATGCAATATTCAAAGTCCTTAGACCTTCCAAAAAGTTTCTTTGCCATATAAGTCAATAAGACAATATGAATTTCAGGATAAAGTGGGGGATGTGTGGAGTGAGTTTGCATCTCTCTTCTTACTGTATAATTTTTAAGAAAATGTTAGAAAAGAGGACTTGAGGAAACTTGAGGAAACACCAGTATGTTTGAAAAGACACCTGAACAACAATTTGATAGATGAGTCAAATGAAGGCTTCACATGACGGATGAGCACGTAACTGAAAATACGTTGCAGAACTTAGCAGCATGAAATAGCACTGCTAAAAAAGCGTGAAACAGGAAAGAACCAGTGATACTCGAGCACATTTTCATCAGTATTTTGTAGGGACGGAACTTCTGCAAAAGCTGCTGAGGCCTGTTATCAGCCCAGCTCAGAGGGTTGTGGTTTTCTCACTCTTACAAGCCTGTTTTAACTGACAGTTGTTTTTCACTGAACAGGATGTCTGCATCTAAGGTGTCTGCTTCCCTAAAACTTCACAAAAAGAAGTGGTGCAGCTCTGCCTCACACGCAACCATGTCTTCGGTCTTGATTGCAAAAGGCTACCCTGACGCTGAAGATGGAGCAGTCATCCAGGGATATAAACTCTTCTATTTCAAACATGAGGGGGAGAAGAGAAACCAGTAAAATGCTCATCCACGGCTGTCTTTTACTGATAGACTAGTAAGAGTTGACTGGTATAACATGTTGTGTGTGTAGAGCACAGGTGTCAAACACAAGGCCTGTAGGCCAAATCTGGCCCGTCTTGCCATTTTATCTGGCCCACGAGAGCTTCTCAGGCTGCACTTTCCTGGGAGTCAGCCCCCTTGTCTATAATGGGACTTACTTCTGAGTAAACATGCATAAGATTGGATTTCTGCTCTTGGGAGACACTATTAATGCTAATTTTGGCCCTCTATATGAAATGAGTGTGACACCCCAGTGCAGAGAGTGGCTATTCATTGCAGTGAGATTGTCTTTCCATGCTGTGTGTATATTAGACATCCTTCCTTGCAGTGCAGAACCCTGCTGGTAAGGTCTTGGCTATACAGAATGAGTGACTGGCTTCTGTTTTCTCAGCTACTTCTCACAAATCAGCACTTTATCCCCCTTTGGATGAATGGCAACCATTCATCTGTATGGGAAAGTGACATCACTGGGTCATCATTGAGATAAACTTGCTGTCTGATGATGACCCCAGCCATTGGTTTATCTTCCAATCATATATTAGGGCTCATGCACACCAGTTAATGAAAGCTGTGTTATTTTAAAGTCAATTATATTACGATCTGCCATAAAATGAGCCAGTTGTACATCAGCCACAGGCCACAGCTTTCAAAAAGTTTCATCTCAATGCCAAAAATGGATCATGTCTTGGCTCAATATGTGGAAGGTGGCAAAGGTTTATATATATGCCATAATATATATATATTACTAACTTAGCATATAGCCATGTGTAACTCTCAGCTCTTCTTTTTCTGATTTGACAAGTAAAATCACATTCATTGCATTATACGAGCAGAATTTCATATTTTGACATTTTATAAGCCAATTCTGCATTATGGTGCTGTATTTCGTAATTACTTTTAGGCTGCCCCTAATCAGATTCAAATTCCTACTTAGTCATGAAGCTTTCAGTACCGCACAGAGTTGTTGCAAGGATTGAGGGAGAAAAGCCTCATACACCACCCTGAGCAACTTGGAGGAAGAATGGTATAAAAATGTGAAAAATAAAAAAAAAATGTGCATATCCCAACCAATTTTTCTCACCATGCAACCTTAAATGATCTGCATGTAGCATAACAAAAACTGGCTAGGCAGCTTCTCTTTCCTTTGCACAACATTAAGAGAAAACCCCAGACACTAACTGTTATCTAATGTCTACATTAGTGTATCACGACTCATACCACATTGGCTAATCCCACCTGACACCGAAGGAGCTGTCAAACCTGATCCAGAACAACAGTTTGTAATGCAGACCTGTTATATTTTCTAATTCTTCTGGTGGAAATGTTTTTTTAAAGCCAGAAGGAAAGATGAAACAGTCTGAAAAACCTCCAACTGCTTCTGTTTAACTAATACTTTTGATCTCAGACTGATGTGGTTTAGTCCCCTGCACAACACACAAAGGCCTTGTGAACATGGGCTCAGAAGCGGCTTTGTGCAGGGTGAGGACCTACTAAAAGAAAGACGTTGTTGTTGGAAAGTAAGGAAAACAGACAGTCAGTGAGTGAAAGGGGGGAGGCACATATAATAAGGGTGTTAAAACAGTCTTCCAGCCAGCAGGCAGAAACATGATCACCAGTTTATTCAAGGGAATTTTAATTTAATATGTCTTGCAAAGAAGAAAAAGTGATCCAAGGCTACTCAAAAAAGGGACAATTTTTGTGATAAATGAGCTCTAAAACATTTCTCCACCCTTTCTCTTCATACAGGTGTGAAGTGTAGCTCAGAAACTAATCTGTTTGTTTAGGGGTCATAAACTCTTAGATAGCAACTGTATTACAGTTGTCCCTTGTTATCCACTAGGGTTTGTTCCGGAACCTCCTGTGGATAAACAAAACAATGGGAAAATAGATTTAAAGACCCAATTCCAGGTTTCTTGCTTCTCCATTTCACCAAGTGAAATAAGGCAGTGCCTCAGTATCTGCAGGGGTTTGATTCTGGGACTGAAGAATGTAATGACTGCTTGCATGACTGCCTCTCTACAACAGTAGAAAAGCAGTTTTTTAAAACTGTGATTTGCAGCGGCCATTCGTGTTGAGTTCAAATCCATGTATAAAAATCAGTGTATAACAAGGTTGGACCTGTATACTCAAAGACACTTACGCCTTCATAGTATGCTCAGTATAATGTCCTCCTTTAGAGGCAGTTCAGAGGCACAATTGACTGGTGATGACATTATTGACTGCACCAGTGAAAGTGGATTGTTAGTTGCCTTCCTACTTTTCAGCTAAGAGGTCATTCTCATAAACAAACCAGCTCCTAAATTTGAATGTACTTAGAGCCCAATCCTACTCTTCTTCCACTAGTGCAGCTGCACCAAAAAAGGCCTTCTGTATCCAATTGGGGTGATCAGGAGATTTCAGCAGGTTAAGGAGATTTATATCCCTTACCTCTGTGGAAGCTTCCCTCCCCACAAAAGGTTTTCTTGGACCAGTACTGACAAGTTTGCAAGGAAAAGTCCAAGGAGAAAAATGGGAAGAGGAGGCAGTGAAAATGGGAGATAGAATCTGATGCATACCATCACCACTGGATTCACTCCCTCTTCCAGCTTCTTTGCCTCCATCATGCCCCTAATCCTGCCCAGTTTTGCTTTCTTCCCATCTCGATTCCTCTCTCACCAGCCAATGGCCAATCACAATGTCATACCATAACAAAGGTAAAAGTCATGTCCATCATTCAAACAACAGTTAAATTCAGAAGCGTAATAGAAATTTATAATAGAAATGTAATATTAGTAATTAATTATAGTAATATTAAATTCTATAGTAATTAAATTTTATATTACTATATTTCTAGTAATAGAGATTAATATTAAAAATTTAATAATAATAGAAATTTATATTACAAATTCTGAAATATAGATCACCATCTGTTTATTGAGCCACAAACATTTCATCTTTGTAAATCATGTTTTACAACAAACCTTTTCTTACATTCATATATTGCACTGCATTATAAACATTATTACTTCCACATAGCTTTCACTTGCTAAGAGTATTTAACCATGAATTAAAAAGAAATGATAGAACTGATGAAATACAATGTCCTGTAATTTTCATGTCCCAGATGTGCACCATAAAGTTGACTTGAAATGTAATCAAGAATCATGGGAAGGAGACCATGTTTGTAAATGTGCAATAATTCACGACAAGGATAATGTTTGCATGTGTTGCACCTTGTTGCCTTGTACTGGCAGCTTTAAAGGTGTTGGAGCAGACGGGTGCCTTTCTCCTTTAAGGAGCAGCTAACTCAAAGGTCAAGAGGCAATATGTTTTTACACTCTCCAGTCATCAAAGAGCTGAAGGTGCTTCTTTTTTGCAAGTGAGGTCAAGTGAAATGATGAAACCTTTAGATAAGGATACAAATCTTCCAACTTTATCATGGCTGAATCTTTGGTTAGCTTATGTGTACTTGTAAAAATCAGGAGAAATTCTGGAACCTGCAGAATTCAAAATTTGAAGATTGCTATACTGTATGGGATAACAAAAAACCAAATCAATATCCATATATGAAAGCTCATGACAGACTCTCACAGATCTCTGTGAAATAAAATCTCTGCCAAATTTCACTTTTAGACCAATGATAACTACTGCTAGATTTAATTAAAGAGCAATTTTTGTAACCTTTCACAATATGTTCAGGGACTGCAGGTATTTTCTGCCTAAGCAGATACAAACTCTAATATGCAAATGTTATTCTTAACTCCAATTTCTACATGAAATAGACACCACTGTTTTGCAGTAAGAATGATATAGCCAGCTGGTTAGTTAGAAGTCATACAGCAGTCAAGCAATTTAGAGACAGTTGTATTGGCACGTTATCATTTAAAGTTCAGCCTCAGTTTCATTTATAAATTCCTAACTCACTCGTAAACAAAATTAAGAGATTCTTCTGGAGCTTTTCACAGTCTCTTCTGGTCTTCACCACTCGGAATAGTTTTAGTGTCATCCGAACTTGGCTACCTCACTGTTTCTAGGTCATGAACAGTTTGAAAAGCACCAGTTCCAGGACAGATCCTGGGCCGCACCACTTTTCAGCTCTCCTTACCTGAAGCACTGTGCATCATTCATAATAAGCTTCACTATAACTCACTCCAAGTATGCATAGGATTGCAAGCTTATTCCAAGGACTACCTAATACAGAACCAGTTTTTCTTCTGGTAAATGCAGATGCATCTGGGTGAACAGATGCCAAACACAAAATTCCCCCAAGTTCCCTAAAATTCCAGTTAAAAAATGTAGGAGACCCCCGAAAAATGTAGGACAAATGTAGGACATGTTAAAATAAAGCTAAAAACACTTGCACTGCATTCTTGTGCTTAATTTTTGCACAAATCTCATTGCAATAGACCAGACACCAACCAAAAAGGCACATTAAGTGATCCAGGCAGGCATGCAGAGGCTTGGTCTTTCAGCCTCCTTTACTTTGCCCCTTTACACAATATAAGCTCCACTTACTGTAATACTTTTGAGTGGACACAATTGGGCTTGGAGCCTTAAAACTTAAGAAGCCAGGATTTATCCCTACCCTGAGAAGGTTGCCAACTTTACACCCAGCCCCTGCTCCTCTGCTTTGTGAATAGCTGGATGAAAGGCCCAAAACCTGAACAACTTGTTGTGAATTACATGCTTTTTTCCTGCAAAGTAGATATTGGTGGAACCATGTACAAAGGCATAGGAATAGGGGAGTCTGGGGTTTCTCTGGTCAGTTGGCAACCCTGCTTTAAAAAATTAATTCTTTCCCTCTATTCTCTCAAAAGTCACTCACTGCAAGGAGTGCATCTCCCTCCCTCCTTCCCCTGCTCGGCTCTCCCCCCCTCCTTCCCCTGCTCGGCTCTCCTCTCCAGCAGCCTCAGCTCAACTCTCCTTCCTTCCTTTGTACAGCAAGCTGAGTTTTCTCCCCCCAGATCTTTTTCTCTGCAGGGACTGGGAGCCACTGCCAGGCACAACTGTTTTCACATCCATTTAGGAATGGCTACTTAGAGGCCCATTTAGAGGCCTATTCAGACCTCTGAGAAGCAGGCTGCAAAATGGGAATCTGGTACGATGCATGCTGGCAGATGTAGTTTTTCCACTGAGGCATGGAAAAGGGCTTAAGCGTGGGGAGGAGGAAGAAAGACTACAATTTCCTTCCCTCCCTCCCCTCCTTTAACCAGCAGGGGACTGGGCTTTAACTGACTTTCCCAGGTGTAAATCTCATTGAACACAATGGGAGTTACTTCTGAGTAGACATGGAGGAGCTCTGGCATTATGTCATATCCCAGTAAGGGCAAAATCACACCCCAGTAAGGGCAAAATCACATCCCAGTAAAAGCAAAATCTGGCATTATGTCACATCCCAGTAAGTATGACAAGGTGTTCAGGGCTGAAATGCCCACATACCACTGATGTAGTACTACTGATCTTACCACACTGGGCAAAAGCTGAGGCAAATGTCCGACAGAGGGCCCACTTGGCCAGGCAAATCCTGCACTGTCCCTACTAGTAACAGCAAAAGCTCCCACCATACCATTATGTGCAGCGATGGGATTCAAAGAAATTAACAACCGGTTCTATGCCCATCTGGCAGCCACTTATCAATGGCTAATTTTAACTTTATATGTCCTATCTCTCGTTAACAACTGGTTCAGTGGAGTAGGTGCAAACCTGCTGGAGCCCACCACTGATTATGTGATATGTGGTGGACTTCAGGTTGGTTCTAGTACTGGACATTGCCACTGGAGCCCCAGCAATCTGGAGCTTAATGAGAGGCCTCATGTTTCTTTAAAATGTGAAGTTCTGTCACGAGTCAGGATTTTACAAGAGACCATGGCTCAAGTGAGACCAGTGATAAGTACACTGATAGAAAATGGATCGGTACACTGATAGTACTATGTACACTGTTAGAAAATAACTGTAAAATCCCCCTTTACAGGGAATTGTAAAAGGCCTTTCCCATGTCAGTGTTCCTTAACCATAGATATAGGAAGAACCCTATACATGCAAACTATGTTGTAGTACTAACCCTACAATCCAGAGTAACTGCGGGAGCACGTAAGAGACATTACGTGTACCCGTAGTTACTGCATCACCTAGTGAAAACCTATGGGAAATTCATATTACATTCCAAATTACAATCATTCATATTACAATTCATATTAAAATCCAAATTCATATTACAATCCAAATTACAAATTGTTCTTACATCAGAGCAAGGACTCCCTGTAGTTACTCTGGATTGCACCCTAAGTCACAGTCCCTCATTTTGAGAATAATATCAAATTCAGGGACGCTGTTTCAAGTTTTCTTCCTTTGACAATAATGGAGGCAAGAGTAAAGAATTGTGAATGAACAATCCTCAATGGTTTCTGAATGCCAGAAGAAAATGTATCACTATTTTAATGCCCAGACACTGGATCTAGTTTTCAGGCCTTGTCTGAACTGTCAGCTTTACCAAACTAGCACATTGTTTTCTTTCTGATATTTCACTCTGTTCTTTCCAGTAATTCCTGTAATGAGCCTTTCAGCGTTACCCAGGCCTTTAAAATGAAAAAGAGACCATCCTTAACAGAGGGAGGATTGTGCAAGGCAGACATTGTACAAGACTTCTTTTTTTCCAAAGATGCCAAGCCTTTTATGAGTTTCCCCATTTCCTTTCCTCAAGATACTGTTAGTGTTTTTCTGTGTGTAACTCCTTGTTACATTTCAGACTTTTAGCATCATAAAATAAAGATACCCATGCCTTGTAGCAAATTTCTCTCTTACATTATAATTAGCCTAGTACCATAGAGACAAAATTATAGCACAAAGAAGAATGGATCAATGACTAAGCTGCCTGAGAGGGGCAATGATCAGGCCATTGCTCTGTTACATGCTTCTTGCAGGACCATGGATGGACCATAAAGTATCTCCAAGATTCATTTTAACATTATGTTCTTAGAATAAGATTTGAGATGACAGATCTTCTGCATAGGCAAAATACATTTATCAAAAAGGGACAAAAATGAACTTCATATGAGCAGCTATAGCATCAGGTCAAGTTGGCCTTAGGCCAATTTGGCACTACTCCTAAGAGGAGAATCCACTAGATCAGTGATTTTCAACCTTTTTCATTTTGCAGCACACTTAACAAGGCACTGAAACTGTCAAAGCACACCATCAAATTTTTTTACCATTGACAAGGCACACCAGACTGTTCAAATATCCCAATTTTCCTATTTATGAATGTCAATCCCCAAATTCCCATGGCACACCTGAGAACTATCTGCGGCACACCACAGATTTTCACTTCTAGACACCGCTAGAAGAATGGATCATGGCACTTGCCAGAGTTTGAGAGATTACTTCCAGGCCGTGCCACACCAAGCTGGCAGAAGAGATGTTGCTTGCACCTAGCAAACCCTTGCAAAGCACACATGTCCTGCCTGGCCCCAGAACCCAAAATAATTTACATTTTTGTCCTTTTCTAAATATGTTCTAAACAACTTATAGCATCCTGTGCATGTTTATTCAGTAGTACTTTCCATTAATTTCAATGAGACTCCCAGATAAATTTGTATAACGTTAACTGTTATACAAGCTCAGTTTTGAACTCCTAGAAACATAGGACTTAAGGAACAACAACAATTGCATCTCAGTATTTATAGGACCTTCAATCTCAGACCCTTCTCAGATACTGAAAACTGCAGATAACTGAATCAGTGGATTGGGTCCATCAGTTGTTAGATGTCTCCAAACATGACTGGATACACTTTCCAATCACATCCAGGGGTGTTCTGAGTCTCAGAGAGGTTTAGGGAGGCCATGTTGGAAAGTCATATCTGGATCTTTTCAACATCTCCAGAAGGCTAAGAACACCTCCATCCAAGACCGGGAGGTGTATTTGCAGGTCCTCTGATGAATACCATGCACTATTCCATTATCCATGGGATTTAGTATCCACAATGGGCCCAGGAACTTACTCCCACAGATACCAAGGTGTTCCTTCAATTCTAGGTTTTTAGCAGTTCTAGACTGAGTGTTTTAGATTAATCCTTTACAAATTTATCTGAGATGAATGAAATAAATAAATTTTTCTTCTGAACAGACATGCGTAGTATTGTTTTATAAGTTGTTAAGAACATACAGTATTTACTGCAGGCAATAATACACTGATTTAAAATTAGTGGGGTTTTTCTGTAAGCAAACTAGAGATAGTTAGAAGACACTGCAATAATGTGTCCTAAGCAGAGTGACTAGATGCCTGAACCTCAAAAGGAGGATAAGGTCTTGGATTCCTCTCAGCCTGGCTTTTCCAGTGGACAATGACACATTTGCCTACTCATGAGTAAAACTGTGATATTGGGCACTTTCACTTTCCCATAGTGCTCAATGCATATTTTTTATTTTTAGTTTTTTGGCCTTACCTTTTTATATGAAGGAGATATTTCAAAACTGATTTTTGCATTGGATTCTGCTCTTCAATATTAATTCAGTGACATTTGACATGATGGGGTACTGCACACCATTGCAAAGTTCCAAAATGAAACCAAAATAGAGGAATATGAAGCCCTTTTGGAGGACACCCAAAGAGAAGGCTAAAAAAGAGGACAAATCTGGAAAAATCTAGTCATGTGATCACCCTGGTCCCAAGGGACTTTGGAGGACATATATCATCACTGCTAACTGAAGAATCTGGAAACAAATGTTCCTATGAGATGGCTAGACTTGGCATACTGAGAAAAGTTATTGAGTGACTCACATTATAAGAAGTGAATTCATGTGTATTACAAGAAAAGATCTCATTACATTTTATACTTTTAACAGAAAAATATCTCGTATTTTCCTCTTATTACAGGATGATTAGATATCTTCAGAAATAAGCCACACTTTTAATGGATCTCACTTCTGGGACTGTAACACTAAAAATAGATGTTAAGTCTATGGGAGAATGTTACAATAAGATTATTGTTTTCACCTTGAAGCTAGACAACTAGCTTTAATTCTAGAAAACAATTTTAGATGACAAGCAAGACAAAAGGAAGAAAATCATTATAGCAAAATTGTTTATGCTTAAAATGAATGAAATCCCTTGATAAAATCTCCCAAAATGGGAATCTCACATACAGATGAGCAGACGGAGGTACACAGAAATGAATCTTGACATGCAACAGCCTAAACATCCCAATCCTGTGTACTGGCATGGACCACACTGCATACATGGGGGCTTTTTGGCTTCTGGAGATCTCCTCTTGGCTTGTTCTGCTTGCCCTGGAGTACGACCCATCAGCTGCCATGGGTCAATTCAAATCTGCATTAATCTGGGCCATCCTTTGACCTGTGGAGGCATGTTAAGTCCAGGAAGGGGTTTGGGATTCAGTGTGCATTACCGCCACCAGTCAACCCTTTTAAGGCTGAATCAGTCCCCACTCCATCTTTTTGTGTTTCCACCCTCCCCCACTTCCCAGATAGACCTGACCTACAACGCTGTAAGTAGAGTGGGCCTGAGTGGAATGATTGCAGGGGATGAGATTGCTGCAGAGCAGGAAGAAAGAACATGAGTAAAAAACTTTTTTCTTGTCTTTGTACCCTGCTTCTTGTCATGCAATCTTCCGCAGGTCCTAACAAAAACTATTCACATTCCATAAGGTGGGGGTGGTGTTGAAAATCCATACCTATCATCTTTAATTTAAAATGTAACACATGTGGAACACTTTTTACATTAAATATGTTATTATATTTAACATTGTTTTATAGATTTGCCTTGCATTATCAAAGTAATCTTTGGGTTCATCTAACATAGACAGTTTAGCACTAAAGGCAATATATCTTCATTTGCACTGTGATTCATAAACAACTTAAACTTTCATTTACTGGGCTACAATCCTATACAGGCTTTTAAAAAAATAATTGGCTGTGGATACTGTCAGTGAGACTGCCACACTTGCATGCAGTGGGAAGAGTCAGTAGGTGTAACCTGATTTAAAACTAAATGCACCAATTTAAACTTCTGAATTTGTCATCGCAGGACTGAAATTAGTAATTATAATTACTGAGACCTAGAGCCAAACTCATCAAAGATTTTATTTTGTTTTTTGTTTCAGTTTTATATTTTTTCAGTTTTCCTTTGATCTGTGAACAGAGAGTTGCTTTTATTTAAAAAAAAGAAGATTGTGGATTGGAGATATTGGATAGCTACTTTAAAGTGATATATTATGTTAATTTTTGGTGATACAAGTCTCACCAAAAAGCAAGTGTCACTTCAACAGAAAATTGAAACTGTTCACTTCCTGTTCCTATGGTTTTCTCTGCTTTCTCACCATGTTCCAGCTGATTCTGTTAGCAATAGTCCAGTCTATGTTGTTCTTTTGAGCCTGTTTGTGACTTTTTGTAACCTTTAGGGGGCAAAATCACAAATTTGCATGTCACTCCTCCAACTCAAGGCTCAGTGGATATTGCAATGTTATAGCCTTGAGGAGCACACTTCGCAACCTTGTTTGATTTCTTTAGCCTGATATCACAAAAAATAAAATAGTGGCTGCAACATTACAGTGGAGGTTTTAAATATGTTTGTCCATTATGGATTTATTATACAGTAGTTATATCCCGTCTTTCCATTTATATCACAACTTACTTAACATTGTGGCTGTACATGATGTTTGTACATAATATATTTATTACATTGATATCTCATTTTTCTCTCATGGAGTTCAAGTTTGAATATGTTAATTACTTGGAAGTCTCAACCACTAACCAGAACCAAGTCTTCTTAGTTACAGCAAAGTTGTATATGGTGCCATCAGATCATATCCTGGATTGGAATGTAGACTGAATCAGTTCCTTTGATCACTTGACCATAGATCAAGAGAACTTGATCACATTCTAGCCAACATAAAGCATTTAAAAACTATTGTACGTTAATTTCAATGAGAGCAAATCTGAAAAAATGGGACTCGCACCTGTGCATGTTCAGAAATGCAATCTCAGTTGATGTTTTATCTATATGCCTCTAAAATTTAATAGTCCAGAACAGAAAGAGATCAAATATTAAGCAATTTCCAACAATTCCAAACAAACATATCTGGTATACTCTCTAGCTAATTGCATTACAGTTGATGTTTCCCTTCAGATTATTTAGGACCTTTTTCAGAAATACTCATCACACAAACATTTTACTGAACACCAGAAAAAAAGCAGAATAAGGATTAGAGGGGCTCTCATAGTGATCTGAGGGCACAATCCAGAAGTGCACTTGGGTTACCCTATCTATCACTGGGCTGACCTAACTGCAAGATGAGCCACCCCAGTTACTCTGGAAAAGGCTTGGGCAGCCTAAGACAACTGGCCCTATAATCCAGAGTAACTACGGGAGCACATAAGAGACATTACGTGTACCCGTAGTTAGTGCATCACCTAGTGAAAACCTATGGGAAATTCATACTGCAATCCAGAGCAAATTGTTCTTACACCGGAGCAAGGACTCCCCGTAGTTACTCTGGATTGCGCCCATAGGCTGCCCCAAGACAGGTGGACCTGGGCTGCCCTAGCTGGGGCATCCTAGGCAGTTCAGAAGCATGTTGAGGGCATGTTTAGCATTGTCTATGGCAGAACAGTTATTTTGTATCCAGAGCCTGTTTCCAGGGCAGGAATTCCCTCTTCCAGCTCCTCAGTATTATACCACCTCAGGAGCAGGTAAAGTAATGAATAGACCCATAGGGGTCCATGGTAAGGCTGAGTAAGATTGACAGTGTTGACCAAAAATCTGAGTTCTTGGCCAGCCTATCTGCAACCCCTGCCTCTCAACTTCAGGATACGGCACAGCTATAGCAGCCACTAACCAGTGGCTACAGCGAGCAACTCCAAGAAGCCCCTTGTAGACCGTCCTGGTATCTCAACAGGGACACCTTATTAAGCTGGCAACACAACATTTCCTTGTTCAGTGTGATCTGAGAAGGGACTTCTCGGGAGCAAGCCCTCCCTAGGTGTCACTGAGTTGGTGCCTACTTACATGCTCTGGAGCAGTGAGGGCAGCCCAGGCTTTCTGACTCTCTGGATGCAGCATAACATTCTGCTTTGGATTCAGAATAGTTAGGGAAGCCCAGCTAGAGCACGCCTCACTGCCCTAACTCTGGATTGCCCTTAGTGCACAAGGAATTTGTGATGTGTGTAGCCCAGGCCCCACAAAAATTCAGCATAATCTTTATTTCCTTACCTAACAACATAAAGGAGGATCTGGTGTGGTGTGATAGAAAATGGGTCATATCCTTTGTGGCGTACCACATTCAATTAGTATGACAAGCTTTGTAATTCTGTCAGTTTTCACCGAGGGTGGGACTAGTATTTGCTTCCCCGCTCCTCTCTTTTCTCTCCAAATTTTCAGAGTATCACACTGAAAAAGAATTATGGATTTCCGTCGGAGAGGACTGCATGGGCTGATAAAGTAAAATCTATGGCAGAAAACAACTTGTTTTTTCCACCCTTTAGGTAATAATTTCAGTTAAGGGGGAAAGTGTAATAAATTTTGGCGGGAAAAATAACCACATTATTTTGGACGCTTCTACTGACCGGCCTGTGTAAACACTACTGAGAAATTGGGTTTGAGAACAATTTGACCAAGGGAATGATTATTTTTCTTGCACCAGAGACTAGGTATTTGTCAAGTCAAGTCTTTCAAAATGGTCTGAAACACAGTAAAAGGAGGAAACAGACACACATAACAGAAACTTTTTGGAAAACTCTTCAGTCTTTCATATTCATGCCCTAATCAGTGAAAAGATGGATTACAGAACATTCACTATTCCCTTGCACTTATACTTTCCTCTTGAAATACAGTCACTAAACAACAGCAGATTCATATTATTGAGGAGGATAGGCTCCCATTGTAAAACTAAGGCATGGATGACATATGCTGTAAAAGAAGGTGGCATTGTTACAAGATGGCAGAGTGGAAAATGCCTCTTCAAGCACAGGTGAGATGGTCAACTTTTATTCAGAATAAATAAATTATCTGACAGTTCAGAATTAGTGTATCATGGAAAAGAATTTGAGCCCAAGATCTCCTCACAGTGCTAGTTTTTTGTTTTAGACAAAAAAAAATCTATAATGGAAAAATGTGGTTCCTCCCTCTGGATTGGTACAGTTCATTTCTACCACCTTTGAACTCTTACTGCCTCATGCTCACTTTGGAACCCAAACCCATGGGTTCTCTGTGGGGCCACAATGGTGACTGAGGGTATAATCATAACCAATTTAGGCCAGCATAACTCAACCGTCATAACTTACCATGGTGGTGTGGGGAGGCCAACACATGCCTGTGCACTGGCTTAACCCCCTCTCCTAGGAGTGGGGCAGAAGCGCCTTATGGCACTTTTGTGACAACCCTAGACCAGGATGGGACTTGTGCTGGACTTATGCCAGACTAACTGTGAATTAGGATTGCAGCCAGAGTGTTGCAAATGTGCCATAAGGCATGCCTGCGAGCCCCACTATTGGGCCACTGCCACAGGTAGCACAGCTCCGTGAGGTGCTGTGTTGGCCCCGGTGAAGTGCCCATTTTCCACTGCATGGTGATCCATGTGCACCACTAGGCAGTGGAGAATTGAGACAGGGTGTAGGGGAGCTGGGGAGAAGGTGCCCAGAGACCATGTGTAAACCAGAACTTATTCATTCTTAGGATTAAGGTAAATGTTGCTTGTATTATTTTTCTCCCCCCACTCTTCTTTAATTCTAATTCCAAATAAATCCTACCATTTCTTTTATCTAATATCCCACATGTCTATCAATGTGCATCCACCTTCTCCATCAAGACTGTTTCACTGGCCTGAATGTGAAGGTTACCAATGTAAAAATAAGGAGCAGGTATTAAGCTATAGGGGGCTGCAACATATCATCATAGATAAAGCTTGCCCCAAATGTCCCCTTCTTTTAGAAACTCCACTGGGGAATTCCATGGGGCGTTTTTCTTACTATCTCTTTGTATGATTAGAAATCCCAAGCTCTGACAAGTGGTACTATGCATTCCGTTCTGGTATTTGAAAGGTCATCTTGCAGCCAACTGGCTTACAACTCAGCCTACAAAATATTCACATCTGCTAGGACCTCTGACTGGCACTACAGCTGTCAGGGTATGACAAATCAGAGGGAAAAGTAGCCACAGAAAAAAGCATATAGGAAATTTCCTAGGCAAAGCACATGCTCATTGCAAGTGCTCAAGAGTCAGTGGGGACAGCAGAAAAGTGATAAACGCACAAGGGATGCTGTTAGATATGAAAATGAGAGCAAATAGAGTTAGCAAGTATTTCCATACACAACCTATAATCAACAAGATCATGACAAACCAAAGGAAATCGCACTGATGGAAGAGCAGTTTTCTCCTCAAGATAATGTCAGTGGTTCTTAAAGACAGGCAAGGTTTCCAGTTAATTGTGTTCTTACAGATATATTGTACACGCTGGTTTGGCTTATTAAAACTTCAAGAGGGATCATCATTTTTGTAGGAAAAACTTTTATACCGTTTTATATGAACAAAGAATTAAGGCCCTGATCCCTACACTTTAAAACTCCACTTAAATGTGTGTCTCCATTTATACCTATTTTCCTGGCAGCATTTAGCTACAGACTGACAGTTTGCAGCCAGGTCAAGTACAGCATTGCAGGTTCATTCTTTATTGCATTACAAATGAATAGCACTGCCTTCATAAAGTCTGTCATTAATGAAGTCTGTCCTGCAGATAAAAGAGCAAATAAACATTTGAATGACCTAATTGAAAAAAAGGTGAAGCCAGTTATGGTCAGGAAGACCCTTGTTATTCTACGAATATTGCTTCCTTTGCTTGTTAGCAACCCAAAGGAAATGAGCGGGGGCAGACTAAGGAGCTTCTCACTCTATCAACATTCTGGCTACTCAAAGCCCTTCCAAAAAGAGTATGTGACTCATGCCATTCATAGTGATTCTATTTAGCTAAACTGCATTGCCAGTAAAGGGCTGCTTAGAACATTTATAGTTGCATCATAAAAGAAAGCTTTTATAACATTTTTCTCCTACACATTCACCCTCTTGCCAGCCCATAAGGGAGCAAAGCAGGAACATGGC
Source organism: Cryptoblepharus egeriae (assembly GCA_030015325.1). Taxonomy (NCBI): domain Eukaryota; kingdom Metazoa; phylum Chordata; class Lepidosauria; order Squamata; family Scincidae; genus Cryptoblepharus; species Cryptoblepharus egeriae. Next base: position 50,550,416 of record JAREYC010000005.1, on the reverse strand, counting down.
TTGTTCTGACAGAGCAATTTGAGACCCTTCCGCATTCCCCAACTTGCTTATTAATACAAATAACTGGTGACTCATATTGACACTCAAGGTAGTAGAACAGAGGAATCCAAAAATGCTTTTATTTACCTCCCTCACATCTGCACTTTGACCATCACCATCATGAAACAAATAACAGTTCTAGATGTGAATCTATTGTCAGGTAAGCAGGTATGTGCCTGTACCTATGGTTCGACTGCTCTTCCAGGAAGCACAGTAAAACTGCTGTTCTGTACTTTTGAGAATCAAGCTTCCTGACCTCTTCTTAGCATCTTACGCCAACTGACATACTAATAAGTACTTACTAACTTATTAGTAAGTACTAACTTACTAACAAGGACTTTTCATGCTGAAAGCATCTGTTCAAAAGAGTTGCTAACATGGCAGTATCACCATGAAATTTCTATATGTATTAACAGCATTACAAAGTTCTACAGGTTGTTTTGTTTTACCCTGCCTCTCTTTTCTAAGGATTCGTCCTGCACATGTATGCAACAAAATACAACAAATTACAGTAATTTTTGCTTTCATAGCAAAAAAAGGAAAAAGGGGAAAAAAGAAAGAAAAAAGAAGACATTCCTCCAATTTGTTTCCCTCTCCATAAATTCTCAGTGTCTTTCAAATGAAGTTATAAAATATTTGTTCAGATGCCCAAAAAGCTATTATCTTCTTAAGTGCTTAGGTCTTTACAGATTTCATACTGTTGCATCCATAAGATTGAGTACACATATATCTGGGATAGCCATAGGTTCCATTGGCTTGACACTTATGCCCATTCAGTTCTATATTCAGTTCATACTAGTCTGCAATGCATGCAATGTGCTCTTGGTTGCTTAAATGACTCCAGCTCCAAAGGAATGGCTTTTGCCAGCACAGCAAAACACTCCTTCAGTGGTTTATGCATCTGCTGTTAAATGCAATGGATATGATTTATAACAGTCACATTTACAAAGTAGAGCATTGACAAGTATGTGCTGGCAAAATGAACAACTCAGATGAATCCTCAGCATGATTGCTCAAGAGAACCAAGCTAGTAATGTAATCCATTCACACTGTAAATTTTGTTAGATCCTGAGAAAATAATCATGGAAAAAACATTTGCTGCTAATAGCTTCTTGAAAAGTGCACACATGCATTTTCCTAAACATGAGTCAAAAGTATATTTAAAAGTTTGAGTGGCACTTACCTCGCACGAAGCACTGCTGGTAAGAAGGAAATGAGTCAAATATACTGTTTGAAGCCATGGTTTCCTCTTTAAAAACTTATTCTCTCTTGAAAAGGGGGGGTGATATGTGATTTCTTTCACCTTGGAAAGTGAAAAATCAAGAATGGTCATTGTGACAAACCTTCTCTCTGCCATGGCACTTTGCATGTTTGGGTCTGCAAAGCAAAAATAAACTAAATAATAAGGTTCTTTTTTTTCTCTGACACAGGAACACTGACACTGTTTTGTTTAAAAAGAGAGAGAGAGACAGAGAAATAGCGGATCACTTGTGGTTTCATGATGCTTACCACTCTACGAAACTCTTGTGGTTTGAAGTCAAAATGATTCGCCCTGCCTGCTGACCAATATCCCGGACCCGCTCTTGTGTGACTGCCTCTGTACCCAACTTGTGGTTCTGTGGTTGTTTATGAGGCCCAAAGAAGTGTTTCACACAACCAATATTACAAATTTAACTGTTCCCCTTTCCACAGCCTCTTTCAATTGGTTCTTAACATCACATGATTTCAATGATGTCAACTGAAAAAAAATTCTAAGCAATGCACTTCCCACACCACCTGCCCTCCCCTAGACTCAGCAAAGACATAGTGTGCAGAAAGAGAGAAAGAAAGAAAAGAGAGTGAGTCTGACTAATAGCCCTTCTTCTACAAATGGTCTTTGCTGATCAAGGACAACTGCTTGTGTTGTTGCTATAGTTTTTTGGAACTACTGATCATTTCCATAGATATTTCACTGGTGCTTATTCAATAGTAATTTAAACCCTGGTATTATTCTGTTGCTGAAGGAGGATGTATATGACATCACCTAACACTGGGCACAGCTTTTCAAAACGTTCACCAGGTGGAAAGAGGATTTGGTTTTTTTTCTTAAGCATCATCAAAAGAGGATCTGATGGATTAGCTCAACTGTACCTTTTAAAGGTAGCCTGAAATCATATCATTCTTAATAAATGTTCATCAAGGTTTGGTAGAAACCTTTGCATTAAAACCATTGGATTAAAAGGAAGTAGTGTACCTGATATGATTGTTGTGATTATGATGAAAATCTAGGTAAAAAGTTTCGGATGAGGCTGGCACTGTAGTACTTAGTGGATAACAACTTTGTGTGGAGGAATCCAATCACATGTTGGTTATTTTCCTTATTCTGAGGTTATTAAGTATTGTACAAGGTACGGATTTAGACTGTGATATTCTAAATCTATCATTCTTTCCTTCTTTTTCGCACGATTGGTAAAAATGGATAATTTATACCACACTGTGCTACAAGGCTAATTATAAACACTAAAGAAAGAAAGGCATTGCTTAAGAATAAAGGAGTAACTGTCACTAATTTGTGAACTCTTCACTAATTTGTGAACTCTTTGCTGAAAAGCAGTAAATAAATATTCTTAATAATAACAATAACAATATCAACTTATGGCTGTTTTACTCACTGTTCTATACACTGAATATTCACTTCATTCACCATTTTCACTGTGAAATCAAAGGATTTTGATTTTGATGCTTGTTCTGATATTTAGTGTTTCAAAAAAGTATTTTAGAAAACATTTGCCGAATACTGACAGTTATGATCAAATCAATGAACCAGCACACATAGGGTGATGTAGAAGTGTGCTGAGCACTTAAAAAAACCCTCTGTTCTGAAAAGTACATCCAGACATGGGAATTTCAGTATATTCATTGATGATCCAGAATGCATAGGTGATGATTCATATGATGAGACTATAAGAAATGTATACCCAAAAAATGAAGGTTGAGATGATTTCATGACAAATTTCAACTGTTAAAAATGTGCCAGAAAAGATTAAAAGAGATTTTGTTCTATCCTTTTGAAACAGGACTAATATATAGAATAGTAGATTCAAGTTAAACATTTGAAGAAAAAAACTTTTAAATTTAAGTGCATTGTCAATGGAGCAAGGTACTTATAGAAACTGCAAATTCATCTGTTAAATTAATACAATTCAAATCATAGACAAATATATAATGTTATACTGGCAAATGGAGCAATTTTTTTAATTGTTGATAATTCCATTAAAGTTTCTATTGAAATATGACCTATTGGATGCCCTTGGGAGGTTCAGGAGTCTATTATGCAAAGATTTTACCATCTCAGCGCACACATATGTTGAACTATGAAGAATCATCAAAAGCTCCAAACAAGGACTTTTTGGTCCTAATGAAGTTATCTGAAACAGGAAGTACAAACAAAATTGATTTTGATACAATTGAGAGCTTAATTTGTTCCGGAGGCATGCTCTTTAAGTGAAACACTCTTTAAGTGAAGCAGATTTTCCCACAGGAAATAATGGAAACGATTGGTTCCACAACCCAAAAATATTCATATAAAAATATTAACAGTTTATAAAAATGATTACAAAACACTGCAATATAACACCGTACAAAGCACTGTAATATACAGTACACACAACACTGCAATAAAGAAAATACTGTACCTTTGAAAACCTTCATGGCTGGTGTGAGGATTACAGAGAGGGGATGACTTTCACAATCACTATGGAGTCACTGCTATCCATTGGCTCAATGGAATCTATTGTCTTTTTGTGCAACTTTAACATTCCCAAGCTGCTGACGGGGAGCAGCACTAGAACATAGATAAAGCACACCTTCCACGCTGCCACACACAGATCCCACATACAGACATGACTCAGGCTGGCTCCCCCTGGATGTCCCATGAGTTCCCTGGCAATGGAAGCCTATTCCAAACTTTGCCCAGAGCCCACTATAGCTCAAGCTAGTCTCTTCATCCCGCCTGTGAGTTCCCTTGCCATGGAAGCCTGTTCCAAACTTCCTCAGAAGTGCTCTTTATTCAAGACAGTACTCTTTAAGCAAGTCAAAATTTCTGAGAAAATTTTGCTCTTTATACAAAACGCTCTTTATTCAAGACGCTCTTTATTCAAGGTACCACTGTACTTCAAAATGCCTGAGTGCTGATGCAGCTCCTTTGTCACTTCTTCCACACCTTTCCCTTCTGTCTGGTGGATTCTTCACATGGACACCACAGAGAGACATTTGTGTTTCACAGGACTGAATTCTTTTAAGAGATTTCTTTCTTTTTCTTTCTTTAAAAAGAAAGATTTTCTTTCTTTTTAAAAGATCTCTTCCTCTGCTCTGATCCAAGGCATTTCTTGGATTGTGTGGGTAGGATACGGGAACCTGGACCCTGAGAGAGCAAGGATTCCTTGCAGCAGTTAGCTGCTGCTACCACAGTAGCTATTAGGGGGTGGGGTGCTCTGACACATTTGTGTATGTGTGTGTGTGTGGGGGGGGGGGTTTCCTTGGAAAATCTCACGGTTGGCAGTGGTTTCTGTGGCTATCCCTACAATCCAGAGTAACTATGGGAGCATGTAAGAGACATTTACGTTGACGAAGTTACTGCACCACCTAGTGAAAACCAATGGGAAATTCATACTGCAATCTTGTTCTTAAATTGTAAATTGTTCTTGCGTCAACGTAAGAGCTGCCGTAGTTACTCTGGATTGCACCCTATGTTGCTCATTTCCATTATGAGGTAAAATAATTATGCTGTTGATTATTACAGCCCAATCCATAGCAACTAATCTGTCAGCGCAAGGGCTCTTGCGCCGACAGAACGGCGTTTCCGTCAACGGAAATGCCGATAGGGTTGGCGCAATTACGCCGGCGCATCTCTCCGGCGACGCAACGACGTTTGCGTTGGCACAATTACTTCAACATCGGCGGAGCAACGAAAACCCTCCATCGATGTAACTCCGTCGACGGAGGGATTTTTTTTTATTTTTTCAGGGGGTGTTTCAGGGGTGTGTCTTAGGTTCTTCCCCCTTCCACATAACTATGTTGTATCCTGAACATTTTCAGAGGCTTATGGGCACACGTAAATGCCTCCTGAGTTATACTACCTCAAGAGGTAGTTTAGTAACGAGGAGACCCATAGCTCTCCATGTTAATGGGAAGTAAGGGCTGGGGAAAGTGGGGACTTTGAAAAATTTTCGAACCAGACCTTACGGGCAGTACTTTCCTACTTGAGGATACGGAGTACCTGGGTCACCCCAGTGGCCGACCAATCCCCTCACAGCTACCCTCCCATAAAAAGGCCCACCCCTGGACCCACAATTCCCTTTCAGAGAAGCAGAGTGCTTGGCCACGGACCATGTCACTCTGCTCTCCCTCAATGGGCACTTTGCTCTTGGGGAGCGTTCTCCCCACAAACACATGAACACATAAGGTCCATATATAATGAGAAATTGATATGATATAGATGTGATATGAAACAATATGATATCTGTGATATATGATTAGAGTGTAGACTTTGCAATTTTTTTGTATGTTCGTTGCTCTCTCTTTCTCCCTCTCCACAGGTACCCCAATCAGATAAGTGGGGGTGTTGAGCAAAGTTTGCATTCAAAAACTCAAAAACACCTATACAGGCAATCTTGCAATGATGAAATGTTACCAATACCATATTTATGTCTCTGCAAGTTGTTGTTTCTCTCTTCCCCAGAGTTACTCCAACCAGGTAAGGAGGGCTGCATGGGGGGTGTTGGAAGCACCTCTTTTGTTTAAATTTCCTTCATCTTCCTCCAGTCTTGCATGTCTACTCTAAAGTAAGCCCCAGTATACTCAGTGGGGCTTACACCTGTGTAAGGGGGGGACCTTGCTTCACCAGGAAATGGGCTTGCCCACTTGTTGGGAAATGCTGTGAGGTCCTCTGTAGGTTTGCCTTCCAACCCAACTGGTCCCCCAAGGTAAGGGGGGGGGGCTGTAGAGTGAAAGGGGGAAGGGGTGCACACACAGACCCACCAGGAAACAAGGGCACTCACCCCTCAAAAGCGTGTGTGGTCTCTGTCCTTGCAGCCCCTCTGACTGACTGCTAGATCACATAGCCAGCAGGTACTGATTCCACTCGCCTTTGCCGGCAAGCCAAGGGGCACAGTTTGGCAGCTGATCTGATTCCATGCTCAGCCAATACCAATGAAAGCTTTGCCTGTGCTTCTGTCTTTGCAGGATGGTGTCTCACCAGCAAGGAGGCTAGCAGGCAGCAGGATGCCATTCCACTGGGAAGGAGACACAGTGCAATCCTAAATATGCCTACTCAGATGTAAGCCCCATTGTGTTCAATGGGGCTTACTCCCAGGAAAGTGTATTCAGGAGTGCAAGCCACTGGATCCCTGCAAGGAGCCCTGGGGAGAATCTCCCTTCAGACATGTTTGGACAAGCACTTACCTAGAACACAAACCCCACTGTCCCAATCACATGAGTTAAACAAGCACCATCCATACCTAATAAAGTTTGAGCCACAGAATCACTTCCCCCCTCCACAGCTGATGTTATTAATGATGACGAATTAACAACTACATACGTCGATGGTATGATACATCACAGGTGAAGTCCTTGCCTGATGATGAATTTACAATTCAATTCGTCAACATTGCTGTGTCAGATACGTTAACATAAATAACTACTACTACACATACTACATGTGTAGTAGTAGTTATTTTAAGGACTTCACAATGAACACATGCGTATGATTGCTGTCATCAGTGGCTGGGGAAAGCTAGTTAGAGCTCCAGGGATGACCTGAAGATGCTGAGTGGGGCAGTGCCTACCTAGTTGGGGGGGGGGGGGAGACAGGGGTGCCCATCCTCAGTGTAGACCCCCAATGGCATCCAGACCTGGTCCTCTGTTTCTGGAGTGGGGGCAGCCTGTAGCTTCCTTAGCATTGGATAGTCCACAACAAGAGGCCACATGGAAGTAGTGAGACCACCTGTGAGCATTGCAGAGATGAGGGAATTCGGGCAGATGCCAGTGCTGTGTTCAAACTGCCTACAGTCTGAAGATACTGAAAGGTCCAGGCACTGTTCAAAGGTGCAGGCACTGTGTCATCCCTTCCATGTGCTCAATCTGAATGTGGTTGATTCTGGGGTCCCACTGCATCCTCACTGGAGACTGTTCTGTATCTGGAAGCCCCCTTACCCTGTGACCCTCTGAATGAGGAGCAGCAACTCCAAACATATGAACAAGTACACATGTGAACTGACCCCCCTTTTGTGTCTGTAAAAGGCCATCTGGGAGTCACTAGGGTGGGCTGAGAGAGGGTTCCTGGGGCCTGATGTCACCCCTTAGGCTTGTGAAGTGAGAGGTTTTGGGTGGGCAGTGGCCCCACAAGTGATCAGACACCCTTGCCCTGTTGTGGGAGCCCCAGGTCCCCTGTGCCCCAGGATGTGCTTTTGCTCCCTGGCAGACCCAGGTGGGCTCCTGTCCCCTCTTCCAGGATTCCCTCCCCCCAGATTCCCTGGCAGCCCCCTTGCCTCCCCTTGCCCCCTGTTCTGCCAGCTGCATGGGGGACCCTTGCCCCTCCCCTGCCTGAGCCAGCAAGGGGGTCTGTTTCCTGGGCCTTCTGCCTTCTGGATGGGGTCTTCCCTCTCCTCCCAGCCCACTTGAGTGTGGACCCTGCATCTGCCATGCTGTACCTTTAATGCTGATGTTTCCTCCGGACTGTTGCCAAAGACCACAGGACACTCATGTTTATCTGTTGATGTTGTTTTTATTGACAATACACACACACATGTATCCTTCTGTGCATCTTGCCCCTGCTGATGCCTGGGCTTTTCCTGGGGCACCTTGCCTGTTTGGGAGTGCAGGGGGGCAGCTTGTTTCCCATTTCTACCCCTGACAGCCCTGTCCTGTCCACCATGCTGGGGAGGCACTCTGACAGCTTGACAGCTACTCCCCCCCCCCATCTTGTCAGCTGGTTCCCCATGTGATCAGGAGAGCAGCAGTTTGGACAGCTGCTAGTGATTCTGAGTGATGTGGAAGCAGGTCAACTTGTGTGTAACTGCAGACCATGTAGCACTTACAGGCTGCCTTCTGAGCATGCCCGATTTAGTAACTTATGTGGATCACTGCACTGGAGCAATTACGGGCAGACCTAAGTTATGGGCACTCCTAAGTTCTCTGCCTCACACATAACTTTGTGTTTAGGATATAACATAGTTAGGGCAGCATAGTTAGGTCAGAGCAAGGAGAAGTTGCTCTGGATTGCCCTCTTAGTCTTGCTCTCAAACAGCTTCTTACTAAGTTAATCCAAAGTAAAAGCTTTTGCTTTCCTAAAATTTTCTAGTATTTTTCCTAGTAAATGTGAGAACATGTTTTTAAATTGTCAGCCTTTTGGGACAGGGAGTCATTGATTATTTGATTTTTCTCTGTAAACTACTTTGGAAATTTTTCATTGAAAACCAGTGTATAAATACTGTGAATAATAAATAATGTAAATAAAATAAGGTACCTCTAAAAGCCTGAGACTACAATCCTACCCTCCATTTAGATCTTGGCATAAGTCCTGTGCTGACCTGGGGAAGTCTGACCTGACCATAAGGCACTTCTCTGCCACTTGTGGGGAATGGTTTCGTCAATGCACAGACATGCGCTTGCTTCCCTACATCACCACTGGATCAGGAAGACCAGTGAGTTGTGCTGGCCTAGGTTAGGATTGCACCCTAAGGCTAACTTAGGGTATACTTAAATGAAAAAGTATGTGGCAGTCATCCACACCCTTCCCAGCATTAAAGTAACTGAATATATTCTGAATGTGAAATCCTTTCATTCAGTTTATCTGCCAAAGAATTGCTATACTATGTGTCAGCCAACAGTTGGGCAGATTCTGTCACTCTCTGCAGTTACTGTGTATGATACAAGCCCATCCCTGAATGTTTTCTGTATTCTTGTCCTAAAGCTTCTCTCATCAGCTGTCATTACTGTATTCTTGTTGTGCTACAAACATTCAGACCTAGATTCATTCTAAAAGAACAAGAATATTTTCAATGCCATGATCAACATTTGCCCCCAATAAATATATTATCTAACCCTCTAGAGCAGTGGATACCAAACTTTTTCTGGCCATGCCCCACCTATGTCTCCAAAATCCTGATGCCTCCCCATGACATATAATTCTTATTATTCAAAAAGTGAACTCCTTTTTAGGAAGCCTAAAAGGCCATTATTTTGGTTTAAACAAACTTCCAAAGAACTTGGCATCCATGAAAGAGAAAAATAAAAGAATGAAAGGACAGTTGAAGTACTGAGGAAGAAATCACGAAGAAATTGTTAATAAATAATAATAATAATAATAATAATAATAATAATAATAATAATAATAATAATAATAATAAACATCACACAGTCCTAGACTCTTGGGAAGGGTCCGACTGGTGATGTGAATGAAACCAGCACAAAATTGTTCGCTGTGTATTTATGGATAATAATAATAATAATAATAATAATAATAAGAAGAAGAAGAAGAAGAAGAAGAAGAAGATGAAGAAGAAAATAAAAATAGTAATAAGAAGAAATAGCAAGGTTTCAAAACATGTAATTGAGACTTGAAATTCATACATATAAAATAATTTTAATGGAAGTTTTTCTGTAATACTTTGATCATTTTAATTATCATTCGTGCCTTTTTTTCTGGGAAAACATTGCCAGTACTCACCAGAGGTCATTCCCATATGACTAATTATTAATTAGCTGCGGGATTGGTGGGAGGGTGGAAAAAGGTGCCGGTACTGAGTACCAGTGAGTACCCCCTCCCCAAAAGCCCTGATTACTATACAATAAAATAGAGGTACCTAACAAATTCAAAATACAATTTGAGACTAAAGTCAGTGAGATTCTTGTGCTTCATACCTACTGCAGAGAGATTTTATATTAGGCACCAATTTAATCAGCTTCAGTCTCAAGTCTCCTCATTTAGTGATATCGAGTTGATTTCTTAGTAGCAAATCATTTATAGCACTAAAGCCACATTCAGCTAAATATGAAGTTGGGAATGGTAACAACAGTTTTCTTGCAAAGTTGGTTGAATTTGGGCATTTAGTTTTTGTCTCAGCACAAAGCCATGTAATACTTTGATCATTTTAATTACTATGCAATAAATTAAAGGTTTCTAACAAATTCAAAATACAGTTTGAGACTAAAGTTAGTGAGACTGTTGTGCTTCATGCCTGCTGCAGAGAGATTTTATATTAGTCACCAATTCAGTCAGCTTCAGTCTCAGTTCTTCTCGTTTAGTGATATCCAGTTGATTTCTTTTCTTCAGTAGCAAATCATTTACAGCACTAATTTACAAACAAGTGATTGAAAACAGTATTTCTTCCAGTAATAACAGTAATAACAGAAATCAAATATATACAGTATAAGAAAATTAATATAATTAATATAAACATATTAATAATTTAAGTATATACATACGAGATAATGTATGACACTTTCTTGTGGGTCCCATGCTCTATAAGTGAGGTAAAAAATTCACTGTTAAAAACTCATTCTTGAATTGCCCCGCTTAAGAATCAAATTGCCCCCCTGGTGAGCATTTGCCCCACATTGGGAACCAGAGCTCTAGAGTCTAGACTGAAACACTTATCTAGCTTCTATTCAACATGTGGGTCCAACCTTGTTATACACAGATTTTTTTTGTACTTGGATTTGACTCGACACTGCAATGGCCACTGCAAATCAGTTCTTTTTTTAAAACTGATGTAAATCATGTAAGCAATAAAATGGAATGAAAAAGCAATCATTTTTCAGTCCCAGAATCAAACCCCTGCAGATACTAAGGCACTACCTTATTCAATTAGGTGTGATAAAGGACCAAGGAACCTGGAAACGGAGATTTCAATCTATTTTTCCATTGTTTTCTTTATACATAGATTTTTTTAATCCACAGGATGTTCCAGAACAGAACCCAAGTGTATAACAAGGCATATGCCCCTGCTTACTGGGCAAGAGACACTCTTTCAAGTGGGTGTTCCTCTTTTATTTAGCGGGGGAGAATAACTGGCCCAACACACCCCGGCAATGTCTGTTCTAGTGGCTTCTGCTGGTGTTCTTTTTGCACTTTAGACAGTGGTGGGCACCAGCAGGTTTGCACCTACTCTATAGAACCGGTTCTTAACAAGAGATAGTACATATAAAGTTTAAAAATAGCCATTTAAAAGTGGCTGCCAGATGGACAGAGAACCGGTTCTTAATTTCTTTGAAGCCCATCACTGACTTTAGATTGTGAGCCCTTTTGGGACAGGCACCCATTAGCTATTAATTAGCTCTTAATTTTTTCATTTTCTTGTAAACCGCTTTGTGAACTTTTCATTTGAAAAGCGGTATATAAATACTGTAGATAGACAGATAGATATAATTGACTGACTCCCTCCCTCCCTCACTCACTAAAAACCAATAGTAGGCACCCACTAAGAACCCATTTTTGGAAATTTAACAGTTAAGGGGGTGAAAAGGAGTGCAACATGTTTTCACCCCTATACTTAACATTGAAGAATTGCTGATTCATCAACACCAAGCCCAAACCCCTGGACCTAGAAACATTAAATTTGAGGAGGGTATTCCTTCGGTTACATGAGCACCCATTAAGAACTTATTTTTTGAATTTTAACCCCTTAGGAGGTAAAAAGGGGTACAATGTGTTTTTGCCCCTAGACTTAACATTGAAGAATTGCTGACTCGTCATCACCAAGCCACTGGACCTAGAAGCATGAAATTTGGGGAGGGTGTTTCTTCCATGATGGAGGCACTGACTAAGAACTGGTTTTGGCAAATTGCAATCAGAATGGGGTGAAAAGGGGTTCAACGTGTTTTCATCCCTTTACACTGAAGAGTCACTGATTGATCAACGCCCTGCCCCAACCCCTCAACCTAGAAGTATGAAATTTGGGGAGGGTGTTTCTTATGTGATGTAATCACCTACCAAGAAATGTTTTTGAGTAATTTAATCCTTAAAAGGGTGAAAAGGGGTTCAACATGTTTTCATCCTATACTTAACATTGAACACATCAACATGCAGACAATTGGTGGTGTGCATGTGGGGTAGTTTGCATGAGGGGGTGGTGCTCAGGGGGCGAGAGCTCATGGGGGTGCACATGGGGTGGTATGCGCATGGGGGTGGTGGTGCACATAGTGGGTGGTGGTGCACATGGGGATGATGGTGTCACGGGAGGGATGGTGCACATTGGGGAGTGTTGCACATTGGGGAGTGTTGCATGGGGGTGTTGCAGGGATTAGGGGACCACCACTGCACTGGAGGTGTGTTGAATGGTGGTGCATTGCATGGAGGCTGTATGTTGCATGGGGAGTGTTGCACATGAGGTTAGGTTAGAAATATTCTTGAAAATTACTCCCACGTCGATGGTACATTTTGCCAATTGTAACGTAAGTGTGGTTTTCAGACCAGAATGCCAGATGTCAATTTCATGAAGCAAATATTGATTATGATCTTATTGCCAGGAATATCAGTTTAAGAGAGTAGTTTACATGTACAGATGTAAGTTTCATTCATATTAAAATAATCTTCTCTAGCATGGTAAGACTTGTCACCCATGTAACATAGCAAGTGTGAACAACTCTCTTTACCATACTGTAGTCCTCAGTAAACAACCTTTTCACAACAGGATCTCAGAAAAAAATGAATGTTAATAAGAAATGAAAAGTTCAGTTATACAAACTGTGGCCTTATTAAAGTGGCAGAAATTATAAAAACAGAAGTCATAGTCTCATGTGTTTGGTCAAAGGTCTACTGATGCTAAAGAATAATTTTCCCACCATTATTCTACAGAATGTGACCCTTGTGCTGGGGTCATTAGCTGGTACATGAACTCATGTAATTAGATCTTGACAATACAAGTGGTTAGAGACGTGAGATGAGAGGCAACGCTGCCCACTTTCACAGTCTATGACTGAAATCTTCTACTCAGGCACCAAGGCATCAGTCCTTCTGGACATTGGAGGGCTTCTCTTTGCCTTGCACAGCTACAATCCTAACCTCACCTGTGCGGAAATAAATCCCTTTGAATTCAGTATGGCTTACTTCTGAGTAAATTTGCACAGGATTGGACAGCAAATTATATTGATGGTCAGAGGAGAAAATAGCATAATGTGAAGTGGAAATAAGGACCTAAACAAAAAACAAACTAGTTATGATAATAATAGGCAAGGAGTAGATAATTCAAGATGCAAGATGCAAATATTTGTGGAGTTCAACCCTATAAAATCTGAAAGTTTTCGTATATCAGCATGAGGTAGTAACTGGCTTCTTTAATCAGTATACTTCTGCACATGATTACTTGGAGGTTCCACAGTGCTCAGTGGTCAGTCAGTATTTATGGTCTCCTAATCTCTGGATTCAGCCATGTTTCTGAGGCATGGAATTATGCTGTGGCATAATCCACTTACTAGGCCTCAATGGTTTACAGCAGTCCATGGAATAATAATAACACCACTTTTCCTAAATAACAAAATTTAGGTGCTGCTTGCATAGCCTAAAAAAATCCAAATTGAGAAAATGGGACCACTGGGAGAGCTGGAATCGACAGCTGCTAAATATTAAGCATCTACTTTTTAGACTACTGTGCCTGGTCAGAGCCACCACCTTGTACATTCAAATTATTGTTTTTTTCTTAAAAACCACAATATGATCCTGTCACAGGAACACCTCTGCCAGTGATAAAGTCAAAAACAGCATGCAGTCTACAGGAAATCTTCCGTAAAAATCTCTGAAGTCTAATAATGTGAGGGTTTCCTTTGCATATTGCAGCTCAAAGGAAAGGATTACAGTTGAGGTTTGAGGCACAATGCAGGAAGGCTCACCTTGTCTCCATATCCCCGACAAGTGACCAGTTGTACATAAATAGTGGGTTTTATTTCTTCATTAATACCAGGGTTTCAGTTTTCAATTTCTGTTCAAAGTTGTGTCTCTTTAATCACTTGAGGTCTAATAGATATGGCATGTGTCTGGCACAAGACTATGTATTAAGGTCTCTTGCTACAGCCACCGTACTTTATACATCATGCTTATTAAGCAAAGCGGGGAAAGTTATGTGCTACTGGGTGTTAATGGAAGCAGCGGTGTGTCAAACAACTCTTGTGTCTGAGGCATTGACAGCATGATGTTACCTGATGTGCTGATGCAACTTTCAGGTTTACAGGGAGAAGGAGGAGGCACTGGCAATGGCTCCTTTGTGATGAGGCTGTTGTCCACATTCCTTCAGTTAAGGGGAGAATGAACAAGCCAACTTGGCAGGAGAGTGGCAGCCAGACTGGAAGTCATGAAGGACAAAGTGCAGGCAAAGGAGAAAAATTGCACCTCCCATGAAACAGTGCCTGGGGCAAGTGCCCCTAAGTCTCCAGCTTTTTTATGCCTCTTACTTAGCATAATCCAGCACAATCCAGAGTAACTACAGCACAATCCAGAGTAACTACAGCACAATCCAGAGTAACTACAGGAGCTCTTATGTTGAAGCAAGAAAAATTTACTCTGGATTGCTCTATGCATTTCCCATAGGTTTCCCATAGGTGGCGCCATAACAACCTCAACGGAAATTCAACGACCTCTTACAGCAGGCTGCAACGACCTCTTACAGCAGAATCCAGGGTAACTACAGGAGCTCTTATGTCAACATAAGAGAGATTTCTGTTGAGGTCGTTATGGCGCCACCTATGGGAAACCTATGGGAAATGCATAGAGCAATCCAAAGTAAATTTTTTTTACGTCAACATAAGAGCTCCTGTAGTTACCCTGGATTCTGCTATAAGTGCAGATCTCTCAAACATAGTTTAAATAAGCAAACAAGAGCATTGAAGCTGAATATAACTTAAAGGTGACCCACACAACTAAAATTAGGAGCATAGGCAGTTTATATTAACATAATAATTTCCTTCACTTACTATTGGTCCGTGGTTCAAGCCAGTCACTGTAATTTCCAATTTTCCATATCTAACAAATGCAAAACCTATGTTATACTCTTATTTGTTGCCATGCGCCCATTTTGTACCCAATACCAAAACATATCTCTCAAATGTGCTGATAGAACATAAATTTATTGTTTTGATACTAGCCATATCTTTTGCTTAGATATGTATAGTTTAAAAAGATCTGAAAACTATTTTATCAGAAGAACCTAATTGCCATGTTAATTGAAAATTTGTGTTAATTGACAGATTTCAGTTAATAAAAACCTATTTTTCCTTCATTTTGTTTTTCCTTCATTCTAATGTTCGCATCAGTGCATGTTTAGTGAAAATATTCCTTTAAATTTAAATGGGTGCTGTTTCATTTTCATGATCAAGTTGCACATTTATAAATCAAAGTATTTTCTTTATGACTTTGGGTGCAGTCCTAACAAATTTAAGCAGGCCTAACTCACATAGAATATCTTCCTATGGCAGTGTGGGGATGCCTGTTCCAAGGATGACAGTATGACTGAATTTTTCCAGATTTTTCCTCTTTTTTAGCCTTCTGTCTGGGTGTCCTCCCAAAAAGCTTCATTGTTCTCCATTTTGGCTTCATTTTGGAACTTTGCAATGGTGTGCAGTACCCCATCATGTCATAAGTCGTCGGATTCGTATTGAAGAGCAGAACCCAATGCAAAAATTGGTTTTGAAATATCTCCTTCCTATCAAACGTTATGGCCAAAAAACTAAAAATCAAAAATAAGCATTGTGCTCTATGGGAAAGTGAAAGTGCCCAATATCGTGGCTTTACTCGTGAGTAGGCAAATGTGCCATTGTCTACCAGAAAGGCCAGGCTGAGAGGAATCCAAGACCTTGTCCTCCTTTTGAGATTAAGGCATCTGGTTACCACTGCTTGTGCAGTGGCCTAACCGCCTCATGAATGGGGCAGAATGACACAGGACTTATGCCTGGGCTTATGCCACCCTAACTGGAGATTTGGATTGCAGCTTTAATACTGATTCTCTTTCCTTCCATATGCAAATGCCACCAAGTTCATAGACACTTTTCTTCCATATTTGGATTTGTTCTTTGAAGGATGATGCCTTATCCTATATCCTAATCACCTCCACTGGCTAAAGTAAAGGAAGTTAATGCTGTACAGTGAAGAGTCACAGTAAGGACACAACATAGAATATAGAACATCCGCCATTTTATAATACAATCTCCATGGTTCAGCTGACAAAACTGTACACAGATATGCTGTCATCGGATGCATAGATTATCTGGACACTGTAATAAAAATGAATGTTTTCCAGGCCCTGATCCACATTTATACTTTTGAAACTAAGTACACACAGACATTCTGTTGCAGAGGAATTTTATGGGTCTAAAGCAATAAGGCTAACAAGACTGTAAACATCTATTCACCTTGAATCACTAAAAATTTTATGATCACTTTTTAAAGCATGGGTTTAGTGCTATGACGTCATTGTTACTTGTAGGAACAATGCTAATTAAAAAAAAGATCCAATCAGTAGTTTTTCTCTTTTCCATGCTGCATTTGTCTGTTCTCCAATCCCATACATTGTATTTGTCCCTTTTAAATAAAATAAAAGCCACATTAATTGCAGGTTTGATGAAGGGGTAAATCTCAGTGGGTAGCAGGTGTGTACTAGGTGTATTCTGGAAAAAAGGTTTGAATTTCCTTTGTGACGCATTACACTTTGCTTTTCCATCTGTCCTTGACTTTTTTGTGGTCTTCTAGCAAAGCAGTAGAAAAGCTTTTGTATAAATCGATACAGAAAAGTTTGTGAGGTGAGATATAAATGATCAGATATAATAGATGCACATGTCTCTTTTATTGTGTGTGCATGCTGAAGGATATGGCTTTCCAAAACAGAATTATTCACACTTTAATCAAAGTAATCCTTAGGATTCTCCTGAGTAAGGCTGCAATACTAAACACACTTTCCTGGGAGCAGGCCCCACAGAATACAATAGTACTTACTTATAGTACTATTAGTACTTATCCTAAGTAGACGTGCTTCGGATTGTGACTGACTGTGAGCCATGTCAGTATGTAAAACGAAAATAAATTTGCAGTACAGTTATGTCCTCAAACATTCCCAATTAAAGATACATAACAGAGCAATTCAACACCCCTCCTCCTCAAAAAGATGACACAATTCCCATGTACAGGCTTCCATTGTCATGTGCCATAAACTGTACTCCCAATAATTTGGGAGTATGATAAGCCAGCACATAAATGTGTACTGGAGTCATGGAGCCACACCAATGTCTGGAGGTAGTAGACTTGTGCTGCTTTGGGCAAATTTGGGGTGGGATGGAAGCAGTGAATGGAAGAATGAAGGTGAAGAGGGGGACTTCCTGGGAATGGGAGAGCAGCCCATGGGGGAGATTTGGCCTGGGAGAAGGTTAGGACAGGCCGCGGCTCAGCAGGTCTGATTTCAAGCCCCAGTCCCAAACAGAGCAGCCTAACCTGGGCCTTTTGGATTAGGTCAATAGCCTCATAGGTCCTGCAAAAGGTGAGGTTATTTTTCCTGACAAAGGAATGTTATTTGTCAGGAAAAATAACCTCACTTTTTGCAGGTCCATACTCATAGGTTTGCCTCAGTGGTGGGATTCAAATAAATTAACAACAGGTTCTATGTCCCATTAGTAACCTCAGAACCAGGCGCTCATTAGCAAAGGGATTAGCAAACCTCTGAGAACCCCCTGAAGCCCACCAATGGTATTATTCATAATGACACATTTTTGAAAAGGTTTCCAAAATTTTGGCCAGTTAGGGTGTCACCTGGTATGGTCCACACTTCTTCTATTCCAGAAGAGGACCTTAACCACAGGATGCAGTGAATACTCCATTGAAACAGCACCACTAGAAAATTTGATAGGATTGGATAGGATAGGACCCTATCCAGTTGGATAGGAGGATCTTGGTCCTCAGCTGAAATTCAGCTGCTTGCTCCTTTGGGCTAAGATGTGGCCAAAGTCAAGAGCAGGCTGCTAGCCTCATGGCCAGTGAAGGAGACAGACTTTACCCATTTCATAGGGGTAGAAAATGCAAAATTGGCCCAGCGGTCTATTTCCCCCCCTCACTTCTTGAGATCAGCTTTTGTAGCCAACCTGGATGCAGAATGCAATATACAACGTTGTCATGCTTTCCAACTAATTAACTAGTATTGTAAGGGTCTTTTTACCCTTTTTATTGGAATCAGCCTTGATTCCCCTAAAGCTATCAAAGATTGAACCCCCTGAATCCCACCACTGGTTTGCCTGGAATATTTCTCAGGGTAAGGAAATTCCCTTACTCTGGGTTGTATCCCAATATGCACCCAACCTGTACCGCTTTCAGTTAAGCCCTGAAAGTCTCATGACAAGAAAAGCCATGGAAGTTAACTATTTCCTTCAAATTTTCAAGAGAAATCTCTGTGGTTGATTTGACCAATATTGTCTAAACTCTTGGGCAGTTTAAGACATAACTGCCACCTTGTTTTCCCACCAATCTAAGTTTTACGAACGCTACCGTATGTTGTATGAAGCAGTTCAGGTAGACAGTTCATTACTGGATAATGCGTACTTTGTTATAAATCTGTGAGTTACATTAAAGATCTATTTGGCATGCTAAAGCTTCTGTGACCCAATCCTAGATATGTACTCAAAAATCCCACTAAGGGCAAAATCCAGAGTAACTATGGGAGCACATAAGAGACATTACGTGCACCCGTAGTTGCTGCACCACCTAGTGAAAACCTATGGGAAATTCATATTGCAATCCAGAGTATCTTGTTCTTACTCCGGAGCAAGGACTCCCCATAGTTACTCTGGATTTCACCATAAATTCAATAAGGTTTACTCCCAGGAAAATATGCCTAGTATTGCAGCCCCAGTATGCACAGCCCAATTCTATACCCGCTGGCTATCATCATCCTGCTTCTTCTGCTGGCTCTGTCTGCCATAAAACAGACACTTTTTGTCAGACACTCCAGTAGCGCACTTGATAGCACCAGTAGGATGTGATCTTAGCTATTTTGATGCTGCTGCATTGGCGGGGTGGGGGGTGGGACAGTATTGGACTTTTAGTAAAGCCCCATTTACTTAAGTCTTTAAGGATTTAAATAAAGAAAGATATTTCATGTTAATTATTTCTAGAGGTGAAGAACAAAGGACACTTCTTTTGCTACTATTTGTATATCTGGCACAAATGCAAATAGCAGCACAGTAGAGATCTCTAGATATGATGTGCAATGAATGAGAGACTAAAAACTATATTTACCTATCAGAGAATATTTCCATGCTAGTTTGTGTGTTCCCAGGCTGGCTCTCCATCCTCCTCTTCCACCAACAAAGGGGGTGTGTAACTCTGAGAAAACAGCATGTGAAAGGTTTGCTTTTTGTTTTGTAGTTACAACAGATTTGCCCAACCATTCCATACAAATTTTGAGTGCAGTCGTCACATAGTAGCTTGACTGTTTGAAAAGATCATCCTATGTCAGCTTTTACAGAAAGGGACTTTTCAAATGCATGCAAAAATTTTTGCAAGGCTGCTCTATGAAAATTTACCCAGTAACAGATTCTGAATGACTTGATCAGGACTAGCCTAGAGCTGAGGCCAACTGAAATACTCTCTTTGAGTATTGTGTATTGCAGCAGTGTAGCAGTGAATTGATAGCAATGTCCATCAACCTAAAGACACATTCCTGTGGGTGACACTCATTGAACAGAATGGGGCTTGCTTTTGAGTAGACATGGTTAGGATTGTGCCTTCTGACCCCCTCTGGCCTGCCATCCACCGAGGGCACAATCCTAACCAACTTTCCAGCAGTGGCATAGCTGTGCTAGTGGGACATGTGCTGCACTCTCTGCAATAGTAACACAATAACAACTTCAGGAATATTAGGAATAAATTATTTTTAAAGAAACTACCCAGCAGCAATCATATTGAGAGCATAGGGCAGAATTAGGTGTCTTTTTTTCCTACAACATTGATATCCTCTGCACTTTTATCTTATTGACAGAATGAGATTCTGTCATTGTGTACCTACAAAAATACTTTTAAAAGTAGTAGAAACAGAAGCATGAGAGGAAAGTGAAAACAAGTGGGTGTCCGAGAGTTACTAGTATGTGTCTCTGCTCTCAGACTAGTATGTGTCATTGCTCTCAAAGAGCTACAGTTGGAAGAAACTCCCTGCGCAGATAAGTAACTACTCTGCTAGTAATTATTCCTAGTCTTGTTCATTGTTTCATTCTGCTAAGAATATAAAATAGCTAGTATATGAAGTTGGTTAGAGTTTGTCGTAGTTTCTTAATGACAAAACTCATAAGAAACCGTTGCAAATGAAATTGCCATTTGTGGCTTGTTCTGGCATTCTGGGACAGGCCTTGCAAACTGAGATATGGACTTGAAAATGGAAGAGTTTTTTTTCCCATATCTATTTGCAAATATTTCCATAATATGTAATTAATGATTTGCATAAATGCAGAAAGGGGGATTTTGAATAGTAGAGAAGATAAGTAATCTATAATTTTAAAAACAGCAATGCTTTCAGTTTTGGAGGATATATATCACTGTTAATACTTTTTCATGCTAGTTATTTATGTTACAAAATAAAATGTTTTGTTTCTTTTTTGTAATATTAATTATTGCCTTTCCAGCAAAAGGATTTTAAATTTGACTAAAATGCAATTTTTATGTAGATAATGCTCTGTGGTATTATCAATTTCATGATTTTGGTACTGTATTCACCTAAGGGTGACTCAAGCTTCCCTGTAACCTGAAATTGTGTCTAATCTATGCCTGCCACTTTCTCTTGCCAGCTTCCCCACACAACTGACAGCTTTCCAGCACCCTCCTTCTTCTCCTCCACTACAGGGAAGGGTTTCTCCTTCCCAAGGTAGTGTGGCCGTTATCCAAATGTTTGCACTGGATACAGTGCCGGTTTGGGTTGTTCTGCACAAGCACAATCCTGAGCAGCCAATAGGGCCAGTGCAAGGGACCCTAGAGTGTCGTCAATGTGACATATGTATGTTTGCATCTCCTTATGAGACAGAAGACCCAATGCATGAATATGTATTCACAGAGGCAAAAATCCAGCCTCTACAGTGCTGATGGGAGGCATGTTAACTTCAATGGGGGCCTCCCCATGCCTCATAAAAACATCACTTCTGATTTCCCTTAGGAAACTATAAGTGACCTTTTCTAGGGCCAAAATGTCCATTCTGAAGCCCACAGAAGTCATAGGCAGAGGCATGTGGCTTCTGCAGGCTCCAGAAAGGCCCCAGAAAGCTTAAAGAGGCTGAAACTGCATTTCATTATCTGTGGGGTTTGACAGTGAATCCCCCATTGATACTGAGGCCCCACTTGTACATCCTCCACCATACAGTAACACTGCCACATGACAAAAGACAGTATGCCAAATGCCATGGAGTAAGGCTCAAGAATCCTTTCGTATTGAATTGGACATGCTGCTAAAATGATTCTTTGATATAACCACAAGTGTGGTTTCAACTTTCCAGATCAACTGGCTAAGGATGACAGGTCTCTTGTCATCCTAGCAGCCTCGTGAAGTTTTCCAAGATCAGATAAAAAGACAAAGTTTGGGAATTTTACGGTGTAGCCTTG
Source organism: Cryptoblepharus egeriae (assembly GCA_030015325.1). Lineage (NCBI taxonomy): Eukaryota > Metazoa > Chordata > Lepidosauria > Squamata > Scincidae > Cryptoblepharus > Cryptoblepharus egeriae. Next base: position 50,528,788 of record JAREYC010000005.1, on the reverse strand, counting down.
GTAAAGCTGAAGCTTCTTTTCTGTGTCATCCTCAAATACCAGCACTCAGGACTTTATTAGTGATGGAAGGCTTTCAAGAACTGAAGGTTCCAATTTCATTTTCCCCAGCCAGAGACAAAGTGAACCACATGTTGTGCCATGCCAAGCTTCCAGTGGTCAAATCAAAGACTAACACTACATTAGTCAGATCGTCATAAACATGAAGGACAGTGGATGGCATGAAATAATAATGAAAAAAGTCTCAAATAGACCCCAGCTGTAGAAACACAGAGGTGATATAGGAACTCCCCCACATGCTCAAGACTTCTCACACTTGGCCTGAGCTTCCAAAGCATGAAACCATCCAAAACTCCCCCATTAAAATTTTCTAATTTATCCTCCTCCTCCTTTCTGTATAGATTGATTATCAGCTGCCTTTCCTAATCTAGTCAGATATGTGTGTCTGCATAAAGAAGAAGAGATTGCAACTGTTCACATCCCACCTTCTCCTCTGTTCACCGAAGATGCTTGTTCAACACAGCTCTGCTGGGAACTGAAACTGCTCCATTGGTTACCATGCCCTATAGACTTCGCAGATCATTCAGATATTGAATCATGAGGACAGATTCACAGATGCCCTATTATAGCATAAAATCTGTTCATTTTCTAGTTAAAGTTTGGAAATGAGTCTAATTCATCATCATCATCATCATCATCAATCATCATCAACTTTTCAACTAAAAGTTTCCAAAGTGGTTTACAGAGAAAAAAAATCCAATGATTAATGGCTCCCTGTTCCAATCTAAAGATGCAAATATAGCCACTAGATATAGAAACTAGATTGCCACTAGGAAAAAAAACACTACTAGGGGTGAGGAAGGCCATGTACTCCCCTAATGTTAAATAAAAGAGGATCACCAACTTGAATAAATGTTGTCATTTAAAATAGAGAGCTGAAATTGGCATTCGTACTGCCTTCTGAGAGCACGAAGTGACATCATTAAACAGCAAGTGACATAATTAAGAAGATGATGGCCAGAAATAAGCTTAGTTAATTGGCTATAAATGGCTTAATATGTTTGGATTCCTTTTTCTAAACACCCTTCTACCATAAACAAAGAAAATTCTCCCTAATGGTACCATCTCCAACATCATCTCAAAAACCTTCAAGAAAATCTGGTTCCTTGAAGAAATGATTTGAAAGGTGCATCTGTACAGGACGATGAATTGGGTACACTTCCCCCCAGTCAATTCACTTCTTTTTATAGTCAGATACAAGCTGCTTTGGTCCAAGATGTTTTCTTTGAGGACATGAATGTTACGTGACTCATGCTTTTACTTCCTCCATTTCCCCAATAACATGTGAACGGGGGACTTACATCCGGGGTTAGTGAGGACTTTGTGTAAGTTCTTCAAAGCCATCCAAAATATTAAGCTTAATTTACTATATGGTGAAAGACAAACATGAAACAACTTTAATCTGTTCTTCATTTGGTGTGATTGCTTTCCTCTTTCCTTTTGATCTTTCCTCATTTACTGTACAATCCAATGAATGTTTATTTAGAAGAAAGGTCCACTGTGTTCTGTGGGGCTTCGTAGCAGATAAGGCTGTATAGAATTGCAACCTGACACTGTAAAGTCCTGGACCAACTGCATGAAACCTTTGCCACTGTCGTGCAAGTTGGAACTGCTAAAGCAAATAGCCAGAGGCCCAGAGTGTGAGATAGCAGCTTGCAGGGAAGTTGGTTTTGGAATGGTTTAGGGAGGATTTGAATACAGAAGTCCCACAGGATTTAGTCCTGTTCATTCTGGACTATCTTTTCTTGTTTGTGGTCCCACCAGTTCTTGGTTGTCAGTAGGTTGTACTTTTGGCACAGATTCCAAGGTATCATGGTCGCAACTTTGTTATATCTTTCCAGATAGTCTGTTTGGGTGATCTTTCTGAAGCTACAGATTACCGTATGTGTTCCACAGTTTCTTCTGCCACTTTGCTCAGCCAGCTGTCTTTCTGACTCTTGTCTATTCAAGGCAGATAGTCAAGGCAAGTATAATCTGTAGGTATCGCTTCTACAAGCACAGTGTATTGTCATAGATTTCCAAGCTTTCATATCCAAGGTATCCTAGTTTGCTTGAGACCAATTGATTATTCCAGTAGCACTGGCTTATTATTGTTATTATTTATTGGTTAATCTTTAATTTGATACACAGCCAATGATTGGCAAAAATTTAACAGTTCAAATCCTAACCAGGACCTAAGAGCTGTTGAGGATGATGATGATAATAGGTCCATTAGCATAGTCTTTGTTGTTGTTGTGATCATGTCAAGCTATCTGGTTGCTAGTCTTCTGTTCTTCCAACCATGATGTCCTTCTCTAATGTTCATTTCCTCCAAAAGATATGTCCAAATTATTGAGCCTATGGGCACAATCCACAGCAAGTTCAGCCTGCTCTGCCCTAACTGCTCTCTCCTAACTATTCTGTATCCAGAGCAGAAAGTTATGCTGTATCCAGAGAGTCAGGAAGCCTGGGCTGCCCTAACTGCTCCAGAGCATGCTAAGTAATTGACACATGGGGAGGACTTGCTCCTGAGGAGACATCCCTCAGATCACACTGAACAAGGAACAGCTGTGGTGCCTACAGTGGTGACACAACTCTGCGCATCACCCAGTGCGGAAGTCTGTGCGTCACCCCTGGGATGAGCATACCCCCTACCTGGACTGTGCAGTCACCAAAGTTTGTGCCTGCGCAGTTGTTTCTGAAGCTAACTGGCTTCAGAAAGAGTACTGCACAGGCACAATCTCTGACACTTGCGCAGTACTTTTCTGAAGCTTTTCGGCTCCAGTGGAGACTGTGCAGGCGTCAGAGTTGGTGCCTGTGCAGTACTCTTTCTGAAGCCATTCGGCTGCTGCTCCGCCTCCTGAATGAGGCTGAATGGCCGTGCAGAGGCGTGGACTTCCTCCGCTCTAAGGAAGTCTCCTCAGAAGCTGTTTGACATGCTCAGTGTGTTTCTGCGCAGTGCACCTCAGCTGGCCATTCGGGCCAGCTCCGAGGATGAGTGGCAGCTTCTGGCTGCTGCTCCACCTGGAGCAGTCCTGAATGGGCGTGCTGACACCCGGGGCCTGCCAAAGGACACTCAAACTCCTCCGACGCATCACCCCATACAGAGCGCGTCACCCAATGCAGCCCACACCAGCTGCACCAGTCTGGTGACTCCACTGGGTGTCTCCCTTATAAGAAGTCCATGATGAGACGCCAGTACATTCTACAGTGAATACAAGGGGCTTCTTGGAGTGGCCTGCTGTATCCTGAGGTTTGTGGACAGCCGTAATTGTTCCATATCCTGAGGTTGAGAGGCAGCGGTTGCAGCTAGGCTGGCCAAGAACTCAGATTTTTGGTCAACACTGTCATTCTTACTCGGGCCTTATCATGGACCCCTATGGGTCTACTCATTACTATACCTGCTCCTGTGGTGGTATAACTGTGAGGGCTGGAAGAGAGCATTTCTGTCTTGGAAATAGGCTTTGGATACAGAGTAACTGCTCTGCCCTACGCAATGCTAAACATGCCCTCAACATGCCTCTCCTGAGCTGCCTAGGCTGCCCCGGTTAGGGCAGAGCAGGTCCACCTCTCTTAGGGCACCCTATGTTGCCTTGCTCTGCCCTAAGCCTCTTCCAGAGTAACTGGGCTGGAGCATCTTGCAGTTGCTCCAAACTAGTGTTAGATAGGGCAACCCAAGGGCTCTTATGTGGACAGATTAGTTGCTCTGGATTGTGCTGTATGTCAGCTAAATAACATGTGCAGTTCCAAGGAGACCAACTGGAGTTTAGGTGGCCCATGTAGAGGCTGCAATCCTAAAGGCACTTTCCTGGGAGTAAAACCCATGAACATAATGGAGTTTACTTTTGAGTAGACATGGTTAGGGTTGTGCTCAAATATTATTACTTACTTCTTGTGGGCTGTCTGGTCATCACCACCAGAATGCATTGCATGCTTTATTAGTGGCACTGTATGCTTTGGCTGTGGTATATAGAATTGGGCCTTCAGGAGCAGATTATCTTGCAAGTACTGCAAATGTTCAGATCAAGGGAGATCAGAACCTCACTGCATCAAAGAGTTTAATCCCATTCCCCTGTATCGCAGTGCCCTTGCAACTGCTATTTAACAAAACAAAAATCCTGCAGAGCCAAATGGTGTGTTTCAAAAGTCATACCTAGTTTGGCCAACAGTTTGGCAAGAAAGCCCAAAGCCACAGTTTGGCAAATAAAGGTAGTGATAAAGCCTTGGGAGCAGTGGTGGGCCCAGCCTGGCCCAACAACCGGTTCTCCGGAAGTGGGCGGGGCCAGGTCGGGTCAGGGGACAGGGCCGGGGTCAGGGGACAGGGCCGGGGTCAAGGGTTGGGGCCGGGGCAGGGGCAGGACCAGGAAGAATTTAAAGGGGAATTTTTTTTAAAATCTAAAAATTAAAAAAAATATATTTTTTAAAAAAAATCTTAAGTTTTTGTTAGTGCCCCCCAACAACCTTAACCACACTTGCCTGGGAGTAAGCCCCATTGACTGTCATGGCACTTACTTCAGAGTAGGCATGCATAGGATAGGATTCTCAGGCTGCAGTTCCAGCCACACTTGCCTGGGAGTAAGTCCCATTGACTGTCATAGGACTTACTTCAGAGTAGGCATGCATAGGATAGGGTTCTCAGGCTGCAGTTACAGCCACACTTGCCTGGGAGTAAGTCCCTTTGACTGTCATGGGACTTACTTCAGAGTAGGCATGCATAGGATAGGGCTCTCAGGCTGCAGTTTCAGCCACACTTGCCTGGGAGTAAGTCCCATTGACTGTCATGGGACTTACTTCAGAGTAGGCATGCACAGGATAGGGTTCTCAGGCTGCAGTTACAGCCACACTTGCCTGGGAGTAAGTCCCTTTGACTGTCATGGGATTTAGTTCAGAGTAGGCATGCACAGGATAGGGTTCTCAGGCTGCAGTTCCAGCCACACTTGCCTGGGAGTACGTCCCTTTGACTGTCATGGGACTTACCTCTGAGTAGTCATGCATAGGATTGGGCTCTCAGGCTACACCCTGTCCACACTTTCCTGGGGAAAAGACCCACTGGCTGTAATGGGACCTACTTCTGAGTAGACCTGCCTAGACCTGCCTAGACTTGCTCCCTGAGGATGCACCCTGTCCACACTTTCCTGGGAGTAAGACCCACTGAGCACAATAGGGCTTACTTTTGAGTAGACATGGTTAGAATTGTAATCACCAGGCTAGGAAAAGAGGATCTATCTTACTCTACTTCAGAGTAGTCATACATAGTGTTAACACACAACTCATTTGTTGAGAGAAGGGGTCAGACTCTGCAAGCAATGGCAAGAACAATGCTGAATGACCGTGGTCTCCCCAATAATTTTTGGGGTGAAAGTTTTATGTGCGCTAACCATTTACTGAATGTTCTTGCACACTCTTCCACAATGGAAATACCTTTTACGCGCTGGCATTGTAAACAACCAAACTTAGATTATTTGCATACTTTTGGTTGTCCTGCTTGGGTTCATATTCCAGCCCAAAATAGGAGAAAAGGGGCTCATAGAGCCAGAAAACTTTATTTCTTGGGTTATGAATCAAACCATAAATCCTATCGATTTGGTACTCCTGGTTCAACTCAAATTTGGAAAAGTGCTAGTGCAAAATTCCTAGAGCAAAGTGGATGGGAAAGGCTACAACATGAATTTGTGCCTCATTATTCCTTAGTCTTTGACATTTCTGGAAAAAGAAATTCTGAATCTCCTATCTCATTGCCTACCAACAAATTGGCTACAAAGACCAAAACTGAAAGTTCTGCTTTACCTCACTCTCGGGTCTTGGGAGAGGAGGAGCAAGAAACAAAAGAGGGGCTAAGTCCAATAGACTCTGTACAACAGGGGCCTATACCACTGAGACGCTCCACCAGAGAACAAAAAGCTCCAGATCGCTATAGTCCTGGTGCAATTTGTCAAGTATCAGTAGAGCCAAGATCTTATAACGATCTGCAATCCATGTCACCAGAAGACAAAAATGCTTGGGAAACAGCTGTTAACAATGAGCTTGATTCTTTAAAGAAACTACAAGTCTATGAGGATGCTGTACTGCCTCCTGGTGAGCATGCTATTGGCTGCAGATGGGTGTTTAAACTGAAGAAAGGAGTAAATGGTGTAACTAAATGCAAGACTAGACTTGTTGCTCAAGGGTTTTCACAAACCTCTGCTTGTTATGATGAAACGTTTTCACCATGTTTACGCTCTGAATCGCTAAGGGTTGCACTTCTATGGGCTGCAAAACATAAATATATTGTAACTCATTGTGATATAGAAACTGCTTACTTGAATGCTCCTTTAAGGCATGTAATTTATATGCAAAAAACCCCAGGTGTAACTGCAAATACTGGAAAAGATTGCTGGTTACTGAAAAAATCTCTGTATGGTTTAAAACAATCTGGTTATGAATGGAATACTTGTATTACTGATGCTTTATTACAGCTAGGTTTTAAAGCTGGCCTAGCAGAGCCATGTCTATTTACAAAGGATACTGAACAAAACTACAGAATCTGAATTTTCTTGTTTGTCTTACCTATGTAATGAGCTAATATGGTACAAACAACTGTTAAAAGATCTAGAAATAAATATTGACTATCCAATTACTGTATATGAAGACAGTCAGTCAGCTATATCCATGGCTAACTCTTCTGCTGTGAAATCTAGATCAAGATACACTGATATAAGATACCACAATGTGAGAGAAAGTGTGAAAAATGGGTTAATATGTTTAGAATACTGTGCTACAGAAAATAATATTGCTGACCATTTTACAAAGGCACAAAACATTGCTAAGCACAATGAGCATTGTGAACTGTATGGAATATGTATATGAAAACTGTATAAAACGATGCATATTATCTTAAATGTAAAGGAACAACTTACCTGTCCAAAGGAGGAGAATGTTAGTGTTTGAATCTAATAATGAAACATGTTTGGTCAGGCAAGTTGATTCAAGGCTGATGCAATACTGCAGAAGGCTGATGCAATCTAGCTGATGCAATCTGTAACTGCTCTTACAGCATGATTCAGCAGAAGTGGAAGGGCTGAGTCACTGGTCTCTGGTCACATGACTGCAATATCTCTAACTGATTGGTGTTTCACTATATTTAAGTGTGTATGAGATTACTGCAAAGTGTGGGTTACTGAGGAGGAGTATTATTACTGTTTGATACTCTGAAAGACTGGACTGTATTTGTGGACTGACTTGTGGACTGTTTAACTGGATTACTGAGATTGGAATAACCCTGCAACTGGATGTATGTATATGACTGATCTACTGCTTTGACCTTGGACTGTGTTACTTGACTTATCTTCTGCCTGTCGTTTTGAACAATATAGTTATCTTGAACTATAAACAGCTGTGTGTTTACTTTGTGCTGCTGCCCTCTCATCCTCTGCACAACTACTCTGCTTAGCCCTGCTAATCCTGCAGGGACTCACATTCCTAACACATAGGATTGGCTTGGGCTCTCAGGCTGCATTCCCAGCCACACGTTCCTGAGAGTAAGACCCACTGATTATCATGGGACTTATGTTTGAGCAGTCATCATAGGATTGGGCTCTCAGGCTGCAGTCCCAGCCACACTTTCCTGGGAGTAAGCCCCATTGACTATCATGGGACTTACTTTTGAGCAGTCATCATTGGACTCTCAGGCTGCAGTCCCAGCCACACTTTCCTGGGAGTAAGCCCCATTGACTATCATGGGACTTACTTTTGAACAGTCACCATAAGATTGGGCTCTCAGGCTGCAGTCCGAGCCACACTTTCCTGGGAGTAAGCCCCGCTGGCCGCTTGAGTGGCAGTTAAAGGGTGCAGCTGGCTGAGCACTTTTAAATTTGCCGCTCCAAGCATAGAAAGGAAAGGACGCTGGACGCTCTGGAGCTGGGGCTTGTGGGGCGCTTCGCTGGGCTGCTGCTTGGAGCAGCAAATTTAAAAGTGCTCGGCCAGCTGCACCCTTTAACTGCCGCTCCAGTGGCTGAACGGGGATAACTGGTCCCCCGGTTATCGCGTCTCCCCGCAGCTACTGGATTGCCAGCGCTGGGAAATTGGAACAACCGGTTCTACAGAGTAGGTGCGAACCTGCTGGAGCCCACCACTGCTTGGGAGTCCAGATGTCTTTTGTCTCCTGTTTTCTTAGGTGCTTTGGATGTTCCTGAAAACCAGTAAGAGAGAAAGCATGACTTGTACTTCCTTTCTGCACCCTTTGGAATCTAGTCCCAAAGTAAATAGATGTGCTTTTTTCCTGAAGCAGGGACAGAATGTGCATCTTCCCCTTTCAGATGAGACGTAGAAGTGTGAAGTGAGGAAACACTCACATATTCTCGTTGTCCCAAGGAATGTCCCAAGTGGCTCTCCATCTGCAATCTATAAATGCTATTATAATTAGTGGAACTCACATGCATATAACTGATGATGGGGTTGCTCCTTTAGTTATCCAAGACGTCCCTCCTGCTAATTTTGTAAGCTGTAGCAAGATTTGAGGGAATGCGACTTAGTTCATTTGACATCAAGTGTTCAGGATGAAATTTCACCTAGGATCTTGAAGAGCCTTGTTCAGTAGGCCTACTCAACAGGCACTTAATGTAATCTGAACTCAGGAGTCAGTGATTTAATTTCCTTCTGAGATCAGGTTGCTCTACTGCACAGTTTGCTCTACTATATCTGCAGGCATATTTAGTCTATTAAATATTTCCACCAAGTTGCTAAACATGGTTATAACCTAGGAGCCTAGGATTTGTATTAAACTATTAAGACTACAGTCCTACACAATGGGACTTACTTCTGAATAGACCTGCATAGGCTTGTCAATATCCTTATCAAGTTTCAGCGTCAAGTAATAACCTTAATTTGTGCAATGAACATACAATGTGGAAAAGTCAATATAGGAAGAATTGTCCATGTAACTTTATACAAGAAAAATGCAATAGGAATCTAATCCTGCACATTGCAGCAAAACTTACTATCTCATTCTAGCATATGCAGAATTTCCTTTAATAATAAAAAGTTATGCTACAGACTCGTTTCTCCATACAATCACTTTCTTCTAACATTGATGACCCAATCCAATCAGAATGCTGTGCTGCAAGAACATTCCAGAAATGCAGGCACTATTTTGGCAGTGTTAAGTGCAATGCACTATTTTGCACAACCATGGTGATGCTGGATATGGTGAAAGGTACTTGTCCCATCCTAATAGCCAATGAAGATGCCCTGGCATTGGGAAGTTGGTGCAAGATGGCTAGTGACTGGGTGGAGGGCAGAACAGGGCTGGAAGGAGTGGGGGAAAATGGGCCAGGGACCAGATCAGGGATGGGGATATATCGAGGGAAGAAAGGGCAGTTTTTGATGGCAGCACTCAAATCAGTAGATGTGAGTTAGGGCTTGGCTTCTCCAATGAGCATGAGAAGAGTGTTAATAGCAGAATTTTACCTTCATTAACATAAGCAAAAGGCTTTTGGATTGATCTATATTCATAGTTATTGATTAATTGCTTGGTATCCGATGGTGATCAATAGTAACAAAGCTGAAACTTTAGAATAAATTAGGCGTATAGAAAGAAGTATTGAAAACCTGGCAATTGTAACTGTTGCCTGATTAATTAAGGATGGAATCCTAAAGACATTTTCCTGGGAGTCAGATCTATTGAACACAATGGGGCTTACTTTTGAGTAGACATGGTTAGGATTGTGCTCTAAATGTGTTTTAATTCATCAGTTGAGCAAATTAAGTGATTAAATAAGCATAAAGTTATATACTGTATATCTAAAACAAAAATTTTGAAAGAAAAATATATAGTGTTTTAAGGTAGTGTATGTTCATGTTGCAGCATATTCCTCCTGTTTAAGTGGTATCTCTTCCTGAGATATCCCAGAAGAGATATCCCTTCCTGTGTGCCTGCCATTTGCAGTTTTTCTAATACCTTCAAAATAATTATTTTTCAGAGCATTCAGCTAATTAATCAGGATGACCTTTCAGTTGATGAAAAAAGGTTTTAAACAAATCCATCCCCTTAACTGATTAAAGGTTGCAGTCCAGTTAAAAATTATCTCTTTTCCTTGTAAAGAGATATCTTTGATATGATGTTTCCTAAAAGTCTGAAACAAAGCTTTGAAAATAAACTAGAAGCTTGTGGTATAAAAGATAAAAGACTTGAAAGACAAGCCCTACAATCCAGAGTAACTATAGGAGCTCTTACGTTGACATAAGAAAAATTTACTCTGGATATGTCTTTCCCCTTTACTCTGGATTGCTCTATGCCTTTCCCATAGGTAACTACATCGATGTAAAAGGTCCCATAGTTACTCTGGATTGGATTATAGCCTTAGACTGCAATCCTAAACCCAAGTTAGGCCAGCATGAGCCTTAGCACAAGTCCTGTCCAGGGAGTGTCACAAAAGTGCTGTAAGACACTTCTGCACCACTCCTGAGGGAGGTTAGGCCAGTGCACAGACATGCGCTTGCCTTCCTACGTCACATTGGGAATGGGAAGACCAATGAGTTGTGCCAGGTTAAGATTGCAGCCTTAAAAGAGTAGCTCTTAACACACTTCTGACTAGGCAAAATTGCAATCATAAATGGACACTGCCAAAATTCCTTCTGTTTTGTTTTGTCATCTTCTGTGTTGGAGAGGAAATGGGGCAGGAAGAGTGTGGAACTGGTGGATCCACCAGATCCAGAACATCTGTATCAGACCTTGCAGCACAACATGAGAGCTAGAATGGTGTAATCATGAAGGAGCTGTAATGAGACCTGAAAGACCCAGATTCCAATCCCCGCTCGGCCATGAAGAATCCTACATATCCTTAGGCCAGTCACCCACTCTCACCTGCACCTACCTCACAAGGTTGTTGTGAGGACAAAAGGATAAAAACTTTGCAAGCTGCCTTGGGCACTTGCTTTGGCATGGGAATGGTGGGGTATAAATCCCTTAAACGAACAAACTTTCAGTGCAATCTGAAGCCTATCTTCTCAGAAGTAAGTCCTCTTGTATTCAGTAGGAAAATGTGTTTAGGATTGCAGCCTTAAACAAATAAACATGGAGGCTCCTGATTCGAAGGCAACCAAGCCCATGGCGGGCTACTTCCTTTACACAAAGGTAAAGGGTGCCACTGGTTGTGGCCTATAATGCTCAGGTTCCTGTGGTAGCCATTTTGGTGTTGCAGAAATTCTTGCACTGTGGGCAGCCCAAGATTGAACAATAAATGGGATTTCCAGTTAAATATGTACATGGTTGCAGCCCTAAATAGTTGATGTCATCATAAGAATATAACTCTGGTTTTCAGTGGGCAGAAAGCCTAAATAAGCCAATGACTGAAAAATACGAGGGGGTTGAAAGTTCCCAATATTGCATCACATTGCGCTGCTACTCAACTCACAATGTTAACTTCAGCCTCTCAAAAATTTTAAATCATGGTTGCTCTTGATATTATTCCATAGAGCTATCTCACTTGGTCTGATCAGCCCAAGTGAAAGAAGCATGATACTGGTTTGGGCCACACACACCCAATATGCACTCAGTTCTATGTATGTGCACATGTGCACACATATTAGGCAACTGAACATGCACATACATGCACACATATGCACACACAGCAAGACCAGCAGCACCACCTTGTGTGAATCACAAGGAAAGCCACTTCCAGTTATCATATTATGCCCTTGTAAGAATGAGCAGCATATATAATCTAGAAAGAGTAAACATGTGGGAGATGTAGATATGATAGAACAATCTCACAGAGAAAAAACAATAGCAGGTGGAAATTAAAGAAACCAGATAGACCCGGGGTTAAAAGAAACAACTTCATATAATGCACTTGAACATTAACCTGTACACACCAAACTTTTCTTTCATATGCAATATACACTGTCAATCATCTCTCTCTCTCTCTCTCTCTCTCTCTCTCTCTCTCTCTCTCTCTAATTATTTATATATTATTATATTATACTCATCAATGCCCAGCCAAAGCCTCTGGACCTAGAAGTGTGAAATTTGGGGAGGTTATTCCTTCTGCTTACATCTGTTTAGTGTAAGCACCCACTAAGAACTGATTTAGTGTCAGGTGGTGCCCAGTGCATGGTGTTGCTTGCTGCTTAGTGTTGCCCATTGATGCATGGTGGTGCCTGCTGCCACCCACCATCTAATGCTGTCTTGTGCCCAGTGGAGCTTGGTGCCCAGTAGGGACCTGTGGTGTCCGATGGTGCCCAGCAACCAGTGTCTGATGCCCTGTGCGTGGTCCCCAGTGGTGCCCTGTGGCTGGTGCCTGGTAGCGGTGCCTGGTAGTGCCCAGCAGTGCCTAGTGGTGCCATGCAGTGCACAGGGTCCACAAATATTCTTGAAATTTTACTCCTGTAACAACAAGTAAATTCCACTAGTGTATACCTAAAGCAGAAGGTTCAAATATTTTATTCATAGTGTTAGCTAATACCAGTTTGCATAGGTGTAGTAGCAAACCAAAAAGATATTAACAATTAAGAAACAGTGTCTACAGGTATTCTGCTACCCTTCCTTTTCTCAGCAGCTTCTGGAAAGCTTATGGAGCCAATATATAGTTAGCAAAAGTTGATGAAGGTATGTTGTCTAGGATAAGAACAAATGGCTATTTAAATTATGTAGCTTTGGAGTTGCAGACATACAAATGCCTGAGACTGACTTAACAGCCCACTACTAACCAGCACAGGAGCAGCAGCACTAAACAACTACCATTGGATCCTATGCTAGATTTGAGAAGACTGGATGTCACCTTGGAGGAACATGACATTTGTCAGGTTGAGTCCCTTTACCCATCCTTCTCAATGGGGCTTCTCAAGTCTGCACCAGCTATTTCCCCGGTGCAGACAGAAGAAGTTCAGAGCCTAACAGGATAGGATTCCTCTTCCATTCCCATCCCTTTCCCAGACCTGACCATCCCACTGTGCTGTCCAGTGGCTGCCAGGCATCTGTGCTGGCAGCCTTGTTGCAGGCTCTGGAGGAATGACACTTCTGCTGGCAAGCTAGCCTGTGAGGATTGGGCTGCCCATAAATGTAATTAGGAAGATTTTTAGAAATCTTCTCCTATCTTTCTCAATTATATGACCAAAGCTTCTTAATGAACTCCCTCATTAAACTAAAGGATAATCCACTCTAGGGTGAGACTAGCTGCCAAAGAGTTTAAGTTGTCAGAACAAATGAAGTGGTTAGACACTGCATGTTATTAATGTGTAAAACATATGTATCTTTTTCTCTCATAGACCAGTATATGCAACCTTCATTAAAAAACTAATTTTCCCCATGGAATATCTCTGAGACAGAAGCGCATTGCTTATCAGATGTGGGACACATTTTGCACTTCATTAAAATGTCTTAACTAGAGTGCACAGTTTCTTCTCATATTGAAACCACTTGTTTCCTCAACAATGAGCTGCCCCAAATCCTTGGAAAGCTTCACACTGGGATGGGATATTGGAATGGAGTACTTGGAAATCCTTTTCTTCACCATTCAGAAAAAGGTTGTGTGATGTTAATCATGTTATTTTTCTCTTTTGTTATATTTTCTGTTTACTTTGAATAGCAACTTGAGGTGGAGGACAATGACGTTACTCAGAATTAGGACCATAGTAATGATTTTTTTTAAAAAAATTCTCCTCTTCCCAAAGCCACAATTTACCTGCTGTGGTCGGCATCACCAGTGGAAAGAGATCTTGGGATTTGTCTAGTCCAGGAGTCTCCAGCATTTTGCCAAAAGGGCCACATCAAATATCTGGTACATTGTTGAGGACTGAAAAAATATTTAAATATAAAATTAAAACACATTAGAGATGGAACTCTAATTCTGATACCCTCAGAATAACTTCTAGATGCAAACAGAGCACAATTCTGGTTGCATTCTGTTGTGTGGACCAGAAGCTCTCAATGGACTAGAGACTGGCTGAGGGCCAGATAGAGGCTTGCCACAGGCTACATCTGGCTCTGGGCCAGGGTTTGGAACGCCCTTGTCTAGTCCAACCCACTACTCAATGGAAGCTGCTGCTACAGCAGTGGTTCTCAAGCATTTCAGCCTGGGATACCCATCAGAGAATGACAATCTGTCCAGGACCCACCCAGAAGCGATGTCATTAACCTAGAAGTGACATCACTATGATGGCAGAGGACCTCTATGTCTACTTGGAAGTATGCTCTATCCCATTGTGTACAATAAGACATACTCCCAGAAAAGTATAGATTGCAGCTTGAGTGCCCCATCCTTTGCATGTCTACTTGGAAGTGTCAGATACCAAAATAGCAGGGCCCAGCTTTTCATGACCCCCTCTAAATGAAGTGTGACCCTCTCAAGAGGCTTCCCTATCCCAATTTTGAGAACCACCATTTGATAACCTCTCTGATAGTTGGCTGTCCAATCTCTCCATAAATACCACAATGAAAGAAAGTTCAGTGCTGCACAAGCCTGGCCAGTTCAGGCCAGCTCTTACAGTTAGGAAATTCCTATGTCTAGGCTAAATCTCCTTCCCTGAGGTTTCAACCCATTCCCTGCCCTTAACATAAAGTACTCTCCTTTTTCTGTGCAAATTTTAGATCCTTGAAGACAGCTATTATATCTCCCATTAGGCTCTTTTCCCAACTAAATGTACTAAGTTCTTTTGACTGTTCCTCATAGGTCTTGAATTCCAGACCTTCTACCATCCTTGTTGCTCTCCTTTGAAGCCTCTCCTTTAAAGCCAATGTCAGTAAGAGGTTTCCGAAACTGGATGTAGTATTCCAAGGGAGGTCCAACAGTACAGAATAGAGTGGAACTATTACTTCTTGTAATTTGGACACTGTGTAGCCTAGCACTCATTTAGCTTGTTTTTATTTTTAATTTATACTTACAGCTGCATCACATTGCTGGCTCATGTTAAACTTATGGTTCACTTGAAACCCAATCCTACCCACTGTCACTCCAGAGCATGCAGCCCCACCAACACAGCACACCATCTACGTGCTGTGGTGAGTGTGTGAGATCAGATGACCAGCAAGAGTTAAAAGTTAAAACCTTTTGCATCTCATTGTGTTCTCTGAAAGCTGCTTGACTGCCTATGGGTTATCTTGGCCAACTATTTTGCTGGTGTATATCTAAGGAGAGAAAGGGTGTGGTGGGTTGGAAAATTGGGGATAAGATTCATCTTGCTTTCTTGATGCAGAGAACTGCACCATCTAGAACCTGTTTCCTATTCCTGGGGAGGGTGCACAAGACTGTTGCAGACTCTGCCCCATCACTTCAAGGTTGTGCTGGATTTGGCTGTCTCCGATGACAGGAGAAGGTGCGTGCAGCCCTGCATGCCTCTTCCAAGGGTGACCTCTTCCAAGATTTTTCCAGATTTGTTCTCTTTTTTAGCTTTCTGTCCAGATGTCCTCTAAAATGGCTTCATTGTCCTCCATTTTGCCTTCATTTTGGAACTTTGCAATGGTGTGCAGTACCCCATCATGTCATATGTCTTTGGATTCATATTGAAGAGCAGAATGCAAAAACGGTTTTGAAATATCTCCTTCTTACCAAAAGTTATGGCTGAAAAACTAAAAATCAAAAATATGCATTGCGCTCTATGGGAAAGTGAAAGTGCCCAATATCGCAGCTTTACTCATGAGGAGGCAAACGTGCCATTGTCCGCTGGAAAAGCCAGGCTGAGAGGAATCCAAGACCATTTGAGATTCAGGCACCTGGTCACACTGCCTCTTCCAGACATTGGGGGAAGACTGGGAGCCTTTCTCAATGCTGGGAGAAGGTACACAAAGTCTGGCCCTCAGGAGTGATAGTTACATCAGTGGAGTAGGGACATAATAGATCTACTCAATGATATCAGTAGATGTCATTTTTGCATGACACTCTGTTTTGATGTTCAACCATTTAATTAGATTTGTTGGATATTATTGTTCAAACCAACTTGAACCCAACTAATAGTAGTAGCATCTTGCCCCCATTTTACCGCTGTCCATGAGGATATCATGACTAGCTCAATCCGGTGGGCTCTTAATTATATTGTAAAGTGTAAACAGGCCTTGATCCCAACATCCATTTTTTTTCTTTCCAAGATATGTATGTTTGTGCACTTCCCAAAAAAGGAATAATTTTTTGCACTCTGAAAGTCTGCTTGGAGAGTAGCCTCCTTGAGTCTACAATAAACTTTAGAAACTTGATAAACCTCTCAGCAGCCACAGCATTGGCAGATGTAGCCTTCTTGGTAGCCATACCTTCTCCTAACATTAGCAGACCAAGTGGAACAAGCTGTGAATAACTTCATGGGATGTTCTTGCTCCTTTTGTAGTTCTTCCAAGCTTCCAAGTCCTTCTTCCTAAGCAGGGAACATGCTGAAAGATATGTTGCACTGATTTTGAACTATGATTAATGTGCTCAACATAAATTCCGTTATAGTTCTCCATTACAGAACTCATAGCTTCAGAAAGCTTTGCAGATGTCTCTCACTGAGCACTTTTCTTAACTTTGCCAACATTGCTCCAAATGGCATGAACAGTATCCTCAAACAAAGTATTCAACCAGTGGTGTAACTAATGATCATGTAGCCAGTGATGGGAGTCAAATAAATTAACAACTGGTTCTCTGCCCATCTGGCAGCCACTTTTAAATGGCTATTTTTAAACTTTATATGTCCTATCTCTCGTTAACAACTGGTTCGATAGAGTAGATGGAACCTGCTGGAGCCCACCACTGCATGTAGCCCAGTGCAAACCTGAAAATATTGCCCCGGACACATGTCACAATTAGAAGTGATGTCATCCCCAGGTGATTTTTTAAAGAAAAATGGGGGGACCTTCCTCTTCCACCCATTTGCTCTGCAAGTGGCATAGACAAAGCACTTATTTTCTATCTGGAGTTGAAGAAGAGTTTGTTTCCCCCTCCCCACTCTGACAACAACAAAATCTAATTCAATTAAGTAACAAAATGAAATTTTGTCCCTTATTGATTAGGAAAACTAGGCTGAGGCAAAGAGGGATGGTTATTATTTCCCTGCTATATATAAGAAGAACACCAATTAGAAGTGCCTGTATAACCAGTTAACCTGAGTAAGGCTGCAATTCTAGCCACACTTTCCTGGGAATAAGTACAATTGAACACAATAGTACTTACTCCTGAGTAGACATGCTTAAGATTGCAAGATTAGTGTACTATATGTATATGGAAATGAGATCTGATTCATGATAACTCCTTATTAGTTCCATACAGTATCAGAATTACATCTCCTTGGCTCTCAAAACAATCAGTATCATGGGACAGATTTGAGTTTTAAAAATCCACTTTTTGTTCCATAGGATTTTGTGTTTTCATTTTCTGGTTAATTGGCCATAATTTTTGATAGACTATAGATATTATGGATATTACAATGCAGTTAGTTTCATTGAATTCTGCATTAAATTACCTTTCCAATGATATATAACATGATATAAATTATCCCAATTTTAGCCACTAATGTCAACTCAGCTTGTTGCCCCCCAAAGCTTTCATCTGGTGCAACTTCACCCCTTGTACTCCCATAGCTACACCACTGCCTTTAGCCAACATCTGATATAGTCCCCTTTCTGGAACCAGTTGATCATGTCTAATTTAATATCCATTGCAACTGATATCCTCATTTTTATTGTTCCAGGAAAACCAGATGAAAGCCATATAGCACAATCCTAACCATGTCTACTCAAAAGTAAACCCCATTGTGTTCAATAGATCTTATTCCCAGGAAAGTGTCTTTAGGATTGCAGCCTCAGTCTCATCCTGAAAAATGTACCTGACTTTACCCTGCTGTTTTGAAAATGAGCATGCACAAATCAGATTTTCAGTATTAATTGGGCAACCTGCGGTATTTTGAAAATGTGCCAATCAAGTTCATGGAAATTTAGACATCACTGTATATTGTCTAAATACATCAAATGTACATATTAAACAGCCATACCCACTTGCTATAACTTTGTGCAAGCAGAGTTAAACATATGCTAAACTGATTTGCTACTCTCAAAAGCTTTGTAATTTGAGTACAGGAGAGCCCCCATATCTGTGGATCCCATATGTGTGGGTTCAGTTGGGTCCAGCCCTTCCGCCATTTCTCCCCCTCCCATTTGCACCACGTATCAATGCCTTATAAAGTATTAAAAGTCATTTTTGTTGGTTTTTTTTTTAATGTTCAGCACTCAGTCTAAGCTTGGCAGACATCACAGACCGACATCTTCAGTCACTTTGGAGTTCAGAGGCCTTTCCAGAGGTGAGGTACTGCAGGGATGGTGTTCACCCATATCTGCAGTTTCAGCTATCTGCAAGGCATTCTAGAATGTTACCCCAGCAGATATGGGGGAACACTCGTATTTCAAGATACAAACGGTTCTTCAAGCTACAGATGCTACTTTTTGTTTAAGCCTGAATCAAGTACTTTGGATTATGTCACTATTTTATGATTGCTTTAAAGAGAAGTAGGAACTAGACTTAAATAAACATACTATTTTATATTGCTATGTTATTGTTAGCATATGTACATCTGCCAACAAATGTTCTAACAAGTGAGATAGATGATGCATTGCAAACACTTTATAATGCTTTTTATTCTCTATGGTTGAAAACAATTCCCTTGGGAAATATGACTGCTCTCCCACTGTCAATACAAATTGAAGACATGTTGGTCCAGTGGTTAATGCTTCAAATTCACAGGCAGTAATAAAACGAATGTTGCCCGGAAAGCAGTGGGAGGCTTACTGCAGAGAAGAAGGTGAGCCAATGGGATGAATGGATGCATTTGCGTCACCTTAGCTAGAAGAAGGGGGGCGATTATTAGGCTTGGCACAGAGTTTTCTTGTTTACTACTAAGTTAAGAGTACCCCAAAAAAGGACAGAAAATTCTGGAATGGGAAAAGTGCTAGAGACTGGAACAAACGTATACATTGTTTTGATCCGCCCTGACTTTGTTCTTCAACCTTATAGTTTTTCTCTCTTGGATAGTCTAATATATTCAGATGAATCAGCATGAATTAAATACCCCTGTGTGGTGTTACTATAGAAACTAAATAAAAGCTGTTGAACTAATACTGCTTTTAACTGAAACATGGCAAAAGCCCGTTAAGGCCTGAAACTCCCACTTGTAAGATCATTTTGTGATTTAGGATAGAGTGGAATTCAGGAGTGTGTGTGCGGGTGGGGAAATCAGCTCTGCTTGACACTGACACAAATAATCACATCATAATTCAGTATGTCATCTCAGCATCCGTTTAAATTTTTTAGGTTTAGTGGATAAACCTGGGCCATGATCCATCCAATGTCAAGCACTTGCACAGCAGTGGTTTTCAAGGACAGTAATAACATTCTTTAATATCCTCAAGACCAATGAGATCTAACTGTGCATTTGATAATTAAAAATGTAATTTATCAATTTATTTATTATTCATTTGGAGTATTTATATCTGCTTTTCTTAACTCTGATGTGGAAATCCAAGCAACTCCATACCCTGAACTCTATGTCAGGCAATAAAGCCTAACAAAGATGCTCCAGTAAAACAGCCAACACAGACTTGAGAAACCCCATTGAAGGTTTTCTTCCTCCTTCCCCCAGAAAACTCCTGGTGATTTTCCAGGATAAAGTGGAAGCTGCATTGGTACCACTGCTCCAACAGCAGGGTGACCATATGACTGGAAAAACCTTCATTTGTTCAGATTTTTAGCGTCCTGTCCAGGTGTCCTCCAGTCTGGCTTTACTGTCCTACATTTTGGCTTCATTTTTCAACTTTGCGATGGTGTGTAGTACACCATCATGTCGTACATTGTTTTATTTGTATTGAAGAACAGAATCCAGTGCAAGAATTGGTTTTGAGATATTGCCTTCCTATCAAAAGTTAGGGCCACAAAACAAAAATATAAAAACACACAAAAATACATTTTTGGCAATTTTTTGGGCTTGGGGGGTAGGAATTATGGCCTGGGGAGTAGGAATTTTGGCCTTGGTGTTCAGGAATTTTGGGTTTGGCATCTGGTCACCCTGTCCAGCAGGCATCAGGAAATTTAGGATTGTACTTTTCATGACCCAAGATTAAAAACTACCACCATCATATATCTCCATGTGCTCCCTTCATTGCTAGCCCTTCCATACACTTCTTGTGCTTTGGGTCAATGGATTCAGGTCCATTTTCTTACATTTTTCACTGAAAATGTATCAGATTGCAGCACTGTGAGCCAATTCCTACCACCATTTTGGTGAAATCTTTATGCTGTAATGCTTGCAGTCTTTGATATCAATCCGAACCAGCCATCTGAACATCCATTCCAAGGGAACTTATTTCAGTGGTGAGTCAGCTCCACAGAAGCTTATCTAGAAATGGGTGGAACCAGTGGTGGGCTTCAGGGGGTTCTCACAGGTTCTATAGAACCCTTTGCTAATGAGCGCCTGGTTCTGAGAACCAGTTACTAATGGGACATAGAACCTGTTGTTAATTTATTTGAAGTCCACCACGGGGTGGAACCAAGAAGCAGAGTGAATCGTATGGGAACAACCCTAAGCCTAGCCCTACCAGTCCTGGTGAGCTATGAGTATCTCAGCCTCTACAGGTTGCAGCAAACTTGGGCATACCAACGGTTTTATGGCTTTACTGGGTTTGACATCCCAGTTCTGTTTGTTTAGGAAGACTAAATAGGCGTGAACAATTCATGTTTAATCCCCTAATTACAATTTGAAGTTGTACAGCCAGCAACAGTTACATCATGCATCTTCTCATTGTGTAGTGTGGCTTTAAAAGTAAATAGAAGTGAAACAATTTTACTAATATGCTGATCTTGTTTCATTCTTGAATTTGATGGGATTTTTGCTAAGGGAGATACTTTCAACCAAGATTTTTTTTAAGCTGTGAAAGTGCTACACCATTTAGTAATTCTTCAGGAAGCTCAAATGGTGCAAAGTGCAGCTGTGGGACTGTGCAACTATACAGTCTGCCCATGTATGTAATTTTCACTGCTTCATGGTATAGAAAAGACAATGTGAGAACTTCAGAGAATATTCTTATATTCCCAACCAGCTAGTGTATATCTAGCAGAGGTCCCAGGTGAGTTACAATGCCCCTGGTGGTCAGCAAGATGGAGAGGGTGGCTGGGTTGAGGGTTCCTTAGCTAACTCCTAGTTTACAGAAGGGCAATGGGAATGAAGACCCCCAAGGTTCTTCTGGCCAATTCCTCCTTTATTGCCCTCTTCTGTCCCTGACATTGTAGTCCTCTCCCTAGGTAAAGAGTGGGGAGGACCCTTCCCAGCCAAGGATTGGCTACTGGAGTGGGAGATACCCCTGCCAATCCCTTTGGGTTCAAACAGGGTTCACCCAGGTCTCCCTGCCCTCCTGTCCCTGGGAAGACAAGCCTTCTCCTCTGCAGGTGGCTGGATTCCTTATGAGCCCAGTGGCTGAGTGGCCAAGCTTTGTCCCTTTTGGCTTTGGTCCCCACCTGAGATCTCACAAGATCTTGGGCCAGGCTGAGGCCATGCTCCAGCCAGTTGTAAGTCTGGCAGGGAGTGAGCAGCCACATTCCAGCTGAGTACTGTGGGTGTGTGGCCAGCCTATTCTGGGGACATGCTTACCGATTGCTTCATGGGCCCACCAGTGACCTGCCAGGTAACACACTGAACACTCACTTGTGTCTAGGGATCCTATGCTGTGCAGTCTTCCTCCTGGCTCCTACTTTTCTCCTGTTGCAGGTCTCACCAGCTGCTATCTTGAGCTATCACTGGGGGCCCTAATAATGGCACAGGTTGCCATACTGTGGGTAGTCCTTCTTCCCAGGTAAGGGCTGGCCACTGGGTAGGCACATAGGTGATTATTATCTGCTATCACTGAGGATGAACAAAGCCAACTCAGAGTAACAGTCCAAGTCTAACTGGGCTGCTGGCACTGCTTTACCATGGAGCCAAATGGGCACTACCGTATCCTGCAGAAGGAAAGGGGCAGCTGGAGGTCTACTTGGGGTAAGGAACATTGCCCACCCACTATCCTCAGCACCAAGGGCAACTAACACTGGGCTATTGTGCAATGCGATGGCATAGCATTGGGCCTCACTCATAACTAGCTTCATTTTCTCACAATAATAAAAGGGGGGAATTTAGATCGATTGTACACCCAGTTCTCATTGCCCTGCAACATCATGTACAATACTTTGGTCTTCCCATTTGCTCCTTTCACGATACAGGGGACTGTAATTTCAGAACTAGCATACAATATTGTATTTTAATCTTCCCCCAAGATTTTGAAAAGATACCTCTTTATAAAAGTTTGTCACTGTGAACTTCTTCCCACATTCCCATTTTAGTGTGCAAGTGCCAAATTTTCAAAGCTGGGGATGCTATTCTCTGGTTGCACCTAAAAAAATCTATCTTAAAAGGAACACTAATTCCTATGAGAATTCTTTTTGCAGAGACTGAATTACTAAATATTAAGGATGACTACATATGACTAGTAGTCTGGTCTTTCCAATGACCTATCAAAAGAAAATTAAAACACCTCAATCTCTGAGAAATCATAATTTATCCAGTTGGGACAATTCTTCATAAATGAGTCATAGTAAAATTCAGCTCTGTGATGTTTCAATCTTAACTCTCACATGGGACATTTTTGTCAGTCTGAGACAACATATGGTAAAACTAACAATTAGTTTCATTTAAGATTCCCAGACAGAGGTTGAGGAAAGATCTTGTTAAGGTCTTTCGTGAATTGTCCAGCCTATTTCTATGGCCAGCTTGGGATTCTACCTAGACAATTACTTTGTCCCAATTAGGATTTTTTAAAGCAAAATCAACATTGGGCAACCCAATTCTTTTCCCCCGTTACCCCATATTGAGCCACAGTCACCCTATGAATCTGTGCCAGCTATGTAGATGGTGCAGATCTAGGAAGCCTACGTAAGACTAGCATGCGCAGCTGTATTTGCTCCCTTCCAAGGCCTGATCCTTAGCCTGTCTCCCTGCTCAAAAATATTTCTTCTCACTTCCCAACCCCCTTCTCACCACACTATTCCACCCCCATGTCACTCAGCATGAACATACCTGTGACAATAAGTACAGGGAGAGGATCCTTACCTTATGGCACATTTGAAACACTGTGTGAGAGACATTAATTTGTGACATTTTGGCTGCAATCCTAAGAGCACTTTCCTGGGAGTAAGACCCATTGAACTAAATGGAACTTACTTTTGAGTAGACATGATTAGGATTGCACTGTTCATCCTCTATTTAAAAATGGGAGGTTGTATATATACGTGCATATACAGGCCTTCCTCAACTGCAAGTTCAGGACCTATAATTCAAGGTGTGTCAAAAGGGCCTTACTGTACTTCCCAGATATAGAAGGAGGGAGGTGTGTTCTGAGGTACATACCAACTCTGTGCCTCAGAAAATCTGACACAACCAAATGAGGTGAACTTCCAGTTTAGCAAAAAAGAGCAGAAGAGTCTTCCAGTCATGTCAAGAGGGAGGCATTCTGAGTTGCAGGGAGGCTGCACATGACCTTACTGTGCATGAAAGGTCTGGCCGGAGCTGTCTGAAATGCAGGTTTAGCAAAAACCTAAAAGGACTTCTAAGACTTCTATCTTGACTTCAGCAAAGCATTTGACAAGGTCCCACATGACATTTTAATTGGGAAGTAGAAAAATATGGGCTAGATGAGGCAATCGTTAGGTGGATCCACAACTGGCTCGAAGGCCGCACTCAAAGGGTTTTAGTAAATGGTTCTGTGTCAACCTGGAAATTGGTTTCAAGTGGGGTGCCCCAGGGCTCTGTCTTGGGCCCAGTTCTCCTTAACATTTTCATCAATGACTTGGAGGAAGGGATACGTGGGAGCCTGATCAAATTTGCAGATGACACCAAGCTGGGAGGAATAGCAAACACAACAGAAGACAGGAGAAACCTCCAGGAGGATCTGGATAAACTGGAATCCTGGGCTGTAACAAATAGAATGAATTTCAACAGGGAGAAGTGCAAGATTCTGCGCTTGGGCAATGAAAACCAAAAACACAGGTATAAAATGGGGGATACTTGGCTTGGCAGCACAACATGTGAGCGGGATCTTGGAGTCGCCGTGGATCACAAGCTGAACATGAGTCAGCAAGTGTGATGTGTCTGCAAAGAAGGCAAATGCCATTTTAGGCTGCATTAAGAGGACTGTAGCTTCCAAGTCACAAGAAGTTCTAGTTCCTCTTTATTCAGCATTGGTCAGACCTCACCTTGAGTACTGTGTTCAGTTCTGGGCACCTCACTTGAAGAAAGATGCAGCCAAACTGGAGCAAGTCCAGAGGAGAGCGACAAGAATGATCAGTGGGATGGAAGGGAAGCCCTACAAGGTAAGGTTGGGGGAACTTGGGATGTTCGGCCTGGAGAAAAGGAGGCTGAGGGGAGACATGATTGCCCTCTTCAGATACCTGAAGGGCTGTCATATGGAGGAAGGGGCTCATTTGTTCATAGCTGCTTCTGAAAGCAGAACTAGAACCAATGGGTACAAACTGCAAGAAAGGATATTCCGGTTGGATGTCCGAAAAAAATTCCTGACGGTTTGGGAGGTTTGGCAGTGGAACAGACTACCAAGGGAGGTGGTGGACGCTCCCTCACTGGGGGTCTTCAAGCAGAGGCTTGACAAGTACCTGTTGGGGATGTTCTAGGAGGATTTCCTGCTGCAGGCAGGGGGTTGGACTAGATGACCTACTAGGTCCCTTTCAACTCCAGGATTCTATGATTCTATGACAGCTCCGGCAGGCCTTCTTTCCAGAAGTTACAATCATGTTCAAAACTCAGGACAGACTCTTAGCCAAATTTCCAGCACTGTGTCAGTATGACATGTGCTGCATCCTGTGGATGGGGGCAGTCACAGGGGCCTCCTCAAGGTAAGGCAATATTGGTTCCTTTACCTCAGAATTGCATTGCCCTTATGCTGGAGCTGGAAAATTGATTAGGATTGTTCCTTTGCTCTGACTGCCTCATCTGTATAGCTCAGGTCAGTAAGGATTTCTCATGGCTCAGGGTGGATTTTCATCAGCCTGGACATCTCTACGCTTAAGTGAGCCAGAAAAGAACCCCAGGAGATACCCCAATCACTCTCATCTATTCCACACACTTCTTTTGGTGCTTTAAAAAAATCCTGGGAATGGGAAGATTAGAACAATGATCAGAATAGGACCAGGTTGCAAAAGGAGTGGAAATGACAGAAGAAATGGTACACAGACCCCTAATAACCTGCCACGTCTAGCCATACAGCCTAAGGTTGGAATGGCCTGACCTCGAAATGTGCTTAACCCACCTGTTTGGAAATGCACAGAAAGTTCAAAGTGGAAAAAGCACATCAGTTCAAATTCCAAAGGTGTCATTCTATACGTCTAATTTGGAAATACAGTGCCAGATTTGGGATTTGTCATTCACTTATCCCAGTTTTATGCAAAACTATTTCCATTCATCCCACTGGGATCGCACCAGTGTAAAAAGTCAATTGGCAGTATGTTTCATTTGTACATTTGTATTAGGCCTATTCTACCATGACTAACTGGATAGCTTCATATTAAAGAGATGAAAACTCAGTCAGTGAAGAGTTCAGCAGAAAAAAGCCTTAGGGAAATTATAGTATTGTACTTCAGGGGCTGAAGTAATTTTGAAACTTGAGTTGGTTAGCCTGGAAAAAAAGTCCTCAGGGATTCTTATCAGTTAGCATTAATGAACTGTCAAGCACTTAGAAAGAGAACCAGGCATGCAGGACTGTGTACTTCACATCTGTTTTACTGGAACATGTACAACCAAGTCTTACTAAAAGGGTGTTCAAAAGGGCTACTTGGAATAGTTCTCAGGAAAAGTGAATTATTAAGTTTTAAAATTGCTTGGGAATGAGATGCAAAATTTTGTGTCTACTTATAACACTATTATGTAGAACACTGAAATGTTTTTGCAAGTAGCTTACTGCTTACTGATCATGTAGTCCAGGATCTTGTTTCCAAGACAGGTCCCACAAGCATCAGGGATCAATATAAAACATTATTTGCATGGGTCCCACCTCTCCCATGGCTGATGGACAAACCACAGAGAGACCTGAGCTGGGGGTGCCATGTGCAAGGTGCAGCACCTGGAATTAGGTAGAAGGCAATTTGAATCTAGCCCAGGCAGGAAGGCCCCACACAGACATACTCTGCTTGCTACAAGTGTTGGCTGCAGTGTGAGGGGCTGGCTATGAGAGAAGAGACTCTGTTTCATTGGCTGCAGTGGAGCATCCAATGCAAGAAAATCCACTGAATCACACTGAATAAGGATCCGCTGAATAAGGATCTGCTGAATAAGGATGAAATCCTAACTTGTGCTGGAATAGGCAGACTAAGTGGCCTGCACTAAAATCAGCACAAGATACATTTGAGCTGGGGTGCAACTTGAAATAAATAGTTATTATTCCCCTTACCCTTACATCAGCATCAGTCAGCCCTGGGGGACTACTTGGATCTGTGCCTTTAATTTCACCAGGTGCCAATCCAAGGCGTTCAGGTAACATTGGTTGGGCCAGGAGTTAGGATCTTGCCTGCATTGCCATCATCAATCCCAATCTCCACCCGGACCTGATCCATGTTCTGGCCACCCTCCCATTGCCGCAAATCTCTCTCCCCTGCCTCCAGTATGCCCTCTTTCCATCCTCTCCTCCCCCAAGTGCTGGCCAAGCCTGCTCTCAAATAGCCACAATTGTTCCTTATTGTTCATTCATGACACTCAGAAGCCAGTACAAAGGGGAAATAGGATTGCTGTGCCCATAAACACATCCAGAGAAAGACTGCAATCCTAAAGACAAGATCCATTGAACACAATGGGGCTTACTTTTGAGTAAACATGGTTAGGATTGTGCTCTTAGGCTGCAAACCTAAAAACACTTTCCTGTGAGTAAGACCCATTAAACAAAATGGGGCTTTCTTTTGAGTAGACATGGTTAGGATTGTGCTCCTAGTCTGTAGTCCTTTGGGGTGGGATCTATGCATTTTTAAATGTAAATAAATTAGGGACACCCAAAGCGAGTTGAACTGAGAACTCTTCAGCAGATCACGAAGAACAGAGTACTGCATGTTGTTCCTCGTGGTGGAAAAGTGCTTCATGACACTATTTCTCACCCATTCATTCCAATACTACTTATTGTTGCTATTCTGTAGCATTTCTGGGCAATTTATTATCTCTGCGAGTACAAACTTTATAGCAGAAAAACCTAGGAAAGGAGTTTCATTTCATCTGAGCCAAACCACATTGCAGAATGGAGATAGTGATGGCAGAGGCAGGGAACTGAAGTGAATGCTAATTGTTCTTAAGAATTGTCCTTTAAGTTACCCTAAAGGACATTTCAAGCCCACCATTTAGTGGCTTTGGATGATAGCCAAACCAAAGTAGGACACCTTTTGTTGGTAGATGTTTGTGTTGATTTTTTTTCCTCCTCAAAGCTAACAGATTCTTTTTATCAAAGACAATTTTTTCCATAGGCTTTGTCAACTTTGTAAGGAGCCATTTTTTCCACAGTACTCATCAATCGAGAAACCAGCAGTAGCTTCTGGATCACAAGTTTCAAAACATATATAATTTATTATTTATTGTAGTTACACCCCTCTTTTCAGCCAAAACAGATTTCTGAAGACATTTACAATTAAAAACTGAGAAGCTGGTGTTATAGGTCAAACCAGTACTAGTTCCAGTTTGCACACCTCCATGCACCAACACAGCTGCCAACTGGGATGGCAAAAACATTCTTTATGGCACATTTGCAACCATCCCAAGACAGTGCAAAGATAGCACTGCCAGTGTAGCTACTGCTGGCAGGTACTGCAAATAGTGGAGTTTAATTTCAACTTACTATGAGTAGAATTCCTGTGCCAGTCACAGTGCAAGAAACTTAAGCCTTCGCCTGGGTAGGATTTCATACTCAGTTTCTGTTTGCCATGTATTATTTGAAAGGTCTAAGAGGAAAATGAAGCTGAGTTTATAAGTACCAACCTCAGGTAAAGCACTGTATGAATATCTATTTAGCACCAAATAAAGCTATGAAGCCCAAATATTTATCAAGGGGGATAGTTGTCTTCCACAAATGGAATGGATGATTTGTTAAGCAGTGTACATTCAGTTTTCTTTCAAGTTCAGACATGACATTGCCTGCAGTCGTTTTTAAGAAATCACTGGACCACACAATCGACAATTCAATATTCTCTGTCAGTATAATACAGAAGGGTAATCTTTGGTTGTTCCTTTTTCTTATGTTTGCAGTTAATATTTTTCATATTTTTAAACTGGCCCTGTGCCAGAGTACCCAGTCTGCCCTCTCTGCCTCCTTGGCAAAACCTCCAATATATGTCACACCTGCAAACTCCCTCCCTCCCTCTCTCTCCCTCTCTCTATCTATCTATCTATCTATCTATCTATCTATCTATGCTTCATAAACACTAAGTAATGTCACTGGGACCCAGGAGCACAGCTCCAAGAAGAAACTCAGTTCAGAAGCAGAAGAGAATCAGAATAGTCAAGATTGGATGTCAGCTTCTTCAGCTTTCTGTTTTGAATTTTCTCTGAAATACAGACAGCCCTATGCCCCTGGGATGCTCTTTAGGTTGGGTAAGTCAAGCCCCAGATAAATGCTATATGAACAAAGTTTCGTTCCATGATGTAGACCAGTGGTACTCAGGACCCCCTTGGGAGTTGTGACCTGGGGTCAGGGGAGTCATGAGAGAGTGGGACCTGCCATCTTGGAAATCTGGCACTGACCATAATGAGACTTACTTCCAAGTAGACAAGGAGGAGTTCTGGTATCACAGTGATGTCACATCCCAGTAAGTATGACAGGAGGTCCTGGACAGATTTTTTAAGTTTGAAAAGGGGTCCCAGGCTGAAATGCCTCAGTACCACTGATGTAGACTCCATCACATCATATGGTGATGCAACATTGTCTCAAGAATAGGTAAAATGTCATTTAAAAAAAAATAAAAAGTCTTTTGGGTAACCAGATGCTACTTTTTCAATTTAGGAACTGGTCACCCTGGCTAGAGGCAGTCTAAAACAGTTTTGTTTTTTATGGATGGTGGTGTAATCCAAAAAAAGGGGGAGGCTAAAAGCATTGTTATAAATGTCCAGGCCCTGGCACAACCTCTGGGGAGGCTGAAAATCACTCCCCACTCCTTCAAGGGGTGCAATACAGGCGAGTGTGCCATTACCACAGCTCTTCCTCTGCAAAAACTTAGGGAGAGACTTATCTCTCCCTAATTTGAGAACCATTGCATTAGCCCTTCCATGCCTCGTGGCTGGAACTCCCAAATGAATGCCTGATCTGCATCGTGGCTCCCCAATGTTTTTCCATGTCACAAAAATAGTATGTAAGTTCCCCATTGACAAAGACTTGACTTGTGGACTCTAAGAAAACACTCAGGTAAGGGACCCCTCACTTGAATCTTTTTTCTGTTTCAAACTTCCATATGACACTAGGGTTGGGGAGTCATCTCCAAACTGAAATTTCTATGACTCAAGTGCAAATCACTAGAGTCGAGTTACCAACACTGCAAATTTTTTAGACTGAGACACACTTCAGTTCAATAGTGACAACTGTATATTAAATAATAGTTTAAAATTATTAGTTCTAAAATTGACAGTACAATTGAATTAATAGGACAATTACATGAGCAATAAATGTGATTCTGTGGGTGGGTGGCACAAGTGGCTAAGACACTGTGCCTGTTAACCAGCAGGCCAGGGTTGGATTCCCGGGTCAGCCCCACAAGACAGGGTGAGCTCCTGTCCTTAGCCCAGCTCTGCAACACCAGTTGGATCCAATCGTATTAGCTCTGCCTTTCCATTGGACTAATTCAGTGGCATGGAGAGAGGAGATTTGCTGCTTGGGTAACAGCCTATCCTCCATAACAATCCAACCCAGGCTTTCATGCTTTGCATGCAGCGTATGCAGTGCTGAGCACGATACCATACTCTTTCAAGACTGATGGAGGCCTGCATTTATTAAAACATCAAACACAGCATGCATATATAAGTTACATATGGTACATTAAATGTGAAAGCTACATTAATCATTTTCTATATAAGTAGCTAAGTGATACTTGCACATCATTGGCTTATTTAATTACACATGAGATTACTTTAGAATCACTTAACTTATCACACTCCAGTCCTATCATACGAAACTCTACCATAGTAAGATCATTTAACATCAGTATCTCTACAGCCGTCAACATCAGTATGACGGCACAGAAGTCTTATGTTGGGCATACCATTCAATAAACAACCCTTTACAATCATGGAATTGATTCGTTTGTGAATAAAATAAATAAATGAATAAAACAAGTTAAGGAGCTAGACGTTAAACTTAGATCTGAAAGCAGTAACATTTCACTGTGGAGATGAGCTTATATTTGCCCTGCCCCCCCCCCCAAAAGCTTACAATTTAAAGTTTGGCAGTTGAGTGAAAGCAAAGGGTATCAAAGGATCATTGCTCCTGATTCTGTTACGTTGTATGTTTGAAACCCCTTTGAAGATCTTGACATGAAATTATCTTGACTTTGCATGCTTCCAGATTGGCATTTGCAACACCATGAAGTGCATACCGCTGGGGAGGGCTGCAGTGGCTCCAATGGGTCTACTTGGATCTGTGCCACTTGAGGAAGTAGCACAAGTCTGAACAGAATGGAGCAGCCTGAACCTACTCTGTGCCTGTCCTCTCTTCCACTACTTTACGCTTCCTCCTCACCCTTCCTATGCCCGCCGGATCCCCTTGGTTTGTGTGAACCTACCTTGCTCTGTTGGCTCCATTGGATTCAAATCTGGCCTTGGTGGGCTGGCGTGTGTCCCCATCCCCCCTAGCTGACTTACATAGAGGTACAAATATGATTTATGGCACAGGGACTTGTGCTGACACAGGGCAAAGTTAGAATAGTTTGCTAAGAAACAAACCTGCAAGGAATCAAAATATTCAATTTTGGCCATGCTCTCTGCATTTCTTATTTTTATGTATCTTTAATATTTGTTTCTTATTTTCTCTCTTATTATGACTTTCCTTTTGCTTTTTATTATTGTTATGAATAATAAATCAGATAAGAAACTTGAACCTGGTTCTCTTCAGTTTTAGCTGCATACTCTACCCACTAAACCACATTAGTGCTTGTTATTAGAAAAGATTGGCAAGGTTAAAAAGGCCTTCATGTCTCCTTTAGGGCCAGTTCTGCTGTACCAGGCTTTCACTAGTTCTTGAAAACTTTCCCTCTTTATTTGGAAAGACTTGGAGTCTAACCATATTTAGAAACAAGAAAGAAATAATAAAAACAAAGTACAGGAAAAGTGGATGAAGGAAAGAAATCACTGCGTGCAATGAGAAAGAACAGGTTTGATAAATTACATGGAAATAGTGAATTAGGCAAAATTCCATTGATCTCCTACAAAGCTCTTTTTGAATACACCTCTTTATAGTTCCTGATTCTGAACAAATACTTACCAGTTAACCCAGATTCTAAAACATAAGCAGCTGGGCCCACCTTTTCATTATTTTTCCTCCCTTCAGTTATAATTTTAAATGTACTGATCTATCAGCAACTCACAGAGTAAACCCCTTTCCTTTTCTGCTCTGGGCTATTTAACATTGTAGGTTGTGGAAGCTTTTCAAAGATTCATCTGAAATATAAACTTCAATATGAAGCGGATACTATGCAGAGACCATGCTTGAGCTATTAGTTTCCTGGTAAAAGCCTCTTTTCCCCTATGCACTGATGAGATTGCAAAATCCCATTCAAGCTCAAAGTTGGTCTTAAACACACTTTCAGTGCACAATAATCACTTAAAGGAGGGGAATTATCTGAAAGTTCAGTGATTTCAAAATCCCATTCCCCCCCCTCGCCACCTCATGTATACACTACTTTAATTATTCTTCCAGGAAAGTGTGTATAACAATGCATTATTCATCAGATTGATGATATCATATATGCCTCCCGATGGGGTTACATTGTTTAATTGTCTTCTGCTTGGAGGGTGCTTTAAGATGTGGGGAAGCTTTTACTGGGCTCTTGACTCCTGTAAAAATAACAGGGTCTTTTTCAGGCATCGCCTCTGATCAAACTGGGGGGCCTCTTCCTAGAAGTCTTAGTTTACATTTTGGGCCTGGATCAACCATATAGCTATGGTAATCGCTCAAAGATACCAGAGAACTCATGAACCAGTGATGGGTATTTAAAGAAAAAAAATTGGTAAAGCTTAATGCATACAAAATATAGGGGGGCACTCATACATCAATCATTTCAATCATTTTGTTTAAGCATTTGTCAGAATGTCAAATAAATGCATTTCTTGTGCATGAAAGATACAAATCAGAAAGTGTGAAGCAAATAGAAAACATATTTCAAGTAAAATTATAAGCCATATTTTTATAAAGCACTCCATATGTCATCTTAATTAGTATCATGCTTTCGTAGTCCTTTGATTTTCCCCCATCTCAAACCTGACTATACACTCTTTTACATGTTGCATTGGGGACAATGCAATTTAAGAATTAAATCCTGAATTCTTGCCTCTTTTACTCTTGTACTCTTTTACTATTGTACTATTTATGTTTTATCTCTGAACATTTAGATAGATAGGTAGATAGATAAATAGATAGATAGATAGATAGATAGATTGATTGATTGATTGATTGATTGGCCAAGTATGAACTCCATACCCGGAATTTGGCTTCGGCAACGGCTGCAGACATACAAACACCAACACACAAATATCAAACAATACATACAGAGCATACATCAGATAGAACACTACTTCAGTGTTTCCAAAAGTCCCTCAGCATAGTTGATGGTTCAGCAATTTAATGGCACGAGGAAAAAAACTGTCCTTGTGCCTAGTTGACTTAGTGTACAGAGTCCTATATCGACGTCCAGAGGGAAGAAGCTCAAACAAAATGTGTCCAGGGTGAAGAGGGTCTGCAGCAATACTCATGACTCTCTTCTTGACACGAGCGATATATAGATCCTCCATAGAGAGCAGACTGACTCCAATTATTTTCTCTGCTATACCTATAGTTCTTTGTAGTTTTTTCTTGTCCAGTTTGGATGCTGTGCCAAACCAGACAGTGATGGAACTGCAGAGAACAGATTCAATAATTCCCCTATAAAACAGGGTCATCAGCTCTTGAGGCAGATCGAATTTCCTCAGTTGACGCAAGAAGAACATCCTCTGATGAGCCTTTTTAATGATGCTGCTGATGTTAGTTGACCATTTCAGGTCTTGGGAGACTACAGAGCCCAAGAACTTGAAGGACTCCACCACTGAAACCATATTACCACAGATGGAAAGTGGAAGTAGCATAGGGGGGTGCTTCCTAAAGTCTACCATCACTTCCACAGTTTTTTGTGAATTAAGCTCCAGATGACTCCAACTGCACCACAGAACCAGTTGTTCAACCTCCCGTCTGTATGCAGATTCATCACCATCACGGATAAGACCAATGACCGTTGTATTTATTTTGTTGTTGTTGTTGTTGTTGTTGTTGTTGTTGTTGTTGTTGTTGTTGTTGTTATTATTATTATTGTTATTATTATTGTTATTGTTATTATTATTATTATTATTATTATTTATTTTGTTATATTTATATAACATTTATATTTATCTCTGAACATGAACTGGAGGTTGTTCATGACTTTGTGTACCTTGGCTCAACTATCTCCGACCCTCTCTCCTTAGATACTGAGTTGAATAAACGTATTGGTAAAGCGGCTACCACATTCTCCAAGCTTACAAAGAGAGTATGGCTTAATAAGAAGCTGACGGAACATACAAAGATCCAGGTCTATAGAGCTTGTGTCCTGAGCACACTCTTATACTGCAGCGAGTCTTGGACCCTTTATGCATGGCAGGAGAGAAAGCTGAACACTTTCCATATGCGCAGTCTCCGACCTATTCTTGGCATCACCTGGCGTGACAAAGTTTCAAATGACACAGTCTTGGAACATGCTGGAATCTCTAGCATGTTCACACTTCTGAAACTGTGGTGTCTACACTGGCTTGGGCATGTCGTGAGAATGGCTGATGGTCGGATTCCAAAAGATCTCCTATATGGAGAATTAGTGCAGGGAAAGCGCCCTAGAGGGAGACCACAGCTGCGATACAAAGACATCTGGAGGAGGGATCTAAAGGCCTTGGGAATGGACATCAACAGCTGGGAAACCCTGACCTCCGATCGTTCAGCATGGAGGCAAAAGACCCAGCATGGCCTTCTCCAACTGGAAGAGACACTTGTTCGGCAGGCTGACGCAAAGAGACAGACCCGAAAGCAGATAAACCTGGGGCCTGGGCAGGGGACGGAATTTATTTGTCCTCAGTATGAAAGGGATTGCCACTCTCGAATTGGCCTTTTTAGCCACACTAGATGTTGTTTCCGGACCTCCAATCAGAGCACGAAACCATAGTCTTTCGAGACTGAAGGATGCCAATGAATGATTTATGTTTTTATTTATGTTTTATGTCAGCCGCCTTGAGTCAGGCTAAATAGCCCAAGAAAGGCGGGATATAATTTTTTATAATAAATAAAATAAAAAATAAATTTTATGTTTTACCTTTTATAGACCATTGGTTCCTAAACTGGGGTAGAGACTTCACTGGTGGGTCGTGACCTGATTTTTGGTGATGGAAAAATAAGATAACTAATTTCCTCAAGCCTTAAAAACTAATCACATACTTCAGCTGCTGATTATTCTGCAAAGAGCTCAGCTCCTGCAGTTTGCAAGCATGTGTAAAATAAATGTTTGAAGGACTTTTTAAATTTCTTTCTGGATTGTTTTAAAAATCTCATAAACCTAGGTGGGTTCTGACAGATTATAAAAAGCCCACTTTACATAGTGGGACCTGGGGCTAAAAGGCTTGGGAATCACCGTTTTAGAGAGAAACACAAGGAACACATTGCTAGAAGCCACCTGGCTGCTAGTAAATGGGACTAGGCTGGGCAGGGAATGTTAAGTCTTTACTTATCAGTAGATCGTCTTGCAGAAAACTAGATGGATGCTATGCTATCTATTTAGCTCCAGAGATATAAAAATGGAGGTTATACAATGATTTGGGGCAAGTAATAGGACTCCATTGTGCCATGGAGACTTGGGTCTCAAACCACTGACCTGCCAACCTTCAGATTGTCAAGAACAGGGTGGTTAACTACTTAGCCATCATAGACCATTCAATGTTGCAAATATCTGAATAATCTCATGGAGTTGGGGAGCTCACCCTGCCAGGACCAGGACACCATGACAATATATAATAAGTAGTATAGGGATAATAAAGTGGTTAGTTACACTGGAGGTTTGTTTTATTTTATTTTAATATCTTTGCCAAGCCTTGCTGCTTCCCTCTCTCTTTTTCCTTCTTTTGTGAGTTGATCAGTGCATTATTTCTATCCCAGACAACCAGGCATTGTTTTGAATTTTTAGCCTTTTGATCAAGTTCTTTTGCTTGCATGGTTTACCTGCCTGGTTTCAGTTCACTTGAGAAGAAAACACTAACATTCTACTCTTGGTTGTTTTTAAGTGGAGTTGTCCCATTTCCTTCCCCCCCCCCCTCAAATCTTGGGTCTCTCATTACAGCTGGGAAGGAGGTTTCCCCAACATTGTCTCCTTCTTTCTGGGTTCTCTAGCTTTAGCATTAATGAACTTCTTCCCAGTTCATTCCCAGTTTCCCCAATTAAAGGGTGACTTAATTAGCAATTTTCTATGTTGTTTTGTTGTTGTTTATTGGCAAATCATAATTAAGGAAATGTAGTAAATAGTGATACACTTTCCATGAAGGGGTGACAACGACTGTGGTGAATTTGGGTGACATGGAAAACACAGAAGTGATCTTGGTATTGCATATCATTATATAATCCAATTTCCATAGCAGGCCTTCCAGTTTCCATGTTAAGACATCCAATGCATGCTTTACTCATTTTTGTTAGCTTAAATAATATTCAGTAAATCTGATTATGAATACAGATCCCTGCTATGAGCTCTGTAACAGTAACTTAGGAGGTCTTACTACATTTTCCAGAACACACTCAAATCCATTGCTCATGTGCTTATCTTCTGTTTTGTAATCTTGCACTGATCTTGTTTGGGACAAATCCCTTTATGTGTAATAAGTTGAAGTGAATCAAGTGGCATTTTTATATACACTTCTAGCAGGGGTGGGCGCAGCCAACCCCAAGATCCGGTTCGCCGGAAGTCGGGGGCGGGCCAGGGTCAGTGGGTGAGGGCGGGGCGAGAGGCAGGCCCCAACCCTGCCGCACTGCGCATGTGCCAGTCTTGGCACATGAGCAGTGCATCTCCTGAAGCCAAGCTTCAGGAGACTTAGTGCGCGTGCGTCCAGCTGGACGCACGTGCACTGAGTCTCCTGGGGCTGAGCTTCAGGAGACGCACGGCCGCTTGCGAACCGGTCCCCGCGGTTCTCGCAGCCGCGGCTCTGACCGGCTTGCTAGCGTCGGCCCAGGGGGAAGATCTGCCCAGCTGTGATTTCTAGCCTATAGAGCAGCAAGTTTCAGTCTTTTTAATCTCAGGGCACACTGGCAAGACATCCAAATGTTCAGGGCACACAATATTCTTTTTTATACTTGGCAAAGCACACTGTGCTTCCAATGGGAGGCTCACTTCCCACAATGAGCCTATCAATAATGGTTCCTCTTAGACCTCCTAAATCTCATGGCACACCAGTCAGACACCAAAATGCTGCCACACTGGTTGAAAATCTATGATTGACCATGTGACGTACAGGGCTATAGTAGCTATGAAATATAAAATTAGTATAAATATTAAAACAATGAAAACATTAAGGAAGAAAAGCTGCAACATTTGGAAGACTGGTGTTTTAAAATAGGATTTCCTGGCACTGTAGATTTCTTGATGATGAATCATTGCTGGTTTGAAAAACACCAGCTACTTTCTCTAGAGACTTTGCACCCAATCCAGCTAAAATTAATCATGGCTAAATCCTTCTGAACGCAATGGGACTTTGAGTTCACCATAACTTACTTGTTCCATATGTTTGAACAGGACATCTGTCCCAACCGTGTGCTTGTTTATTTGAAATCAGGTCCTACTGAGTTCCGTGGGGATTATACCCAAGTATATATGTAAAATCATGAGCTCAGTCATGGCTGCTTTATACACTGGTTTAATAAAGTGTTCCCATTTCACCATTGAAATTAGTCTCTATTATATTGTGCAGTATAGAGACATGATCTTGTTGTCTGAGTTCAAGAAATATTCTGAAGGAGAAAAAAATAATGCCCAGTGAAAGCTGATGGTCCCACAAACGACCGGCTTTATGACTTGCCCTGAATGTTAGTGGCCCACACAATATTCCATTTCTGTTGTTTGATGTACTTCTACAGCACGTGCCACAGCAACAGAACACTTTGTTTTCCCCATCCACTTGCACTGGCTAATCACATTTTGTGGTCTGTACTTAGTTATGCTAATCAAATCCAGCCTGCTTGTATTCATCTCTGCTCCAGCTCCAGCTTTCATATGCATGCTCTTCCTCTTCCCAGCACATTCTTCAGTAAAAATCATTATCCCATCTTTGTTCCAGCTGCATTGGGGACTTGCCTATTCAGATCAGTTAAGTTTCCATGGTAAAAGTTAGGGGAAATAACAACCCACAAATAAAGCACATATATTTGTTGGGTTGTATTACACACACCACAGTGTGAAGCACTGCTACAATCGTGGAAATAGTCTAAGGGTAGTTTAACACAAGGCAAGTCTTGCTCCAACCAAATTTGTAATGCAGGTGGAAAAGCGTCCAACTTGCCCAGACCCTTTCCCATCTTAAAATTATGCCAGTTACATAGCTGATGTGGGTCCAAGGAGAATCATGGGTGGCCAGAAGTCCTACTGAGGGGTATGTTAAAATGCTGCCCCCAATGAAGCACATGCTTATTTGTCATGGCTGTATACAATAATCTTGCGGAGGAAATGAATGGGCTGTTAGCACCAACACAGCACCAAAGGGTCATGTTCATTGCAAAGGGTCATGTTCATTGCCCATCTTCATGGGGCAAAGTGTTATGACCCAGATTTGTTTAAAATAGACAAGTTCCCCACAGGACAATAAACAGGTATTGTAGAGTGGACCATTCTTTTGATTCTTGATGGTCACTGATGATCCTTGTTTTGCAGCATCACTAGAAAGATGTAGGAGGGGACTTCTTTATTGTTCTGGAGCCCTGTACCTTGATTAGCATGTATGGTCCATGATTGACTTACTAATGATGTTAGTGATATTAATGAAGGAAGCCAATGTTGAAGATACTGTTTTTGTGACCATGAATGGTCTTGCTTACTTTGAAGATAGGATGTTGCACAGTGTGGGGCATGGCATACAGGGGGAAGTTTACTCTTGCAACGCGCACAGGTGGGCAGATGCCAGTTCGGGCCTACTCGCCCGAACCGGATCTTCCCCCTGGGCCGACGCTAGCGAGCTGGTCAGAGCCGCAGCTGCCAGAACCGCGGGGACCAGTTCACTAGAGGCCGCGCATCTCCTGAAGCTTGGCTTCAGGAGATGCACTGCGCGTGCGTCCAGCTGGACACAAGCGCACTAAGTCTCCTGGAGCTTGGCTTCAGGAGATTCAGTGCGCATGCATCCAGCTGGACGCAAGCACGCTGAGTCTCCTGAAGCTTGGCTTCAGGAGACGCACCGCACATGAGCCAAGCCTGGCGCATGTGCAGTGCGGCTGGGTTGGGGCCTGCCCCTCACCCCGCCCCTGCCCTGCCCCCTGACCCTGGCCCGCCCCCCCGACTTCCGGCGAACCGGATCTTGGGGTTGGCTGGGCCCACCCCTGGCAACGCGGATACGTTTTCGCTAGTAATATCATAAATATGTAGTATGACAGACTTGAAGGACAGCGCAAAGTGCAATATCCACATAGTCTTTCAAGACTGACGGAGGCCTGCTTTTTTATGCACATATATGTATGGAGGATTGTGTGTTGTTAGTATGATTTATGCGGTTCACTGTGAGTTATTGAGATGTAGCGTGCTGGGGGGTTGCATTCAGGGACACTCAGCCAATCTCATTGTACACTTGTTGTACATTGACAATAATGTTGCTGCTTCCGCTGCCGCCTCCGCTGCCACTGTGCCACTGCCACCACCGCCTTAAGAAGCAAGACTTACAGCCCAGTCCTAATCAACTTTCCAGGCAGCCACACTGTAGTTCCAAGGTAACAAATATTCCCTTGATTACCATCCCCACTGCAGGATGAAGGGTACACCCTATTGATAGCAGCTGAATCAGTGATGGAAAGTTAGTTAGAACTGGCCTGTTAATTGGATTCTATTAAGAAGGGAACCCTCCAAAATATAGTTGGGAGGGGAAATCCTACTGTTAAAAACCATCTTATGCATTCATTTTGGCATGGTGGTTATATAGCAGAATGACAATTTTTTACATAGTAAACAACTTGGTGGATTCTCAGACAGAGCTTGATACTGTGGCTCACCACTTCCCCAAAAAACAACTTTAAGATGTGGGTTAAGCCATGAGACAGTGACATGAAATAACTTTGCCCACTAACTACCATATTTTAAAAAATGTTTCAAATGGCAAGGCCAAGCCTGCCCTCTCCCAGCCCAAACAAATATCAACTATATGAGTTTCAGTCTTTGTTGAATTGCCCAAGACAATGCTTGGGCAAATTTTTTGTAGTGAATATCCATACTTCTAGGCAGGACTATAAAGAATCCCTGCTCAGTCACACACGTACCCAGTAAACTATTCAATGCCACCACTGATGTGAATTTAAGATCACTGTCTGGAATCAGACTCTCCTTAGCCCATTGCTGCAGTCCCCCTCAAAATCCAGCAGGCCAACCAGCAAGACTAGGATGCAATCCTAACCAATTTAGGCCAGCCTAACTCACCCATGGTTGAGTTATCTTCTTATGGTTATGTGGAAAGGTTAGTGCATGCCTGTGCAGTGGGGCCTAACCTCCCCAGGAGTGGGGGAGAAATGTTTTACTGCACTTTTGTCACACCACCAGGTCAGCACAGGACTTATGATAGGGCTTATGCCAGCCTAAATAGAGATTAGGATGGCAGCCTAAGCCACAAACACAAGCTGTGGGCAGCCTTGGATCAGATTATATTGGCCTCAGCATTGCTGACTTCCCCATGGATAGTGGGAGTGAGCCTGAAAAAATGCTGACTCCTTGGCCAAGACTGAAGCACCTTCAGGCGGGGGAGAGCTAGAGGTGACTAATGGGGGCCAGAAGAACCATTGGGATGGAGCAGGAGGCAGGAGCATCCCTTTCCACCTGCTGCGAACACCTCCAGCAGTGGGAGGAGAAGGGTAAGAGTAATGTACTCCCTGCCCAGATTTTAATTCTCCCTTGTGGAAAACTTAGAGAAGGAGACCCACAGGATAGCCACAGGCAGGGCATGGACTCACATTATTACAAGCCTTTCACTCAACTGTGTGTCCACCAACAGCCCTCATGCTGCACCATGGTGGCTCAATTCTTCCTGACACCTGCCCTCTTCATCCAATGATGTGCCAGCCTCTGCCACTCTTGAATATTCTGGCTCAGCAATCCCCAGCCCATGTTGTCTTCCTCTTCCCATGCCAATCCAGAGAGTGGAAAGAGGAAGACAGAAAGAGGAGATAAGGAAACAGAAATGGACATCCCCTCACAAATCTGCTTCCTGAAGCAACCTCTTCAGTTTGCTTCATAGATGGGCGAGCCCTGATGCTGGTTTATCTGAGAAAGGAGGGCATGAAAGAGATTAAGGCCCATATCCTAAAGTGAAATTAAGCCCTTTGCTCTGGAGCAGTTAAGGTGACTTTCCATAACATAACACTAGAGGGTGACGTAACTGCGTGGACCGTAACTGCTCTGGATGTTGCCCTAAGAGCATAATCCTAACCATGTCTACTCAAAAGTAAGCCCCATTGTGTTCAATGAGTCTTACTCCCAGGAATGTGTCTTTAGGATTGCATCCAGAGTGAGAGATAAAACTAGGATGCTGATTTGTGGCAACTTTTGTGGGTCTTGAAGCATGTGAATCCTTTTATGCATTATACATTTTGGGGGTTGAATTTAGAGTGCTGGCTATCTACTTCTACATCTACACTATTCATATACTACTTTCCAACTAAAAAGTTCATAAAGCGGTTTACAAGAAAATGAAAGAACAGCTAATTAATAGCTAATCGGTCCCTGTCTCAAAAGGGCTCACAATCTAAAATGCAAAAAGAGTAGGAAGCCACTTGAACCAGCAGAAGCCACTTGAACAGACATTGCAGGAGGTATGTAGGGCCAGTTACTGTCCCCCTTCTAAATAAAGGAGGAACACCCACTTGAAAGAGTGCCTCTTGCCCAGTTAGCGGGGGCTATTAACTTTGAAAATGGAATGTGCATGAGTTATTCAAAAAATAATATATAATTTATATATTTATATAATCTTTTTATATAATTTATAATTTTTATATAATTTAATTTAGTCATATAATTTATATAATTTATAATTTTTATATAATTTTTATATAATTTTTAATATAATTTTTAATATAATTTTTATATAATTTTTATTATTTATATAATATTTATATATCATATATTAAGGAAATAACCTTAAGACAGGGTTCTGAGCATTAGGGTTTGCTGTCAAGTCCTTCAGTTCAATGATTTTATGATTGCCGATTATGTCTATAAAAGGTAGAATGAAAAGATAAGCTGAATCAACACACAGGAACTGTAAGGGGATTTTATTTTACAGGGCAGTGAATCATGTGTTATGTATTCAGAAAACTAGAGCTACCCTTCAGTTGTCATGAGCAAAAAGAGTAAATAGAAATATCTATTTCAGGGAATAATCAGGGAAAAATCTTCTGGGCTTGATGCTGAATCATAGAGTGAATTATCAAATCATTGCATGATTTGGGGGGCTTTAGATACCATAGACAGTCACCCAGGCACACACAAAGGGCACTTCCTTTTTGATGTAATGTCTTTATATATGCACTAGCGAAAGGCGTACCCGCGTTGCGGGAGTAACTTCCCCATACAACATCCTCCATGGCGCATCAACAACCCATGTGCAACCTACCCCCATGTACAACATTCCCCTGTGCGCATCATCCCCACGTGCAACATTCCCTATGTGCATCATCCCCCACGCGCAACTTCTCCCTACATGCAACTTCCCCGTGCGCAACTTCCCCCCGTGCGCAACTTCCCCCCATGTGCAACTTCCCCCATGTGCAACTTCCCCCCATGCGCAACTTCCCCCCAGCGCAACTTCCCCCCATGCGCAACTTCCCCCATGCACAACTTTCCTACATGCACAACTTTCCTACATGTGCAACTTCCCCGCATGCGCAACTTCTCCCATGCGCATCATCCCCATGCGCATCATCCCCATGCACATCATCCCCATGCGCATCAACCCACCATGTGCATCATACCGCCATGCGCAACTTTCCCCCATGCGCAACTTCCCTCCATGCGCACCATCCCCCACATGTGCAACTTCCCCCATGCGCAACTTCCCCCATGCGCAACTTCCCCCATGCACAACTTTCCCCCGCATCATCCCGTCATGCGCATCATCCCGCCATGCGCATCATCCCGCCATGTGCATCGTCTCCCATGCGCAACTTCCCCATGCGCAACTTCCCCCCATGCGCAACTTCCCCGCATGCACAACTTCCCCCATGTGCAACTTCCCCCCATGCGCAACTTCCCCCATGTGCAACTTCCCCGCATGCACAACTTCCCCCATGTGCAACTTCCCCCCATGCGCAACTTCCCCCATGTGCAACTTCCCCCCAGCGCAACTTCCCCCATGCACAACTTCCCCCCATGCGCAACTTCCCCCATGCGCAACTTCCCTCCATGCGCAACTTCCCCCATGCACATCATCTCCCATGCGCAACTTCCCCCCATGCACAACTTTCCTCCATGCACAACTTCCCTCCATGCACAACTTCCCTCCATGCACAACTTCCCCCATGCGCAATTTCCCCCAGGCGCAACTTCCCCCAGGCGCATCATTCCGCCATGCGCATCATCCCGCCATGCGCAACTTCCCCCATGCGCATCGTCCCCCCATGTGCATAATCTCCCATGCTCAACTTTCCTACATGCGCAACTTTCCCCATGCGCAACTTCCCCCCATGTGCATCATCCCCCCATGTGCATCATCCCCATGCGCAACTTTCCTACATGTGCAACTTCCCCCCATGCGCAACTTCCCCCCATGTGCATCATCCCCCCATGTGCATCATCCCCATGCGCAACTTTCCTACATGTGCAACTTCCCCCCATGCGCAACTTCCCTACATGCGCAACTTTCCTACATGCGCAACTTTCCTACATGCGCAACTTTCCCCATGCGCAACTTCCCTACATGTGCATCATCCCCCCATGTGCATCATCCCCATGCGCAACTTCCCCCCATGCGCAACTTCCCCCCATGTGCAACTCCCCCATGTGCAACTTTCCTACAGGCGCATCATCCCCCATGCGCAACTTTCCTACATGCGCAACTTCCCCCCATGCGCATCATCCCCCCATGCGCAACTTTCCCCATGCACAACTTCCCCCATGTGCAACTTCCCCCATGTGCACCATCCCCCCATGCGCAACTTCCCTCCATGTGCAGCATCCTCGCCAGCGCAACCTCTTCCTCCAAAAACATCCCCCAGTGCACCAGGGTCTGAGCACCAAATTGGCTGGATGTTGTTCAGTCTCCCATGTTAAGTATAGGACAAAAACACATTGACCCCTTTTCAGCCCCTGAAGGGTTAAATTCTCCAGATGGTTCTTGGTGGGTGTTCAGGTGACAGAAGGAACTCCCAGAATTCCATGCTTCAGGCCCAGCAGTTGGGGCAGAATTTTGCTGAGTCAGCAATTCTCAATGCAAAGTATAGGGAGGAAAACGCGTTGCGCCCCTTTTCACCCGCTTCTGGTTGGAATTTTGGAAAACCGGTTCTTAGTGCACTCCTCCATCATGGAAGGAACACCCACCCCAAATTTCACGCTTCTAGGGCGGGCAGTTTTGGCAGGGCGGTGATGAGTCAGTCAGTGAGTCA
Source organism: Cryptoblepharus egeriae (assembly GCA_030015325.1). NCBI lineage: Eukaryota > Metazoa > Chordata > Lepidosauria > Squamata > Scincidae > Cryptoblepharus > Cryptoblepharus egeriae. Next base: position 50,484,690 of record JAREYC010000005.1, on the reverse strand, counting down.
GTCAGTGAGTCAGTGAGTGACTTTTCTCTTTTATATATATAGATGATTTACATATGCATGATTTCTAGTTATGCTTCTTTGTCATCTTTAATTATTACAGGCAGTTCCATTCTAACCTGTGCTGGTACAACCAGTCCACATTGTCTGCACTGTATCCATCAAATGTTGGCAGGTAGATGGAAGAAATAATTGGGGTAATGGGATATTTTTCAGCTTACTCCACATCCAGTCCCAGCCTGCCCTATGGGGCTACTTGGGACTCCACCAGCTTTTTAACTGTAATTAATCTGAGCAGCTGCTCAGCCTGGATGTGGGGTTAGGATATTCCATGTGCTGCCACTGCAAATTCCACCTCAATTCTTCCTCATTCCATAAAACCTACTTAGAAACACCCCCATCTCCAGAACATCCTCTCACCACCATCTCCCACCCCTTTGCTACCTGGTGCAAATTTACCTTATTCAGCTGGCGCAGGAATGGGATTTTGCACCTATAGGCCAGCATTCATCATTGTGTCTTACAGCACATTTGCAAACCCCTGAGGGTCCTACCACAAACCACTTTTGGGATTCTATGGGTGGAATCCAGAGTAACAACAGGGAGTCCTTGCTCCGGTGTAAGAACAATTTACTCTGGATTGCAATATGAATTTCCCATAGGTTTTCACTAGGTGATGCAGTAACTACGGATGCATGTAATGTCTCTTACGTGCTCATGTAGTTACTCTGGATTGTAGGTATGTTAGATACAATACATATTTGTCCAATTTAAAACTACTATGTTGATGCATCTTTACAGCTGCACCTGTATGAATTCAGCTATGACTACAATTGTCCTGTTCAGGCCAGTTATGATTCAAATTCTGTGACTCTTGCATTCATCTGATGGGCAGCCCTATGCTAACGTGGCTGCCTGTCCCACAATACAGGAAAGTGAGGTAACCTGTAAGGACAGGGAGGCAGCTGGAGGTCTCCACAAGAAAACATCAAGCAGTCTCCCCAGTTGGACTACCTGGATCAGGACCAGCTGAAATGCTAGCACAGAAACAAGTAGGGTTTCATACTTGAAACCTCTACTTGAAAGCCTCAATTAAAAGAGATCTCCATGTCTCTCTGCATAAAAAAAACACATCTATTAAAAAGTGCAGAGACTGGGGTGGAAGAACCATGTCGTACTACTATCTTTGGTTGAATTCAATATCTTTGGTTGAATTCACTTGTGCTTCCTCAGGCCAAACCAGTGTGCATGTAAGCACTCTTACATGAGGGTTCTTTGCCTTCAATTTATACTTCATCCAATCTCAAGGTCTTCAAGAAGGTTGCAAGTCACAGCAGATCCTTATGTTTGTTCAGTCCAAGAATAGAACTCTTGGGTTGATGCAAGCATAGTTTGGCCCTTTTGATCTCGTTCCACAAACATCAGGCTTTAAAAACATCAGTGGCTCAGACCGTTTTAATCGGTTCAAGATAAAATGACAGATCAATTGTCTTCGGCTGACTGTCTTCAGCTTTGAAGTTTTGAGTATGAACAAATTAGGTTCAAACTGGAATTGATGCACAGGCATAGGAGTTCAAGGGCAATTTTTTTTGGGGGGGAAGAATTTTAGGTCAAAGCATCTTTGGCCAATCTGATTAACATTTAAATATAGTTTTAGCATGTACAATACAAAAGTCTCAGATATGTTGTTTATCTTCTTCCACATATGAATATGTTTTTCCAGAGTTACATTGTTTTGAATATTTGGGGGAGGAGGAAATATCATTTCTTATGGTTTCTAGTAAACAGATAGAGCTTTGCAAAAAAATTGTACAAATGTGATTATCTGAACAAAAAGTTCTAGAACTATTTACAGACAATGTCTTATGAAATCAGAGCCAGTAATGCCTCATGAGTACGAGGACAGTATTTTTTTAACTTCCGCTCAGTGCCATGCGTTCTACTTCTTTTAAGCTTCAGTTGTCCTTTAAATTCCTGTACCAAATCTGTATACTGAGCTTAATTTACTGGAACAAGTTTAAAGTAACAAAATCCAAACCATTCAAGTTTAATGTAAAGTTTTTGGCATTGGCTTAATGGCAAAGAAGAATCCTCTTTCCTGTCTTTAATTTAATCCATGTGTCGAATTGCACATGCAGTAGGGATCTAGGTTTTAATTAGAGTTGTTAACCTATTTGGATCAGAGGAAGTGGCAAGAAAAGTTGTTCCACCTAAGAAAATAAGGGAAATATTTCCAGGGTACTTCCTCTCCATCAAAAACTGACAATCAGAAATCAGAAGCCTTGTTAGTATTTGGATTACTTTTATTTCTAAGAAGCAGTGGTGAATGATGATGGCAGTGTTGGACAATTGCTCCCAGTCACCTTGGCTGGATTTCTGTTGCTGAATTCCAGCTTCCTTCCGCTCGAAGTCTAGTGCTGAAGCTGTTTCTGGGCAAATGGCCACTGCTGTGATGTTTGCTTTAGATAGACTGCAGCTGGCCGAGTGGGTGTTTCAAGCAGCCTGCAAAAAATAGGCTCCTCAGCCTCTGTTCCTGGTAAAAGAACTTCCTGGTTGTTTTTGATTTTAAGATAGTTTTCTAGAACATGTGTGCCCTGAGTTATCTAGGGAGCGGCGCACCAGTGAGGAGACAAGCATTAATTGTAAACATGCTTGTGCTGGTCAGCTCTGAGATCTCATGCCTGAGAGCTGTGGTTCCCATTATTTTCACTGAAAGCAGACCAGCACTCGTGATTTCCCAGGCTTCCACTCCCTTCTATGAAACTGACATGTGAGTGTAGGAAGCAGTTATTCTCTTGGGATTAATTTTTTAACATATCACTCAGTAGCCCACGTAGATAGGAGTTGACATTTAATGTGTGCTGCTGGACACTGAAGAGTTTGAGTGAGAGATACAGAAAAGATATCATTTTTATGGTAAGTCGCTTGGACGAATCATCACAACTCCGTAACATGCCATGATTTTGGGATTACAAAGACCAGGAGAAATGAGATTTGATGCTCTGGGGTACAGGACTGAGAGAAGGGGGTTATCACACAAGCTTAACCAAACTTTGATGGTACTCTAATACCACTGGTTCAAAAAAAATTACACTTAAGCAGCTCTAAATATAAGTTATACATAAAGAACTGGTCATCAATCCATAGAAAATGTCTATAAAAGATCTATAGAAAATATTTTTATAACAAAAACAACATTTTTTATACTTATGTAGGTCAGTTTTTTTAAAAGTTTGTGTGCCCTTTGAGGACAAGGAATCATTTATTGATTTATTTTACTACGTAAAGCGCTTTGCAAACTACTACTGTCGCAAAGCAACATATATATATCAATGATGGGATTCAAAGAAATTAACAAATGGTTCTATGCCCATCTGGCAGCCACTTTTAAATGGCTATTTTTAAACTTTATATGTCCTAACTCTCCTTAACAACCGGTTCTATAGAGTAGGCTCTATAGTTCTCTCTCTCTCTCTCTCTCTCTCTCTCTCTCTCATAAGAATGATATGAGTGTGTTGTCAATTAAATTAACAGTCCTTGTTTGCAAAATATCAGTGAGCATCTTGCCCTTTAATTAAGAGGACAAATAAGATAATCTGAATAAAATAAAGAAGAGATATCCTTAGTAAGGACTTTTAAGAGAAATGTTTACCATGCTAACATTTACAGCCCAAGCCTGACTTCCTCCTTGAGGTGATGCTACAGCACCAGCAGGGCACATACTTGTATACTGTGGGGAGAGTTTCTGCCTCTGGGGTCTACCTGAACCTGTGCCAACAACATAGTTGGTCCATGGGAAGGTGGAATGAGATCAGGAAAGGGGTTTGGATTCAGTGGATATCACTCCTACCAAATCCTTTTCAAGTTCCAATCAGCCCTATCTCCACCTGCATCCCATTCTACCAACCCACCTCACCCCATTCTGCCACCCCACCTCCCCCCACCCTTACCTGGGGCAGGAAGAGACTTCTGGTGGAAACCACCCCATGTTATCTTACATGTCATGTTTTGCAACTGCTGAAAAGCGCCGAGCCGCTTTAGGATTGTGCCGTTAGTCCACAGCAGTTTGTATCCAAAGAACTGTCAGTGAAAGGAAACAGCTGTGAGTACTTTACCACAAATGCTTGCACAAGCAGTTGAGGAAGAGTTTTTGTGAGCCTGTGTAATAAGTCGGGTCTCTAGCAGTTTTAATGATTCGGCTTGTGCAAGTGGAACAGCATCTGTGGATTTAGTTTCACTTATCTCCCAGAACATTCAAAGGCAAGACAACTTCCTCATGCAGAAAGCAGGGTGATCATATGACTGGAAATTTCCAGAGTTGTCCTCTTTTTTACCCTCCTGTTCAGGTGTCCTCAAAAAGGGCTTCATTGTCCTCCATTTTTGCTTCATTTTGGAACTTTGCAATGGTGTGCAGTACCCCATCATGTCATATATCACTGGATTTGTATTGAAGAGCAGAATCCAATGCAAAAATAGGTTTTGAAATATCTCCTTCCTATCAAAAGTTACGGCAAACAAACTAAAAATAAAAAATATGCTTTAAGCTCTATGGAAAGTGATAATGGCTACATATCATGGCTACACTCGTGAGTAGGAAAACGTGCCATTGCCCATCAGAAAGGCCAGGAATCCAAGACCTTGTCCTCCTTTTGAGGTTTGGGCATCTGGTCACTCTGGCAGAAAGGTACCTTTTATCCAACTTAATATAATTAATGAAGAAGTTGAGTTCAAATGGACATGCCAGGCACATTTGCTGAGCTGCCCTTGTAGCCACTGTTTAATCATTTAATTGTGCCCAGGGGGCAGGGGCATGCAGTGCTCTTCAGTTTATTTACTTGTCCAACTCTTTAACTAAATACTGTATCAGCTGATCAATATTTGAGACAATTTGTACCCAAGAAACACATCCTTTTAAACAAGTCAATAGTTGCCAATAGATGCCCACAATGGACAAATCTACAAATAATGCTGCAGAAGCCATCAGTGCACCAGGATACATATAATGGCAACCCCCCCCCCCCCACACACCCAGTATCTGTGCTCTGTTTTCTACAAACCTGGTTGTCTGGGGTTCTCTGCACATCTCCTCCCTCTACCTTCATTTATCTTCGTTACCATTGCACCAAGCAAGAATGTTTCTTCCTTTTACAGTAGGGTTCCCATATGTCCTGAAAAACAGGAACAATCCCAATTTTGGGGATTGTGTTCACATACTGGCAAATGGGACAGAGGATCCTGTCCTGATTTTGTGGAAAAGAATTATGGCAACCCTATTTTACAAAAGATATTAGGAGGCACATTTGTAGAAAGACACGCAGGCAGGCAGCATTTCCTACCATAAGACCTATGTGAGAAAGGGGACAAAAAATCCTAGGAAAGAGGAAATAGGATCTGGCACATTCATTTGCTGTTGAGATCCACTCCTTCTTTCCCCATCCAGCCCTCCCCAGTCTGTCCTGAAACTATCTCTAACCTGTACCTGCTCACCCATTACATGTGTCCAGTGCATGTTGACCAGTTTATAACTGCTGCTCAAAATGTAGGACAGCCAATAAAAATGTAGGCCAGGGGTCCTCAGACTTTTCAAACAGGGGGCCGGTTCACTGTCCCTCAGACACTGTCGGGGGCCGGACTATAGTTAATTATTTAATTAATTAAATAATAAGGAACAAATTATTTTGCAAACAGTGTGTTACTTTCATGTCAAAATGCTACACAACATAACATATACCCGTCCTAAGCATCAGAGCCCCATCCATCCTAGGAAAGTGTGGCAGTCTTGCAGCATCAGAGCCCCATCCTAAGCATACCTACACAGAAGTAATGGGCTTACTCATTAAGCAAGCAGGAAGCAAGAAGCCGGCAACTAAGGGACTGAGGGAAGAGCACACGAAGGACTGAGCAGGAAACGCGTACACCTGTTGCCGCTTCTCTGCAGACATGCCTGCCTGGAAGCAGGAAGCAGCAACTGAGCAGGAAGGGTACGCGTGCCGGCCAGGGAACCCCTGGCGCTGCAGAAAAGCGGCAACAGGCATGTGCACTTCCTGCTCAGTCGCTCGTGCGCCTGGCATTGAGGCCCCTGGGGTTTCCCCCCAACCCCTGGCAAGGGGGGGAAATGTGGGGGGGGGGGTTCTGAAAATGCCCACGGGCCAGATTGAGGTCCCTGGTGGGCCATATCCAGCCCGCGGGCCGTAGTTTAAGGATCCCTGATGTAGGCAGGGATCCCTGATGTAGGCATGACAAAGTAAAAGCTAAAAACCTCATGCAGTATATATATTGTTTTCATATGGTTAATTTAAATATGACTTATTAAATTTTAAACTATTAGATTAGTAATGCAATCCTAAGCATGTCTACACAGAAGTAATTCCCATTGTGTTCAATAGTACTTATTCCCAGGAAAGAATGATTAGGATTGTATTTATTACATACTACCAAAATGTACCTGTGTTGCAAGAGTCAAATACCCCCATGTGCCATACCCCAAGTGCCATATTACCCAATTCGCCGCATCAGCCCCCATGCATTGCATCAACCCCCATGCACCGCATCAACCCCCCATGTGCCACACCCCATGTGCTGCATCAACCCCCCATGCACTACATCCCTCCACACGCCACATCACCCCATGAACCACACACTTCCATGTGCATCAATCACCATGCACCACATCCCCCCATGCAGATCAACCATGTGCACCATCCTCCCCGCGTGCATCCTTCCAGTGCATCAAGTAACAGGCACCAAATTGGCTGCATGTTGATCAGTCTTCAATGTTAACTATAGGACAGAAACACAATACATCACTTTTCACCCCCTTTAGGATTAAATTTCTCAACATCAGTTCTTGGTTGGTGCTCACATTGTAAGGAACACCCTACCTGAATTTCATGCTTCTAGGTCCAGGTGTTGGGATCAGTTAGGGATTCTTTAATGTAAAGTATAGGAAGGAAAATGTGTTGCGCCCCTTTTCACCCCCTTCTGGTTGGAATTTCCAAAAACCGGTTCTTAGGGGGTGCCTCCATCATGGAAGGAATACCCACCCCAGATTTCAAGTTTCTAGGTCCGGTGGGTTTGGCTGGGTATTGATGAGTCAGTGTGTCAATCATTCAGTGAGTCAGTGAATCAGTGAGTTTTCAATTTTTTATATATAGATAATTTATTTATTACAAGAAGACTCCATGCTGCCAGCTCACAAGGAAAAGGAGAACAAGGAACATTGTTCCCAGGACACAAGACTAAAAAAGAAGACAGGTCCTGGAAAAGAGGGACATATGGTCTCCCTGATCCAGTGGCAAACTGGTGAAAGCTCCTGGGTGCCATTTAGGTACCAACAACAAGGTACAGAATGAAACAGCTTCTGAATGGCTTTGAGGTGGGTGGGAAGGGATGCCTACCCGAGGTCTGGAGTGTACTTAAAATTTTGCACCACTCTAGGTATGCTACTGGTCAGGGAAAGGCTTTCTCTGATGGGTAGTTATCTGCTAGCAGTTGTTAACTATCATATCTTCTCTCTGTCACGGAGAAATGTGACAGACTGTTTTAAAGGGTTTGCCTTTTTTGTAAAGTAAAAGATGAAAATACACACATATAAAAACAAATGTATTGTTTCATAATTTTTTAAAAGCAAACACAGCACACTCCTAACCCTAGTTATGCCAGCAAAAGTCCCATGCTGACCAGAGGAGTGTTGCAAAAGTGCCATGGGCTGAAATCCTAATCTCCAGTTAGGTCAGCCTAAGCTCTGGCATAAATCCTGTGCTAAACAGGACAGATTGTAGCCAGGATTGTACCTGACATGAGCCAGGATTGTAGAAGGGGGGGTGACAATTTGGGAGGGTGGCATTATGCCAAGTATCTAAAAGCAGGCCTCCGTCAGTCTTAAAAGACTATGGTATCATGCTCGGTGCTGCATACGCTGCATGCGAAGCATGAAAGCCTGGGTTAGGTTGTTATGGAGGATAGGCTGTTACCCAAGCAGCAAATCCCCCCTCTCCACACCACTGAATTAGTCCAGTGGAAAGGCAGAGCCAATATGATTGGATCCAGCTGGCATGGCAGAGCTGGGCTACGGACAGGAGCTCACCCTGTCTTGTGGGGCCGACCCAGGTTTCAAACCCTGGCCTGCTGGTTAACAGGCACAGTGACTTAACCACTTGCACCACCCACAGCCCTATACAGGTATATATCAATACAATGTAACAATAATTTGCATAGAATAAATGCATCTCTGTATATAGTATGTATTTGTTTATGTAGAAATAACATGCAACTTATCTTTTCATTTTGCACACCAACAAAATACATAGCTCTTCATCCCTACAAAAGGACAAAAGCCATCAAAGGGCCCCATATCCCATGTAGTACCCTATATGTATGGATCCCTCACCACCACTACCCCCAGCATAAAAGTCCTGCATTAAATGAACTCTGAAAGCCAAGAAAAGGCTCTGGATGATCTCATGTGGTCCCTCAACAGGTAAGGATTCCCTATCTCTCCAAGCAAAAAATATATCTGAAAGCAGAAACCCACCCAGGGTTTCTCCAAAGAGAAATATTTCTCCCCACCCCTCTCCACCCCTTATATCAATAGCTTTGTAATAATTTATTTGCATGATCCAGAACAGAATATTCTCTAACTCATGCCAACTGATGCCAGAAGACCAGAGACAAGCAGTAGACTCTAGGATCATGAGTGGGCTGGGCCTGATCTTCCTTACTCCTTGGAAATACAGAGCAGCGGGCAGGCTTAGTTTTCCTCCTTGTAATGCAAAAAGGGGATTGCTGATGGCCCCTTGGCCTTAACCTGACCTGACTGGACCAGATTGCATCCACAATCTGCCATGAAGGGAGGTCAAGTATATGAGCCTACAAAGTTGCAAAGCAAAGCCTGCTGCTTTGGTAAAGGACATACTGTGAGTGCCTTTTGAGCAGACTACAGTATATTTGCCTTCACTGGAGGAGGAGAACTTTGGCAATAGACAATTACTCTGATAGAGACCGCTGAATCACACCTTGACCCCTTCCTATTCTGCAAAGTAAAGAAGAAATAAATAATATAAATGGTTAGATTCATTATACAAATCTTTTCAATTACCATATTCCTTATAAGCAGTTCTACCACCCAGGGCTGGATTTAGGTTTGATAAAAAAGCAGGCCTCCATCAGTCTTAAAAGACTATGGTATCATGCTTGGTGCTGCATACGCTGCATGCGAAGCACGAAAGCCTGGGTTGGATTGTTATGGAGGATAGGCTGTTACCCAAGCAGCAAATCCCCCCTTTCACACCACTGAATTAGTCCAATGGAAAGGCAGAGCCAATACAATTGGATCCAGCTGGTGTTGCAGAGCTGGGCTAAGGACAGGAGCTCACCCTGTCTTGTGGGGCAGACCCGGGTCTCGAACCTTGATAAGGTTTGATAAGGCCCTAAGCTATTGAAGGTAATGGGGCCCTTTATATGTCCAGTGTCCTTTGTCAACAACAAATTGTCATTGTTTTGTGTTGAATATATGCTGTTTGGTAATTTATGGACCTAATAGGTATCTAAAGCCTTTTGCACATAACAAAATATGTTTTATCAAAGTAATTGTGGAACTGAAATACAATTAAGAAGTATATTAATAGTTAAACACTATTAAGAAGAAGTATATTAACTGTAGGTGCAGAATGTAGGCACTGTATATATAGAAATGAGCAAACCAGTTATATTTTAGGGATTTAGGGATATTTTGCTTAAATAAGGGGTTTCCTCACCTCCCCTCTCTCTGCACGCGTGCACGCGCTCACACACACACTCACACACACATATTATAGTGGAGAAATATTAAGTTTACTGTGGACACAGAATTTTGTTCTTCTTGGCACAAAAGTTGTTGCTCAGGAATGTACCATATGAAATACTCAAGTTGCAAAACAAACATAAAGTCAAAGTTGTAAGGAGGCCAGTGCATGCTGGTAATATTGTAGAAGGGAAATATCAGGGAAGGTTTACAGCAAAGGCTGCATTCATGCAGATCTCCTCTTTCATCAACAGTTGGAGAAACCTGGTTCTTCATTGCACCAGGCAGTTTGTGCCACATTATTTTCCTGCTCTTCTTCCCAAAATTATTTACTGATCTTCTTTCAGATTAAGCAGCTGCAGAAGGCAATGCTGAACTAAAGTGACCATATGCTCAAAACTGGAAAAAAGGAGAAAATACCACAAAATATAGGACATTCATGGAAAATGTAGAATCATAGAAACATTGAATCATAGAATCATAGAGTTGGAAGGGACCTAGTAGGTCATCTAGTCCAACCCCCTGCCTGCAGCAGGAAATCTCCCTAAAGCATCCCTGACAGGTGCTCGTCGAGCCTCTGCTTGAAGATCCCCAGTGAGGGAGAGTCCACCACCTCCCTTGGCAATCTGTTCCACTGCCGAACCGCCCTCACCGTCAGGAATTTTTTCCGGATTTCCAGCCGGAATCTCCTCTCTTGCAGTTTGTACCCATTGGTTCTAGTTCTACATTCAGAAGCAGCTATGAACAAATTAACCCCTTCCTCCTTATGACAGCCCTTCAGGTATCTGAAGAGGGCAATCATGTCTCCTCTCAGCCTCCTTTTCTCCAAGCTGAACATCCCAAGTTCCCCCAATCTTTCTCATAGGGTTTCCCTTCCATCCCACTGTTCATTCTTGTTGCTCTCCTCTGGCTCCAGCTTGGCTGCATCTTTCTTCAAGTGAGGTGCCCAGAACTGAACACAGTACTCAAGGTGAGGTCTGACCAATGCTGAATAAAGAGGAACTAGAACTTCTAGTGACTTGGAAGCTACAGTCCTCTTAATGCAACCTAAATCCTCTTAATGCCATTCTCTTAATGCAACCTACAGTCCTCTTCTCTTAATGCAACCTACAGTCCTGTTAATGGCATTTGCCTTCTTTGCAGACGCATCACACTGCTGACTCACGTTCAGCTTGAGATCCACGGTGACTCCAAGATCCCGCTCACATGTTGTGCTGCCAAGCCAAGTATCCCCCATTTTATACCTGTACTTTTGGTTTTTATTGCCCAAGTGCAGAACTTTGCACTTCTCCCTGTTGAAATTTGTTCTATTTGTTACAGCCCAGGATTCCAGTTTATCCAGATCCTCCTGGAGGTTTCTCCTGTCTTCTGTTGTGTTTGCTACTCCTCCCAGCTTGGTGTCATCCGCAAATTTGATCAGGCTCCCCTGTATCCCTTCCTCTAAGTCATTAATGAAAATGTTAAAGAGAACCGGTCCCAAGACAGAGCCTTGGGGTGCCCCACTTGAAACCGACCTCCAGGTTGACACAGAACCATTTACTAAATGTGCGGCCATCGAGCGGCCATCGAGCCAGTTGCATACTAAATGTGCGGCCATCAAGCCAGTTGCTGATCCACCTTACAATTGCCCCGTCTAGCCCATATTTTTCCAACTTCCCAGTTAAAATGTCATGTGGGACCTTGTCAAATGCTTTGCTGAAGTCAAGATAAATGACATCCACAGCATTGCCACTGTCCAGTAAGCTCGTAACCCGATCAAAAAAGGAGATTGGTGCTGGCCAGCCTAATTAGCCTGGCCAGCCAGTTTGTCTCCCCTGGCCAGATGGTACAGCCGGATGGAGATGTGGGGGCAGCTCATTGGCTGCCAGGGCCAAAGGGGGCGGCCCTTAGCTCCCGGAGGCGAGCGTCGTTGTGAGAAGCCTCATTCGGCTTCAGAGCGGCATCTGGGACAGCGGCTTTAGTGCGCTCTCCCAGGCGCTCTCCAGCGGCGCGTCTTCCCCTGCAGCCGTGCGGAATGGGCAGGGAGGCCTCATCCTCCGGTAGGACGCCCCTGTACCTCGCTCCTTTGCACCCGCGGGCTTTTTTGGGGTGGTGTGCCCCCGAGCACCCAGCCATCTCGACCCTGGAGTTGGCGTACGAGGGCACCTCCTGAGTGGGGTGTTACCTGAGCCAGGCTTTCGCCCATCCCTATTTTTGTAGTTACCAGCACGACTTTGTTAGCAGTCCCCTGTTTTTTATTGATGTTAAAATAGTTAATAAAGTGGTCCTTTACTTCCACATCTGCCTCCGTGTACTTATTCTGCGCCGTGGGGGATAACAGATTTGTCTGGCAAGATTTATTCTTGGTAAATCCATGCTGGGTTGTTTTGATCACCGAGTACTTATCTAGATGTGCACAAATTGTGTGTTTTATGATTGGCTCTAATATCTTGCCTGGGATTGATCTTGTAGGATATGTCAAAATCCTTTTATTTTGACATATCCTATTTTTTATTTTATTTATTATATACAAAATCTTGTAGGATATGACAAAATAAAAGCTAAAAATACTTTATTGATTTCATATGTTTAAACACTTATTTAAATTTAAAATAGTATTATGTAGTAGTACATACAAAAACTTTGCAAAATGCACATTTCAAGTCTCCCTAAAAACTGAAGTCATTGCAGCCCACCATTCACATGCAAAATGTTTGCAAAAATGCACATAACAAGTCTTCCTAAAAACCCCATTCCCTGCAGGCTACCAACCACACGCAAGTTGTTTGCAAAAAATGCATTATCATGTCTCCCTAAAAACCCAGCTTTTCCAAAGCCACCCTGCTACAGGGGCATTTTCAGAATCTCCGTCACCTGGTGCAGGACGCTAGCGCATCACCATCAGGCTTGCCAGATCTCTGGTATTTTCCAGAGGTCTCCTCCAAAATGCCCCTTTGTCCGGGACAAAAGAGAGCCCCTCCGGGCGCCAGAATTTGGGCAGCTTCAGCTCTGGCCCTTTAACTTTTAAAAAACTGTTGCGCATGCAGCAGGAGCTGTGTACGTACTTGGGCTTCCCTTCAGTATGCCCCATGGGTTGATGCTGGCGCATGTGCCTCTCAGATCTCTCGCGCAGCCCCTTCAGCCATCAGGGGCTTCAGGCTGGCGCACACGCCTCTTGCGCCGCCCCTCCAGCTGTGGGGCAGGCTTCCCCCTGGCGTGCGCGCTGCCTACCCAGGTCCTGCGGGGGGCTTCGCCCAGGCACGCATGCCGCCCAACCTCAGTGCGGGGGCAGGCTTCCCCCGGGCGCGCGCGCTGCCCGCACAGATCCTTCAGAGGGAGTTCTCTCAAGTTCTGCCAGCTGCCGACAATGGAGCTTACTCCCAGGTAAACTCTGGGCAGGATTGCAGCCTGAGAGGCCAATCCTTTGCATGCCTACTCTGAAGTAAGCGCCATTAAAGACAATGGGGCTTACTCCTAGGTAAACTATGGGTGGGATTGCAGCCTTAGAGGCCAATCCTATGCATGCCTACAGGAAAGCAATACCAATGTGTTAAGCTTATTTTAACATGTCCTATATTTTGTCCTACATTTCTGGGGTGTCCTACGTTTTTTAATTGCAGGAATTTTCTCGGGAATTTTGGCTTGGACAGGGAGGAATTTGTGCCTTCAATCAAGAATTTTGGGGTTGCTGCTCAGGAATTCCAGGTTTTGTGTCTGGTCACCCTGGTCACCATCTGCACTGCATTTGTGTGTACTTTAGCATATGCACAATGTACCTCTGAAGCCAGACGCTCTGAGTCACTCAGGGCTGATGGCTTCAGAGGTGACTGCACTTGTGCCAAAGTTTGCACATGCAGAGCTCAGAGCGCTCAGAGTCATGTGCTCCAAGCAGGAGCAGGCCCCTCCTTAGATGAAACTCCAATCCACAATAAGCATTCACAGTCACCACATGTTACAAATGCTGAAGAAGTTGCCTATTGATGTGTGGATCTGAACTCTGCCTGAAGAAGGCTGCACCTGAAAAATGGAGGACAAGCAAGTTATTTCCTCTTGCTTCTCCCCACCCATTGGTGCCTGTGACACATGGCATTCATGGCATTAGGTTAGCCCCTCAGCAGTCTGATGAGCCTTGTTGGTTGTGGTTGTGCAGGAGAACTGAGCTTAAAGGGAACAGAACAGCCAGAGCAGGGGTCAAGTGAAGCCCTCTTAGATATCACCTGGACAAAAGGGTAAAACGAGAGAATACATCTGCGAATTTCTGGTCATATGTTCACCCTGTACAGAACAAAGAAGGGCATTTGTTAATTTTTTCAATTAAAGTAATAATTATTATGAAATTATTAATCAATTAATAATTAAACAATGACACAAAAATACAGTGAGAAAGACTCAATAGAATAATAATAATAATAATAATAATAATAATAATAATAATAATAATAATAATAATAATAAATCTAGTTAAAACAGAAACACTTTAGTTGTCCTAGGCAAATAAAAATGTCTTTACCTGGCAGCAGGAAGAAAAAAATCTGGTACTAGGCAAAGCTCCTTAGAGGCAGCACCTGCAAGAGAAACATACAGATGGGGTTGTAAATCATCTTCTCCCAGGACTGTTGTTGGTCCATTGCAAGTTATTCAACAGCCAAGTAACGTCAGTGAGTTGTTCCTGCACCATTTGGTCCACTGTCTGCCAAGTAGTTTGCAAAGCCACAGGGCCTGACTGGAAGAATAGGTCAGTCTCACCAAGTAGCACCTGGGTTAACACTGGACATTGCAAGCTGGCAGCCATAGATGACCCTTTGACGGTAACAGACCTATCTGTGTATGCATCACAAGGCAAAAATCTGTAATGCACAACTATCTTTTAGTGGTGGCCATGTTTTTATCATGCTGCCGTAGGACAACTCAGCATCCCTGGGAACTTATGGATAAAGGTGACGTAGATGGTTGTGCCATGGAGTTCCTCCTCCTGCTAATGTAGATGACAAAGAAGCAGTGAATGTACCGGTAATACATGAAAAGCAATTGGAGTTTAAAATTTACTGGAAATAAGGAAACCTATGGCTGCATCCTGCAATATATAGCTATGGGTCTAAAATGAAAAGGAGCCTCAAAAATGAATGTAGCTTTTACTGATTTAAATGTTAGCACCAGCATGTTCAGCTGGTAAATGGCAAACAATGTGAATATATAATTAAGACAGATTATTTCTGAACACAGGTAATGTGGCCTTCCCACTACTAGTTGTAACATAATTATGAGTGTAGAGTCTTAAACACAACTGGCAATGTATGCTGAATGAGCAAGTGCACTTCTCTGTGAGGCTCCCTGCAGGCTGAGGCTGCTGGTTTAAGGAGGGTTGCCAACTGACCCGAGAAACCCCAGCCTCTCCTGTTCCTATGCCTCTGTAGATGGTTCCACCAAAATATACTTTGCACAAAAAAGCATGGAGGAAAGGAGGCTGAAAGACCAAGCCTGTGTATAGGAAAGTACAGGGAAGCAATATGAGTGTTTTTAGCTTTTATTTTAACATGTCCTACATTTGTCTTACATTTCTGAATGTCCTACATTTTTTAGCATGTCAGGAATTTTGCTTGGATGTCAGGAATTTGGGGGGGGGGGTTTCTTTGGGGGGTTGGGGCATCTGGTCACCCTGTCCCTCTGGGAAAGGAACATGGAAACAGAGATGAAAGCAGAGAAACTTACACAGTGAAATCAAGGATGAAGTTCTGGCCTGAGCAGCCCAATCATGCTGTTTTGATTTGCAACGGGCAGCTGAATCATGTTTTCTACAGGTACTATATATGCTCAGCATTTTTGATCTCATGCTGTGCTCAGAACTCCAAGGAAGGCTAGAGAGGAGGAAATGGAAAAAGTGAAGGCAGGAGAGAGTCAGACATAAAGTGCTGACTGACTTTCCATCGTGATGTCACCAGTTGTAATAATGGCCTTCATAATTCCTCTCCTTGCCTGCAGAATAGATTTTGCAGGGAGGTTTGTTTTACACTGTGTGACAAATGTATATCCTTCAAGGGAACATAATATTCATGCTGCTCACTGAAGATTAGCTGCAGAGCAGAACCAGAGTCAACACATTTTCCATCTCTTTATGGTTAAAGCCGGCTGCCCTGAGCCCCTGAAGTGAACAGGCAATAAGATACTCTCCTTGAGATCATTTTGGGTTCAGGAGACATGAAGGAGAATATAAATTTGATTCCAATTTCATCAGGTAATACGGCGAGTGTTAGAGCTGGAATTTGAGGGCTTTAGTTTGGCAGAAAACCATATACGACTACCGCGAATATTCAGTGGCTGTCTATGACTCATTATCTGGAGGTGGAAGGTGATATCATCACTGGAGGGAAACATATGATAACAGAAGGGTTTCTTCATAACATTTTCATTTGCACTAATAAAACATTCAGACAAAGGAGCTTAAAACTTTTGGCAGGGAAAACTTGCTTTCCTCTTTTCGAAGTAGGAGAGCTCAAAGGCAACCAAGTGAAGCTCTTTTGTTGTTCTTGCTTCTTTGACAATGAGGGCCATCTTTTTCCTTTGGAGGAAGGAGGAAAGGAAACCAGCTGCTCACCAGATGAACGGCTTTTTTGGTGCATTTACAGAAGCCCTTTTGCTGCTAGGATATTTTATCTAGCTTGGTCAAAGACTGGAAAACTAGTCAGACATTATACTCTACACATCTACCAATGTCTATATGTGCATACGCATTGTGAATTACTGGGTGTTCATCAGATAATCAATACAAGGGCTGGATCCCAGGAATGTTGAGAAGATAAGACCATAATCCTAACCAATTTAGGCCAGCAAAACACATTCATTCTTCCCATTCCTGTGATGGTAGGAGGAGGCCGGTGCATGTCTATGCACTGGCCTAACCCCCTAGGAGTAGCGCAGAAGTGCTTTATGGTACTTCTGAAACACTGTCAGGCCAGAATGGGACTTGTGCAGGACTTATAAGGGCCTAACTGGGGATTAAGATTATGCCCAATGTGAGGTGCAGCATTCATGTTGAATAAATGTGAATAACATTGCTCAGATGCAGGGTACACTGGTTGTATGTGAATAGAGTGGAGTTAGTTTGTTCCTATACTGACTCCAGCCTAGACATTTTCCAAAAGAGGTAACTTGTGAGACCAACTTCCCTTGGCATCAGGAAATGGAGATAGCAAATGAATAATTCATGTAGTAATTTAGCTGGAGAGAGCAAAATGGTATTATAGGTACTGCAATGTGCCACGTAAGCAGGCCCTTCTACTCACTTCTGGAGGCATTCTGAGAGGCAACAGCAAAACCCAAGATGCACCATCTGGTTTGGTAAGTGTCTGAGCATTACTATACTATTGCTGCCCAGAATGACTCTAAGGGCATGCTCGGGGGAGGCGTTTATGTGGTGTGGTAATGGTACTGACCATTTCCCTGTCCCCCAGCCATGGTTTTACTGACTTCATGAAGTTTCTTGGTTTTGTATTCTGAATTTTTGATGCATAAGTGGAAAAAATTAACAAAGTCAAAAAGCTTTAGCAACAACTAGTAAGAGAACCCTTTGAAGAGTCTCTGAAGGGAAAAAATTGCAATTCTCTTGTGCCTTTCAATTCAGCCACAAATCCCAGTTAAACTCTTAAGTACCATTATTTGTCTCTGAGGTCTTGAGACTAAATATAACAGCATTTCCACAGAGTAATTCTGCAATCAAAGAAAAAGCAGACTTAGAGATATTGGTTCCTTCTCCCCAGCCCGCCCCCCCCAGCCCCAAAATGAGCAATCACTGGTCAGTCTTTTGGAACAAATCCACAGCTGGAGGCCAAGAATAGTAGGATAGGGTTCCTCCTCAAAGAAAGGTTAGAAAATGGTAGCAAAAGAAACCTGTCATAAACCACAAGACTATTTGTTTTCCTTAAGACAAAATTAGGGTTATTTTAAATAAATATGTTTATGTTTTTCTGCCAATCCTTTTATTTACAGTTCAAGTTGTTCTTGTAGTTCGTTTTTCTCTCTTTTTAATCTTGTTCCTTCCATTTTATAATATCCTGTTAAAATGCTTTTAAGGTATCCCATAAAAGTGCAGGGTATTTGCCCTTTATCATTAACCTCATTAAAAAGTTTAATTTTCTAATTTTTGAAATAATTTGTGGGCCTGTGAGGATGGTTTGGCTTAATTTCCATATTTTAGACTGTGCAATCCTGTGTAAGGGAGAAAATGGAAAGGAGCCTGAGTGACCTAGCCTTGCATGTCTACTCTATAGTAAGCCCTATTATAATCAGTGGGGCTCACTCCTGTGTAAGGGGGGCAATGGAAAGGAGCCTGAGAGACCTAGCCTTGCATATCTGCTCTGAAGTCAGCCCTGCTATAATCAGTGGGGCTCACTCCTGTGTAGGAGGCAGTTTGAGGGCAGACTGCAGTTTGACAGACCTGAGATACTAAGAGCACAATCCTCATTATGTCTATTCAAAAGTAAGCCCCACTGTGTTTTTAAAGACACTTTCCTGGGAGTAAGTACTATTAAACACAATGGGACTTACTTCTGAGTAGACACGTTTAGGATTGCACTGCCAGTGCAGGTTAATTTGTTTTACTTTTTTCTTTATATTTTGTTTTATTTATTTTATTTTATTTTATTTTAAAAATTTATATCCCACTTTTTTCGGGCCAATAAACCCGACACAAACATAGTTAAAAACATAAATAGAACATAGTTAAAAACTATGACATAAAACATAGTTAAAAACATAAATAGAACAATTCAATAAAAATAATTAAAACATACAAGCTAAAAACATATATATTAAAAACAATAAAACAACAGCCCCCAAACCTTTGCCCCCATTCTTTATATTACTGTATAATTACAGTATTATAATCATTTTATATGAATATTTTTGGGTTGTGGAACAAATTGTCAGCGTTTCTGTTATTTCTTATGGGAAATTTGCTTTGATATACATGTGTGCTTGGATTACTTGATATACAAGTGTGCTTGGATGTGTTTGGATACTTTGATTACAAGTATGCTTCCAGAACAAATTATGCTCGTAACCCATGGTACCACTGTACCACAAAGGAGAAGTGCTTCAAAAGTGGGTCCAAAATGCAACAGTAACTAAGGCTGCAATCCTGAAGTGCACTTAGGCTAGCCTATCTAGCACTGGCTGGCCTAATTCCAAGATAGGCCAGCCTAGCTACACCAGAAAAGCTTGGGCCAGCCTAAGTCCACTTAGGCTGGCCCAAAACAGATGAACTTAGACCGGTATAGCAGTGCTGGCCTAAGCAGCTCAGCAAAGACATGTTGAGGGCATGTTGAACATGGCCTAGAACAGTGCAATTAAGCCATATCCAGAGCCTGTTTCCAGAGGGGCAGATATGTCCCCTCTCAGCAGGGTGACCAGATGCCAAACCAAAAATTCCTGAACCCCAAGGCCAAAATTCCTAATCCCAGGCCAAAATTCCTACCTCCTGAAAAAAATTGCCAAAAAATGTATTTTTTGGTTTTTGTTTTTTGGTTTTTTGACCATAACTTTTGAAAGGAAGGAGATATCTCAAAACTGAGTTTTGTATTGGATTCTGCTCTTCAATACAAATCCAACGACATATGGCATGATCGGGTACTATGCACTTTCACGAAGTTTCAAAGTGAAGCCAAAATGTAGGACAATGATGCCAAAATGTAGGACACCCGGACAGGAGGCTAAAAATCCGGACAAATCCGGGTTTTCTGGTCATCTGGTCACCCTGCTGCAGCTCAGCTCCTCTGATTTGTGACACCTCAGAAACAGGCATAACTCTCAGTAGACACATAGGGTTCATGATAAGCCAGAGAAAAAATGGAAGTAATGGCAATAAAATTCTGAGTCCTAGGCCAACCTAAGTGCAACCCCTGTCACTCAACCTCAGGTACAGCACAAAGCCCACCTCAGGACATGGCACAACTTTACTAGCTCAGTGAGCATGCTACTCTTGTCCTGCTGCTTCTTCAGCAGCAGTTAGACCAGCCTAGAGGCCTCCTAGCCCTGTGGATTTTGCCTAACCGTCAGCTCAAGATATGGCCTACTTGGGCCAGCTTAGCTGGGCCATTCTCACTGGCCTAAAGTCAGGATTACACAGAGAACACTGGTGGGCCCAAGCCGGTTCGGGCCGGATCGCCCGAACCGGTTGTTCCCAACACCCCGCCACTACCGAACTGGTAGCGGCAGGATGACCAGAAAACCCAGCGTGCCGGTTCAGCATGATGGAAGACGGAGACACATGCGCTGGGGGTTGGTGCATGCGCAGTGCACTGGGGTTGGGGTCCGCCCCTAGCCCCGCCCCTGACCCGGGCCCCGCTCCCCAACTTCCGACGAACCGGTTGGTGGGCGAGGTGTGACCCACCACTGACAGAGAAAGTCTATATAGGTTTGCTGCATCATTTTTAGTCTGGCTACTTTTACTGCACAACTCTTTTATTATGTTTTTAATCAGTGTTTTAATGTAGATGTTTTATATTGCTTTTAAGATGCCTGTTTTAACTGTTTTAATGAAATGGATTTTATTGTTGATGTTTTTATGGATTGTTATGTAAGCCACCTTGTGTCCCAGGAGAAAGACGGGATATAAATAAAGTTTATTATTATTTTTTAATTATTATTATTTTCATATAAGTTAAAACAGTTAAAATCACATGAGCAACTCCTGAACGTATATCCCTAGTTATGTCTATTTCTCCACAACTGGTGCTTTCAAATCAGTCTTTTCATCCCCAATTGGAGAGTTAATTAACAAGCCCATCAGCCCTCAAAACTTACAGTTCGCAAATCTCATCCACTGAACTTTGTTAATCTTAACATGCACAACAGTACTTATGAGACAATTTGAGATCAATATACAGTGGTGCCTCACATAAAGAGCTTAATTCGTTCTGGAGGCATGCTCTTTAAGTGAAACGCTCTTTAAGTGAAGCAGATTTTTCCATAGGAAATAATGGAAACTCAGATGATTGGTTCCACAACCCCCCAAATATTCATATGAAAATATTAACTGGATGTAAAAATGATGACAAAACACTGGAATTGAATTCAAAACATGCATCCAATGTGCATGATCCTATAAAGTCTACTTTGGCTGCAATCCTAAAGACACTTTCCTGGAAGTAAGCCCCATTTAACCCAATGGTGCTTACTACTGGGTAGATATGGTTAAGAGGCTGCAATCAAAGACACTTTCCTGGGAAGTTTACCTGGGTTGCTGCTGGAGGTTCAAAGTGCTTGGTGGGGGCACTTGGGGGCAGTTAGGGGCAGCTGCCTCTGGCACCTCTGGGCAACTGCCCCCCAGTTGGGGGCAGTTAGAGACATCAGCCCTTTTAAAGAGCCTTCATGTAGAGCATTAGGGCTGCATAGCACACATGCTCATAGTGTGCTTGCTTGTTAAGTGAAGCGGAACTTGTTGTGCGAAGCAAGATTTCTTGGAAATTTTGCTCTTTATATGAAATGCTTGTTAAGCAAGGCGCTTGTTAAGAGAGGAGCCACTATCGTTTTATAATTATTGGTAATATTAATATATATGATTTAACTTGCTTAGCCTTCAGGTTGCTTCAGTGGTGGTCCTTGAAGCATTAATCTTGAGAGAAAAATTAAGGGAAACCACAAAATGATTATTTCATATAACATGCCAATAATGTATGCTTTGGAGTGAATTGAGGAGTAGATGTCTTCTTACTAGAATGCATATACTTTATTACTTCAAGAAAAAGCCGAGGACAAGCATCCTTTCCAACTATAAGGTTCAACTGAACTTTGTGATTTTTACCCATAGATAAAATAGTTCTTTGTGACAGCAAAATATCACCAAGATCTACTGTTTCACAAAAAGCCAAATAATTGTTAAAGTTGTTACAAGAATAAATGTGGATAAAACGGTTACAGAAAATCTTATTAAAAGCCACAGCTTTTCCCTAACATCATGAGTAATCAGTTCCAACACCTTTAACAAGCCCCTCCAAGTGTGAACGCAGAAAAACGTGGTGCTAACAGACATCCTCCTTCCAGATCAGTATCCAAGGCTGAAGTACAAAAGATTTTTATTTCTTCTCAAGCCTACAAAAACAGTCTTTGTATTGACTCTGCATCTGGCGAGCTCACCATAAATAACAGGAAATTGGTTGGCAGCCATTTTGTACAGCTGTTAAAGTTTTGAGCTAAGAATAGTCAAAATATTGATAGTTGTTTTAAAGGATGAGGCAATGGTTAAAGTAACATTTGCCTCATGTCTATAGCAGGCTTTATACACCCACACTTCCTTTGCACTGATAAACTGTTATCAGATTTTACACACTATTACATCATGCAGCTATGTTGCCAGCTCCTAAAAGACGTGCTGTTAGTACCTGGCTGAAGTTGCGAGAGGTGCTTAGCAGTGATGGGAACCCAAGTCAGATGATTCAGACTCGAGTTGTGAAAATCCCTGTTTCTCACTGACTCGGTGACTCATGAGTTATGTGTGCGGAAGTCGGAAAAAACACTCAAGTCAGGGTCTCACTGACTCAGCTGTCGTTTTTGAGTCAGATAAGTCAAGTTGCATGGCAGTGGACCCACGTCACACCACTTCCATCTCACTCAATTTTTTTTCAGATGATCATTTTGGCATGTGCAGGCCAGCAGGAGGAGCAGCAACAGCAGCAGCAGCAGCAGGGTATGCTCAGAGATGGGCTGGAGGGGTTCCAAAAAATTGGTAGGGTCTTGTGATGTACCAGCATCTGTTGCAAATTCTGCAAAATGTATCAATTTTACCTCCATTTTTTTTTACAGATGGCTAGATTTTGTTCCAAATAAACAATGAACTGATGCTGTTGGTGGTTATTCAACTCAGTATTTGTTCTCTTACATCAGAGCTTCATTGCCCTTATCCCATAGCTGGAAACTGAATTAAGGATTCGTCCTTAACTCTTAATGTACCTCAGCTGCAATCCTAACCACACTTTCCTGGAAGTAAGTACTATTGAACACAATGGGTCTTACTTTTGAGTAGACATGCCTAAGATTGCACTGTCAATCTACAAAATGGGTACATTATTTTCATGTTCTTAATGCTAGTACATTTGTGCACTATGCTTGTGAGTAATCTGAACTGTGGGCTCATTGGCTTGAGTTGTGCCCTCTTAGTGCAAGTCAAATTCTTCAGTCCAGTTTGTGCTCTGTTGATCTGTGTTGGCCTCAGGGTGACCATATGTCCTCTTTTCCAGGACATGTCCTCTTTTAAGCCTTGTGTCCTGGAAAAAAACAAAAACGTCATTGTTCTCCTTTTCCATGAGCAGGCAGCATGGAACCTTCTTATCATTAAGAAATTACATGTAGTTAATGCAAGTGATATTCAAAGTGGGGGTCGGGACCTGTAAGGGGGGTTGTGACCTTATGTTGGAGAATCATGAGAGGGTAGGATCAACCCATCTTGGAATGTGGCACTAGACTTTCCTGGGAGTAAATATCATTGAGCACAATGGGACTTACTTCCGAATAGACATAGAGGAGCATCCCAGTAAGTTAAACAGGGGGTCCCGGACAGATTTTTAAATTTGAAAAATCTGGGTCTTGGGCTGAAATGTCTGAATACCACTGTAGTTATGTGCAGTGGTTTTAAATTTAATAGTAAGTAATATAGTGTTTAAATTAACCACATGAAAGCAATATATATGTTTTTTAAGCTTTTAATTTGTCATGGCCTACTTTTTTCTTGGCTGTCCTGTGTTTTAGGAGGGCCTTATCTTTTGCAGTTATGACATATGGTCACCCTGTGTTGGCCTGGTATCATGTGTAACTAAAGGCATTGCTGAAATTGAACTACCCAAAATAAATGACATGTAAGCAGAAGGAACCAAAAGCTTACCAGAAGGATGTGAGGTAATATAGTGATTACGTGCCACTTCCTCATACCCAGATTTTGCTCCACAAACAGATCTGTTTGCAGGGGCTCTTGTTTCCCAAAGGTCCTGGCTTAATAAGAGTTAGAAATTACTTCTGAAATGCTCCTCTGAAAGAGGAGACTATCTCCAAAGTTTCACAGCGAGCTTAGCTTCAAACAGACTTGCCAGTGTACTTGGAGCTTTGCCCCTGAATCAGGCATGAAAGAAGAGAACTTTATTTTCCACACTAAGGCTTCACCTTCTAGAAAACTGACAAGGACCGGGACGCTTCAGGGCGGGCACTGATTCCACACCAAGCAGTGTTTACCTAATTAAGAGCTTCTCAGTAGTCCCCAGTTAGTTAATTGTGTCATTAGCAGCAGTTTTGACATGAAGAACAACTTATGTCTTGAGTATCAGGCTGGCCCCTGTTAGTGAAGCCCAATGGAGTTGCTCCCAAGAGAGCCAGCAACCAACTTTTACAGTTTGTACAGCACAAAATAGAATAATTGGTCCCCTGAGGAGCCTTCTATTCAGCTGCCAATAGGGATTGTTTTTCCCGGTGAATAAAAAGCCAAGCTGCCATGACTTCTCTGCTGCATATTAACTTGTGGCTCACACACATAGGGGTTCCAGGGGGGAGGGGGAAAATTAGAGATCTGGGTGAATGTTATAGCTGTCCTCATCGCAGTTCTGCAACTACAGTAGCGTTAAATTGACAGTCCTGATCAGAGGAATCAATGGTGGAGCCTCCAGTGGCTCAGCCAGCTTCAAGCGCAGTGGACCACACTGGTCTCCAACAAGGCATGAAAGTTAGCAGGAAACTTCTGTAATGTCCATGAGCATCATGCTATCACCATGCTGCAACCACCTTGATATTTGGAGGTGATTGCCTCTTAGGAAGAACTATTTTTCTTTTTTAAAGTCTATGAGTAGGATTCATAAGAAGACTTACGGCACCGTCATATCCTGCAGCATCTTCTACCATACAGCTGTGCTGATGGAATGCATGCTGGGGGAAGTAATCTTTGACTTACTTCCAGAAAAGCAACCTGTTGCCAATGGGTTTCCTTGGATCTATGCCAGCTATGTTGCTGGAGGGAATCTGAGGATAGGAAAACAGTTGGGATAGAAAAATAGAGTATATGCTGTTGCTGCTGAGATCCACTCCTCCCATCACCACCTTCACTGCCCAATTTCTGTCCTAAGCCTCCCCCAAACTGGCCACAAATCTGCTGAGATATGGGCCAGGACCATTGGAGGCATGTATGTTGGCCACATCACTAACGTTCATGGTGCACTGACAGCACACCATTAATGGCACCACTTGACCTTTTTGATGGTGGAATGGAAGAGTCTCCATATGACTGGAACATTGATTTTTATGTAACATTTCAGTTTCAAAATCAGCACATACATTATCCCTGAAATCCTTCTAACAGCTCCACAAGGTAGGTCAATATCACCCTCATGTTGCACATGGGGAACTTGAGATTGAGAAATATGCCAACAGCCAAGGCTGCATTCCTAAATATGGGTCTTACTTTCAAAGATGTATGCCATGAGTTGGTGAGTAAGAGCAGTTTTGAACAAGGACAGCAGTTCTGAAACTTATCATAGTCACAGTGTCCACTATAAGATATAGGTATGCCAAAACTGACCACAAAGCATACGTGTTGAAGTGGTGAGGGGTGATGAGGTGGCTTGGGACGGATAAAAGGAAATTTTCTCTCTATGGTGAAAATATTAGCAAAATTTCCCCCTGCTAAGCCCATTGACCTCTTGCTAAGCTTCTTGCTAACCCCCAATCTCCTCAGACCTGCACTGCAAATCCAAGGAGACAAAGGTGGCATGTCGACTAACTCCAAAGGGGATAAGCATATAGGAGTGGTATAGTACCAAATAGTATAGTATAGTCCCAAACTGTTTAGCATTGGGACCCACCTAAAAGAATTTTCACATTACCAGTACTTTAAACCCTTATGGCTACAATGGTTAAAGGGCAGTAGTGCTCCCTCAATTGTATAAGGACATTGTCAATTTTGTAACCAATCCAAAATTGGGTTGTGACTCAGATATAGACCACAGACCCACAGTTTGGGAACTGCTGTTCTAACCCTACAATCCAGAGCAACTGTGGGAGCACGTAAGAGACATTATGTGTACCTGTAGTTACTGTACCACCTAACGAAAACCTATGGGAAATTCATATTGCAATCCAGAGCAAATTGTTCTTACACCGGAGCAAGGACTCCCCGTAGTTGCTCTGGATTGTGCCCTAATGCAAGTTAAAGCAAGAAAACTCAGAGGGAGTTTGGGCTTAAAAGACGCAGTCAGAAACACTTCAGATGATCCACAGATACTCTACATCCACTTTAATAGGAACATTAATTTTTGTTAATTGAGAAAATATTGTGTTTTGTCTTTTTATAAACCCAATTTCACATTACAGCAATGTTATTTCACAATACTATTTCAGACAGCTCCTACCAGTAAAATCTCAGGAAAGTCAATGTCCTGGCAGCAGGCCCCTGCAATATGCCAGCCAGGTTTCCCCATGATGACTCCAGTCAACAACAAGTGGACCCCATCACCACATGGGACAAATGCTGAAGAAGGTGCATTTTTTAACTAGTAAGATCTAACAAATTAACTAGATAGGTTGCAGCTCCCCCTGCTCTTGGAGGCAGCCATCACAACCGTTGCTGGTGTAGCTATGCTCGGATGTTGTCCTTGCCCAACATTTGAAACCATAGGCAGCCAGAGGACTTCAGTTACTATAATTGTTATTGTTTTATTTCACTTGTTTTTAAAATTTGTTTTCTTTTGTTGCTTGAGGGTTCTTTCTTGGGTGAACCTTTACATTTTTATATATACAAGTTTTCTTATTGCATTATTGTTCTTATACGCACTGATACATAGCCAGGACAGGCCCCAGACCTCCTGAGTCCATTGACAGCTAGCTAAGCTGCTCCCAGTCGCTGCACCACCCATTCTCCAGTGTCCTAGCTAAACACTTCCCTCCACACTTTCTCTTCTTTGCTCCCAATTTTTCCAACTCAGGGAGTGGAAATAGGAGCAGCAGTGGAAGCAGATTCCACACACCCCCATCCCAGCCACAAATCTGCTGCATGAGATGATGGCTTCATTTGGCAACCTGGATGGGCTGTCCCTCTGTGTACCATATGCACATGAATGTGAGCAAATTGCCAAATAGCTCACATAATATTGTTCTTGCCTCACTGGGCAGAAGACTGCTTCTTTTTATGTTTCTAAATATTATCCTTTCAGAAACTCCCTGTGATCCACTCTTGCTGGTTCCACCACAGAGCAGCCTGTTTTGCATTTGAGAGTCATCATCCCAACTTGCTACACACAGCATATGCAGCCAGGTTCATGCAGATGTGCCTCAGAACAAGACATCTGCAATTTCTGTCATGGTGCCCACCTGATTAATCTATTTAGAGAGTTGCTTTAAGCCCTCAGCTTTGGTTCTGCACACTTCCCAGGCCTGAGAAACATGTGTGGCTCAAAAACTCGGCAGCAACCATCCAGATTTAATAGCAGTTGAATGGACTGTTGGGCAGCTAAAACAACAATAAGGAAATATAACCCAAACTAGAATGATCAAAGACAGATAGAAATCTTCTCATAAACATTATAACACAGATTGTTTTCATTCAACTCTTGATCGGTTGCTGAGAATTAGCTTTAGCACCTCCGTCCTGAACACCACCATAGAACTTTCCATTGTCAAACACAACCGTGGGTAACATCTGCTACAGAATAACTTGAGATCATAACCAATAGGTTATATCTTATGTCAGTTTTGCATGAATGGAAGACACATTTTGCATTGGTAACCAATGGACTAGACTTTGGTATTCCACCCTCTTGGGAATTAAAGGTTCCCACTTGGTGGAATCTGCTGGTACACACCCCCTTGTTCATAAATGCAGAATGTGTGGCTGCTATGTGTATGACATGGTCCTCCTCCCCTGCTTACTGAATGAAGATATTTGGTAAGAAGATATTGTTGTATGATAGGTATTTTCCATGGAAAACTCCCTTTTAAAGGAAGATAAACCGGTGGCAATGAATTTCATTATTTCATTAATTTCATTAATATTCATTTCATTAATAGGAATTATGTGAGGACTTCCTTTTATGTGTCCTGCATATGCTACCAATCAGTTTCACTGAATAAAGTTCTAATATTATGGAAAAGAAAGAGAAAAAACTTCTTGATGTTCTCCACACCATTCATATTTTTAAAAACCTTGACCATGCCCCAAACTCATGCCATGCCATGTTTTTTCTAAACTCAAAAGTCCCAAGCCTTTCTTTATGGGAAGGAAAGTCGGAACTTGGATTTAAAAGGACTGATCTGGTCCTTGGTTGGTTCCAAGTATTGAGAGAAACCACCACAGAGTTAGAATTTCTTCCTTGAAGTTGTCAGTACTACAGATCAAATCATAGACAGACAACAATGTCTGGCAAGAAAATGGTACGACAAGAAAGGTCTGACTGTCCCCTACCCACACACTGAAGTTCTAATCACTCCGTCTCCCCATGGCTGCTTGTACTCATTAGGAGATGCTACTGGTTTTCAACATAGCAAATTACAGTATTATAGGATGTCTATTGACACAATTAGCACATATCGAGTTTGACCTTGTGTCTCATGATCCTGTAGCAGTCTGTAGATTAATAGGAAGTCACTATAGCAATTTTATAAGTAAAGATGCATCCCATGCTTCTTTGTAGCCATGTGGATTTGCAATCTGTCCAGCTACACAAAAAACTAAAAGTGAGACTTCTGGATTGTTAAAAGAAAGATGTGGGTGACTAATGCATTTTGGGGAGGGAATTAAAAACCTTCCCAGATTAGGATTTTTTTTTAAAAGAGGAACTAGCATCTACCTGTGAATAAATTCCAACACGTTCTCATTTCCTGTGAGTGGTGGTGAGGAATGTCTTCTTGGAAAGCTGGCAGAGTAAGCACTACCAATAAGCAAAGCCGCAAAGTCTTGTCAGACTGGGAGACAGGAGTCAAGCCCCACTATCAATTGCTGAGAAGGAGTGACAAGGAGCAGCATTTTGGAGAGTTTGTGGGAAAGGGGGACTTTTAATCGTGACACTTCTCCCTTTGTTTCGGGTAAACCTCTGGATTTCTCATGATTCTCTAAGTAACCTCACCTTTGCTGAACTTAACTTACTGGAAGAAGCAGTCATCCTCCCATTCCTAAGCCACATTTTTTAAACAAGCCTCATGTTCAAAACATTCAACTTGTGTTAACTTGACTATCTCAGAAAGTTATGAATATCTCCACTGTTATTTCAAGTACTCAACAGCTGCTCCTGTTTAAATTTCTGGTCTCTGCTCTCATACATTAAAAAAAAGCACACACCCTCAAAATCCCCCTGCAAATTGACAGCCATAAAACTGATAGGTGCAACTCATGTGCAATATATTATGAGCAGTATTATCAACTCCACAGACATCTTTCTGAGCCCTGCCCACCAAGGATAAATTCTCCTCAGCCACTGTGGCTCAGTGTGACTCACTACCATAAGGCTGAACCCATTAACTCCCTCAGCTCCATTTGCTGTGCTTTGGGAAGTTTCCGAACAGCTGCCGAGTTCCACTGCCAGATCCTGATAGGAAATATGGCCACTTTTAATTTACTTTGTAAATTAAATAGGAAGAGAACAAATGTTTAGGGTTGGTTTTTTTGTTTGCTATTTCTCAGGCATTCTTGGGTTAATTATGAAAAGGTCAAGGTTGCCTCACAGGTTGCCCTGCTAGTTATGACCAACTCCAAGAGCTGTGCTTATCTCAATCTCAAGAGCCATCGTTGTCTGAAGGCATCTCCAGGGTTGTCTAGCCAGCATAATTAAACTCCAAAGGCAAATGGAATGCTGTTACCTTCCCACCTATTTATTGATATGCTTTCAATGCTTCTTGACATGTTTTATTGACATGCTACTTATTGACATGCTTTCAAACTGCCAGGTTACCAGGAGCTGGGCAAGTGATGGGAGCTCACTCCATCATGCCATACTCAGGTCTTGAACCGCCAGTCTGTAGATCTTCATGTAGACAAGCACAGCGTCTTTAACCACTGAGCCATCACAGCCTATTAATTAGGTTAATGTGTTCATGTCCTGTGTTTCTTCAATGCTATGGAATAGTGTCCGTTCCCAATTCTAGGGATTCCATATGAACACCTTGGGAGTACACAGGGTCTGACTCCAGACCTGAAGCAAAGTAGTGCTCATCCCATGCCAGCCTGAAAAGAGCAGGGAAGACTCACTGAGCTTAGGACCCACATTGGCATAAGGAGGCCAGTGCATGTACTTACTTTGGCCTCCCCACCTTGAAAGGTGGCACAAATATGCTTTATAGCATGTTTGTGATCTTCCATGCTGGTGCAAGGAACTTACACCAACCCAAGGACACATTAGGATTGTGCCCTAAATGTTTCATATTTATTTAGCTTGATTGCATGCTGTCCTGACATGTACAAAACATGCAATTTTCTCTTGCTTTTCAGCCTGACAGTTTAAATACTGTCTTGGTACTATTTACCCTGATGATTAGTCTTTCTAGGTGCCAAAAGGGGCCAGATTTATATTGAAATAGCTAATTTTACAGGTTACACAAGCATTGCTGATCCTATGATAGTTGAATTATGTTATCTCATTTGGATGTTGTGGTGGCTGCACCAGAGGTTGGCAAACCAGGCCAAATCCTGAACCATCCTAATATTGATGACAGGAGTGATCTGAGTCAGGACTCACAGTTTCCTAAATTAGGATTCTAGGAGTTGTTCCCATTGATGAATGAGGAAGGTAGAAGGAAGTGCCACTACCTGTCACTACAATCACTAAGAGAGGGTTGGGTTGAAGCCTAGACCCCTATGGAGGCGCTTACTGCAAGGCCTCCAGTAAATTGACGTTGGCCCTAGGTATTAAAAAGATGAGTTGCCCCAGACACTTCTTTTGCTGTGTTCCCAACACTTTGTGTTGAAATGGCTTTGCATATTGGTTGCTGTTACACAAGTCCAACTCAAATGGCAACATAGACGTAGCATCTTTAGTTAGCATCCAATGCCTGTGTATCACTACAAGACATGACACTACCTTGGTATACAACAACATCTCAGTTTTTCATTACTGGAGCATAGAGTGTGATCCTCCTTTGCTTTTGCTGCCCCTTTGGTGCATATGTCAAATGCTTTTGCTGCAACTTAGTCCAATAATTAATGATCTTCACAGAAGGATTTTTCCCAATTAAAAAAGACTAGGAAGCCACTTCTGTTTCACTTAGAACTTTTACATTTACGGGTATGAGACTGAGGAGTTCGTTCATCTGGCCTCACATTTCTTTTCTTCCCCTCAACAGAAAATGAACGAAAGAGGTCACCTATTTGAAGTTATCTTCATCCAGCTGAAGAACATTGAACTTGGGAGGAAGGCACTTGTGCAATGAATAGATACTTTGAAGGAGAGAGATAGTTACATTATTTTTTGTTAGAGTAGATGTTTCTAATAAAAAGAAATGTAATTGTCTTGTAAAATGTTAAAGTTTGTCTCAGTGACACTGGAAATAACCTCTTCATTAAACAATGGCTGCACTGCACGTTTCTAGTTAATTGTAATCCATTGGCAACATTGGTTCGTATAAATCATTGTGAAGGGCAGGTGTTTGGGGCTCACTTTTGGAAGTTGCTTGATTAGGCATGTTTGGGTTCATTTTTTGAAATATCAGTAATTCACATCCATATAAAGATCCCAGGTAGGTCTGTGGGTGGCAAAAGTGGCTAAAACACTGTGCCTGTTAACCAGCAGGCCAGGGTTCGAGACCCAGGTCGGCCCCACAAGACAGGGTGAGCTCCTGTCCTCAGCCCAGCTCTGCAACGCCAGCTGGATCCAATCTTATCGGCTCTGCCTTTCCATTGGACTAATTCAGTGGTGTGGAGAGGGAGGATTTGCTGCTTGGGTAATGGCATATCCTCCATAACAATCTAACCCAGGCTTTTGTGTTTCGCATGCAGCATATGTAGCGCCGAGCACAATACATAGTCTTCCAAGACTGACGGAGACCTGCTTTTTAAAGATCCCAGGTAGACATTAGTCAAGACTAGCACTGATGTCCAAATCAGCATCACAGCATTAACGGAAGTGAAGTGCTTGTTTGGAGATTGTTCAGTCCCCTCTGCTTCCAAGACTTCTTTACATTTTTACAAAGAGGTACATATAAACAATACACACTTTGATAGCATTTACAAATGCCATATACATTTTACAAAGCCATACACACTTTGATAGCATTGAGAGCCTGGGTGTATTACAAGTTCCCAAACCATCGCAAAGTAGAAACAATGCAGAAGCTCATTAAAATCTTAGATGCATGCACACATTAGATATTCACACACCCCAACACCCACCTACCCACCTATCCACACACACACACACACACCTGATGGGGGGGGTGGAGCAGTTGCTGATGGGAAAAATGCCCCAAATGGGTGTTTGAACACCAGGAGTTTGAACACCAGTTGGCCATCTCCATCTCCTGCATCCATTTTCAAAAGACCACTCCCATTATCCCATGGAGTCTGAACTCAATCCACATCTGTGAAACCTGATACTGGGGCTGCAGTGCTGATACTGAGGTAGAATTGGATCAGTCTGCCCATCAGCAGATGTTTCTGGGAGCCATTCCCACTACAGTGATGGAGGATGATTGAGGACGCTTCTGGGAATTTCTGAAGCCAAGCCTTGGGCTCTGGACATTCCTGGGCATGTTTGCAGACATGCCAACTGATATGTTAATAAAGGTGCCATGAATTATCTTCATTTTCCAAGTGCTGTCCATTTCATTCTTATAAAGGACTTGGCAGCAGGTCAGGAAAACTAGGACCACAGAATAGGAGGAAAAGAGCAAGCATACATTATTGATCTGATATATGAATCATACAGCATTGATAATAGGCAGGTGCTTTTGTACATATTATTTATATACGTTGTTTGGGCTGAAACTGAAAATCCTTTCAGTTGTCCCAAAAGCACATATGTTTGATTTGAAAATCCTTTCTGAGAGATGAATTGACAGCCTTCTTTTTCCTTTTACCAGAACATTTCCATGCCTCCATTCTTATAACACATTCATGAAGTAGTACTAGTAGTACAAGTAGTAGTACTTGTCTGTATATCAATGAAATATGAAAAGAACTGTGAATAAAAGCAATAGAGGTAAATTCCTATTTTTAGGTAAGGTATGCAATTGGAAGAAGCTGAAAGAGGCTCAAATTATAAATTCAACTAATAAAATGTGTGAAAATTTCCACTAAGAGCTAGTGAACAAAATTTAGATGCAACTGTCATTTTCTACTATGAACTTGTTCCAGGAAATTGTAGCATCCTTGCACCCTGCCTTGTACCCCATATTTGACTTGCAGCATCACCAATTTTCTAATGCAATGCAGATGAATCATGCAACTGAATGTCAGTATTTTGGAAAAAAATATGGAAAGCTTCCTATGACTATTGCTAATATTTACACTGCTTTTTATTGAAATATAAAGTCTGACACTGAAAATCACAGGCGATGTCCTGTTCCCTGTGGAGGTTCTATGATTCAGTAATGACACAGAGGATGTCACTTTCCTGAACACATACACACATGAGGAACAGAAGGCAACTATTATTTCGTATATACTGTATCCATTTGCTAAATCTCTATGAAAGGTAGCCAAACAAAGGTATTGCTTTAAATTTGTAGTTCACCCTCCCTGTGAAACAAAGGAGATCAAGCATGATTTCTCCACCTCACTCACCTTTCCAATAACTTACAGTAATTTTACAGAAGAAAAAACTGAGATTGAAACAATCTAAATCAACATGAGTTAGAAACATAGGAGTCTGGTAACTAACTCAAGCTTATCTAGAACTCCTGGATATTTCTCATGTTGCACAATGGTACCCCAGGAGAAACAGTAAAATTTCATCATTCATAGGACAAAAATTGTATCTATGTGTTCAAAAATGGCATTTATAGCTGTTAACCTAAGATAGCCCAATCCTGAGGTATCTTACAGGTACAGTATCAGCTCTGCCACTTTTTTATCTTTAAATCAGGACATCCTATGTAGTGTCCAAGACCGCAGGAGCTGCTGCAATGGTAAGGAGTCCAAACCTGACATAAAAAGGGTACTGAAATGGTATTTTATGTGTGCAAGAGGGTGGGGTGCACGATCTCAAGTTTTTCCTTAGTGGTCTTGGACTCTAAAGGTTGGAAACCACTGCTTTTATGTGTCTTCAAAAGACACTTTTGCTCTTGCAAGCTTTGGACTTGCGATAGCTGCTTTGGTTTTTTAGTACTCTGATTTCCCTGAGGCCGTTTTTGGTTTGCATGCTATTGTATTGTTGTCAGCATCACTTTTAAACTTTATAAACTACTTTGCATATTTATTTAGCAGAAAAGTAGTGTATAATAAAAACAAATGATCTAATCATCACACAAACCATCAACAGACCTTTATTACGGAATGGGCCACACTGGATTCCTACAGTGTACTCACTAGGCACCACTGTGGATCTTGAGAGCACTCTTACCCTTCAGATGTCTTAGCCTTTTGACTCTAGTTTGCTGTGCATGGGTTCTCCCAAAACCTGGGAACTGTAGTTTGATGATGGTGCTATGAATTCTGTGTCAGAGATTTATTTCTACCCATTCCTTCCACAGAACTATAGCTCCTTGGTTTCTCTGGGATCATCAGCATCTTAGCATTATTCCCACCTACACATTTTATCCAGTGTTCTTCACTGGGGGGAAGGAAATTAACATTCCCTAACTAGAGCAGGAGTATTATGTTTCTCTTCTGAGTTCTGAGCTGCTGAGCATCATCATCCTGATCATTACCCATTACTAAATGGGGAAAAAGCACTTTTAAAGTCGATGCTTCTCTTTTATTTAATAGGGGGAAAGTAACTGGCTCTCCTCACTTTGCAGTGTCTTTTCTAGTGTCTATTAGCCTGTATTTTTCTTTTTCTGTTTGTTTGTTTGCTTCTTTGTTTTTTTGCATCTAATTTTAGACATTGTGAGTACTGGGACAGGGAGCCTTAAGTTCTTTGATTAACTCTGTAAACTGTTTTGGAAACTTTTAGTTAAAAAGTGGTATATAAATAATGGTGATGAAGATGATGATTATGATTTCAGTGCAAGCCTCTCATTCAGGGAATAATATTGCTTATATTGACTGCTTCACATCTAGCCAAATTTCTAACTTGCAGAGGTCTTCCTGGCATTGCGACCCATGTCTTGGTTAAAACCAAAAATACTAGAGTTTGATATTTTTTGGTGGGGGGGGCACAAACTGAGACACATGTGTTCGCAGTGCTTGTCCTGCCTGTTGAGGTCCAGCTCAAGGTCAACATGACAGGACGCTAGAAATCACAAGATGCAGGTTAATAAATAAGCCAGGAATCCATTCTTTCCTTGTGGGCCATCTTTCATCTTCTCTTAGAGCTAATCACAGCTGCAAAAGCCTTTGCTTTCAAAGTTGCAACTGGCACTTTACTGAAAAGGTACTTTACATAGATGTTGCACTCCTGAAAAAAAAACTATTTACTTTGTCATCTCTTCAGGACCACTGGCCGTCGACTGACTTTTTGTTTGAAATATAATAGTTGAAAGAAAACCTAACAACAAATGTGAACATAGCTGAAGTGACTCTGTAGGAAGACTTTTTCTGTAGGCACCCACACGTCTTCTGGATTTTTGCCCTCAATTAATATTGGCGGCATTGCACTATGAATGCTGTGGTTAAATGACTCTGCTGTCTGTGGTTATAGCTAGTGTTAGTTTGCTTGCTCTGGGCTGTGGATTCTGTGGTAAGATAATAGAATCTCTACTGCTAGTAATGTGTTTTATTATTCCATATGAATTCAACCAAAGTCTCAAAAACCTTGCACAGTCACCACCTCAGATTTGAGTGAAAATAATTGATTTGGTACTTTTACATATATAATGGCCACATGCCAAATATTAGGTGAAAAATCCAAAGGGTTTGTGTGTGCTATCGCCCTTCAAAACAAGGGTGTCATACCCATTTTTTGACACTCGTGAATTGCGCATTTTCCTGTGTACCCATTTTTGGATGCGAATATCTCAGAAATAAATGAAGTTTTCTGGACAAATTTTTAAATATAGAGTAACTTGGGCACAGGCTTTCTGAATCTGTCATCAGAAAAGGCCTCTCTCTTCTAGTTTTGAAGATATTGGCATCCAAAATGGGAATCCTTTCATGGGCGAAACTACTTTTCCATGGGCAAATTTACCATGTGGGCAACCAACCATGTTAACAAAACTTAAGATGCAGCATGCATTTTGTTGCCACAGCCACATTGGGGCTGAAAACTGTTTATGGAGAGAAGTTCTGATTTTTCTGCTTTTACTAAACAACAGTAACCAAAGCCATGTTCAAGGATAATGGCAAAGAACATTATGCATACAGAAGTTTAAAATACTTTCAGTACCTGATACATGGAAAAAAAGAATACCTGGGGGAAAGATATGTATTTGTTGGTCATAGGTATGGCTTTAGAATTATATTTTATTAAAAACAAAAGTCTAGTAAATAAATTAATTTCCAAGTTTTCAATATGATAAAAGGAATCAACCAATATTTTGAAAGCATATTGGAAAAATCCTCTGAGACGACTACCAGAGTGCATGCAGTAGTTTTCTTTGTTACTGAGGCTACATCGTGCAGCAAAATCTTCATTTTTTTCTTTTGTTTGGGTTTTTGTGCAGTTTCACCATTGCATGATGATAATTGTACACAGGTAGAATTAATTAGCTTATTGGAGATAAAAATGGGATTTGCAATGCAAGGCGCAGAAATCAAAGCAAAATGGTTCTGAAGCTCTGATTTCTTTGAGCCCAAGTCCCCATGCCACATCAAAGTCTGAGCCACACAATACCTGGCTGTGTTTGTAAACCAGTTTCCTAATTCAGAGCCTGCACTTTGCCACTGCTAATCTAGAGTCAAACAATGTGCTTATTATCCTATTTCACAGGATAATAAGCTAGGATAATTATCACAACTGCCAGCCAGGTGCGAACAGTAAGCCTTCCTATGCCAATTACCATGTGGTAAAACGGCTAGACTTTATTAAGTGTTTGTAGCATAGCTTGTCCAATATTGGATGATAGCTTCAGTTGTTTAAAATTTGATAATACAGAAAGAAACCACAAGTGTGCAGAGATGATGTACATGATGGCACATTTCTATGACAGGGGACTGGCCAGTGCGCACAGTCAGAATGCTATTGGTTTACAAATGTAGCTTGCAATTCAAAACCTTCAGCCAATCAAGGTGAGAGGAAGCATAATTGTTTCTAGAATTCAAATACTTTGGGAGAGAAACTCCAAAATATGGAGTTAGAATGGAGGCAATGTTCATAATGACCCATGAGATCAGGAGGCATCAGGTTGCTTCTAATTAAGTTAAAGACTGTCCAGCAAAATTTTCTACATGTAGAATGAAACTGACACCTGGCAATGTTACTACAGTCCAATTGGCCGCAACACTGACACTGACTTTAGCACTGGCGCTCAGTGTCATAAACATGACATTAAGCATCTTTACATCACTATGGGAGAAGGAGGTGTCAACACCAGGCCCATTGCTGGGAGTATTGCCAGCGGTGTGTAGCCCGTTGGCAGTGAAGGAGAACAGAGTGAAGGGGGGAATAGTCAGTGCAGACCGGAGAACTCCCATCGAGGAGTCTGATGATTTCCTTGGAGAAAGGGGGCAGAAATGATCATGGGATACAGTGGTAGCCATTTTGGCACTGCTGTTTCTCTGGGTGCTGAGAACCATAGGATTGCTTTGTTGGGCTGCAATTCTGTCTATATATTTCCAAGAGTAAGTTCCATTGACTAAACAGGGACTTATTTTTGAGTAAACAGGCATAGGATTGGGCTCTTAGAACACTTTCTATGTTAGTAAAAGGCACTGTTTTAACTGAGAGATGTATAAATTAGAAAAATTGTTCATTTTCTTCCCTTGCACCAACAAAAAAAGACAATCACAAGTATTCCATAGTATTTCATTTCTGTCTGGCATGCATGTGTAAGAATAACAAGTCATTCTTCTAGGGCTATGGTACCCTCAATCCAAACTTTGAACTTAACTTCCCAATCAGAATAAATCCTAAAAATCAGTTTTGAATTCATAATGTGATGATGCATCGGTAGTCTACAGACCAAGATTCCTTGTAAAAGCAAATGTTAGCCAAGAGGCAACAACTTTGTTACTTCACCAGAACCTGCATTTAAAGCTATAATCCCGCTTCCAGGCAGGACAAAACTATCCTTAAATGTCACTAAGTTGTAGACCTTGGAGAGTTCTTGGTTTTTCATCTACTTCCCTGGAATTCTACTTCCCTGGAATTTTATTTTCAAAATAGTTTGATTCCATTCCAGAAAATGTTCCAATTTCTTGAACGTACTAATATACCATGGCTTCAAGCATGTACACACGTTCTTTCTATCACACAGCACACTGAAATTGTCAAGGCACACCAGCAGTTTTTTGTTTTTTTTTGGTCAATTAAGAGCCCCTTCACCACCAGTGAGAGCTCATACCTCCCATTGGCACCCCCATTGGCTCTACTATTAAATTTATTTAGGAGATTTATATCTACCTTTCCCATGCTGAAGCAAGTGGCCAAGCTGGCTAACAACATTTAGCAATGCACAACGCCATAACAATGTACTTTAAAAATAAGTACATCTAAAATAACAAGGGAAATAAACAACAAGGAAAATAAAACAAAGTAGCGCATTAACAGCAGTTCACTATTTCACATTATTAAGTGAGATATGTCCCTCTCACTTGGGACAAGGACAGCACTTGAAGGAAAGGCCTTCCAGAAGACCTAAGAGTGCAAGCAGAGATTTACTGAAGGAGACAGTGTTTCAGATAGCTTGGATCCAGATCATAGGCCTTGAAAGTTAAAACTGGCATTTTGAATTGAGATCAGAAACAAATGGGCAACCAGTGCAGCTACTAAAGGAGTGGGCCAGCCAGGTCAGTTTTTTATTGTTTTAGATTGGATTGTCTTGTATGACCTTTTTCCAAATTCCTGTGGCATGCCTATGGATCGGGGTCTCCAAACGTTTAACTTCAGGGCTCCTGGACCTTTAAAGGAGGGAATTTCAGCAGGTGCAGTTTTTCAACTCACAGATCACAAGATGAAATTCCCTCTTCTACACACTTGTTAAAGGATCAGGAGCCCTGAAGTTAAATGGAGACCCCTGCTATGAACCATTTGTGGTTCACCAGTGTGCTACGGCACCATGAGTGAAAATGGCTGGTGTGAACTGGGCCTGGGAAACTGCCTGAGCAATGTGTATATGCGTAGTTTGCAAATGCATTCCCATTTCTAATCCTGTACGTGCATCATTTTGATAGAAAGTCAACCTAGTATGGACAGTTAGTTAAAAGACAGCTAGACAATCACCATAATCAAATGAATGTTATCACTGGGATGCTGCAAGGTAGTTTACTACTATCTTGCCTTGAAAAAAATCTTATTCCTGGAGGAAACCTAATTCATTGTATGGCAGCTACTAATGGGTTTTTTAAGTAACCTGAGGTGATAGAATTCATAATCGCTATCCTGCAAACTGCATTGCCTAGCATAGCCCTATGAGAAAAGCATCATTTTGCTCTTTTTTGAAGATATCAAAAGGCTTGACCGAGGTTCTTCCACCATGGATTTCAACCGCTGGTCCCTTGGTTCTAAAGCAAATAGGAGAGGAAGGGGTTTCAATTATTTCCTTTTTATAGGGGGTTAGAAAGGTTCTTGTAAATGACTGATGCAAATACTGGAAACTCGGTTAAAACAACTGGATAACAGATGGCAAAAGGAAAGTGCTTTACAGTAAAGTGTTACAGAGCAAAAGATCATTTACAAGAAGCAATTACAGAAAGAGCCCTAAGCATCCAAGATCCCATAAAAGGGTAGCTAGGGTGGAGGCACCACATTAATGGCAGATTTCTGCTCTTGAACACAAGTGAAATCTTTAATTTTTAAATTTTTCCATTTTGATTTTTTCTGCACTACTATGCCTCCTAGGAAAGTGCCCCCTTTCTCATACTACTACAGCTGTAATCCAACTAGTGCTATGGCTGTTAATAACAATAGTGGCATGGGCAATCCATGAATTTTGCATGTGGCAGGAATTCAAGGCTGCAGTGGGCATTGCCTAACTTCTGTACACTGATTTGCATTTTAACAGTGAAATGAGATGTGCAGAGCAGTTCTTAAGTAGAACACAGCTTTTTACAAGCCTTAATAGAGGAAATGGTAAAAGTCTGAAAAATTTCATATTGCTTAGGGAGGAGATATGCCATTTTTATTTTTAAAATGATTTTCCCAGCTATGTGTGCACTCTTCCACATTGCAAGCACTGACGGCAATGATGCCATGAACCATTCATCTCATTGAGGGTCTCATTTCCCTTGAGGTTAGGGGTTACTTAAATACCAAGAAATATGATGCCTGCCATAGAGATGTAAATACTTATTACAGATTAAACCGCTAAGGCAACAGACTTCCTTTGATGTCAGGGCAAGCAGAAATTGAGCCGCTGAGTTTTGATGGTGGTGGTGGTTGTGGTGGTTGGTTGCAGAGTGTGTTTTGCTTTCCAGTGTTTAGATCATTTTTCAGCCCTCCAGTCTAATTCCTTATGGGCAGATAAAGGTACTGTTGTTTTCCAGAAAGCGTTGTAGGAGCTTGTAAAATCACAGCTTTTGTGGGACAGCCGTCAGCAGCAGAATAAACTCAGACGACAATTAATAGGTAGTAATGGTGGCTAATGCTGCTGGAGAAAGCGGCTGTCTCTGAGACAAGAGTGCCTCCTTGCATGCAGAATGTCCATAGTTCACTCTTTTGCGCCTCCAGATCAGACTAGGGAAGGCCCCTTTCTACAACCTTGGAAAGATGTTTTCAGTCAGTTTAACCAACCTTGAATTAGATAGGGCGCAATCCAGAGTAACTACAGGGAGTCCTTGCTCCGATGTAAGAACAATTTGCTCTGGATTGCAATATGAATTTCCCATAGGTTTTCACTAGGTGATGCAGTAACTACGGGTACACGTAATGTCTCTTACATGCTCCTGTAGTTACTCTGGATTGTAGGGTTAGTCAGACTCAGGCTGCTTCATTATATCTCTAATATATCTTGCTCTTCCCTTGCTTTTCCCTCTTTTGGTGGAGCTCTAGCTGAGACCTACAAGTTAAAGAAACGCTTTCAAAGCAACATACCTCTTAAATTCATTCTTCTCTCCTGGACCAGGAGACATTGAGAGGACAGTTTCTCTTGTGTTTGTTTCTATGAGAAAACCTCTTTTTTCTATATCTCTACCACCCATATGCATGATCAGTCTTCTTTGGGATTTGTTTTATTCATAAATTAAAATTGCATCCCAAGCTCTCAGTCCAATGGATTCTCAGCATGCCTCACAACATTTAAAATCAAACAATTAAAAAGTGACTTTAGCTATTTTAGCATTTAAAACCATTAAACTAAATCAGTTAGAGAAAGGTAATCCATAAGCAATAAGAATTACCCCACACTGCTCACACAAATACAGGTTTGTAATGAAACATTTCCAACCACCAAAAACATGCTCCCAGAGTGTGTCTAGTTTAAACAGGCGGGATATAGCAGGCAAATTTGAATAAGGCCTTCATACTGTTGTTGTATACACAAAACTATTTGCCACCACAAGTCTTTTGTCTAGAAACTAATTAAGCACTGGACAACAAAGTATGGAAGAGATTAGCCACTTTATAATGAGCAGACAATAAATGTGGGCTGAAAAGAGACCCCAACAGCTGTATCATATAAAACATAGGGGAAGGGAGCTGAGGAGGACCACGGCAAGTTCCCAGGTGAACCTAGGCCACAGCGTCATCGTGTACCTACTCTAAGTCTTACCCGCTCATTGGGATCCCTCGCATCATTGTTGGCCCCTTAAGGGGGCCAGGTGTGACAAGAACCATGGTCCCACTGCACCCTGCGCAGAATTGAGGCAGGCACCCAGGTGTTAGCCAGAGCTGACCCTTACCAGACCCTCACCCCACACAGGACTGAGGGCAGTCATCAGGTCATCCCGCACTGGCTGCCCCAAAAGTGCATGCTAATAGAGACCCATATCACAGCTATCTCCATCCCTAGGGGTTTTGCCTTCCCTTGACTGGGAGGAGACGTGCATTCCCGAACCAGGCCAGCCAAAGTAGCACCACCCAGCCTTTGGCCAAGTGCTGGCAAAATGTTCAGAGATTTAGGAACAAAAGGCTACACCTCCCCCCATGAAGAACCCAACTGAGTAGGCTGAAAGCCAAGCACCCTCATGCATGTATAGCTCAAAAACAGGCCACCTGCATGCAGGTATAGCCAAAAACAGGCCACCAGTAATCCCAGGCAGCAGCAACCTTTTCTTGAATAAAAGAAGGGCTACAGTAAAGCTGCTCCCAAAAGCACCTGCTGCAGCCACCACCTCAGCAAAATAACAGTCCTGTAGAAAGGCTCCCCCTCCTCATCCAGGCTTTCCCTCAAAATGGTGGCCTGCTATGATGCTGCTGAGTGCGGACAAAATGGCAGCTGCCCCATTGTGCTATCTTCACAGCAAATTACAGACTCCCTCATAGCACAGGAAACAAACAGTAGCTGTTAAGGGCCACAGCTGTGATATGTAGCCCCCTCCTTGGAAGCAAATCGCCACAGCCAGCCCTCAAAACCAGGGAACAACTCCTTCTCTGAACGCTGCTGCGACTGGACTGAGCTTGTTGGATAACATACAGCCTCCTGTTCCTGAAGCCTGAAAGGGGCAACTAGGGAGGAGGCTGTGCCAAGACTGTACCAATCTCACAAAAGTGGGGGCAAGGAAAATTTGCTATAGCACAGTCATGTGCCAGCATGCTTACAGAAGAACCAATTTCATTCTGGCTGCTTTGGTCTGAAGAACCTCCGGAGGAATATTAAGAATTATAAAATTTCAAGACAACAAGCGAGACAATCTTTTTCACAGGGTGCCAGCACCGAAAAGATCCCGAGATCGATCTTCTCTCCTCTACACTCTCACAAATTAGGAAATGCAATGCTATAAAGATCTTAAAGCACAGGAGGGAATAATTAGAGGCTTTGTTCCACTGTTTGTTGTGCTCATTTTCATGCCTTTCCTAAAATAAAATGGGTGTTTTCCTCTAATTTCAGTCAACAATGTCCCAAATGGTTAATTAATATGGAACTAAGACCTTCTCAGTAACTATTTTCCTGTGCGGTTGACAGCCATTCATTGAACCTGCTCTGTGTTTGGCAAGAAGGGTCTATCTTGGTTTAAAATATACTTGTAGTACAGCAAACAGAGAGTCTAGTTCTCATGTAATATAAATCAGGTAACCGCATTTTGAACAGTTGTTCGTGGCATACTGGCCTCTTGTTCCTTGCTCTCAGCTTCTCAGATGCAGCTGTTAACTTTTTTCACCCATCCACAGAGCCAAGACCACTCGGGCTTATTACTGTTGCAACAAAGGAAATCGTATCTTCCCGTGAAAAGCAAGGTGCAGAAATCTGCTTGCCTTAGCAAATGGTCTCACAAGGGATCTTATACAAACCCTTCAATTTCATTTTTTCCCCCTGGAACATTGTCTTTCTGCTGGAGGAAAGACATTCAGAGGCCTCTCTCTTTCAATGTAAAATACGTCTTAGGGAAAAGTTCATTTTCAAAAAGGTCTGGTTGGCTTTAGGAGAAAGCTGCTTGGCTCAGTGGTGAAAGATGCTGTGCTTGTCAACTGGAATGTTGGCTGGTCAACAGTTCAACACCTGATTACCACATGAGAGAATGAGCACCCATTACTTGCCCAACTCCTGCCAATCTAGCAGTTCAAATGTATGTAAATGCAAGAAGATAAATAGGTACCATTTTGGCAGGAAGGTAACAGAGATGCCCACACATGACCACAGAGATGTATTTGGACAATGCTAGATCTTTGTTCTTGTAGCAGAGATGAGCACCCCCTTAAACGTGGTCACCATCTAGAAGGGTAACCTGTGAGGGACACCTTTACCTTTGGGAAAAAGATGATTTGGTAATGTAGTCATATATAATTGTATAT
Source organism: Cryptoblepharus egeriae (assembly GCA_030015325.1). Taxonomy (NCBI): domain Eukaryota; kingdom Metazoa; phylum Chordata; class Lepidosauria; order Squamata; family Scincidae; genus Cryptoblepharus; species Cryptoblepharus egeriae. The sequence goes on along the minus strand of JAREYC010000005.1, from coordinate 50,440,842 downwards.
TCCTGATAATTCTCTTCCGTTTTGTGAGATTATCATGTGCGTGTATATTACTATGATAGACTAGAAATGATATGGCACATTGCAAATAATGAGGGCCAAAGCAATATGCCTTCTGAAGTAGTGATGCTCCATGGAGGAAGGGAGTTGTGTGCCATTCCACACATTGCTTCACAGGCATTACTAGGGCTTGCATCACCTGGTACAAGAGCGCTTTCCATCACTACCATGATGGACCTCTTCTGGTACCAGACCATATAGCATACAAAATTACAATATAATATATACATCCCGAGTGTAGTGGCAGCACTATTAATCCCAAATAACTTTATTTATTTTAATATACAAGTATAACCTAATTATCAGCATTTTATTTTTCAGCATTGTTGTCTCAACATGAATGAGATTGGCTCTTTAAATTATAAGAGAACATAAGAACGTAAGAAGAGTCTACTCTGGATCAGGCCAAAGGCCCATCTGGTCCAGCTTCCTGTATTACACAGTGGCCCAACAGATGCCTCAGGGAGCTCATATGGTCAGATGCCTCACCTGCATCCAGGTGCCCCCCCCCCCCCCAGTGATCTGGAATTTTGTGTTTGTCCACACCTACTCACACTCCTCATAGTGAAATGGGTATCCATGGAGGTTTGCAGGAATCAAATGTAGCAGATGTTCAACCTTGCCATCTCAACCTCGTATAGAAGTACAGTATAGGTAACTTAACAAATCAGTAATCAACAAAAAAAAACCAATGGCCAACTTGATGATACACAACTGAAAAAGAGTTTTAGTATTAGTTATTATGATACGTGGAAATGAGCTGACTCATACTAACATTAAACTGGTTTTCTGTTTGTTACAACCACACTCACTGACTCTCAGAACAATCAGTATTATTGGACATTGAATTAAGAAAATCCATTTTTTGTTACATAAAAAAATTACCTTTTCTGGTTAATCAGCCATAACCAGAAATACTGTATGAAAGTACCTATCCAATGACATGTACCAGTAATATGATGGTATTATTCAGTGGTGGGATTCAAATAAATTAACAACAGGTTCTACGGTATGTCCAATTAGTAACCGGTTCTCTGAATCAGGCGCTCATTAGCAAAGGGTTCTATAGAACCTGTGAGAACCCCCTGAAGCCCACCATTGGTATTATTCATAAATACACATTTTTGAAAAGGTTTCCAAAATTTTGGCCAGTAACGGTGTCACCTGGTATGGTCCACACCTCTTCTATTCCAGAAGAGGACCTCAACCACAGGATGCAGTGAATACTCCATTGAAACAGCAGCACTAGAAAATTTGATAGGATTGGATAAGATAGGACCCTATCCAACTGAATAGGAGGACCCTGGTCCTCAGCTGAAATTCAGCTGCTTGCTCCTTTGGGCTAAGATGTGGCCAAAGTCAAGAGCAGGCTGCTAGCCTCCTGGCCAGTGGAGGAGGCAGACTTTACCCATTTCATAAGGGCAGGAAATGCAAAATTGGCCCAGCTGTCTATTTTCCCCCCTCACTTCTTGAGATCAGTTTTTGTAGCCAACCTGGATGCAGAATGCAATATACAACATTGTCATGCTTTCCAACTAATTAACTAGTATTGTAAGGGTCTTTTTTCCCTTTTTTATTCAAATCAGCCTTGAGTCCCCTAAAGCTATCAAAAATTGTTTGCCTAAGAGACCATAGGAAAAGTTTGAAAATATGCAGTAATAAAATGTCCTACGCAGTGATGTTCTAAGTTCATAAATATGTACATTTAAGCAACCCAATTGTTTTCCAGTCTGCACCATATCCCTCGCAAAATATTGGATTGGTAGCCAAAACTATGCTTTGTGGGGAAGTAAATCATTTGTAATTCGGTATTCCAGGGACTACACTGACATATACCCAGTGAAATGTGTCCTGCAGGCAGACAGACGTGAAACTTGTTCCAGGAGCACTACTGCATAGTCCACACATTTTTTGGTCATTTTATATTTTAAAGACAAGGGTGAATTCTGGGAACAGATAATCAGTCTATAAAAATATGTGAAAATGTAACATGGAAAATACATATACATCTGTACAGAAAGACACCAGGAATAATTTCCTGATCATGTTGTTTTCATCTCTCTTAAAAATGCAGATGTTATTGGATATAATATTTCTTAATTATCAAAAGACAAAATTCTGCTACCTGTAAGTACCTGCAGGCCAGATGCAGTTGGTCCCTGGACAGGGGCTGGTCATAAACACAAAGGACTGGTCCCCCCAGTACATAGGTGTTAACAGAAAATGCTTCTATTCATCTAAGTGTCCATTCCTAATCTGTTGTAAACACATAGTATACAGCACCACGGATGGAGTGTGTGCTACATGCTGTGGCAGAGGAGGAAAGGGACAACCAGATGGCCCGGGAGAGGTAAGTAAAATTGTTATTAATTGCATCTCCATAAGGCTGCCTGGCCTCCTACAGGTCTTGGCAGACTCAGGAGACTCAGGAGGTGGTTTGAGGACAGGAATGAGGGATAGGATCTCAGCATGCATAGTAGCTGCTGAAGTCCTCCCTTTTTCATGCCCAAACCACCCTTGCCTGGACCTCTCCCTGCCCTAACCTCCCCCCTACCATGCAGAGTGACTATGAGATGGTGCTGCTACACCAGTTGTAGTTTCTGTCTTGAGGTGCATAAAACCAGGGGCGTAGCTTTGGAAGTGCAAAAGGTGAACTTGCTCCTGGCTACAAGCGTTAGGGGGGCAACAAGCTGATGGTTTTAATTAATAGTTAAAATTGTGGAAAACTGGGTCTGTATGAAAGACAATACCATCATGCATATTATTGAAAGGTAATTTTATGCAGATGCAATGAAACAAACTGCACTGGAATATCTATATTCTATCAAAAGTCATGGCCAATTAACCAGAAAATGAAAACACGAAAGCCTATGGAACAAAAAAAACTTTTATCATGAAACTGATTGCTCTGAGAGCCAATGAGATATAATTCTGATATTGGGTGGAGCTAATAATATGTTAATATGAATCAGCTCTCTGTACTTATACTGTTTCATATACAGTAGTCCTTATATCATAAAACAGTTACCATGCTAGCTGGGTATAAAGGCACTTCTAAGTAGTACTGTCTTAAACAGGAGGGAAAAAATAACCATTCCTTTTTGCCCCAGCACACTAATAAGGGGCACAATTTTTATTTTTTTTTACTTTGTTAAATTTGTGTTTCCAGCTCTGTTAAAGAAAATAAAGGTATTATCATAGGTGTGAGGGTACAAGTGCCACCTAGATCCATGGATAAGTGTAATCATGGATGCCCATCTGCAGATAGAGGGGGACATCTGTATTTACAAGACACCAAGCAATATTATCCTAACCATGGTTACCCTGGATCAACCTAACAGAATGCAAACTGCCACAAACACAAAGCAAGAACTAAAAATGCATGCACAGCAGGTAACTCCATCCCCACTTACACACATACCACAATATCTGCATCATGTGATTAATAAATTATTCTAGAAGACATTCTAGTAAATACTTTACAAATTGGCAATGAGACTGAGAATAACCATAGTAATAAATTCATAGCAGAGATCTCAAAACACATGCAGAGCAGATGATTCAGAGACCAGTTATAGACTATCCCTACAATCCAGAGTAACTACGGGAGCACATAAGAGACATTTGCATTGACATAGTTACAGGACCACCTACTGAAATTTATATTGCAGTCCAGAGTAAATTATTTTTACAACGGAGCAAGGACTCCCGGTAGTTACTCTGGATTGCGCCCTCTGTTCATGAATATGCATTGTTTGGCCATAGATCTAAACCCCTAACATAAACTAACTAATACCCAACACAAATGCACTGTTTAAGGAACCCAACATTCAGATATGGCAACCTAAAATTGTTCCACTGCAAACAACTTACATTATCTGAACAGAATATACTTTTTCAGTGGAAAGGCTAGTCATTGTCTACCTCCCACCATTAAGAATTAAAATATTTTGCCTTTCAATGTAGTTGAGCCTATAGGATACAGTAGTATGGTGACCATATGCAATAAAAAGAAGACAAGGCCCTCTTCCAAGTAAAAAGTAAGACATGATAAAAAATGCTAAAAATATATATATTGCTTTCATGAGCTTAATTAAAACAATATGGCTGCAATACTAACCTCCACTTAGGCCAGCATAAGCCCCAGCACAAGTCCCATGCTGACCTGGGAATGTCACAAGAGTGCTACAAGGCACTTCTGTGCCACTGCGGGGGGACGGTGTGCAAGTGCACAGCCATGCGCTTGCCTCCCTACATCACCACAGGAAAGGGAAGAAGACCAATTAGTTGTCCTGGCCTCCGTTAGGATAGTACCCTTAATTACTTATTATTAAATTTAAAACTATTGCATATAATTTATTACAAGCAATTCATTAATTAGAAATACGTATTGCCTGCTCATAAGAAAAAGGAGGATAATGAAGACTTTTTTTCCAGGACACAAGGCTAAAATCTAGGCCATGTCCTGGAAAATGGGCATATGGTCACCCTAGTGGCATAGCTGATAATCATGTAACCTGGTTGCAAAGCTCATAATGTAGCCCCAGAAGTTATGTCATAACCGGAAGTGACATTATCCCTGGGTATTTTTAAAAGAAAATTTGGGAAAAACCTGCCACCTCCTCCTTAGCAATTCACCACCATTTGCTTTGCTTGTGGCATAGCTAAAGCAGCTATTTGTTATCTGTAATTGAAGAAAATTTTGTTTCTCCCACCCCCCCCCCTCCCGCCCCCAGCCCTACAGCAACAAGATCAAATTCAATTAAGTTAAAAAAATTGTGTTCCTTATTTGTTAGGGAAACTGTGCTGGGACAAAGAGAAATGGTTATTCTTTCCCTACTAAATATAAGAGGAGCACTACTTAGAAGTGCCTGTATTCCCAGTTAGCTTGGGATAACTTTATTATGATATATGTACTGTATATGATATATGTACTGAGAGCTGATTCATATTAACATCTTATTGGTTCCATATAGTATAAGAATTACATCTCATTGGCTCTCAGAGCCATCAGTAACATGGGAAAGTTTGAGCTAAGAAAATCCACTTTTGTTCTATTGGCTTTTGTGTTTTTCATTTTCTGGTCGTTACATTTGATAGAATATAGATATTTTAGAATATAGATATTTTAATGATAGAATATAGATATTTTAATGTGGTTTGTTAAATTGCATTCTGCATAAAATTATCTTTCCAATGATGTGTAACATGATGGTATTATCATTCATACAGACCCCATTTTTCACAATTTTATTCACTAGTATCGAGCTCAGCTTGTTCCACCCCCACCCCCCAAAAGCTTGTAGCCCAGTGAAAGTGCACCCTGTACATCCCCCTAGTTATGCCGCTGGGTCACCCTGTACAGTGGTCCCAAGTTCCTTGAGTTTCTTTTGCTCTGCCCCATGTTTAGGCATTGAAAACGTCTTTTAAACTTTATCTCTGTCACTCCCTGAAATGAAGACTTTGTTGACATGATCTGTTATCATAATTCTGTCTCTCACAACTGTCGTTTGGTGTGAAATAGGTGTAATTTCCAACTCAGACAATGATAATTGGTGAAGAGAGCAGCTATTTTACAGTCACTGCGCTCCTTTGAGGAAACCAGAAGCAACACTATTGTGGCAGGAGTGGACACGTTCATAGGCCTCTGTGTCTTAATGCAACCCCTTGTAAGAATCCGTTTTGGTTTTTCTGACTTTTCTGCAATCCTAAAGACACTTTCCTGGGAGTAAGACCCATTGCACACAATGGGGCTTACATCTGAGTAGACATGGTTAGGATTGTGCTCTTTGGCACTGAACAGCTCTTTAAAAAACTGACTTTCAGTTTTAAGGAAATGTGAAATAAATTGCACATGCTAGCTTATATTAGAAAAACAAATTGGGGGGAGGTTCAAAGAGGAGGGTGACTAGATGGTCAAATAAATATACTCAAATTTACCATATTTACTCAAAACTAATCAGGTTTACCAGATGACCAAACCTCAAAAGGAAGACAAGGTCTTGGATTCCTCTCAGCCTGGCCTTTCCGGCAGACAATGGCACGTTTGCCTATTCACCAGTAAAGCCGCGATATTGGGCACTTTCACTTTCCCATCAAGCTCTGCATATTTTTGATTTTTAATTTTTTGGCCATAATTTTGATAGGAAGGAAATATTTCAAAAATGATTGTTGCACTGGATTCTGCTCTTCAGTATAAATCCAACGACATGATGGGGTACTGCATACCATTAAAAGTTCCAAAATGAAGCCAACATGGAGGACAATGAAGCCCTTTTGGAGGGCACCCGGACAGAAGGCTAAAAAAAGAGGACAAATACAGAAAAATCTAGTCATATGATCATCCTGAATCGAAAGCACCATCGAATCTGATGTGCACCCCGATTTTGGAGACAAAGGGTGCAATCCTAAACACACTTTCCTGGGAATAACACGTATTGAGCACAGTCCAGCTTACTTCTGAGTAGACATGGTTAGGATTGCAGCCTAAATTTGGTTGAAAAGGTGATCATTAGATTCAAGTACATTCAAGTGTTTATAGTTCTTTTGTCATGTCCTACATTTTCTTTGGGTGTCCTACATTTCAGGGGGGCCTTGACCTCTTTTGCAGTTATGACATCTGTTCAGGGTGGGGAGGGAAGAACAAGATACTGGAAAATTCCTATCTAGGGTCTCTATAATGCACAGACCTTTCACCTCAAGGGTATGTTCCTTAATTTGCGCTCAGGTTGGTCTTTAAGCTCTCACAGCCAAATGAAGAAGGGGAAGTGCAGAAGAGAAGCAACCATATCCCACACTTTTGCTGAGCAAACTTCATACAGAGAGGCAAGAAAACAGATGCTTCCACAGGAAGTTCTCTATCACTCACAATTTTGCAAGCACGCACACAGCAACGGCTCCCAAAAGCTGTTTACAGAAAAGTAAATTTGAAGCAAAATTAATCTTAGAAAAGCTTGTGAAAGGTGAACTGTGGCTTTCTACCCCATGGATTTTTTTTCTTTTAAATAAATTGTTGGAGACTTAAAGAAGGCTCTGGTATGTCTGGATCCTAATTGTTTAGTTGTCTAGACAGTGATGATATTATTACCAAGTTATGTGCAGATCCTCACTTTGTCACTGTTTCCAGAGCTGCCTACATGCAGGGCTTCACTCAGTTCTGTTGACATATGCAAAAACTCCCTGGATATTTATTTTCTCTCCTTTAGGAAAAAATACTGTAGATTTGTAGGGGTTTTTTCCTTTGAAATTGATTGTATTTATATTTAAAAGTGCTGAGTGGATTTAAAACAACTGAAGGAAGGACATAAAAAGAAATAAGAGCAGAAGAGAGTCGCCGTCCTCCCTACTGATGAGAGACAGAAGGCCCTTGTGCCCTTCTGGGATGGTAGCAGTTTGTGGGAAATCTTGGCTGGCAGACCAAGCTATGAGGCTGGTCTCCCACCCAGTCCTCCTGTCTCTTGAGAGATAATAAGAGGCTGGATCTAAACACAGCCAAAAGAAAACTTCATTCTGTTCCTAGGGCTGCAGTGGCTCAGTGTTTAAAGATCCTGTGCTTGTCAACCTGAAAGTCGGCAGGTTGCTGGTTCGAGCCCTGAGTATTGCAAGATGGCATGAGCTCCCAGCTCCTGCCAAACTAGCCATTCAAAAGCATGTATAGATAAGTAGATAAATAGGTACCACTTAGTGGGAAGTAACAGTGTTCTGGTGCTTTGGTGTTTAGTCATGCTGGCCACATGACTATGGAAATGTCTTCAGACAATACTGGTTCTTCAGTCTTGTAACAGGGATGAGCACTACTCCCTACAGTAGGTAATGACTAACAGGGCAACCTGCAGGAGATACCTTTACCTGTATTGTTTGCAGAACCATTTAGGAAAGAGTTGATTTCTCAGAAGGAAATCACATGAAGAAAGACCTGGGTCCAACCCTGATAGGAGAAGATCCCTATCTGAAAAAAGTCACTGCCAGACAGTGTTGAGAAGTCAACATAAATCAGTAGTATTGCTTGGCCAGGCTGACCACCTGACCGGAATTACCCAGAGGTCTCTGGTAAAAGGAGGGGGTCCGGGCCACAGGGAAAAAACCCACCTTTACCAGAGATTAAAGGTGCATTCCAGGGGCATTCCAGGGGCAGCGATTTTGAAATTGTGCTTGCATACAGCTGCGCATGCTGCTCTAGGTCTTCCCAGAGCAGGAAAGAGTGAGGTGGGCCAGGAGGAAACTTCTCCTCCCATCTTGTGGCCAGCTAGGGCACTCACAGCAGCCACAGAAGCAGCAGCAGCAGCCTCTGCTCTTCTGGGAGCCTCTGCTGCCTGTTGCTCAGCCAGCCTCACTCCTCTGCTTGCCACCCATCCGCAGCCTGCCTAGACTGGCATCCTTTGCTTAAAGCCACTGCTGCACTGCTCGCCCAGCCCGACAGCCCCCCAGCAGAGCCACGGCCAACCACCTGTCTCCCCTGCGCCTGCTCTTCCTCTTCCTCCTCCTCGCCCGTTGGCCTGTCTTCCCTGCTCCCACTCTTCCTCCTCCTCCTCCTCATTGGCTGGTCTGGCTCCCATGCACCCTCTCTTCCTCTTCCACACTGGCTTCCCTGCACCCATTCTTCCTCCTCCTCCTTGCCAGCTGGCCCGACTCCCCTGCGATCACTTTTCTTCCTTCTCCTCCTGCTTGATGGCTGGCCTGGCTTTCATATGGCCGCTTCACTTTCACCCAAGCCTCACTGGTCAGCTCCACTGCTACCAGCCACCCAGGTTAAGTGCTCCCCACCCAGATCAGCACCCAACCCCTCCCCCACCAGATCAGCACCCATCCCCTCCCACCTCCAAATCAGCACCCATCCTCTCCCACACCAATACTTGCAAGTCACAGGTTCTGGTGCTGCTAACTGCTTTGAGGGGATCTTACATGTCTGGGTCAGAATCATGCATGTTAAAAGGTTTTCAGTTTTAAAAGTGTTGAAATTAAATACAGGAAACCAACGTGAGAATTTTTGCTTTAACATGTCCTACAATTTTTTAAAAACCGGGTAGGAATTTTGGAGAGCTTGGGGGGAATTTTAGGTTTGGCATTTGGTCGCCCTGTGACTATCAGGTAGCTCTATATGTACCAAGTGAGGGAATTACTGTGAAGTAAGAGATGTTCTGGAAAACAGAACAGATGGAAATTCAGGTGACCAATAGCACAGTTCTAATAAGCATGTTCACTTTAAACAAAGTCTCATGGTTTTCAGTGAAACTTTCTCCCTGATAATTGTATTTCAAACTATGACTTGAGCGTAGAAAAGGGCTGCAGAAGAGGCATACAGAAAAACACAGAAATGTTAAAAGTAATAATATGCTTGTTCCTGCCTGCTTCTTATTTAAGTTTTAATGCTAACAGCCCAATAAGCCCAAAAGTAAAACAAATCAAACTTACTAAAAATAAAAGATAAGGTCATTAATGATGAAGATATCAGCTTTAGGATTTTTGCATATAGAAAAACATTGTCTTTCTCTTTATGATAAGCAGAAAACAGAACTTGATATTTTTTCTTTATACTTTAGTAGCAAAAAAAGGTCTTTGGGGCTTTTTAATTTCAATAATTAGCCATAATAGAAGCATGAAGTCACATCCTGTTCAAAGCTTAGGGTCTTGAGATGTTTTTCACTCTACTTCATTAATAGGCCCCATATTTTCATATGAGATTTTTCCCCCTTAGTTTCATTTCCCTTTGTTGTTTCCTTCTTTTTTACAACAAGCACGCATGATGTGTTAACTTGATATTTGCAGAGTAGAGGCACATGCCTTTGCGATTCCTAATTCTCCTCTCAGCAGGCTCGAATATTTTATGTAGTTGCCAGAAGGGTGAGGCAATGCCTCCACCCACCTCCTTCATTTTAAAGCTATATAAATAAAAAGGAGGCATGACAAACATCAGCAATAGAACATGTTAGTACATTTCTGCACACTATGGTACAGACAATTAAAGCAACTTAGCAAGGTATATGAGTAAGACTTTAAAGACAATGTAGATTGGTGCTGAGGTCATACAATTGAATGTCTATTTACGCAGGATGCTAAAAAAATAATGAAAAGTTTTTGCTTATGAAAAAATAGCAACATTTCCCTTAGGCTAGTATTTAAATACTGTGGTAGAAATCAATTGGGTGTTGTGTGACAAAGCAATGCCCTGTAGACAACCATGTATGCAAAGGTATTCATTCACTATAATTCATTTTTTACAGTGGTTTATTTTGTGGTTATGCTTACTCAGCTTCAAAGCAAGGAGGACAATTTGGTGTCTTTGACCTTTCATTGGCCTTGCTTTTTAAAATACTGGAAAACTTTTGCAAGATAAAGCATGAGCGTTCAAATTAGTAATACATAAAAGCTGATTTGTTGAAGATTATATATTTAAAAAATAAGAAATGGCAATGTATGCTGCTTAAATTTGGGAAATCCAACAGTACAAATCAGAGAACTGTAGAAGTTGGAACAGCTCAGGTCATAGAGGTTTGTGTGTTGTTATCCACTGGGGTTCCATTTCTGAATCCTCAGTGTATAAAAGAAATCAGTGGATACCAAATCAGTGGAAACATGGCTTTAAAATCCTACTTCTAGGTTGATCCTCCATTGTCAGCTCAGAATGCATTGGTATAGATGCTATACTACATTCAGCCACTAGATGGGGTGAAACTATTCCATTTAATTCCATTATTCACCACCATCTAGTGGCTGAATGAGGTATAACATCTATACTGATGCATTCTGAATAATGGAATGGACTTTTGGAATAAGACTTTAGGAAGTGGATAAATTATATTTGTATAAATTATAATTGTTTAAATTATATTTATCTCCCAGAAACTTGCAGTCAGGGTGGTGTAACAGCACAAAGCAGAAAATAGTATTTTGACAGTTTTTTCTTGTTACAAGGCATTTAAAAGTAGACCACAATATCAGTGGTGATTCAAATGAATAGATGCCAAATCAATGGATACCAATGTTCCCTCAGTAATTCTTAGTGTATTGCATCATATTGATATTATTTTACAGCTTACTATTTAGTATGTACCCCAAAGCAATGCTGAAAGAATTGTTATTTGAAAAAAAAATGTTTAGTGAATTCTGCTCCACAATGATAGGAAGAGCTGGCATAAAAAAAACAAAAAAATACAATCGTTATAAACTCTTGGCCACTACAAAACAGTTATTCCTGTGGTAACATTTTGAACACCTCCTTTTTAAAACCCAAAAAGTCAGAAATATTCCAAAGCCCCACTTTCATGGTCAGTATTCAGATTAAAAATCAAGATCAAGGGAACATTTGCTTTTCTGCTCCATGAGAGCTTTCTGTTATCCCTGAGCTTGCCTTAGGATTATGGCCAGGGTGACCACATAGAGGGAGGACAGAGTGCCTTTACCTTTAACCACTGCATAGAAATGGGAATTGAGGTAGGTTTAGCTCATCATAGAAGGGTTTAAAAAGCAGCACCTGCCTCAATTCCCTCTTCTATGCAATAGTCAATGGTGCAGGCATTCTGTTCTTCATTCTATATGGTCACCCTGTTTGTGGCTGCATTATTGGAGTCAGACTTCAGTAGTTAGAAAAAAATAAAATTTAAAAGACAGAATAGCAAAGGCAACTGTAAGTACTATAAATGCCAAGTACTGTTGATGTGGGATGGTCAAAGCATTAGGGTTAAAAATTTGTGGTTTTTTTCCTAAAATCTTGATCCAAACCCATTTATTTGGCACTTCATTGGGAAACAGTTCCAACATTTCTTTTGGAGATGCTCATTATGTAGGATGACATGCTTTTTCCATTGTTTGTAAAAGCTAGATTACTAGTTCAGGATAGCCATTCCATTATAAGACCTGCAACACAACTGTTTCATGCTTTTTCAGTGTCATAACTATAAATCTATTCATACAGGGCTTCCGTTTTTTTCCTGGTCAAAACACTGCCCGTTCCCCTAAAAGTTTTATACTGAATGCTTCTAAGATTATTATGGATACGTACAGGGAGATGAAGTTACTCTCCTCTTCCATCTGCCTGGCAGGCAACACAACACAGCTTAGTAAAATACACAGCCTGTGTTGCAACCAAGGGCTTTTCCGCTGTGTCAAAAGGGATGCATATATCACCCTCCCCTTTGTGCACAACATGCTTAAAGCATGTTTTCATTCCACGGAGCAGCTTCCCACTGTCACCACAAACTGTGGCTTTTTATTTGTCAATGACGGCCTCTTGGACTATAATTACAGCGCGTAGGATTTTCTCCCTCTCAACGCCAATGTTATTATACTCTATTGGTTTGTGGTTTCCCAGCTGAAACTTTAGCTACCTACTGCTTAAAAGTCACACATTATAATGAAGCACATTTATCATCCATTGCTTACATTTGTGGGCTAAGGCATATAATAATAAGCATGGCAAAATGAACATCAATATTTTTGAGTCACTTTTTTGTTTGGCCTCCCACCAGTGAAAGTTAACTGTGTAAAAAACAATCACTGATTTCCTGTCTGCCATTTTTATAAATCCTGGGTTCTGTCTGTACATACCAGAAGACAAAAAATATACACAGAAATTAAAAATACACTTGTCCTTCATTAACTTCGGGTGATTTTAGGCATCCAAATTTGCACCAGCTAAAGGCCTGACATAGGTCCAAGAAGGCCCACTGCAGAGCTGTAAGCTTTAGAGAAGAAAGGGTATTTAAAGGAAACACACTTTCAGTGTGATATCATCAATGGTGGTGGTGGTAAGACTGGGCAGTAAAATCTTTTTAATAGGAGGGCAGCAACACTAGAACATGTCTGCAGTTTTCTCATTAACTGTGCTATATGACACAAGGACAAATCTTGCTTTTTTCTTTGTCTCCTATAAACCTTGATGCATCTTGAACATGGAGGGGGAACTTGAACATGGAGGGGTAATTTATTTATTTTAGAGTTTTATAACCCACCTTCCCCATGCTATAGCAAATGCCCAAGGCAGCTTACAAAACCTTTATCCTGTTGCCCTCACAACAACCTTGCAAGTTAGGCAATTGTTCTATGGGCAGCTCATAAAACTCTTTTCTTCCAGATGGAACCTTTCATGTTGTGGACATCAACATCAGGGAATGACCTCCAAGCTTCTAGGAAGTCCACGTTTCAGGTGGGCCAAACTATATAACACATAAACATGTAATGGATGGAGAACCTTGACTTCAGCTGCTTGTTGCTGGGATGGCTAGACCAAAACATTCCCAAGAATACAGTTTCATAACCAAGATACCTCTCAGACAGCACCATACAAAGAAAAAAATCAGAACTATGCATGTACTGCATTAGTCATGCATAATTTTGCCCATATCCCATGACAATCATTTCCCATTTGCGAAGGCTTCCAAAATAAGGCAGTAGGTTCAATGTTATGCACAGACGTTCTTGCGTTACATGCCTTGCCTAGTCCCAATACAGTGACTGCCAGTTTTTGAAAATCTAGCCCATGCTGTTTAAATACCTTAAATGGCATCTGCTCTGCCAATGCAATGTCTCGTATTTGAGGTTTGGCACTCAGAAGCTATCTCTCCCTCTGGAACAATGGTGCCTGCTGGTGTCACAGCTGTAGCCAGCTCAAGTTAGACCAGAGTTCTTGTGGGTTCTATAAAATCAACCAGAAGGCCAAATAGGAGACAAAGCCTTTTGGCTGATGGGGTCCAGTCCCTGAGGACAGAGCAACTGATCTCATCTCTTGTTCTGCTCAAAAGAAACAGATGTGAATTGACAAGATAGCAGTCCTTCAAGAACTTGCTAAACTTTGCCACACTGTCAAAAGCTTGTTCTGTTCTAAATAACATCTAAAATTGTTCAATTGACTTGCACTTGTTCAGCAGTATTTCAAAATCAGTGGTCACAGAAAAAAAATAGACAGAAATGTCTTGAGTCTTCTCAAGCTGCCATCGTTAGCAAACAGGAGAATAGCTATACTCCTCTGATTAAAAGCAAAACACATTAAAGAAAATGTGGCTGTAATCCTATCACACTTATTTGAAGGAATTCTCTCTGAATTCAGTGGGTTTTGGAGAAAACAAGCATAGATGTACCCAAGAGGATTTGCCTTTGTTCACATCCACAGCAGACCAGTACAAAGACTGATTTTTAAAAAAAATATATTTATTAGATTATTAATAGTCATTACCAGTGTCAAGTTCTGGGAACCTCAGAACAATATCCTGAACTGTTCCACAGACTCTCTCCAACTTCTCCTAATATTGTATTGGATATTACCATTACCGCTGATAATGAGGACAGCCTGGCCAGGTGGGTCCTTTGGTGGGTGTGGATCTTCATCTACATCCCAACTTTAGTGACATGGAACCTGGGACAGAGACAGTGTCATGTGGCATCATCACGTGACTTCTGGGTTCATGCCTGAACAGCACACTTTGCACATGGTGCAGTTGGCCATGGGCACAGTGCCACAGTTCATTCTAGTTTAGGGCTGTCCAAACCCAGCCCTGGGTCCAGATGCAGCTCTTCGCAAGCCTCCATGTGGTCCTCAGTAAACCCCATCCATCTGGTCCTTGGACAAGCCCTGTAATCCTCTGGAGGTGACTGATGTTCTGTTCCCCAAACTTCCAAAGTTTATTTTGAGGACTGGAGAGGCTGTACAAACCTCCCTGCTCTGTATATGAAAGTGCTTATGAACTGGTTTGAAGATCTCTCGCTGTCTTTGTGTTAAAAGTGTTAATGAACTGATTTGAATTCATTCATTCATAAGTTCCATTTCTAATATGTTCATTTATGTAAATTTATTCAAATTTGAAATGTAAATCAATTTTTTTTCATCCAGCTCCCAAGAGTGTTTTGGCCCTCCTGCCAAAACTTTGGACACCCTTGTTCTATAGAGTAGGATGCCCCATGTAAGGGATATGACACCACAAAATGTTTCACATTAGACACTGCAGCTCCTAAGGCTGGACCTGTATTGCCCAGACAGCAGAACATGAGATTGGCTACATGATGATGTGCAACCAAAAGGCCAAACATAGATATGGACAATTTAACAGTAGACATGTAGTCCCAGCCTTTTGCTAACATAAGTTTGGACAGGGAAAAATAAGCATTTATTTGATTTTATACTGAATCTACCATGGTGAGAGGAGAAAAGTAAAATGACACTCTTGATTCAGAATGAGCAGGCAGAGTTTCCAAGCTCAGTCTCCTTGCTTCATCAGCTGTATAAGATGCCAGAAACTTGATCCCAAAAACCACTCAAGACTGAACTCCTAAGGAATGCCTTTCATCCCAATCATAGCTTCAATGGGATGGCTTGTTTACAGTCTGAAATCACTCTACTGTTTCCCCTGTCTGTTCAACTTACGAAAGAGCCTGACCTGTCATACATTTTTTTTGTGCTAACTGCCACTGTAAAAAGAACGATCCACAACTTGTTATGTATAACCTGCTCCTATACCAGGCAAAAGTTTTTCAAAGAGAAAAGGATGATCTGCGCTACTTATCATGCTTCAGATTGCTTCCTTTTAAAGTGACAGCTGCCACTTTACCAGAGATCTAAAACACAACTCTTAGGGTGGCGCACAAGATAATCCAAGCTATTAACTCCTTTCTCTAACTTAAACACACAAATAATGTCTAATATTCAGCACCACAAGATCTGGTGATGAGCACTAGCTTAGATTGGCTTTAAAAAAAGAATCATACCAAATTATACCAAATTCATGGATAGACTACACCACAGTCAATACATACCTTCAACTAAGCTGGTAGTGCTGCTTCTCCTACTTCCACCAACTTAACTTGTCCTCATGTAGCACACACCTCTGGCCTTATCACTTGCCCACTTGGGGCAGCTTGCCCCCTTCCTCTACTTGCTATGCCACTGGTAATGCAGTTGAGGCAAGTAGGTTGATAGAGATGGGTGACACCTATCGATCTGCTGCCCTAGGTGACAAAATCAGTTGACCTCATTGATGGGCCATCACTGTCACAACTTTCATTACCATCATATTCAAGCTTGCAAGACAGTAGGGACTGACACTATCTTAGCATCAATGCTGGTCAATGGAAGCATGTAGTCTGACCATGTTGTCTGATCCTAGCATTCACCCTTTGCCACATATACAGAATGAGTCTGCAAAGCAAGAGACATTCATACTTTACTTGTGTGACAAACATTTGAGCTGGGAAATAATAATCAGTAAATTAAAATAAAATTTGGATAAAGGAGGTGGTTCTGTGGTGCTGTTTTAAACTGTAGCATGAAAAGGTCTACTTGATATCACTTACAAATTCTCTGATTACATTGATCCTTTTCTTTGATTTGTAGCATACTAGCGAAATGTATCCATGTTGCGGGAGTAAAATATCCCCCTGTGTGCAGTCGTCCATTGCGCATCAACCCCCCATGCGCAACATTTCCCCATGTGCAACATCCCCCATGTGCAACATCTCCCCAACCGCAACATCCCCATCTGCAACTTCTCCCAATGCTCATCAACCCCCCAAGCACATTAAAGCCCCATGCGCAACATCTACCTTGCACATCAAACCCCCATGCACATTGTCCCCATGCGCATCTTCCCCCATTCACATCATCCCTCGTGCGCATCATCCCCCCATGCGCATCATCTCCCCATGCGCATCATCCCCTCATACGCACCCTCCCTCCCACTGCATCAGGCACCAAATTGGCTGGATGTCAATATGTCAGTCTTCCATGTTTAGTATAGAACAAAAACATGTTGCACCCCTTTTCAGCCCCTTAAGTGTTAAATTTCTCAACATCAGTTCTTGGTTGGTGTTGATGTCAGGAAGGAACACCCCCTCCCCAAATTACATGCTTCTAGGCAAGAGGCACTCTTTCAAGTGGGTGTTCCTCTTTTATTTAGCAGGAGGAGAGTAACTGGCCCTCCACACCCCAGCAATGTCTGTTCTAGTGGCTTCTGCTGGTGTTCTTTTTTGCATTTTAGATTGTGAGCCCTTTTGGGACAGGGACCCATTAGCTATTAATTAGCTATTATTATTTTTCTATTTTCTTTGTAAACCGCTTTGTGAACTTGTTAGTTGAAAAGCGGTATATAAATACTGTAGATAGATAGACTCAGTAGTTTTGGCTGGGTGTTGATGAGTTAGTCAGTGAGTGAGTCAGTGAGTAAGTCAATGATTTAGGGCACAATCCAGAGTAACTACGGGGAGTCCTTGCTCCGACGTAAGAACAATTTACTCTGGATTGCAATATGAATTTCCCATAGGTTTTCACTAGGTGGTGCAGTAACTACGAGTGCACGTAATGTCTCTTACATGCCCCTGTAGTTACTCTGGATTGTAGGGCTAGTCAGTGACTTTTCAATATTATATATATATATATATATATATATATATATATATATATATATATATATATATATATATATATATATATATATATGTAGATTAACAATGACAAAAACAATTTAAACTTTAAAAAAATGCTGTAAAAAAGTCAATATCCTGAATATGAAAATGATATTCTTTAGCTAACTCCTGTAGTACAATGTTTAGTGAAACTTCAATTGCTTAAACTAAGAAAAAAGAAAAATATATATATAATTTTTCTGGGTAGCATAGGGTGGGAATGCGGAGTGGTCTATTTTTAAAAAATACATCAGTCTAATATAAATATAAGATGGCAGATATTGTTTCAAATTTCAGTCCAGTATTTATGTATGTGTGCGTGCGTTTGTATGTGTGTGTGTGTTTAAAGCCTTTTGTATTTACAAGTGTGTTTTCATAGCTTGAGCTGTTGGGGAGATTAACCCTGCTCCTTTACATTAAAATATTATAGTAATTAACAGTGAAAAGAGCTATAGTTGTTTTACCAGAAATGAGTCATTGTCTAACACTTCCAAAAGAGTGTGTGGGAGGCAGGGACCTAGACACTATTGTGATCTAGGAAGATGTCTGTAACAACCAACACTTTTACTAATGAGACCTCAGAAATGTCTTGATTATCTTCTCTAATTGCTGTGAATAATTGGAGGACTTTGTGGCCCGCTCAGAGAATGGGCATTTCAAAAATGCTAATCTGCAAATTATGTGAATACCACTCTAATTGGATTTTTGTAGACTTTTTAAATAAATGACTAGCACAATTCAATAACTGGCCAGAGACATTGATTATCAGAAAGCTGACGTTAGAGTGGCAGTCTATCACGGCTAGCGCAAAGGGCTACATTAAAAGTAGTTTGTCATGTTCTTCTGAAGACCTAGCATGGGATTAGAGAGTTTTTATTTCTAATTAAAAAACTCTTTTGCTTACACTTATTCCTGGCATAGGCAGTTCCATAGATCATTTCAAATTGTTCTTCATAGCTATTCCTTATTCCAGCTCACCTGAGTCAAGGTAAAAATGTCTTATTTGATGAGAAACTGTTGTTTCTTGACTTTTGTTGTCTTGTGTATAATTACAAGCACTAAAACAACATCATTTTTTATAAAGGAAAAACAGTTTGGATGAGGGTTTTCATAGTGAACCTTCTCAGAGGCACATTATAATGGGGCTGAATAACTAGTTTGTGAGGGTTGCTTTGGGGCAGCAAGACTTCTACTGTCTCCACCTGCCCGCTCTATATTGAAGCCAAGGGCCCTAACCATCACAGCTTTCATTTTGTAGTAGCCATTACTTGAATGAGGGCACAATCTTAACTAATTTAAGCTGGCATAACTCCACTGTGTCCCCATTCCTGTGGTGGTGTGAGGAAGTCAGTGCATGTCTGTGCACTGACCTAACCCCTTCCCCGGAGTGTTACAGAAGTGCATTACAGCACTTTTGCAACATCCCCAGGCCAGCTCGGGACTTCTACTGGGACTTGTGCTAGCCTAACTGGGACTTAGGATTGCAGCCTCAAAGAAATCTTCAATATAGGCTGCAAAGTGATAAATTGATTTCACAAATTCACAGGTCCAATCTTGGAAATAATTTTGTGATCAATAATAATGTTTGCTTGTGAATCATAGAATCATAGAGTTGGAAGGGACCTAGCAGGTCATCTAGTCCAACCCCCTGCCTGCAGCAGGAAATCCTCCTAGAGCATCCCCAACAGGTGCTTGTCAAGCCTCTGCTTAAAGATATCTAATGAGGGAGAGTCCACCACCTCCCTTGGCAATCTGTTCCACTGCCGAACCGCCCAAACCATCAGGAATTTTTTCCGGATATCCAACCGGAATCTCTTCTCTTGCAGTTTGTACCCATTGGTTCTAGTTCTGCTTTCAGAAGCAGCTATGAACAAATGAGCCCCTTCCTCTCTATGACAGCCCTTCAGGTATCTGAAGAGGGCAATCATGTCTCCTCTCAGCCTCCTCTTCTCCAAGCTGAACATCCCAAGTTCCCCCAACCTTTCCTCATAGGGTTTCCCTTCCATCCCACTGATCATTCTTGTTGCTCTCCTCTGGCTCCAGCTTGGCTGCATCTTTCTTCAAGTGAGGTGCCCAAAACTGAACACAGTACTCAAGGTGAGGTCTGACCAATGCAGAATAAAGAGGAACTAGAACTTCTTGTGACTTGGAAGCTACAGTCCTCTTAATGCAGCCTAAAATGGCAGCCTAAATGTGGTAGTACAAAGATCTCCTGTTCTTAATATTTATTCTCTTGAGTTTCGTGGTAAGGGTTTTAGGTGAGAAAATTTCCCCAGTTTATTGTTCCCACCCAGTTCTGGAGTTTCCAAAGTCTGAATTTCCTCAATCTATTTGCTGTCTGATCACTTCATGCCTACACAGTGTTGTCATCGGAGAGGTCATCTGAATGATCCTGCAATCTTAAGTGCACTTGGTTCACATAATCTACTTGGCTTTCACTTAGCAGAAGCTGGAGGAAGGTTTGTTGCTCACCTTTAGTCTGTTGACCTTCTGCTCTTGCTCATACGAGTTTCCTCATGTGAGAAACCTCTTCTTGCAAACAGGTAAATAATTATTGTACAGAGCTCAGACTGTAATTGAAATGAGGGCCAAACAAGCCCTAAATTGAGAGAACAGCAATGGCTAGAAAACTGGTGCCTTATACATGCCAGAAAATATGAAATAAGCAACCATTTAAACCATATACCCTACAATCCAGAGTAACTATGGGAGCACATAAGAGACATTACGTGTACCCGTAGTTACTGTACCACCTAGTGAAAACTTATGGGAAATTCATATTGCAATCCAGAGCAAATTGTTCTTACACCGGAGCAAGGACTCCCCGTAGTTACTCTGGATTGCTCCCTTAGGCAGGACAATTTTACGTAGGTAATTTATGAGTTCACGGTGCCAAACTGTAATGTTTAAAAAAGTTATTTCCTGTGTGAAGGTGGGCAAGCTAATGAAGCATTCAGTCTGGCTTCATCTCCAAAACCTCTCTGGGTCTTGGCTGTGTTCCCACAAAGGAAGGAATGTCAGGGTAGAGCTGTGGCAGTCAGAATTGTCTAGCATGATTTCCTGGTGGTCACAGTGACCTTAAGTATGAAATGTTATATATTTTCCTTTTTTCCTTTTTTTCCACACTGCCATTATCAGCTTCAGTGTTTTGGTTGATACTTTGCCTCAAAGAATGAAGACAGATCCTTGGCTGGTTGCTATATTAAACTGTAGTGTCAAGTGCTGTTGCATGTCTAGATAGAGCATTAATGCTTAGATACAATATAAGACACATCTTTCATCAAAGTCTATGATTCAGACAGGCAGAAAGAATGAACCTGTCCTCCCCCACAACAGGTAAACCATGGTTGAACTCTCACTGGTGTATATACCTGCATGATGAGGCATGTTTTGAATTACATAAGATTAAGTGATATCTCTTTTTCCAGACAGCCCTGGTGAGAAATCTACACATGACAGCAGGTTATATTTCAATTTCTTTGAAGTATTAGCTGCAAAATTCTGATCTGTGTCCTCATCACAGCAACTTTGGAAAGCTGTTGCTTTGGTCAGGCACCACTTTTTGTTAGAGTGGTAAAGATCATGCTCTGGTTTCAGGTGCTTGGATTTCTTTGGAGAAATAAGCTGTATAAAAAGCACCCTACAGAGTCTATCTAATAACGGTAACTGGTTATTTTAAACATGTTCATATGCATGCACATGTGCACGCACACATACTGTGAGATGGCTTGAAGGTGATGTACGTACATTACCTTTTAGGATAAAACTCAAAGGTCAGGATTTTTTAAAGAGGGTAAAACATTACAGTCTAGTCAAAGACTGCAATCCTGTACATGCTTACTTGGGAGTAGATTTCATTGATATAAAATGGATTTCTGAGCAGGCATGCTTGAAAGCTATGCCTGACACCTAGGAAAGTCTCATTGATTTTAATGGCTGGGTTTTAAGCACACAGAGGCTGCAATCCTAACCCCAGTTAGGCTGGCATAAGTTCCTATATATGTCCCATGCTGGCTTGAAAGTGAAACAAAAATGCTATAAGGCCATTCCTGGGAGAGTTAGGACAGTGCATAGACATGCTCCTGCCTACTTACACCACTGTGGTAATGGGGAGACTAGTGAGTTGTGCCAGCATCTTGATGCACATCACCTAATCTATTGTGTCAGTTTTTTGACCCACCAAAATTTTGGTCATGACCCACTGGTGCTCCTGGAGAGGAGTCCAAATGCATTTCCAGGCCTCTGAAAGCCTAAGTGAACCTTCTGCCTCGTCTTCAGAGTCATTCACAGCTGCAAAAGCAAAGCAGAGGTTCTTGTCCACTTTGCTTTGCAGCCTCAACTGGTTCTGCAGGCAAGGGTGAGGGACAGCTTTTCAGGAGACTGAAGAACTCCTTCCAGGAACACCAATGCACTGGAGTGTCTTGGACCCACTGCTATACACACTTACTTGGGAGTAGGTCCTATTGAGATCAATATATCTACTTATTTCTAAGTAGACATGCATAGGATTTTGCTGTAATTCTCTCATTCTAATTAATGGGATTCAGAAAGTATTTTACATTAATTTATATTTAATTTATTTGTAATCACATCATTTTAGTACTATTTTTAATCACAAATACTTTCAGGAAGTATATTAACTGCCTTGATAATAACTTCATTTCAGCCACGGCTGCTTTAAGAAATACAAAATACATGAATGGATCCAAGTTCTCCATCTGAGATTATTACCAAGCAAAACAAGTGAATGGGTAGTTAGTTGCCTGTCTTGCAAGAGTGACAGCATGTCAGCTGAGCCACCAAGTGTATTCATGGTTGTGATAATGTTGGCCTTCACCAGTTGGAGGAGTTTATTGCTAGTTTAAAGCTACTGGGGTTGATAAAACCTCTCATTTGGCTTCTTTTGTTCTCTCATTGTTTCTGCCTGCATGTAACAATGGTTGCAGTTCCCTCTTTGTTCCAGTAAAGTTCTTAACAAAAGTCAGTTTACTATGTGTGGGATTGTTTTACTCCATAGCTTGGTTATTAGCACATGGAAAAATCAATTTCCTGAATCTGTTTTCACGTACTGATGTTAATGCCAGGATTCTGCCACAGCTGACAATATAGGATAATATACAGATGATATAGGTAATATACCTTCAGTATAACAAAGAGCAGGAATTGCTTTCTGAATTATTTGACAAAGACATGATTAAGTACCTGAATTTGTTGAAGACATGCGTTTCATATGTCTGAAAATGTAACACTTCTATCTCCTAGAAGTGGTGTGCAAGCAACCTTCCAATGGTTTTCTGGAGGTTTGGCTCATGCTTACCAACTGTGGGATATGATTACACATATTCAGGCACCTGGATTGTATACTGTTCCTGTAAAAGTAACTTCTGAAGTAGCATTAAGGCTAACCAAAAATAGCACTAATAAAATTAAATCCTTTTCTAGATTTGAAAAATCTCTGATGTTTTACAGATTAGAAATAAAAAAATAAATAGATGCCATTTGTATATGGACAATAGTAGAGAAATGCATTTTATCTGGAATCACATTGTAGTCCGAAATCACCATGTCTTCAGCATCATTTTGGAAAGAGCCCTAAATGAATGAAGCATGGGCCCTCTGAAGCAGTGTCGTAGTTAGAGTGGATGGAGGGGGGTGCTCCACCCCAGGTACCACCCATGGGTGGGTGACACTCTGGAGGGTGAACATCATAATAACATGAAGGAATGAAGCAACCCTATCATGATATATAACATTTGATTTGTATTGAAGAGCAGAATCCAATACAAAAATCTGTTTTTTGAATATCTCCTTTCTGTCAAAAGTTATTGCCAAAAAACTAAAAACAAAAAAAAATGCACTAAGCTGTATGGGAAAATGAAAGTGCCCCAAATCGCACCTTTCCCACAAGTAGGTAAATGTGCCATACTCCATTGGAAAGGGCAAGCTAAGAGGAATCCAAGAACAGCAAAATGGTCCTGATTCAATGAATGCAGCCGCCAAAATTACCCCAGAATATGTTCCTTTTAATTGCATTGACCCTATATAAATGGAAATGGATCCATATCATGCCTTGAGAGTAGGCCAACTTGCCTTAGATCAGGCTAAGAGGAAGCAGGATGCAGCCCCACCATTCAACCCAGAAGGAAGTCCCTGCTCCAGGTTCACCTGAATTGAGCTCTATGGAAGGTGGAAATGAACTGCATAGTCGTGTTCACAACTATGTAGCAAATAAGCAACGATGCAACACTGCTCCAATTCAGGTAAGGCTCAGAGGAATGCAGGTCCCCCAGGATGCTCCTGATTCAGCAGAAGTGTAGCTCAGACAGTACTCCAGAAGGTAGCCTCACCTCTCCTCCCCCCCAGGCTTACTCATGGGAGGACTGACATGCTTATTGATTTTTTTTGTAATTGTAGGAGGTGTTGTTGCAGGCAGGCTATAAGACAGAATTCATTTGGAGAAGGGTGACCACATGTTCTCTTTTTCCAGGACTTGTCCTCTTTTTTAGCCTTGTGACCTGGAAGAAAATCTACACTGCCCTGCTTTTCCCCATCCAGGCAAGAAGAACTGGGCTCCAGATGCGGGGGCAGAATATCACTGAGTACTATGTCCATGGGACATAGGAGGGGAGGGGACTGACATTCACCCACTGCCTGTGAGGAAATATTCACTGCATCAATTTTCTGGTCATTATTAT
Source organism: Cryptoblepharus egeriae (assembly GCA_030015325.1). Taxonomy (NCBI): domain Eukaryota; kingdom Metazoa; phylum Chordata; class Lepidosauria; order Squamata; family Scincidae; genus Cryptoblepharus; species Cryptoblepharus egeriae. The sequence continues at coordinate 50,416,705 of JAREYC010000005.1, read as the reverse complement.
TATTAATTTCATGTCTATCATTACTATTTCTCAGCCTCACCTACCTCACAGGGTTGTTGTAAGGACAAAAAAGGCATGGAATGACATACACCACCCTGAGTAGTGGAATAAAAGGGTGGTTATAAAAATATGAAAATATTAATATTGTATTAAGTAATTACTGATAATAATTAAATAATTTTGTCGTATGTGGTGTAAAAAAATTTATGGGCCTCGAGTGCCAAATGACCTACCTACACTACTGCTCGGAAGCACCCTAAATGGGTGCAAGCCAAAGATGGTGGCTGCGTCATCTGTTTTTTATCCATTGTATCTGTCTCTAACTACTGGTGCCTTTTCTTTCTCATATAGAAGGACATGTAAGGTGGCTTCCAAGCAGGAGGAGGAGGTCAGGCAAGGGACAATGTGATTGATAGTTCTGAACTGTCAATAAAGGAACTTTACATGAGAACTTTCCAAGGGTCAGTTCCGCATTTCCTGTTACTTTACTGCAAAATGAGCGCAAAGGAAACTCATGAGAAACTTAAACCTTAAATACTAGGGATTGGTAACCTCGTGCTGATTTTTCTGAAATTTAGCAAAGCCAGTAGAGTACCTGCAAATTGGCTACAAGAACATGCGGCAGAGACATTTTCAAGTAGTCAAAGTACTCTTGCTTCAAGAATTTAGAATCCAGAGCAACTTACTTCACTCCTTCCCATATGATCCTCTTGACAAAACGGGATATTGTGTGGGTGATATTGGGAACTCTCAGCATGTCCCACACTTTCAGTTTTAATAAAAGAGATATTAAGGAAGGACCCCGTAAAATGACCACTTCCCCAGGCACATGACAGAGTAGACAGACACACACACACACACACAAACGCACATATGCACACACACACATGCACTTCTTTCTCATGCAGTCATAAAATATCTGCATGAAGCGGGAAGGAGAAAAAATGTGCAGGCAGCAGTGAACAACTTCCTTATCCCCTTACTTTGCTCATTCCTTACATATTCCTTTTAAGTTTATTCACTAAAAACTAAACTAAAGTTTATTCACTAAGATTGGGCTGTGCGTGGTGAAAGTAGTTAAGACACTGTGCCTGTTAACCAGCAGGCCAGGGTTCGAGACCCAGGTCGGCCCCACAAGACAAGGTGAGCTCCTGTCCTTAGCCCAGCTCTGCGATGCCAGCTGGATCCAATCATATTGGCTCTGCCTTTCCACTGGACTATTTCAGTGGTGTGGAGAGGGGGGATTTGCTAATTGGGTAACAGCCTATCCTCCATAACAATCTAACCCAGGGTTTCATGCTTCGCATGCAGCGTATGCAGCGCTGAGCACGATACCATAGTCTTCCAAGACTGACGGAGGCCTGCTTTTATTCACTAAAAGCAAGGCAGCTGAACCCATGGCAGTCTAGATGAAGATGACAGTAGACAGAGGGTACCCTGACAACCCAAAGGGTACAACAGAAGACTGCTGTCTGCTATCTGCTGCTGATGTGTTTGCTTCATGGGTCGATCAGTCCTTAGCACTATAGAAATATAACAGCAGCAACAGAGGAATTACTTTGCACCAAAGAACAGGGAAATTTTCCCCAATATTTTCATCCTTTAAAACCACCCCAAGCTGGTATTTTTTAAAGACTTGTGCAAGGTTTTGAATTTTTTCTTAGTTAGAAGTACTATCTTAGGTCAGACAAATATACCCCCTGAATATTATTAGAGTATGATTTGGTCTGCATATATAATGTTTGGCATATATACTAGTTTATGACATATCATTTCCTTGAGGTTATTTCTGCAAATGTACTTGACAAAATGTAGAGCCTTATATCTGGAAAAGGAACAGATTACTCTGCCATCTATTGGCATGAACCTGAAATCCTTTTGATAATGAAGACCGCATTTTGTAAACCAAGATTACACATATGATTTGGACATGTTTGGATTTTTTGTCATGCCTGAGGAAAGTTCATTGACTCTTTGATGAATACATCTCCTGTGTCTTTATCAAACTTTCCATTTCATCCCCCAATTTCAGACTAAGATTTATGCCACACAATCTGCAGTTTAATAACACAATCACCACTCAAGTTACTTACCTGGATTTGTCTGACAGGATCAGATACACAATTTCATTCCAACCCTCACATGCTGCATGTTTGGTGGAAGTTTGGGTAAGACCAGAATATTATGTGGCCAGTCTCACTCTTCTCCACTTTCTGTCTCAGTTCAGGCAATTAAAAAGTATCCATATATTCAAGGTCCACAGTCGCTGCCACATGGAGGAAATATGATGCCATGAACTTACAGAACTGCTTACCCAAGTTCTTAAAAAAGGGAAGAAATAGCATCTCTAGAATTAGACATCAACATGGGTACCCAAGCTCATTTGTTACTTCCCTGCCTTTCTGCCCAGAGGAACTTTAAAAGCATAAATGGTGACTCTGTGGTTTACTACACTGGCCTTCCCCTCTTTCCTTCCTCCCTCCAGGTCTCATTGTCCTTGCTTGTATGTTCCTTTGGGCATTGGACTTGTCGAAACAACCCAGGTCTCAAACCCCAGCCTGTTAGTTGACAGGCGTAGTGTCTTAACCACTAAGCGACCACAGCCCTACTGTTTACAGTAGCTGACTTAAAATGGGGTACAACTGTTGCATAGAGAAGCGCCATCCTAACTGGATGTTGTTCCCCACATGTCTTCTGCAAAACATTATATGCATTGGTGGCACTGGAAAACCTCTAAGAAGTTCTGATGATGGCCTCCTATTTTGTAGAATAGATTCCATACTAAGCAGCTCCCAGATGGATCATCTCCCAAGTGTCACCTCTTTATGAAGACCCTGGTCCTTCAGAATAATCATACAAACTTCACAGAAAGGAATGAACACCTCTCCTTAAAGCATCCTGTGAGAACTATTTTGAGGAGAAGATGTGAGGGGAATAAGAAACAGTTAAGAAATATAGATTAGATCCAGAGTTCCTATGAAATAGTCGTTGCATTAGTTTCTTATAGCATATAATTTTGTTACACTTTCTGCGATTAAAAGAAGAAACAGGTGGCTTTTGAGAAAGGCCATGTTAGGCACTGGCCTAACATCCATGCCCAGTAAAAGGCTCACATGGCTGGTCTGCCCCTTATTATCAATGGCAGTTGTTATGCCTGATGTTCCATCAGGGGACAAGCAGGTGTTGTAAAGCTTAGTTCCACTAGCAAGGACTTTGACTGCCCCCCTCAAGCAATCTGGTGCCAGCAGAACTGAGAAGCACCAAGTTATTATTAGCGCTTTTTGTGAGAGTAACTATTAAATTTACAACAATTTGAGCTTGCCCACAGTGTATGCAGAACACAGTAATCTACACTTAGTGCTTCGAGGACGTAAAAAAGCTTCTAAAAGAAATAATGCAACAAAAGTGATTTTGCTTTTAGATTCAGAAAGTGAGATAAGTGTTTTAGTGCCCCTTTAAATTCACAGCCATTAAATGCACTTTAGCCGTCCCAGTACTCTATTGTATATGGACTGCTCACCTGACCGATGTCACCCAAGACTACCTCTCTAAGCACTCTGTACTGCACTAATTGATCTCTTAATTGGCTCAGTCAACACAGTAGACTCCATCACACAACAAGCACTAATTGCTACAAGCTTGCTTTTGAAATGGCTCTTTGAAGAGGAGACATATCTATATGCTTGCATTGACTCCAAAGGGTAGGCTGGAGCATGCATATTACAGTGGGCATTTTTTTTGTAACATCCTGCAGAAATGCTTTATGTGTTTTTCATCACCATCAGCACCTATCCATATCATTCCAGATGTCGGGAAGTCTCTTGCTTGCAAATAAGAAAAGTTATAAATGTTATGTTTTTCCTATATAATTTTAGACATTTCTGAATTATTATTATTATTATTATTATTATTATTATTATTATTATTATTATTATTATTATTATTATTGCTAATAATAAATGCCACTCCCCAGTCTGCTTTTAACACAATTCTGCATTGAACTCTTATGCACAAAAATAATCTAATTTTGTAGGTAGCAGAATTTACCCTACAATCCAGAGTAACTACGGGTGCACGTAAGAGACATTACGTGCACCCGTAGTTACTGCACCACCTAATGAAAACCTATGGGAAATTCATATTGCAATCCTGAGTAAATTGTTCTTACACCGGAGCAAGGACTCCACGTAGTTACTCTGGATTGCGCCCTTAGTCGGAGAACTCATCAGAACGAATCTCTAATTCAGAAGTACTGCTAAAAACAATCCAATGAATGTTTGCCGCCTGCAAGGCCCAGTTTGGAACATCAATGAGTCAAAGAGGTAATTTACAGTCATTTAGTTTTTATAATGTACCTGGAGCCATTATAACGAGGACAGTTTTATGGTATTTCAGCTCTGACAGATCTGAATATTAGCTGGATAGACTTTAAGTTCCTCACCTAAGGGTAAAACACATCATCAGTGTAGGTAGATTTGTGGCAACAGGTCTGACAAAGTGCTTTTAAGTGATTTTTGTCTGGTTCCAGTTTGGCGGGAGGGTCAGTGGAGAAATAAACTTGGCTAATAGTAAATTGAGCTTGTCTTCTCTTGAAAAGATAGATTCACATTTAATAAAGGGTACAGGGCTGCAGCGGCAAATAACTATGATAACTATAATTGTGGCAGGCTATGGAGATAACTATGACCTATGGCAGGCACCTAGGTTGCATTCTCCAGGTGCAATTCTGAAACCACCTAATTATGTAATCATGTTTGGTTCAGCAGAGACCATTTATGAGTAAGAAATTTCAGGATTGTATATTAGGGAATGTAGGGCTGTAGTGACACAAGTGGTTAAGACACTATGGGCGCAATCCAGAGTAGCTATGTGGAGTCCTTGCTCCAGTGTAAGAACAATTTGCTCCGGATTGCAATATGAATTTCCCATAGGTTTTCACTAGGTAGTGCATTAACTACGGGTACACGTAATGTCTCTTACGTGCTCCCGTAGTTACTCTGGATTGTAGGGAATGCCTATTAACCGGCAGTCCAGGGTTTGAGACTTGGGTCCTACAAGACAGGGTGAGCTCCCATCCTTAGCCCAGCTCCTGCCAACATAGCAGTTCAAACACATGGAAATGCAAGTAGATAAATAGATATACCCACTGAAGGGAAGGTTTACCTTCCCTTCAATGGGAAGATAAAAACAGTGTTCTGTGCCCATCATGCCAGACCTATAGGTCATGCCAGACCTATAACCATGGAAGCAACCTCACACAACACTGTCTCCAAAGAATAGCAAGGATGAAGAGCTAAAGCTCTCTTACTACCCCCCTGCAGTTTTTTATCATTCTGCATGTCCCGCATTACCTTGTTTAAAAATAAACAAGGTGGAGCCAGCACATTCATTTATTGATCCATGTAGGTAGGCCCTTTTGAATATGCATGTGCAGTTATGTGTCTTGATAAAGTGTGTAAAAATCACATTATATGGTTATACAAACAGTGGTGGGCTCCAGCAGGTTCGCACCTACTCTACAGAACCGGTTGTTAATGAGAGATATGACATATAAAGTTTAAAAATAGCCATTTAAAAGTGGCTGCCAGATGGGCAGAGAACCGGTTGTTAATTTTTTTGGAGCCCATCACTGTATACAAACCATATCTCACTTGGGAGGGCCATCTTTATACATTGCCCTATTGGATCAGTTATGAACCAGCCAGATATGCATTGTGATAGCAGCTTTCGATCCCCCTGCCTGCTTAGGTTTTCTAAGCAAAATAAAGTTAATCACCAAAAAACTATTCACAGCACTATAGATTCAGGTGAACTGAAATGTACTCTTGAACATAATGGACAACAAAAAAGTTAGTGCTTTAGACAAATTAGGTTCTGTATAGTAGTCATCCTTGGCTGAGGAAAAGCATCCCATCTTGACATATACCATACCAGTAGTTCTAGAAGCTCCTTTAAGACACCAATTGGTTGGCAGCCACAAATATATTTTGCGGTTTAAATACTTTATACAGTACATCAGGTTTCCTTACAGCAAAGCCCAAGAGATTTTGGCAATTTGAAGACTATGCATGACCCAAACATTAGCTAATTTCAAAGACTACAGCATGAAATATTGTCTATGAATTCCAATAAGCATTGTCTCCAAAGAGGACTTCTCAGAACTGTGGGACTCTTTATGGGTATTTTAGCAGAGATGATGCTTGTAAGTAATCTCATTCTAAAGTAGTTCATTTTCAAGAATACACTTACATCACTAATTGTTTCCACAGAAAGTGGTGTTTAATGCTGTAAGATTCTCTCAGTCTTCCCCTCCCTTTTCACTTTGCCTCACTTCCTTCACAAGGGCTACCTTTCCTGAAGCTGAGTTTCAAGCATCTGTCTCTCCAAATTGCTGTTTCTAAGAAAGACTGTCACACACACAAATTGAATAATTTGTGACAAAGAGCATCAGATTAATTGACTATGTTTTCCCTCCCCTCCCATCATTTGTGAATTGTCCACAAATAGATTTTGGTGTGAAGATTTTTTTGTTTTGTTTTTTTGAAAAAGATTTATTCATTTCTCTAATCAAAATCTTGAACATGTCTTTTCCTTTTCAGACTTTCTAGTTCTAACACAGTCATGCCATTTATTGGGAAAGTTCAGTAACAGCAATGCTGTTTCATACTCTGTTAGGCTGCCAGGAGTACAGAAGGCACTGTAAAGCAGATTGTCTATTTTGCTTCTTACCGGTAATGTGTCACCTGAATGAACCAAGAATCCTGTTCTTGAGCAATCCATGTGACTATGTAGTGAACCAAATCCTATCCAAATTCCCAGTGCTGATGCAGTCATTACAACAGCACATGTGTTGCATTCTGCAACTGGTCAGCAGTGATGGAGACCACCTCAGGACAAGGGAATGATTGCTCTCTTACCTGAGGGCTGCTCTTCATTGGTGTTGGAAAGCTGGATAGGATTGGGCAATTGAAGGTTGAAACATGGGGATGTCCACCTGCGGATATCTCAGGATGCAATCCTAATCAATTTAGGTCAGTGCAAATCACCCATCAACTGCATTTCATGGTGGCCTTTGGAGGCCAGCACACAACTTTTAAGGTATTGTCTAATAGGTTTTGTGGCAGCAATACAGTTACATCCTGAGTTCATCTTCCACGCATGCAAGAGGAGTTGTGCATGCGAACGCAATAGTGCAATGTTCTTGTTCCCAGGGAAAATCTCCATGAAAACTTGATCTATCTATCTGCATATATTTATCTACAGTATTTATATACCGCTTTTCAACTAAAAGTTCAAAAGCGGCTTACAAAGAAAATGAAAAAAATTAATAGGTAATTAATAGCTAATGGGTTCCTGTCCCAAAAGGGCTCACAATCTAAAATGCAAAAAGAACACCAGCCATTTGAGCTGACATTTTGGGGTGTGTAGGGCCGGTTACTCTCCCAATGCTAAATAAAGGAGGAACACCTACTTGAAAGAGTGCCTCTTGCCCACTTAGCAGGGAATCTGGCTTTGTATTTAGGCAGCATGCTGCACAACATACTGCGCAAGGTGTCACACACAAAATGTGTCTACTCCTAAGCAAATCCACCACATTTCACATCCCGGAAATGCCCACTTCCTGCCACATCTGCAGCAGCGACCTCTGGGACCTGGTTGCAGTGCTGGCAGGCCAGCAAAGGGTGTCCTGCTGGTGCTGCTTAATATATTTGCATTGCAAATGTATTTTATGGCATGTTTGTGACACTCTATCTCAGCAAAAGGCCCACTGCACTGGTGAAGGATAAATATAGGATTGTACAATAAAACTATTAACCATCTCTAAGATAAGTTTTTAACATTTCTTGATCCCATGTTACTGATTTATCCCGTTACTCTTATTTTCATGGGCTTTGATGGCCTTCCAGAATGTTGTAGTTTCCCTTGGTCTTCCCTCTAATTCTCATTTCCCCCTTCTATGAAGTATCAGCAGCAGTATCAGATTTAGGTTTGATGAGGCCCTAAGCTATTGAAGGTAATGGGGCCCTTTATATGTCCAGCAGCCTAGCAGGTGGGGCCCATTTCTTACATCATTGGAGCCTACGCAACACAAAACACTGTTGCTGTATGTAGGTTTTATTTTATTTGTTTTTTAGCTTATATTTTGGAAATATTCATCTAGTTTTTTTATTTAAATTTTTTGGGGGGCCCTAAGCTATAGCTTGTTTAACGTATATGTATGTCCAACACTGATCAGCAGCACACTTGTGGGGAAACCTTAAAATTATGATTAGTTACAATATTTGTATACCACTTTGAATTAGCAAGTGCACAAAGCGCTTTAACATCGGCATCCATCAGTTTTGAAAGACTATGGTATCGTGCTCGACGCTGGGTGTGAAGCACGAAGACCTGGGTAGATTGATATGGAGGATAGGCTGTTACCCAAGCAGCAAATCCCCCTCTCCACACCACTGAAATAGCCCAATGGAATGGCAGAGCCAATATGATTAGTTCCAGCTGCAGAGCTGGGCAAAGGACTCACCCTGTCTTGTGGGGACCCGGGTCTCAAACCGTGGCCTTCTGGTTAACAGGAAAAGTGTCTTAACCAGTTGCGCTACCCACAGCCGTTATAATAAAGTGCTTTGCTTAGCTAAATAATACGTAGATGCTTTCTTGTCCCAGAGGACTGGCCATCTAAAAAACAAGCCAATCTACTGAAAAGCAGATATAGTATAGTGTCTGGCTGAAGAATCGCCAACAGTTCTTTAAAAGTGATTAATTAATAAACTATCTTGGCCTTCCTGACATGAACAAGACTGATCAAAGGAACTGAAAACTGGCAGTGCTATGCTGTCTTGTCTATGAGAAACTGATTGAGGATCCAATTAAAGACAAAACAGAACTGCACTTCACTTGGACCCAAAAGAACAATTTGGGTCAGGGAAGTGGACACACATAGAAATATATTCAGCGCATGTTTCATATACTGCAGAGGTTCATACACAAAAGATAAATGTGGCCTGTCTACTAAAATCATAAGTCACAGTTCTCAGGGGTACCATATATAAAAGTATGTACTGTAAACCTTATGCTCTTTTAAGAGTTATTATAATCTGATTTTGCTTTCAGCTGTAGAAGATAGGTCTTTAAACCTTCTGCCCAGAGCAATATCAAATATCTGGCGTGGTGTCAAAGGCAGGGGAAAAAATTAAATGCAAACTTTAAATACAGTAAGAAATTTAGATGAGTGAATATTCGGGTTCAAATTTTCAAGTTTTCTCTGGGGTTCTTTTTTCCAAGTTATGTCCCCTTTTTAAGCCTTGTGTCCTGGAAAAAGTCAGCATAAAAGCCACATGAAAGCAATGTATATGAGGTGTCCTACATTTGGGGGGCCGTGGTCTCTTTTGACATCTGGTCAGAGTGCTCCAAGCACCACACAGAAATAAAGTACAGGCACCCATCACTTATTGGATGGGTTAGGGACTGGAGCACCGTCCAAAAATGAAAAACACTAAAAAGTGGAACCCAGCCCTTTTCAGCTTGCAAATGCAAAATGGCCACCAAAAGAGACATAATTTCATCTGCAAAAGACTAAATACATATTTATTAACAAATAGCCAAAATACATAACCAGTTACAGTAAAATGAACAAAGGCATGTATGGGAAATGAATATCTTATGTATTTGAATTATGGTTATTTACTGAAGAAAATCACAAGGAAATGCCAAAAACATTCCTCACAAGGAAATGCTGCTGACCCTCTTTAGCTGGGCCAGCCCCCTGTAACCCCCCCCCCTCGGTGGAATGGTCCAGCCGGGGAGAGATGTGGGCAGCTCATTGGCTACCCTGGCACAAGGGGTGGCGACTGAGGACGCAACGGGCATGCGCGCCTGCTGGCACCTCAGTCGGTGTGAGAGAGTCGTCCCCACCCTCCCTCCCTTGTGCAGTTTAAGATTAGCTGATTGCATTTTGGACCAGGTAGGAATTTTGGGGGTCCCTGCTGATTGGTTCTGGCCGGGACTCTTTTTTGCCTACCCTAAACTGTACTAATGGTGAGGGGGGTATTAACGAGGTCACTTTATGGCAGGTGCCGTGCTGGAGTAGGGAGGATAGGCCCTTGGTGATTGCCTGAGACAGCAAGGGTCAGTGTGATGCATAGCGGGCCTACTGGGTCCCGATCCGGACGTAGGCCTAGGCGGCTAGCCCTGCACCTGGGATTTAGGCAAAGTCAACTGGGCAACTGGTTGACCGAGCGCCCAGCTGTCTCAACCTTCGGGTTGGTGATGATGGGCACCCTCAGTGTGGGGGTGTGACCTGAGCCAGGCTTTCGCCCATCCCTATTTTCATAGCTACCAGCACAACTTTGTTAGCAGTCCCCTGTTTTGATGTTTAATATTTAGTTAATAAAGTGGCCCTTTAATCCACATCTGTCTCTGGCTATTTATTCTCGCCGTGGGGAATAATGCCAAAAACATGGTAAAACCATTTCATGATCACCATGTCATGTGTAAATCAACATTAGGGAAGACAATTTTAGCCTTTAGACCATCAGAGAGAAGGTAGAAAAAGTGGAGAATGTGTTGAATGAACGAGTTCTAGGTATAATTGAAATCTGTTGAACGAGCAGAACCATCAGAAAACAAACCGTCAGAAAGTGTGTTCCGCCTGTACATACTTGAATGGACCCCATTCCTCACCTCCCAAGAGCTTACTTATAAATACCTCAGAACCAGCACATCATAGGATACACACAAAGTATGTTCTAAAGGCCAGGGAGGCCTCCCTGACACTCAGAAACCTTACAACACCTTTGGAGGGCACAAATATTTCTTTGGGGTTTTTTTTAAAACCAGGAAATGATTTTTTTTTTTGGTGTTTTGAGGGTTGAGGAGGCTACAGACCCAGCAGCTGCGGGCTGAAGAGGTCCAAGCCCTCAGCTGATTTTCCAGCCTCAACTGGAGCACTTCTCTGATCATGTGGGCCAGAAGTTCTCAGGGAACCAGAAGTTGACCATGAGCCATCTCAAGGCTTGCTTTGGGCCACATCTGGCCACTAGGCTGGGTGTGGATACCCCAGCTCTATATAAAGGGAGGGAGACTTTAGAAACAAATCCTATTGAAATCTTCATGTGGTGATGCTACAACACCAGTTTGGTTTCTGTTGATCCTGCAGGGAATATTGGCTGATGGAGGTCTCTTCTCTCTCTTCTTTGGTTCTGCTCCATCAAACCAGATTGGGCAATTCTGAGGAGACCCACAGGGGAAGCAGTGGCTTTCCTCATGGTTAGGGATTTCACGGAGACTTTGGTGACTGCCCCATTCATCGTGTTTTAATGTACTTTTTCATTTTAAAATATTTTCACTTTGCAAAAGTTGGGCTCAAAATATTTTAATGTAAATTTTAAAAATTATGTTGTTTGTGGGCTTATTTCATCACGCAGTGTAGGGGCTGAATCTTAGTCCCTTACCAAAAAGTCTTTTATAATATCATACAGAATTGCTATGTGTTTCCATCTCCTTTTTATAGATTTGCTGTTTGGCCATTTAACCTATAGTCTTCCAAGACTGACGGAGGCCTGCTATACAAATAATAATTAGTGATGATAAATGAAATTCATCCAGACAGTGTTGAAAAAGGCACCTCTGTACCAGACTAACAAGGGTGAAATTTCATGATTATTTGATAAAATACAACCTTCTTTATTACTTCTACAGGGTGTCCCTAAAGTGTGGATGCATAGGAAATATCACTTACTATAAGTAAATGTGGGGTTACTGCGATAATTTGTTCATGTGACTCTTGCAAAGCACATGAAACTTTGCATCACAAATGGTGGCAATCCCATTGAAGATGTTATTGATTATTATTCCAATGAAATAAAATGTTGTTGAAAAATTAATTGAAATTTATTGAAAATATGCATTTTTCCTATGTGTCCAAACTTTAGGGACACCCTGTGTTATGATTGTATTTTATAATTTGTTAAAATACTAGCCAGTGTTTAAAATATGACCTTCTTAGGGCCAAAGTAGACATGATCCTAAACACACTGTCAAGTCAGATGTCTGCAAAGCCTAGTGAGACTATGGGGGACTTTCAATACACTTTCCCCCTTCCTCCTTGCTCCCCCTTGCTGTGGTTTGATCTGATTGTGTTCCCCTACATCAGTTTTTAGTTTAACCCCTTTGGAGCCATTGGCTTTCCCACAAAACAACAGAGAAAAGCATTATAGTTCCCACTTCCCTGGCTGCAGTCTTGTGCCCCTCTGTGTTGTTAATTAAAAAGGTACCACCTATATGGTTTGTTGGGCATTTTGGCACATATTTAGCATGACCCTTATTGATGCAGTGTCCCCATTAGTGCTATGGACAAACTCTGCCTAAGTAAGGGCCAGTTCTTGTCAGTGTAAAATATATGCCATGCAAAACAGAAATAGCCAAAAAAATGATGAATTTCATTTACTTATTACAAAAGTCCTTTATTACACATGCAGATTTGCATGGTGACTGTGTAATCATAAATTACTTTAATGCCTTGAGGAAAAGGTGTGGAGGGAAAAGGTGATACTATTGTAGCCTTTATTGATAAATGAGCTTTAAGCAGAAATCCACAACATTGTCCTCAAGCTGCAACAGAGGACGAGGAAATGAATACCGCTATTGTTTTTCTCGCCAGGAAATGATGACTTTGTGACCTCTCAATTGCCCTGTCTGCTGACCTCTGAGGATATTTTGCCTGGCAGTTAACATCTGTGGTCCCATCAGTAGCAAGGAAATAAAAGGTACTTAATGCAAGGCAGCTCTTTTTGCAAGGTTAGAGAGAATCAATAGGAGATGTGTTTAATGTGGTATCACTATCAGGTCTCATCTCACTTTTAAAACTGAAATATCCACAGTGGGACGTCATTGTAGTCACATAGCAGAGAGATCTTTAGCATGGCAATATTCTTCCACACAGAGAATTGGGAAATCTAAAGAATGGGTCAGGAGCGAAGACCACAGTTTAATCTGAATTGGTTAACAACAATTATCATTGCTGTAGTGGCTGCCAAATTAATAAATAACTCAGCAGGGTTTTCTAGCAATACATTTTTTTTCCAAACTTGATTAACTGGTTTGGGAGATGGGCCAAAACTGCATTTAGAACTGCAAACAACAATCTGTGTTTTTCTTCTGAGAACAATATATGCACTTTTGGAAGATGATAGTCTTTCACTGAAATAAAAAGCACCCCTGGTATGGAGGATTTCCTCTTTGAAAAATATTGTTTTTAGAAGAAAATTTATTTGTGCATTCCATGAAGCAAAAGAACAGCCTAGAAGCATCCAATGACCTGCAACTTGGCTCCTGTTGGGACATGGGTTCCATGTATTTGGGCATTTGTGTTGACATCAGAAAGCAGGGTATAAACAAACAAACAAACAAACAAATAAATAAGATAGAAATGCCTGTTATAAGGAGATGGATTTCACTATAAACCTGCTCCTCATGGAAAATGGTTTTCCATCCAGATGGCCAGCTTTCTCACTTGCCTATCATAAACACCTTCATGCCCTTCCTTAGACAGTAGTACAAAAAGATAAAGATCGTGATCCTTTAAGGATATAAGTGGCAACAGGGAAGGTCTCCATGTTTGCTTCTAAATCACACAATCGTAAAATGGTTTTACCATGTCAAACAGTGTGTAAGGCAAGCATTAGCTGAGTGATTAATCATCTGTCTTTGAATATGTCTACACTACTTCCAAACTGGTCTGTTGATTTGGCAATTAAATAACGTATTATTTTCATGCATTTGGGTTGGCTGCTATAGGCTTCTATTATTGGGTTTTATGTGCAGAATTTCCACTGGAGACTTCTTGTGATACATGCATAGTGGAGAAATTGATAGTCTCCTTTGAAGATCAAAATTTGGTCCAGTAACAGCACTTCCCTGGGTTGGTAAAATGATCTCTGAGGAGCGGAAGAAGACACTGAGACGTCAAGGGAAAAGTTGAGAGAACTGGAGTTTTGACAATTGCCTTTGGATGCCAAAAGAAATAAAAAATCCATTCCTGAGGTGTTTTTTTCCCTCTTCTGGATTTTCCTATTCTTTTCTTGAGCTTGTATTATTTCTCAGCCGCTAAATTAACTCTGAAGTAATGGGCACTTATTTTTTACCTTAGTCTGTTAGTACTACATACACTTAGTTAATCCTATGATTTTGCACCATTCATCAGTCTCTCTCACGACCTTTCAGTCTTCCAGGGAGGGTACACATGAGACTGTGGAGCCTTGGCTGGGTTTCAAAGCTGAACTGAACTCCTTACAGTGATAATTACTTCCTCAGTACTTTCTTTATAGATGGTGAGGTAAGTGCTCTGTTCTGTGAAAACAAACCTACTAGGCCAAATGCAACATGGGGTCAACCTGGGGCCAAATGCAACCTGGGGTCATTGATCATTCTCTATGGATAAAATTCATAGAGCTGATAAAATTCATATAATTTATTCATATTATATAGATATAGTTATTGTTTAACTATAATACACACCATAGTATATTGAATCATGATGTTACAGACAAACTGGCCTGACCCTACAATCCAGAGTAACTACAGGAGCACGTAAGAGACATTACGTATACCCATAGTTACTGTGAGTGGCACAAGTGGTTAAGACACTGTGTCTGTAACCAGTAGGCCAGGGTTCAAGACCCGGGACCCCACAAGACAGGGTGAGCTCCTGTCCTTAGCCCAGCTCTGTGACACAGCTGGAATCAATCATATTGGCTCTGCCGTTCCATTGGACTATTTCAGTGCCGTGGAGAGCGGGGATTTGCTGCTTGTGCAACAGCCCGTCCTCCGTATCAATCTACCCAGGCCTTTGTGCTTCACATGCAGTGTCAAGCACAATACCGTAGACTTTCAAGAGTGATGGATGCCAAATTTTAAGTTATTGCACCACCTAGTGAAAACCTATAGGAAATTCATATTGCAATCCAGAGCAAATGGTTCTTACATCAGAGCAAGGACTCCCCGTAGTTACTCTGGATTGCACCCTACGTAACTTCATAAAGATTTTTGCAAGCCATTTTTTGGGTTCAGAAGAAACAGATCAGTAAAGTTCAGTGGATAGTTTTGAAAAAAAGTTGAAATTATATGAATTTAACCTTCCACTCCTTTGTGCCTTTTCCCCACCAGTTTACGGTTATTGTTTCACCAATCTGAAGTGATTCAGAACCATTTTATTTATTTGAAAGGGCTCTCACCCAATGAGGGTTCACAATAAGCAGGATGACTACACAGTACCACATACCCAGATAGATTTGGTTAGATGACAACTTCACTGAGGACATTCAAAACTCTTTCATCACCCTCATTTTAAATGAGAAGAGGAAATGCATCCAGTTGACAGTGTTCTCTGCCTTGCCACACTACACTAGCAGTTGACTGACCATCAAAACATTTGCCCAGATGGAGCTGTAGTGATATGTTGTTAATGCTGACTAATTACAGCAGCATATGGATGAAATTGGTAATTCTGATTTGTTTCCAAGGTTTTGGACACATCCACTTTCTGACCCAACAAATCATAGGGTTGGGGAGCATCAATCCAGTTGCACTGACCAAGGAGATAGGTCGCCTATTCACCTCCCTACATTCTCAGACTCATTCTTAGGCTGAGTGATGCTCTAGCCACTTTGCTACTTTTTCTAAATCATCCTTGGGCTACAAGTCTTTCTTTCACTCACCATCCTTCCTTCTCAGCATCACTGCACTTCTGTAAAGCTTGTATCCCATCTACCTTTCATCTACAACCACACCTCCTACCAGTGGTTCCTCCATCCCTCTGGTCTGTTCTGGTCTCATGTTGGATCACCACATAGCCCAATAATACTCCCAGGACCCAAATGCAGTTGTAAGGAATGGCCACCAGATCTCCCCTTTTCTTATGAATCCTTTGGAAAAGTAATAAACTGCACTGCTTATCAGGGTAATTTTTTCATCTGGATCTCTGTAAGCTCACTACAATGACTCTAATTTCACATTAGAATCTGGTAATTATTTATGAAATTACGGAGAAAAATTATGTTGCTTTTCAGGTCTGTGCTGGCTCTTTTGCCAGTGCAGACTTGAGAACCTTCATGTCAGGCTTTTCAGCCTGACTCAGAGGATTGGATATCCTTCACAGACAGGGTTACCACATGTCCTGAAAAACAGAAGACAAACCCAGTTTCTGGGGATTGTGTTCATATACTGGCAAATGGGACAGAGGGTCCTGTCCCAATTTTGTAGAAGAGAATTATGGCAACCCTATTTACAGGTCTCACCCACTTCTTGCCCCAGTCCCTCCCGTTCTTCTATTCCCACATCTGAAAGGCTACACCACCACCTACTGCTCTTACTGGCCTCATTGTATTCTCCACCCGACTGACACTGGCATTCCCTCCTCCCATGTTACCATAAACAAGATTTACAGCATGATTATGATACTTAATACCTTACTGGAGTTCCGCACTGGTGCAGTGTGCTAAAGGAGTTTAGGATTGGGCCCTCAATTTCAACTTCTTTTCCTATATTTGGTTCCCTAGCGGAGTTCTTTGCATTTGCCCTTTGCTGCAGTCATCACAGTTGCTCCTGTAGCAGGTGGGATACTGTAATGTTAATTTCTAGTAGCTAGTAAGGATTTTCTCCCCAGAGACAGCTAGACTTTGGCCACTCTGTGCCTTCCCTGCTGATGCATCTCTGGCTACCTGTGTTGGGACAGAACAAAAATTGTGGTTGACTCCTTGTCATTTTCACAATGATGTACTAAAACTACGTATATTGAAAATGCAGCAATATCAGGAAGTTGCTCCATGGATTATGCACTGTGTTGAGGTCTACATTCACACTGTTAACATTACAGGAACAGGCTGTAATAACATTACTGGCAAGGCTGTGCCGGTGTGGCATTGTCTGGACTGGCTTAGTGCATGGCAGTCATTGAACTAGCATTAGTGTGCCATTGACACAGTCTCTTAATATTGGGCTGTAAGTAATATTCATCTCAGAGACACATTTGCCACTCCAGAATATAGTGTTGGTAATAAGTAGAGTTGTTACTCAGAATGCTTGTATACATTTCTGCTACAAGGGTCAAAGAGACTGAACAGCTTCCAAAAGCCATTGTCTTAATTCTTGATTTGGACAAATAACATGCTCTTTAAAATTCCAAACAGTAAGTATGCATTATAGTATAACAGTCTGGGACTGAAGTTTTATTGTACTGTCTGTAGTTAAATATAGTTTTAATGGTGTTCTTTCCCTAATACAGAAGAAATGTACAGAATAACAGTCACATTTTGAGGCCCACATCATATTAGTAAAAACATCTTATATTCATGTGGTATTGTATTTTGGACTTTGGACTTTCTGTTCCCTTGTAAATTTGCATTTTACTTGATAAAAATGCAAGGCTCTTTTGGGCTACTAATTTGCCTGACACTGATATAAATTATATAAACTGACAGTATTAGCAATGCAAATAGCTTTCTTCCTTTTTATCCACTTTGTTCCTCACACAGAACAATAATGGGCTAATGAAAACTGTAGTCCTCCTATTTATACAAAGAAGAATAATGAACTGTGCATTTTAAAAAATAATAATGAGTTTAGGAACTTAATACAATTTTGTCTCTCCCCAGTTCTTAGCTAAAATATTCATGCATGTGATTCAAAAGACATCCACAAATAAACAAACTTTCCGTAAATAGGAATAAACAAAGCCTAAATGAAGTAGAGCTGCACTGTTATTACTCAATCCTATGCTGAGTTGATGTGGTGAATTTTGCAATCTGCCAAGTCTTTGGGCAGTGGTGAGGCAACCACTTTACTGTTCAGAGGGCTGCAGCTACCAATACAAATGGCCAGATGCCACACATGAGTGATAGCCATTCATTAAGACTACTCTGTTGCATGTTGTCACTAGTAAATTAGTGGCTCATGGATGGATCATGGTGGGAATAAGGGCTAACTGGAGGTGGGAGGGAGCAGGAAGGAGATAATCTCAGTGATAGCTAGGCATACTAAGATTCCCAGTTCTTACTCCCAGGAGTCTTCTCAGATTTATGCCATTAAGCCAGTTGCTGTAGGTTCAAAGAGCCTATCAATGGTAAGTTAAAATGTTTTTACTCACTTCTCTTGGGCCTTCTGCCCCATTCAGGGCATGCAGCACACTCCATTACAGTGCACCATGCTTGCAAATTTATTCATGTTCTGAAAATGAGTATCAGCAGGCTGGGACGGACATCAGTGGCAATGGTAGTGCTGCTATGCTATGCTCAAAGCCTGGCTTCACCAGCCAAAGATCTAAGTAGGTCCATTGGGGTCAAGGCATCAACAGAATAAGCAAGTAAAAATACATTTCTGTTTTAACTTTTCCATTGACCTTTCTATTGCTACTTGCCTAGTCTTAGCTGGCTCATAGCTTTAGTGGAGACTGTCAGCACCACTCTGTCAGCCCAGAATGTGATTGAGCTATAAGTTTGCTCTATCTCTAGATAACTTCAAAGGATCACTTTTATTTATTTATTTATTTATTCATTCATTCATTCATTCATTTCCTGCTTTTCTTCCTTAACAAAACCTAAGGTGGCTAACAACATTTAAAAACAACAATAAAATACCATTAAAAATAGATAATAGATACAATTAAAATACAGGTAAAATACAATGAAACTATAAAAAATAGTAAAAATAGTGTATCTTATGTACCTTATGGTTTTGAAAGGCAAACTGAGATTACTTTTAATCACATCCAGTTGAATTGTAGGCATCTCTGTAGTACAGCAGAAGAAGAATTTTATTTTTAAGATGTGGTCCAATAAATCTGACTTCAGCATTCACAATTCTGTATTAATTATGTTCTTTTATTGCTACAATCCAGAGTAACTACGGGACCTTTTACACCGATATAGTTACGATGCCACCTATGGGAAATGCATAGAGCACTCCAGAGTAAGTACCTCTTACATCTTCCTGTAGTTACTCTGGATTGTAGGGTATGTCATCCAAGACTTACAAAAGTTGCTAACCAAGAACACTCTTTGCTTTAATCCATTTTGGCTTTCTTCAGTTAAATTTGTCTTGTCATAATATGACATCATGACTTTATTAAATGCTAGAAAACTATTATCCCAGAAATCAACTTTTAGCTGATCAGATTGTAAATCATGACAATATCTGATAAACCCTTTCAGTAGAAAAAGAATGGATATGATTTTGTGTGTTATGTTAGCATTTTTGCTTTGTCCAGATGTACAACCTGTCATAAGGGTAATTGTAAAGTATTCGTTAAGGCTTCGCTAATTTCCCTTCTCATTTCCTTTTCTACTGGCCATTGCTATTCTTGGTGCTTAGTCTTCTATAAGAGCATTTTCTGTCATTTTCATTTATGTCTGTTCATAGTCCATCTCCTCCTCTCATATTCAGAAATATAAATCTTTTATTAAACAATTAATATTCTTTTTCTGAAGTGAAGGTGTAAAATATTAAACTATTTAACCACTTTACAGTATATTCAAAAACATTTTTCACTGTAATCTTCCATTGAGAAAATGTTGGATATAGACTGTGAGTTGCATTAAACGGAGCTGCATGCAACAATGTCTTCTTACAATTTATTTCATCACAAGCCTGTTGAGTTAGTGCCAAAGTAATATCAAGCCAGCCAGATTAGACCAGTGAACAGGTCAGGGGGGGAATGGAGAGTAGGAAGCATTTCTGGGGAGGGGGAAGGTGGGCAGGTCCATGGGCAGCAGAAGTTGAGCTGGGGTGAAACCAGGTTCTAGCACTTGTGTGGCCAAGATCTCAAAAGTCCCAGGTGGCCCAGAGAAGTTGAAGTGACACAGATCTGAAGTGACACAGATCCCATTGGGGCCACCATGGCTTTGCCCAGGGCATAGGGAATGAATTTGCTAAGCTGCTTTGGGCCCACCCAGGACTTGGATAGAGGGCAGGACAGTTGGCCTTCCAATGCCAGCACGGGTTCAGATTGGGCTGACTGAGGAGTAAGAAGGCAATGGCTGCAATCCTATCCACACTTTCCAGACTTAATTCTGAGTATACATGCTTCGAATTGCACTGTATGTCCAAGGTAGCCAAAGCTGGAGTTAAAGGGACAGAAGCCTCAGTTGTTTGAGTTGTCTTGCACATAACCTTCTCCAGTCACCCAGAAGAAAGGAATTAAGTGTTGGCAAGTAAGTGTTTTTATTTTGAGGAGTTGGCAGAGCATCAGAACAGCAGCATTTTTGGGTGCCATGGAAGAACTAGCTGGACCTCATACAAGGTGTTGGAAAAATTCATTCTACATTTTGTAGAACTCCCCTGGTTCATACAAACATCCAACTCATCCCTTCAGATTTCATTCATCAGCTGATGAGAATGTATAACCTAAACCCAATAACCTTCTAATTTATAAAAGAAAAAAATTGTATATATTGATACAGAAAATAGATGTACAAACAAGCCACCGGGACACAATTTTATTATGAACATCTCAGGATACATCTCCCTTCCATGAAACTGAATGGGAATAATTTTTTGCTCTGATCTATTCCATGCACAGGTCAAACTTTCCCTGTCAGAAAGTGGAAGAGAGGTAATGGATCAGGGAAAGGGATATGAGGACTAAAATTAAACTTTATGTGCAATGATTGCCCTTTTGCAGGAGCAAAGGCTTGAAAGGCTTGCACTGAGCTCCCTAAAGAGCCACTTGTAAGTGGTTTTTTGTCCCTTGAGTTTCAGGAAGATTGAGGTGGGGAGGAGGGGGAGATTAGATTTAGACTCACAGGACCAATGCATTAAATTCTATTTTCTCCTGTGTGGCTGAAAGAGACTGAAAGAAAAGGACCGTGAAGTGTGGTTTGTATTCTAAAAATAATACTTATATATATTCTATTTTCTTCAAGGGAAAACATGAAGAATGATTAAAATCAAGTTGCCTTTTAAGGCAACACACCTTTTAAGGCTACACACTTACATAGGAGTAAACCCCATTGGACATAATGGAACTTCTGAGCAGACCAATAGGTTTGCATTGCAGGTGTGGGTGGCGCAAATAGTTAAGACACTGTGCCTGTTAACCAGCAGGCCAGGGTTTGAGACCTGGGTCAGCCCCACAAGACAGGGTGACCTCCTGTCCTTAGCCCAGCTCTGCGATGCCAGCTGGATCCAATCGTATCAGCTCTGCCTTTCCTTTGGACTAATTCAGTGGTGTGGAGAGGGGGGATTTGCTGCTTGGGTAACAGCCTATCCTCCATAACAATCGAACCCAGGCTTTAGTGCTTCACATGCAGCATATGCAGCGCAGAGCACGATTCCATGGTCTCTCAAGACTGACGGAGGCCTGCTTTTCCCAGATCAAACCTTTTCAGTGCATTTTGGCTTAGGTAAGATTAAGGACAAAAATCAATTTTTTTTTTTAGAATACTGTATTATACCATATTATACCATAGTCTTTCGAGACTGAAGGATGTCGATGATGATAATTCCAAATTATTAAAACACAAGTGTGGTCCTGTATGCAGAGCTGTTCTGATATTGCAATGAATAAAGAAGAATTTGTCCATGCAAGAACTGCATGCAATACATCATGACTTGATGACTGCAAATGAGCCAAAGAAGAGTGAGAAGTGGTATGTGGGACAATGGTGAGGCATTGCCAAGGACCAGTGTTACCCATTTGTTTCTGCGGATGTGGTTTTGCATTGCAGTCTCGCTGAATGCTAATCTTGAGGTTAGGCAATAGCCTTGGCTAGTTGCATGGAGGAAAGCAGGGCAAGGGAGCCAAGGCTGTTTTTCATGGATTGGGGGGTGCATTTCTCAATAAATTAATGAAGAAGAGAACACAATCACATAGACTCTCATAGTCTTTTTCTACTGATAAATAGAGCAATGTTCAGAATATAATCACTTTTGGAAATACATTGAAAGAGCAGTTATTGAAATGAGTTTCATCATGTGGTTACTTTGACAGGGGCGTCTGGAAGAATTTTTAATATACATGGAAGATGTTTGCTGTTGTCAGGAAGTCAATGACATAAATGTACATGCATCAAGAAGAACATAGCCCTGTTGTCATGAATATAGCCAGTTGGACTTCTTAGTTGGCATTATAATCCAATATAATGTTTCCTAATTATGGTATTGATTTTTTAATGGATTCTCCTCCCAGCACCCCCAAAGGCTCAGATGAGTACCACAAGTGAACAACAAGTGAATTACTTGCATCTACATATATTGGTACAACATGCTGTACAGGTGTTGCATTCTGCATTGGATCTATTTAGCCTATAGCAAAAGTCCTTGGATTAGGAAGGAGTATGCTGTATGTTTGTGTGCATTGTTTAATGATATATAATCAACATTGTCCACATATACATCAGCTCTGCATCATCATGAGCACCATCTTCTGGATTGTCTGTCTTCAGTTTTATGTCAGATTGTTTAAATTATTCCCACATTCGAGTACTACAACAATAGAAGAGTAATCTAGTATCTGACTGTAATAAAGATACTTATTCATATTGCTTAATCAAGCAATATGTCATGGCATGATGCTATGGAAATACCAAACAAAAATAATTTTTTTGCAGCGTAAAGCTTAAAAGGACAATTGGCACAAGCCTAAGAAATTTAGGCCAGCCTAACTCACCTGACAAAGCATTATGGTGTGGGAAGATAGGCCTGTGCATTGGCCTAATCCCACCAGGAGTGGAGCAGGAGTGTCTTACTGCACTTTTGTGACACCCCCAGGTCAGCTCAGGATTTGTTCCAGGGCTTAGGCCAGCCTAAGTGGAGGTTAAAATTGCAGCCACTGTTAATTTCCCCCAAATAAATAACTTTGAAGTTATAACTTTGAAGTTGAGAAAAAAAAATCATGTTAAAGTTTAATATATGGCATTTTTTGGTCACCCAGAGGAAGATTAGTGGATGTGTAGGAAGAAACTGGTATGTAAGTACCGGCTTCTCACCTGTTTCTCTTTTTTATTTTTGGTTTTGCTGCCCTTTTTCTTATTTTTCAACCAAATATTTTTGATATTAAAACAGGACTTCCAGGACCTGGAAACATCCCCTGAGCCCCATTTCCAATGTACTATGAGAGATACATTAAGTTTCAAAAACATTCTTTTCAAGTGCGCCCGAGGAAGAGCATGGGAGGGGGTTACTGGGGGGGCCACCAGAGGAGTGTAAGTGGTGCCGTCTGGCACCCCTGGTGCCCTGTTGCCTGTGGCAGATCGCATCCCACACTATAGCCTCATTACGTCTCTGCTGTCTGGCAATAATGGAAATCAACAGAACTATGAATACTGCTTTTTCCCTCAAGAGAAGTGAGGTTAATAGTTTGAATTACAACAAAGTGTGAAACACTTTGAGATACAACACTTCTTGGGTACCAGCTCACTCACAGAAGTTTATTATTATTATCACAACATAATATCACAACTGCCCAGTTAAGTGATCTGGCCAAATCATATTTCTCTTTGCAGAAACATCACAAAACCAATACAGAGTAAGGAAAGAAAACACTGCATCAGTATTGGGAAGGAGAAGCAATGTAAATGCTTTCACCCCAATTCATAGTCCCACTCAATAAATTGCCAAAGGAGTAGGTGATTTAAGTTTACACAGCACACAAAAATTAACCAGTTCTATTTGGTTTCACCCCTAATGGTTTCACTCCAATCCATTTACTTGGGAAGCTGATAATAGATGTTATGACTGACCATGAAACTGCAACTACAAAATATTGTTTATTGTCCCACTCACAACTACAAGAGCGGAATAGGCTTCCAGAGGCCTTCCTGAGTGTTGCTTGCTCTCTACTATCCCAGCAACTGACTTATAGCATCATCAACACCACAACCAAAAATCCTAGCTCAGAAAGAAATCAAAACAGTGTTTGATGGCTTCATTCTCTTTTGTAACAATAATCGGTTTGGTACTTACTGGCTACAGAAGCATCAAAGCTTGCTTTAAAAAAATTGTCTGGGGTGTGTTTGTTTCTCTTTTATCTCATCTTAACTCAACCTTCCCAATGTTAAAGAAACTTTGTTCTGGACTGAAGTATGAATAAAAAGAAAGCTAAATGTTTTCAGGGCACCTGGAAGAGTTACATGTTTAATTCCTCTAGTATGTGGCATTCTTCAGTCTTCAAATCTGACATTATTCCATGTTCCTGTCAGCTGCTCTTTATGTAGCTGGGATTACCGCATATTTCATGCACATAAATATTCAGGGTTTGTTTACCATATTATAGGAATGAACACAATACTTAAAAGGTAACTGTTTTGCTAGTTTTTAGTACTGAAAATATACAAAGGATAATATTATCTCATGACCTTTCAGTGAAAGTTTACTTTCATCGGTTCACCTCATCAGAAGATCATAGTCACAGTGTGGGATTCTTCCATTTCCTTGCTCTCATCCACACCCCATAATAATATAAACCGACCTTTATGGCAACTTTGTGGTAACTGTTAGTAGCATCTCCTAGGAAAGTGTGTTCCAAATTTTCTGAATCTGTGATAGTGTGAAAGTGATGATATAGTTTGAACCTCAGTGAACACACACACACGCACGCACGCACGCACGCACGCACGCACACACACACACACACACACACACACACACACACTAGATTTCCATTGCAAATATATTTTCCACTAGATATTCAGTTTCTTTTTCACTCTGGCCTTGTAAATATCATATTTATAGTAAAGATACTTGATATCTGTATTTTTGTGTCATTTTTATTTCCCACATGAGCATAAAATACAATTAATAGCCTTCATATTTAAATAGTTCTATACATGGAAGAAGCATCAGGCAAAACAGAAATCCATTTTTAAAACTTCATGGGCATTCCTTTACACACACACAAAGACACACACAGGGTTCATAAGCACTACATAAATGGACACCCTTAGCCTATGGAATTGGTTGATCAATGATGGAAGTGCTATAGACAACAGAGAATTATGGTATTCTTTTGTACTATTGACCCTAGACATATTGGACACTGGTAAACATCAAGCCATCTTCAGTTTCCTCTGTGACTTGCTGAGAACAATGTGGTTATCTCTAACCAAAGTCTGTGGACTGCGATTAGAAGGGGAATGAAATGGTCGTTGCTAGATTTATTTACCTTCTTACCATTTATGGGCTGATCCTCCAGTTGTACCAAGTCACTGGATGTTGCCTTGCAAGCATATTGACCTTGCATGAACCTGCTAGAATATTATCACCCCAAACCTAACTTAGGGTGCAATCCCAAGCCTGTCTACTCAGAAGTACGACCATTATATTCAATGGGGTTTACTCCCAGGAAAGTGTATTTAGGATTGCAGCCTTAACCCTTAGCTGTATCCTGTGGAGGGAGCAGTCCCCTGATACCACCTCAAGGTAAGGAAGCTTTCATTCTCTTACCCTCAGGAATGCCTCCACTGCCCAGTGGGAGATCTGAACCACCCAATAGAGTGGAAAGTAAGGTTTTGGGAAGGGAAAAGGGACCGAGATAGAATTCTAGGACACCCCGTTGATACTGGGATCCACCCCTACCTCCCCATTCCACATCGCACTCATCCCCCTCCTCATTGGAGGCACTATTAAATCCTTGCCAGGGTGCTCACCGATATAGTGAAACCATGGAGAGTCTCCAGTTTCATAAGATTTCCACAGGGCTTTTATCACACACTATTCCTGTGGTTCCAATGACCATCCAGATTAACTTCCAAGGGGATTGTGCCAGGATCTGCATCACAGAAGAAGGGGAAATTGAAATCAATGTAATTCTTACGTTTCTTTCCTGATATTCCTCCAATGTGACCAAAAGAGGGTTTTAGCTGCATAGAACTGTAGATCCTGCTACTGTTTATTTTAATAATTCTATCAACTTATTAAAAATCAAATTTTGCTTCAAAAGCCAAATTAATCTAAAAACAACTATAATTTTCATGAACTTTAAATTATCTCTCTAGTCCTTCACAAACTCTATAGAACTATGACACAATGTGTATATAAAATGCATATTGCCAAGGCAGCTTTTGTCCAAACAGAAAAGACATAATGAGACAAAGAAATTGTAGTATAGAATTTCATTGATTTCAGTAAAGAGTATTTATATGTTGCCCTTGTAGCAAAGGGTAGGCAATTCATGAAGTATGTTAAGATGCATCTGTGTCTTTGTAAAGAAATTGTTTAGAGTTCTCCGATTTCGAGTTTAAATGGCTTGAAAGTTTATTGGGCCTCACAATGATGTTGGTTGAAAACAGGATCATGCAATTAATGTTCAATTACAGAGCTATGAAATCAGACAACAAGGCACCATTGGCACAGCCCCAGGAAAGCTTTCTGTATTGAGATACAATTCAAAGCTGTTGCTGCTAACAGCTAACATGAAATTCATTTTAATACCTTGCATGCTTAACGTGCTGTCCGATCAATTTGCCGTCGATTTTGCAAGATCACTCTGAATAAAGTGTAAGCTAAGACTGCAGTACTTCAAACAAATTTATTTTACATTTAGCCTTCCAACAGACTTTGTCATAGTTATTTTAAATGCAGGAATAAGAAGTTTGCCATTCCTGTGTGACTGTCTTTGATCTTTCAAGATCATGTCACCTTGACTGATACGACTTAATTGTTTTTAGTGGAATGTAGTAGCAATGAAAGAATGAATGAATGAATGAAAGGCTCAGAAGCCAATCACTGGAAAATGAAAGGGTCACCAATTATTGTGGAAGTAAAATAACATAAAACTGCTTCTAATGTAATTTCCATGAGCAATCCAATGAAAACCTCGGTTTTCATCAGCATTGTTTTGAATCTTTTCCACAGGTTCCTGAGAGTAAACCCCATCAAACACTATAGGATTTACTTCTGAGTAGACATGCATAGGATTGTGTCCTGAATGTGCTTAATGTGGTTTATAGGAAACTAACATTATTCATGGAAATGATATCTACACACACTTTGCCTACACACATTTTGCTATCTTAAAGGTTTGGCCTATTCTTGAGTACATTTGGGATGTGAATCAAAAATTGGCTTTGGTTTTGCCCAGTAAGGTCTGTTTGGGGGGGACACAGGACAGGACATCATAGCTGCCTTATATACTGATTTAAGCAGCTTCCTCCTGAGGAAGCTAGGGAGTTTTAAGGATAGAGTGGCACCTGGTGCAGACAACTGAGGAAGCCAACATGCCACCTTTGTCTCCTCAAACTTGCTAAAGAGTTCTTTATTGGTGATTGGGGAGCTGACAGGATGGGACAGGAAAATGTTTTCTCTTTCCTACCAAAACCTCTCGGTCAGCTCCCCCCACCACCACCACAGCATGCAGTACAACCTGTTTTGGTGAAGCTTCATTCAATGACAGAGGAAAGAAATGGATTGGGTTATTAGTCGCAGCCCTGAAGCCATTTTGCACCATATTCCCAAGTTCTCTCTTCTTTTCCCTCTCGTCGTGAGATCCATGATAAAAGCAAGAGAGCAGAAAGGGCTCCTGAGGAAATTCTCTTTACACCTGAAAAAGTGGATCAGTCTAGTGCACAGCAAGTGTCAACCCAATGTGCAGCGGCACTGAAAAAGGCTCATGCTAAGGATTATTCCATTCCAGAGCAGATTTTGATGTAGTTTTGGTTTCATGATGTAATTTTGGTTTGATTTTAATTTTGGTTTGTTTCATGAGAATCATAGAATCCTGGAGTTGAAAGGGACCTAGTAGGTCATCCAATCCAAACCCCTGCCTGCAGCAGGAAATCCTCCTAGATCTTCCCTAACAGGTACTTGTCAAGCCTATGCTTGAAGACCCTCTGTGAGGGAGTGTCCACCACCGCCCAAACATCAGTAAGCTCTGAGATAGGTTGTATTGTTGATTGTATGTTGTATAGGTTGTATTGTTTGATATGATCACTAGAGAAGTTTCTCTCCTGTCTGTATCATGCAGTTTTGTTTTAAATACAATTTTTGTGTTTACGAAAGCTCAACTTTTCTACATATATAAAACAGAAAGGTCACTGACTGACTGACTGACTGACTGGTTCACTCACTCACACATCAATGCCCAGCAAAGCCCTTGGACCCAGAAGCGAGAAATTTGGGGAGGGTGTTCCTTCCGTGATGTAGGCAACCACTGAGAACCAATTTTTGGAAATTCAAACTGGAAGGGGGTGAAAAGGGGCGCAACATGTTTTTGTCCCTATACTGACTGACTGATCAACAACTGATCATCTTCTAGACCCTTCACCTAGAAGGGTCTAGAAGAATGAAATTTGGGTAATGTATTCCTTCTGTGATGTAAACACCCACTAAGTACTGATTTGATGTCCTCTAGTGGTGTCCCAGGTGTTTAGTGCCTGGCAGAGATGCATGGTAGTGACTGGTGTTGCCCACTACCACCTGGTGGTGCCCAGGGTAGCCCAGTGGTGCCTGATGCCCAGTAGGGATGTGCTGTGCCCAGTGGTATTTGGTGATGCCTGGCATCTGATGCCCCATGTCTGCTGCCAGTGGTGTCCAATGGTGTCTGATGCTCAGTAGGGGTGCCTGTTGGTGCCCGCTGCCAGGTGGTGCCTAGTGGTGCCTGATGACCAGTGTGCCATGGTGCATGGTGCACAGTGGTGCCTGGTAGGGATGCCCCATGTACACTACCCACTGATCCCTGGGGGCATCTGCTGCCCACTGATGTCTGCTGCCAAATGGTGCCCAGTGGTGTCCACTGCCAGATGGTGCCCAGTAGGGGTGTCCAGTGGTGCCCATTAGGGTCATACAATGGTGCCCCCTGCCCATTGATGCCCACTGCCTGATGCATGGTGGTACCTGGGGCCGCCCAATGGTGCCTGGTGCCCAGTAGGGATGCCTGGTGCCCGGTAGAGATACCTGCTGGCTGCCACTGCCCCCTGGTATCCTCCAGTGCCTGGTGCCTGTCATTGCTTAGTGGTGCCAGTGCCTGCTGGTGCCCACCACCCAGTGTCACTGCACAGTGCCCAGCCATATCTGGGGTCCACAAATATTTTTGAAATTTTACTCCCACAACAGCAGATTCATTTTGCCAGTTCTAGATATAATTCCATGGCAAAACAGATAAAACTTGCATCCCTAAAATCTCATACTCTAGTGCACCAAAAGGAAAGTTAAAAAACATTCTGAATGGAATTAATTTGGAAAGAATCCTAACAATCTAATTTGTTTGTTCTACTAAATCTATTTATTTTGTCACTTATAAGCAAAAAGGATCTGATTACCATACTTGTTTTGAGTAATACCAAGAGTAACATTTTTCATTTTTTGAAAAAAAAATCTCTTTAGAGCCTGTGCTTTTGAGTTAGAGAAGTAGAGTAGCAATACTCAATCTTGCTTGCCACTTCAGTTCAGGCTGAGTGCCTTCTGTCAAGATGCAAAGTTTGCTATCCCCTTGTGAGGTACAACTAACAGTGCTCAAGGCTTCAACCCTGTCATTTTGTCTGACTTTGGGGCTCATTTATGGAAAGACTGTGCAGGAAGCAGCCATGGGGAAAAGGAAAACTCACAGTGACAAATCTAATGTCTAACAATGTTTTCTGAGCCCTAAGACCTGTCAAAGTGACACTCCTTAATATTAGATGAACAAACCACTGGAGTCCAGAGAACAGATTTGTTGCTGTTTCCAGTCATTGTAGGCATCCTTTTTGCTCCCCCCATCTTTTCTCTCCTCTCCATTACCACCAGCCCATCCTTCTACCCTCCTTTTTTTGTTTCAGTCTATATGTAGGTCTAGGCAAAGGTTAAATGGCTCCCCGGTTGTAATGCTCATAAGAAAGACCAGACCACAAAAATCAGCATGATAGTTATTTACCATAACCATATACAAAACCACAAGCAGCAAAGGTTCCCTCAAATACTTCAGAGACCTTGTGCATCTCTTCATTAAAACCTGTCAGTGTTTGTTATACTTGACTCTGTCTCCACGTCAGTAAAGAAGAATCTTTTAAAGCACCAAACACGTGCTGGAAATGAGAAAAGAGACAACAGGAGGGAACTCAACAAAAATATCATTTTGACATGTACTGACCTTTTCTTCGCTATACCCCCTTCTCTGCATATGCACTGATCTTCTTACAGTTTCACAAAGAAGACTGCATTGATAGAGGACAATAAAATACTTTAAAAGTTCATCAATAAAGTATCAGTATTGCATATGGGTCTCATGATTGCAAGGAACATTCCCCATGTCACAATAAACCATTATCATCAATCACAGGTTGCTAAGCTCAGGGATACAGACATTTTGATTGTGGTTTCACATATTGAAAGATTATATATGAGGTGACCAAGAACTGTCTGGTTATCTTTCTTGTGACTTTGTGGTATCTTGCATGGACTAGATTTTTCTCATGGATTAGTGCCATTTCAGATGCACAGACCATGCACATTAGGCATATGCAAAAGAAAATATTATCATTTTCATTTGGTTTTGTTTGTAGTTATTTCATTCATTTGGGGCCCAATCCTTACAGGCTGCTGCATTTTTAGACATCACATTCCAAAACATTGTATTTCACATTTTACTTACAGCTCTCATTAATCTAGTTTACAGACCCACAGGTCAGAAATTATATTTGGCTTTTGTTCCACATACACTTTGAGCAGCCATTTCTAAGTGGTCTCAATATTTTTCCAGTCTTTATTTTAAATTATATTTACATTTTTTAATTTATGTGGGTGATTTATGTTGCATTTACACCTCCTATGAGGACATCAGCTTTTTTTATTCTTCTAATTTACTTTATTTGCCTTTTTATGTTGACATACTGGAAAGAATCTTCAAACCCTATAATGCACTGTACATACTGAAGCATCCTATTTTCAAATGTCCTTAATATTTTTATAACATTTTCTTGCTGTTTACCTCATAGATGTTACCTTTATTAAGAGTCCAATATCTAGTAATATTGTGGTGCTTTTTTGTTGGTGCTTTTCATGTGTTCATGGCCTCCTGTAGGATTCCCTGACTGATCAATGCCCAGCCCCAACACCTGGATCTAGAAGCATGAAATTCAGGGAGTGTATTCCTTATGTGAGCTCCCACTAAGAATAAATTTTAAAAAATTTAACCCCTAAGGGGGTGAAAACGGGTCCAACACATTATTGGCCAACACTGAAGAATGACCAACACTCAGCTCCATATCTATCACCTGCCTGGTAGTTTCACACCACTGGAATATACCAGTATTGCACATTTTCACTTATCTATTCTCAGTGGAACTGACTAAATTATCTGGCTACAATATACATTACCTATTTAAAATATCAAACTGCCGACAGACATAAGTTCCCCTGTGGATTTTGACATGACAGTTTGTCCTCTTTTAGCCTGTGGTTTATCTAATCATGATGGCCTCCTACAAAGCTATTATTTGTATGGTGTGACAGTCACAGAAGTACTACTGTGTAGTGGGTAAAGCCAATGATACCTGAGGTCTAACCACAGAGAACTGATACATTTTAGTGGTTGCAATTTGAAAGGTCTTTATATAGCTCCTTAAACAGTGGATGGTACTGCGAGTTCAGTCTTTATCCATACCACAATTACTGGTTTCTACTATGTGTGTCAGAATATTTAACCCTAACAATTAGTATATCATACATAATTTCAGTCTAAGACACAGGCACTGGCAGTTTGAAACATGTGAAATTATAGTGTCAGGTATGGAACGTATACATGTAAAGTAGGTAAGACTGCCCAGTTACCCAAAATAACCATAGATGGGCTGGTGGGAAAGGCTTAACCTCAGGCCATTTGGGGGCTCCCATTGGGATTTCTCCTTTAACTTATTTAAAAGGCTTGACAATCATGTGACATCATCGGTCCCTTCAGAAATTCTTGAAACCACCCTCAGGTTTCTAGATGCATTGGAACCAGAAACTCTAAAAGTACATTTTTCACCTACCTTAATCATATGTTGTTTCTGCAGGTAAGGATAGGTGACTGCCTCATAATTTTATTTAAAAATAATTTGAAAAATACAAATTTAATTTGTTGGTTAACATGAATTATGTTTTTATTTGGTCCCTGACCAGTAGGAGTATTGCTTGGGGATCTCACAGTCGTGGCGCAAGACACTGTGATGAAACATGCCAGAGCCTAGTGGCTTAACCCTCATTATGAAAGTTAGCAGCCTTCCTAACACACATACTTTAGCTACTCTCACACTGGAATTGTGCATTTCAGGAGAAAAGGAGTGGCCTGATGTTTTTGGGGAGGAGGGGGGAGTGTTTCCATTTGCTGTCTGAAAGCTGTAGGCTTCTCTGAAATATTAAATTTTTACTATTACTAACAATCTTTTTGAAGGTATCTGCCTCATGTGCCAAAACCACATATAATGTTGCAATTTACACTGATATTCCTTCAAAAGAAAATGCCCTTTGAATATACGGTGGTCATTGCTGTTGATCTTTACCAATCCAGAATGTTCTCTTAGCTGTGGGATTCAAGATTTGGCCAAAGCTTTCATGACCTCATTCAGAACGAGAAGAGATCAGGAGTTCCATTTAGTAAGCTGAACCACCAAACAAGTATCAAAGGGGAGCTGTACCACAGGTGGGCCCAGGCTGGTTCACACCGGTTCTGCAGAACCGGTTGTTAATTTTGGCCAGCCGCTAGCGATCCGGTTGCTAGTGGCGGGTCAAAAAAAGGGCGAACCGGTTCACCCTTGAGGCCCACTGCTGGCGTCCTGAACAGGACGCGACTGCGCTTGCACTTGCGTCCTGTTCAGGACGCATCTGTGCTTGCGCCAACCTTGGCGAAGGCAGGAATTTACTTACCAGAAAATGTCCTTTTCTGTGAGGAGAGGAAAAGGGCCACTCAATAGACATGGGTTTGCCCCGCCCCCAGTAGAGTCAGGGCTGGAAGTGATCTTTTGCCTCCTCCTGGTGTGGGGCAGGTCCCATCCCCAGTACGGATACCAGAGCCAGATGAGGAAGGAAAACACCTCCGCTGATAAGCTGAAAAATGAACACACTCCAAAAGAAAACACTTCAGAAGTATGAAAATGAAAAAAGGAGACAGAAAGGACAGGTCAAGTCCACCTTCGCCTCCGTCGGAATGAACAAACATGTTAGAAAGAACATAGAACAGGTACCTCAGGACCAGGACTAACTAGACGCCCCTACCTAAGGTAGACACCCAACAAACTGAAGACAAAGTGGCAAAAAACTGCGTCTCTGCTGAGGTGGGCCTGAGTGGCCCTTTTCCTCTCCTCACAGAAAAGGACATTTTCTGGTAAGTAAATTCCTGCCTTCTCTGGAGGAGTCGGAAAAGGGCCACTCAATAGACATGGGATGTACCAGAGCCGCACACTCAGGGTGGGAGACACGCAGAATTTCTCATTTGGGTACTACTGATTGCAGAACTCGGCGACCAAATGCAGCCTCAGCGGAGGCTGCTTGGTCCACCTTGTAGTGCCGGATAAACGTGTCTGCCGAGGACCAGGTAGCTGCCCGGCAGATAGCTTCAAGCGATGCAGCTCCTTTGAATACCGCCGAAGTGGCAGCGCCCCTTGTGGAATGGGCTGTGATACCCTCAGGTACCTCCCGCCCCACAGCCTTATAGGCCTCAATAATACCACATTTAAGCCAACGGGACAAAGATGACACTGAGGCTCATTTTCCCTTAGAAGCTCCCCCAAACAGACTGAAGAGGGCTTCCGATTTCCGAAATTCCTTAGTCCTATCCAGGTAATAACTTAGAGCCCGCTTCACGTCGAGAGAGTGCCAAGCTCTCTCCTGTGAGGACCTAGGTTTTGGACAAAGTGTTGGGAGGATAGCTCTTGGCTTCTGTGGAACACAGAGTTGACCTTTGGTAAATAGGAAGGGTCCAGTCGAAGGACAACTCTGTAGTCCTGAAAAATGCAGAGATTTGTATTGGTAGATAAAGCACCCAAATCTGACACCCTCCTGGCCGATGTAATGGCTACAAGGAATACTACCTTCAGGGTCAACAACCTGACAGGGGCTGACGCCAAAGGTTCAAAGGGAGCTCCCATTAACGCCTTGAGCACTAAATGAAGGTCCCAGGTAGGAAAACGGTGTAATACAGGTGGATTGATTATTTTTAACCCCTTCAGAAAGCGTTTCAAGTCCGGATGGCTGGATAAAGGACCGAATTTTCTGGGACCGATGGAACTAATCATGGCCAGTTGCCTCTTGATGGTGTTAGTGCTCAGGCCCTTATCCACCCCATCCTGTAGAAATTCCAGCACATGTCAGACCCTGGGGTTCCTGATGGAAATTGATTTAGAGGAGCACCAGAGAACAAACCACCGCCACGTTCTGGTGTAGATGCGAGTGGTGGACGGCCGCCTGGATGCCAAGAGAGTGTTTAAAACTCTGTCGGAATATCCCTTCCTTCTGAGGTTGTGCCGTTCAAAAGCCAGGCTGACAGTTTGAAGAGTCCTGGATTTGGGTGCAGAAGAGGGCCTTGCCGCAAGATGTCCAGACGAGGAGACAATCGGATCGGTGGTGCAGCTGAGAGGTTGACTAAGGTTGGGAACCACGGCCGCCATGGCCAGTACGGGGTGACCAGAATCAACTGTGCTTGGAACTTCTTTAGTCTTTGCAGTACTGCCGGAATCAGTGGAAATGGCGGAAAAGCATAAAGGAGAACTGAAGGCCATGGGTGGACTAAGGCATTCACTCCCAAGGCGAGGGGATGTGGAGTCCGGGAGATGAACCCCGGCAGCTGAGTGTTGAGATGAGAGGCAAACAGATCTATTTCTGGTTTCCCCAGAACACTGGTGATCAGAGCGAACACTTGGGGGTGGAGGCTCCACTTGCCCTCGTCCACCATCTGACGACTTAACCAATCCGCCTCTAGGTTCTGGACTCCTGGGAGGTGTTCCGCTCGCAGGGAAAGAAGGTGCTCCTCCGCCCATAGAAAAAGGAGATTTGCTTCCACCATCATGCCTCTGGATCTTGTGCCGCCTTGAAGATTCACAAACGCCTTTGCAGAAACATTGTCCGTTTGTACAAGCACATGTGTCCCTGTCAAGAGGTCCTGGAATTGTATCATGGCTAGCCTGATGGCCCTGAGTTCCAATCTGTTGATCGACCATTGTTGCTCCTCTAAAGACCAGTTTCCTTGTGCCAGGCAGGATTGGAATTTTGCGCCCCATCCAGTGAGACTGGCATCCGTGAGACCACTAGTCTGTCCGGCACTTCCAATCTGATCCCAGAAGTCAGCCGGGAAGGGCACAGCCACCAATCGAAGGATTTCCTCACCGACATTGAGATGGATATCATCCTGAAGCGTTTGTTCTCTATCAGTCGAGCAAAAGGACGCAACAAGGTCTGCAGTGGTGGTAGATGGAACCTGGACCAAGGCACTATGTCCTGACAGGAGACCATCAGGCCTAAGAGAGATGCCAGGACCATCAGCGGAGTCGCCGACTCTCCCTTGACTCGGAGAAGAGCTTCCCTGAGCATCTCTTGGCGTTCTGGAGAAAGGGAAACCTGAAAGGAGTCCGTCTGAATGAAGAGCCCCAGATGAATCAAGCTTTGGGTCGGGACCAGCACACTTTTGACCTTGTTGATAACAAAGCCATGGCGTCCCAAGGAAGTCATGACAGTGTGAAGATCCTCTGAAGCTCGCGCAAACGAGGAAGCAGCAACTAGGATGTCGTCTAAGTACAGGAAGACTCGAACCCCCTGCAACTGGAGATTGGCTATCAACGTGACAAGAAGTTACATGAAGACTCTGGGAGCGGCGGATAGACCGAAGGGAAGCGCTCGGTACTGGTAATGGTGAGACCCGTACGCGAAGTGAAGAAACCTTCTGTGGGAGGCTCGGATTGGAACATGCAAGTACGCCTCCGAGATATCTCTGGAAACCAGAAAGTCCCCTTTGTCCAGAGCCGCCGTGATGGAACGCCAGGTCTCCATCTTGAACTTCTTTTTCAGTGTGAAGTGATTGAGCCATTTCAAGTCGAGTAAGGTTCGCATCTCCTCATTCTTTTTTGGTACTAGGAAAATTATTGAATAGACCCCTCTGCCCCTGTGCGAGGGGGGAACATGCTCTATTGCCTGAATGTCCAGGAGATGTTGTATGGCCTGGAGCATTTGGAGATGTTTCTGTGGCTGCTTGGAGACTGGAACCCACCAGAATCGGTTTGGAGGACGACGCCGAAACTCGATGGCGTAGCCTTTTGAGACTGTGTCGAGAACCCAGGTATCGGAAGTAGATCCCCGCCAGCAGGGAGCGAAGGCCAGGAGCCGCACTCCAATAGCGCTGGGTTCTGGACCAGGCCTGGCATCAGGTGGATCTGAAGTTCTTTCCTCCCTTTCTGGGATATTGACCCTTGTTGGAGGTGGTGGCATTGTTTGATCTGGAACGTGGAAGGACGCTTGCGTTGGTCCACCGAGAACGGAACTGGTTCCCTGAAGACTCCCAAAATCTGGGCCGGAAGGGACGAAAGGAAGACTGTTTGTGTTTAGGGGGATCCTTCTTCCCAGGCGGAAGGATCTTCCTTTTGTCCTTGGCCTCCACAAGGATGGGATCCAGAGCCTTGCCAAACAGTTTACGTCCCTCGAAGGGCAGGTTAATGAGCTTGGACTGTGAACCTGCCTCCTCCGACTATGCCCGAAGCCACAGAGCCCTATGAGACATTGGAGGACATAGCTCGTGCCGAGAAGCGCATGGCGTCCAACGAAGAGTCTGCCGCAAAGGCTGCAGCCAGGGCAATGTCCTTCATGGTGCTTCTAAAGGCCTTTGGCAACTTTTTGTTCCTAGCTGCCTTTTGTGCCCAAATGAAGGCCGCACAAGCCATGACCAAGTTGGCCAAAGCAGCACGAAAGGCAAAAGAGGAGAACTCAAAGTTACGCTTGAGCAATGTTTCCATGCGATGATCTGTTGAGTTCTTGGGGAGGACGTCCCCATCCACGGGAATAGATGACGAAGACAGAGATGCCACCGAGGAGTCCACAGCCGGTATCTTAAGCATGTCCATTTGTTTCTCCGGAAGAGTATACAACTTGTCCGCAATCCGAGAGCCAGTGCCCTTTGAGTGGGATTGCCATTCCTGGGTGAAGACAGATTGGAATGCCTTAGGAAAAGGAATCACAGTGTGTTGTACCTCCAATTTCGGAAAGGCCTCCGCTTTGTCCTAGTCAGATTCAGAGTCCAGGGTAGCCGAGCAGCGTAGAGTAAGGCATCTGGCTGACCTGTCGACCACCGGCTCCAGGAGTTCGGACGGAAAGAGCCTGGCGTTCTTACGTGGCTCCTCGGCCTCATTGCCCGACTTACGATCCTCCACGGAATCAGATGGAGAAGAGGCGGAAGATGTCGAAAGAGATGAAGAGGAAGAATGACGCCGGCGGTGACCCTTAGCCGATTTATGTCTGCGGCTGTGAACAATATGCTTGGTCTTGCAAGACTCCTTGTTGGGCGAGCTCTGCAAAGAATCCTCGGAGAGAGAGGAGACTGGAGTGACAGGACTGGGAGTATGTGCCCTCTTGATGTCTTGCAGGAGGTGGAGGCTATCAGATGTCTTGCTGGAGGTGGCCTCTAGCACAGCAGACTTAACTAGCACGGGTAGCGTGACAGATACTGTTGTGTCAAAGGCATCTCTGATAGAGGCTAGGATTGGCTCAAGGCTTTGGGCTTGGGAGGCCAAAGAGGCCTGTGCAGCGCACGACCCTGTCAGGTTGGATGCCCCTTGATCTGCCACCGTATCACCCTCCTCCTGAGCCATAATGTCCCTGAAAGCAGGTACAAGCCTAAAGAAAAAAACTGTCCCTTGAACAGGTTTGAGACTAAATAGAGAACTGTTCCTGTAACAGGTAGAAGCCAAAGGCAAAAAAACAAACTCCTTTTTTTTAAATCCACCTTATAGGGCCCTCCCCTCAGTTCAAATGCAGACCCTCCTGCAAGACAAGGCCTTGCTACTCACTGTGGCCACTGCTGGTGCTGAGACCCCAAAATGGCGGAGGCTGCTGCAGGCGGGAAAAGAAGGAGCCCAAAATGGCAGCCGCCACAAGGGAGAAGCTCTCGCTACCTCTGGAGTCTCACTGCGGGCAGAGGGAGGAGGCTAGCTGGCCGGGCTGGAGCCCCTTGGTCGTTCCAATGCCGTGGGATGCCGTGGGTCAAGCCGCGGAGGCGGGCCAGCAGGAGGCGGGTGGAGGAAGCACCCGCATGGAGGCGAGGCGAGCCGGCTCGGCTGGAGAGAGGCTAAGTCACAGCGGCCTCCACCCGGGCCCGGCGGTGGTGGAGCGGCGCGCAGCGAGGGGGCTAAGCTGTTGGGTGGCCCCGTCCAGCACGCTCTCCACAGGCAGCAGCAACAGGAGGGCAGGGGAGAGGGCTAAGCCTTCTGGCAGCCCAAGCCCCTGTCGTACAGGCAGCGAACGCGGCGATGGAAAGGGAGGAGGGGGAGAGAGGACCCCTCTGCCCGGTAGCCCCACAGGCTCAAATCAGTCTGGGGGGGTTCCCAGTCCAGCGAGTCCTGGTCCAGCAAGGAGAAGGCCAGTGAGAAGCAGGAGGAAGGAGAGGAGAGGAAGGGCTAAGGAGGAAGAAAGGAGAAGGCAAATAAGCTGTGCTCTATGGAGCAAAGCAAGATCAGCCCTTACTCATAGGGAGTCAGAGCCGGACTGGGGATGGGATGCCCCGCACCAGGAGGAGGCAAAAGATCACTTCCGGCCCTGACTCTACTGGGGGCGGGGCAAACCCATGTCTAATGAGTGGCCCTTTTCCGACTCCTCCAGAGAATGCACAGTATGCCAGGGTTGGGGCCGCCCCTCTCCCCGCCCCCAGCCCCGCCTCCTGATCCTACCTGGCCCGCCTACTTCTGGCAAACCGGTTGTTAGGTTGGGCCAGGCCCATCCCTGAGCTGTACTAATTTATTATTGTATGGCTGTGAGAGCCATAAGAAAGGCTGGCCACCAAAGAAAAGATGCCTTTGAATTATGATGTTGAAGAAAGGCTATTGAGAGACCCTTGGGCTCCAAGGAGATCAAATCAGTCAATCCTGCAGGAAATAAACCCTGACTGTTCACTGGAAGGACAGAAACTGAAGCTGAAGCTCAAATATTTTGGCCACCTCATGAGGACTCTTTAGAAAAGACCCTGACATTGGGAAAAATTGAGGGTAAAAGGAGAAGGGAATGGCAGAGGATGAGATGCTTAGTTGATAACACTGAAGTAATGCCTTCAAACAAACTTTGGAAGTAACCCCCAAATCCAGAGTAACTACAGGAGCATGTAAGAGACTTTACGTGCACCCGTAGTTACTGCACCACCTAGTGAAAACCTATGGGCAATTCATATTGGAACCCAGAGTAAGTTGTGATTACACCGGAGCAAGGACTCCCCATAGTTACTCTGGATTTTGTCCTTAGTGGAGGATAGGGTGGCCTGGCAAGTTGCAATACATGGGGTCAACAACAACAACAATAAACTGTTCCATTACAGACCATCATTAAAATGTACTATGCACACTTCAGGGCTTTCAGTGTTCCTCTTGTTTCTTCTCTCAGCAGTAAGTGAACTTCCATTTTCCTGTCAAGATAATGTGGGAAGAGATTCTGTCTAACAGAAAAGGATATGATGGCCACTGGTCCAGTAACATCTGTAAAGGGAACTCAAGAAATACATTGCCTGCTACCTGCTTTTAAACTTGGCCACCACATCACCACTTCATGCTGTTATTACAAATGGTTCTCTAGTGGGGGGGGGGGGAGCTGAAGCTTAGAACAAGAGCCAAAAGCTGTGCTTATTTCTTGCCAGCTTCATTCTGGGAACTCTCACTATTGCTGTCTGGGTGTTCCATCCATGTGGGCGGAAAGGAACAATGCCTTCGAAACTGGCAGGGCAACCAGGCACTGACAGGAATCGTTGACTGGACTGTACGTTCAAAACTATGCAGTCACCACACCCAAGTGGAACATCTCAAATTCCTCACAAACAATGCCCTCTGGTACAGTTCCACATGTGTTACAGACAGGGCAAATTCATTTTATGAGCTTGCAGAACAAATGCCGCCAGCTGCAACATTGGACCTTGTCCAGTGTTTTAAACAGAACAAAAAAGGAGATTGGCTGTAGTTACAATACAAACTTACCTGAGAGTAAAGCCCATTAAACTGTGGAGGCATTTTATTTATTTATTTATTCATTCATTCAATCAATCAATCAATCAATCAATCAATCAATCAATCAATCAATCAATTATATCTTGCACTTCTTGAGGATTCAGGGCAGCTTGCAGAAAATTAAAAACAGATACAGATAAAAACAGATACACTGTAACAAAAATGACAGTTAATATTACAAATAGCAACAACTAAAAGTAAATGATCACATTTATTGAGATGGCACATTCAAAAAAAATCTTTGAAGGCTGGGAAAAATCTTCAACTGTCATTGAATGACATATAAGGAGAGCAGGAGCCACACTTCCAGGGAACTAATTCCTGGGAAGCTCTGGGATAGCCCCATCATGGGCAGTCTTGGAACCGCCAAGAAATTCTACTTAAAGACCTTGGGCAAATTCATATGAGAGGAAGCTGTTTTTCAGATTCCTTGGCTCAGATTTGCATGGAACAATTTACAAGAGCAGAACAGAAGGAGCAGGGAGAGGCAGAAAGAGGGCAAGGTAGGCAGCAAATGGGTGTGGATCCAGTAGTGAACATCAACGCTCATCCCCTCTTTTAACTGCATCCCTGCCCCTTTATCTCTTAGACTTGAGCAAGCTAAACTGCTGACAAAGGTCTGAGGAGACCCACTGGCAGTTAAGATGGTTATAGGAAAGTTAGGGGAAATGGCTGCAATCCTAAAGATACAATGGGGCTTACATCTCAGTAGACATGGTTAGGTTTGTGATTTCAGTTTCCTTACTTCTCTTAAGCCACTTGGGCTGCACTTTCCTGGGAGTAAGATATATTGAACATAAAGGGGCTTACTTATGAGTAGACGTGGTTAGGAATGTAGTCTAAAACTGCTGCTCCTTCCTGCATAATATAGCAGTAAACTTTTTTATATGGCTGCATCAGCACAGGAGGAGGGGAAGATATGATTGCAATTTAAAATAGATATTTGATTCTGACTAAACACACCCAGGATCAAGCCATATCTTGTGGAAATATGTGATGGCATAACAAAATATGTAATATTGAAGACACTAAGGGCGCAATCCAGAGTAACTACAGGAGCACATTAGGGACATTACGTGTACACATAGTTACTGCACAATATAGTGAAAACCTATGGGAAATTCATATTGCAATCCAGAGCAAATTGTTCTTACACCGGAGCAAGGACTCCCCGTAGTTACTCTGGATTGCGCCCTAAGTTAAAAAGGCAATTTCTTCAGCATTTGTCACATAAGATGGTGGGGTCCACACTATTCTGGATTGGAGAAGTTTGATCCAGCCTTTGAAGTGACACTGACAGAACCAGCTGACCTGTTGCAGAGACCTGACACCAGATCATTACCTTCTCCTTAAAGTGGTACCTATTTATCT
Organism: Cryptoblepharus egeriae; assembly: GCA_030015325.1. NCBI lineage: Eukaryota > Metazoa > Chordata > Lepidosauria > Squamata > Scincidae > Cryptoblepharus > Cryptoblepharus egeriae. The sequence goes on along the minus strand of JAREYC010000005.1, from coordinate 50,375,219 downwards.
ACTTGCATTTGCATGCTTTCAAACTGCTAGGTTTGCAGGAGCTGGGACGAATGATGGGAGCTCACTCCATCTTGCAGTACTCAGATCTTGAACCTCACAAACCTGCTGCACTCAGGTCTCAAACAGCCAACCTTCAGGTCAACAAGTGCAGCATCTTTAACCACTGATCCACTGAGGAGAGTAAGTATTTATTGAAGTTAGTACGTATAACATTGCCATTTATACATACTGTGGGTGGCGCAAGCGGCTAAGACGCTGTGCCTGTTAATGAGCAGGCCAGGGTTTGAGACCCAGGTCGGCCCCACAAGACAGGGTGAGCTCCTGTCCTTAGCCCAGCTCTGCGACGCCAGCTGGATCCAATCATATTGGCTCTGCCTTTCCATTGGACTATTTCAGTGGCATGGAAAGGGGGGATTTGCTGCTTGGGTAACAACCTATCCTCCATAACGATTCAACCCAGGCTTTCATGCTTCGCATGCAGCGTTTGCAGCACCGAGCATGATACCATAGTCTTTCAAGACTGACGGAGGCCTGCTTTTTCTTATTTGTAGAAGCACTGCTTAAGTACAAACCCACAATCCTGGGGGGTATTGGTTCTCTGCATACTCCCCATTACCCTGGATGTTGGAAAGTCCAAGGATTGCACTACAGTGTTCAATTCCAGTGGATGAAGGGGAAATCTGAAAAGGCTGCTATATTTGTTTTATTATTTATTATTACAAATCTACAAGCCAGTAGACTCCAACATCAGACACCTGATGATCCTTCATCAGATTAATAAACTTTCTCAAATGTACCTGCCTCATTGTATCCAAAGATGCCTCAGAACCAACCTAAAAGTTTTTAGCTCACTCTCCATTCCCTGAAAACACTCCTGCTGTGCATCTTCCAAGCATTATTGGTTGCCAACAGCTCAAGAGAGATTTGAGTGATGAAGGACTGTTAAATCCCAGATCCACCCAATCAAGCTTGTCAGGCAAAAACACAGCAGTGAAGATGGGTCCATTCGTGATAACCAAGACAGCCAAACCCATAACATATAAACAAACTTCTACATCAGAAGACTCTCAAATTAGCAACACACTGGTGAAATAGTGGTTTTCATCATCATCATGTGCCTCTAAGCAAAAAGCTTCACATCAGAGAAATAGCAGTGAATATAGGAGGAGCAAAACCATCTGTCGTTCTTATCCTCCCACACATCTAGACACTAGGTTTAAGAATAGTCTGATATTTTATGAGTTCATTGTTTACACTCTATCCTGACTAATAGCCAAAAATGATAGATGCTTCTCTTGCACAATACAAATTAAAACCTTGCCAATTGATTGCTACTGAACAAAAAACAATACAAAAGTTTCTAAATAAGAATTCTGGGTGATGGGGATATTCCTATGAAACTCTACCATTTCTCTGGCTAACTGCTTGGAAAGAATTATGATTTAAGTAGGCTGATAATGCTGTAATGAAGAGTGTTGAGTCACTCACCACTCAGTGAAGTGCTGATTCATTGAGATAATCCAGATTTCCTTTGTTTTTTTCAGAAGCCACATGGTCAAAATCTGCTGCCGTTTCTATCCCACGTGGCACCAAAATAAGAACAAGGGTTTCTTTAATTTTAAGTGCCAAGCAACCAAATGCATCCATTGGTAAGGAGGTCTTTAGGAAATCCATCTGTTAACAAATTCAATGTGCTTGTTAAGCATCATGCTCTGCTTGTACAGTACTGTATGCCCACACAACAAAGATTGAAAACTGGGAATTGCTTTGCTTGGCATGGCTCTGGAAAGAAACCATAAATTCTGAAATAAAACACTAGTTAATCAAATTATGGAATTCCATATGCCACAATGGAAATTGCCATAATGGAAAAATAGGCATGTTACACTGACTTAGAGCACAATCCAGAGTAACTACAGGGAGTCCTTGCTCCTGTGTAAGAACAATTTGCTCTGGATTGCAATATTAATTTCCCATACGTTTTCATTAGGTGGTGCAGTAACTATGGGTACACGTAATGTCTCTTACGTGCTCCCATAGTTACTCTGGATTGTAGGGCTTGATGAGGAAAATGAATATGGTTTTTCTATATTTTTTTGAAAACTCATGGGAATGGTTCTAGATGATGTTGATGATTTATGAGTCAGGCTTTGGCTGAGAAAGGTGGGATATAAATTATTTAAATAAATAAATAAATTTATAACCGCAAAGAATAAAAAACTATGTATTTGTTCCTTTGGAAGGACTTGATGTCTGGATAAAACAAACCAATCAATAAAGTTTATCTGGCTGTGCAAAAAATTCTCACCTGGTTTCTGACAATGTTGTAGGTGTTGAAGTTTTCAAGAATATTCATTACTGCTGGGATGCATGGGAAGTAATATTCCCCATCTAGTTCATCAAATCAGGAGATGATGGAATGTCCAGGAATATAGAAATCCTAGGTCTGGAGAGAGGAACAAAGGGAAAAGATTGTCAAGGAGCTTCTCCAAAGAAATTTTCTTGGAGAACTATCATGTACGGCCACTGGACCTGTGAGAAAAAACAGCAGCCTTCTCAGCAAACAAATCTGTTAAGGTTTCATTTGTCCCTTGTCTTTCCTATCTCACCACAGCTGTATATATATCTGTTTGAGTCCAGATCATCATACATTTAAGCTAGGCCTCTTGGCATGAAAGGGCCATCAAAAGGGTTGTCTAGAAAGACAGACTGTTATCCTTAGCATTAGGATTGGTCTCAGTCAGTTAATAGCTATTTTTACATTAAATCAAATATGTACAAATTCTGAAGATCTATACGATTCTGAGTTCTTCCTCTGAACTTGGGCTTTATCAGGATGACCTTATAGAATGAGGGACAGAGTGCCAACGTTGCATAGAGGAGGAAATTTAGGCAGGTCCTGCTTTTTATGTTGAGCTACACCTGCCTAAATTCCCTCTTCTATGCAGTGCTTAAAAGTAGAGGCACTCTGTCCTCCACTCGATATGGTCACTGTGGGCTTTATGTTTGCTCAGTCCTTCCCCCCAACATTTACACACCAGGGCTGAATTAAGGGCACATGATAAAGCTTCTTTTTTAGGAAGCTGATTCTCTAGTTCCATATTATTTAAATGTTTGATTTGCGTGCTAGTCCATGAGAAAAAAGAATTGACCTGGAAAAAATGAGAAAATTTCCAACCGCCAGCCATTTAGGAACAGCAACCCCCTGGTGCATCGATTAGCAAGTTTCAATAAAGGGTGTTAATCTGCTTTAAACGTTTCATTATGATATGTTTGAACAGTGCATTTTACAAGCACAGCAGTTTATCATATTGCTGGAACCAGGACAATCCAGCATCTTTAAAATTATGCACAAATAATAGATTGGCTACAGTACTACTTTTTCAGCAGCATTAATAAAATCTCTCAAGCATGGCAAGAGTCCATGGCCAGGAGGATTCTCAGGAGGTCTTTTATAGTATACGCATCTTTGTTATGAAATTCCTCAATGCCTTTTTGCTGTCTCCCTAATGATCAGTTAAATAGGGTCCCCTGAGAATGCCTGAGTCAGAGCCAACTTGAAAACTGCTGAGGAAACATCCTCTTTTACTGGAAATGATTCCCATCAAACTGCCTCGTACCATGTTTAGACGAACGGATCAGTAACGCTAAACAGAGGGAGCTAAGTTCACCGTGCTTAAGAAGTTGCTGAGTGTGAAAAGAGATTGCCTTTGTCTGTCCCGGTTACTGGAGGGCACACTGTCAAAGAGACTTGTTGTGCTAAAACAAATTACTTTGAGCTTGTGCCAGCTAGCCCTTTTAAATAGTGAAGCTAGTGATTCAAAAGTGACCACTTCCCTTGGACGTCTACTGCAAAATTATTATTGTGATCCTGGGCACATTTACTATGTTAGAACAGCCAAAGATACATTCTTAACAAAACCATATCATGTGCCAGTTCAGGCAATAAGTATGCACATTATAACATGTTTGGTTTCCACCTGTTATGGAACTTTTCTACTGAAAATTTCATCAAATCTGAACCTAGGTATTTTCTTAAGTATTGTACCATAATATCTTATCTGCTTCTAAAGTTACAGCCAGCAAAGTTGTTGAATCCTCAATTTAATTGGGGGGGGGGGGGAAGATAGCTGTTAGTTCTTCAAATCCAATAAATCCAAACATATTTACTACAACCCACACAGGAATGTGCCAAACAAACATAACTAGTTTTTAAAGAAGCAGATGATAGATGTCTTCTGTAGGTGGGCTCAGAAAAGATCCTGTAAGTGGAGGATCACTGAGTGCTTTCCTGTTGTGCCATAAACACCCAAAAATGCCCTGCAGCTATCTGCGGGACTTTGTGGCACAACAAGGCCAAGGGAGGGTCACAGGCCCAGAGTGACCAGGAAGCAACTTCTGCCACTTGCACAATATAAAGCCATAGGAGACAGAGGTCAAAAGGTGAAGAATTACTGACCAACTTGAAAACAAAAGATGTTGAATGGTGCATTCAATGGAGCATCCAAAGGAAACTGATCCCATTAAATTAAAACATGCTATTTTAAAAAGAATCTGTTCAGAAGTAAGAACAAATTTTGTTTTCATTCTCAAGATCTTGCAGAGTGCCATATTGTGAAGCCAAGACATCCTACCCCAATATGTTGATTAGGAAACACTGTATCATTACTAGGGCTAATCTGATAGAGGGTGTTATCCTATCCACTCTTACCTAGGAGTAAGCTCCATTGACTATAATGGGACTTACTTCTGAGGAAACATGCATAGGATTCAGCTCAAAATATAATTTCCAGAAATAATCGTGTTAGCACACAAAGGGGCCATCCTTGACAATCTGTCACAAATTTGTTTGCCCCCGCTGTCCTAACCCTCTCATACACACAAGTTTCTGAGTCAAATTTCAAGTCTTCACCCGCACCATCACCGTCTGGTGACGACAAGTTTAAAATTCATATAAAATGGTCCAGACCTGATATCTCTTCAGTTCCAATTTTCTGTCATTATAAAGGCCTGGGTGCATTCTCAAAACAGGCAGTTTTGCCTAGGCAATGGCAGCATTGCCTAGGCTATTTTTTGAACACAGTTAGAAGGTTTAAAATCCTATTTTCCTGAAAAAAAATACATGCAAGCACTTCAAATGACCTCCCGCCATCCAGGAGGCTCCAGCAAGTCTGATGATTTTTTCCATATAAGGACTTGTCCTCTCCTTGAACCCTGAAGCAGCAGAATTGTGAAATTCATAATGGGGGCTGCAGAAACAGCCTCAGAACACTCATCCCCAATTGAGGGCTATGCGGGTAGGGGAGGAAAGCCCATTAAGAATCAGGCCCAGCAGAAATGTTGTCCTGCTGGAAAAAACCTGCTGAAAGGTTCTAGGAACAGTAACTGGTAAAATCCCAAAGCCCCAGATTTTTAAACTTCAATTAAATAAATCATGCACGAAGGGATATGAATTTAGTCGTCACCAACTGAGGACTGCGTGATTGAGAGGGATCATACATTTCACCTGTCCAGAAACTTTTCCCTCACTCAATGCTAGTATTAGGGACTTTGAGGCAAGATTAACACTAGGCCTATTATGATAGCCTTGTCTGCCCTTTGATGGCACACTGGGAACTACTATTAATACCAGTACCAATCAAGTGGTCCAATCCCAACAAACAGAAGTGCCAACAGACTGAATGTTCCACAGGCATGCCTTGGTGCTAAAGCACTGTAAAGTACTTTGTGACAGCACAAAGACTAACAGGAGACACACAAACCAAGTATCAAGTAAGTCCAGCAAAGGGGTAGGGGCAGGACAGGGAGAGAGAGATGGGAAATGGGACAGAGAATATGGTGGCTGGGTGGGCAAATTTGGCCTGGGAGGCAGCAGGATCAGTAGTGCTGGGTGTATGCCCTATCCTAACCCCTTTCTTGAGCTTGATCTCACAACATGAGTAAATTCAGACTTGCACCAATTATATTGCTGGAACAAGTCTAATTTGACCCATTGTGATTGGTGCTTCTAGCAGCCAAAATTCCCCCACAAGTTGAATCAGTGCCACATGAGATTTTGGTAGGACTGGGTTGTAGATCTGTGACTCTCGTTTCTGTTTTATTAACCCGTAGGCTTAGGGCGCAATTCAGAGTAACCATGGGGAGTCCTTGCTCCGGTGTAAGAACAATTTGCTCTGGATTGCAATATGAATTTCCCATAGGTTTTCACTAGGTGGTTCAGTAACTATGGGTACACGTACTGTCTCTTACATGCCCATAGTTACTCTGGATTGTAGGGAAAATGTATTTTCCCATTTTAGGTAAGTTACCTGAAACAACTATGCATGTTGTGTATCTGAGCAGTTTTTCTATTAGGAACTTCAAAAGCTGAAGTCTTAAACCAAGCACTGTAGGGCTTTGGGCCTCTACTTTATTACATGGGAAAAGTAAATCATCTTTTGTGGTCCAAATATTCTCCAGGATATTCTTTTACTGGAAGTTTTCAGTCATATTCTTAATATCATATTCCCAATACTGATGATTTCCATGACCTTTCCTCATAATGCCAAGTGTGTTTGTGTCTAATTTTATTAAATAGTTTGTGTTGATGCAATTGTCAGTGCTACCATTGTGACTTGGCAGCCTTACTGGAACTCTTTTGTAGGGAAGTGAAGACGATTCACTGAGTTCTTCAAAGAGCAACATCTGATTGCACTGCAGGCAGAAATTTCCACCCTGATGTTTGGCACAGAACCACCAGTGAAGGTACAGAATTCCACTCATCTTAATCAAAGAGATTTATGACCAAACCATTAAGAAGAGCAAATCATCACACGCTATCGTACTTAGGCGTCTTTGTTATATTAGTATTAGAAATAAATGGTGTATTTTAATGGCCAACATATTAAAATTTCATGGAGTTTCCATATCCCTCAACTTGCATTGCTGTGTTTGTATTCAGTATTGAGAATGTTTGTTTCATCCTCATTTCTTCTTGTGAATTTTATGTTTATTTAAGTGATCTTTAGCGAGAAGAGTATATGTAGTTATATGAGTATATACAAAGACAAACAGTTTGCCATTCTAGGGTAATTTTTGGTATAGTTGGTAACTAATGAATCCATGTGCTCAAATCCCATGTGTTCAGATCCTCACGATATTAAGCACTTACATGTTCCCCATTATGCTGATAGCCAAGTGCCTTGCCTCTCTCAAGTTTAATGGAACTAGAGATGTTCCATTATTCCATTGTTATTGATGGAAAATTAACACCCGGCAGCAATAATGTGCCTTCTGTGAGATAACAGATAAAATATGTTGTGAGAAGAGAACTGCAAAACTAAGGGTGCAATCCTAACTTAGGCCAGCTCAATTCATTGGTTTTCCTGTTACCATCGTAATCTATGGAGGCAACCGCATGTCGGTGCACTTGTCTTACCCTCCTTGAGGAGTGTCACACAAGTGCCTTACAGCACAGGATTTGTGCTGGGGCTTAGGCTGGCCTTATTGGGGGTAAGGATTGCAGCCTATGTTTGATGCATTCAGAGATAAGTGACCAAGCCATCTCTTCTTTCTCTGTTCCCACTGCACAATTTCTTGCTTCAGAAGAGGTTTCCCAAATTAATTCCCAAAGTGGGGTTCATGATGCGTTAGGGCAGCCATTCAAGAGCATTTAAGCCAGGACCCCCTTCTGAAAATGGCAATCTGTCTGAGACCCTCCTGAAAGTGATGTCATGGACAACAAACAGGAAGTGACATCACCAAGATGGCAGAACTCCTCCATGTCTACTCAGAAGTAACTCCAGTTGTGTTCAGTGAGACTTACTTCCACGAAAGCAGCCTAAATGCCCCATTCCAAGATGGTGATGTGCAGTGGCAGATTCCATGATGGTGTTATGGAATCCCCCTGAAATCCAATCGCCCTGTAATAAAGTCATGACCTCCCCCAAGGGAGTCCTAACCCCACTTTGAGAACCACTGCCTTAGAGCATCATGACAGCATGCTGATAGGAGTGCTGTGCAATGTCTCTAGGAGTCCTTCCTATCTGTTTTCTCAAGTGCTGCCATCTTAGATGGCATTCAAAAATCTCACATGGTTTGGGTGCCGCAATGTTGGTTCTCAGAAGATTTGCCACTTCCTTTTTTCTGTTTTATTGGTCATTGGTTAATTCTATTGATTAGATTTTAAAAGTTCAATCACATAATGTAAGAATATACCAGCTTTTTGGAAACATTTCCTCTCCTGTGTGGGGGTCAGCCCACTATCCTCATATTCAGGCATTTCTGTATGGATTCCTTTATTGGCATTATATAAACAATAGCAGTCCTCCGTTAGTCTTGAAAGTCTATGGTATCATGCTTGGTGCTGCATACGCTGCATGCGAAGCACGAAAGCCTGGGTTGGATTGTTATGGAGGATAGGCTGTTACCCAAGCAGCAAATCCCACCTCTCCACGCCACTGAATTAGTCCAATGGAAAAGCAGAGCCAATATGATTGGATCCAGCTGGCGTTGCAGAGCTGGGCTAAGGACGAGCTCACCCTGTCTTGAGGGGCTGACCCGGGTCTCGAACCCTGGCCTGCTGGTTAACAGGCACAGCGTCTTAACCTCTTGCGCAACCCACAGCCCATATAAAGAATATAATCTTAATAAAATACAAGATGGTGTAATGAAAGGCAAAAAATATTTTTTGCTTATACTAAAATATGGTGCAATAGTTCAAATTCTAAGCAGCTTTAAACCTGCAGAGAGTTTATCGCAAAAACATTGCATTTTAACCATTTCCTCAATCTAAATAATGACAGGGATGTCTACATTCATTTGTCAATCAGAGTTATTACTGAGCTTTTGGAGCTTGACCCCCTTCCTTTTACTTAAAATGAATGTAATGGATAACTTCCATACGGCTTATGCAAGCCTTATGCATCTATACAACTTGCGTATGCACCTATGTACATGTAAAAATGGCATTTGGGATGGGATTCCAAGGCACAGACAACCCCATTCCTGCTCCCACAACAGCTCTGTGGGGAAAGTTAAGTCACCCAGTGATTTTCAAAGCTGAGTGGGAATTTGAACCTAGGGCTGCAATCCTAAACACACTTTCCTGGGAGTAGGCTCCATTGAATATAATAGGACTTACTTCTGACTAGACAGGTTTAGGATTACAGTGTATGTCTCCTAGAACTTCCACTGACACATGAACCTCTCCGTATCTCCAGGTCTTGACAATAATGACTATCAAGAACAAGTATGGAAGAACTTTTCCCGTAACATTTTAATAAAGAATGCAGTTCTAATTTATGATATAATATACTTGTCTCAGCAATTATACTCTTGCATCTCTGTATACAGTAAGATGAGGGTGGCTTTTGAAATCCAGTGAAGCCATAAAACTCATTATGTATGCTTGCCATGTATTAATAGTAACCATATTCCTAATTTCATTAGCATCTTCATTATCCTGCATTAATTATTTTAGTTATCCCACTGAGAACCAATGTCAGAACCTGACAACATCAATTCCCCAAATGCATCTTGTGGTTGCTGAATGTGGTTGTTGTTTAGCTCATTGCTACTTCTGACTGTTGTAAACTGATTCTACCTTATATATCCAGAGATGAAATGTTTGCATTTGTAAAATTCTCCCTGAATGAAGACAAATCATTGTCAATTTCAGGCATGATAAAAGACACATGCATGTTTTTCATTATGTTTTCTATAAAAGCTACTGTGTGGAGGATACACCACTAAACTCTGACATTTGTTCTACTTCTGAACATTGTCGAAGCATACTCACTGCTGCTTACACATATATACAAGTGCAACCTCAGTATCTGTGGATTTAACTCACCCACAGCATTTACAAATTTTGGTATCTCTGGTGGGTTCCAAAACAGAACCACAATATCACCCCAACTGATGCAGAGGTCACACGCTGCAGTCTTTTTGCCCTGAGTAAAGACAAAACTAGTCCTTCTGTTTTTATGAAATAAAACTGTAAAACATTCTGGGAATTCTGAACTGAAAAGGAGCAGACAAATAAAAAGTTTAATTTAATTCAAATTTAAAAAAATGTTCCCAAGCCTTGGAACCTCTACAAAAAAAATACCCTAAACCCCTCACTTCTAAACAGAGGTACAACCTGATGATCTCTGGCGATGATCTCAACACATGGGCTGGGGAAGGCAATCCTTTAGATCTCTTGGTCCTATAAACCAGGGGTGCCCAAAACTTTTGGCAGGAGGGCCACATCATCTCTCTGACAATGTGTGGGGGCGGGGGACAGAAAAATGATTTACATTTCAAATTTGAATAAATTTAAATGAATTTAAATATGAGTGTATTATTTACATTACAAGGTTTGTCCATGGGCCAGATGGAGGGGTCTTGCTGTGGGCTGCATCTGGCCTTGGGCTGGGGATTGGACACCCTGATATAGACTATAAGGGCCAACTCAATATCCCAGCACTGATGCAACCATGCCAAAGGGCTGTCCACTGTCTTCTATGGTGGTGGGAGAGTCATCAAGGTCTCCTCAAGGGAAGGAAATATCTGTTCCCTTACCTTGAGAACTGTTCAGGGTGACCATATGACCAGAAATTCCCAAATTTGTCCAGATTTTTAGCCTCCTGTCCAGGTGTCCTACATTTTGGCTCCGTTGTTGTACATATTGGTTTCATTTTGGAACTTCGCGATGGTGTGCAGTACCCCATCATCTCATATGTTGTTGGATTCATATTGAAGAGAAGAATCCAATGCAAAAATCGGTTTTGAGATATCTCCTTCCTATCAAATGTTATGGCCAAAAACATCCAAAAAACAAAAATATGCATTGAGCTCTAAGGGAAAGAAAAGTTCCCCATCGTGCCTTTACTCATGAGTAGGCAAATGTACCCTAGTCTGCAAGAAAGGCAAGGCTGAGAGGAACCTTTGGACACCAGAATGGTCCTTAACACTGATACAAGCACACAGCATCCAGTTCTCCCAAGCCTCACATTACCTGTAACTGGAAAAATTACCTGTAATAGTCAGATTATGATGCGGTTCTACCCCCAGATCATTGTTGGTTAGACTCATGGGACATAAGCAGTGATGGGCTTCAAAGAAATTAACAGCCGGTTCTCTGCCCATCTGGCAGCCACTTTTAAATGGATATTTTAAAATTTTATATGTCCTATCTCTGTTTAACAACCGGTTCTATAGAGTAGGTGCAAACCTGCTGGAGCCCGCCACTGGACATAAGCATTTTGTTCTTTGGGGGAGATAAAGGTAACAACTTGGATTTCTCTTTGTAAGCATTTTAGGACCTGAATGAAATTAGGATTCCTATCCACTTTCAAAATTCGTTGTTAGCCTACATCTGTTGAATAAAATCAAACTTCAGCTATTTAGAATTCAACAGCTGCTTAAGGGGCTGAAAGGGAGTCTAGAGTTCTTCGGGGCTCTGAAATAAATACATTTTTATGCTATAATTCATTTGAATTCAACAGACCATATGGGCATGAACCAAAACTACAGTACTTTTGTTTGTGTAAAATACGTTCACATTTCCAGTAAGCTATATGGCTGCTCTCAAGTTGTTACAGGAAAAAACTGTGATTTAATAGCATTATTGCTTTATGAAACTATTTCTTAGGCTGTTTGATGTCCACTTTGATCTTACCTGAGTCTTGAATATAGACTCACATTCTCAATTGCCATGTTTCTTTCATGCCTGAAAAGGTCCAATATTGCAGCAACAAGTTTGGGCAGCTTTCCTGTATGGGTTTCTTACATTTCAAAATCAAGTTCATTGACAAAAGTCAGTCTGACGCCTATTACCTGCATGTCTTCTAGGAATGCTTATGGAGATTTTTTTTTTTTTGTTTAAAAAAGAAATTATACAAAGGAATCTTGCTTAGCCGCAGAATATTGCCTCTATGTACAAAAAAGTGTATCACTTAATTAATCTTAATTTATCTGTTACTTTAAACTGTTTTAATGCTATCTGGCTGCTGCTTTGTTAATTTTTTGGTCATTATTATATTTTAACTTTTCTTCATTATAGTAACATATTAATAGACATTTAAAATATTTTTGTATGCTGTACTTTGAGTGGGATAAAATTTTGCAGAAATGAATGCAAGCATATTTATTATTTTATTTAACATTTTATAGCCCACCTTTTCCCATACAGAAGTAAAAATGCAAGGTGGCTTACAAAGCTCTAGAAAAAATGTACAATGAATCACAACAGTAGAAAACATTAAAACAAAATAACCAAAAAATCCATCAAAAAAGTTTAAATATTTTGAGCCCTAACCCGTGGTGGGATTCAAATAAATTAACAACAGTTTCTATATCCTATTAGTAACCGGTTCTCAGAACCAGACGCTCATTAGCAAAAGGTTCTATGGAGCCTGTGAGAACACCCTGAAGCCCACCACTGGAACCCAAAAGCTACGGGGGAAGGAATAATTTTTAATTCTACATACATGCATATAAGTTTGATGTCCGTCACCTGTAAGGGAGGCAGGCAAAGTGATATTAGCAAACTCATCTCAATTCCCAAAATTTTCAGCTGATCCTGTCTGACTGAAAACAGTCTGCCAGTAAGACAGCAATACATAGTCTGGTTATGCCTATAGTGTTTCATGCCTTACATGTTCCTAAACTAGAAAACTAGAAAATGGCCTAAACTAGAAAAAAAAATCCTAGTGGATTGTGCCACAGTATGAAGAAAAAAATGGAAGTGAGTTTGCCCCCGACAGACGAAATAACGAAACCAGACAAGGTGTTGGGAGAAAAGGTCATTTTATTAAACAATTTAACATATCATAAAAAACAGGGAATGTGCTAAATAGCTGTGTGGACCTAAAGCGGGGATGTGGCTCTCCGCATTATTCTCTTAAATGTTATGATGGACAATTCCAGCCTGACTTCGGGCAGTCCTCAATCAAAGCTTAAGGGTGCCCATCATTGTCAACCCAAAGGTTGAGGTAGATGGATGCTTAGCCAGCCAGATACCCAGCTGGCTTTGCCTGATTTCCAAGCCAGAGGTTAGCCAGAGCTGGATAGGCATCATAGGCCAGTTCCGGTTCACTCCTGACCCATTGCTTCCTCAGGCTGCACACCGAGGCCTATTCCTTCCTACCCCCGCACAACTCCTGCCAAAAAGTGACCAATTAACAATGAATTTAACCCCCACTCCTCATACAGCTTAGGGTAGGCGAAAAAGAGCTCTGCCAAAGCCAATCAGGCAGAATAGAAAAAATTCCTACCCGGCCCAATAGTGACCAGCTAGTCTTAAGTTGTACTAAGAGAGGGAGGGAGGGGACGCCGCTCAAGGACCGACTGAGGAGTCCCGGGCGAGCAAAGCCCAGGACTTCTCAAGCGCTGCCCCCTTTACCCCTTAGCAGCCAATGGCTGCAAAGCACCTTGCCTGGTCTCTGCAACGTCTGCAGAGGGGCAAAGGCGTCCAGTGCAAAAAGCGTGCCAGTGACATATTAACAGATGAGGTACACATCAGTACATTAACAGTGCAATCCTAACTTGTGCTGGCACAGCCAGGCTGCATGGCTTGCATTGTATCCAATGCAAGCTAGGAGGCAGTTGGAGGAGGTCATGTTGAGCTAAGAGAATATATTTCTTTACCCCAAGTAAAGCCCCAGCCATTTTTATGGGGCACTTTGGATCCTTGCCAGCTACATATTTAGCTGGTGCAAATCCAAGAAGCCAGGTGCAATGCTGGGTGGGCCAGGGTATTGGTTAGGATACAGAGGAGGCATGCTCCTGATTCTTGTCACCATCCAGGGTCCACTCTTGTCTTGTATGCAGGTTCTGAAGGAATTCATAGATCTACTTGCAGAGCATCTGTCAATTATCTTTGAGAAATCCTTAAGGACTGTGGAAGTGCCTTTTAACTGGAAGTCTTTAAAAATGGGGAAAAGGAAGACCTGGAAAATTATAGAACTTCAATACTGGGGAAGATATTAGAACAGATCATAAAACACACAATTTGAGCACATATAGACAAGAACTCAGTGATCAGAAGAACCCAGAATGGATTTGTCAAAAATAAATCTTGCCAGACAAATCTGAACTCCTTTTTCGATCCGTTTACAAGCTTACTAGACAGTTGCAATGCTGTGGATGTCATTTATCGTGACTTCAGCAAACCATTTGACTAGGTTCCACTTGACATCTTAATTAGCAAGTTGGTAAAATATGGGCTGGATGATACAATTGTTTGATGGATCTGCAACTGGCTTGATGGCCGCACTCAATGGGTATTTGTAAATGGCTCAGAATTAAACTGGAGGTCAGTTTCAAGTGGGGTGCCCAGAGCTTGAGCCTGGTTCTTTTAATACCTTCATCATTGACTTGAAACAAGGGAGCCTCATAACATTTGCAGATGACACCACGCTGGGAGAAGTAGCAAATACAACAGAAGACAAGAGAAAACTTCAGGAGGATTTAGGCAAACTGGAATAGTGGGCTGAAACGAAAAGGATGAAATTTAACGGAGCAATGCAAGATTCTGCACTTCGGTAAAAATAACTAAAAACACAGGTATAAAATGGGAGATACCTGGCTTGGCAGCACAACATCTTGAGCAGGATCTTGGAGTCACAGTGGATCACATGCTGAACATGAGGCAGCAGTGAGATGCATCTGAAAAGAAGGTAAATACCATTTTCACCTGCATTAAAAGAATGCCGGAGATACTTTTGGCAGATTTCCTACTACAGGTAGGGGGTTGGACTAGATGATTTATTAGGTCCATTCCAACTCTATGATTCTAAGGCTGCAATCCTAAACACACTTTCCTGGGAGTAAGACCAATTGAACTAAATGGGGCTTACTTCTGAGTTGACATGGTTAGGACTGTGCTCCCAGTCTTGCTGTCTTGTGTTGTGTGTCTTGTTCTCTCATGTGCTCCCTGAGGCATCTGGTGAGACACAGGAAGCTGGACTAGATGGGCCTTTGGCCTGATCCACCATGGCTCTTCTTATGTTCCACTCATTGTATTCTCTCTTACTCAGAACACCCTCTCACCACCTCCTAATGGCCTCCTGCCACCCTCTTGCTCTCCTCTAGGCTGCCCAGACACTTACTTGTACTGGCAGATGTGGGGAATGGACCTGACACTGTTCAGCCAATGTGGGCCTCTGTACCAGCCCTGACAGCTGTACAGTAGCTGCAAACATGCCTATGGCATATTTGCAATATTCTGGGCCAGAAAAGCAGTTGCTACAACAGCCAAAAAGACATTAGAACTGGGGTGCCCAAGTTTTCACTTTGTGGGTTTAGCTTTTACGACACAAAAACATGGCCAGAATTTTGTGCTGCGTTGCCTGCACTCCATATTACACTTGAAGAAACAGAACAACACACTACTCCATTTCTCCTAAGTAAATCTGGTTTAAGCTTTAAAAGGTAAAAGAACAGTAACACACTGTGCACTGAATGCATGATTAAGCACTACAGTTGTTAAAACTCAGAGACAAAACTATCAATCAAACACACATCAAACAGACCCAATAAAATATGGCACACTATAATTTTTTATCACTGAATGCCAGGGAAAAAAAGTAAGTTCACCTCTGGGCTTTTTTAAAGGTAAGGAGCTTTAAGGTGTGAAAGCCAACTGTCATAAGTCTCATTAACACTTTATTTACTATCTGGAAATGAATTTACATTGATCTTTTCAAACTATCGCTAACCACAAATGCATTAAAACTAAACAGGCTTCATTTATGAAGAAATAAATGTGTCAGCACAACTTTGACTTTTGTCCAATGCTTTTCCGGCATTTAATTCACCAGGGCTCAATGTTAAAACAGTTTATTGCTTGTTATGCTAAAACACGTTAATTTAATTGGGAATATCCTGTCGTGATGATCAAAATCTTAAAAACATAAACATTATAAGAATATTCAGTGCACATGCTTGTTCGGAATAATTCTTACCTTGTCAGCATGAAGGACTTAAACAATTCTAACAGGGAAAGATTCAGAGGGAAATTGGTTATTTATGTTGAACTTTTAGGTTATGATGCAAAGCGCCAGAGTTTTGCAAAGTCAATATGTACTCACTACTTCTCAATCAATAGTTCAATGTTTACATTTTTAAGCAGTTGGTTAATGGTTTCAGAGCATAATCTAATGAATAAATAATTATATTTATTGTGCTATTTTCATGTCATGGATTTAAAAAGTGATATGCTCTTTATTCACAATGATGAGACCAGTTATCCTGACTCTACTGACATGGATCAGATACATATCCAATACTAACAGTTGCTGGCACACTTTTCCTCTCTCAGAAATAACAGTACTTTGGCTGGGATGTCATCTGCAGTCAGATTAACAGGTAGCATTACATAGCACTGCACGTCCTTAATTTTGGGGTTTGGATACAGTTAAAATATAGGGGAGACAAGTTCCAAATTCTGTCACTCTCCAGGGCCTAATCCGGAATGCAACTTGGAGGCTACTGATACTACTTTGTAAACTTCAAATTGCCTGCCTTGCAATGTATATTGCAGAGAATGGCTGTTATAACAGTCAGCCTGGGGGAAATCTAAAGCCATTAAATAAATGCTTAGGACCAGTGGTGGGCTTCAGGGGGTTCTCACAAGTTCTATAGAACCCTTTGCTAATGAGGGCCTGGTTCTGAGAACCGGTTAATAATGGGACATAGAACCTGTTCTTAATTTAGTTTATTAGGACATAGAACCTGTTAATTTATTTGAATCCCACCACTGCTTAGGATCTACTTTAACAGCCTGATCCTACCTAAATCCCTGAGTGGCAACAGTGGGACACCTACATAGTTTCTGATGTCTTCAAATCTCCTCGGAGTAAACCTCAGCAGCTGCATTGGATGTCCTCTGACCTACATCAGTAATATATGTGGTGCAAGTATGATTTGACTTGTGCAGGTGGATCAGGCTCTGAGTTGGGATTAAGCGAGCAGCACCACTGCTGAACCAACTCTACTCTTGGGACCATTCTACCCTTTACTCATCCATTCACCCTTCCCTGCCATCTCCTACTCCATTTCTCTCACTGTTCCAGGTTTACCTGCTTTGACAGATCTCTACCCAAGCACACTTGGGAAGGTTATGGCCTTATGCCAAGTGGCATAACAGCTCCCACAGAAGTGCCTTATGGTGTTTTTTTGGCAGCTACCAGTGCCAGTTTACACATTCCACTAATGATTCCCTTCAATTGGATTGTGACATTAGTTTGTTTCTACAGAGAACTGGAATTTCATATATTCTTATCCAATGCCACTGGTCTCTCTCTCTCAGTCCTTTGACTCATCTCAATCTTATCAGTTTCATCTGATTTTATTTGTTGTCTTCATAGATGTCTTCAGCTGTCTACAGTCACACATCTTTATACCATCAGGGATTCAGTCAGTAGATCCTCCGAAGATCAAATGCAGCTTGACCCCTGCAAGAACAATGGGAAACATGCATTTAAACACTTGATTGCATTAAATTAACTAATTAAAGATTTCAAAGTGACCTAGGTTAAATCACTGACTAATTAATCTTGGTTTTATTCAATGTCCAATCACATTGATCCTCTTGTCTGCGTCTCTAGTTTCAAGCTGGCTTTTCATTTGGACCTCACAACGTCTGCCAAGGAATATGGAAGGAGTCTGCAAAGTAGAAACTGGTGTGTTGGATGGTCCTTTTCACAGCACGTTGTAGTGCCTGCAGTTCTTGACTCCCTTTGCAATGATACTGCCACTGTGGGCCTGTAGATCAGTAATGGGCAAGCTGAGCCACTTTAGATCTCCTGGAACTTTAACCAGCAGTGGACAAGCTGGACACTTTAGGATTCTTCCTGTAGAAGAGAGAATTTCGGCAGATGCAGGAAATTCCTGTTGTACCTGCTGAAATTCCATCTTCTGTACAATTCAAGATCCAGGACTTCTAAAGTGGCCCAGCTTGTCAACCACTGCTTTACAGCACAGTCTCTATGCTATAAATATATGGCAGCTGTTATATTAGTTTAACAGATATAACAGCTTTCCATTGACTTCCCCCAAAGATAGGGTTGCCATAATTCTCTGGGAGCCTCTGTCACACTCGTCAGTATATGAACACAATCCCCCAAAATTGGGACAACATTTATGAAAGTTCCTTAAATATTGTGACTCTCTTTCTTATAAGGGCTGTGGGTGGCACAAGCGGTTCCGACGCTGTGCCTGTTAACCAGCAGGCCAGGGTTCGAGACCTGGGTCAGCCCCACAAGACAGGGTGAGCTCCTGTCCTTAGCCCAGCTCTGCGACGCCAGCTGGATCCAATCGTATTGGCTCTGCCTTTCCATTGGACTAATTCAGTGGTGTGGAGAGGGGGGATTTGCTGCTTGGGTAACAGCCTATCCTCCATAACAATCCAACTCAGGCTTTCGTACTTCGCATGCAGCGTATGCAGCACCAAGCACGATACCATAGTCTTTCAAGACTGACGGAGGCCTGCTTTCTTATGATGAAGCAGATCAAAATATACTGTATAGTGTGACATTTTTAAAGACCATTGAATAGAATGTTTCAATTAGCAGAACAGAGAGCAGCGCAGGGCTGATAAAAGCCGGCCCTGCTCTGCTGCTTGGCTACAATTTAAAATGGAAGCGAGGGAGGAAGTGCCGTATGGAGAAAGCTCAAATAGTCAATGCTAATGGTGGAAGTATTATCTGCATGTCACTAATATAAACCAAAGTGGTTTATCACCATAGTTCATGATTTATGACTCACATTATGACTTTATTTTGAAATGGTTGCAATTAAAAATTAATGTGTGGTGAAAGGAGAATACACACAACAAGGAATTGGGGCTCAAGGGTTATCTGATGCAGTGATTTATATCTCACAATTCATCCAAGCATTTGTCTTCATGTCAAGTGCATAGAAACACTACACAATGCATGGTAATATCCTATGAGGCCTTCCAAGGTGTGATGTACTTTTATTCCAATGTATTGTGCCATATACAGTACTGTTAATTTTCAAAAGCTGGAATAGTATAAAACAAATCTAAATAATTGATAAGGAGCATTCTAAATACTGGTGAGGGATTTCCTGTTACAGAATGTCTTTTGCATGCATCTTGCCTTTTAAATCCACCCGAAAAGTCCAAAAACGTGCTATTCCCAGTCTTAATGAAGAGATCACATTTCATCTTAACAATGTAAAGGAGGACAGTATTGATATTTTTATTTTCCTATATCAGTTTCACAAAGCAGAGCTAATGAAGAGAGAGGTTCACAGTCACAAATGAAGACTTGCAGGAGGCTTTCAACAAGGCTCCATTTCTTCCTTTTCAAGACAATCAGTTTATAGGATAATAACAATCCAGGAGTTATTCACTAAAAGGATCCTGAACTTATTGTCAAAGGCAGACAATAGAGTCACTTGCTAAAGCTAAATGAGATTGGATTCTGGTCAATATAAGTATGGCAGACTCCATGCAAGCCTGCTGTGTGCCACATTGGAAGGAAGGTGACATGTCTTCGATGGAACAACGGAATGAAATTGGTGCAGGATCCCAGCATACTTCTTTAAAGGTGTGTTTTTGTTTGAGTTTTGTTTGAGGACATATCACATTTTCTCAGCACTTTGTTTTTTTTAAATGGGAAAATGAGATTCTTGCTGTAGCTACCAAACCTATTGCTATCGTCAGTATTGCCACAAAAATATTGTTGTGCATCACAGGCCCCTATTAGATAGTGACTGAAAATCTTCCTAAATACATCACTAAAGATAAATATGTTGTTTTAAAAAGTTATCTGAGAAAATTCTTAATGGTGACTCCTTACTAAGGTTGCAATCCCAAATTGGACTTAATTCTAAGTAGACATGCATAGAATTGCACTGTAATTGCACTGTACATAGGTTGAGATCAGAGCTGGCACACCAAGGCATTTCCCAAATGTATTTTTTAATGTGATTGTTGTTTTAATGGAATTATATATATCCCAGCTAATCTGCGATGCAGTCATCCGAACAGTTGGGTGCAAAACTGATCAGCACAAGAAACAAACAAATTTATGGCAATGGCATGTTTTGGAAAATTTTCACTAGTTGTCCTATCTTTTCACTCATTGAAAATTCTACAGTATATAGGTTATCCAGAACTAAATAACCTCCAGGGCAATCCTAAACCCTGGTTGGACTGGCATACATCCCGGCACAAGTATAGCCTGGGGATGTTGCAAAAGTGACCAAAGACACTTCTGCTCCACTCCTGAGGAAGTTAGGCCAGTGCACAGACATGCACCAGATTCCCCAGGCCACCACAGGAGTGGGAAGATGGACAAATTGTACTGCCCTTAATTGGTTAGGATTGCACCCCCTCATCTCATGATATTCGCATGAAACTTTTAGCTGTCTAAAAGATAGCATGTCTCACAATTCCATGATAGCAAGAATCATGTTTCATTTGAGAACCAGGTAATTGCTCACCATGTGCCAATGTTTTCTTTCAAAATATGCAACCACAGGAAGTGGGCATCATGTTCCAGTTCTCATTCCCAACTACTTCAGACCTGGAAACTCTTCCTATAGCAGCCTTTGCCCTAAAAGTCAATTAGCTTTCAAGCAAACAGAAAGCCTGAATGGAGTTATGATGGCCACTTTACCAAGTGCTGGAGCATCACAACAGTTCACAAACAAAGTAATTGAAATCTTAATGTGCAGAAAAAATACTTTTATAATGGTTACTTTGAAGATTTATTTTTTCAAATGTAATTAAAAAGTGGATTTAGAAATATGCCTGGCAACCCAAAGAATTAAATATTAATATGGTGCATAATTAATAAATGATACATCTCTTGATTACTAATGGGTTATTGACTCTAAAAGCTTAATGTTACTGAAAAGAAGAGCAAAGAAAGGCTTGTGGAGGGCAGGGGGAATAGATTCCGCCTTCTATGGTAAAGCAAGAGCCATTCTTCTGCCAATGACCTAAACTGATGTTTGAAGATTGTTGAACAACTGAGAAGGAAATTAAAATAGAGGTGATCCTCATGATCAATACATCTGAGATCCTGAGCCATTCTTTCTGCAGGGTAATTCTGCAGAACTCCTGCAAACAATCAATGACATGCTGAAAAGAAAGAACGAAGTTACTATGATTTTCTAGGTCCAATGTGTTGGTAACATGCTGAAAGGAAAGAACAAATAAATTTAATAAGACCAAACAACACTACTTTCCATTCAGTCATGTGTGCTGCATGCAACAGGGGAGGGGGGGAACCAGACAGTATGGGGATGTAAGTAAGAATATTTTTCACTTTCCCTTCCATGGTATCTCCTCTATAGGTACCCTCAGTCATATGCCAACAAGATAGCTGATGTAAAATCCTCTATTGTAAAATCCTCTAATGTTTAATTAATAACATGCTCAGTGACATGTCGTTTCAGATCTTAATGGAAGACAATGTAAGCAGAGTAAGAAGACTCAACAACAGCCTCCCAAAAGATTTTGTGATGGTACCCACACTATTCATTCTTTATATCTCAGATATGCCAGCTTTAAGGAGACATAAATTTGGATTTGCCGATGACTTGGCTCTTGCAGCACAAGATAGAAACTTGGAGGTATTGCACTGCCTTCTCACTGAGGACCTTAAGATCTTGGGACAATTCTTTTCTCACTGGAGACTTACACCTAGTGTCAGCAAAATGGTGACTACTTGTTTCCAAAATGGTGACTACTTGTTACAAAACAGTGACTACTTGTTTCCATCTTGACAACAGACTCAAATGTTACACAAGAAGTGCCAGGTTTTGACCTGCCTCACCAACATTGGACAACTCTGAACAGGATCCACATCCAACATGATGTCTGCCAGGACTAAATGTTTAAGTGGGGTCTTGTATCTACCCCCTCAGTCTGACTGTGGCGCTCCTTGACAAAATATCACATTGTGTCCAAGTGTCCCATCAAGAGGTTACACTGGCCCAATGGCTGATTTTTTTTCAATATAAACCACTCTGTCTTGCACAGTGGACTAGACATTAACATTGGGTTACCATAAGTTCATGTAATTGCCATATGTTAAATAAATAAGCTAATGTAAGTCTGAGGAGAGTAGGAAAAGGAAAGCATAGGATTGGGCTTCACTCATCATATCCAAACCAGAATTCTGCATGCATCTAAGTGCCTTCTTTGTGAGCTTCATCAAGAATAGAGGAGGCAATTGTGCGCACTCAAATAGAAGTGTGTTCATCAATGCACTCTTTATTTTTGCTCCCAGGGAAGCAGAAAAGGTCTATATGTGGGTCCCCCACTCTTTTCAGTAAGTTGGTTCATCATGGCAATTCTGTTCTGGTACTTCAGGGACAAATTACTTCAGGGACAAATTAACCATATCCCTATAGAACTGGTTCTCATAAACAAAGCTGGTGTGGATTGCAATAACCTGTGATGTGGCTTTTTTTCTCGCTATTCCCCTGCAGAATTCACCACAATAGTTTTTCAGTAGCTTGTGGTTTGGAGGATGTCATCAGAAAGCATTATGTACATTTGCCTGATTCTACCTTAAATAGGTGGTCTGATCCCTGAAGATGAAATTGTTCTTGCCAAGTTGGTAAAAAGAGTGAGGAAAGTGCAAACATCTCCAAACTTCAGAGGAAACCTCAAACCAAATGTTATAGATAGATAGATAACATATGAGTAGACTGACCCAGAAGCCTTTCTGCATTTTTTGTTTCAAGTCTGTGGGGAATAAGGTTTCTTGAGACTGGCACGTTCTAGCTATGAAACTGAAAACTCAATCCTAACCAATTCAGGCCAATGCAACTCATCCATTGCCCCATTCCCAAGATGGTGTGGGATGGCCATTGCACATCCATGTGCTGATCTAACCCCTTGGGCATGGCAGAGAAGTGCCTAATGGCACTTTTGTGATACCCCCAAGTTGGTACAAGAAATTCAAGGTCTTCCTTTCATAAATACATATGACAATTATTCTGAATAAAGACATCAAAAATACAACAAAGAGACGCTGAATGTAAAAGTTAGGGAAAAGGTCATTTTAGTTAGGATGTAAAAGTTAGGAAGAGGTGCACTATATTCTCTATAGTGCATTAAATGACCGAGCCTTACATGCAGTATAGAGAAAAGATGCCCAGCCTGATTGCAGCATAGCAAAAGAAAATATTGTTTTATCTGTTCTTTTTCATATACCAGCCATTCTATTCACCCTGGGCCTATTATGGCAACAGATCTTGAAATCCACTGCCATGGGCTATTGATAGGATTGGGCCCTCACTTTCCTATCAACACACACTATGAAATGTATGGCATTTTAAAGCTGTATGATAGTTCCTCCTGAAGTCATTAATTCCTCTTATCAGTAAGTCCTCAACACTGAGAGGTAGGACAGAATCTAATTCAATAAATCAATACAGTCTAATAGAAATATCTATATTATATGACACACTCAACATTTCTTACAGCTATGAAATATCCATCAACTAATGCTTCCTCTCAGCTTATCAATGGGAGAGTGGTAGAATGAATGAATCAGAGTATGAGTGAACGAGAATGAATTTATCAGACTATGGGAGCTTTACCCTAGAAAAGTCAGGGCCCAATCCTGTCTAATTTTCTACATCCTATGCAGCCATGCCAAAATGATGTGTTCTGCATCCTATGGTGGTGAGGGCAATCATGGAGGTAAAAGAACATTTGTTCCTTTACTTTGGGCAGCAGTGTGGCTATACTGATGCTGGAGAATTGGTCAGGATTGTGCCCTCAATTAGGTAAATGACTCTTCTTTTAGTCCAATCCCCATGATTGGATATCCATAAAACATTTATGCATTGTAAAAGATATGCGAGCATATTGTAAGGTGCAGTTCACATGGAACCAGTTACATGAAGTACATGCCAGACCTCATTGTTGTTCTATAACAAGGGTCTCTATAAACTTTTCAGCCAGAGGGCCGCAGTGTCAAGGGCTAGAAATAAATTTAAATTTAAAAATACATTAGAAATAAAATGTTGATGAATGAATAAATTGGATAATGAATGGGCTAAAATTTCCAGGATTTCTCCAAACATCAACATTACAACACATTCCCCAAGCTCCCAAGCACATAAGGTCTTCAAAGGACAAAAGAAGTTACTTTTGGTTTTAGGGAAAACTAGGAAATGATTTTTTTGGCCCTCAAAATAACCTCCAGACCTAACCAGAGAACAGCTCCAGATGTGTTCAGTTAAGTGGGCCACAGCCTTGTTTCAGACAAATGATGGAAGGTCTTCCATTCCCCCATCCAAAAAAATCTCAAATTAGATCCACCTGAATCCAAAATGTTCTTTAGAGAGCTCACCTTTAAATTGGAGTAAACCAGCTCTTGAAGTGAAATGCTTCATATCTTCGGTTGGCTGCACCTATGTTAATAATATGATTTATTGGGAAATTGCTGGTCAGAATTTCTAATTCCTTCTTAAAGAGCTTCCAAACATGTGGTTCCTGAGACACCTATTAGCTACTTCAATATATCAACAACATTAAGTTGGTGGTGAGATATCAACAGGCACTAAGCAGTGGGTTTCAATAAAAGTACTAAATCTATGGGCCAACTGAGGATATCATTTTGTTTCCAAATACATGTGTCAATTTTATTTCTATTTTGTCCAGCTGTTAAAGCTCATAAAACCTCTGCATCTAGGAAACAGCAATAATTGCAAAAATAACAAAACTGAAACTGCTACAGCATGACGGCAAAGGGCATAGGCAGTTACTGTCTGGGAGCCCAATCCTGATCCCCTTGGTGGAAGTGCTCCCACAATGCCAAAAGGACTACCTCGAGATCCCTGCATGCAGCAGGCAGCTGCCTGCTGTTTATGTGTTTACTTGTTCATTTATTGGACCTAATGGTTCCACGTTACCCCATTGTCTCCTTGGGGTAAATGAATATTTTTATATAACACTTCAGCTTGCCCAGTGGGGTAACTCGGACCCGTGCCAGCTAATTCCCTGGCACAAGCTAATTCCTTGAGCATCTCTTCATAGGGTGTCCAGGAATAGAAAAAAGGATTTGACTGAGACCTGCTCCACCAATCCTGCCCTTCCCAAACCTGAACTGTCCCAGTTCTATCCTCCTATAGCCCTATAACTGTCCTCCAAAATGCCCCCCAACCACAGTCTCCTAGCCCGGCACCATTCAGTATATTACTTACCTCTGCGAACGATCATTGCTATTAATGCCAATAGCAAACTTATCCTACAATCCAGAGTAACTACGGGAGCACATAAGATACATTATGTGTACCCATAGTTACTGCACTACCTAGTGAAAACCTATGGGAAATTAATATTCCAATCCAGAGCAAATTGTTCTTACACCAGAGCAAGGACTCCCCGTAGTTACTCTGGATTGCGCCATTAGACACAATTCAGTGCCAGCAGGTCATTGCAGGACTTCCCACTAGCACTACCTACTCTTGAGTCATTAAAAAGCACCTCTTTCCTTCTGAATTTTGAGATTAAACATTTAATAATTTAAATAAACAATGAATCTGCATTGCACACATACATATCCTAGCACATTTGATGTAAAGTATGCCTCAAAATAAGAAGATTAATAGACACAATTTTGAAACAAGGCTACACAATTGAATGAGCCAGGAGGTGCTGCTGCTTACATACAGAATACAATTTGGCTTACTTCTGAGTAAATTAAACAACACCATTTTCAAACATCTCTATTACAAAGAGTATGTATATACCACTTTTCAGCAAAAAGTAGTTCATAAACAAGTATACATAGCAAAATACGTAAATGAACAAAAATAAAGCACGTCACTTTAAAAGGTGCCTCTTTGCCCAGATAGCAGGTACAAAAATCAACAGGTGATGTTTGACCACATCAAAGTTCAGTTGCAGTTCCCTGTGTGTCAAGCAGTTATTAAAATACAGAGCCTCTTTCTCATGAAACCTGACAATCCTATGTGTTCTGATAATGTGTTCACTTTTGTATTAATGTGATATTTTCATAAAATTAGGGAGCTCTTGCTACAACAAGGCATTTTGAGAGGAGCAAAATAAATGTTGGAGGAACTAAGAAGGAGGTTAGGGGGAAAGAAAAATGTCTTCCTTATTTCATACACATTTTAATACACTTTTTATATGAATAAAGCTCAGATTCCTCACTGTGGAAATTTTAATTCATGATCCTTATCACGTTAGTTCACTAATGCAAAGGTGAATATAACCTGACCTCAATTCCTGAATGAAGTATGCAGGGCCTCCAAGAGAAATTTGTTAATGCAGTACAAAATCCATTTAGGGCCCCTAAGAATTGCAAAACTATTTTGAAATAAAAAAAACTGAGGCTAATTAATGTGCAACAAACTTCAACAAATGCTCATTTAGTGATCATATAAAACATTATGTTAAAACATACCAGTATTCAAGTAATGAGACAATATAAAGTACTAAAATCTTATAAAGAAAAAAAACTTACAATGTCTGAAATTGTACGTATGTATGCGCATGTATGTATGTATGTATGTATGTATGTATGTGTGTGTGCATGCATGTGTATATATTTATGTATACATGTATATGTGTGTGTGCACATATACCATATTAATTCATTAGTAACAAACACTCAAATGGTCCTTCAGTCATGGGCCCCTCCGTAGCTCTTGGGCCCCAAAACAATGTACCTGCTGGACCCCCCCTCTCATAGGCCCTAGTAGTATGCCAAGATTGTCCATACAAATAAAACAATTTGAGTCTAATAATTACAAGTGAAATGCAGTTCTAAACATTAACCAATAGGTGTGCCTTATCCAGAAAATAATTAGCTGAGAAACATGCAGGCTTAAAAATTTTCCTAAGGAAAAAAAAATAGACGTACATGACCTTGTACTCTTCATACTAATCTGAGAATGACACCAAAAGGCTAAGAGAAGTAATACAGGCAGAAAATAAATACAGTTTCCCTTGCTGTGAATATCATTCCAAAAGGAATATAGCAAACTTCCAATTCAAAACTAAAAATAATATCCCGCAAACTCACTACCATTTAAAAAATATTTATAGTCTGCCTTTTGTTCCATAAATAGAGGTGTTTGTTTCCAGTGAGTAAGATAGGATTACTCAGCCTACGTCTTTCTGAACATAGTTGGCTTCAGTAAAATCACTGTTTTCAAACACCTCTACACATAAAAACTGGATATTAAAGGCAGCTAATTATAAAATTAGAACAGAAGACAAGAATCATAATATTTTTTTAAAAAAATCATACATATCACACATATCACATATCCAGTGGTGGGCCCAGCCTGGCCCAACAACTGGTTCCCCAGAAATGGGTGGGGCCAGGCCGGGGCGGGGGGAGGGCTGGGGTCAGGGGCAGGGGCAGGGGCAGGGAGGGCATGCCACCTTATCCCTTAGTTTACAAAAAAAAATTATATCACTTGTGACCGTATCAATCAGTATTAAGCCCCTGAGTTCAGTGTAATTTATTCCTATGCATTACACTTTGTTGTGCTCTCAGGAGAAATGTCTGCAGGGGTGCCACAAATGAGAACATAAAAGCATAAGAAAAGCCTCCACTGGATCACACCAAAGACCCATCTAGTCCAGCTTCCTGAATCACACAGCAGCCCACCAGCTGCCTCAGGGAGCACATATGACACTTGCATCCAGGTGCCTAATACAGCAGACACTACTACAAGTTCCACAGGTGGTACTGATTCCACTGGTTGAGAAACACTGATCTATAGTTTAGGACCAGAGTCTGTGGTGTCCCGTCTGAGGTTGAGGTTTGCCTCTAAGGCACTACTTAAGGCTACAATCCTGTCCACACTTTCCTGTAAGTAAGCTTCATTGAATATAATAGGACTTCTGAGTAGTCAAGCAAAGGATTGAGCTCTTAGTAACCAGCCTCTGGCTGCAATCCTATTCACTTTCCTGAGCATAAGCTCCCACAGACTCTAACAGGATTTACTTCTGAGTAGCCAAGAATAGGATTGGGCTCTAATGCTGCATTCCTCTGCACACTTTCCTGGGAGTAAGCTTCATAAATTGAAATGGGATTAACTTTTGAGTAGTGAGGCATAGGATTACAAGCTCTTAGAAACCAGCTTCTGGCTGCAATCCTATACACTCTTTCCAGGGAGTAAGCTTCACTATTATAATGGAACTTACTTCTGAGTAGACAGATGATTGGACGTTGAGGCTACACTCCTATCTTCACAGGGGAGTAAAACCTACTGACTTTAATAGGATTTACTTCAGAGTAGGCAGTGACTGGGCTCCTGGGGGGGTTAGGATGGGAACTGGGGCTATTTCTTCAGGTGCCCCCCATACTGCCTCCCCTCAATCTCAAGTGGAGAGATTTCTCAGAGGGGCAGATTGGGGTGGGGAGATCTCGGGGGGGGGGGGGGGGCAAAAGGACTACAGTGTGGATAGGATTGCAGCCTGAGCCCAATCCTAACCGTGTCTACTCAGAAGTAAGTACCATTCAAGTCAAAGGGACTGACTCCCAGGACTGTGTGGTCAGGATTTTAGCCTTACAGTCCAATCCTATGCAGGCTTACTTAGAAGTAAGTCTCATTCTAGTCAACGGGGCTTACTCCCAGATAAGTGTGGATAGGATTGCAGCCACAGAGCCCAGTCCTATCCATGTCTACTCAGAAGAAAGTCCCATTATAGACAATGGGCTTACTCTCAGGAAAGTAGACAGGGCTGGAGGAACAGGGCTGGAGGGAGAGATCCAAGCAAGCCTCTGCCAACCTCCTCAGAAGTAAGTCCCATTATAGTCAGTGGGCTTATTCTCAGGAAAGTGTGGATGGGAAAGTAGTCTCAAATCCTAATCCTATGCTACTCAGAAGGAAATCCCATGATAGTCAATGGGAATTGCTCCCAGGAAAGTATGGCTAGGATTGTGGCCACAGGCTGCAGTCCTCTACTATACAGTGTGGGTTACTCCTGAGTAGTACTGGGTAGTACTGAGTAGATCTCCATGCCTAGTACTGGGCTGCAAAGGCACCCGGGGAGGCAGGCATGTCCCCCACCAAAAGCCCTGGAGGATCTCATCCTCACAACACTCAGATGCTGCTCCTACTCACCTACTCTAAGGCTCCCAGACCTTTCTCAGCAGCTCTGGCTTCTCTATTCCCGCCCAAGGACCCCTTTGTAATGCTGTCTATCAAAGTGCCTGATCCAAAATAATGGGAACAGTCTATTTGTATTTTAAAATTAAAAATAACCTTAGGGGAGGGGAAGGAGGGGGAGAGAGAGAGCCCCCCTCAGAAGGGGAGGGAGGTTCAGAAGGGGAGGAAGGAGGAGGGAGTGGAGCTTCACCTCTGGGAAGACAGACCCAGGACCCTTTAAGAGAAATTCAAACACAGTTGCATGCAATTCTTAGCTAACGGTTCTCCCCTCTTAGCTACCTGTTTGCTAAGGGTGTTCCCAAGTTAACAAGAACCAGTGAGAAGTGGCTGCAGCCCACCTGTGCACATATCCCAATTAGGGTGCCATTTTAACTTGTGTAAGAATAGACAGGCCAATTGGCCTGAGTTGAATCCAGCACAAGGTAGGTGTGGGCTGGAGTGCAACTCCGAGTTAGGGGATTTTATTCCACTTACCCTATGTTGCACACCCACCATCACTATGGAGCAACTCAGATCTCCACCCACAATTTTGCAGATGAAGATCTGAGCAACACACGTAAATGCTGGTCAGCCTGGGGCCGGCACAAACTTACCACTGCAGTTCCAGCACTGCTAGGCCAGCTCACATCCTTGCACTGCTCCTGAGAAACACATTTTTATGGGACTCTAAAGCTGGCACAATGGACTTGTGCTGGCTTGCCAAAGGGCTGGATTTCTCTGTTAGGCTAAGGTATAGGAAGAACGGACTCTCTGATGCTGGAAAGGATGACAATTGCTGACATAAATTGCTAACATACTAAACTGCTGACAAAATATGTTGCCAGACAGTGTAGGCATCAAAGGCTGTCTTCCTTCACCAAGAGGATGCCATAAAAGATAACACAGATAAATCAGTTTTGCACCGTTCCCAAAATATTTTGTGCAGAATTGATTCCACAGGCAAGCATTTGGAATATGCATCAATTCTTTGTTTTGTTTTGTTTTGTTTTGTTAAAACTTGTCAAACACACCCAAAATCCTGTGATTACTGAGGTGAGCCTGTAATAAAACAAGGTAGTCCCTTTAGTGTGGAACTCTGCCCTCATACTGGATTCCCTACCAGTTTTTCAAGGGTTGGCAGAATCTGTGATAAAGGTTCAGAGCATTGGGATATCCCAAAAGGACTGAGATTAAACTCTGATACTCATCTGATGAGATGAGACACATCTACTTACCCCTGATAAATGGGTGAGAGGAACTGAGAAGGTAGGTTCTTTCATGGATTAGGAACTGGTTGAGGAGCAGAAAACAAAAAGTTGGTGTCAAAGGGCAATGTTCACAATGAAAAGTGGTATTTCCCACAAATCCATCCTGGGATTGGTGCTTTTCATCCTATACATAAATAACTTGAAGACAGGGATAAACAGCAATGTGGCCAAGTTTGTAGACAACACCAATTTTTATGAGTGATGAACATCAGAAGAAACTGTGAAGAGCTCCATAAGGATCTCTCCAAATTGGAAGAATGGGCAATAAAATGGCAAATGAACTTCAATGTAAGTAAATGTAAAGTAAATAAATGTACCAGTAAGTAAATGGAAGGTCATGCACTTTGGGGCAAAGAATCTGTAGGCGGCCTAGAGACAAGGAGATGGCTGCCCAAGAACAGCAGCATGGATCCAGCATAACTCCTGGAGCTGAGCTGAGCCGAGCCTCCCCTTCCCCACCCCCATAGTCCCACTCTTTACCTGAACCCCCCTCCTTCCCATGCCTTCATAACTCCTTCATGCCTCCTTCATGGCTTCCCCACCTCCTTCAAACCCCTGTGCTGGCCGGAACAGCCAGTGCAACTCACATGTTTGCACCATTGAGAGCTGTGCAGGGAGACCAACTCCCTCCATTGACCTCTCCTCCTTTGGGCAACACAGATGTACATTAAGGCATGTTTTCAACATACAGGGATGGCATAATTTATTTGCTTCAGCCAAAAAGAGAACTCAGGACTGTGGCTGGAGACATAAAAATTGTGCAAGGAAGGAATAAAGTGGATAGAGAGATGCTCTTTTCTCTTACACAAAACACCAGAAGTTGAGGACGTCCATTAAAACTGAATGTTGATATTGTTAGGACAGATAAAAGAAAATATATTTTTACCTAGTGGGCAGTTAGTCTGTGGAACTCTTTCCCCCAAGAAGTGACGGTGGCATCTAGTTTAGATGCCTTTAAGACAGGATTGGACAAATTGCAATCTTTTAAGATTGTGAGCCCTTTGCAGACAGGGGGCTATTACTTATTTGATTTTCTCTGTAAACCGCTACATGAACTTGGTATCTAAATATAGTTCATCATCATCTACCTAGGAAAAATACCAAAAGCTGGAAAAACATTGTAGCAAATTGGCAACACTAGTTATTTCAACAGTAGGCTTGTTCGAGGGAAGCAATTCATATGATTGGACATAAAGCAGACAATTAATGAATAAGTGCAGCAATTTCACATACTATTTCACTGCATTTTATGTTACAATCTAGTCAGTGATGGGCTTCAAAGTAATTAAGAACCGGTTCTCTGTCCATCTGGCAGCCACTTTTAAATGGCTATTTTTAAACTTTATATGTACTATCTCTTGTTAAGAACCGGTTCTATAGCGTAGGTGCGAACCTGCTGGTGCCCACCACTGAATCTAGTGAATGAGATGTCATTAGGAGAAAGCTAGCAAGAATCCAATAATCCCAAAGTATTGTTGTTGCTGTTTCTGCTTTTGTTGTTTTTAAATGGGTAGGCAGTAAATTCAGACAAAGTTAACACCAATTTAAAATATGTCATGACCAGGCAGCCGTTAACTCCCAAAAATCTACAGCTTAAAGCTTTTGCTTGATTCATTGTTATTTAAAACCTACAGGAAATTAAACCGCAGTAGTAATGCTCGAAAAACATTAATAAATACATGGATATTCAGAGCTATGCAATTTCCTTTACTGCAGGTGGCTTTCTGAATTCTAGGTTATGCTATATTACTTAATAGTAAAGCAAATTAGATGGACTTTGACAAGTGATTACATTAGTCATGCATCAGTCCAATAAGTGGACGTGCAAGGCCAATCTTCTGAGGTATAGAAGCAACACTTAACCATGAGTGTTGCCAACCAATGCTTTTAAAGCTGCATGATCATCAGAAAGTCATTGGGTGGCTTTTCCAGGCATGATATACAAGATGTTTCCCAAAAATGTACACAGATTTTTATGAATTCTAATTAATATGTACTCCATTGTAGAAAACTGAGACCACTTGACATTATATATATTATATATGTGTGGTTATATAGAAAGTTTTCTGGAACTGTTTAGAAAGGTGGTAATCAGGTAAAGTCCTAGTACCATTCTTTTTAGAAATTAAGAAATACAGAAAATAAAGAAATACAGAAAAATTAAATATTAATTTCTTAATACTGTCCTCTTCCCCCACATAAGCAAACAGCTTCATGATGGGGCTACTCCTTTATGCACAAGTTGTTGAACAAGTGCAGAAAATAAGCCTCAGTGTAAACATAAAATATCCTCCACGGAAGTTCTGGACCAAGAGGACCAGATCTTTTCTGGTCCCACTTTTCTACCTTCCCTGGCATGTGTCCTTCCTGTCCTCTCCCTGTCCTCCCCCTTCTCTGACTCTCCCACATCCCCTTTCAACTCTCCCCCACTCGATGGTCTGGGCAGCCCACTGACTGGCAAACGGGCTCTTTGCCAGCGCAAGCACAATGCCTCTCAGTGCTGAGCTAGCTTCTGCAGCCCGGTGTTGGGCCTGGCACTGAGGCTCACATGCATTCCTTGCAACCCCCAGCCCTGCACAGTGCCCTTAGGATTGGGCTGTGAATCTTTATTCAGAATTTTCTGTTGTTTGTGTGGATTCCTTCAGATGACACAACTTTTCCATGATTGATGTCAATTTTACAGCAGACTTTATCTTCATTTACATTTCAAACACATCAATAAGGTATGTACTGTATAATGGTGTGAATGTGCCCTTGACAATAAAGCCATTTCAATCAAAACTGGAATGGAACCATTTAAGGAAGTTTTGATCATTTGTTTTATTAAAAATCAGTTTAGCATATATTGTGGCATGGTGAGTCATAAGAGGAATTAAGTTACCTCTAAAGTAAAGAGCTTCTATTTTATATTTAGATTAATAAATCAAAATCTGGGTACTTTGTTGCAAAGCCATCACTATTTTGTGAATTAATTACAGTGATCTGAAGACTGGCTGCAGATTAAGTGGCTGGTGTATAACCAGAATGGGAAGTGAGAAGAAACACTCTTTCCCTCTTAATGCAATTAGTTATTAGCACAGAACAATTTATTCTTTAATTTTGTACTTATCAAAAAAGGTACAGAAAATCAAAAGTTAAAGTGGTGTTGACCAAAAGACCATATGGCACTCCTTATTTCTACAGAGAATTCCTCAAATTGGGATGAGACTTTGGGAGCAATTGGTATCATGGAACATAACCAATTTACAGATTCTTCATATACACTAGTGTATTATTGTTCCTGTTGTTATGCCAAAACTAGCTGAGCTGCATGTTATGGTGGGGCAGCCAATCAGGATATTTTGGAGAGGAAAAGGAAAACCCAATGGTATAGCTAATGATCATGTAGCCCTGTGCAAAGCTCAAAATTTCGTTGCCCCGAAAGTGATGTCACAATCCTAAGTGACATCATATCTGGGTATTTTTAAATCAAAAATTGGGGAAAACCCTGCCTCTTCCTCCTCAGCAGTTCACCAATTGCTCTGCTAATGGCATAGTGTCATGCCTGCCACTGTCAGTTTCACTGACTAGCTCTACTTCAATCTCGTCTCTCTCATGACTTGTCATCCTGGGGTATCTACCGGACTCCCAAGCCCCCACCAGAAGGAGCGACAGACAGGTGAGTTTCTCTTGATAACACAAGTTAGCGTTTACTCTCTTAGAGGCACACAAGCTTAATGGTTACAGTCTCTCTCTTTTGTTTCAGGTACAACCGAACAATAGTTCAACAGTTAAACAAGGAAGTCTTTAACTACCTCCCTTTCACCACAGCTAAGTATTCAGGTAAGTATTCAACTTTATCAACTCCTTTAACTCTTTTCTTCTTTTCTTTAGGTGAGGCGTGGGGCCTTCCTTCACATCTGGATCCCCAGAGATGAGGTCTTTTACCTTGGACAGCACCGTTCAGCACTCTCCTTCTCCTCCCAACTGCCCCTAATTGCCCGCGTCCCTCTTATATATCTCTCCCTCATCCTCTCCCCATCCGGGGAGTTTCATCCCTGTGCCTCCTCCCCATCGTGCGGGAGAGGCCTGGATTGGACCGGACTGTAATGGGCTGCCCCGGATAGAATCCAATTTTCTTGTTCATATATAATCTAAGTAGGTCCCAATAGTCCTCCGACCAGGTCACTCTGTCCTTCTCTGTAGAGGCCAGCACCTCTGCCCACACATCCCTTCTTCTCACTGGCTCAGCCACAAAGTCCTCCTGTGTCTCAGGGGCTCCACCACACATAGTTAATGCACCTGTTTGCTATTTGGAGTTGTAGAAGATTTTGTTGCCCCCACCTGCCCTGCAACAAGAAAATCAAATTTAATTAAGTAAAAAAATGAAAATTATGTCCCTTATTGGTAAGGGAAACTGTGCTGGGGCAAAGAGGAAATGGTTATTCTTTCTCTGCTAAATAGAAGAGAAGCACCACTTAGAAGTGCCTGTATATCCAGTAAGCATGGGTAACTGTATATGTGTTGTATATGATATTTGTACTGAGAACTGATTCATATTAACACCTTATTAGTTCCATACAGTATCAGAATTATATTGCATTGGCTCTCAGAGCCATCAGTAACATGGGAAAGCTTGAGTTAAGAAAATCCACTTCTGTTCCATTATAGGCTTTTTGTGTTTTCATTTTCTGGTTAATTTGCCATAACATTTGATAGAATATAGATATTCCAATACAGTTTGTTTCTTCACATTCTGCATAAAATTACCTTTCCAACGATATGTAACATGAATGGTATTATCATTCATACTGGCCTCATTTTTCTCAATTTTAGTTACTAGTATCAACCTCAGCTTGTAGCACCCCTAAAGATTGTAGCCTGGTGTAACTGCACCCCCTGCATCCCTTTAGCTATGCCACATGGAAAACCTTTGGAAAAGGGGAAATAAATGGCTGCTTTCCCATCCTTTTTGCTGTTCCATCTCTTTCTCACCCACACTCTTCATTGGCTAACTGAGTTTTAGCCAAAATCTCCTGCTGTACAAGGAGCTTTGGAAGCTCAAGAGTGCATGGTGATGGAAGAGCAATATAAATCATTCCACTGACTTGTGTGTACACTTCCATTGTAAAAAGGTAAGTAAATGGCAGGAAGAATTTGGCCAGGAGGGCATGCCTTTTGCCCATTCTTGACTGCCCATGACACCAGCCCAAAGAGCAAGAGAAACACTCAAGGGATCATATGTCCTTTTTCCCAGGGCATGCCCAGGATTTTAGCTTTGAGTCCTGGAAAATAATTTTTCCTAATCTCCTAATCCTAATCTCCTAATCCTAATCTCCAGTTCGGCTGGCATAAGTCACTGAATTAGTCCAATGGAAAGGCAGAGCTAATACGATTGGATCCAACTGGCGTCGCAGAGCTGGGCTAAGGACAGGAGCTCACCCTGTCTTGTGGGGCTGACCCGGGAATCCAACCCTGGCCTGCTGGTTAACAGGCACAGTGTCTTAACCACTTTCACCACCGCAGACCTCTAAATTATATGTAATAGTTTTAAATTTAGTAAGAAGTAATTTAGTGTTTAAATTAAGCCCATGAAAGCAGTATATATGACAGTTTTTAGCTTTTATTTTGGATGCCCTACATTTTGGGGCCATATCCTTTTTTTGATTTTGGCATATGGTCACACTGGAAAAACTGAAAGGAATATCATCATCACTGAATCTTTATTTGCATAAAGCAAGGAATATCAGGCTGTAGCAGCTGTCGTGAGCCACATAAAGATCTTGAGAAGATCTCATGAAACACATGGGCTATAGGTTGTACTTAGTGAAGAATTTCTCTGAATTGGGGTAACGTTTCCTAAACAATGCTCCTCTATTACACTGAAAATAGTTTTTTTTCTTTCAGAGAAGAGGTCTTCAGCTAGAAGATGCCCATTGTCAGACCCAATTCACAATGTTTTTTAAGTTCCGTGGGCACAAACCATAAATGAGCACCAGTGGTTTATAAAGCTCTTACACCAGCAAAAAAACAAAGCATCAAAATATTAGATAGGAATAATGTTATTTTGCTATAGCTGGGCCAAAAGGACTACAAGATAACTGAAGATAAAATGTACCCATTGCTACATCAGCAACATCCAACAGCATTTCAAAGCACATTTTCTGATGGCACCCACAAAAAATTGAAAGCATTTTTAACATATAATTCATTTTGAATGCATTCTGTAGCCTTCGAAGGTGTAAGAAAAATGTTTAAGCATTCACTTATCTTGAAATAATTAAAAGACCATCAATTTTCTGTCAGAGGGCTGATATGGTTTAATTACATTCTATAAAAGTATTGAACAAGCTATCAGAGGAAAACCGGACTGCTGAGCAAAGTTATAATCTTTATAATGTCCATTGAATTGGATAGATGGATGTGAAAATGAGTGGGATACTTACTTATGAAGAGAGTGTAATAACAGAGGAACTTAGGAGTAGGACAGATTAACTCCACATTTAAACTGGCTTCAGTAAGTAAATTCTTCTTCCCATAACGCAGATGAAATCAGAAAATGGTTTACAAAGCGCTCCCCAATACTTGGAAATTGCCTCTACCATTAGTCATAAAGCACAATGGAATTCATTTCAACATGGTTCCCCTATGCTCAAAATGTCACCCTACAGTTAACATCAGTAGAAGCCAGGACACATCACTTCAGGAAACAATCACTGCAAACTCTTCCAGAAAAGTCTTCTCTATCTGATGATAGAGTCTTCTCTACAGTACGATTATTCTCAGGGCTGGCCTTTCCATGAAGTAACCAGAAAGTGTCACATCAAGCATCAAAGTAGGTTAATGGATGAGACCACCCACCCCACCATTTCAGCTCACCATTGGCAAATTTGCTCTGGTTGGCATTCTGATTCTCTTGGTTCAGAAATAATGTGGTGGAAAAGGACTGTAGAAGCAGCCTTGCATCAGATATAAATCCCACTGAACTCAGTAGTGCTTGCTTCTGTATGATTTCCCTGTTAGAGTAGGAAAAGGAGTTTGCAAAGTTGAGGCACTTTTGTGACTTGTCTCAAGATAAAAAAAAATTCACGCCCAAATCCAGAGCAACAACGGGAGCACGTAAGAGACTTTACATGCACCCGTAGTTACTGCACCACCTAGTGAAAACCTATGGGAAAATCATATTGGAATCCAGAGTAAGTTGTTCTTACACTGGAGCGAGGACTCCCCGTAGTTACTCTGGATTTTGCCCATAGTCTACAATCCAGAGTAACTATGGGAGCACATAAGAGACGTTACATGCACCCATAGTTACTGCACCATTTAGTGAAAACCTATGGGTAATCCATACTGCAATCCAGAGTAAATTGTTCTTACACCTAAGCAAGGACTCCCCGTAGTTACTCTGGATTGTGCCCTAAGAAGGATTTAAACTTAAAGTTGGACCTTGGTATCCACAGACAGTACCTGCAGATACTGAAACTTGAAAATGTAATCCAAAGGTGGGTCCATCAGAGGACCTCTGGATGTGGCCAGAAGCATTCTTCAGTTGTGACCAGACATGTTCTGAGGCTGAGCGAGATCACATGCAGTCATGTGTTTTTATCACAAAAACCAGAAGTGGCTTTCCAAAGCCTTCAGGATGCTCTCTGAGGTCCAAAGAGGCAACATCTGGCTTTTGTGGTCTCAGAAAGCCTCTTGGATAATACAAAAGACACTTTTGGTTGTGTCCAGAACTTTGAAGGGCTGAACTGCTGTTTCTGGTTTCAGAACCTAGACTATTGACAAGGACAAGCTGTGGTCTGACAGAGGTTAGAATATTTACACAAACATTGATGCTGATATGGGAGTAGCTGGGAAAGTCCTCTGAATAAAACTGGAAGGACATAAGATGTTCAAAAGTAATTTAATTCATACCATTAAGCTTTTTATACTCTGGAATATTTACAAGTATATCAAGTGCAGAATTTCAAAGCTGTATGGAGGGAAAGCCAAAAGCCAGAAAGACTTCACAAAGACCATCACCCAGATTGTTCTTTTTCAGTGTTTGTCTTGTGTGATGCGGTTGGATTGCTGTGGATTGGAGTCATCCAAACAATGATGGGGAAACCATCACATCGCTGACCTGTCACAGGGGCCTCTTTCCAGGATGTTGCCTTTCCCACCAAAATACCTATTTATCTATTTGCATGCTTTTGAACTGCTAGGTTGGCAGGAGCTGGGACAACTGATGGGAGCTCACTACATCATGCAGCATGAAACCACTGACCTGCCAATCTTCAAATCAACAGGCACAGGGCCTACTGAGCCACATCCGGATAAATCCAGTGTAAACTGGGGAACAGGTCTGATACATCTTATTCAAGGACAAGGAGGCAAGCTACATTTAGATCATGTTATGTGGTTAGACCAATGAAAGGACTGGGCACCTGGGAGGTCCACCTTCTTGGAACTGGGAAGGTGGGGATAGATATTTAGAATAATTATTTTTAAAAGAATATTTATACACTGCTTTTCAACAAAAAAATGTTTGACATAATCATATCAAAAGGACACACAGGCAAAATATTTCTTCTACCAGTGTGGGATGCCACACCTCTCTCAATGAGCTGTGGATAACAATATCACTGAACATTAAAGACTGGAAGAAGATAAATATGGCTGTCATTCATTTGCATCTTTCGTATTAACCCGTCAGATGACTTTCTCAATGATACACATTAGTCAAAGACGTCTGTTGGCTTAACATGCAGCTGACAGCTAATGTTTGGCAGATGGGGATATATTATTTGATGGTCTTTATAAAATTCCTGAGTATCTAGAAAGTGTTTTTTTTTTGTTTTGTTTTTACAATGCATTGTGTAAAATTATCAGAAATTATTTTTGTGCACCTGCAATCTCATTTTTACAGAAAAGCCAAAGGAGCTTACCATAACATTTGACTGAAAAAAATAATTACACCAAAATCTAAATTATCTTTTTTAAATTCCCTGACATGTGGAGAGTTCTTAAATATGGATTTCAGGAAGGCAATGAAGTTGTCCAAATGTGAGAACTGTGATAATGCTTCATATTGCAGTGAAACCTTGAAAATTACCCTTCGCAATAAAACATGTGCCACTCTAGTGTAGCCAGAAATTTGAAAGAGCACCACATTCTTTTACTCTTGAAAAATGGGTAAATATTGCAGTATGTGCATGATTGCATTACATGATTGCATTATATTGCATTATATGCATTGAACTCAATGGAAAGTGAAATGACCCCTATCAATTCGCAAACGTGCATTACACTAATTTCACCAAAGAAGTTCACCATATATTTTGATACCAAGACTCTTGAATCTATATGTTGTATTTGAGGGCTATTATGTTTTCAAGTGTACATTCAGCCTTGAGGAAAACAGCACCAGATTGTGGTTGGTGGTTATTTGCCGACTTTTTCATTTTGCTTACTGACCATACATTCCCATTGATCAATTCTAAATTGGATTATTGTTAGGTTTAAAAGCGCCTCAACAGCAGAAAGTGGCCAGAGTGGCTGGCAAAGCAGAGATGGATAGCAGAATAAACAGTGAAAGTGACAAGATCGGAGACTGAATTGATCACTGTCAGCGCGTTAGTGGTCAGCTGTCTGACCTTTGGTGCCCAAATGAAACATCGAAATAATGTTTAGACAAACACATTTGATTTTTGAGGTAATGGGCATGTCAACCAAATGACAAACCTTAGAGAGGTCAAAAGAATAGACATTTTTCAGACTTTTCTCAAACGTTAATTGTTCATTTTGGGAAGCAGCGCATTTCTAGACGAGACAGGGAGAAAAGTTCACTTGTGTACACACTGCAAATTGTTCTATAACAGCAAAGGCAATACAGCAAAAGTAGCCTCTAATAGCCAACATTTTCCAAAGTTAGATTACATTACAAATAGGGCAGCCAACCGATGAAAGTCAAATCAATAAACTGCTTTGCTTTTAAGTAATTGATCAATTAATTATATTTAAATACATTTACATCTTGTAAAACTTTTACAATGATGTCTTTCTGAGGTTTCCCAAGAAAGAAGGCAGTTTTTTTAAGTTTAATTTTGAGCGATATGCTAGCATTTTACACAAATTGAAAACTCCTGTTGCTTTCCTGCCAAATTTAGTAGGCAATTTGATGGGAAATCCATCTACAAAATTTGGCGGACGGAGTTGGAGACAGGGCTTCACTAGGGGGGACCAAGTGATGCGGTCTGCATCAGGTGACTTGCGCAGGGAGAGTGATGTGCACTGGAGGATCAAAAAATGCAACTTCACAGTGGTTTGATAAACCCCATAATATCATATACTGTTGGATTCATATTTAAGAGCAGAATCCAATGCAAAACTCCATTTTGAAATAACCATACCTTCCTATCAAAGGTATGATAGACTATACCTTCCTATCAAAAGGTATGGCCAAAAACACTAAAAAACAAAAATATGCATTGAACTGAATGGAAAGTATTGTGACTCAACTCACAAATGTGCCATAGTTCATTAGAAAGGGCACACTGAGATGAATCCAAGAACACCGGAATTGTCCTGATCCAATGAACTGTCCAGCCTCCACAAATCACCCAGAAGGAGGTCCCTGATGATTGCATTGAAATGCACTGAAAATAAAAGCAAAAACCACAGCAGTGTTTACTAGCAAGTAAGCAAGCATGCTGGTGTGGAGGGTCTCCCAGCAGAGTTCAAGGCTTCCAAATTGGTCCTGATCAGGGATGTTAGTAGGGTGTTAAAAAGGTGTCACCCTTGTAGGGAGTGACATCCCTAGTGACCAAAATGGCTAAAATCATGGTTTGTAAAAATAATGTATGATATACTGTTGGATATGTAATTTGGAGCATAATGCAATGAAACAAACCATTTTAAAATATATTTATTCTATCAAAATGTGTTTTATTAAAAACCCAGTGGAGGCGGAAAAATGGCAAATAACCACACCAGAGTTGTTGCTCTGCCTGCTGCATGAGGGTGATGCACTGGCCTCCCGCCTTGGGTGATGCAAACCCCAGTGAAACCCCTGGTTGAAGACTCTAGTTTCTACAATTGCTTTTTATCAAACCAACCTCTCCTTTCCATAGGCACTCAAAGGTAACTTTTCTCCCACTTTGATAGTGAATACGTAGCTATGTAGATTAGATGTTCTTTTATGTTATGTCCACTGCCAGAGTCACATAAGGCAGTGCTTCTCAAGCATTTCAGCTTAGGACCCCCTCCTGAGACTTTCAATCTGTCCAGGACCTCCTGGAAGTCATCGCTGGAACAGGAGGTGCCATCAGGTGCCATCAGGTGCCAGAGCTCCTCCTCTATGTCTACTCAGAAGAAAGTTCCATTGTGTTCAATGAGACTTACTCCTAGGGAAGCAACCTGAATGCAGGTTCCAAGATGTTGGTGCCCAGTTTTTCACAACCCCCTGAAAAGGTCCTGACCCCCACTTTGAGAACCACTGATTGATCATCATCTGTAGAGAACCCTTTTTAAATTACTTGTGCAAATATGCATAGGAAAATAAAGGAGGGGTTTTCTGGGATGGGAGGGAGTAGGAGGAAGGATGAGGGCAGATCTCAAGAGTGTCAGCATGCATCTCCCATTCCTGCCCCCTTCTGTCTCCAAACATGGCAGTGATGGCTTACATACATGTAGAAACTCCATAACACATGAAACAATTCAACAATTTCCCCTTAACCCATTTTTCTTGAAATAATGATGTGATACTTTCTATATTAGTTCTGTAATTCAAGTAGAAAAATTAGAATTCTAAAGATCTTTGTCCACTGAAAAAGGCTCTAAGTTATTAATTATGAGGAAGTCCACCGATCCTAATCCATGTGCCATTATGCTGGCCTTTGACAATGTCTTTGTAGATACATAAGCTCTGTATTGATTACCATTTTCCCATATAGCAACTCATATGTAGCAACCTATAGTGTAATATGACCAAAGGTATTGATTTGGGGAAACTTAATATTATTAAAAGACAGTTGTATTAATCTCTTTCCTGTATTTTAGGAGAGAGATAGGGTGGGGGCTGTGGTAAGAAGAGCTCAGCAATAGAAAATCAATACAGCAAATGCTCTGGTTATGTCAGCTATGCCTGCAAGGCTCTTTCTACTGAAACAGTTTCACATTATGTTAAGTGCAGGACATCATGGTAAACATTCCGTGATTGAGAGTTTCTCAAAGTAAATGAATAATGGCATAATGCTGACCAACATGTGGCCAAAGAATTCTGCTTAAATCCATGTAATGTATCAGTTTTTGGACGCTTCAATCAAAAAGCATCCTCCTGCTGCTTACTACAGCAGGTGAGTCAGTGGGAGAGGTGGGAGGAGTTGGGAAGGGCAGATCAGAGAAAGGGAGGGGTGTGGGTGGCAGATTTGGTCCAAGAAATGGGGCAGGTTTGGTGGTCCAGTATCTGGGCCATTTCCATCTAACGGTCCTGAAGCACCCAATGATACTGAACTTTTCACAACCCAAGTAGCTCTTAAGATTTTGAGATCCACCACCTTAGGGGTCCTGTAGGAATCAGCTGTAAGTGAATCATACTGATGGGACTCTCTTAATTCCAAATATTCCTCTACTACCATATATATGCATAAAAATTACTGGAACTTTTGCCAATCATCACACTGGGGAAAGCAGGAAATGAGTGTCCCATCATGGCCAGAGTCATAAATAATAGATATTAAGAAGTAATAAAATGTTGTCTTTCTTCCTGCCGTGTAAATGAATGAATGTGACTCTAAGTGTACAGTAATTGCCAGCAAATTAATTTCCACTGAAGATTAAGAGGGACAGCTCTTCTCAAAGAATTTTTATCAATGTTTAAGAATCAGTGTTAAACTGAATATTATACTAGAGAATACAGACAAAAATGGCCATTGTTGACTTAGTATGTACAATGTTCTTTTAACCATCTTTTAAACTTGTTGTTTTTCTTTTTCACTGCAAACTAATTAGCTGATTTAGAGATACAGTAGTGGAATTTACCCGTCATTGCAGGAGTAAAATTTCAAGAATATTTGTGGACCCTGGCGCTGCTGGATAACACTGGGCATTAGCGCTGGGCACCGACAGGCACCGACAGGCACCGGGCACTTGAGGATAGCATGGGAAAGTGGTGGGCAGCAGCAGGCAGTAGCGGGCAGCAATGTGCAGCCACAGGAACTGAGCATCTCTACCAGGCATCATCAAACAGTGGGCATCACCAGGCACCACTGGGCACTGGACCATGACAGCAGGCACCACTGGGCACAGGACCAGGAGGAAGCAGGGAGCAGCAGCAGGCACCATGAGGCATCAGGCACCAGCTGGCACCAGCAGAAACTGGGCATCCCTACCAAGCACCATCTGACACTGGGCACCACCATAGAATCATAGAATCATAGAGTTGGAAGGGACCTAGTAGGTCATCTAGTCCAACCCCCTGCCTGCAGCAGGAAATCCCCCTAGAGCATCCCCGACAGGTGCTCGTCGAGCCTGAACCATGTCGTGGTCCAGTGCAGTAGACACCACCAGGAACTATTATACTGTGAACATGTGTATGAATGCAATTTGGAGTGAAGCAAATATTGATTGATTGATTGATTGATTGATTGATTGATTGATTGATTTGTACTGCACCTTTCTCCCCAAATGGATCCTAAGGTGGCTGACAATCAAAGATTAATATAAAATAAAATGATTTAAAATAACAACAACTATTATAAATGGCAACACCTTCTGGCTCTGATGCCTCATGACAGCTTATCCACTGACAGTCTCCCATCCAGGAATTGTCCAGGTCTTTTTCAATTTAGCTTTCTTTAACAGCCTTGCACTCAACCACCAGAACCACACCAGTTACTGCCTGGGGATGGAGCTGTAGCTCAGTGGGGTAATAACATGCTTTGAATGCAGAAGGTGCATTTTGCATCTGCTCAGAGTGCTCTCATCACTACTTCATACTGAAAAACAGGTTCCAGAGCAGAGCCTATTAGCCCAGCCTTAAAGTGCTAATCCGCTGGCAGAACTAGCATTCTGCCAGTGGAGACTGGGTTGAAAGTCATAAGAGGTTATCTAGCAGGCTGTCAAGTTATCTCAAGCTGCAGAGGGACTGGAAACATCCACCTTTGTCCTTCCACTCACCTCCACTGCTCTTCCTCCTTCTTTTTCCATGCTCTGGACTGGAAAAGGAAGAAGGGCAGAATGAAATAGGGAGTGATCATCCTCAAAATCCCAGGGAGGTAAGAGGGATGGGAGGGCTGCTTCTTCAGGCAGAGTTTGCAGCTGTTTTTCTGCTTCCTCCAAGAGCATCAAAGCACAAAAGAAGGGGTCCCCCACACAGCAACTTTCCTTCCTGAACTGCTTACTTCTCTCTCTGCACTTCAGCCTAAGCAGCCTGCATTTTTCCT
Organism: Cryptoblepharus egeriae; assembly: GCA_030015325.1. Taxonomy (NCBI): domain Eukaryota; kingdom Metazoa; phylum Chordata; class Lepidosauria; order Squamata; family Scincidae; genus Cryptoblepharus; species Cryptoblepharus egeriae. The sequence continues at coordinate 50,330,449 of JAREYC010000005.1, read as the reverse complement.
TCCTTTCACTTCAAGCTGTTCAGTTGCTTTGTTTTCTGCCCCTTTTTCTCACCTGCTCTGTCACCTGTAAATCACTCCCATAATTTAGAAGTTGTTGCAATACAACTCACTGCAGCAGCAGAACATCTGAAGATTTAAATATGTGCATTCCCAAGACATTCCTTCCCTTCTAGGTGTGAAAGTGGAAACCCTCCCCTCAAATGTTTCAGAATCAATCCCTTCTAGACACACATAGCTCCTCACTTTTGAGTTTCAGCAAATTACAAGGCAGTGCTGTCTCACTGCAAGACCCTAACACACAACGGGCAAAATTCAGAGCAGTTATGGCAGGGCGTCCAGACGCCCGGGAACCCCCAGACAGGTCCGGAATTTCACTTCCTGTCCAGCCTGTCCAGGTATGGGGGGGGCTTGTCTGGGGATGGGGGCTCGTGTGTGCTTTGCGACCACGTAAATGTGCTGCTCGGAGTGGCGCGCACCTACAGCAGCCGTCCGAGTAGCCTCCTTGGGAAAGAGAAGCTGTGTGCATGTGCACAGCCTCTCTATCTCTGCCCGGTGCGCTCTTAAACAAGTAGACGCTGTGCGCATGCGCACAGCCTCTACCTCTGAGAGACTGCCCGGTCTCTCCTCAGATCGGAGCGGTCTGCAGCGGCGGAGCGTCCATCCGCAGACCGCTCCCTTCAAGCGCACCTGGCTGGAGCTCTTTCCCTCTCACCTCTGGCACTGGCCCCAGCCAGGCATGCTTGAAGGGAGCGGTCTGCGAATGGACGCTCCGCCGCTGCAGACCGCTCCGATCTGAGGAGAGACCAGGCGGTCTCTCAGAGGTAGAGGCTGTGTGCATGCGCACAGCGTCTACTTGTTTAAGAGCGCACCGGGCAGGGATAGAGAGGCTGTGCGCATGCGCACAGCTTCTCATTCCCAAGGAGGCTGCTCGGACGGCTACTGTAGGTGCGCACCGCTCCGAGCAGCACGTTTACGTAGTCGCAAAACACACACGAGCCCCCATACCTGGACAAGCCCCCCCCATCCCTGGACAAGGTAAGCTGCCAGGGGGTGATCTTTTTAAAAATGTAGGACAAAATGTAGGATGCCCTGCATTTTGTCCTACGTTTTTAAAAATGTAGGACAAGGTCCTCCCAAAGTTCGGATTTTCAAGTGAAAATCCGGACTTTTGGGGACCCTTGTCCTACATTTGGAGGTGTACCATATGGTCACCCTGAGTTATGGGTCCAAGCAGTTATGTCACATTCCAAGCAGTGCAGCCTTTTTCAAAGTGGAAGTTGGGACCCCTTTGGGGGTCACCTAAAGACCCCTGATGTAGAGGGCCAGCTGGGAAGACCTGGCAGAAACACTAGAGCCACTGCGGCTGGAAGAAGCCGACGAGAAGCAGCTCAGAAGGAGCCTCTGAGCTGGTGTGAGACCAATGTGGAGCCTTGGGGGTGGGGAGGCTCTCAACACATTCATCACAGATGGCAGTCTCCTCCTCCCCCCAGATCCTCAATGCGCCTGTGGGCTGAGAGTGAAGCACGCTGAGGTGTGATTGTGGCGCCCAGAGCTCTGGCAGGTGGGCTGTCTGGTGGGCGCCCCGCTTGTGCACTGACTATTGTGCCCTGCTCCTTGTGCTCTACTCAAAAGTAAGCCCCCTCAGTGTTGTTGTTGTTCATGATAAGTGAATGGGACTTACTCCCAGGAAAGTGCTAGGATTGCAGCCTTAGAGTCCAGTTCTATGCATGTCTACTTGGAAGTCAGTCCCGTGATAGTGAATGGGACTTACTCCCAGGAAACAGTGCTGCCTGAGATCCAATCCTATGGAGGTCTCCTCAGAAGTCAGTCCCATGCAATAAATTCCTGATGGGCCTGGAAGATAACTTCATGGTCCAGAAAGTGGAGGAAACAACAAGGGGAGGGGCCATCCTTGACCTGATCTTAACTAATTGTGATGAACTGATTGACCAGGTTAACATGGCGGGAACTTTAGGGGAAAGCGATCATGAGCTGCTGGAATTTAGAATAATGTGGGAAATAAAAAGAGTGCAGAGTGAGACTCATACATCGGATTTCAGGAAAGCTGATTTCAACAGGCTTAGAGGAGTCATAGGTGGGATCCCATGGGTTGATGATCTAATGGGGAAAGGGGCCCAAGATGGGTGGGAGCTCCTTAAGAAGCAGCTTCTACAAGCACAGTCAGTAACAATTCCCATGAAAAAGAAAGGAGGAAAAAACCTGAAAAAACAGGTTGGCTCCACAAGCAACTTGGGGATCAGCTGAAGTTAAAGAAAGAGAAGTATAGGGAGTGAAAGACTGGAAAGATCACCAGGAAGGAGTACAGGCAGATAGCCCAGTCTTGTAGGAAGGGGGTCAGGAATGCTAAAGCTCAGTATGAGCTGAGGCTGGCCAGGGGAGTCAAGGATAACAAAAAGAGCTTCTTTAGATATGCCCAAAGGAACAGGAGGAGAGACGAGGGGGTGGGGCTGCTCCTGGACAAAGATGGACAGCAGGTGTCTGGAAACCAGGAGAAGGCAGAGCTGCTCAACTCCTACTTTGCGTCCGTCTAGTCTTGGAAGGAGGGCTGTGCAAATGGGGGTGCGGGATCATTGGCTGATGCGGGGATGTGCTTGCATCCCCTAAGAGGTAATGAAAACATGGATGGTGCAGAACAGCAGATTAAGATTGACAGAGAACTGGTTTGAAACCACTTAACTGGCCTAAATGAATTCAAGTCATTTGGACCGGATGAGATGCATCCTCGAGTTCTTAAGGAACTGGCAGCTGTCCTTGCAGAGCCTCTGTCCATCATCTTTGAGAAATCCTTGAGGAGTGGAGAAGTGCCACTGGACTGGAAGAGGGCAAATGTAGTCCCAATCTTTAAGAAGGGGAAAAAAGAAGACCCGGGAAATTATAGACCAGTCAGTTTGACTTCAATTCTGGGCAAGATATTAGAACAAATCATAAAACACACAATTTGTGCACATCTAGACAAGTACTCGGTGATCAAAAGAACCCAGCATGGATTTACCAAGAATAAATCTTGCCAGACAAATCTGATCTCCTTTTTTGATCGGGTTACGAGCTTACTGGACAGTGGCAATGCTGTGGATGTCATTTATCTTGACTTCAGCAAAGCATTTGACAAGGTCCCACATGACATTTTAACTGGGAAGTTGGAAAAATATGGGCTAGATGGGGCAATCGTTAGGTGGATCCGCAACTGGCTCAACGACTGCACAAAAAGGGTTTTAGTAAATGGTTCTGTGTCAACCTGGAGGTCGGTTTCAAGTGGGGTACCTCAAGCTCTGAGTTGGGCCTGGTTCTCTTTAACATTTTCATTCATGACTTGGAGGAAGAGATATGGGGGAGCCTGATCAAATTTGCAGATGACACCAAGCTGGGAGGAGTAGCAAACACAACAGAAGACAGGAGAAACCTCCAGGAGGATCTGGATAAACTAGAATACTGGGTTGTAACAAATAGAATTAATTTCAACAGGGAGAAGTGCAAGGTTCTGCACTTAGGAAATAAAAACCAAAAATACAAGTATAAAATGGGGGATACTTGGCTTGGCAGCACAACATGTGAGCGGGATCTTGGAGTCGCCGTGGATCACAAGCTGAACATGAGTCAGCAGTGTGATGCGTCTGCAAAGAAGGCAAATGCCATTTTAGGCTGCATTAAGAGGACTGTAGCTTCCAAGTCACGAGAAGTTCTAGTTCCTCTTTATTCAGCATTGGTCAGACCTCACCTTGAGTACTGTGTTCAGTTCTGGGCACCTCACTTTAAGAAAGATGCAGCCAAACTGGAGCAAGTCCAGAGGAGAGCAACAAGAATGATCAGTGGGATGGAAGGAAAGCCCTACGAGGAAAGGTTGGGGGAACTTGGTTGGGGGAACTTGGGATATTCCTCCTGGAGGAGGCTGAGGGGAGACATGATTGCCCTCTTCAGATACCTGAAGGGCTGTCATAGGGAGGAAGGGGCTCATTTGTTCATAGCTGCTTCTGAAAGCAGAACTAGAACCAATGGGTAAAAACTGCAAGAAAGGAGAAGAGTTTAAGAAGCATCCCCGACAGGTGCTCGTCGAGCCTCTGCTTGAAGATTCCCAGTGAGGGAGAGTCCACCAGCAGAGTTCAAGCAGAGGCTCAACAAGCACCTGTTGGGGATGCTCTAGGGGGATTTCCTGCTGCAGGCAGGGGGTTGGACTAGATGACCTACTAGGTCCCTTCCAACTCTATGATTCTATGAGTGGGGATTACTTCCAGGAAAGTATTAGGATTGCAGCCTTAAAGCCCAGTTCTATGCATGTCTACTCAGAAGTCAGTCCCATGATAGTGAATGGGGCTTACTCCCAGGAAAATGCTAGGATTGCAGCCTTAAGTCCAGTTCTATGCATGTGTACTCAGAAGTCATTCCCATTGAGTTCAGTGAGGTTTACTCCCAGGAAAGTGTGCATAGCACTGCAGCAGTAGCAACAAAAATAATTTTGATTGGGGGTCCCCACAATATGAGGAACTTATAAAGGGGTCACGGCATTCAGAAGATTGAGAATCACTACTCTAGTGTTATCTTATGGAAAGTCACCTTATCTGCTCCGGAGCAAAGGGCTTAATTTGACTTTAGGATATAGGCCAAAGTCTGGCTCTCTCTCTTTCCTTCCCTAGGTTATCTTCCTATTTGTGGGCTGCCACCCTCTCTTTCCCCAGTTCTCACCTTGTGCAGATTGAGGAGGAGGAGAAAGCCCCAGATTCAAGTTCCAAGAACAGATTGAGGAACCCATCCCCTTTTCTTAAGATCCTCCCTCATATTACATGAGGTGACAAAAGAGGGAAGTTCAAAATCAGTACTATGCTATGTATTTCTGCATTGATTTTGAAGGGAGGTTTGAATGGGGAATTACCTTGTTTAATAATGTTTATTAACTTTTATTAAGCAAATCAATGTGTATTAATATTCTGATGTTATGGAGAGTCATGGCCAATGACTGCAGGGATTAGGGGAACTATGGGCTGGAAATCTTTGAGAACCACTGCCGTAGACATTGGCTGATGACTGTTTTATAAGAAGCTATACTGCTGTGAATATCTTCAACAGATTCATTTTGAGGTCTGGCGGAAGGTTGGTCACTGTGGTGTTATTAGGGGAGGGCACAGTTATTAGGGGACATTCACAGGGTGAAAACGCTACTGTCCAACATTTTTTAAATGAACCCTTTGATGCCTCTGGGTCTTGGGCATCCCTGTATTTTATCATAGTTTTAATGTAGTGAAGGTCCTGGCAGGTCAATTAAGCTCAAGACAGGGCAGGATGCCACATCATTTGAAATTGAAAAACGTGATCATTTTCCTGTCAGAGAATCCAAAGAGAGTTTGACATGGTCAGAGAATTCATCTAAAGTTTTAGCCTTCCCTCCCACCATTTTCTCTCCCTGAGGTGCAGACCTGGGACAGGAAACATTTATTTGGTTGATGAATGTCCAACATATGCTAACAGAGCCTTTTCATATTCCCACAAGGGCCTCTTGCTGTCTTTGATGGTATCTCTGATCACTCACTGAAGGCCTTTTTATTTTCATTGGATCTTTTATGTCCCATTGAGGAATATGTTGATGGGTCAATACAGACTAAGTGAAATGTGGTATATGCTCCCAATGTAGTCTTTAAGTACTGGAGAGAGGCAATACCCATAGGCCATCCCTTAAGCATCTATACTGTGGACAAGATTCAGTATTTGAAAGTGATTTCCCCTTTCAAAAATCAAGTTTCTTTTCATTTTAAATGGTTTTTCATGTATGAATTTTTTCATTCAATGTTTCATTGAATGATTCCATCTTCCTGGATTGGTAGAAGTTTTCCTAAAGCTCTTTAAAATACAGGTGGAGACTCTTTATCCATGGATTTGGGACTATGGTTTTATCCAGGGTGGTCATATAGAATGGAGGACAGAGTTCCTCTACCTTTAAGCCTTGCACAGAAGAAGGGATTGAGGCAGGTACTGCTCAACATAGGAGTTTAAGAAGCAGCACCTCCCTCAATTCCCTCTTTTAAGCAAGAATTAAAGGTAGAGGAACTCTGTCCTCCATTCTATATGATCACTCAGGTTTTATCTCACTATGTGTCCCAAACACTCAGATCTTCCTACCCGCTATCCTCTTCTAAGACATACAGAAAACTGAAAATACTGTAAGTACAGTGATACCTCGCTTAACAAGCGTTTCACATAACAAGCAAAAATTTCCAAGAAATCTTGCTTCACATAACAAGTTCTGCTTCACTTAACAAGCAAGCGCAGTATGGGCATGCGTGCGATACAGCCCTGATGCTCCACATGGAGGCTTTTTAAAAGGGCTGCTGGCCAGTGCTACTGCCTCCAACTTGGGGGCAGTTGCCTGGAGGTGTCAGAGGCAGCTGCCCCCAACTGCCTCCAAGTACCCCCACTGACCACCTAGAACCTCCAGCAGCAGTCCAGGTAAGCCTCCCAGGAAAGTGTCTTTGATTGCAGCCTCTTTACCATGTGTACCCAGAATTAAGCCCCATTATGTTAAATGGGGCTTACTCCCAGGAAAGCATCTTTTGGATTGCAGCCTAAGTAGACTTCATAGGATCATGCACATTGAATGCATGTTTTGAATTCAATTCCAGTGTTTTGTCATCATTTTTACATCCAGTTAATATTTTTATATGAATATTTTGGGGTTTTGGAACCAATTGTCTGAGTTTCCATTATTTCCTATGGGAAAATCTGCTTCACTTAAAGAGCATTTCACTTAAAGAACAAATTAAGCTGTTTATGTGGGGGCACCACTGTACTTCTGGTTTAAGTATTAATTGTTGGCCTTCTAGGGGCTTTAGAAGGCCTCCGAAAGGTTGAAGAGGCCATACACGGTCTCCCCAGACCTCAGAAGGTCCTCTGAATGTGACCAGAGCTAAGATGTACACATTCAGATGATGGATCTGATTGATTTTGCTATCTGCTGGAGGTCTGGGAATGCTGGAGGTTTGCTGAAGATCCCTATGGTTACTGAGACCCCACCCATATACTCTAGAAAACACCACACCAATATTGTGTAGAGCTTCATCTCTCCTTATTCCTTCCCCTAAATGAGGATTTCTTAATCTGCTGCTGTAAGGCCCTTTGAAATAGTACAAATGTCAAACATTTGTGTGCAATGGAGCCACAGGAAGAAATGGCTATCAGCTCTGTGCACATGCCGAAAGAGCCTGGATGTTCCACCAGCCCAAGAAAAGAGGTAAAGGGGGAAGTTCATGGGAAGTGGCTGAACCAGAAGTTAGTTCAAGGGAATGGATCTCAGCAGCAGTCTTGACAACTGGATACCGTCCCCTTTTCTGGCCCAGACATGCCCTCTTCTTTTCCTCAGATTTACACCAGCAAAATAGTAGGCAAATTTCTGAGACCCACTGACAACTAGGTGGTCTACTAGAAGGAATGTAAAAAAAAATTTTTTTACCTCTCAGAGCCAACTGATTTTCCCCTAACCATTAGTATGCAGCACACTGCATCTATGGACTGGCAGGGGATAGAGTTAGGCTGTTAGTTTCTGCTGACCCAATCTTATTGGCTTATTGGCTTTGTATTTTCATTGTTTCCTCGTCATAACAGTGATGAACAAAACTTTTTTCTCTGACAATGGTTGCATCTTTCTAAAAGCTTCTCATTTCCCTTTTTGTTTTCCTTTTAGAAGTTGGATCCATCTTCGTATTTTTCTTCTGTAATTGCCTCGGGCCAATTCCTTCTAAAAGAATTAAAAATGCAAATCTAATCTCATAATTGTGTAATATGATCAGCCTGACTGCTCAATCAATACTCTCGCTCTCACTGTCAATAATAAGGCTTTGATGCATGTTTGTCAGAATTGACCAATCTCGCTTTATCACTGGCACTCTGGTCCACCCCCATCAATAAGATACGACATTTTATTAGTAGCCTCCCATCCATCAGCTGTAATTTGGGGCTCACGGAGATTCAAGTTGTCGTCTTGAAGACTGGCGGCAATGGAGCTGTTCTAGGAACCAGGCGTCAGAGCTTGGCAGCCTTACCCTTCTTGAGGATGCCTGAGTTACAGTCTAGCTGGGGATTGGGTCTGACAATAGCACACTTGGGTGTCTTCATTTTCTAGCCACAAACGACTGGGGTTAGCAGCAAAGGACACGGTCAGTAACCGCTGTGGAAAAGGAAATGCCTGGATCAATAAGAGAAATGCCCACTGGTGTTTGTGCTGTGATGAATATTTTTCTCAAAGAAGATTAATACTGTATCACTTTTTCTGCCATGCTGGTCTCACAAAAACAGGTTTAAGACCACTCTTTTATCTTATTACGCAAGTAAATATTACCTTACCTCATAAATATTATCACAGAAGTTGTTCATTAGAAAAGGAATCAAAGCAGTTAGCAAGGTAATTCCCATATATTGCAAACACCATTTGATCCTTCCAAGCGATGACCATGATAATAGAAGAGGGAGGGATTCATCCAAAGGGAAGCCCTAGCTAAACAGTGATTTTACTGATCTGAGTTTGACATGGACAAATTTAACATTCACCAGGCTGCACAAATGCTGTTGGGCCTGCGGTTGGAGCAGCCTGAGCCTTTCCCGCAAGTGGTGGTGGCAGCAGATCCATTACATGGTATGATGCTGAAAGACAGCACTGGAGCCAAAGGGAGAAAGAGGGAGGAATGGGGCACGGAGAGGGTGGCACAGCTGTATGACACCTGGGGGTGTCACAAAAGTGCCATAAAGCACTTCTGGCCAACTTCTGGGGAGGAGGGGTTAGACCAGTGCACAGGCATGCACCGGCCTCCAGGAACAACCACAGGAAGTTATGCCAGATGACTTATGCCAGCCTAAATTGGTTAGGATTACACCCCCAGTGTCCCAACATGACATGAACATTGGGGTCCTATGACTGTAATCAGTGTTTACAAAATACACAGCATATTTCACCTGAATATTTTGGGGCACAATCCACAGTCACTCTGGGGCCAGCACAAGTCCGTTTAGGTAGCACAGATTTGAGTAGTCCTATTGGGAATTAATTCCCCTTGCTATAGACTGAGTGAGCCTCAGAGAGCCCCAATCATATGTTGGGAGGAGGGCAGTCTAGCCGGCCTGCCTGTTTCAGTGTAGATTAAAATTGGGCTGACCATCTTTTAAAATGTATCATATATTTTTCTAGTCACACCATGCTCAAAGTGGATCACAACACCATCATTGATAAAAGAGTGAGAAAATAATTTTTGAAACCAGAATGTGATATGAATTCTAATTTTTTTATAGATGTTGTGATCTATTCAGGGACACTGTCAAAAATTAATTTATTGATTTAATTTAAAATTTATTTACTTATTCAATTTACTTATTTACTTTATTTACTTATAAATTTAATAACTGATTCAATTTTTAATCCTATTTTTTCACCAGAAGGCAAGCAAAGCAGCTCACAACAAAGCCAAATACAATTAAAGAGTTACAATTCTTTTAGGAATGTACATTTACAGCACAATCCTAACTTGCACCAACACAGCCAGGTTCCATGGACTTTGCAGTATCCAATGCAAGTTAAGAAGCAACTGGAAGTCACCTTGGGGGTAAATGAATGTATTCCCCCTATGTAGAATAGAGCCCCAGCCATCCCTGTAGGGCTTTGTAATCTGCACCAGCTATTTTGTTGGTGAAAATCCAATAAGTCTGCCATAATATAAAATTGGCCAGGATGGAAGTTAGGATGATGGAGGCCTGCTCTGCCAATTCTGCCCTCTTCCAAGCTCTACTTTCCCTCTGCCCTCAAAGGCCTCTCTATTGCCTCCAGAATGCCCTTTTGCCTCTCCCTCCCAACCCTCACACTGCCTGAACAAATTTATCTATGGCTGCAATCCTAAATACATTTTCCTGGGAGTAAGACCCATTGAACACAATGGGGCTTACTTTTGAGTAGATTTGGTTAGGATTGTACTCTGTGTCAGCTAAAGCAGAGAAACAAACAATGCAGAATCAGCCAATCTGCATTTCAAATAACAGGTAACAAGAAAACATTTTTGTTTTCACATAATGAAACAAAGTAATTCAAAATCAGAAAAATGGGTGCATGGATTTGGGATCCTAGAGTTGCAGCACCTGAACTTAAAAGATTCTGTTTTCCCTCTGCCATCTACCCCAGATCAAAGGAACCTGCTGTGAGTCATTCCTTCTTCCCAGAACCATGCCAGAGATCCATAAATGAAAGATTATTATGGGCATAGGTACTCTCAAGTGTAATGTATCCAGATCACTTAAGACTTGAACTCAGCATCTTGAACTGTGTCCTAAATATCTAGGAATAAAACTGATCCAAGACAATACCCAGATTGCAGACCAAGACAACATTTTGGAAGGATTCATGCAACTTTTCACCACCTGCTATACAATTCAGGTATACAGTGATTATATTCACATGTTGGTCCTCTTCCAACTGAAAGTTCACCATATCTGAAAATGCTTGCTCTTTCATAACTACACAACTATTATTTTACTCTTGACAGTCACCCCACATTTTTCAACAGAGATTGCTGAGAACTCATCAAATTTGTCTATTTTTACTAAATTTCAAGTGCTCTCAAGTGGTGGTGGACTCCAGGAGGTTCACACCTACTCTACAGAACTGGTTGTTAATGAGAGATAGGACATATAAAGTTTAAAAATAGACATTTAAAAGTGGCTGCCAGATGGGCAGAGAACCGGTTGTTAATTTCTTTGAATCCCATCACTGCTCTCAAGTGTTTTCAGGACACCATGAAAACCCAGAAAAACTCTATATTCTGATTCTGACAGTTTCATTCAATTCATGCCACCACATGAGCGCTCTAATCTAGCTTTGAAATCTTTCAGTATGATGTAGATGCTCCACTGCTAAAGAATTTTATAAATATCCTTTTGAAGTGCTGAGGTTTTGTTCATACTTGGACTACTGCCTTCAATATCTTTGTCCCCCGCACATCTGTTCTGGAGGAGAGCATTACCAAATCTGACAGCATTGATTTTCAAATGTATGATTGCTGGTGAAATATTAAGCCCTATTGATTTGAAGTTCAGGATCAGTTTGCATGTTAGATACTCTGCATATTTTGGGGACGGACAGTTTCATTTATCTGCTCCTCTAACTGCAGAATAATTAGAACTCCATCATGCGCTCATTTTGAGATGTAAGGGCTTCAAGTCAGACTTTTAAATCTGCATCCTAAAGCATATGGAAATTATGTTTACCAGTCAGTTAAATTGTTTAGATTTGCCAGGAAAAAAATATTAATCCTCTCTTTTTGGAAGGAAATCTGTTCTTCATTGTTCTTTACTCATGAAATGGATCGTAGAATATTACAACACAAACCTATGCATGTTTACTCAGAAGTAAGTCCCATTCTGTTCAATGAAGCTTACCCCTAGGTAAGCTGACTATGAGCTCAATCTTTTGCCTGTCTACTCAGAAGTAATCCTATACCTGTCTACTCATTATATTCATGGTTCTTACTCTCAGGAAAGTGTGGGTAGGATTGCAGCCTATAGCTCAGAACAAGCAGCCCCAATGGCTCTACTTGGATCCGTACCAGCTGAAGAGGTGGTGCAGATTCAAGTAGGAGAGAGCAGCCTGGAGCCACTCTGCACTGCCCGAGAACCCGGCTAGGATCCAGCATAACTATCAGGTCCTGGCCCTGTGTTTCACTTAAACCTCCCTAGAGTAGGCTTGCATTGCTTTCTCCCCTTTACCTTGACTTCTTTTTTAAAGTTTAAAAAACCTCCATGTACAACAGATTGAATGTACCGACCTTGAGATCCATAGAGGTTAACCTCCTCTGATTAACTTTTCCATGTTATTTCATTAAATAAAAACAGTTTTGACACCCAGAGACTAGGGCACCCTAGAGATAATACAATAACGTTATGCAATCATTCCAAATTGAATTGCAATAATTCATTTAGGTGACCATACATATTTGTTATGTGTAATATGAATCATAGCCAAATAAAATCAATAGAAATGTTTCTTGTTAATGAAGATATACTGGTCTGTTATATGTGGGTTTGGGGCTCAGTACCACAGAAGTAGTATTTGTATTTTATATTTTATGATCTTATGAGAGTTAAAAATGAAGCTAGCATTAAAGATGATATGGCTGGCCATATGAAAAATTATGTCATGCATTTGTGATTACCTTGTCCTTTGATTGTGTCTTCACAGTAGATATTTTGTTTTAGAGGAGGAAAAATGATAAAATGTAATCATTATTTCAATACCACATAAGTGAATTCATCTGCTTAATAACAAACACCAATACACTGCAAACTGTTGGCATGCTAGATATTAGACCCACTAAAAAAATACAAACACTACATATCAGAAAAATACAGCAAAACAAATCATAGATGAATTCCTGGTAAAGAACACACTAGACCTATATGGTGTAATGCACCTCAATAATCAAAACTCTCACGTGAATGATCACCTCACATGAATGATCACTTTCTCTAAAGAGAGTGTATTGTAAATACCAGGATACATACAGAGCTATTGCGCTCACACACAAAATTTGGTCAGGGTTTTGATTTACTTAAAGTAGTCTTATTTATTTGAAGTAATGTTTTCAGTCCTGTCAGATTTTTCAAGTGGGGGAAGCACAATTAAAAGAAGTTAACACTACAAATAAATTTTTTAAAATAGAATTAATTTATATTTTCCAATATCAAAACTATCCTCTCTCACTTTAGAAAAAATAGATTGAATCATTATGATCCTTGTTTTTCTGTTTGCAGGTAAGTCTGGATGAAATAAGGATGGAATCAATCAATTTTCTGAGCTTTCAGTTCAGCACTGACCATAGGCTGGACAGTTCCACAGAATGACAATGGCTATTCTCAAAAGGACAGAAAAAAATGTAGCACATATTACTGGATACTCTCTAGATCTGAGGACTATGTGTGTATCATTTTTGCAGATATTAGTAATGTAGAGGAAAATATTCATATCATAACGTGCAAATGTCCTATCCACATCTATTTTACATAAAGGTGCCAGAAAATTATAGTGACTTACTGCTACCACATTAAACAGCCTAATTCTGGGGCTCCAGCTTCTGCTGCTGTCAGGCAACATCCTACCTGGGCAAATGAAGCAGAAGCATTCGATTTGCTATTTAAAATCCTATTATTCTAAGATTTCTCAATGGTGCAAGGAATTTGCAGGTGCTGCTTTACACTATTGTTGCCATGATTCTCCTTCTTGATTCTTCCCCTTTCCAGAAGCATAAGAACTTGGTAGGACAGATGAGTTACAGAGCTGGCAGGACCTGCTGTGTCCGAACCCAGGAAGAAAGAGTCAGGTATGGTAATGAACTAATCCCATCTCCTCCCAGCCCATAGCATACAACTACACCAATGTAGCACATACTGTAGGCCAGGGGCCTCCAAAGATTTTGGCAGGAGGGCCATCATCTCTCTGACACTGTGTCGGGGACAGGAAAACTAATTTATATTTCAAATTTGAATACACTGACATAAATTTATATATAAGAATGTATTGGAGTATTATGTATTGGAATGTATTGGATCTTGCTGGGGGCTACATTGAGGCACACTGAGGGCTGCATCTGGCCCCCGGGCTGGGGTTTGGAGGCCCCTGCTGGAGGCTATGATGTGCAGGTGATCAGACAGCAAGCGATAAGGAAAGACTCATACATCATGGAGAAATTACTCATTCAAATCCAGTAAAGTGTTATCATGTCTCAGAGAGATTAATGGCCCAATTCAGTGGTGGACTTCAGGGGGTTCTCACAGGTTCTATAGAACCCTTTGCTAATGAGCGCCTGGTTCTGAGAACCAGTTACTAATGGGACATAAAACCTGTTGTTAATTTAGGTTATTAGGACACGGAACCTGTTGTTAATTTATTTGAATCCCACCACTGGCCCAATCCTATCAAATTTTCCAGTGCCATTGCAGCAATGGGACATGCACTATTCAACCTGTGGTGGGTGAGCAATCAGGAAGGCTGACTGCATTGTAGCTGCACCCATGGGAATTTGGATAGGATTAGTCCCTGACTTCTTAACAGTAGCTAATGATAGAAAGTCAGACTAGACCTTTGCATTATACAGCATATCTCACTGGCTTCAGGATAAACGGAAAATATATCCTGAGCCAGAACCTCATGTGTTAATCTGGGTTTTCCCTTTCATTTCAATGCTGAATGTAATTATACACATACAAAGAAATGCATATGTTTTGAAAGAATATGGAAACTTATAGATGCATAAACTTTGTGAGCCTATAAGTGTCCCTAAGAGATCAGGATGTATGGCTGAAAACTCAAAGCAGGGGACAGGAGTAAGAAACAACTAAGAATTATTTTATAAAAAATCCAACTCAGGAAAGGTATAACAAATTGAGGAGACTTAAACTGAAGTAGGTTTTGCTTACTGGAACTGCTTGACCTAAAGTATTTGTGATCTCATATAAATTGCTCAAAATCTTCATCCATCTAGTATATTTATTGGGTGTAAGCAACAAGTCCAGACTCTAAATTAGCTGAGATCCAGGCTCTCTAGAACAAATGTAGTGAGGTTCCACTTCAGATGCCAAAAAGAGAAAATGATTTGTTTCAATCATTATGAAGTGTATACACAAACACACGTTAAACGAGGCCAAGTAAAACTGCATAACTGGCTGAGAACCAACACTGATTTAAGTAATAAATGCATTTAGGGAGACTATCAATCTTTAGAAGATTCCAGTGCCCCCAAATAATTAACTTTCAGTAACAAAATAATCATTTTGGAAGGATTCTTTTTTGCTTTAGAAATATGCGGTGTCAGACCTCTGATTAACATCTCCATTCAGATACAAGAGCCATACTATGTTTCTAAGCAATCCTAACAAGCACTTGGATCAGCAAAAATCTATTGTGCTGGCCCAGTACTATTGCAAACATGCCATAGGCAACTTGCGCCAACATGGAGTATTGGTAGCCTCCCTGTACTGGATCCAGCCCCAGTGGGATATGTTTGTGCCAGGACTGGTGGGGCTGGGGAAGGCAAGGATAAGGCAGGAGGAAGACATTTTGGGGCAAGAGGAGGGCAAGTGGGGGAAGGTGGGGAAGGGTGGTGAGTGGGAGGCAGGATCGGGACCCTCCAGATTGCCAGATTTTAGCCCCCACCCTGGGCAGCCCAGGGTAGTCTTCAACAGCTCAGATTTGCACCACCAGGTTAAGGATCCAAGTAACCCCATTGAGACTGCAGTGGCTCTCCCTGGAATAAGGGGAAAAGTTTGCTCCTGCCTCAGGGTGAGCCACTGGCTGTCTAGGGCAGCCAGTGCAGACATCCAGCCCCACTGCTCCAGGACAAATTAGGATTGTGCCCAAAGTGAGCAGCCAGGGAATAACAGCAATAAGGAACAGCAATCAACCTCAAGGAATAACAGCAATAAGTTGGCTAACTTCTGAGGTAGCCTTAATAAGAATGAATAAGACCATGGGTATATTGTCATGGACTCTGGGATCTTAGGCAGGGATCTTTTCTGCCACTATAAGGTGATCCCAGGTTTTTAAAATATGAATGTGTATAATGCATTTTTCCCCCACTTTTCCCCCAATGACATGGGTGCCAAAGTGAGTTGAATAAAATCACAATGGACAACAATACTAAAAATATAACTAACATTACCTGTGTGCAGGTACCCTGAGCTATAACCCCAATGGCCTAAGGCTATTCTCATCCTATTTTCATCACAGATGCCCCTCCACCATGGGCTGTGAATCAAAAGTTTCAGTTTACCTTAGTTGTGAATTCACTGATAGACCTTAGGCTACCTGCTATATTCCAGCCTCAATTCCCCTTCCCCAAGCATTAATAGGGAGATGATAATACTTGTGATAAAGATTTGTTATAAAGAAAGAGAGGGCTAAATACTGATTTGATAACCCGTATATTTCTTGCCTTTAGGGCTTGCAGTCATCAGATAAGTAGGGAAGTACTATTTTCACCATAACCAGTAGTGCCATTAGGGTTTGCAAAAGCTCATTGCATCACTCCCATGATGAACCATAC
The DNA here is from genome assembly GCA_030015325.1 of Cryptoblepharus egeriae. Lineage (NCBI taxonomy): Eukaryota > Metazoa > Chordata > Lepidosauria > Squamata > Scincidae > Cryptoblepharus > Cryptoblepharus egeriae. Next base: position 50,314,376 of record JAREYC010000005.1, on the reverse strand, counting down.
AGAATAGATTATAATTTCAAATGCACAGCCTAGAGGCAGTGACATAAGGTTGGTTTAATCCCCCATAACTTCATTTGATTAGTTTATGACATTAACCAACAAATCAGTAACTAACCAAATACCAGTGGTCAATTTGATGACATACAACTGAATAAGAGTTCTAAAATTAGCTCTGATACATCGCAATGAGAGCTGTCTCATACCTTATTGCTTCTATGCTGTGTCATAAAAACAGATCATTGGCTTTTGGAACAATCAGTCTCATTGGTCAGTTTTAAGTTAAATTTAAGATCAAAGAAAATCCACATAAAGCAGTTAATTCCTTTTGTTATTATTTAGCTATAACCTTTGATAGAATACAGATATTTCAACATGATTTGTTTCACTGCGTTCTGCACTAAAGTATGCATCAAATAATATATAACATGGTGGCATTATTCAAAAATACCAAATTTTTTCACAATTTTTGTCAGTAGTAGTTTTACACCCCTACAATTGCATCACCTAATAGGATCCAAACCTCTCAGCAGCAGCACAGAGTATAGCATTTAACTCCAATTTGAGATAATTGCTACATGATACGAAGAACACAGCATAAGTAGGGCTGATATAATGACAATATTGGCTTGTTTTAAATGTGAATCTTCTTACAAACCTATTCAGTCCATTTAGGCACCTCGTCACTAAATCATTCAAGAGGTATAATATTTAAGCAATGCCAATCTTGACTAGTCTGCAAGATTTCCTGATCGGCCTCTTCAAAATGTGATGAAATCCTATTTTCTGAGAAGTGGGATTTAAAAATACTACCTCTTTGTACTCTGAGCAGTGTCAAAGAGGAAATCAAGAGCGTCTGAGAGGGAGTGAATCACATTGGGTCTTCTTGCAAACATCCTCAATAAACCATTCTAATTAGGGTTCTGTTGTTTTCTTCCTCTCCCCTCAATACTTTTGGCTGGCAAAGACCGATGTCTTTCGGCCTCCAGCCCATGCATTATTGATAGTGGAGTGAATAATTCATGTTAATTGGTACTATAAGCTACTTTTCCCAACAAATGTGAGCAAAGGTCAAAACTTGTTAACACCAAAAGGTGAAACATATTTCAAAGGTTTTGCTTCCCACAATATTCAAATCAAGTCACCATACAGTCTGCAAACATTTTCACTATTTCAAGTAGTAAGCCGTTTATGACAGGAAGGGCCTCATCATGATGCCTATGTTTTGAAATATGATTATCATATTTTCTCCTTTACAACAACAGGGAAAATTATGTTATGCCGCCATTAAGTACTTGTAGCTGCCTCCTAAATTTTTCTTCTACTTCTCTTTCCCAGTAATGCCTGTTCTTGAAAAACACATGACATGATACAGTGATGTGATGTGTTTCCCCTTCTCCTGCTATTTAAAACAAAATCACATGTTATGTAACAAGAGATGTTATATGGAGAGAGGAGGAGAGGGTGCAGGGCTGCTGCTATGCCTGCATGGTGATGCCTCTCACAAGCCTAAATATGCCATTTTTGTGACCCTGTGTCAGCTCCGGTTAAAGGTGCCCTTGGGCAAAATGTTCTCAGTAGAGCTTCACCTCCTTCTTGTCTCAGTGACTGGTACCCATTGAATCACCCTCTCCATCTGGTCACATCTTCACTGCCACCCAGACAGTGAGAGGTAGGCAAGATATGGTGGCCATTCCTTTTCATTCCTATCCAGAAGTGTATATAGGAGATTCACCCAAGGCGTGAGCCATGGGCGTGAAATCACACAACCTCATCTCTGAGCCAGTCAGGTAAAAGTTGTCCATCCAACTCCGGAGAGCCTCTGCAACACCCTCACTGGGGAGGATACGGAAGTGTGCAACCTCCCCAGCATTGTAAGGCTCTGGGAGGGCTAAGCCACTGCCCAGATCAGGAAGACATCTCTGCCCCCTCAGAACCTCCTGAGAAGGGCTGTTGGGATGCACCACCACTGGGATTGGGGCAACAACAAAGCCCCCTCAGTATTTCCCCTCACCAGGCAGTCTGCCCTGAAGAGAGGTACTAGGGGGCTGTGCTGACAGAGTCCCCTCAAAGCCCCCTTCCCACAGATTGCATGATCTGTCGGGTGCCTCAGGGCACATATGTAGTGTGCCATGAGGCACTAAGCACCCTTGGTTCACCTCTCCTATCACTGCTCACGGACTGCTCAGGCTGCAATCCTGAAGACACTTTCCTAGGAGTAAGACCCACTGAACACAATGGGGCTTTCTTTTGAGTAGACATGGTTAGGATTGTGCCCCAAGATGAACAGATAGTATAGCAAGGAGGTGGAAGAACAAGGCGAAGAGTAACAGGCCAGGACAGGAGTATTCTCTCTTCTGGATGGGAGCCTTGGCAAATATTCAGTATGTCCTTGTATGGTCCAATCTAGAAGCGTTAAGGTGGAGTTTTTGATCTTTGATGTCCTGTTCCTTTCAGCTAATAATTCTTCTTAGTAATCAATATTCAAGACAGTCTCCAACTCCCAACCCCACCCAGGTTGCGTTTCTTGATCTCTGTCCATATCCATGACTGGTTATTGCGTTCCTAAAGAGAAAACCTTATGATGTTGCTATGGAACGTAATGGTGGCAGACCAAAATTTCTGTTGCTTTAAGTGCTGAATAGGATTGGCTGAAAAATACCCATGTATTTCACTGGAATTTCAGCATGAATCACTTTCTCTGCACTGGGGAACATCATGTATTAGTAATACCTATCTACATAAAAGGGTGTCTGCACATTCCACATCAATCAAGCAGGCTGGGGGTTCTATTCTTAGGTGTCTCTGGGGCAGAGAATCTGAGAACTGTCAACATACCATTTGCATTTCTACTGTCATTTGTAACTGTCTTTGGGAAAGATAACAGGTTGGGGGGCAGTTGAGGAGAGCCATTGAGGAATGCCATTGAGGAGAGAGGAGGCAAATGGGTAGTTGAGGAGAGCCACTGAGGACAGAGGTGTCAAAAGGGCAGTTGAGATGCTGGAAAGGGGGTGTTTTTTCAACTGATGAATGTTGTTATATTGTACCTCCTCTAGCAACAGCTGCGGGCTGTTACTAGTAAGTGATAACGGGGTTAATAAGTACAGAGACAGAACAGGAACAAAAGGGAGGAGGCAGGAAGGGGAAAAATTGATATGACCAAAGACCACAGTGTGATCCCTTGTTTGTAATTTGAAAATCATCAACAAATAGTTAATGGGGGGGGAGAGGAAGGAGTTTCAAAAGACTCCTCTTCCAAATTAGTCATTGGCTGTGTGCCATGCTATTTTTGGCCTGTGCTGGCTCTGTGTCTGAGGAGAATTTAGAACAGCCCTGAAGCAGAGAGATGGGGGAATGGAGAAGATCGGTGGGCCGGAGACCTTTATCTGATGGCGGGACAGAAAGCTGCTCAGTTGCTGGCTCTGGCATGGTGCAGCTTCTTCCTATTATTCTCATTGTGAGTGCTAGTAATCTATAACAGCCTCACTTGATCGCCTGTTCAGTAGCTGAGATGAGTAGTCTCTTGTGCGCCATTTGCTGAGGAGAGGAAGACAGAGCTAATAGGCTCGTACTGTATAACAGCCTGCTCTTGGCATCGGCTGGAGCTAATTTTCTTTGGCATGCTTTGACTACCTGTCTGAAATGGTGCTACAGTGCAGGAAGGAAATTTTTCAAGAGATTAAACTATTATTGTTTCCTGTGCGGCTGTCTTTGCTATGCTTGGGGAGAAAAAAAGCTTTAAGGGCACTGGAAAAGAGATTTGTCTGAATAGCAAAGTTGTTGTGATTTGTTCTCCTACCTCTCCCCCTCAGAGGACCTAGATTTGGCCAATTTCCTCAGGAAAGTAGTTGATTAGGGCCAGCGGATTTGTCAAGGTCTACATATAAGATGTCATAAAGGTGATTAATACTGAACTCACCATCAGAGGAAGTTGAAAGTTTACAAAAGCTATTTTAAGGATATGGGAGGAACATAAGTCATTTGTATTTTCGCCAGCTTGTTTCAGGGTTTAAATACCTCTTTGTAGCTGCTGGTAATTAATGCTTCGACCTATTAAAGGCTGTTGTACTTTCTGGTTTTGCAAGTTTATTTGCCAAATTAATTCAGCATGTTTCAGAGTTTATACAAATGAAAGTGGTAAAATAATAATAATAAAAATCTTTTCACTCAAAGGATTTATTGTTTATATACTGAATTTGAGCTTATCATCAAACTATTAAAATGTGCAAATTCTACATGACAAAGTTCTGCTTTTAGACCCTGGAAAATCATTATTGCCATTTAGTATGATTTCTCTCAGCTGCCAAAGAAAAACAAGTTATGAAAGCCCTTTGAAAGTGGTTGTAAAAAGTAAATGATTATCATACTACTCCTGAAGTTTAGTATATGCCTTGAGCTACAAAGGCAGGTTATAAGTACTGACACCAAAGAAGAATTCCAGATTCAGAACCACTTTGAATGATATACATAGATAGAATCTGTGGATATGCAAATAATTCTCATTGCCTGTGACAGGTTCAAGGCAAAGCAAGAAACTTGTCTCTCCCTCAAAGTAAAAAAGAGGGAACACCAAATGTAATTCTAGCTCTTGCATCTCGCCACAGGAAAGGTGAGCAAATTGTCCCACATAGCACTGGAAGTGTGAAAAACATCAGCAAAAGTGTCCGTGTGCACATTATCCATTTGTTATTTTTTGTTATTATCCTTTGTTATTTTTTGAATTTTTTGACAACACAGATGTACAAGATATAGAGATAAAGATTTAACGATGAACCAACAAAGGTTGCAATGCACTGGTACATTGCACCCCACTGTTTGGAAACTCTTCATCTCAATTGCAAAAGCAAAGTAACATTAAAGAAATGTCAATAAGTTAGTAATGTTTTATATTTATTACTAGCAGAATGAACCTCCTGTTGCAGGAATCAAATTTCAAGAATTTGTGGGCCCCAGGTCTGGCTGGGCACTGGTGGGCACCAGGCAGTGGCACCAGGTGGCACTGCTGGGCAATGACAGGCACCAGGCACTGGATGGTACCAGTGGGCAGTGGCAGGCAGGAACAGGCACCAGCAAGCATCTCTACCTAGCACCAAGTATCAGTCACCATTGGGCAGCACCAGGCACTACTGTGGAGGAGGCAGCAGGTGCCAGTGGACACCACCAGGCAGTGGGAACTGGGGGCACCAGTGGGTGGCAGTGGGCACCACCGGACACCACTGGGTATCAGGCACCCCTACCAGACAGCACTGAACACCATCTGGCAACAGGCAGCACTGGGCATCAGCAGTCATCACTGGGCACCAGACACCAGTAGGCAGCAGTGGGAAATGGGCACCAGGTATCCCTATCAAGCACTAGGCATCATTGGGCACTGGGCCATAGTCACAGGGCACCAGATGCTGGGCACCACTGGGCAACAGACACTGGGTGCTTTGCATGCCTACCAGCACCAGGCACCACTGGGTGGCAGTGGGCAACAGACTGCGCCAGGCATCACTTAGCATCCGTACAAGGCACCAGGCCCTGGACACCAGTGAGCAACATCAGGCAGCAGCCACCATTGGGCAGCACTGGGCACCAAATCAGTTCTTAGTGGGTGCTTACATCACAAAGGGATATGCTCCCCAAATTTCATGCCTCTAGGTGCAGGAGATGATCAGTTATTCTTCAACGTAAAGTTGTTGATCATTCAGCTATTCTTCAATGTAAAGTATAGGGACAAAAACACATTGTGCCCCTTTTCACGCCTTTCCGGTTTGAATTTCCAAAAATCAGTTCTTTGGGTTTGTCTCCATCATTGAAGGAAGACCCTCCCCAAATTTCATGCTTCTAAGTCTGGTGGATTTGGCTGGGCATTTATGAGTGTGTCAGCCAGCCAGCCAGCCAGCACTCTTCAGTTATATATATATAGATATAGAGCAAGAACCTGTGATAATTAATGCTCTTTGGAATCTAGAATAGGGATGCCAAGTAATATACAACAGGGTACCATCTTGGAGAAAGGGGAAACCCTCTCCCCTTTCCTTGGAAGAGTATGAGGGATGAGCAGGGAAAGGTGAGAGAAGGAGCAAGAAGGGGCAACTGAGGTATGGCAGCAGGGTGGAAGGACACAAGCTGGGACACTGGTGCCCTGCCTGGCTGCATGAGAAAACATCTGAGCTCCACTCACCTGTTGCTCAGAGTGTTCTTGAGCTCATTTATTCATTTGTAACCTATTGAATAAAAGACTTGCCAGTTGCATCCATGAGATTAGATGGTAGCAAAGGGGATCCCATTCAAAGCCCCCAAATCCCCCACTCCCATGGTCTGGGATAGGAAGTCCAAGATCAGCCACAGATGGCTAATGTGAATAGGCCCTCAACAGAAACAAAATCCAGTTATTTTCCTAATGGACTCATATTGGACTGGTAACATTAACAGCTATCAATCAACAAAGGTATATGTTAAGAAATATCTGTAATGTACTTATGGCAAGCTGTGGAGTTTTTCAGCTGTTTCAGCTTAGCTTAACGTTTCTGGCTCCGGTTCTCCAAAATGAACTCCAAAATGAAGTAATAAAAAAGAGGAAAAAATATAACTACAGAGGATCTATTTAGAACTTCTTGGCATGAGGCAAGCAAGGGGAAGGGTGCTGAGGGTGGGGAATGCTGTTTATCTTGAGCAAGGATTTCCTTAGCACTCCATGAAAAAACATTCTTTTTGTCAAACATAGTTAATGGTCACCGAGCAGCAGTACAAAGACTTACTCTCAGTAGTTCAGAATCAACAGGGTGAGACTGCCAAAGGTGTAGGCCTAAACAGATCAAATATGTGCTCACAGCACAACAGCACACTCTATGTCTGACAAGGCTGATGATGTCTGCGATGAGAAAGCAAGGGAAAAGTTGAGGCAATTAATATTTTTCTGCAGGGGAATGTCATCATCATCCTCCCTATAGGCAAATAAAGGTCATGACTGAATCAGGAGAGGCAAAACATATCCCCAGCTGGAACCCACATATGACCTGCTGAACAAGCTCACTTTAACTCTCTTTAAATGTGTTGTCAGACCTCAGGCCTGACAGCCCAATGATTACAGTAGGAGAATTTTCATGGACTTCCTGAGGGTTTATATCAAACTGTTTAAAATAACAGCAGCCACAAGTTATTTTGTTCTTCCTTCTCCTGCCCCCAAATTTACAAGTCCCTTTTTGGACATTAGAGTATCCATGCAAAGTATTTCTAGACCCTTGTTTGCTATGCAATACCAAACAGAATGTTCTGATTCTTTTACCAGAGCTCTGCTTAATTTATGGGTAGTTTTTACAACACAATCTCTATCATGGAGCCAAAATTAAGTCCCCTTTTATCTAGGGCCATCTCCAAGTACTTCCTCAGTTGGGCCACAGGAGGGCTTGGCTCAGCTTTCCTTGTGACAGCCAATTCAGATTTTGACCTTTGAGCATTTCAATGCTCTGTCCAGCTGATGACAGACTTTCCAGGTGGGACCATTCACAACTTCAATGGCAGCTTAAAACTACATTCACAGGAATAGCAAACTTCTGTTTAACATGCTTTGTTGCTCAGTCTTTAAGGCATGTCCAGCTCTTCATGACCTAATGAACAACAGCACACCAGGCCTCTGTTTTTCACTCGCTCTCGAAGTTTGTCCAAATTCATATTCTTTGCTTTGGTGACACTATCTAACCATCTCATCCTCTGCCATATTCTTCTTTCGTCTTCAATTTTTCCTAACATCAGGATCTTTTCTAAGGAGTCCTCCCTTCTCATGAAGTGGCCAATATTTGAGCTTCATCTTCATCATCTCTCCTTCCAATGAACAGTGGGGTTTGATTTCAGGGAGGATTGACTGATTTCATCTTGCAGTCCAAGGGACTCTCAAGAGTCTTCTCCAACACCATAATTCAAAAGCAGTGGGAACTTATGGTCCAGCCTTTGCGGCCACACATTACTACTGGGAAAACTATAGCTTTAACTATATAAACCTTTGTCAGCAAGGTAATATCTCAACTTTTAATTAATGTTGTCTAGGCTTGCTATAACATGCTTTAACTCCTATTAAACTCTCAAAGAAAAAAAGAGAAGTATTCACTCCTCTTTTAGGACAAGAACAGATATGGCATCCCATGGAGTGGCATTTAGATGAAATCAGGAGCAGATGTGTTCTATATTGAGTTATTTAAATATGTGAAGCTGCCATCTACAATCATATATTCAGTGATGTTGCTAGGCACTTGGTACTCAGGGTTCCTTTAAATTTTTGGCAACCCCATACAATGGCATGTATACAACCCCACCTGCCATGTCGCCCAGAGGTGGCTGTTACTGGGTGGCTCCACTCCCCCACCTCCCAGACCCAGGAAGGTGGCTGTGTATCCCAGAAGCCTACCCAGTGGAGCATTCCCCACTTGGGATCAGGTGGATCCATGCAGCCTCCAGAGAAGTGCTCCTCACTTGGGGTCAGATGCCCCCACTTGGATTGGGTTGAGTCATGGGAACACTAACTGCATTGCTGAAAACTTGCTACCTCTCTTATCTATTGCAGACTTCTCAGTTCATCAAATGAAATAAAACATTTAGCCAGTTGGCACACATAGCCCCAATAGTCACATCTGTAGAGAGTCTTCTCATCCTTGACCTCAAAGGAACAGGAGCCAACCATCTTTGATTCAGAAAATGATTCACATTATTGTGAATCACAATATTGTGAATCGAGGAATGGAGAGTGATGCATCAATAAACACCAAATGTGCTGTTGCGTGATAGTATCATTAAAGAATTGGGTTAAAATCATAAAACCATAGACCCAGTTGATTGCAACTGGATTTAATGTTGCTATGCTGAAGCATGAGACGAAGGTTGCAATCCTAAGAAATTTAAGCCAACTTAACTCACCGGGCCTATCTTTCTGTAAAGGTGTGGGTAGGTCAGCATATTGCATGTGCATTGGCCTAACTCCCTCGGGAGTTGGGCAGCAGAGTCTTACTGCACTTTTGTGACACCCCCCAGGTCAGCACAGGATTTGTATGGGGCTTAGGCTGGCCTAAGTGGAGGTTAGAATTGCAGCCAATGCCACACAGTGTTTGGCAGAACCAAGGCACTTCTTCCTGGACCCCACAGACTAAATTGGTGGAATGAACTTTCTATTTGTGGGAAAATTAGTTTGGATTGGACTGCCCATGTTACAGCTGAGTGTAGAGCCCTGTCAATCTTATATAGATACAGATATCTGGTGACAAGCTAAACATGTATTTCAGTTAGGAACATATGGAAATCCTTAGAAAACTATATGTAAAGTGAATTTCTTTTCAAACTGGAAACTGAAGCACTTCAAAAACATCTGCTTCCTTATTGTTGAAAGTGATTGTGGAATTGTTACAAATCTGGCTTACAAAACTAAACATGTTTTTTAAAAAATATTTTAATCAATGGCTTCTGTCTGGTGAGTCTGGTTTTGAAGCTTGCTGTGGGGCAGGAAAAGCTTTTACTTCCCTGGCCTGCTCAGTCTCTTATCAAACTCACATAGATATCTAGCTCACCTGTTTCTTTCTCTTTTTTATTTTAAGCAATTTAACATTGCTGATATGATGTTTCATATCACATGTTTCATATCATGTTATGAATATTTGTTATCAATGCTGTTATCAATGCTGGCATCAATGGCGTCATCAGTGGCAACATAAACTCTGGTGGTAAATGATGATAGTAAATAATCCATCTGTATTATCTAGATTCCTTCTCATTGTTTTTCATAGAAACTAAAGATGAAGAACTGCAATGACTCCTCTCAATTGTCCTTTTACCATTTTTTCTCCTGTGAATGAAACTGCCATTTGTCAGAAATGGGATACCCCTTTATAGCACCATGGCAAGAAAATACTGTAAGGAATTTTTTTATAAACAACCAAGACCTGGCCCATTCATATTTTTTGTGCTGGTTCATTGATTTCTTTTTCCTCTTTTAATTAATGTGCATTGCACACTTTTGTATATTTGTTGACTGTGCAGAACTGAAATGAAGAACTGAAATGAAGAGGGATAAAATCCTTTTCTACTGGAAGCTTCTTCACACTTGACAGTGGTATGGCACTTCCAGAGGCTCTGCACTATTTACAGTGGCATAATTTGAGTTCTGCCATAATAAACTGCAGAAAGAATTGGGATATAAGTTCCTACACAGCCTACCATAGGAACTAAGATGGGACTTAGAAATTGTTCTATTCGCCTTAACCTTGGATGTTAGGGGAATAAGTATAGGGTGACCATATAGAATGGAGGACAGAGTGCCTCTACCTTTCACTCAGTGGTGGACAGTGGCTGGTTCGGGCCGGATTGCCCAAACTGGATGTTCCCTCAGGGCCCCCACCCCGCTAACGATCCGGTAGCTACGGGGGGCCAGAAAACCGGGTGCACCGGTTCGGGGCCAGACACGCACTGCGCGTGTGCTGAGGTTGGCGCACGCACAGTGCGCCAGGGTTGGTGCCTGCCCTTTGCTCCGCTCCTCACCCCGCCCACCCGCACCCTCAGCACACTGGGGTGGGTGGCGTGCCCTCCCTGGCCCCACCCCGGCCCCACCCCTCCCCGCCCCCTGACCCCAACCCCACCCCCTGACCCTAGCCTGGCCCACTCACTCCCAGCGATCCAGTTGTTGGGCCAGGCCAGGCCCACCCCTGCTTTCACTGTTGCACAGAAGTGGGAATTTAGGTAGATTAAACTCAACATAAAAGGGTTTAAAAGGCAGCACCTGCCAAAATTCCCTCTAGTATACAACGCTCAAAGGTAGACACACTCCATTCTCCATTCTATATGGTCACCCTGAGCTGTTGTAACCTGAGCATTTCAATAAACAACTTCTGCTCAGACTGATATTTTACACTCTCCAGCAATTCTTTCCTTGACTTTCTAAAGGTAGTTGAACCTTGAAAAAATGCTTTTTACTCCTGTACTAAATACGCCTTTGTTTTAATAACAAGACTGATTGCTATTTTCAAAATATATCAAGATTTCAAAATGCCTGCCTATTTTATTAGGCACAATTATTAAATTTTCTCAGGCATTTGCAGTTCACTTTTGCGAGTAAGCATTATACACTAATCCTTTGAGTTCATACTGAGTTTAACCATATGAATTTTCTATCAGGGAAAAGTACAATGTATGCTGGCAGTAGTCAAGTGCATGAAGAATTAACAGTTATCAAATTCTGGAGTGAAAACAGTTTCTGTTAGAGAAATTGCTGCCAACGATCATATTGCCATGTAGAAACATGAATCTCTTACTGGTGGCCAATAATAACAATAACAAACATTCCTTTTCCATGGCATACAGTGTGCATGAATATATTATTGGGATGTAGTAAGCAGGAAATGGACATTTTAATCCTGTAGAATGAAGACGCTCTAGATACCAGAGGTATCTAGACAGGCAGGGCTGGCCCATCCATCAGGACAATTTGAAGTGGACCCCTCAGGCAGCAGATTGCTGGAGCCATCTATCTCTGCCTGTCTGCTTGCTTTCCCTGCTCTGTCCCTGTGCACCAATAAAGCCATGTCAAATGGAGTAGGAGAATTTTGAATTGTCTCTTCATGGTAAGCAAACATCTTTTCCCTTGCCTGGGTGTAAGCCATGCTTCCTTGCTGTGTCTACACAGACCTGGACTAGCTGTATAAGTATATAGTTGGTGAAAGTCAGAGAGGACCCAGGCCAGAAATGGGACACAAAATTGGTGGCAGTGTTGCTGTTGCCAATAGATCCGATCCTGGACTTGATCCACGCTCTTCCTTGCTCTGATCTCCTGGTCCCTCCCTGTCCTGTTCAGTTCGCCCTCCTTTGCTGACTTAACCTGCACCAGGGCTTGTTGGCTAAGGAGATATTTGCCCTTCGATAAGCTCTACCAGTCAGTATGAATCAATGTGAACCTGGTAGAAGTCAGTGTTGACCAAGGAAATGGATTAGGCCAATGGTTCTCCAACTCAGGCATTGTGACACACCAGCCTGAGAGCCGTGGCCTCTGCCCCTTAAATAAACAAACACAGATATTTATATACCACCTTTCTGATCACTGGATTTCTCCTCTGACTTTATTTCTAGACAGTTTATATAACCAGGTTTTCTAACGCTTGTGTCACATTTGAAGAGAAGTTTTGCCTTTCGGGAACTTTCTGTAATTTGAGGTGGTCCCTTTAATGCAGGCATTTTTAACCTTTTTAACCTCACAGCACACTGATAAGGCACAAAAATTGTCAAGGCACATCATCTGATTTTGGTTGGGATGCTGTTGGGATGGGGCTCAAATCTCCACTTGCCATACTATTAATGGGGCTCAAATCCCCCAATTGCTTTTCTAATAATGATCTTCCCCAAGTCCTGCAGCACACCTGCCGACTATCTCTGGCACACTCATGTGCCACTGCACAGTGGTTGAAAATTACTCCTTTCACTGCCTGATCTTGTTTCTCTGGCATCTTTTTTGCTTTGTCGAGTAGACTCAACTGTACCTGGTTTTCTTATCTTCACACAAACTCTCATAGCCCAGCATCAGTTTCTCTCCTCACACAACTTCTCTGTTTTCAAGCTGGCAACCTACAAATGTTATCTTCAGGCAATTAACAGCAACTCAGTTCTCTAGATCAGACCTCCTTAGGAGATGGTAGAGGGGAAAGGAGCAAACCAATCCTCAGGTTTCTGTTGCTTTGGATGGGTTCAGGGGTTTACCTGCATTGACCAGAAGGTGCAGCAGCCTTCCGGAGTGCGGGGAGCCCCAATGAATGGGGAAGGCTGCAGAGACCCTCAAAATCACAAACACAACCACTTCTGTAGCAAATTTTCTCTGTAGCACTGTGAAAGCAGGATGACCAGATGCCCAAACCTCAAAAGGAGGATAGCGTCTTGGATTTTTCTTAGCCTGGCCTTTCTGAGGACAATGGCAATTTGCCTACTCACAAATAAAGCCACAATATTGGGCTCTTTCACTTTCCCATAGAGTTCAATGCATATTTTGATTTTTAGTTTTTTTGGCCATAACTTTTAATAGGAAGGAGATATTTTAAAACCAATTTTGCATTGGATTCTGCTCTTCAATACAAATCCAACAACATATGAAATGATGGGGTACTGCACATCATTGCAAAGTTCCAAAATGAAGCCAAAATGGAGGACAATGATGCCCTTTTGGAGGACACCCAGACATAAGGCTTAAAAAGAGGGCAAATCCTGGAAACATCTGTTCATATGGTCACCCTGTGTGAAGAATGGGGTGGGGCTCAGTGAGAGGCTCCTGGGGATTTTACTACTCCATTTCCCCTCCCCCAAAAGCACTTAACAGCAGAGTTCAAATCCCTGGAGAGTTTGAGAATTGCTGGATAAGGCCTAGGAAGGGGGATCCGTATTTGGTATGCACAGCTTTACTGATGCCCTTCTCCAACGCCCAATCTGTCTTTTCCCTCACCCTCATCACTGTCCTGTCTCTGTACCATTCAACCCACTCCCCACCTCTTTCCTACACACTATCCAGGTTTCCCTGGACTGGTAGATCTTCAGTTGTGTGTCAACACATGGGTGGCCGTACCGGAAGAGTTTGCTTTATGACTGCCATAAAGCAGCCTACACTGGTACAATGCTACTTATGCTACGGGAAATAAGATCAGCCTGTCAACTACATTCAATAGAAGCTATTAAAACAAAAAAAGTTATATTCTGCTTTTGTCCCACATCTCATTTGGCCCTTAGATATCTAGCAATACCACAAATTCTCAGTTACCAGAGCTAGCTCCACCACCCTAGCAACCACTCCACAATGGTACCCACAAACGACCAACAGTTCTTATACACTGGAAGTAATCCTGATATATCAAAATCCATGAAGGTTTGCAATTGTCTTCAGTGGAATATGGACTCAAATTAGATCACCACCATTTCAGTTACCGACCTTGACCCTAGTTTATAAAGGAAAAAATGAAGAAGAAACAAAATACTCATCATTGCACCGCCTACTAATGTAAAGAGTCAAGTGAAACCTGCATGGCTGTCAGTTGGAAGGGATATTAAGATATAGTACCAAGTAAGCAGTGGTGGGATTCAAATAAAAATATAAGCCCGTAAGATATATGCCCGTAAGCAGTGGTGGGATTCAAATAAATTGACAACATGTTTTATGTCCCATTAGTAACCAATTCTTGGAACCAGGTGCTCATTAGCAAAGGGTTCTATAGAACCTGTGAGAACTCCCTGAAACCCATAAGCGATGTCTCCCTTTCCAGAGTATTTTCCCATCATCATGCAATAATATACACTCTTGCTTTATCAATCCAGATTCTTAGGGTTTAATGTTTGCATTATAGTTTCCTGAGAAAGGCTACAAAAGACAGGATACCAGTAATAAGTTCTCCAGTCCGTAGTTTCCAGCTCTTCTGTGGACATTCCTGGCAGTCACTACCAGAAAGATAGCAATGTCCCTGTTTTAAGCCCACTCCTCCGGTGAAAGTAATGTATGCATGAGCCCTCCAGATTAAATTGCAGTCTGTGCATAGAAGTTTAAAATTTCAGAGTTTAAAACATTCATAATGGTTTCACTGCTGCCACTCTGAACAATTTCATAATCATTGAACATTTTCATCATCTGGAAGGAACAATGAAGGAGTCCTGAAACAAAGTTATACACAATGGGATAAAAAACATACCTTTCCCAAAGTAATTTTCTAGTAATTTTCACCATTTTCTAGTAGTATAAAGGGTGCATACTGGAGTGCCTACTGGAACACTCGCCTAATGTGCCCTTAATTTATCTTAGCTGCAACAATATGTACACTGTGCACTGGTTGAACCCTCAAAGTTGCCAACTGGCAGTCTGTGAAGTTCTTGTATGCTTTTGTCATGTAGTTGTTAAAAGATGCAGACAGATCATTTTTGGCTCTGCTGAGAATGTGCATAATGGAAAGACAGGTTTTATTTAAAATACCATCATTTTTAGTTATTAAGATTACCCACATCAGAAAAGATTTTCCCCATAATTTTCTAAGTTCCCATTTATCATAGTTTTGCCACAAGAAGCCACAGTAATTTCATTTTTCTTGACTTCTATTAAAAAGATCAATACAGATGATTCCAAGGAGTCTCAGCTCAGAAGAAGATGGAACTGGTCAGTAATCATATATGAAAGTATTGGTTGTCATTATTTTTAAAAAGTGATTTGTAAAGGCAGTGGGACCCGAGTGCAAGTTCTTAAACATCCCAATTGGCCTAAGACCAAGTAACTCTGCCTACCAACCTTTCACCCTGCATATAATTAAATACAAATAAAAAATTACTACATTTAGCACAGAATGCAGATATCTTCAGTTTAAGTTCATAGTTTGAAGGAAAAAGTGGGGGCTGGGGGCCATTTGCAGTCCTCAGGGACTCCCAGTTCAGCTCACAGTGAGCCTGCAGCCTCCAATGAGCTCACACACAGCCAAAGGTAGCACTACTCAGTTATGTGCCCATTACTTCCCCTGGATGGTTACTCAGGGCAAACATTCCTTTGCCCCCATTGTTTTACACTATTTTTACCACCAGTCATGATCACACTCAGTGATGCTATCCCGGCATTTTCCATGCAAGGGAGGTGCCACTCGACATGAGTCAGAAACATAGAAAAGATGTAACCCATTCTGTCCCCTCTTCCAGGCACAATGTACAAATATACATGTGCAGCTAGCATCTCCCTTGTCAGTTTTCCATAGTCTAATAGGAAGATTTCCTGTAAAACCAATAGGTTGCAGGCTCCCCAAGATAAAAATTTGTATCTCACATTTGTGCTGATGTCTGCAAGATGGGAACAAATATTTTGGGGATGGCAGAGGAGCACACTCGTAGATAAGGAGAACGAAAGAGACAAAGAAGAGAGCAACAAGTCTGTGGCAGGTTAGTAGCTTGGCAACAAAAAGCAGCACAAAGGGAATCGGAAGATGTGGTTTCAGTTTCTCCCCAAAGAAATGTTAGAGTCTCCATAAAACAAAAATTTCCCTCCTAGACTCCTCCTGATAACAGTAATTTTAGCTGGAAAATTGAGATATAGCAGAAGTGGAACCCAAGTATCACTATCCAAGAAACAGCAACTCAGCCACATAACCACAAAAGCAAATAAAAAAGAGATACCACAATGGGAACTTTTATGTCAAGCCTATTTTAGCCCATATGGAACTTCTTCAGTGTTTGTAGTGTGTGAGATTGTGTCCACTTGTTGTGGATTGGAGTTTGCTCCAATCCATGATGGACACAACATGGGGATACCCGGCCGGCCTGTTGCAGGGGCCTGTCACCAGAACATTGCCTTTGCCACTGAAGTGGTCCCTGTGGGTGGCACAACCTGTTAAGACGCTGTGCCTGTTAACCAGCAGGCCAGGGTTCGAGACCTGGGTCAGCCCCACAAGACAGGGTGAGCTCCTGTCCTTAGCCCAGCTCTGCAACACCAGCTGGATCCAATCGTATCGGCTCTGCCTTTCCATTGGACTAATTCAGTGGCGTGGAGAGGGGGGATTTGCTGCTTGGGTAACAGCCTATCCTCCATAACAATCTAACCAAGGCTTTCATGCTTTGCATGCAGCGTATGCACAATACCATAATCTTTCAAGACTGACGGAGGCCTGCTGGTCCCTATTTATCTACAGTACTTGCATTTGCATACTTTCGAACTGCTAGGTTGGCAGGAGCTGGGCTCACCCCATCTGGCAGTCCTCGGGTCTGGAACTGCTGGCTTGCTAAGCAGAATTCCTGTCAAGGAATGTTCTAACTCCAGTGTTCTAACCACTGAGCCACTGCAGCCCAAGATTGACCATAGATTGACCTTAAAAATTGTGGTTTTTCAATTATAGTGACATAGAACATTGAGGTGCCACAAATTATCGGCAGGTGTGCCATGGGAGTTTGAGGAAGAGTCATATATTGGGATCATATATTATATTATGACATATATTAGGACCATTGGTGGACATGAGCCCCAAGCCACCAGTGTGGTATGTCTTGTCAACTGTCAAAAAAACAATTGTGCACCTTGACAATCTTAGTGCCTTCTCAGTGTGTCAAGAGATGGAAAGGGTTAAAAAGTGATGCTTTAGATGATGCTTTATAGATGCCAGTCTATATGCATGTGCAGTTGGAACAATTATATCTAAGAGCAGCATTACACGTGCTCCATGTCCTCTTTTTCTCTCCCTGTGCTGACTTTGGTTACATCTATGCCTGCCTCTAGTCTAAACAGTCTGTGACAGCCATTCATAGTTACTATCAGAGATCCTTCTTTAGTTACAATATTTATATCCCACACCTCCAATCCGTGTCGGGATCACCAGTGGAGTCACTATCATGCACACAGTGGACAGAGAATAATCTCCCAGTGTATGCACAGCCTAGGGACATGCAGTGCAGGAGACAGAACAGTCTTCAATGGAAAAGCACTACAGCCTCCCCACCTGCTTACACCTGAGGAAGTTCTCCTTACACCAGAGAAAGGGAACCTCCTCAATCAGGGAGGCTATGGTGCATTTCCAGAAACAAAAATGAGGTGGTTCTACCTCACTGGCCACCTAAGCACCACCCATCCCTGGCAGTGTGTTCAAATTGACACAATGCTGAGTTGAGCTTGTTTGTCCTCTGAAGGAAGTTTTAATTTCACTTCTGCTGAACAAAGACTAAATTTCAATCATGCCCTTTCCATTGATCCTTTTGTCCAGTTAATTTGGAAGATGCAAATGTACGTTCTACATTCAAATCCAAGCAACAGACAAAGCCAAAAATGCCCTGAAAACGTTTTTCTTTTCTTAAAGCAGACTCAAGGAGGAGCATTAATTTAATAAAACATAAAATCAATAAAATTTTAATTTTAAGAAGTCAAAACCAATGCCAAGCTGTCTTTTAGGAATCCTGATAAGAATTCATGACCCTTTTTTCCCCTTTGGTTAGAAAAATAAAATTAAAACCAGAATTGATTTAATGATTCTCGTCCTGGTTTGTTTAGCGGTTGGACATTTGATTCAGCATTCTTTGTGCCTCATATCTCTGCTTTTATTCTTTCAACTTGTATAATTATGTGCAATAGATTTACTGTTATTACTTTTTAATCTAAAAATGGCAGAAACCATGTTGTACGAACATTTCTGGAGGAAAATCAAGATTAAAAAAATATTCTTACTGGAAATGACCTCATTGGCTTCGGTCTTCAAATCACTTGCTCCAAAATACTGGTTTAATCATTCCACAGCTGTATCTGATGAAGCTAACAGTAGTCCAAAAAAGCTCACACTTGGAGTGCAATTCTAGGAGCATCCTGGACCAAAGCAAGTCCCTTGCGCCAGCCCTGGTTTGCTGCAAATGTGCCATAACGCATGTTTGCGAAGGAGACTTTTGCTGATGCAGAGGTCTAAGAGGAGTGGGGAAAGGGTGGGAAGAGGAAGGAGGTAGTACATCAGGGCAGGGCATAACTGTGCACAGGTAGGTGGGAAGTGGGACATTGGGCTCACATCCAGCTTCTGGCTGCTCCTGTCTACTTGCACAGTATTTATTTTATTTTATTTATTTTATTTTAAAAATTTGTATCCCGCCTTTCTCAGGCTGTCTAGCCCGACTCAAGGCGGCAGAAACATAAAACACAATTAAAAACATAAATAATAAATACAGTAAAAACAATTAAAACATATAGGCTAACAGATACAATAAAAACAATATCAAGCCAAAGCCCCCCCACCCCACCCCAACCTCTGCCCTGTTAAAAAGCCCCTTTGAAATCAAAGGTTTTTAGGCTCCGCCTGAAGCTCTGCAATGAGGGAGCTTTCCTTAATTCTATGGGGAGGGAGTTCGAAAGCCGGGGTGCCACCACCAAGATGGTCCTATCTCTGGCCGCCACACCTCTCACGTCTCTTAGTGGTGGCACAGTCAGTAGGGCCCCCTCAGATGACCTTAGGTGAGGGGTCAGATTGTACAGAAGAAAGTGGTCCCTCAGATACCCTGGACCCGAGCCGTTTAGGGCTTTAAAGGTCAGGACCAGCACTTTGAATTCAGCCCAGAAACGAATGGGCAACCAATGTACTCGCTGAAGCAGTAGCCCGACAGAGTCGAACCAACGAGCCCCAGCAACCACACGGGCCACTGCATTCTGGACTAGTTGAAGTTTCCGGACCGTCTTCAAAGGCAGCCCCACGTAGAGCGCATTACAATAGTCTAGTCTCGATGTCACTACGGCATGGGTCACCATGGCCAGATCTGAACGACTCAGGTATGGTTGCAGCTGGCGGATCAGCTGAAGCTGAGCAAAGTCTCCCCTGGCCACAGCCGCCACCTGGGACTCCAGGAGCAGCTGCGAATCCAGGAGAACCCCCAAGCTGCGAACCTGCTCCTTCAGAGGGAGTGCAACACCATCCAGAACAGGATGATATTCAAATACCCGAGTTGAGGCCTTCCGGACCAGGAGAACCTCTGTCTTGTCAGGATTTAATCTCAGCTTGTTCACCCTCATCCAGTCCCCCACCGCCTCCAGACAACGATTCAGGATTTCAACTGCCTCCTTGGACTCAGGAGGAAAGGAGAGATAGAGCTGGGTGTCATCAGTACGTGTCATCAGCGTACTGATGACACCTCACTCCAAACCTCCAGATGACCTCTCCCAGCAGCTTCATGTAGATGTTAAATAGCATGGGGGATAGAATGGAACCTTGTGGCACCCACACCGAAGATGCCAGGGTGCCGAGCAAGCATCCCCCAGCACCACCTTCTGGGATCTGTCAGCCAGGAAGGAGCGGAACCACTGCAAAACAATGCCTCCAGTCCCCAGCCCGGCCAACCGACCCAGGAGGACACCATGGTTGATGGTGTCGAAGGCAGCTGAGAGGTCCAGCAGGACCAACAGGGACGCACTCCCCCTGTCCATTCCCCGGCGTAGGTCATCCACCAAGGCGACCAAGGCAGTCTCTGTCCCAAATCCCAGCCTGAAACCAGATTGGAAGGGATCCAGATAATCAGCTTCATCCAGGACCCTCTGAAGCTGGGACGCCACCACCCGCTCGACCACTTTGCCCAGAAATGGGATGTTTGAGACTGGCCAATAGTTGTTTAGGTTTTTAGGATCCAGGGAGGGTTTCTTCAGGAGGGGGCAAACCACCGCCTGCTTTAATGCAGAAGGCAACACCCCCTCCCTCAGAGAGGAGTTTACCACCCTCCCTGTCCATTCGGCCAGTCCATCCCGGGCCAGTCTGATAAGCCAAGCTGGGCAAGGGTCCAGTGGGCATGCAGATGGTCTCACACTACAGAGAATCCTGTCCACATCCTCAGGTTCTACAAGCTGAAAAGAATCCCAGAAAATGGACAAGACAGGTGTCCCAGGGACATCGTTAGATGTTGTTAAAGTGGCATCCAAGTCATGCATCCAAGTCAGTGGCATCCAAGTCAGTAGACAGTAGACACCTTTGGAGGTGGCTCAGATCAAAGTAGACCAATTGGGACTGCTACACCCTTACCTGTTTTTCCCCCACAGTAGCATGGCAGTAGTCTCAAAGGAGTGCTAGAATCAGTGCAGGCATATCAACCTGCCTGTTCCAGTGCAAGATAGGATTGTGCAATTAGATAAATGTGATGGTCATTGTGCAAATGTGTTAATATTTAATGTATAATTGTTGTTTTTCATACATGGCTTGGCATGCATACACCACCATACATGACAACAAGAGGCAGATGCTTATCCAGTCCCAATGACAAAAGAACCACTCTGTGATGCTCTCATGTGTTGTGGGTGTCAAGTACAGCAGAAGTACAAGTCTTTCAGACAACCTACGCTTCCAGTACTGGGAGGTTCAGAGGGCATCCTTGCTAGAGAGGCCCTTTCAAAAGCTAAATCCTTATTATATCCTGATTAAATCCAAAAGGCTTAATCTAGCTAAATCTTGATCCTGTGTATGTCCTGATATAAATATTGAGCACAATCTTAACCATGTCTACTCAAAAGTTAAGTTCCATTGTGTTCAATGGGTCTTCCTCAGTGGTGGGATTCAAATAAATTAAAAACAAATTCTATGTCCTAATAACCTAAATTAACAACAGGTTCTGTGTCCCATTAGTAACCCAAGTGCTCATTAGGAAAGGGTTCTATAAAACCTGTGAGAACCCCCTGAAGCCCACCACTGATATTCTCAGGAAAGTGTCTTTAGTGTTGCTGCCTTCAGCTGCTAAAAGAGAAAGCAGATCTTCTTATCTGGAAATCACTACAAGAAATAAATTCTTTAAAAATCAGTGATTTTTAGTGGTCACGGCAAAAAAGTGATCATGGCAAAAAAAAAATGCCATTAACTAGGCACTGCATCAAAAATTCATTTGATGGTTTACTGCAATATTCAATGATGCTTTGCATGGGTGAATTCCAGATCTGACACTTGATATTGAATTTTCAAACACTCTTCAATGGAGTCAGCTATAACATACAACTGCCAATCACCACTGCACAGTAATCCAGTGCAGAGAAATCAGAGGAAGAGTTTGCATCTGTAAGCCAGTCCTCTGAGTATTTCCAGGCAACAGAAGGACAGGGTTGTTCCATCTCCATGCGAGGGACACACAGCACCTTATCATATGACATGATAATATTAGATGTCAAGCTTCTAATGATATCTGCTTGTCAGGTGATTGATAATAGTGAAAGCCTGGCAGATCTGCATGTGAGATAATGCCATAGATTTAAAGGAGATCAGCCTGCTCACTGTGACTGAATGCAAGCAGCAAAAAAAAGGAAATCTATGTGAACAGATTTGACCTGTCAGCTACAATTTGCCATGACAGTTCATGACAAGGACAGTTTGCTAAGTTATTGAGCAGTTGGGGCTGTCATAGGAAAGGCTTGATTGCAGTGTGCCTGTTCTGTCTGCCTCGGCTTGCTTCAAAAGTCACTAGTAAAACTATCTCATTGTAAGCAATTCTGAGCTAAGTGGGGTGAAAAAGCTTGGCAGCCACAGTGCGTAAAGGACATTTTAGAGGGCAAAGTAGCCCAAGATTGCTGGTTTTGGAGAGCTGATAAGCTCTTAACTCTCGCCTCCTCCATATGCAATCATTTCAAGAAGGAAACCTTGCTTCCTTCTCAGGTAGCAAAATTGGGAAAGACCAATTTTGAAGCTTTGGAGAATTGGCTTCAGGAGATGAACCTCTGCTTCAATTAGAAAAGAGGTGACTAGACCAGGCAGACCAAGGATCTGACTCAGTATCAGGTAGCTTCTTTTGCAGTGCTTTTTAAAAGACTTGATTAATCAGACATAAAATGTCCTCGCATAGTTGTATTTTGACAATTATCCAGAGACAAATACCCTCATAGACTACCTCAGTTAGGCATCCACTAACATGAATCTCTACAAAAACCTACATGCACTGACAATATTCAAATGGTCGCTTTCAAATAAATGTGTACCTGGAATTCAAGGAGATTTTAGTTGTGGAAGCCTATTCTGGCAGGGTGAAAATATGTTCTCTTTTTTCCAAGCATGTCCTTATTTTTTATCCTTGTATCCTGGGGGGAAAAAAACTTCATTGTCTTCCTTTTCTTTGTGAGCATATACAAAAAATATGCGAAGGTAGCATATAGCCTTCTTATAATTAATAATTATTTGTGATTGTTTAAAATTTAATAATAAGTAATATAGTGTTTAAATTAACCATATGAAATTAATATACATGAGTGTTTTTAGCTTTTATTTTGTCATGTCCTACATTTTTCTTGTGTTTCCTACATTTTTCTTGGGTGTCCTACATTTTGGGGAGGGTCTTATCTTCTTTTGCAGTTATGATATCTGGTTACCCTATTCTCCAGAGACTACTCAAACAATGACTATGGGCAAAATCCAGAGAAGTTACGGGTCCACGCAGTTACGTCACCCTCTTGTGTTATCTTATGGAAAGACATCTTAACTTCTCCGGAGCAAGGGGCATAATTTCACTTTAGGATATAGACCTATAGTTGCAATCCTATGCACAGGTTTCTGGAGTAAGCCCTATTGAACACATTGGGATTTACCTCTGAGTAGATATGCCTAGGATTGTAAATAAATGGTTTATTTGCAATGCTTAAAATGCATGTTATTATCTTGGAAGGCAAGAGAATTCAGAAACTGTCAATTAGGAACTTTTCTCCCTGGATGACTGTATAAATACCATTAAAGATAAAGTAGGACTCCCATGCATGTTCAGGAAGCCAGCATTTTTCTCCCATCAGTTTTTATATTCTTATAGAGCTAGAGTATTAAAATAATGAGAGGAATATTTCTAGGTAAGAACTAGTGTTTTCTAATCTAAATATACAGATGAATGTATTCCCTGTGGCACATATGTCATTTATTTTACGTGTGTCCAAAACATAGTGCAATCCATCATCTCCTTTTAAAAAGCACAGTAATGCTGCTCTTCCATTAGTTACCACCTGTGACAAGTAACTTTTTAGAATCAGCCTTTGGCATGTCTTATTAATAGCTATACATTTACACAATTGAATGCCCATGCAGTTATTAAATCAAGAGAAATATGCTGGTGGTCAGAACCTACTTAATCCACTTGGTTATGCCATCAACGAAAAGCTTTCATTGTATTACAGGCTAATGCTTGTCAAATATCCATGACACAGGCAGCACAATCTTAACTTATGCTGGATCAAACAGGCTGCTCAAGTCTGCACTAAAGTATTGGGACACCCCTACTTTACTACCACGGGGAAAAGGAAGTTTATCCCCTTCCATGTGATAAGGCATGAGCAGCCCCATTGGGTCTATGCAGACCACGTCCAGGGTTGGTATGAGTATGAACAGAATACAGCGACCAAAGGACAGCAACCTATTTCCCTTCTCTCATTTCAGAAAGGTTTTTAAAGTTAAAGATTTAACATTTTGGAAATCTTTTTAAAGTGGACGTGTATGTACAGTATATGAAAATGCTTGATCTACAATCAACTACGATGTGGAATAGGCTTTTCACAACAGATGGAATCCTGAAATTTAGTGTGTGCTTTGTCCATCACATTTAATACCAATTATAATCATGATATATTTACTCCTCTCACTTGAACAATAAAATAGAAAAGCAATGCCATATCAAAATGCATCAGAGCATATGATTTCTAAATTATTGACTATAATTTATGCCATCAACAAAATGCTTTCATTCAATTAAATGAAATAAATTAAATCAAATACTATTGATGATTATAATTTGAATATACAAATCAGTTTTCCACTTCAGTTAATCTAATCTGAACAGCTTGCAGGAGCTTGTCTGAGATTCTTTACTGTAGTCGCTAGAGATTGAACCAGAAACCTAATTCATACAAAGTTTGAATTCTACTTCTTAGCCCAATCCCTGATTTTTAGCAACTGGGAAAAGTTGTTCCCTTTCTCCAGCTTTTTGAATTCTGCCAAAACCTGCTTTGGAATTTATCACCACTTGAAATAATAAGACCATGCATCCCTGTTATTTTGTGGTGGCATTAAAAACCATAGCAAAAGCCCACCTTATAATTTTCACTCACAAGATTCATCTTGCTATAAAACACTACAAAGAGCCCCCACAGACTCTCTCTGAGCATGGTTCAAATAAAGAGGAATTACAAACAAGGAAGTGAATAATACCCCTGCATTTCTCCTGGCTCACATATGTGCACCCCAATTCTTCTCCAAAACCACATGACAGAAAGCAAAATGCTGTGCATAGCCCACATGATCACTTATGACAGATAACTGTATTAAAAATTAAACATAAATTATTGGAATTACAGTGCTGGCACCAGATGAAAAAGGTGCTTTGCATGGTTGAAAGGGTTCACTTACTGACTTAGACTTTGGCTCACGGAAAAATGTGGTTCACCTGAATAAATGGAAACCATTTATTGTTTGAAACATGGATTTTAATACAGCAGAACACCCCCTCCCCCATCAATGAAAAAGAGGCATTTCAATGACGCTAATGCAAAATGAATCTCACACAGATTAAAGTAGTGGTAGACAGGAACTACACCGGCTCTAGGAGGATCATGAAGAAAAGCAATCCCACAAGCCCATTTCCCATTTCCCTACAGGAGGATCTATACCTTCTATTACCTCTCAAAAGCCCAGTCTAGCCATACCTCATGATTTTTAATCTTCATTAGAAGGGTAGAGAAGGGCAACATTTAAAAAGTCTTGAACAGAACTAATTTATTGTTGAACTGAATAAAGGAGAACATTTTTCACAGAATTCTGCTGTCCATGAAGATTGACTTGGCAGTGAATATATCTTTCCCAGGCCATGATACAGACCTGGTCCCTTGGCAGAAGGCAGGCAGAGACATGCATATGATATGGTCCCTCATAAATTTGTATGTCACCTCTTAAACATCCATCACAATCCATCAGCTAACCATGAATCCATCTGACGGTAGCATCATGTTCTAGCCCATATTCAACAATCTTCTTCATTAGGATGTGGTGGAAAAATCTTGTCCAAAGCGTTAATGAAATCCAGACATTTTTGGTTCAGACTTATCTTGCACTTCTGAAATTTGCATTCCATGGTGCTCTGGAGGAGTAGAAGGATAGAGATTAGGACCAGCTAGGTGCATGTTGAGGGTGCGCTGGGCTGGATATCAGCAACAGCAGTGCCAATATCCAATGCCAAAGTACATCCAGTTGTCTTGTTAGAGATTACTCCGGGATCAGTTACATACATCTACAATGTAAATCTTTTAATGAAACAGTTTCACTGGTGCCAAAAGGCCACGGGGAAATATGTAATCTGACTTACCACACTCTGGGCAACAACATTTCCCAATACTTAAATGTACATTTTTCATCATTTCTTCAGAGGCTCTGGTCTTTCTTTTATTAGCAAAGGCTGTACCAACCTCTGCACCTGAAAAACATATAGACCATTGCTTTATACAAGATGAAGACTGTGCCTGCAAAAAGACAAGCAAAAAGGAGTGAAATGTCCTATGAAAAACTATAAGCTGATTAAAAATTTACAGAGCAGGGAAGCCATTCCAACTGCAGTAATTATATGTCAAGCCAGAGGCAAAGTAATGCAGAGCACTAAAATCCACTCTACATGGTATCTGGTTACCACTGTATCACTATGACTCCCATTAGTGCCTGCTAATGGTAACCAATAGGTGGTTCTCTACTCTCATTTCCTGCAAGAAATCTCTCCTTCATTTTGGTAGCCTCTTCCCACACCATATTGTAATTTTTTTTAATAGATACATACAATTCAACTTGGCACACAGAACCAGCACTAGATATGCAGAATTTACAGTTAAATTAGCAATTTCAAAGATATTATTCACAAATTCTATCTTGAGGAAGATATTTGAATCCTACATGAGAACACTTCCTATCAGCCAAACTACTCAAAAGCATGTAAATGCAAGCAGATAAATAGGAATCACTTCACTGGGAAGGTAACGTTGTTCCATGCATGTTCATGCCAGAGATGTCTTCAAACATCTGTCTTCAATGGAGTTGTCTTCAAACATCTGGCTCTTCGGCCTTGTAATGGGAATTGCACAGCCCTAAGAGTTGGTCACAGCCAGGCAGAGCAACCTATGGGGAACATCTCATCTTAGGTGAGAACCCAAATTATTTTAACCTTTTCAAAAGAAGTGTTTTTAAATAACAATATTTTACTCTTTGCTTTATTATTTTTATGTGCATAGCACATTTTTAGCTTCCACATGATTCTGTCATAAACTGTGCAGTACTCAGGTAATTTGCTTAATTTTTCTGTACCAAATAACATGAAGTGGACATGGTTCTGTGTGCTTAACTGCTACCATGGAAAGAAATTGTTGGCTTTTTTAATGAATATAAGTGAGTGGTGAGCCACAGTGGTGCCGGTGGATAACATTTTTTGCATGTGTTTGTGAAAAAGTGTGAATCAGGAGCAGTTCAGATGATATTTTAGGGCCCAATATTAACCAACTTTTCAGCACTAATATAGTCATGACAATGAGGCATGCCTTGCTTCCTTCAGATGGAGATGTCATGGAGGCCTTCTCAAGGTAAGGTAGTGATCTTCTCAAGATCACAACTAGAAGAGCAACCATTCTATGGCAATGCCCCTCCTCTCCCCACAAAAGTTAAAAATCACTGGTTGAAACCAGTGATTATGAGATAAGATAAAAGTGGGCTAGAACTCTGAATGCTTCTCTGGACTCCTGGAAGAACATATATAACAATGTGATTAATATTAATAACTAGCAAAAACGTATCCGCATTGTGGAAGTAAAGTTCCCAGTGCCCCCAATGCACACCGTCCCCCATACAAACCATCCCCCCATGCACATTATCCCCCCATGTGCATCATCCTCCCATGCGCAACACCCCCATGCACATAAAACCCATGCACATTAACCCCTATGCGCAACATCCCCCATGTGCAATATTCCCCATGCTGGGTAGCGCAAGCAGTTAAGACGCTGTGCCTGTTAACCAGCAGGCCAGGGTTTGAGACCCGGGTCGGCCCCACAAGACAGGGTGAGCTCCTGTCCTTAGCCCAGCTCTGCGACGCCAGCTGGATCCAATCGTATCGGCTCTGCCTTTCCATTGGACTAATTCAGTGGGGTGGAGAGGGGGGATTTGCTGCTTGGGTAACAGCCTATCCTCCATAACAATCCAACCCAGGCTTTCATTCTTTGCATGCAGCGTATGCAGCACCGAGCACGATACCATAGTCTTTCAAGACTGACGGAGGCCTGCATCAACCCCCCATGAGCATTGTTTCCCCATGTGCATCATCCCCCATGCACAACATCCTCCATGTGCAACACCCCCATGCTCATGAATCCCCTTGTGTGCACCGTCCCCATGTGCAATATCCCCATGCTCATCAATGCCTCATGTGCACCATTACCCCATGCATGCCATCCCCCATTCACTCTGTCTCCCCATGCACACCATATGCTTCATCCCCCATGTGCATCTTCCCCATGCGCATCATCCCCATACAACACCCCTCATAGGCACCCTCCCCCATGCGCACAATCTCTCTATGCACACCATCCTCCCATGTGCACCACCACCTCATGTCCACCACCCCCCCATGCACACCAACCCCCCATATGCACCATCACCCCCCTGTGCACCCTCCCCACAGTGCGTCAGCTGGATGTTGAACCTCTTTTCTGCAATCTCCTAATAAAACATTGTACCTGAAAGCAAATATAATGAGTGCTTCTAGTGATCACTTTGGTTTTCTCTTCTTGTAAAAAAATAGTAAGAGCAAAATTATTAACCCTTAATAAAAGGAGAATCGTTTATAGTTTCCTTCCCCAACCCCGAGGTCATGTCCTCCTTTCATTTTCTTGGGTTGTGTTTCAGTCTGACAAGTAGCAATTGATTCCACTGCTGGTTAGGCCAGCGGTAAGTGGAGGATGAAGTTTCAGTGAAAACAAATAGCACTTCACAAGTCTGACCTTTCCTTTCGAAGCTTTTGTTGTGGTTTACTTGAAGATGTGCTTTTTTTAAAGACTCTCACTAGTGGTGTCTATCTGTGCAATTTTGAATAATCACCTTCATCAGCTTTGGCCTTGACTGTGAAAGTTGTTCTGATAAGTAACTCAGTAGTAGTAGTATCAGTAGTAGTAGAAGCAGCAGCAGCAATATTTTCAGCTTTCTTTGGCTATAATCCTACAACACTTTCCTAGGAGTAAGTCTTTTTGAACTCAGTGGGACTTCTTTAAAAAAAATAATTTTATTAGTTTGTTTTAAAGCAGAAGAAGAGAAAGACTAAAGAAAAAGAGAAATAAACAGAAATATTCTTTAAAAATATATGGCAAGCACAGATTTCCAGATTTACCTTTTTTGGTCTACTATTAATTTATATTAATTTTCATTAATTTCTACTACCTAGAAATCTATCTTAAGCTGTAGTCTTATTTAACAATTCCAACAGACATAAAAAGGAGATCAAAGTTATATAACAATTGTATAATCAAATCCATAATAACTTGACTTATCATCCCTTTCTCACGCAAAAAGTCCATGAATGGTTTCCAATGATCCATAAACATTTTTACTGATTTATCCATAAGAAAATTAGTAAGTTTGTCCATTTCAGCAAAATTCACTATCTTGATCCACTGTTCTTCAACAGGAGAACCTTCTAATATTTAGCATATAAAATTCTTGCAGCTGCTGTCATATATAAAAACAGTTTTGAATCTTTTATGCTTATGAGTAAACATGTGTAGGATTGATACTTATAATGTTCTCTAAAACATAAGATCAAAGAGAGTTATTATTGGATACCATACCTGAACATACCTGATACCAATCCAATAATACCTAAAAATAAATAACTTATGATCCTATTAAAACAGTAACATTAGACCATACGGTGCTTTCCAACCAAGCCAACTTCACAGTCATCTGAAGGGAAAGCAAGACTGGATGGAGGAATTTCACAACTGTGATACAAGGGGAGAAAAGATGATTGGAAGTAGAATATCGAACAGTGTACAAGCCCTCTGTGAGAGTTCAATTAAGGTTTATAAGTAGGTACATTGCAATTCATTTGGGATTTAAAGGTCAGCACCAGCACTTTGTACTGAACCTGGAAATAGACTGGCTCTCTGCAGACAGTCCACTGTAGCTGTGTACAAGGTGCATCTGAGTAAACTCCTCTGGTCTTTCCCAGATATCTGTTTAGGCAAATTATGGTATTCAAACACAGTTGTTGATATTGTGAACAGGTCTTCTTCCTGCGAAATACCATTGAACATAGTACTGACTACCAAAAATCAGTGATAATTAACTTTATTGACTTCAAAAAAGCATGTGATTCTGTTAACAGGGAATCACTATGGAACATAATGAGAATATATGTTATTCCCAAGAGATATGTTAACATCTTTTAGGAGACTACAATAATTCTAGGTACTATATGAAAAACAGTAGTACTGATATTTTTTTACAATTGATAGTGATGTCAGGCAAGGTTCTATCCCCCTTTTTGTTCCAGATTTCATACCATGAAAAAGGAATGAAGAATTTGGACTTTGGTATCTCATGAAATGAACAAGGCAAATTTACCAACTTGGATTTACCTTTAACTATAGAAGAGGGAATTTAGGTAGGTTTAACTCAGCATAGAAGGGTTTGAAAAGCAACACCTGCCAAAAAAACTTGGCATCCATCAGTCTTGAAAGACTATGGTATCGTACTCCACGCTGTACTCACAAGAAGGCCTGGGTAGATTGATATGGAGGATAGGCTGTTACCCAAGCAGCAGATCCCCCCTCTCCATGCCACTGAAATAGTCCAATGGAATGGCAGAGCTGATACAATTTGTTCCAGCTGCATCACAGAGCTGGGCTAAGGACAGGAGCTCATCCTGGCTTGTGGGGACCCAGGTCTCAAACCCTAGCCTTCTGGTTAACAGGCACAGTGTCTTAACCACTTGCGCTACCCACCACCCTAATATACAATGCTTAAAAGGAAAGGCACTCTGTCCTCCATTCTTAATAGTCACCCTTGAAATGCCAAATAGGTAAAGTAAGTGCTGTCTTCCAACAAATATACATAGTTTGGTCCTCATTTTCTATAAACTTTGCAACCAAAATTAGAACACTGCAATCCTAAATGAGCAGGTTTGGGGTTGCTGATGTCCTATCATGGGCAGGGGAAATTTTTTCCCTTACCCTAGGTAATGCAACAGCAGCCCCAATGGGTCTGGAGCTGCTCTGTTCTACTAGAGAAACAAGACTTGGATCTGAAACAAAAGCCAGGTCTCAGCCCCAACACCCATTTTCTATTCACCTGCCCACAGAACGCCCTCCATCCACTCTACCGCAGCTTGGTCAGTGCAGCTTAATGGCTTCTGGATCCCTTGGTGTAGGGTTGCCATATGTCCCAAAAAAACCAAGGATACTTCTGTGTTCACATACTGGCAAATGGAACAGAGGGTTCTGTCCCAATTCCGTGGAAGAGAATTATAGCATCTCCTCTTCACCATGTGTCGTAGACATGCATCTCCAGCATCTCCTCTTCACCATGTGTCATAGACATGCTTTGCAGCACCGCTGGCAGGTGCAAGTGACTTGCATCAGCTCAAATGGGTAGTCAGGATTGCATTGTTAATGCTATTGTCATACCAACTACCATCTATGTCAATGAGACCTGGACATTTACAACAAGAATTGCTGAAGACAGGACCTCTGGGATATGATTCATAATACAGATTTATGCACTTTAATTCAATCATGCCAATGAAACCGTGATGATGTGATAAGAAAGACAACCTGAGGTTGTTAATGGAGATCACAATAAGTAAAAGGCACCTGAATACCTATTCAAGGCCTTTCTATGCCCTTTGGATGCCACCTAGCTTGATCCCCAAGGTTGGGTTTCAGTCATAGCTATTTATTCCTCTTTACTAATCAGAATTTGCATTTAAGATTCTGCCGAGCTTAATTTCACCATGTCTGAAATATCTTTTTCCATTGCATACATGTGTTTCCATTACACTACTAGTCTCCTTTGGAATTGAGAAATAAATTATAATGAAAAACATGCATACTCAAAGATCTCATTCACTATTTGTCTGTAGCTATTTATATTTTTCTAAGAAAAGGACACAGCCACATGGCTTACATGTAGAACTTTTGCAATCAGAATAAAGTTCTTCAGAAGTACAGTATCTATATTTATCAAAAAAAAAGTTGTGTTTGCCAAGTGGAGGCAAGAAATCCAGTATTTATATTTTAACTGAAGCGAAGAAACAATTGCAGGCCAATAAAATGTCATCTATAAGTAGAAAAGCTTTATATTTTTGCTCCACAGGTGTTCTCAACTTTTATCAAAATTCTGATCTTTTTCCTCTCCACTACATTTCCTGCCTAGGAACTGACCTAAAGATTTTTCAACTCTGACTATAACTTGCTGAGTGTTCGATTTGATCCTGCCAGAATTTCCTTCCAGCTGGACTTGATCCTGCCAGGAACAATTAACATCCAGCCCCTAACACCAGAGAGAAGAAAAATAGGTTAAGTTCATGTACTGCAATTAAGGTTTAATATTTTATATTGATTATTGAACTTGTTTTTATAACACAATGTCTTCCTCCCCCCTCCATTTTATAACAGTGTTTTATAACATGATGTCCCTTATTGGACAGTCCACATATGTATCACTTCATCTCTTATTTGATAATTCCATGTTTGTCACTCATTCAATTATTTCCCATCTTTGTAATCCTCTGTGAATGATGGGGTATTTAAGATATGGACAGTCCTAACTAACTCCCCATGTAGCAATGCAACAATGGTAGTGCAACTTCTGTAGTATTCCATGGCTAAGTTGTAACTGTTGGAGGTCTTCTTGGTATAAGGAAACATGCTTTACAGCTATTTGCAGCAGCCAGGACCAATCGAATGCATGCTCTGTGATGCAGGCCAACAACGCATGCTCTGTTACACCAAAGAGACCTCCAATAGGCCAAACTCATCCATGGAATACTGCAGAAGTTCCACTGGCACTGCTGAATTGCTACACGGGAAGTTAGTTAGGACTGGACCATAAGTCAAGTATGTACACATGATATATCTATGCAATATGCTAGCTCAGTTGTTCTCAAAATGGGGGTATAGACCCCTTTGGGAGATTGCAACGTAGTTTCCAGGAGATTGTGAAAAGCTAGGGACCCCATTTTGAAATCTCGCACTTGGTGCCACCATCTTTGAATGGGACACTCAGGCTTCAATTCATACTTTCTTGGGAGTAAATCCCACTGAACACAATAAGACTTACTTCCATGTAGACATGATGAAGCTATGGCAGCAGTGAAGTCCCTTTTTGTTTGAAGGCACTTCCAGCCATGATATCTTTTCCAGGTTGATGATATCACTTCCAGGGGATCCTGGACAGAGGATCAGAAGGGAGGCTGGGTTGAAATGCTCAAGAACAGCTCATGCATTTGGACAAATAGCATCAACTACCACAGTAGCTTAAGCCACTTGAAAGGGAACTTGATTCATCTTGGTTCATTGCCTGCCTTATTACCATCATAAACAATGACTTTTATATAATGCAAAAATGGACATCCATGGAGGTTCCTGGAACCAGATGTTGTGTATGAGGAAGTTCAACCTGTATGTCTTAAAAGGTAGTTTAGGAACATTATTTTTAATGATTAATAAATTGAAAACTACTTTGTTCTAGCTTCTTTCCCTACTTGTTTTTCTCTGTCTTTTTATTCCCATGTTGTTGTTTTTATTTTTAATGGATAGTTTACAAATAATAAAACGAAATGGGCAGACACAAACCAAGGCATCAAAAATGTTTTTCCATTGAAATTAAGCAAGTGGGCTGGAAGACACATGGGTGCTTTTGTATCTAGCCTATATGAAAATACCAAAGAAGCTGAGCAAATAAGACTTCTGAAGGGCCAAATGAAATATTTGCTCCAACAGATTTGTGCTTCAACACAAGCTATTTTTAAACCAATAACAGCATTTTCCATGCTGATGAAAAAGTAATGTAGCTAAAACTTTTTAAAAGGCTGTAATCTAAAGCCATGCTTTAAAGGAAGTTCCTGCAGCAAACTCCCTGACTAATCAGAAAGTGATGCAGATGTGAAAGGAAATAGTTAGTCTGATTATATTTTCTCCCAGCTGAGCATCAGATGTTTGGAAATACCCTGGATTTTTTTTCCTAAGTAGTTCTGGCTGCTAATGTAAAAATGATTACACTGGCAATCCTGTACACACTTTCCTGGGCATAAACCTCACTTAATTTAGGCAGACCTACTGCCTAAATTAAGTGAGCATGAATGTGCGTATACCAACAATCTTATACTTCATGAATTTTTGCAAAATGCAACCTTTATATGGTTTCAGAATCACAATGTATGCTTATTAGATGGATCAGACAATTGTGAAGCAAAGCTTCAACTACTGGTGCTTCCTACCTTGCAGAGTCATCCACTGAAACTGTTTCATTATTAAACAGAAACTAGTCCATCACAGATCCAAAGGCAGTGTTAGGAACTGAAAGCAAACAAGCACTCCCCCCACAACTTAGGTCCCTTGCTATATTCAGTTGGCCCCTTGTGCTAACCACAACTAGCAAAGTGGGAATTTCCTTCCCACTCAGGGATTCTTTACTTTATATGTTGCCTCTCAGGGATCCTGGGAAACAGAGAATAGCTCCATTGATGTGCACTTCAGCTCTGCATATAATATAGCATTTATTTTCTGCTGCATTAAAACCAGATTGTGTAATTGCTTTTCATTAGTCATATACATCACTTATCACGAGCAACCTACCCATGCATTTACTACAAGAGTGGATTAGGGGCAGGCTGCATTGGAATTTTTAACTCTAATTTTCCTTTTCACCATAAGGTTCTATTTGTGTAAATCGACAGTATTTTCATACCTTTTTATGGAAGAGCCATCATCTGGAGAGTCCTTTTATCCTAATAAAAACAAATGCCATTCACAAAATACTTTGTATCATTCATGTGAGTATGAGTGGAGTGCTTAATTTATGAAACATTCTTCTCTGAACCCAATAGGATTTCAGCATAGCCTGTGAGAATCACGTCTCTTACTATGCATGGTATCCTATAAGTAAAAAGTTTAAAACATGACCCTCTTGTGGTGGAGGAGATCAATACAACATACTTTTACACCAGTCCGCCTATAGGACACAATGGCAGCAGCACTGAACTTTGCAGCCTGGTCCAGGATAAGAACAGGCCATTAGTTGCAATCCTATATATACTTTTCCAGGAGTAAGTCTGCAATCTAAAACACACTTTCCTAGGAGTAGAGCCCATTGAATACATTGTCTGAGTAGACATACTTAGGATTGCACTGTTAATCTCACTGAACAGTGGGGGGACGGACATTTTACTAAATAAACATGCATAAGAATGCACCAGTATTGTCCAGTTTTGAAAGAAATCATACACAGCCCTATTGCTTTAGATGCTTCTGTCTGTCCAAGATCTCTCAATTCCAACATAAAATTTCCCCATCATTAGCTGCACATCTGGGCATCATTTCCAGGGAGCTATCGTCTAATTTACCAACTTTCTTCTAGGCAGGAAAAACGAATTGCAAAGTTTCCTAGATTCAGTTAACCCACTTTGATAGCACTTTCCCATTAAGCAATAGATTCCGCAAACTCCATTGGAAAACTGCCATTCTCTCAAAATGCTCTGGACCAGATTATCACCATCTCATTGTACCAGGAATCCTAGTGGTCATTTGGTTTACAGAATTTGAAACAAGCAAAAACAAAAGTGAAACAGCACTTATGTATTTTGATCGATTTGTCCTTGAACGTTAATTATATTAATTGCATCTGACACTAGTCAGGGACAGCAAAAGCCTTTTTATTCTATTTTGAGTTTACAACAAAAGAAAAATACAGCTCACACAAGAGATTTGCTTTATTTTATTATACCTGACATGAGTCAAATGAGACCACTAAAAGCCCTGTCTATCTTCTGTAACATTAGCCTTTCAAAAGCTGGGCAAAAAAATTGTATTGTATATGCAAATATATAAAAGTAGCAAACTGAGCCTGCATTCTCTAAGTCAGGAAATATATCTCGCTACCACAGGAAATTCCTTTTTTTAATCCTTATTTTTATCAAAGCATTGAGTAGTGAGTCCTGCAAACTGGGCAAAGAAACACCTTTCAAACTGGTGTCCTCATACATTGTAGGGGGGTGCAGAGTAAAACTGTCCCTTTTCACTCTAGCCTGACATCTTTTTCATTAGCTACAGCTGGCATATCTTTTTAGACTGAGAGATCTATGGAAACCATAATTAAACATTTATTGGTTTAATTATGGAAACATCTTTGTGAACTACTTTCTGCTGAAAAGTGGAATATAAATATACTTAAGATAAAAAAGTAAAGGTCTCTGGCAGGTTGCCCTGCCAGTCATGACTTGCTGCAGGTTGCCCTGCTGCCTATACAGTTACCAGTCACAGCTGGTGGTTGTGGGGCTCATCCCTGGTTCAAAGCCGAGAATGAGCGCTGTTCCAAGACTCATCCGTGGTAATGTGGCCAGCATGATGGCATGGAATGCTGTTTACCTTCCCACTGAGGTGGTGCCTATTTATTTACTTGTATTCCATCCTTTCAAACTTCTAGGTTGGCAGGAGCTGGGCTAATGGAGCTCACTCCATTTTTTAGCACCCGGGTCTCAAAGCTTGGCCTGCCAGATCACAGGCACAGTGTTTTAACCAGGATGGTAATTATGTGTGCCGTGCCTTGTTTTCAGACTTGTACACTGGCAGCCTTAAAATGAGTAAAAACATAAAAATGAATATTATAATTAAAGGAAGCCTGCCTGGTACAATTCCAATATGGAAGTAGCTTTAGGCTGCATTCATATCCACAACCTAGAGTAAAGCCTAATGTCGGCAGTGGGACTTGCTTCTGAGTAGATGTGCAAAGGATTAGGTTTTAAGTGGCTTCAAAGCCATTGGCAAACATCACAAGAAAATCTGGGAATGATGTAGAAATTCAGCATGTACAAAGAATGACACATGTGGCAGATGTATCTATGTGCTGGAATCACCACATGACAGTTCAATGAAGCCAGAGTGACTATATGTCCTCTTTTTCCAGCACATGTCCTGGATTTTAGCCTTGTGTCCTAGAAAAACTTCAGTGTACTCTTTTTTCCTTGTAAGCAGGCTACATGTAGTCTTCTTGTAATTAGTAAGTTATATGTAATAAATTACTGTATTTACTCAAACCTAATGCTCAGCTTTTCCAGCCAAATTTAGTCTCCAAAATCATGGAGCACATTAGATTCGATGGTTAATTACATTAGAGTAAATACAGCATTTTTGTTATAAGTAAAGGGTGTAAATTAGATTTGATGGCACATTATATTTGAGTAAATATGGCATATGTAATAGTTTTAAAAATAAATAAAAAGGGAAATAAAACTTTCCTTTTATCCTACATTGGAGTGGGGAGGCTTATCCTCTTTTTTTTTTTTTTTTGGTTGTTACAAATGGTCATCCTGAATGAAGTACCTTTCCTCTGGAAGTCATAACGTAGAGCAGTAGTTGCCAAATTTAACAAAGATCACAACACTCCTCTTCTGTGGTGGTCTCTTACTCCTGGCTCTTGCAGGCACCATATGTTGGTTTGCACAAGATCCTGCCAATCCAAGACAGTGGCATCCAGAAAAGGTGGAAGAAGAGGCCACCAGGGGTATCCCATGGCACCACTGTGAGTTCGCTATGGTGCACAGTTTGGGAATCACTGGCATAGCAGGGTGACCATAAGCCATACCTGAAAATGTAGGACAAGGGTCCCCAAAAGTCTGGATTTTCAGTTGAAAATCCGGACTTTTGGAGGACCTTGTCCTACATTATAAAAACACTGCTTACCTGGTTTGGGGTCCTCAGGCTGGTGGGGGCAGCTGTGTAGTGCTTTGAGGCACATAAACTCTGCTCGAATCGGCGCGGAGGCAAAACGCCATCCGAGCAGCCATGTTGGATAAATAGAGGCTGTGTGCATGTGCACAGCCTCTGTCTCCTTGCCCTGGGAAGTTTTTTTAAGAAGAAGAGGCTGTGCGCATGCTCCCATTCAGAAAGCGACGAGCAGCCGGTCTGATTGACAGACTGCTCTGTGGAGGACAGAGGATCCCTCCACA
Organism: Cryptoblepharus egeriae; assembly: GCA_030015325.1. Lineage (NCBI taxonomy): Eukaryota > Metazoa > Chordata > Lepidosauria > Squamata > Scincidae > Cryptoblepharus > Cryptoblepharus egeriae. The sequence continues at coordinate 50,276,729 of JAREYC010000005.1, read as the reverse complement.
GGCTCCGACCGATCACCACAAGCGCGGCTGCTTCCGCTCTTTTCAGAGGCCAGGGCACTTTCCCTCCACAGGGAGACCCGCTCCGAGAAGAGCGGAGGCAGCCGCGCTTGCGGCGAGCAGTCGGAGCCTGCGGAGGGACCTTCCACCCTCCACAGAGCGGTCTATCAATCAGACCAGCTGCTCGTTGCTCTCTGAATGGGAGCGAATGGGAGTTTTTTTCTTCTTAAAAAAAAAACCTCCCAGGGCAAGGAGACAGAGGCTGTGCACATGCACACAGCCTCTATTTATCCAACATGACTGCTCAGACGGCGCTTTGCCTCCACGCCGATCTGAGCAGCATTTATGTGCCTCAAAGGACTACATACACCCCCCATTCCCGGACAAGCCCCCTCCATGCCCCGAAAGGCATGACAATATGTAAATTGCCGGACCTGTCCGGGGGTTTCCGGGCGTCTGGATATAGAGATAGCCTAAGTCCATTTGTGCTTGCACATTAACATTATCACATCATTTATTTTTAAATCTTTACAAGAAGGGTAACAAAATAGATAACCATCATGGTATGGACAAAATGAAGAGTCCATACCTTGTAAACAAATATATTCTATAATGAGTGCTATACTTTAGCACTCAGTGCAGAACTCTACAAACAAAGCATGTTTGTGGTTTCATGTTTGCAGGATTACATCTCTTGTAGATAGCAAAAGTTCTATTGGAAAGGAGAAAAAAGTTACTTCCCTTAGCAGCAAGATGAGAGATGTGCCAGTTCTTTATTTCCTTTGCAGGATGACTTGAACAATGATCAATAAAACTGTAAGATGGCTGGCACCATCCACAATGCATAAGACAGAAACAAACCATCTATGAAAGTTTATTTTAGAATCACTCCAGACAACCTTCACTAAATTAAGTGGGATTAAATAGGAACTCTCCTGTTACTTTTTCCTTATTTTACTTATTCCAATTTCCATTTGTACCCTAGTATTCACTATACATTTTTCTGAATTTCAGGAAAAGGGGGCCATTTGTTGTGGTAGTGCAAATGCTCACCCTAAGGTGCAAGGTGCACTTTGTATCCTCAAGGTATCCTGCAAGGATACTTTATATCCTTGTATCCTGCAAGGTGTACTTCATATCCTCAATACAGCACACCTGTCTCTATTTGTGGATCCCATGTGCTGAATCATGGCATTTTTCTTGAAAACATACCATACACTTCTCTAAACAAACCAGGATCATTTCCATGTATGCTCTGACATACAGTTCTGCAGGGAGTGGAGGTGGTTGATGTAGCACCAACAAGTCATGTTAGGACAAAAGACATAAGGAGCCTGTGAGAAGACTTTTCATAAAGTCTTCAAAAATTTAATTGCTGCGAAATTTAATTGCTGGGAGCAATGGGGTATTAACATTTGTATGGGGATGTTGTATGGTTAGTGTGTTTGTCTAGTTTTACCCTGGGGAAGAGCACCTCATTTCGTTGCACCCAGTTGTGAGTGTAATGACAAATAAATTTCTTTTCTTATCTTATAAAGAATTTTACAATAGAACAATAAAACCCACACACTACTGTGGGGTGAAATAACCTTGGAAAATTTAACCAATGTTAAATGTTTGCCCCTTTAAATGTTAAACTGGCTGGCCCCTCTGACTCATGGAGCCATACCCACCACCATGTGGAGACATGAACCACCACCACCACCCAGGAAGTGCATGATTCCTATGTAACTGCAGTGATATGATGTAACTGCAATTACTTCTGCATTGTGGATACTCAATGCACTTGTGTGCCACCCTTTAGTTGACCGCCATTTTTTCCCAGAGAAAAAGCAGAAAAGTATTGGTCTAAGTGATTCTCAAATGTTCTGAGTGCCTGCAGGGGATAAGGTACACTGACATCCCTCAAAGCATTGTTCTGGAGCCCGTCTCCCCAAACCACCTGAGATACACCACTGAATGGTGGAGATAGCCTCATCCCATTTTGTTGCACTCTAGAAAAGGTGCTGTTGGAGACTTCTAAATTAATCAAGAGAACAATATTACAATTAGCATAAAACTCATGGCTGAATTTCCAATGAAGTTGAAGAGAGAAGCCAGGGACTGAAGGCACATCTTTTGTGCCCACAAATGGTCCTGTTCATCTCAGAGACAGGAAGAGCCCATTGTACTGAAGGGACAAAGCTTCTTGTGAAATGTTTCAAACCAAAGCCTCTCACAAATCAGCAAAGCATGGAGGGTTGCTCGCAATGAACTAATGTTTGGCCTTTCTACACAATGGTTGTGGGACTTGATGCTCCCATCAGCCCAAGTGAAACAAACTGAGAATGGCCTGTGTCATTCTCTCCTGATATGCACTCAGCATCACACATGTATATAACTCATTTTGAAACCTCCAGCTTTAAACAGCTTATTATGTCTATGTGAATATTTGCTTTGGCCTTGTGCTTCTTTGAGACAGAAACAAAAAGTTTAAAAAATGACATTGAAATATGCCTTCAAAGAAAAAAGCAAAGTGCTGTACGCTTTGACCGAGCAAAATCAGGTGAAATAGGTTCCTTGTTATTATACCGGTTGATAGTGCCATCTCACACAGCATCATTACTCCAAAAGGCGTTTGCTACCTTAAACTGTAGTCTAAACACAGACAAGTACAAGCCGGCACCAAAAAGTGTTTCAAAGTGCTTATTTTTAGAAAGACAAAATCAATAGTTCTTCCAGACACCAAGAGCTACAAAACACTTGACTGTCACACTAAATAGCTAAAAATGCAAACAAACCCAGCAAACATTCCACTGATACCCACCAGGTTTGTGCATTGAAAAAATCCTGAAAATAAAAAATACTTCGGAATAATACTTCAACTTACAGTGCAATCCTATGCATCTCTTTCCAGAAGTCACTCTCATTGACTTCAATGGGAACTATTCCCATTTAGGATTTCAGCCTTCACTGTCCAGAACTATTTCCAGGGCTGCTATCAATGGCTGATAGGAAAAAGAGAATCCACCATCACAGGCACAAATACAGATGTGTATTAATCACACATGATAAATCTGTATACACACTTTTGACTAGACAGACCTAATAATCATGGAGAAGAATTCTAGTCTGTATGTCCACTCAGGATAATAGATTCATTCACACACTGAACTCTTTCAGTCATTATTTACATTCATAATTTATGAGGTAACTCACTGTTAAGTCTCATTGTACAGATATGGAACTGAGGACTTACATTACGTGGAGTTCTATGATTTCTCTCTTATTCACATTTCATTTTCCTCCTCCATATTTGTTTTTATATTCGGCAGGCTGTGTCTATGCACAACAGGGATGTTTCCAGATCTTGCTCATCTGTTCAGTATGTTATGGGAAGGAACCATAGAACATTCTGGTGGGTTTTGCAGACTAGCCTGTTCCTAAGAATGCTCACAGTTTCCCATTACAGTGTACGTTTGGTGTTTCATTATTTATTTGGTTAACTGTCTAGCCCATTCTTTTCCAGGAGTAATTTAAAATATAGTATATTGTTAAAATAAAACAAAAAATAGACAGAAAGCAAATTGTGGAAGCCATGTTGAATAATTAATTTTTATATGGTGATTTTACAGTATTTATATCTTATGGGATTTATATATATTTCAGCTTGTTACCCTCCTAAATTTATAAGGCGAAAGAAAAAATTGCTGCAAAATAGGCCAACCAGATCAGCACCAGCAACACATAGAGAAGATAGGATTGGTCCATCAGCCTGCCCTACCTCATTGAAGGTGTTGTGATGATGAAAGAGTGCTCTAAACAGTCTGCATATTAAAAAGAGCAATTCAGCATAATAGCTCTGCTGTAGGTTAGACAAGGTTCAAATACAAACATACTGTTTGGTATTGCCAATCTGTTATCTCTTGATGCATATTCCTTTCTTTTAAGGTGCATTCCTCTTTTCTAGAACATCACAACCAAATACTAGACATTAACATATTCCTCTTTTCCCCACACACACAGCCTCCAGAACCGCAAAGAAAAAGGAACAATTTTTTAAAAAATAAATAAATAAATTTTTATCTTATTTTGGAAGTTTTGATCCAGCTGCCGTAGGATAGTCAGACCACATTGTAATCTGACTGAGAACTGAAAAAGTTTTTAAAATACAGTGACTAGAACCTCTATAATTACCGGTAATATTTACTAGTAGGCATGCTGGACACAATGGTTAATAACTATACATACTAAGATCAAAAACCATATGTAGACTGTTCAGACAGTATAGTCTTTGAATCATGTGAGCATTAGCATAGTGTGCTGCTCCACAGCTTCATAATTCCTGGGGGAGAGTGAAGAATGATTCAGATTTTCTTCCCCCTTCCCTCTAATTTGCAGAAGTAGGAAAGCTTACAAGTGAGGAGAAGACATATATGTTTCTTCTCTCCCAACAAAATTTGAAATGGGGGGCTGCTAGACTTATTGTCCAAATCAATCCAGATTATATACACACATTCAATATAATCTCATTCAGAATTATCATCAGTTAGGGTTTCTTTTAAGGGCTAAATGTATGGCAAGTGTACATCTCTCAGTAAATAAAATAAACATGAGAACATGGGTAGACTGATAGGTGTTTTTTAGAAAAGACATTTTTATCTTGACTTTCAAGTAGATCCACTGACCTATAGACAGCTTTAAGGAACTCAACACCTCTTCCAGAGTAGTTTTTCTTTTCTCCCACTAAAGCCAGCCAGTTCAAGGGCAGGTACCATTTTAGGGCATTGGATAATATTTCTCCCATTGCTAAATTATAAATGTTCTACAGGTCTCTAATTGATACCAAAGAAACTGCCACTTTAGGGCAGCATGAAATTAAAACCTGGATTATTATGCCATTTTAATGTCCAGACTTGCATAAACTGATACTCTGCAGCCATTTACCCTTTTCATAGTAAAGTGTAAAATTCCCCTTTTCTTTGCTTTTAATGACTCATAAAAGACACGCTGTGCAAGATATCTTTCTCCTTCCTTTGAAAACGGAGTCAGGATGGCTGCTCGTCCGCTGCATATTGCAGGTATTTGGTGCCAACACTCTGATCCATATGCATGAACTGGATATACACATAAGAGCTTACTAAACAAACTGGACAGAGTCCCAATGGGAACACTCAAAAATGTATTAATCAAAGTCAAACGGCAGAGCAAATTGAACCAGTTCATTAATTATGAAAATTCTCTCGCAAAGTGACATGTTGTTAACTGTGTGGAGACTTGACACACTTTCATCTGCAAGGTTTTTTTTTAAATACTCTGCTCTGATATGAAGCATTTAGTAGTAAAATGAGGTTTTTCCCATCTTCCACTAATTCCTTCTCTAACAGCACACAGAGAGAGAGAGAGAGAGAGAGAGAGAGAGAGAGAGAGAGCTCAATTTCTTCCTGTCAACCCTCTTGGGTTGATACACCCTACCTCTGTCACACTTTGGCTGCTTTCAGTGTATTTTGCATGCCACCTCAAGCCCATAGACTTGCACAAACTAGAAGCTTCCAAATACAGTTAAACTACCAACTCATATGCACCACAGTATCATATGATTCTGTGCTCAGTTGATGTATTCAGATTAAGAAGAACAATTTTCAGTTTGCTTCCCAAAATTATCCTCAAAATTCACCTTGTGAATATTCTCCTATCTTCAATAAATACTATTTTCACTACTTGTTAGTACTCTGAAGTCTCTGAATTGTTAAAATTCTGAATTGTTGGATTGCCTTCAAAATGTTTGTCATCTGTTTTCTATGTCCTGCAATATTTATCATTTGATCATTGATCTATAATATTTCATATTTTTACCACTGTATTAGGGCCTGCTCAGAAATTGGCTGTCAAGGACATGCTTGCTATCTATCTATCTATCTATCTATCTATCTATCTATCTATCTATCTATCTATCTATCTATCTATCTATTTTCAACTAAAAAAGTTCACAAACCCTACAATCCAGAGTAACTACATGAGCACGCAAGAGACATTATGTGCATCCATAGTTACGGCACCACCTAGTGAAAACCGATGGGAAATTCATATTGCAATCCAGAGTAAATTGTTCTTACACCGGAGCAAGGACTCCCCATAGTTACTCTAGATTGCGCCCAAAGTGGTTTAAAAAGAAAATAAAATAAGTAATGGCTAACGATTCCCTGTCCCCAAAGGGCTCACAATCAAAAAAGATTTAAAAAAGAACACCAGCAGATGCCACTGTAACAGACATTGCTGGAGTGACAGGGCCAGTTACTCTCTCCTGCTAAATAAAAAGGGAAACACCCACTTGAAAGTGGGAAAGTGTCCCAAGGGGGACAAAGATTGGGTTTGATCCAACCGAGCCATGATTAATCCAGTTGTCCTAACTGAGTAACAAGAGAGAACTGAGTAAGAAAGAATGAGTTTCCCTGTGACTTTAGGAGCCCAATCCTAAACTAATGTTCCATCAGCAAAAGACCTTCTCTGTCAGTGCTGCAGGTGCAGTGAACATACAACGCAGCAACACAAATGGCTGGCAATCACATGCATTCAGCTCTGGTGAATGAGTTTGTCATTCGGAATGGGAGGTGAGTGGGAAGGGATAGTAATTCTGCCTTTCAAGATGAAGAAGGGGCATGTTGGTGGAGGAGGTGTTTTTCTCAATGCGGGATAAAGGTAGAATATAAATCTTGCAAATAAATAAATCAGGTTAACAATCCTGCATGTTGGATCTTATCCCCCATTTTCTTGCTGCCACAAGCCCTTGTTATAATCAGCCTTCCATCAGCTATATAGCTGGTATAGATCTAAAGAGACCCATAAGATATCAGGGAACCATTGCATAGATATGTAAGAGGAAAATGATTTATCCTAACCTCATGCAGAAATCTCCCATCACAACATGCAGTATGTGCCTGCATGATATAATGCATGCTTCAGCATGGGATAGGGTAGGATTGGGCTAGTAGATACTCTAGCTTCTAGTCTCATAGCCTCTAATGAGATTAACTAGGTGTCCCCTAGAGCCCCTGGGAACAATCCTAATTGGCCTGTGAAGCGAGAAGGAAAAAGGAAATTCCATTTCCTCTCCAAAAGTCAGTGTGGTGCCAGCTGGCAAGCACCCTCTCCTCAGGCAGCACAAATATTGTCTGCAAACAATCCATGGTGGACAAATCCAATGGAGAAGGAATTGTACCACTCAACTCTGCTGTTATGCACCAGGCCCAGGAAAATTAGAGGAACGTGGTAGAAGTTAAGGAGCATAAGGAGAACTGGGATGGTTTAGGTTAGCCAGGGAAAGATGTACACATTAACTAAGCTAAGCCACAAAGCCCACCACAATCCTATGCATAGTTGTCTAAGGGTAACCTCAATGAACTCATTTCAGAGGCTGCAATCCTACCTCTCAGTTAGGCTGGCCTAAACCCCAACATAAGTCCCATGCTGGCCTGGGAGTGTCATAAAAGTGCTGTAAGACTCTTCTGCACCACTTCTGGGGGAAGGGTTAGGTCAGTGCACACACATGCGCTTGCCTCCCTACATCGCCATGGGAAAGCCAATGAGCTGTGCTGGCCTAGGTTAGGATTGCACCGTGAGTAACCTAAGTAGAACTACACTGTGATGTATGGCACAAAGCTGAGCATTGGAGGTAAAATTTCACATTCAGCCAGGAGAAAATGCAAACTTCTGCACTCCACATTTGAGTGGCAAAGTTAGAGAATCTGGCAAATTTCAAGTATTTGAAAACAATTATTTCCGCTTTAATCTGCACTCCATTCTCAGCATTTAGCAAGGAGAGTAGAAGGTGATGAAGTGAGAACAAGCTATTTGCTGCTAGCTTGCATGTATGCCAAGAATGTGTTCATGCCTCACTTGTGCTCACTGTCTTGCTACAATTTGACTATTCTGCTCTGTCACTCAAACAGAAGTGTCCAAATACCACACATGGTAGTCTCTCTCTCTCTCTCTCTCTCTCTCTCTCTCTCTCTCTCTCTCCCTCTCTCTCCCTTTACTTTTTTCCTGGTTGTCTAAGGTATGAACAAGAGTCAATTTGGGCACACACTGCCATGTCTAAAGTCACCAAAGGTGGTACCCCCATATGCTTTATTACTAGAGATGCCATAATTCTCCTCCACAAAATTGAGACAGGACCCTCTATCCAGTGGTGCGATTCAAATAAATTAACAACAGGTTCTATGAGGGCTGTGGGTGGCACAAGTGGCTAAGACACTGTGCCTGTTAACCAGAAGGCCAGGGTTCAAGACCCAAATCCCCACAAGATAGGGTGAGCTCCTGTCCTTAGCCTAGCTTTGCGTATTGGCTCTGCCCTTCCATTGGACTATTTCAGTTGCGTGGAGAGGGGGGATTTGCTGCTTGGTGTCTATCCTCCATAACAATCTAACCCAGACCTTCATGCTTCACATGCAGCGTATGCAGCGCCTAGCACGATACCATAGTCTTTCAAGACTGATGGATGCCAAGTTTTTCTATGACCTAATAACCTAAACTAACAACAGGTTCTATGTCCTATTGGTAACCAGTTCTCAGAACCAGGTGGTCATTAGCAAAGGGTTCTATAGAACCTGTGAGAACCTCCTGAAGTCCACCCCTGAAGCCCATCACATCCCTTTTGCCAGTATGTGAACACAATCACCCAAAATCAGGATCGTCCCTGCTTTTGAAACTTCTGGCAACCCTATTTATAACAGTAACAGAAGAAGGAAGGTAGTTGGACAATCTGAATACAGCCTTCACAATCTCATACCTTGAAGTTACAGTATTATCAGAGCCAAAGTGAGGGTCCAGTCCTCTTCAACCTCCCACCAATGAAGTAGCCATGCCAATGGGGTTGCATCCTGCACTGAAGAGGAGTAGTCATGGAGCCCTCCTGACAGTAAGGGAACAGTTATTCCCTTGATGAAAGGCTGTATTGTGGCTGAATCTGTGCTGCACAATTGGTTAGGATTGGACTCTGAGCCCTTTGTATGAATACAGAAGACCTTGATGTTTGTATTAAGCTCTGTCTCCCCTTCCTAAGTAGTATGTTCTTAAAGGATTTGCACTCTAGTTTGTAACCCCAGCATGCTGTGATTTTTTTAGAGTGTATCTAATGAATTAGGAGTCTACGTGTAGATTCTGGAACAGTCGGTGGAGTGGTTCTTTAAGGGGGCCTAGGCTGGCTGTTCAGGTAGGCTATTGCTTTCCTGAAGCTTTTTATATGCTGCTTTTCAACTGAAAAGTTCAGAAAGCGGTTTACAAGCAAATGAAAAAATTAATAGCTAATTGATCCCTGTCTCAAAAGGGCTCACAATCTAAAATGCAAAAAGCCATGAGAACATAAGCCATGAGAACAGAAATTGCTGGGGTGTGGAGGGCCAGTTATTCTCCGGTTAAATAAAAATAATTTGCACCTATTGAAAGAGTGTCTCTTGCCCAGTTAGCAGGGGTAAGTTAGCAGTTAGCTGGTACCTATTAGTGCTGCTTCACCTCTAGAAAGCTCATCTCTTAATTAAGAGAAACTCTGAACAAATGCTCAATCCAGGAATTTATTTTCAGTTTCCTACAGTCCTTTCATTAAAGCTTTCATTGTTGTTGCTGTTGCTAGGAATCATTGCTAATCTAGTGCAAAGAGGTCCACCAACAGATATGGATTTACATTCACACATCCCAGTTTAACATAAAGGGGAAAATAAGCTAAGGGAATCACTTATATTTAAATCAAGCACATGTATATTATGCCAGCTGCAAACAAATCACAGGAAGTGTGATAGCAGCCACTAGAACATTTGCTGCAGACTTTACTATGGAATTTTATTCTAGTATCCATCAAACACGGAACACTGGAACATAAGAATTATTTTACAGTGACTCCATGGGATGGCAAAAGCAACATGATAACATTCACACTAAGCTATGTTAATGATGAACAGCTGGTCCCTGATGGGACACAGAAGTCAAAAGGAGTTTTGGAATTTGTGTGGCATAACTACACAACAATCTGGAACAATATGTATGTCTGAAGATTTCTCAAACTTCATGGGGGAAACAGTATATTTTTTTCTAGCCCCAAAATTAACTATATACTCAGTTTCTGGTAGAAATTTAAAAGATAAAGTGCATCTAAAGGAAAACTGCTTGACATACACACATTTCAAGGGAGGTAGTCCCTACACCTCTATTTTCCCTACTTCTGAACAATTGTTGCTCTGCAAGTATCAAACCTCTTCTTCAAATCCATGAGTTTAGTTCCTTGCTTTAAAAGGGGAAATCAAGCAAATTCTAGGGTGGTGAACAAAAGTACCATGCAACTAATGTAAAGTTTGCATGAAAAAACTCATATCACATTGCTTTATCCTTTCAAATCACATAATTTGCATTTTCTACCTGCAACTTGGAGCACAATCCTAACCATGTCTACTCAAAAGTAAGCCCCATGGTGTTCAATGGGTGTTACTCCCAGTAAAGTGTCTTTAGGATTGCTGTCAAAGTATCCTCGATGAAATTGGAAACATTGTATTTTCATCAGATCATGCAACACTTCTTGGCAATTTATACTTTGGGTGGTATCAAGAATTGAGTAAACAAAATATTGACCAAAAGCGCACTCTTTTCATCCAGTCATGTTCCAGTACTAATAACCATAGTAGCAGCCCAATGCATTATCCCGGAAGACAGACTCCAATAACTTTGCACCAGGCCCACAGCACCTTCTACAAAGCATGGCACCAAGAAGTGATGTGATAACTGCACACTAAATATGTTTGTAGGAGCCATTTTGGTAGATGGGAGGGCTGTCAAGTGGAGACAGTTTGCTCATCATGCTGACTTTATTAACATAAGCTGACAAGCAAGATGCCTACTGTGGCAGGGGGTTCTTGCCATTCTTGCATGGGGAGGCAAGCATGCATGGGCATGATTGGAACCAATCAGTGCAATCGCCTTAGGGACAGACCTGTTGGCCTACATCCTAGTGACATCACAGTTAATTTACTGTAATGCACACTATGTACCATCTACCCTTGTAGATGGTTCAGAAACTGTGACTGCAGAATAACCGTTATCTGGGGTAAATACCGTAAATCTGGTTTGGTTTATGTTCATTTGGTACACATCCAGCAACACATAGAAGGTATTTGTGTTAGGCAATTGAATCCTTAACTAAAAGCAAACTGAGGAACATGTTCTGAAGAACTGTGAGTAAGAATGGTGTATGGTTAGACTGAGACCAGGAAGATTCAGATTCAAATCCCCTTTGGCCAGGGTGAGCACTCTCAGCTTCCTGGGTGACCACTCTCAGCTTCATCTTCCTCACAGGGTTAAAACCCCATCATGTTATACACCATTAGATGCAAATTTTGAGCAGAATCCAAAGCAAAAACAGATTCAAATATCTCCTTCCTATCAAAAGTTATGGCCAAAAAACTAAAAACTAAAGCCCTATAGAAAGTGAAAGTGAGCTGTCTCATGCCTTTACTCATGAGTATGCAAACATGCCTTGGTCCATTGGAAAGGGCAGACTGAGTGGAATCCAACACCCTCAGAATGGTCCTTCTCCAGTGAACACATCCCCCAGAAGGAAGTCACTGATAATTGCATTGAGTCCTGTGGCAAACGAGTAAGCAAACATGTCTTGGCTTGTGTTCAAGTCAGACATAGAGGATTGCAAAGCCACCAGAATTGTCCCAATCCATTCAAAGTGGAGCTCAACAAGTGCTCCAGAAGACAGTCTCATTCCCTCCCAAAAAAGAGGCTTACACAGCAGTTCTGAACACACTTTCCTCAAAGCAAGATCCATGGAACACAATGGGGCTTACTTCTGAGTAGACTTGGTCATGATTGTGCTGTCTATTGGGAAGGTGATTTTTTAATATGAAAATATTAATTAATATTAATTAATTTGTATTACTTAATACTGATAGTAATTAATTAAATAAATGTGGGAGTGCCAATAAATTTTGATCACTAGGTATGCCACTGATGTGCATTCTTGCTCTTCTCGATGCTAACCATCTAAATACTTATCAGTACAGCCAGTTGTTGAAAAGCCTATACATGTTTACTCATAAATGCAAGACACCTTCTTTCTCTTACTTTTTGATCTTATTTTATCACCCAGGATGATACAGATGCTAACCTGCAAGTCCACCTACTCTTCTCAAGATCCTCCATCTAACAGTGTTGTACCGTCTGCCCACCACACACAATGCATCGCTGGGTGCGCCATTCTCTCTAACCTCTGTTTGTAGAGGGGAACCAGAGAATTAGAGTGCAGCTATTTGGTCTCTGATTTTCAGACTGACTGTACACAAGGATTGGGGCTGAAAGACTGCAATTTTAAATAGCATAGTGAGCTTCCAGGTATAAAAGCACTTCATAAGTATTAGTTATCTGTACATCAGTTCTGTATCTATCTATCTACAGTATTTATATACCGCTTTTCAACTAAAAAGTTCACAAAGCGGTTAACAAAAAAATGAAAACATTAATAGCTAATTAATAGCTAATTGGTCCCTGTCCCAAAAGGGCTCACAATCTAAAATGCAAAAGAACACCGGCAGAAACCACTTGAACAGACATTGCTGAGGTGTGTAGGGCCAGTTACTCTCCCCATGCTAAATAAAGGACAAACACCCACTTGAAAGAGTGTCTCTTGCCCAGTTAGCAGGGGTAAATTAGGCCACTGTATTATTACACCCCAAACCATTTTGGGGGTGCTGCTGCCATAACTAAGTTGTCTCAAATAGCACTCAGGCCATGCTCAAAACCACACACTTTGATAATGCCATTAGGGTATCTAGTGTAGTCCTGTGTACGGCAGTGAGCCAAAGAAGCCACAGGAAGATCAGCTGAGAGGGGAGAGGGCAGAACAGGGTGGAGGCATGTGGGAGGTGGGAAGGGGTGGCACCATGTGCAGGTCACGTGTACTAAATGTTATCCCCTTCCTTACCTCCTGACAAACCCCCTTTGTTTTCTCAGACTTGTACCAGCTAAAGAACGTAAGAAAAGCCCTGCTGAATCAGGCCAAAGCCCCATCTAGTCCAGCTTCTTATATCTCACAGTGGCCCACCAGATACCTCAGAGAGATAACAAAAGTACCTGTACTTGTTGCCTTTCCCTCACATTTGGCATTCAGAAAGAGCTGGCACAGGTCTGAAGAGACCCATTGGGAACCAGGTTTAGAGGGGTCAGGGAAAATATTTTTCTTTCCCCTTCCATGCTGGCCAATCTGCTCTCCCCAACATAGCATACAGCCTGTTTGGTATGACCGTATGATATGAATGAGGAAAGGATAGGGTCCAGCTCTTATTAACTAGTGCAGGGGTGTCCAAGCATTTTGGTGGGGGGTCACATCTCCCTGACACTGTGTCTGGACTGGAAAAATTATTTACATTTCAAATTTGAATAAATTTATATAAATATAAATTAGAGACAAATCTGGAGGATTACAAGGCTTGCCCATGGCCATATAGACAGGTTTTGCTACAGGCCACACTGAGGTCTGTCATGGGCCGCATGTGGCCCCTGAGCCAGGGATTAGACACCCCTGATCTAGTGCAAAGGCAGCATGCTTCCCCACGTGCAAATACAAAAAAGTATACATAAATACATATGCATAGAAATTCAGCAGTTGTCCCTACTTCCACAGTTATAGCTCACTCACACTTGCAAAGGCCATGTTTCATTTTGAGAAGCAGTGTGACACATCCATCTGACTTTGACCATGGGTCAAGAACTTAGTTCAATTACTGATCAAAATGGGGCCTTCGAAATATAACTTTCAGAATGATGAGGTTAACATTGCCCAAAGGATTTTGATCTGAACAGCAAAATAGAGATTCTCCACTCACCAGTATAATATGCTCATTTATGACATGATTATGAAATTCAAGATACCGTATGTTTTTGGTGGTCACAAAACTGAGAGGAAGCAAAGGACACCTATCCCTGAAAGCAAAATTGTCCAACTTGCATAACAACTTCTTCCACAGAGTTTTCTGTACTACTGACATAAAAGTAGATTTTCAGTGCCAAAATGTATGGGATCAGCTGTACTGATTTTAAGTTAAATAGACTGTTCAGGCTTTGTAATGACAGAATATTGAAAATATGTTTTAATCTTTATTTATGATAATTTTAATGGTGTTTTATTCTGTTGTTAGCAGCCTTGGGCTTCCTCTTGTAGGTGAGGAAAGGCGGGATACAAATCAATTAAAATAAATAAATAAAATAAATAAATAAAACGTCACCTACCCTAACTATTCAGCTAGGTTGCCATATATCCTGAAAAACAGGGACAATCCCAAGGGGGGGGATTGTGTTCACATACTGGCAAATAGGACAGAGGGTCCTGTCCTTATTTTGTGGAAAAGAATTATGGCAACCCTATATACAGCTACTCTCACAACTGTGTGATATCCTTTTTGTTAGAAATGCAATAGTACTGTTCACCTTGGGCTTTTACTAATTTTAAAAACAAAGCCAAAATACATTTCTCCTTACTGTATAAGAACGCATCTCAGCTTTCGGATTTGCTCTATTCATATGTGGATTTGTGGATTCATTAGTCGACATTTCCTTAAAGTCAACGGCAAAACATTCATTGAATCTAGTGGACTAGGATCATACTCAAAATAAGACATCAGATGCCTTCAGAAACCGGCATTTCTGGTATTGACCACAAGCCAGAATTTCCCATCACCCTGTCTTAACCCATGGCCACAGAACCTTGTATGACAGAGAATTTATGTTCTGTTACATAGGCAGTGACTAGAAACAATATTTAATATATGTAACTGCTGACATCTAGTGAGCAGTCCATTTAATACACAAAGTACTGTATTATCTACTACATATTTAGTCTGGCCTGGAGAAGCAGCGAAGTATTTGCTGAGAAAAATTTACTGATAATTTACCAGACCAGAAGAGTCTGTAGAAGAGCTTCTTTGGGCACAATCCAAACCAACACTTGGGCTGCACAAGTCCTTTGTGTCAGATGAGGAGTGTAGCGAGGACGAGCCAGAAGTAGAAGTACTTCTAGACTAGCTAGAGTGTAGAAGTACTAGCTTCCCCACAGTGATTCCAGCCTTGATGGTGTAAATTTGCATCAGCCAAGTTTGGACAACCACATGCAGGGGTTAGTGGGGTGTGGAGGACAGTGAGGCATCCTAGCGTGTGGAAGGGCAGGTGTTCTTGGAGGCGGGCAGGCTGAGAAAGGGAGGCAAGGCAGGATCTGGCACTTCTGCCAGATCCTAACTCCGTTCTGCCAGATCAGTCCCAGGCTGCTCAGATTTGTGCAGCTTATTGAGATGACATCCAAATAGCCCCACAGTGACTGCAAACACTTTCCCTGGGGTAAGTGGAAAAGTTTCCCTTTGCCTCAGGGTGAGCCACCAGCTAAAGGGTTGGAAAAAAGTACTGCACTGTTGTATTTTTTGTTTCCTTCTGTTCATATGTGCAACCTATTCTTTACAGATATATGTGAGTGCACAATGTTTCCATCCAGAAAGGAGGAAGTTAACACTGAAAATTTACCATTGGTCCCATTCTCACAAATACTTCTGCAGGTGCACTGCAGAACCATCTCGTGGCTCTTCCTCAGTTTCCAGACACACCATCTCAGCAATGGCTCTTGGGCCTATTTACAACCACCACGCAGATTCCACCCTGTGCCAACTTCTCTTCCTTTCAAGGCTTCAGCAGTCAGTCGCAATGGATGGGAATGCCACTGACACGTTTGTTACTGAATGAATTTCGGTCATATTTGCTCATCTGAATGTGGCCCTCGGAGGAGTTCTCAGCAGACAACCTGCTCCGGAGAGCCTGGCATACAGACCCTTTCTTTCTGATAATACATGTGTTTTTGTTCTCCTGAAAGGCTTTTAGCCCTGAGGTAAGGATTAGACAACAATTTAGCAGCCTTAAAAGACATCAGAAAAACAACCTGTCAGCCTTGAAAGAAAGAAGTCTGATTTGTTTTTCAAAGGTGTATCATTGTTTTCTGGACTGTCTTTGTTGCCACCAACTATAACTGCAGAGCAGAATAATCAAGTAACACTAAAGACGTTACAACAGTAATATATTTTGTCATTGTTTATATTCTTTTGATACACCCCACAAAAGAATTTTCCAAACATTTTAATATAGATTACCAGGAAGGGAGAAGCTGTGTTCAAGTGAGATACTTTTAGCATACATATGGACAATGTTCTGTCACCCCTTGTGCAATTATAATATTGTAATTAAAAAATACAGTAATAAAAAAATTTGCTACCTGTCGGGGACAAATTTCCAATATTATCTCTATTGTATTTGCTCCCAAATGTAATAGACATTTTCCCTCGACAGGTACGCAATAGACATTGGCTGCAATCCTAAGAGCACTTTCCTGGGAGTAAGCCCAATTGAGTTCAATGGAATTTACCTCTGAATAGACACAAATAGGATTGTGCTGATTAGTCTACTAATGATTAGTAGACTACGGCTGCAATCCTAACCATGTCTACTCAAAAGTAAGTCACATTGTGTTCAATGGGTCTTACTCCCAGGAAAGTGTCTTTAGGATTGCAACCTAGGTGGGTCACAAGCCATTTTCACATGGGTTAGATGACACCTAGCTCAGCCACTACTTAAAATATAGGCTTCAGAGCTGCTGGACAGGGCTGTGGGAGAGAAGCATGGTGCTTTGCCCTGAATAGTATTCATAAATGGAATAAATACTTCCATTTACTGTATACATGCATGCAGTATATATGGATAGGATTAGGCTTTTAAAAAGCAACAATACAATTCTTTGTATACGAACTATGCATTGGCCATTGTTTTATCTGTTTTGGGTTGCCATCCTGCATTTCAGAACTTGCAGGTTTAAGTATTTGAGTTTTTCATAAGCCTTTCAAAGACAAGACTTTACAAATTAACATGAAATGTGATCTGTAAAAGGCGATTGACATCTAAGCCTTTCCAGGAAGCTAAGACAGGAAAGGTTCTTTGTTGTTGACATGTCTGTAATGCAGCCTTAGAAAGCACACATAGAATGGGATGGGTGAGAGGAGTCACAAAGAGTCGTGTTGAATAGAGGGTGGAGGAAGATTCAGGAACATTCCAAGGTAGTGAAAGATAAAGGTGTGTGAATCTGAAAAGTGAAAAGCGAGATAGATTGCCAAACACTGCATTCTGGCTTGAATGAATGTGGAATTAAGATAAACACAGTTACTTGTGCCAATTGCAGTACATTGGGGTGCAAGTATTTCTCTAGCTATTGTCTCCTATTTGGCTGGGCCAAAATGGATTGGTTCCTTTCTGGTCAATGACAAGTACCAGCAACAAAGTGCCAACAACACCAGGTGTTGCAGATCCGGGTTGTGGGAATGCAGAGTAGGACAGAACTAGTGTGCTGCTTTCAAGTGGTAAACTGAGATTGCTACCCAGACGCCCTTACCCTCCAGCTGGTGCATATTTCACCAAGGGATCATCAGAAAATAGCTGAAGATGAAAGAGGGTTTGATACTAAAGAACAGGAAACATTTCTCCACATCAAAAATAAGCCCCAAATTACAATGCCATTTGGCAGCAAGATGCCCTCATGTCATTTAAGTCTGAAGTTGTGACACAAGCAACACACACACACACCTGGTGATGCTCCATGGGGTTAAGGGATATTTATGGAATTCATTGAAAATACTGTATAAGATTTGTTGCAAAGCTGCAAAAAGGAGGGATTTTCTGCTATGTCAATAAAATGTGTGAACCATGCCTTTCTCTGAGCTTAGGGAAGATTAAAAAGCACATCTATGCTATACATTCTCCATGTACAGAAAACAGCTATTCATCCAGATGATACCAGACAGTTCTGTGAAAGACAACAAGTTGATACATGCCAATACTGAAATTTATTAGTGATGAAACACCTACAGCTTAAATACATTCTGGTGTTTAAATAAATACTGAACTGTGATTCAGAGTCTTTTGCAAGACAAAATATCCCATACATTACCATATTGGCTAGTCCAGCATCTGGTTTTCAACAGGGGGCCAACCAAGCACCTCTGGTCTGCCACCAGCAGGGATGTCTGCTGTTGTTGCTTCCCTAAACTGGCATTCAAAAGTATACTGTTCTTATACAGATGTTCTATAGTTTTTTGAGAACAGTCCCAATTTGCTCCACGTGTAACAGGCAACAAGAAAACAAGAGGTGTGTAGGCTATTGCAGGTAAGACACATGAAATTTTTTAATTTAAAAAAAATAGTTCTAATAATGATAATATATAACAACAGCTAAAATGGTTGGTATCCAAAGAATCATGGGCAGCTCACAGACGTGAACTTCCACACTATCTCCTTGTCACACCAGTCCTCTATGCCTGCCATAATAATATTCCAGGTCCAAGGTATCAAGAACATTACTGCACAATGGACATTGTCCTCAAGAATTAAGGGTTAGGGTTCTGGAAGAAAGAGGACAAGACGGGGAAAGTAAATGCAAAGTTTTTAGAAGTGTTCAGCTGTTTGGCAAGGAGCTATTCTGTGGAATTACCAGGATGTTGCTGTGGCTTTTGTGGCTGATGATGTTTTCAAATGTTGGCCTCTGTTGCTACTTGCTTCCCCCTGCTCAACCTGTCTGTAAGTAAATAAAGCTACATCATATGAAAGGCAGGACCAGTCTCACAAGAAAAATATCAATATAAAGCTGGCCTGAAATGTCCCACTGCTTCGACAAGCGAGGAGCACAAAAAACAGGTCAAATCTTTCTCCTTACAACTGAATTACACAAAATGTCACTGATGTGGTAAGCTACCGCAAGAAGCAACTAGGAATGAATGTTTTTGATTCTGATAACTGAATCATCTGTATTCCATTTCACCAAAGGAAAACAAATGATGGTATGCAAGTGACAGATTTGGGAGAAAGCAACATGCCTTTTTTCAAAACTATAAATGTTCCATTTCTGCTGCTTACTCAACATGTGTTTTAAGATACTGAATATTAGACAAACCCAGCCTCTGCCAACCATCATCTCCTTACTGTGTTTGGTCCACAGATATTTGCACTGGATAGACAGGTTCAGAATCAGAAGCTCATTACACTTACAAAACTGACCAGAGCTCAGGCAATGCTACACAATGATTGTCAAAGTGGAACACCCATCCTCTCCCTAATAGCTATTGAAAGTCCACTGAATCATTTATAATGCAGAAGGGACACCATTGATTTAGTGTTGATTATCCATCACACTTCTTTTCATGCATACTTAATCATTCTGATTGCTGGATACATGGAAGCGTCTCAGGCAAAGCTTTCTTTGGATCAAACTAACATGCAGGAAAAGTTAGAAAGGAGTGTGTTCTTGTGGATTTCAGTACCATGGTACCTTGTAAGACAAATGCGTTTGTAAGACAAACTAAAATTTCTATGGAATTCTGCCTTGTAAGACAAATAATGCCTTGAAAGAAAAACAGTTTTACAACAAATATTCATTGTAAAATGAACAAATTAATGGATCTGCATCAGGAGCAACAGTAAGAGGTTATGGAGGAGATCTCATCTGCAGAGGAGGAGGGGAATAAGGAGGAGGAATCCCTCACATTAAATGAGATTGACATTTGTAAACATGGGGAAATTGTACAAAATTTGGTAGAAAAGCACCACCCAAATAAGGCTGTAGCAGTGCAAGTGATGAATCTGTTTAATGACAATGCAGTGTCACACTTCTGTGAAATCCTCAAAAGGAGACAAAAGCAAGTGTCATTAGAGAGGTTCCTTGTTAAAGTTGCTCAAAAAGACACCAGTGACTCTGTGAAAATTAGTCATCCTTGGCCATAAAGGTTTTTCTTTTCTGTTTTACTGTACAGTATTTTTTAGTGTTTTTATTAATATTACAGTAATTGTGTTCTGTATTATATTACAGTTTTTTGAATTTGATTACAGTGTTTTGTTATCATTTTAATTTACAGCTAATATTTTTATATTGATATTTTTGAGTTGTGGAACCAATCATCTGTGGTTCCATTATTTCCTATGGGAAAATCCACTTTGTATAAAGGATTATTTGTAAGACAAACATGCTTCCAGACGAATTATGTTTGTCTTACAAGGCACCACTGTATAAAACTTTTTAGTTATATCCTTGGAAGATAATTTGATTCCAGTGGCCTTGATCCAATCCATTGATACCAGACCACCAGTAAAGAACCTCATAGAGCATAATGTAACATGTCTTTCTCCCCCCCCCCCCCCCCCGCTTTAACACATGCATAAGGGCACTCAACACAATGAAGGGGAAAGTCTCCCCTCTGAAATGATGCTGATAGAAACTTCAGACAATACTGATCTACTTGAGTCGATGGTCTGACTCAGGATATGCCTATATTCAGAACAGGAACCTTCTGATTCCTGTGTATGATCTGTTCTGTGTGAAGAGTAACCAACAGTACAGGTAAAGGATTATTCTTCCTGTTTTGAAGACCCCTAAGCCAATAGCCACATTTGCCTTAGAGCAAAATCCTAACCATGTCTACTCAAAGGTAAGCCCCATTGTATTCAGTGGGTCTTACTCCCAGGAAAGTGTCTTTAGGATTGCAGCCTAATGTCCAGTTGTGCTGTATTCCAAAGTAGGAGTCTTCAAAATACATGCGTTGACCATGCAGAAACATTGACAATATCCAGCTGGAAAAAGACTCCAAGGTTCATGCTTCAGCACCTACATATCAAGACACAGCAATAAAAAACATATAATACTAATAAAGAGATCAATAATATTAATGAGTGCACAACTATCCTTCAGCCTCTTTTGTTCTGTTATACTGAATCAATAGATGCACAAATCTATGGGCACCACCTATAGCAAACTTGGATACAATGAAGGTTTCATAAGTGACTGCTGGTGTTTGCTCAGGTATTCTTTCGAACCACCTGTGCCGAGTTTACAAAATGGGCGTGTGTCTCTCCTATCTTTTGTGTGTCCAGCTTGCGTTGCTGAGATACTAGCCTCAGGCCCCAGAAGCAAAAAATAAACCTAATTGTTTTCTCCTTTATTTGAGGCACAGGCGTTCTCAATCTGATCATGCATCTGAGTGACGCTAATGAACTTTGTCCGTTTGAGTTCTTTTATGTGGCTAGTCATAAGCTGCCTTTGGAAACCCAGAGCAGTGTAGTGCGGTCTGGAGGATATTTCTGGAAAGACTTGAACAAACTGTTGAACTGGTCCAAACGTATGACCACAGTTGTGGTCAGTTTTAGTCAGCAACATTATTTCACACCAAGACATCATTGGTATAACAGTTTTAGGGATATTTGATTATATATATAGTGCATTAACTCCATGTGTAGATTTTACACTGGTCTTGTAAAATAATTTTTATTTTATAGTTGAACAAACTAAGGCGATAGATTTTATTTTCCTCAATTGGACATGTCCAGCAGAGGTGACCCAACTCTACAGGCTCTTGAGGCAAGGGGGCAGATGTTTCAGTATCCACCACACAGTCCACCAGAGTGCTCCTCAATCTTGCCACTGCCACTTCCTCCTACCCCTTGTGCCACCATCTCTTAGTGTTTCAAAGTGATGCCCAGTCAGGATTAAAATTCTAAGATGTGAAGCTGCCATCTTTGAAAGTTGACATATCAGAACTTTGCTAAAACTCAGGACATTAGCACAGCCTGAGGGGGTGGCACAGTAAGTATAAAAGGTGCCACAGCAGCACCTCTTCCTTATCATCAAAGCAATGGCTTTCCATCCTTCTGCCACCCTCTTCCTTCTGCTCAGATGCAGCCTACCCCCCAAACCCAGAGTAACTACGGGAGCATGTAACAGACATTACGTACACCCATAGTTACTGCATGCTAGTGAAAACCTATGGGAAATTCATATTGGAATCCAGAGTAAATTGTTCTTACACTGGAGCAAGGGCTCCCCATAGTTGCTCTGGATTTTGCCCTACATCAGGCTACTTTGAACTAACACAGAAAAAAGCACAGAACCTGATTTACCCCATAGTTTAAGGCACATACTGCAAGAAATATTAGCTCATTCACATGTCACAAAAGGGCAGGGCATGTTTGTTTTGGATGGTGCTCCATGCCTCAATAGAAGCCCAAAATAACCAGAACGTTGTTCTAGGGAAAAGGTGTGGATTTCAAAACAGTCAAAAGTGGCACAGTTGCCAGGAGCACATGCAAATGAAGCACATTCATGTTGAAACCATCCATAATTCCACATAAATCTGCACACACACACACACACACACACACACACACACACACAAGGGCTGTGGTGGCACAAGCGGTTAAGATGCTGTGCCTGTTAACCAGCAGGCCAGCGTTCGAGACCCAGGTCAGCCCCACAAAACAGGGTGAGCTCCTGTCCTTAGCCCAGCTCTGCAACGCCAGCTGGATCCAATTGTATTGGCTCTGCCTTTCCATTGGACTAATTCAGTGGCGTGGAGAGGGGGGATTTGCTGCTTGGGTAACAGCCTATTCTCCATAACAATCCAGCCCACACTTTCGTGCAGAGTATGTAGCACCGAGCATGATACCATTATCTTTCAAGACTGACGGAGGTCTGCTTTATAAGTATATAGATATATATTATATATATAATAGGTGGATATATATTTTGGTTGACATGGCTTCTTTACTCCCCCCCCCCCCCCCGCCCAGTATCCTGAAAGTCATTCTTGCTTATGCCTTTTTCTTAGGCATATATGTCGGTTCATTTTGTGAGAAAGGGGGAGTGGGGATGTGACAAAAGTGTGTATTGTTTGCTTATGGCAAAGCTTTTGTTAGAACTATACAACATATAGCATATACAACTATATGCTTTCATGAGGAATAGGTTAGCACTTCTCTGCGTTGGGCAGATCTTCATTTAAAAAACAAAAAACTCTTCCTGCTGGCAACAGTGAATGGAGCTGCAACCTGGAATTTGTAAGTCTGGCATAGGAGAAAGGGAAGAAGTGGGAGGAAGACAGTTTCCATGGGGTGGGGCACGAACGGAGATGGACAGCTTGTGGCCAGATATGTGGCAGGATCAGCAGCCCCATCCCCCATCTCAGCCCTGATCTGCCAATACAGATCAATAAGGACTTGTGCCAGTAGTATTGCTGGCAAAGGAGTTGACCATAGGTGATACAGGGGCTTATAAATGTCCCCTTACCTTGAGTAGATCATTTAAATTTAATGCAGAGAAACAGCAAAAGAAGGAAATAGCAGCCAAGATGCAAACTTACCTAGGCTTAGTTATGGCTTGGTTGGAACTAACCAGTTGCATCAAAGGCATATCAGAAAAGGGTGGTTTTAAATTAGGACTGAAGGAGGAAGACCTCAGAGAAAGTTCTAGGGAGAAAGGAACAAGACATTGCAGGAAAACAAGAGATTTTCCTATTTCTGTGGCTGTTGGAGACTGATGAACATTAGTCACAGGCAGGGATATATCAGGACATGGGGAGGACAAGGTCACAGAAGGCTTTGAAGATAAGTTCAAGAAGAGCTAGATATAAAAATAGGCAGGAAGCCAAAGTAGGGATTGAAGGAGGATTCAGCACATGTTGATGTTAGTAAAGGGGCAATTTAATTTATTTACTTATTTTATTGCCACTAATTTTGGTAGACATAATTGCAAAGCCAATAATCATCATGTGAAACAGGCATTAAGGTCTTTGAAATAAAATTTCTGAGTCCAAACATAACATGCATTGTTTGCATAAACTGTGCTGAAAAATCCATACTACCAAAACAATTTTATATGCACAGCAATTATCGGGATCCATTTGATATCGGTAGTCATTGGTTAATTGGACATATTCTCTTCCCAATATGGCTGTGGTGGGGAGGAAAGAAAAACGAACTAAAACTTGCAGCTGTTTGAATGAAAATGCACATTTACTTACAGTACAGGGACATTAACAGGTCACCAATGTTGACTGTGGCTTCAGCCCTCAAAGCCTAAAAGAAAACAGTTTCAATCCACTTTCCAGCGTATCTCCACTGAGGTTTTTGTGGTAAGCCATACAAAGTGTTCCTAGAGTTACACTGTCTAACCTCACTTGTCTTATCCTAGCATGGCTGTGGTTTAGTCTTCAAACAAGTGCCAAGATAAGCAAACACCATCATATCTTCTGTGGGCCTCATATAATGAACGTATTGGGTGAAGGCAAACAATTTAAAATGGTGATTCACATAATGTGTTGGAGCTAGATTAGCAGCCCAGGGCAACCTCCCAGTTCTCTATACCCCAGGGACCAACATCAGGTTGACTTAGGAATGACAGTTTAAAGGTACAGTGGTACCTCACTTAGCAAGTGCCTCACTTAACAAGTGATCCATATAAAAAGCACACATTTCTCTAGGATGCTGCTTCAACATAACAAGTGTTGCTTCACTTAACAAGCACACTTGTTGGCAGTTGGGGTAGACGCGCTGGCCAGCAGCCTTTTTAAAAAGCATCAGGGTTGCCTAGCACACCTGCCCATAGCAAAAGCAACACTTCCGCGCTGATCCTCACGTAACAAATTTAATTCGTTCCCATGGCATATTTGTTACGTGAAACTTTCTTTACGTGAAGCGGATTTCCCCATAGGAAATAATGGAAAATCAGACGATTGGTTCCACAACCCAAAAAATATTCATATAAAAATATTAACTGAATGTAAAAATGATGACAAAACACAGGAATTGAATTCAAAACATGCATTCAAAGTGCATGATCCAATCAAGTATACTTAGGCTGCAATCCTAAAGACACTTTTCTGGGAGTAAGCCCCATTTAACACAGTGGGGCTTACTTCTGGGTAGACATGGTTAGGAGGCTGCAATCTAAGACACTTTCAAAGTATCTCCCCACTTTCTCCTTCTCTCCATCCTGAGCCTCTCTCTCCTCTGCTCCCTTCTGGCTAGCCCTGAGCTGCTTCCCTCTTCTCCACTGCTCATCTCTCCCTCTGCCCAGCAGACATCCAGCCATAGGAGGAACAGCACGGAAGTGTTGCTTTTGCTATAGGCAGGTGCACTAGGCAGTCCTGACGCTTTTTAAAAGGGCTGCCGACCAACGTGTCTGCCCCAACTGCCAACGAATGTGTTCTTTACGTGAAGCACCGTTTGTTATATGAAGCAGAATCCTTGAGAAATTTTTGTTTGTTACATGGAACATACTTTACGTGAGGTGTTTGTTACGTGAGGCACCACTGTATTTGAATTTCTCCCTACTGTCTCTCCTGTGACTGACTATGCTTTTCTCTATCAGGAATCAAAAAGGAAGGGTGATCAGCAGAACCTGGCTGCATGTCGGGCTGGCAGGCCCAATACACAATCTCTCGAGTCAATAGCCAATGCAGACTTCAGAAGCCCTGTTGTGGGTTTGGGTTTTCTCTGAGACACAGGTGTCAAAAACAGGGCCCAAATCTGGCCCACATCACCATTTCATTTGGCCCCAAGAGCTTCTCCTTCAACTTTTCTGGGAGTAAGCCCTATTGGGACTTACTTCTGAGTAGACATGCATAAGACTGGACTCTGGCCATTGGGAGCCACCATTAATGCTACCCCCTGTGTAAAATGAGTTTGATGCCCCTACTTCTGAGGGAAGGGTTAAAAGTCCCCATTCCCCAAGGAAACTTCTGTTGTCTGGCACTGGGCCACAGGAACACAGTGGTAGCAGCTTTTTGTACAGCTGCATCTGGCAGCAGGGACCAGCTTTTGGACTGCGCTGAGAGCAGAACATGTAGACAAGCAGCCTGCATGCTAGAGGGCAACTAAGTAGGCGTTCCTGATTATTTTCATACTTTAAAGTAGTAGGCATTCCTGATTATTTTCATACTTTAAAGATGAGAACCCAATAATCATGGGTTGACCCTTTCAATAGACCCAGTTCTGATGAGGCATCATTTCACAATCTCAGAAGTGCTTTCCAAAGTGATGCCTCAGCAGGAGCGATGCTGCTGAAAAGGTGGCTCATTTGATTATGGGGTTTCCTCAGTACATCAATAGTACATCAATCTATCACGCCTTCTTGATCTACTTCTTCCCCCCATTCTCTTCATCAACTTCTCCTTCCAGTGTGTTCGCAGAAGTAACACTGCTGAAAGGGTGACACTGGGATAGCCCAGTTATCATACCTTGCATACTGGGTAATGCATACCCAGTTATGCATTACCTTGCAGCACAGGAGCAGAGAGCAACTGATGGTAATGCTGGGAGAGCATAATTATCACACTGGCCAAATAAAAACCTTGCATAGGACGTATGGACTACCCCTGCTAACTGAGCAAGAGGCACTCTTTCAAGTCGGTGTTCATCTTTTATTTAGCAGGGGGAGAGTAACTGGCCCTACACACCCCAGCAATGTCTGTTCTAGTGGCTTCTGCTGGTGTTCTTTTTGCATATTAGATTGTGAGCCCTTTTGGGACAGGGACCCATTAGCTATCATTATTTTTCCATTTTCTTTGTAAACCACTTTATGAACTTTTTAGTTGAAAAGCGGTATATAAATACTATAGGTAGGTAGATCCAGCCTATGGGTCTTATGTTTGATAACCCTCTTCTAGAGCTTAGCCACTTCTGTAGTCCTTGCTATGACTGCACAGAGTTTAAGAATGAAGAATCTGTTCCCACTTATCGGAGTAGAATTTGCTAACTAAATCTCTCTGCTCCTTTGGGCTATGTAAATTTAAAGTTGTCCTTAGCAAAATATGATGAAAAATATGGTTCGGGGTAATTTAGCACTAAAACCAAAAACCTTAATGAGCTACAATTTCCAGTAAATGTTTTGCTTTTTTCACACACTGCAGCTGGGTTCATGAGAAATTTGCCTACATTATGCTAAGAAGATTAATAACAGAGACTGGCCTAAATACAACCCTACATACAACTCAGTAAATTCTTACTGATAAAAACAATATTCCCAGTGATTAAAACATGCTAGCCATTAATTATTAAAATAACCAATTGCCAATATCTATTCCTAGAATTTCTAGTCTTAAATATTTGTATTAATGGAGGTACAAGAATACTACCAGTCTCTGCTTAAAGTAAGCAACTTCAGCATTGGTCCAAAAAGCTATACTGTATTCAAGGACATCAAAGTTTATCATGTCATTTAGGACCACACAAGACAGTATATTGACTGCATGATTAGATCATAGATCATAGAATCATAGAGTTGGAAGGGACCCAGTGGATCATCTAGTCCAACCCCCTGTCTGTAGCAGGAGATCCTCATCTTGTGGGGACCTGGGTTTCGAACCCTGGTTAACAGGCACCATGTCTTAACCACTTGCACCACCAGAAATGCCTTTCTGTTTTTAAATGTAAACAACAATTGCTCGGGGCTCTGATCCTGTCTGCCAGCCACCATTCAGAGAGAGGGGGTTCATCAATCCTTTAATAGCATTGCGTCCCTCTGAATTTTCCCTTAGCTTTAGGAGGATAGCTCCCTTTGGTGCAACACAGAATCACTGACACCAGCATGCAGTCATGCAAGTGCCTGTCAGCAGTGTGAAGTGGTATCATTCAGGCACAGGTTTATGGCTTCAGTGAGAATGAGAACATGGCCTGCTAGAGTTAAAAGAAAAAAAGAAAAACAATAGTAAGCATTTCTCAAACTGTGGGTTGGGACCCACTAGGTAGGGTGCAAGTCAATGCCAAGTAGGTCCCTATTCATTTCAGTTGGTATTTTTAACATATTAGATCAAGTCTAATACTGTATATTAGTCTAATATATTAAAATATAATATAAATGTATATTTAAAATATAGCAGTTATAACAAAAATAAAAATAAATTTAAAATATATTGTATATTAAAAATATTGCTTACTTACTGCTAATGGATAATTGCTCTTCTTGCCCTCTAATAGCAAAGCTGTAACTTGCTTTCAGGGATAGGGTGGTTCTTATTTATTTCAAACTAGCGAAAACGTTCCTGCATTGCAGGAGTAAAATTCCCCCCCATAAGCCTTCCCACCAGTGTGCATCAACCTCCATGCGCATCAACCCCAGATGCGAATAATCCTCCCATGTGCATCCACACCCCATGCACATCAACACTCCCCCACTGTTTATCATCCCTCCATGTGCACCACCCTCCCATGCCCACCACCATCCCATGCGCACACACAACCCCCCCGTGCACCATCCTCCCATCCACACCAACACCCCATGCGCATCAACCCCCATGCATATACCCACCCATGCATACCATCCCCCGTTCACAAGATCCCCTCCATGCACAATCCCTCCCAATGCGCACCACCCTCCATGTGCACCATCATCCTCTGTGTACCCTCCCTCCCAGTGCATCAGCTGGATGTTGATCAATCAGTCTACAATGTTAAGTATAGGACGAAAATGCATTGCACTTCTTTTCAGACCCTCAGGGGAAAGATTTCTAGAAATCGGTTCATGGTGGGTGTTCCCGACACAGAAGGAGTACACTTCCTGAATTTCATGCTTCTAGGTCCAGGGGCTGGGGCAGGGCATTGATCAGTCAGGGATTCTTCAATGGAAAGTATAGGGAGGAAAACGCATTGCGCCCTTTTTTACTCCCTTCTGGTTGGAATTTCTGAAAACCAGTTCTTAGTGTGTGCCTCTGTCATGGAAGGAACACCCTTCCCACATTACACTCTTCTAGGCTGGCCGTTGATGAGTGAGTCAGTGAATGACTTTTTTAAATTTTAAATTTAATTTTTTTTACTTACATTTGATTTTTTTCATATGGGGGTGTTAAAAATTGCCCTGTTTGATAATGCCACTTCCAGCTTTGACATCACTTCCAAGTTAATGACATCTGATGGGTCCCAACAGATTGCCATTCTAAAAGTGTTTTGAGAAGTATTGCATTGGATGCTAAACAGAACATCAGTTCCGAATCATATTCTTCTACAATTATAAAAGACAAACCCAGGCTGAGTCAACAAAACCTCATGCATGTGATCAGGAAAAACCTAACTCTGTACAAGTTTCACATTCAAAACTGTATTACTTGATCATCCGTCTTTTGTCATTACCGTGGACAAGCTTGCAGACAGAAGTGATGAAGTTGTATTCAATTTGTAGGACTGAATTAAAGGAAAGGTGATTAATTGCACAGGGGTCTTGGTGTGAAGCTCATTTCTCAAAAATGAAACACCCAGGAAGAAATCTATGCATACATAAAAAGCACGAATGAAACGTAGTCGAAGCAGTTGGTGTGCAAAATATAATCCCTTGCTGACTAGCAAAAACCACAAGAAGTGGCAGATAAAACAGAACCTTTCCAAAAGAATGCCGAAAATAACTGTATGTATATTGTGGTTACATCCCAGACAATACTGTACATTACTTTAAAAAAATGTTACTTCCTGACGTTTAAAAATGTGGACTCTTCAAGCTACGGTATGCAGACATACATCATGTCTGTGAGATTGAAAAAAGAGGAAAAAAGATCAAATGTACTATTTTCTTTCAACACAGACAACTGCTTTGAGATTTTCCACCCAGACAGCCTTGAAAACTGCCTGCAGCCTTTGCCAATTACTACTGACAAATACCACTTGGTCCTGAGTGATGTTTTAAGTGAAATAAAACAGTGAGGAAAACTGAACATGATGAAAGGGCTCCTTTTCTTTTCTTTTTTTCCTCCTAAGAGGCGACTACAAGTTATATATTCACAAGGTAAGGTATAGGCTTCCTGTCCGTGACAAATTCCATGTGAAGTCAAGAGCTGAGGCAAACTTTGTTTGACAGGAAGAGGAAAGGAAGACAAAACTCATTTTCATGACTTCTAAAACATATATTCTTTTAATTTTAAACAAAGGAAGAGAAGCTCATACAGAACCCCTGCTCAACATCATTCTTCACAATATCAGTGTTATAAAGGAGAAAAAGATTCCTTCCCATCCCATTTCTCTCTGGGCGAGATGCACCAAAGACCTTCTCAAGACACACGCTTGATACTCTGCCCAAGACGCAACCTTTGGAAAGTCTTGTTCAATGTTATGAATGCCACAGAACAACAGCCATTTTTAAGATGTTTTACAGTATTTGCACAAACAACTACAATGTTGGAGGTATGGAGATGCATTGCTGCATAAATGATGCACTCATCTTTGCCACTGAGAGTGAGGTTTCCTGCATTTGACTAATGACAGTAATTCAAACACATGGCAAAACCAAACATACCCTCTGCTAACAACCACTGTTGTGCCTGTATCCTCAAATACACACCAGTGCTTCCCTTGTTTCTTTCCTAAAATTACAGAATTTATAACATGACTTCCATAAAACAGATACAGCAGGAAAGAGATTTCTTTATCTGTTACATTTATATTCCATTGATTATATTTCTGTCAAGGACTTTTAAAAAAACTCTAAATTTTAAAAATTTAAAAATTTTTAAACCTAAAATAAAATGTGATGGAGGTCTTCAGTCTGAATCAAAAGAATGGGGGGGGGGAAGTAGCCATGTCTCATTCTCTGCTGCAGTTTCGCTATGTCATGCAGGAGAACAACTAAAATACAGCCAATCAGCCATTCTGTGACTTTGGGCAATTATTAAACACACACCTAGGCTTCTGCTTGGGGTAGATCAAAACACAGAAGATAGAAACATCAACCTCCACTAGCCAAAAGGTCAAGCCCCTTGAAATATGAAATCAGATCTTGAACCTCTGGGTTGGGGTGCACCATAAATCTAAATAAACAAAGGGATGTTTCTTATTTCTGGAAGTAAGCAACTTGGGTCAATCAATGATGGAACTGTAGGATTCATTGTGATATAGGTTAGTATTACATCTGAGTGAACAAAATCAGTAATGGTTTTTAGGATGTGGTTCTCAGAACTCTGCAGGCATTTATCAAACACTTTCTCAAGAGCAATAATGATAGCAGTCAAGCTTCTCTGACTTCCTTTCCCACGATTACTAGTCTTCCCTGAAATATATAACCGGAGAGAAGCTGTGTGAGCAGGATTACCATATGTCTTCTTTTTCCAGGACATGTCCTCTTTTTTAGCGTTGTGCTCTGGAAAAAAATCTTCATTGTCCTCTTTTTTCCTCAAGAGCAAGTGGCATGTAGCCTTCTTGTCATTAATAAATTGGATGTAATCGTTTTAATTTTAGCAAGTAATATAATTAATTACGTGAAATCAATAAGTATGAGAGTTTTAAGCATGTCCTTCATTTTTCTTGGTGTCCAACATTTGTCCTCTTTTATGGTTATGACATCTGGTCACCCTGTTACGGTGAGGCCCAACAGCTTGGGGTGGATCATGCTGCAGGATACCATGTCCTCCAGAATCGCTTGCATAATGTGTTCCTTGTTTTGCACACCAACCTGTTGGCTCCATGCAAATACAACAGCCACACACCATTGACATAAATTATGGAGAGTCAGTAATGCTGTCTGCAATCATTAAAGGAAGCAACCGCAGCTATGCAGTGTGTTCTTGCAGGACCCAGACAGGCTGAACTGTACCCTGAGTGATGCAAAGAGAAATACAAAGTATCTCTGAACAGGTTTTGAAACAAAGTTTTGATTTCATTTTCAAGTACTTTCCGGAGTTTAGGCTGTCCTTTAAAAATAAATGAGGATATTTTCAAGTATTCAAAAAGGAGATCATAAAAGTTTGTGCATCTATGTAGTATTCCTTCCATTGCAGTACACATACTCCCTCAAGTGTATTTTCATGGGAACTGCAGTGGCTTCTGAAAATGTAATCCACCTTTCCAGCTTAGGGCTGTGGGTGGCGCAAGTGGCTAAGACACTGTGCCTGTTAACCAGCAGGCCAGGGTTCGAGACCCGGGTCGGCCCCACAAGACAGGGTGAGCTCCTGTCCTTAGCCCAGCTCTGCGACACCAGCTGGATCCAATCATATTGGCTCTGCCTTTCCACTGGACTAATTCAGTGGCATGGAGAGGGGGGATTTGCTGCTTGGGGAACAACCTATCCTCCATAACAATCCAACCCAGGCTTTCGTGCTTCGCATGCAGCGTATGCAGCACCGAGCATGATACCACAGTCTTTCAAGACTGACGGAGGCCTGCTTATCCGGCTTAATTTGCTTTTTTCATTGGTGCTCAGTTTAATAGGTTGCTCTTTTTTATCATCAGAAAAAAAATGAACATTAAGACTTCATGCAATTATGTTTTATAAAGAATTTCAGTTCCTTAAATTGTGAGGAAACTATCATTTTAATCATCCTATAAGGATGTCAGGGCAATCTGATGTTTCAAGGCATGTTCTTTTTATTACTGATGTAGCTTGATTTTGATTTCTAGCCATTTCTGCTGATCACTTACAATGCAGAAATGTTTATCTCATTCATCTTCACAGTGTTCTTGTAACAAAGGTCATTACACCCAATTTTCAGAAGTGGATTGGGGGCTGGAGCAGCTACTTGCTTAAGTGCTTCCCCCCTCCAAACAGCAGGTTGTTTAACCCATGATGCACATAGTCCTGGACGTCTGCCCTTTTAGTTTCATGACCCAGTGAAAATTGGGTCTTCATGATCCACTGATGGACCACAAATCCACAATTAGGAAATCACTGAGAGCACAATCCTAACCATGTCTACTCAAAAGCCCATTGTCTTCAATGGGTCTTACTCCCAGGAAAGTGTCTTTAGGATTGCAGCCTGAAATAGCTTGCTCTGTCCCAAAGGCTGGGATTAAGACAGAAGACTTTAGCCAATATCCATATTCAAAGCTAGGCAGGTGGCAAGGGATATGTTGTTCCCTGGAGAGGGAAAGGCATTCCACTTTCTAACATACCAGATAATTTCTGTGACCCACTGGGCTAATGTCAGGTCTGTGATCTGACTGGGTGACAGATCAGTAGCTGCTACTATGGATTTCTGCCTGGAAATCTTTTAGCCTGATCATGCCTGTTCTTCAACCACTGTTTGACCTTGATGAGAGACTGGATGGACACACAATCACTCCAAAGCTTAATTGTTTGGGCCGCTTTTGCATTAATCTTTCCATTCCCCATCAAACACATACACCATATCCCCATCAAATACATATGCCATACTCTCTAGTTTCTATTTAGCCAGCACTCTAACCCTAGGGTTGCCATAATTCACTTCCACAAAATCAGGACAGGACCAATTTGCCAATGTGTGAACACAAAAAATGGGAGTCCCTTTATTTCGGTATATATGGAACCCTAATATCCAGCCTTTATGTCTCCATTTAACCAGCTTTCAGGTTTATCAAAGTATAGTATCTACGATACTCTTGGCTGCACATTTGAATCATAAAATGCTAGGAATTTGTGTGCACTGTTACTACAAAAGCAAAACTTGCCCCAGGTGTATGTGAAGCACAGGCTATGTTTACTTGTAACAAGCCCTGTCTGCATTAAGTTTGCAATTAAATAAGGAAGGCATGTTTTTCTTTGCTGCAGAGCTAACTTTTTCTTCCACTCTCCTGTCTATCACCTCCATCCATGCTCATAGATGCACCATACTGGAAATTACTTCATATAATTCATGCTGTTAAGGAGTCGCTTTCTTCCACAAGGCTTCATATTTCTAAGGAGAAGTTCACTTCTAAGGAACAGAGAATCCTTGAAGACATCACTTACAGATCTTTCCCCTTAGTGAGTGTCATCTTTTGACATTTCATTCATAATGTACTTAAAAGCTTTAATTAACAGAGTTTGAAAGCTGATACTATCTTATCTTTTCCTGAATAGACAAGTCTAAAAGCACTACCCCATGATGAATGATTCCCACATTTTATAGCTGAAGCTGGGAAACTAAAAACCATTCTAATGATAGCTGTAAAATGATATTAAGGGAGCTTCTGAGATCACCACATTCTCCTTCTTTCAGGAGTTATCTTACTAGTAATAACTGGGGAAAAAATAAATGCAGCTGCTTCTACAGCAACAGCATAGAAAGTACGTGTATTTGTATATATCTTAAAAGACTTCCTTTTCAATTTTGTTTTTATATTTAATTTAAAATTAACATAATTGAACAGATTGTTTTTCTCAAACTTAGAAATTACCTATACAGTGTATTGTTGAAAACAATCACTGAATGCCCAAATAACAAACTAGCTTTCTTTATATGACAAGCTGTTTCCTGATCCTTTCCAGATAGATGTGAGCAAATGCTGAAAAGGCCGACATTGGGAAAAAATTAGGCTTTAATTCTATACACTTTCCTAAGGATAAATCCCACTGAACCAATGGGATGTACTTGTAAAGTAGTCATTCACAGAATTGAGTGTTAGAGGCTGCAGTGTTACAGCAATCTAAGCATTTTCTTCCTTGGGGATTTCTTGGGATTAAGGTAGGGTCACCATAATTCTCTTCTACAAAACTGGAACAGGACCCCCTGTCAAACTTGCCAGAATGTGAATGTAATCCCCGAAAACCAGGTCTGCCCTGGTGTTCTGGGACATATGGCAATCCTAAGCTCCAGTTAGGCCAGCCTAAGCTCCAGAATAAGTCCTGTGCTGACCTAGAAGTGTCACAAAAGTGCCATAAGACACTTTTGCGCCTTTCCTGGGGGAGAGTTAGGAATGTGCACAGACATGTGCTTGCCTCCCTATATTACCAGGAGAATGGGAAGACCAATGGGGGTTGCGGCAGTCTAGGTTAGGATTGCACCCTAAGGCCTACTGAACTCAGTAGGCATTGCTTTAGAATAATCATGACTGGATTCCTCTGTTAGAAAAGTATTTGTGAAATTACAATGACAAAATGGAAGAACTTTAGTTTAATTATAACAATGTTTCACACAACCCAGAGCAAATTTCACTGCTCAACACACAAGTTATAAACCTGAAGATGAAAGAAAAATGATGTGCCCCAACTTTTAGTGCCAATTTATTGATGCAGTTTTGGTGTTATTCTGGATTGCAAAAGTTCATAAGAACCATGAAAAAAGACAATGATCATGAAAACAACCTGAAAAAATAAAAATAAAAGAGCCAATACAATGGGTCCTCAGTATAAAGCAGATCTGCAGAGTCAGAGAGCCTTCACAGCACAACTGGATGTCACTGAGGTAGTGTTGGTGCCCATTCCACTGGTATCCCCACGCATCATGACATCTCGTGGACATGACTGGAAGTTGAAGATGTGAACTGGAAGTGGCTTCCAGCTGCATTCTTGAGGCCTTCTGAGGAGGCTTAAAAGTTTATAGAATGGACTTTGGGCCCAGTGCAGCCTTAATGTAAGTAATTGTGGCACTATGACTCACTCCCACATCACACTCCGAGTTCAGTCAAAGTTCAATGAGCCTTACTCCCAGGAAAGCCCAGTGCCAGATTCTAAGATGGTAGATCCCACCCTCTTGCGAGTGCCCTGACCTGAGGTTGCAACTCCCAAGAGGGTCCCAACTCCCACTTTGAAGACCACTGGTCTAAACTGTTACATGACCAGTTTGAGAAACAATGTGGTCCATAAAGCCAAACAAATTGTGTCTTCCAGTAAGCAACATCCACTGCACACCAAATATTATAGTCTGAGTTGTAATTCTATACCACACAGATCAAATTGTTCTGGAATTAAGAATCTTAGCTGAAAGCTGCAAAATTTTTAGCTCTTCCATATGCAATGTCTCCACCAAAGTGAGCTGGCTTTGAAGATATGTATAATCCCGTTTAAAGAGAGAAACCTGAAAAGTAAAACATGCTGTTTTAAATGCTGTTCTAAACACATTTCTCTCTAAAGGCAGGCACAAATAGTTATTTAAGAACTGGCAAAAACTGAAACCGCAGCTGAGTGCAAATTGTGCTTAAAATAATTTTAAGTCAAAATTCAGAACATAAATTCTGCATTAAGAAATGTCAAATTCTGCAACCTGAATAAATTATTGAATCCAAACTGCATCCCTGGTTCTATTTAAGGGAAGCAAACGTCCACACGCCCATTAAGCCAAATATTGCTTGAAACAAGAAATCTGCTTATTTATACTTTTAGGAAAAAATGAGACTGTGCCATTGCCTTGCATTCCACTGTTCAATCTCATTAGCTTCCTCTCAAATAGCCCACACTTGCAGACATGCATATGATTGCACATGCACAGGATTGCACTATTAATGTTTTTGATATACAAGGTGTATCAAGAAAGAAACAATAAAGAACAATATAGAAATACGAACAGTACAAAACAAGGTGTACAATAAAGAAACGAGACTGTGGAAGCCACGCTCATGTCTCAATGCCAGTTGGCTAACCGCTTATGTCACTGTGTTGTGAAACATCTCACCACTATTCTGCTGTAATATTGTTTACCTTGCTCACTCTGTGCCTCTGTTTCAGGCTGTTGTGTATCACACTGCTGTTAAACCTTGTCATGCAACTGGAGGTGGCACAAACATGGAGCAGAGAATCAATCTGAAATTCCTGGTTAAGTTGGGGAAGGGCCCAACCGAGTGTCTCAAACATCTCCAAGAGGCTTATGGAGATGCGATGTCATGGCCGCGAGTCTTCAAGTGGCACAAATGCATCAAGAGTGGCCGCAAGGAGGTGGAGGATGACCCCACGTCAGGATGGCCTTCCTCAACAAAGACAGCTGAGAACATTGACAAAGTGAAACAGCTGGTATGGAGTGATCACAGATAGACAGTGCGGATGATAGCGGAGGAGCTCAGCATGAGCAGGAAGTCAGTGAGGACTATCTTGGTGCAGAAGCTGGGAATGCAGAAGGTGTGTGCCAAAATGATGCCCAATCTTTTGTCGGACAACCAGAAGGCGTACCAGGTCAATGTTTGTCAAGGCTTGCAGGAGAAGATTGGGGATGATCCGGAGTTCCTTGGCCAGGTCATCACAGGAGATGAGACCTGGGTCTTCCCAGAAACCAAGAGACAGAGCCTCCAGTGGAAGACCCCAACTTCACCCAGACCCAAGAAGGCTTGCATGTCCAAATCAAAGATCAAGGTCATGCTGATCGCATTCTTTGACCAGAAGGGAGTAGTCCATCATGAGTTCGTACCTCAGGGTCAGACAGACAACCTGCACTTCTACCAGCAGGTCCTCAATCACCTCGATGACCGGGTGTGGCGCAGGAGGTGGGCTCTGTGGAGAGACAATTCGTGGCTGCTTCACCACAACAATGTGCATGCACACACCACGCACAGCGTGAGGCAGTTCTTGGCCAAGAAACAGATCATAGTTCTCGATCACCCTCCTTATTCCCCAGATGTGACTTCTGGCTCTTCCCCAGGCTGCAGACTGTGCTCAAAGGAACCCACTTCGCCTCTGTAGAAGAGATCAAGACCTCTGTGATGAGGGAGGTGAGGGGCCTCAAGGAGGAAGGCTTTGCCGAGTGCTTCCGTGGGTGGCAGAAGCGAATGCAGAAGTGCATTAACTTTGGGGGGGATTACTTTGAAGGGGACAGTGTATAATTTCTCTGTAGATTTTGTAATAAAATGATTTTAAGAAAAGTCTCGTTTCTTTGTTGTCACACTTTGTAAGAGTGGTTGCTTTTTATTTTTGTGTTTGTTTTTCACTATACTGAGAAAACCCTCAGTCCTTCAGCTTGGGGGGTGGGTGGAGAAGAAAGAGAGAGAATCAAATAAATACCTTCTGAAGGGCTTGTTGGGTTTCCTCCATCAAC
This sequence comes from Cryptoblepharus egeriae, assembly GCA_030015325.1. Taxonomy (NCBI): domain Eukaryota; kingdom Metazoa; phylum Chordata; class Lepidosauria; order Squamata; family Scincidae; genus Cryptoblepharus; species Cryptoblepharus egeriae. The sequence goes on along the minus strand of JAREYC010000005.1, from coordinate 50,239,194 downwards.
AACATACATATTTGTGTTGCAAGATCCAAACCTTTCTTTTCATTCCCCTCTGAAATTACATCACCAAGCAACACTTTCTTCCAGGATGTACTGTAACCAAAAATTGGAACACATTTCAGTGTATCTCACCTCTAAACCAGACATGGCCACAAAACCAAACAATGGCACTGGTGTCTGTTAATTTCAGTAAAGGTGTGGAACTTACAATTCCTCTGCTTCAAGGCACAACACTTTGAGAGTTGTGAGAAGCCTCCAAGAAGGCCCATCCCAGCTGAACGTCAGGTTACTAGGGATGAAAAACAGCAAATAATAAAGAGTCCCAAATTCTTTATTTCAAATATGCAAACAAGGACAATGTCCTCTACTAATCCATGTACTTAATATACAACAGCTCTGTTGAAACAATCTGTACACTTTGACCAATTCATGCCTTGCCTATAGGCTTTCCAGAGGCATCTGACTGGTGACTGTTAAAAAACTGGATGAGATACTTTGTCACAGCCCAATCCTACTGAAGATTAGCCTGTCATGCAAAGCCAATTAACATAGTGGAAATTACTTCCACTGTCATAACATAGCCATAGACATACAGCTCTCAGTCTGTGAAAATATTGCTTGAGCCAGAACAATACCTGTGTGGATGAACAGGCTGTTCTCAAAGCCATTTTGTGCTGATCAAGAAAATCTTTGAAAGATTTTGATTACAAAAATTTAGCTTTGTTATTATACTTTAACTTTATGTAACTTTACGTATTATACTTTAACTTTACATAACTATTAACATCCGCCATCTTCACAAATACTCAAGGCAGCTTTAAAGTGCTAACATCCTGAAAATGCGGTAGCACAGGTTCTGTGACCAAAATTTTAAAAAGCAAAGTAATAAATGTGCTATTCTTCAGATTGAGAGGTGATTTGAACCTGCCACATTTGATGCCAACCATTTTGGAATAAGAAAAAATATATTTAGAAACTCTGATAGTGCTTTGAAAGTTCTATAACAAGATGTCAGAATCTCTCCAGCAGACCTAGTGGAATTAAAACCAAATACTCATTTAAGCAAGACTATACTTACTCCAAAAGTTTGTGCTCCTGTAAAATGGAAAGTTTTCGCTTGTCTTTAGGAATGAAATATTTAAGCAGAGTATCTACAAAAAAATGTTGAAAATGAATAATCAAATAAACATAATTGAAAAATAGACATTGAAAGCACTTCTAGTGCATGAGTTACTATATTTTCAGTGGGCTAATGTCAGTGTGGAGTTGACAACTGATGGGCTTTCATCCAGCCAGTCTGGAGACATACGAACACCACACACACAAGTGGTTGAAAAATAAGCCTATAGCTGCCCATGCAGCCTAACTCAGACCATAACCTAACCATGTCCTCTCAAAAGTAAGCCCCATTGTGTTCAGTGGGTCTTACTCCCAGGAAAGTGGATTGCAGCATCAGTCCAGCCACTGCTTGTTTTGTTTGCTTGTCTATTCCAGTGCAACATCCATCTAGGATCAACAATAAGACTGACAGCTAAGCATGACAGCTGGTAACCAAGCCAGGATTGCCCTGTACATGTGTGAATGCAAGAAGAAAAAACCATGTGAATCTTTGGCCTTGTTGTGCTGTGTATGTGCTTATTAGAGAAAAATTTCTTACAGGTTTAGTGTAGATATGCAACTTGAGTTTAGTCATTTGCTTGAATCATCTGCTCTTCACATAGATTATTTGCTACGCAGTTACAGCCTGGATTGTGCAATGATCTGTGGGGGTCTATACATACATCAATCATGTATGTATAGCACTGCTTGGTGGCAAGAGATCCTTGAATGAAATATTTTTTCATATTGTTATTGAAATATTGTTATCTGAAATATTTAAACACTTTTAATGAACAAAATATTTTCAATGGGCTTCAACACAGCAGAGCAAATATAAGCTCTCTTCCCAAGCCCTCCTCAAATACCAACATTAAAAGAATTAACAGTCGGACAGCACAATCCTCACTTCTGCTGCAACAGGGAGGTTGGAATGCCTTCACTCTATCCAGCACAAGGTATATAGGCAGCTGCTGCTCTATTCTGGGGAGGGGAGGCATCTACCCTACTCTTAAGTAATACGGCTGAAGCAGCCTCTATGGGTCTTCTTGGAATTAGGTGGCCTAAGTCTGAGGAGACAGGGGCAGTGATGCACCTCTCCTACCCACCCTCAGGACAAGGTAAGGATCCAACATATATCAGCCCCTCGCCACATCCCTACTCTCTTCCACCCTCCACCAGCCCTCTTACTCAACACTGCATTAACCTTAACTATCGTTCCTTTCTGTTATATTTAGAAACAACAGCAACTTATTATCAAATCATGAAAGTCATGGTTTCCAATCTGCCATGGGTTGCAACATAATGGCAAACAATGGTTTGCCTTTACAAAGCATGTTTTGGCAGTATTTCCAAAAGCAGCCAAAGGGTTGTAAGCCAATTGTGGAAATAAGCAAGACTGGCTTGGCTGACAGGTGAAGACATACTGTGATAATTATAATGAAGGATTAAACTGTTGTTTTAGTACATATTGTGGCTGCTTTAGACAGACACCATTTCCCAAGACTTCATGGTACGTGATCACTTAACTCAAGTGTCATGTAACTCAAGTGTAGGACTAGCTGCAGTAATAGTTGGCACCCTAATAAAGTTATAGCATTTAAAGTTCTATCCCCTGAGTGGTAAATTTCTCTCTTCTAAGTTTCCAATGTTCTTGAATTATCCATAAATCAAACCACAGCCTTACCTTTTCCAACGTACACACTGCTGTGTGGGTTATTGATGGCAACAAAGCCATATTCTAGAAGCAAGCGCTGGTTATCATGAGGGCCATAACAAATAAACACTTCTCTGTATTTTGGACAGCATGGGATTGTTTTAATTTCATAACATCTTGTCTTTTCATTAAATGCAGCTTTCACCTTAAAGGGGGACAGAGAAAGGGACAATTTTAGCTCAAGGTTCATGATAAGAAAGTTCAAAATAAAATCTATTCCTGCCTAAACAGGGTCCGCTTGTTTGGCTAGACATAGCCATTGATATGACTTGAGATATACTTCAATCAATGCTTTGCTCCATATGTAGCTGAAAATCCATTAAGCCTAAAATGTTCAAGTTAGATTTGGACTCTGAGGGTTGTATAATGCTCAGGGTATAATCCACCAGTACGGGTGCCTAGTGGAGTGTGCTCACATTTCTCATAAGTGCCAGAAAAACTTTTTTTACACACGGTATTTGGAGGACATGGTCTCTCCTGAATATAGATCAACCATGTAGAATGACAGTCCCATTGATTTCATGTACTGTTTTAACTGGTCATAATACATTTTTTAAAATGGTACCAATAGAATAATTTTATGGCAAGTTGTTTGTAAAACTTCAAATGTAAAAAGATAAAGTCAACATCAGATGTTTGCCTTTGGGTACAATCCTAACCATGTCTACTCAAAAGTAAGCCCCATTGTGTTCAATGGGACATACTCCCAGGAAAGTGTCTTTAGGATTGCAGCCTAAAGGCACAATCCAGTGTAACTATGGGACTAAGTGGTAATCCTAAGCATTTAGGATTGCAGCCTAAGTGGTAGTGCTGGGCATGAAGGGAAGGTATAACATGTTCACAGAATATCCCTATCCATTACCTGGACAGGAGGAAGACATTCAAATTGGCCTAGTGGCACTTCTCAGAGTCATATTTAACAAATCTGGAGTTATAATGTGCTTTTTTCAAGGCATCTATTCCCATTTCCCACCCATATATACTTAAAAGGCCTGTCTTACCTGCACATTTGGATTGTGATTTAGTAGATCCAAATATGGGGCTAAAGCATACGTGTCTGGTTCTTTAGAAAAGCATGCCTTCTGTGAGTGCTTCATATATACTGTCCTTGTATTAATGGTGCACCAAGCCCATTGAAAAGCCTCATAATTAAAAACAGACCCCACCTTCTTAGGAAACAGAGGCTGCAAGGAAAACAAAAAATGCTTGGATGAGAGATAAAGTTCCTGGACCAAACATCTTTGCTCATGAGCCTTTCTTCTTAAAGGCTCAGGGAAAAGGTTCACTATATCTTCCTCCAAACAAACAGGACAGGTATATGCATCAGGCAGAAGATCCAGGTAAGGCTTCCATAAAGACTTCTTATGAGCATACTTTTCCACTATTAAAAATGCACACAGTGCTATCAAAGGAGATATGGGGGGCTTCCATCTATTAAAAGGCAAAAAAAGCAAAACCACCATAAATGTTGTAATACTGATAAATGTGACATTTGTCTAGTGCTCTCTGTATTTGTAGGGCACTTCATACAGATTACCTTGATGCAATGCCTATAACAACCCTGCACGTATAGAACAATCACTTTAACTCAACAAGCAGTTTTAAAACAGGTGTATTCCACTCCATTTAGAGCCACTCCAATTTATAGAACTATCCCAATGTTCTCTCCATTAACTGGAAAGAACTACTCGCATGATACACTATATTTATCATCATTATCTTGGTTTGCCATTCCAGAAGTAAAGGTTTGCTTAAAATCGAGTTTGGAATTAAGTGGTATTCAAACACAACTCTGCACTAAGACCAATTCTAAGCATGTTTACTCCAGAGCTAATTGCCCTATCCCTTCATTAATTCAATGGGACGTACTCCCAAGATATTATGCATGACTAATGCCTAAGATTGCAGTTCTTTGCACACTGACAAGGAAGTTCAGTGAGGGCTACTTCCAAATCATACAGTATTCATTAAATATTGTTCTTCTGTGTTCTTAAATTCGTGTAGGACTTAAGACAATTTACCAGTAATATTTTTTGAATTGATTCTATTTATGTTAAAGTTTAGGAAACATGCTTCTCTGTATTCCCATATCTTTAACACAGTGATTTTCAACGTTTTTCATCTCATGGCACACATAACAAGGCACTGAAATTGTCAAAGCACACCATCGGTTGTTTTTACCATTGACAAGGCAGACCAGGTAGTTCAGATCCCCCCATTTTCCTGTTAATTAGTGATGCTCCCCAAATTCTTGCGGCACACCTGAGGACTGTCCATGGCACACCAGTGTGTTGAAAATTACTGATTTAACAAGATTTTTTAAGATTTTTTTCTTTGTCATTTTAATAACTGTTCTTAAGGTAGCAGTCCTATTTATACTTACCTGAAAGTAAGTCACAGTTAACTTAGAACTTACATTTTGAGTATGTGTGCTCAGAATTGCTTCAATTTCATTTTTCAAAAAACATATTTTCATCTTTTACTCTGTTTATATACCTAAACAAAGATCCAGGACCAAAACTCTAGTACTCTACTGCGTGTTACTGGCCCCTGTTTTTATCAAGTCCATCCACCTGATCAATGGCAAAAATGTCCTGGGGCTTTCACCCAGCTAATCATAATGGTATAATAGGAAACCACAAACACCCCCAAATAAGAGTTGGATGAGATTAACCAGAGTGTGTTTTGTTCCAGCAGTTGTAGAGATAATATCAAATAACTGGCAGCACCTAACCCTACAATCCACATTAACTACAGGAGAACGTAAGAGACATTTACGTCAACGTAGTTACGGCACCACTTAGTGAAAACTTATGGGAAATTCATATTGCAATCCAGAGTAAATTGTTCTTACGTCGGAGCTAAGACTCCCCTTAGTTACTTTGGATTGCGCCCTAAGTAAGAGATCTATCTAGAATGAATATCTTTATGTTCAGAATGGCTCTTCTGAAATCAATACAGATAATTCTAATAAGTAGTACACTTTGTGGATGTCCCAGTTCAAATAAGAAATCAGAAATCTTCATAAAAATAATTTTTACAACAGTTGGGAGACTTTCAACTTACTTTACAATGTATTCCCCGAGGTAGCTGTTAAGTACAGTATCAGTGGTGAGCAAGCATTTTTCAGGCAATGAAATAATCAGTTCTCCTGCCTATGAGATTTGAAAAAAATCAGAATAGTTACCAGATGCATCTTTTTGTTAGATTGTGACTGTTAATTGTGATATGTGGACTGCCTTTGTAGACTGTTGTTCAGATGCCACAGAATGCAGCAGCAAAGCTTTTGACATGGGTAATGCTTTACAAACATGCTATGTCTTTATTATTCCACCTGAAATGGTTGCCAGTTTGCTTCTGGGTACAATTCAAAATATTATTAATAGCCTAAAAGCCCAAAATGTGTTATGATCAGAGTATCTTAAGGACAACCTCCCTCTGCCTCCTGCCCAGTAATCCCAGTAAGCCCAGTAATCGCCCAGTAAGAGCACAATCCTAACCATGTCTACTCAGAAGTTAGCCCCATTGAGTTCAGTGGGTCTTACTCCTAGGAAAGTGTCTTAAGGACTGCAGACTAAGAGCACAATCCTAACTATGTCTACTCAAAAGTAAGCCCTATTGTGTTCAATGGGTCTTACTCCCAGGAAAGTGTCTTTAGGATTGCAGCCTAAGATTGATTGAGAAGACAATCTCTCATGGGGTTCTTCACTGTCAGAAATCCAGTGAGCATCAACTCAAGAGAAGGCATTCTCAGGGATTGTCCCAGTACTATAGAACTCCCTGGAATTTCAGTTGGCACCTTCCAAGCTTATTTTCCAATGCCAGCTGAAGGTTTGCCTTTTTATTAAGACCTTGATTTTTATATAACTTTATATTTAATAATATTTAATGATATTAAATATTAATATTTAATATTATTGGTTTTCTCCCAGTTGTGGTGTTTTAGCTTAGGGTGTGGTGTGTTGCTATTATTTTTATCTTATTTATTTTTGAAACCACTATAGGTTGCTCTGGGTCCTTCATACCAATATGGAACTGTGAAGAGTAGGATAAAAATCACAAGCTACGTCTATCACTATCTTCTAAGAAAAGCAATTATGAATCAGCTTCTCTTCATATTTTCCCATAAAGCTATGGGAAAATAGCTTGTTAAAAGACAGACTGCGATCATAACAGTCTCCCGTGCAGCAGCCAATATTGGAACCATGATAAGCAAAGCTGATATCAAGGTTTCATTAATCTAACAACCTCCAGTTGGAAGCCTGAAACCTCCAGTTGGAAAGTGGTAACAGTGATTGCCTGGCATTGCATCAGCAGGTAAGGTCACCTTCCAGAATCTTTAACAGGTACAAATTTCTGGTTGGACAAATATTAACTTTAAAGTAATTTTAATAAGCCCACAATGTCTACATTTGTTCCTTCACAGGAAAACAAACCTTAATAGATGTTGTGGCCAATAATCCTCTTCCTGTTTCTAGAAAAGACATAAAATGGAAAAACATTCAATTATTGTACTGTATACTTTTATTGTATAGTGGTTCAGTCTGTTTCTGGACATGTTGCATTCCCCTTGAAATATTCTGAAGGCGTGAGGTTTAGAGATATTCTCAGACCTGACTTTGCCTGGCTTTTCCAATAGCCTGGTGAACCTTTGCCTGAGGTTGGTATACCAACTGCACCCGTTTCTGCCAGAGGTAGCCTGAATGCTACCTCTTGCCCATGCGCTATTCATCTCCTGACTAGATTACTACAATTTATTCTATGTGGAGCTCCCCCTGAAGTCTCTTCAAAAGCTTCAACTGGTACAAAGTGCAATATAATGGGTCTTTGACATGTGCCAGTATGTGTCTCAAGCAGTGCCAACTTAACAGTTTGAAAGCATGTAAATGCAGGTGGATAAAATAGGTACCACTTTGGTGGGAAGGTAACAGCATTCCGTATGCCTTTGGCATTTAGTCATGCCAACCATATGACCGTAGAGATGTCTTTGACAACATTGGCTCTTTGGCCTTGTTAACGGGGACGAGCACTGCCCCCTAGAGTTGGTCATGACTAGCAAGACAACCTGCAGGGGACACCTTTTCCTTTATCAAGCAGTGCAGCTGGGACAAGAGAGGTATCAATTTATTTCCAAACATATTTGAAGCAATCACAGCTTGGAAACAGGATATATGAAAGACAACCTTTTTCCATATGAATCTGTCAAGATCTGAGAGGGAGGTTCTCTTTTTTAGTCCCATATCCATCTCATGCCAAGCTTACAGTAATGGATGAGAGGGTCTTCTCAGTCAAAAGTTTCACACAATAGCAGAACTTCACTGGTTACAGTTAAAGTTTATTGGAAACTATTATGCCATTACCTGAAAACTGTCCAGGCCTTAACTTCCTATCTTCAAAGCCTCTTTCTTTCAGCCACTTCTGAAGGAGTATGTATTCAAGTTTATGACTAAGATTTACTAAACAAAAAAATTATTATTATGTTTATTAGTTATCAAGTATACTTTACATGGATTTGTAAATTGATTTATAAAAAGGAACTCAAATCACACAACTCAGTGACAAGGAAGTGGATGAAATATGGGCAATATAGACATTTTGGTTTACCAAAAAATAGATAACTTGACCTAGAAATAGATAACTCTTCCAAGAAATGAAAGCTTCTTCGAAACTCTCTAGGACAGACTGTTCCTCCAAATCTTTATAGTAATTCAAGGATAACCAGAAAGCTGAACCATAGAGCAAGATGCGCAGTTAGAAATTTTCAGTCTAAAAATAAGGCTGAAATCCAAAGCACTCAAATTATAAAAAAAAAAAACAAAGAAAATGTGACTTTTTAATTTGGGTGGTTTTATACTGCATATTAGCATTCCAGCTAATGAGTTTGTTCCTCAAAGCAGGCAAAGGTGTTTACAAAGTTTTTTATTTAATTTTTTAAAAAAAACTTTTCACAACCCATCAAAAATTTAGTTCATAACACACAGTTTAGGAAATACTGTCTTTAAAAATTATATACTAGACCAGTGGGATCTTTGGCTATTTCAGCCCAGGACCCCCTTTTAATCTTTGGAATCTGCCCAGGACCCCCGTCAAACTTGCTAACTCCAACAATCCAGGTCACGAGGCTAAAAAAGACCTGTCCTGAAAAAAGAGGACATATGGTCACTCTGCCGGCAAGTCCCCATGCTCTCTCCCATCCCACTGTCCCCAACCCCACAGATCCTCTTACCCCCAACTTCCCCCAAGCCCCCAGACTCTCTTCAATCCCACTGCCCCAACCTCCACATGTACTTTCAAACACACATGCGCACATTTTTCATCCCATGCACTCATTCACACACCCACAACACACATACCCACACCACATATGCATGCATGCACTCACTCACACACACACGAAAACACACACAACCCATGCACTCACACACACTTACACCTCATGCTCCTGGGAGAAGGCAAGCTTAGAAAGGACTTGTCAGGGCTCAAGCGCCTGCAGCAAGGAGCAACAGGGAGGTTGGCTTGGGAGCTCCTGGTACTCCATTTTGATGCACTCCCTCCCCTCCCCAAGCCTGGCTGCCCCCTTCTTTCTGAGAACAGGACCCCCTTCAAAATGTAGGCCATCCAAGAAAAGTGTACAACATAACAAAATAAAAGCTCAAAACCCTTATGTATATTGCTTTCATGTGCTTAATTTAAACACTATATTACTGAATCTTACATTTTAAATTATTACATATACAATTTATGACATATAATTTATTAATTCCAAGCAGGCTATATGCTGCCTGCTCACAAGGAAAAGGGGACAATGAAGATTTTTTTTCCAGGATACATGGAAAAAATGAGGATATATCCTGGAGAAAGAAGACATCTGATTAAAATAAATAAACAAAAACAGACTTAACTATCCAATAAATAAAACCCCAGAGGGATAAGGATAGGAAATTAGGCTTGGGGGATGGGGAAGAGGAGTTTGAACTATTTCTACAATTAAAAAATATTCACATTACTTGTAGAGCCAGTTTCTATCATTTTCAGTGTGGGGGGCTGCCTTCTGGAGAACTTGTAAGCTCCAGGTGCATGGGATCAGGGCCATGATTGCTCCCCCTGACCTTCCATACCAGCCAAAGTGTTTGCTTACTCACAAGTAAATGCAGCTGTGCAGTGAGGCCGGAACTTCCTTCTGGGGTGATTTTGGGGCTGCGCTCAGGCTGGATCAGGTCCCTTCTGGTGTCCTTGGACTACTCTCAGCCTGCCATTTCCACTAGACCAGTGATTTTCAACCTTTTTCATTTCATGGCACACTAATAAGGGCACTGAAATTGTCAGAGCACACCACCAATTGTTTTACACCAGGCTGTTCAAATTCCTCACTTTTCTTATTACCGTAATTAATGTCAATCCCCAAATTCCGGTTGAAAATAACTGCACTAGACTATGGTATATTTGCCTACTCACAAGTAAAGTTGCAATGTAAATTACTTTCATTTTCTATGCATATTTTTGCTTTTCAGTTTTTTTGCCCATAACTTTTGATAGGAAGGAGCAATTTCAAAACGGATTGTTGCATTAGATTCAGCTCTTCAAGATGAATCCAACAACATACGACATGATGGGGTTGTGTGATTTTTGGGGTCTCCAGGACCAAGATGGTGGTCCCTCAGCCTTAATGACCCCTCCCTGGGGATCACGACCCCCACTTTGAAAACCACTGTACTAGACAATCATTTCTTTAGAGTTCTGAGAGGGCAATCCTACTTCCTGACAAATTCACATAGCCTGTATATATTTTCCTGGGAGAAAGCCTCACTGAATTTAGTAGTAGACAGTGTAAATACCTTTTGATTTTTTGAGTGTATATTAATACTATTTAATGATTAAGTTGTTTTTTTAACCCACAAACATTACCACTGCATAATGAGAAACTACTAGATTGCTTTCTTCTCCTCTTTCGGCATGTCCGTCCTCTCTTCTTCCTCATCTTTCTCAGATGACTGTGGATTCTATATGCAGCCTGTGAGTGAAAATTTTGCAAGAGAAACAATACTACAGTCAGTCTTTCAGCTGCTGCAGACCCAATAAATTTTCATATCCTCACAGGGTTTATGAGAGGGAAAAGGAGGTAATCTGTAAGGAGCCCACAGATCTCCTGGGACCTTATATTTTCTTATCTCATCTGAACTCGGAATACTAGGGACACTATGAGAGCAGCGTGACCATATGGAATGGAGGACAGAGTAAGCTTTGCATAGAAGAGGAAATCTAGGTAGGTGGTGCTTTTTAAACAGTTCTATGATGAGCTAAACCTATCTCAATTCCCTCTTCTATGCAATGCTTAATGGTAGAGGTACTCTGTCCTTCATTCTATATGGTCACCCTATCCAAGAGTTCCTACTTCATAGAATCCTAGAGTTGAAAGGGACCTAGTAGGTCATCTAGTCCAAACCCGTCTGCAGCAGGAAATTCTCCTACATCATCCCCGACAGGTGCTCGTCAAGCCTCTGCTTGAAGATCCCCAGTGAGGGAGAGTCCACCACCTCCCTTGGCAATCTGTTCCACTGCTGAACCGCCCTCACCGTCAGGAATTTTTTCCGGATATCCAACCGGAATCTCCTTTCTTGCAGTTTGTACCCATTGGTTCTAGTCCTGCTTTCAGAAGCAGCTATGAACAAATGAGCCCCTTCCTCCCTATGACAGCTCTTCAGGTATCTGAAGAGGACAATCATGTCTCCCCTCAGCCTCCTCTTTCCCAAGCTGAACATCCCAAGTTCCCCCAACCTTTCCTTGTAAGACTTTCCTTTCATCCCACTGATCATTCTTGTCACTCTCCTCTGGACTTGCTCCAGTTTGGCTGCATCTTTCTTCAAGTGAGGTGCCCAGAACTAAACACAGTCATCAAGGTGAGGTCTTAGCAATGCAGAGTGAAGAGGAACTATAACTTCTCGTGACTTGGAAGCTACAGTCCTCTTAATGCAGCCTAAAATGGCATTTGCCTTCTTTGCAGCTTGTGATCCACGGCTACTCCAAGGTCCCGCTCACATGTTGTGCTGCCAAGCCAAGTATCCCCCATTTTATACCTTATTTTTGGTTTTTATTGCCCAAGTGCAGAACCTTGCACTTCTCCCTGTTGAAGTTCATTCTATTTGTTACAGCCCAGTGTTCTAGTTTATCCAGATCCTCCTGGAGGTTTCTCCTGTCTTCTGTTGTGTTTGCTACTCCTCCCAGCTTGGTGTCATCTACAAATTTGATCAGGCCCAAGATACAGCCCTGGGGTACCCCACTTGAAACCGACCTTCAGGTCGATGCAGAACCATTTACTAAAACTCTTTGAGTGCTAGTCCACCTAACGATTGCCTCGTCTAGCCCATATTTTTCCAATTTACCAATTAAGATGTCATGTGGGACCTTATCAAATGCTTTGCTGAAGTCAAGATAAATGACATCCACAGCATTGCCACTGTCCAGTAAGCTTGTAACCTGATCAAAAAAGGAGATCAGATTTGTCTGGCAAGATTTATTCTTGGTAAATCCATGCTGAGTTCTTTTGATCACCGAGTACTTGTCTAGATCTGCACAAATTGTGAGTTTTATGATTTGTTCTAATATCTTGCCTGGGATTGAAGTCAAACTGACTGGTCTATAATTTCCCAGGTTTCTTTTTTTCCCCTTCTTGAAGATTGGGACTACATTAGTCCTCTTCCAGTCCAGTGGCACTTCTCCACTCCTCAGAGATGCATGTTCTCAATCCTATGCATGTTATGTGTGTGCAGATGTTATACATTTATCTTAAGAAAGCCTGCAATCTTAACCGCACTTTCTTGAGAGTAAGTACTGTTGAACTCAATAGGACTTACATTCACATAGACATGCTTAGGATAGAATTGTAAGGCTGCAATCCTAAAGACATTTTCCTGGGAGTAAGACCCACTGAACACAATAGAGCTTACTTTTGAGTAGACATGGTTAGGATTGTACCCTCAGTCTCACAGGAGTGAATAATAAATCATTCTGAGGAAGGATGCCTGATGCAGAGATTGTGGCTGCAATGCTGGGAGTAAGCTTTCCTGGGAATAAGCCACAGTTACTATAATAATAACTGACAGTAGCTTGAGTAGAGATACTCAATAGCAGCTGGAGTAGCTAATAGTAGCTTCAGTAGAGATGCCTAGGATTAGGCTATGAGGTTCCTATGAGCCCCATTGACTACAATCGTCTGAGACTCCAATCCTATCCACACATTCCTAGAGTAAGCCTTACAGACTATTAGGGCGCAATCCAGAGTAACTATGTGGAGTCCTTGCTCCGGTGTAAGAACAATTTGCTCTGGATTGCAATATGAATTTCCCATAGGTTTTCACTAGGTAGTGCAGTAACTAAGGGTACACGTAATGTCTCTTAAGTGCTCCCGTAGTTACTCTGGATTGTAGGGTTAATAGGACTTCTGAGTAACAGGCACAGGATTGGGCTTTGAGGCTCCAATCCTATCCACACTTTCCTAGGAGTAAGCCCCATTGACTACAATGGGACTCACATCTGAGTAGGTACACATAAGAGTGGGCTCTGAAGCGCCAAACCTACTCACACTTTTCCAGGAGTAAGCACCATTGACTATAATGGGACTTACACCTGAGTAGGCATACATATGTGTGGGCTGTGAGGCTCCAATCCTATCCACACTTTCCAGGGAGGAAGCCCCATAGCCTACAATGGGGCTTACTTCTGAGTAGACACGCCTAGGGTTGGGCTGTGTGCGCCCTCAGCTGCTCCCTGCCCAAGCTGCGCTCTTTGCCTTACCCCAGCCCCGCGTGGCTCCTCCTCAGGCTGAGGGGAAGAGGAAGAGGCGGCTCCTGCTGGGGGGGGAGCCATCCTCCTCTCTCCTCCTCCTCCTCCTCCTCCTGCTGCTGTGACTGCCTTCCCATTGGGTGGGAAAGACAAACCTCCCTTGCTTCTTCCCTGAGCACCCAAAGGACTTCCCTGCAGGGCTGGAAGGAAGCCTCAGTGACATGTAAGGGCTCCCTCTCCAGCCTGCAGGACCCTGATATCTATTGGGGGTTGGAAGCCCTGGAGGACAAGGAAGGGCTACTCAGAAGGAAGTCCCATTGTGTCCAGTGGGGCTTACTCCCAGGAAAGAGTGTAGAGGACTGTCGCCTTAGAATGCCTCCTTCACATTTCTCCTGCCTCCCAACTCTCAGGGAGAACCATATCTCATTACCACAAAAAGAGGACAAGGCCCCCCCACAAAATATAGGACATCCAAGAAAAATGTAGGACATAAGAAAATTAAAGCTAAAAACACTCATCTACATTGCTGCCATGTACTTATTTTAAACACTATGTATTGCTTGCATGCATAAATTGTGTGTGTATGTATACATTACTGTGTATACACAGTGTATATATTACTGTGTTTGTATATATAGTGGTACCTCTCATAACAAGCGCCTCACTTAACAAGCGTTTCACATAACACGTATAAATTTCCAAGAAATTTTGCTTCACATAACAAGTTCCACTTCAGTTAATAAGCCTGTGTGCTATGCAGCCCTGACTTTGTCCTCTTTGCGGTTATGACATCTGGTCCCCATCTGGTCAGGCTAGGGACCAGGCAGGTTTTCAGAGGCTACCCTACAGCTCCTTCCAGGATACTGTGTCTGAGTTTCACCGCCCCTTCCCAGTGCAAGGAGGTGAAGATGTCTCTCTTCCAGCACTGCACCTCAATGCAAAGTTGTGCCTTCACTGGACCAGGGCCTCATTGCCACTGGTGGGGCAATAATGATGTCCTCATCTCACTTACTGCTGCCTCAGGGCACTTTGCAACTCCTGGGCATGACTACAGAGAGTCAAGTGTCAACTGATCCTGTCAGGGCAGGAAATGGGGCCACGGCTTCTCTAGTAGGTTTGGCGTCACCACATCGCCCCAATTTCAATTGCCCAGATGAAAGGTCAGTACCACCAATATCTTAAATGTAGGGCAACGGTTGCCAAAATGTGAGAAAAACCAACCAGGGGAAGCCTCAGAATTAAAACCATTGAATAATATGTCATCTAATTCTACTCAGGACTACACAGTGTTCTGTTAAAACAATTGTTCTCGCAATAACCAGTGACTGATATTATTTCAACTTTTTTATAGTATTGTTGCTTTGGACGCCACTTGATAGGAACAATGCCAGACACTCCAGTAGCTGTGGTGACCGGAGCCAACAAAGGCATTGGATTTGCCATTGTGCGGGCTCTGTGCAAACAGTTCCCTGGGGATGTATACCTGACATCCCGGGACATCGAACGTGGCAAGGAGGCAGTGGCAAAGCTGCAGAAGGAAGGACTGAAGCCTCTTTTCCACCAGTTGGACATCACTGATCTGCAGAGCATCCGCACCCTCCGGGATTTCCTGAAGGAGAAGTATGGAGGACTGGATGTGCTGGTCAACAATGCAGGGATTGCTTTCAAAGGTAAAATGCTGAATGAAGAAACTCTTTAGAAAAACATTACATACTGCATGTTGAGTGATATTCGTTTTTATGGCTCAGTTACAAGGACTATGAATACAGACTGTATTCACTGTATTATAATACAGTAAGGAGGTAAATTTCCAAAGCAATGAAATGCTTTCAGTTTCTCTTTCTTAAAATCCTCCAATATCTTGATGTGTCAGGTTTAGGCAAATTAGAAAATGAGGTCAAATTCAATTTTCTAAAATTCATGTAAAATCTCACTAACCATTTTATTAACAGGGTTGATTGGAAACTATATTTTCAAATTATTGGCATGATTGTCAGTTATTATCAGAAATTATTAGTGGCATTATTCCAGTTACTCTCCAGTTCACTTTATAATATTTGAGCCACCATATTTTCCTATTATATTGTCTTTCTTTTCTTATAAATAGTGTACATCATAAGTTGCTATAATATCCATATTGTCTTTCAGAACTGAAGAAACAAGGATGGGTTTTAAAAAGAAATTTGGATTTTGTAGATTCACTCCTGATTTTTTTCTGTTTTCTCTCTCCATCTGAAAAAAGTGAAAGATACTACTCCATTTGCCATACAAGCAGAAGTCACACTAAGAACAAACTTCTTTGCAACCAGGGATGTTTGTACAGAGTTGCTACCGTTGTTGCAGCCTAATGGTAAGAATACAACTGGAAACCATAATTCCGCCCCCAAATGATGCTTTTCACAAATATGCAGACCTTTTCATCTGACATGTTGGCTATTATTTATTTATTAGATTGTCCCTTGTTATCCACTCTGTTTCCATTCAAAATGGCCAACCATTGCCCTTTGGATGAACTTGAGATTGTTTTGCTCCTCTATTCCATATCAATAGTCCCAAACCTTTCACACTGTGAGACTTAACTTCTTCCTTACTAATTTCAGTGATTTGTACATGTGGCACACTGCTGTAGAGAGTTTACAAAGGTACAAATGCTGTATGAGGAGGTAAAATTCATGAGCATCATTCTCCTAAGGGAAAACGTGCTCCAAACATGACAGGAAATAGAGACATGTCACTGAAAGTACAGTGGTGCCTCACATTATTATTATTTATTTATTTATTTTTAAAATGTATATCCTGCCTCTCTCGGGCCAGTGGTTTGACTCAAGGTGGCTAACATAAAACATAATTAAAAACATAAATAGTACAATTAATAAAAAAATTCAGGCTAAAAACATATATGTTAAAAACAATAAAATAACAGCCCCCCCAACCTCTGCCCCATTAAAAAGCTTTTTTGCAATAAAAGGTTTTAAGGCTCCGCCTGAAGCTCTGTATTGAGGGAGCTTTCCTCAGTTCTAAGGATCATAATAAGTTTAATTCATTCCAGAAGCATGCTTGTTATGTGAAACGCTCTTTATGTGAAATGGATTTTCCCATAGGAAGTAATGCAAACTCAGATAATTGGTTCCACAACCCCAAAAATATTCATATAAAAATATTAACTGCATGTAAAAATGATGACAAAACAATGGAATTGGATTCAAAACATGCATTCCATGTGCATGATCCTATGAAGTCTACTTAGGCTGCAATCCTAAAGACCATTTCTTGGGAGTAAACCCTATATAATATAATGGGGCTTACTTCTGGGTAGACATGGTTAGGAGACTGCAATCAAAGACACGTTTGAAGTGTCTCCCCACTTGCTCCTTCTCTTAATCCTGAGCCTCTCTCTCCCTTGCTCCCTTCTGGGTAGCCCTGAGCTGCCTCCCTCTTCCTCACTGATGTTCTCTCCCTCTGTCCAGCGGACGCCTGGCCAAAGGAGGAACAACACGGAAGTGTTGCTTTCGCTATAGGCTGGTGTGCTATGGGCTGCTGGCCAGCGTGTCTGCCCCAACTGCCAACGAGTGTGCTTGTTAAATGAAGCAACACTTCTTATGTTAGGCAGAATCCTAGAGAAATTTTTGCTTATGTTAGGCACTTGTTAAGTGAGGTACCACTTGTTAAGTGAGGCACTTGTTAAGTGAGGTACCACTTGTTAAGTGAGGCACTTGTTAAGTGAGGTACCACTGTATAAGTAACAACATGAATAGCTTTTATTTCTGTAACATTTTTCTTTTTAATAGGCAGAGTAGTGAATGTATCTAGCATGTCTGGTGCCTCAGCATTGTCCAATTGCAATCAAGACCTACAGAAGAAGTTTCGCAGTGATACCATCACTGAAGAAGAGCTGGTGAAACTCATGGAAAAATTTGTGGAAGACACCAAGAAAGGAGTACATAAGAGGGAGGGGTGGCCCAGTACTGCTTATGGAGTATCTAAAATTGGAGTCACCGTTTTGTCCAGAATTCATGCAAGGCGTCTGAATGAAACCAGGAAGGGGGATGGAATTCTCCTGAATGCCTGTTGCCCTGGGTGGGTCAGGACCGACATGACAGGTCCTGAGGCCACCAAATCTCCAGATGAGGGAGCCGTGACTCCAGTTTATTTAGCCCTTTTACCTCCTGGTGCTAAGGGGCCTCATGGTCAATATGTTAGTGAAAAAAGAGTACAGAAATGGTAAATGTACAATAATACTTTGATGTATCCACTACAGATTCCAGATGCTTTGCTTAGTATAGCAATCTAGGAAATAATGGTTTAGTCCAATGATAGAAAACTAACGATAGAAACAGTCAAGCTGCAGATGTAGTTTATGGGAAATTACTAAAAATTTATCTACACTTTGCATGTTAATGGGGTTTTCTCTTCCTATAAAAATACAATAAAAACATAAATTGTATGAAACACTCATTAAGAAAAATAAACCTGTAATAAGAAGGTGTTAAATAAGATACAAGGATTTAATTTTATATTGGGTGTTCTCTGTTCTTTGGATGTGAGTAAAGTGTTTGTGATGACTTTTAGAGTCTTATTCTTTCAACCTTACATTCACTATCCAAATGCAGAAATGGGCTCCTGTTGTAAGTTTAAATATGGTTTTGTACAGGAGGGAGAAGACCATATGTAGCAATGAAATACAAGTACAGATTTTGCAAATGTTTACTCGTTAAGAGACTTGTTTAGCAGCCTCTTGAGGGTTGCGAGTACAGCATCTTGTGAGCAGCCTTTACCTATGCTTACTGTTTCTAGTTATGCTAACATTATTTGCTTAATTTGAATGTGTAAAACTGTTGGCTCTTGTGTATACATGAAATAGTTTTCTATATCAAATTAAAGCTGTTTAAAATTTTTGAGCATATCTGAACGCAAGTGATTGCTTTTATTTAGCAATAATTTAACAATTTTTCTTTTATTATTTTTGAGGCAAGATCTCCTATGTCTACTTCTAAACATACATGCATGAAACTCCAAGAGATGTGCTTTGTGTACTGGCATGGGAGGCTTGCATTTGTCAAGAAAAATAAAAAGGTGCTTGTTCATCCCTGTTACAAGGCCAAAGAGCCAGCGTAGTCTGAAGCCATCTCTATGGTCATGAGCCAGCAGGACTAAATACCAAACTTTCCCACCAAAATGGTATCTACTTATATACTAACTTGGCATTTTCAGGCTTTCAAACTGCTAGGTTGGCAGGAGCTGGGCAAGTAATTGGACCTCAATCTTGTGCAGTTCTTGGGTCTCAAACCACTGCCCTACTGACCATCAGGTTGACAAGCGCAGTGTCTGTCTTTAACCACTGAGATACCATCTCTTCTATTTTTTAAAATTATATTTCACCTTTAAAAAAATCAAGACAGCTACAGCAATTTTAAATGCATTCATAAAACCAAAATAAAAATATAGCATTTATTATTAACTAGCAAAAAGCGTACCCATGCTGCAGGAGTAACATTTTCCCATACAACATCCCCCCACGGCGCATCAACACCCAAGCGCATCAACACCCCATTCGCATTAACACCCCTTGGGCAACTTCCCCCCATGCACATCTTCCCCCTTGCGCAACATTCCCCCTTGCACAACATTCCCCCTTGCGCAACATTCCCCCATGCGCAACATTCCCCCATGGGCAACTTCCTCCCATGCGCAACTTCCCCCATACGCAACTTCCCCCGATGCACATCAAACCCCGTGCGCATCATCCCCCCATGTGCATCATTCCCCCATGTGCAACTTTCCCCATGTGCAACTTCCCCCATGCGCAACTTCCCCCCATGCGCAACTTTTCCCACATGCAACTTCCCCCATGCGCAACTTCTCCAATGCACAACTTCCCCATACGCAATTTTCCTCCATGTGCATCATGCCCCATGCGCAACTTCCCACCATGCGCAACTTCCCACCATGCGCAACTTTCCCCCATGCGCAACTTCCCCCCATGCGCAACTTCCCCCATATGCAACTTCCCCCATGCGCAACTTCTCCAATGCACAACTTCCCCATACACAACTTTCCTCCATGTGCATCATGCCCCATGCGCAACTTTCCTACATGCGCAACTTTCCCCCATGCGCAACTTTCCCCCATGCGCAACTTCCCCCATGCACAACTTCCCCCATACACAACTTCCCCCACACACAACTTCCCCTCATACTCAACTTTCCCCATGCGCATCTTCCCCCAAGCACAACTTCCCCCATGCGCATTTTCCCCCATGTGCAGCATCCTCTCCAGTGCAATCTCTTCCTCCGAAGAACATCCCCCCAGTGCACAAGGTACAGAGCACCAAATTGACTGGATGTTGGTCAGACTCCCATGTTAAGTATAGGACAAAAACACGTTGACCCCTTTTCAGCCCCTGAAGGGTTAAATTTCTCCAGATGGTTCTTGGTGGGTGTTCAGGTGACAGAAGGATCCCTCCCAGAATTCCATGCTTCTAGGCCCAGCAGTTGGGGCGGAATGTTGATGAGTCATCAATTCTCCAATGCAAAGTATAGGGAGGAAAACGCGTTGCGCCGCTTTTCACCCCCTTCTGGTTGGAATTTCCAAAAACTGATTCTTAGTGCACCCCTCCGTCATGGAAGGAACACTCACCCCAAATTTCACACTTCTAGGCCCAGTGGTTTTGGCAGGGCGGTGATGAGTGTGTGAGTCAGTCAGTCAGCTCCTGCTGGAAGTTTGAAAGGCATTCCCTGATAGAAGATGTGATGACCATTCCGTGAAGGATTCCATGTAGAAGAGTAAGGCTGCAATCCTAAAGACACTTTCCTGGGAGTAAGTCCCATTGGACACAATGGGGCTTACATCTGAGTAGACATGGTTAGGATTGTGCTCTCAGGCTGCAATCCAAAAGACATTTTCCTGGGAGTAAGATCCATTGAACACAGTGGTGCTTACTTTTGAGTAGACATGGTTAGGATTGTGCTCCTAAGTGTTCTATATGCTACTTGTACAACAATTATGTACCTCACAGGTTTGTTGTGAAGACGGATAAGAAACTATTTAAGTGCACATTCCAGCCTGCTTCCTCACCACCAAGGCAATCCTTCTTTCTCAGATTCCTGTCTTGCAACAGTCTTCCTGAGTCTCTTGCAACATTCAGCCATTTTCATCATGCCCCACTTTACTGGTAAGACATTGCAAGCCCATTTATACGTTCACAGCGGCCCCACAGCAGCCACTCCAGAAAGTGAGGTGCTGTCGACTCCACCATGCCTGCTTTGCAGAACAGTCATTGCTGATGAGGATGGAGGGTATGAGAAGCTCTTCCTATTTTTCTGCTTAATGATACACTAACTGGCTGCTGTTCTCTATTCCTCTTCTCAGTCCCATTGATGCATACTATACACATAACGTTAGATAGAGAATCTGACATTACTATGGCTGCAATCCTAACCAACTAATCCCAAAAAGGGATTTCATTGTATGTTGAACCAATCACAAAGTGGGAGTCCAGTCATAATCATACAATCATATCAGATTACCTCACTCGTATATCATACTTTGTAACATATTAACATAGGCCACAATCCAGAGTAACTACAGGAGCACGTAAGAGTCATTATGTGCACCTTTAGTTACTGCACCACCTAGTGAAAACCTATGGGCAATTCATTTTGGAATCCAGAGTAACTTGTTCCTACTCCGGAGCAAGGACTATGTTCCCCATAGAAACATACAGTACTGTCTTGCAGTAAATAATATCAAACAAGCTAAGAACATGCCAGAAAATCTTTTCCCTCAGCATCGCCAGTTTTCTTTGCCCAGTTAGCAACAGCAAGCAGAGTCCTTCACACACTGTACTATACTATTGTTATCTAGTTTCTTTATTATGAATGTGCTCTCAAGTCCTTCTGGAAAATATTTCAAGGTAATCCAAACAATGACCTCCTGTACAGTTTGCTCTATGATACAATCAATCATAGTTGCAGAAGCCTGAACTGCAGTTATCTCTGTTCATAGCAATATATAACTCCTATGTGAATAGGCCTCTGCTGGCAATTGCCACACTCACCATGATTCAGCATTTCTGCTCTTTGCATGCTTGCAAACTGCTGGGCAAAGTGCAACTTTTAAAGTGGTGGCTCTTTGTCCCAATGGCTCTTGCTGGTATTGTCCTTGTGTTTCCTTTTAGTCTTTTGGAGCACAATCCTCACCATCTCTACTCAGAAGTAAGTCCCATAGTATCTTAGCATTTCCTTTAAGCTCCCAAACATTTCTTTTGACTGGCAGCTCCCTTGACATATGGGGACATCAAAAGGCAAGTGCACATACAACACAATTGTCTGTGCAATCCTAAGCATGTTTAAGTACATCTAAATCCTAAGTATGTCTCATTCTGTTCTATGGGACTGACTCTCAGGAAAGTGTGTTTAAGATTGCAGCCTGAGGCTCATATCAAACTCTGGGATTCTGTGCTTCAATAAGCATATTTTGCCAACAATTTTAAACACACTTACCTGGGTGTAAATCGCACTCAATTTAATAATTTTTCTTCTTAGTGAGTCGTTGCCGCATGTCCCAAAAAACAAAGACGATCCTGATTTTGGGGGACTGTGCTCACATACTAGCAAGTGGGACAGAGGGTCCTGTCCCGATTTTGTGGAAGAGAATTATCACAAACCTATTCTTAGTATTCATGCATAGATTATACTGATTCTGGGAGTACTATCAGAACAGGCAGCCAAATACTGAGATGTCCACAGTGCTAGGACTGCCACAGTGCTGAAATGACTGCCATGGTATCCTGAGCTCTACAGGCCACTGCCAGTGGTTCTTTGGGTGAAGTGAGCTTTCATACCAGGTAAGGGATGTAGCCCTACAATGGAGCTACTCAATTATGTAGAAACCCTTGGATTGTCATAAAATCATAGAATCCTAGATTTGGAAGGGACCCAGTAGGTCATCTAGTCCAACCTCCTGCCTGTAGCAGGAAATCCTCTTAGATTTCGTAGAATCAAGAGCTTTAAAGTGGCTAAGACACTATGCCTGTTAACCAGCAGGCCAGGGTTTGAGACCCAGGATGGCCCCACAAGACAGGGTGAGCTCCTGTCCTTAGCCCAGCTCTGCGACGCCAGCTGGATCCAATCGTATCAGCTCTGCCTTTCCATTGGACTAATTCAGTGGCGTGGAGAGAGGGGATTTGCTGCTTGGGTAACAGCCTATCCTCCATAAGAATCCAACCCAGGCTTTCGTGCTTCGCATGCAGCGTATGCAGCGCCACACACGATACCATAGTCTTCCAAGATTAAGATTGACAGAGAACTGGTTCGAAACCACTTAACTGGCCTAAATGAATTCAAGTCATTTGGACCGGATGAGCTGCATCCTCGAGTTCTGAAGGAACTGGCAGATGTCCTTGCAGAGCCTCTGTCGATCATCTTTGAGAAATCCTTGAGGAGTGGAGAAGTGCCACTGGACTGGAAGAGGGCAAATGTAGTCCCAATTTTTAAGAAGGGGAAAAAAGAAGACCCGGGAAATTATAGACCAGTCAGTTTGACTTCAATCCCTGGCAAGATATTAGAGCAAATCATAAAACACACAATTTGTGCACATCTAGACAAGTATTCGGTGATCAAAACAACCCAGCATGGATTTACCAAGAATAAATCTTGCCAGACAAATCTGATCTCCTTTTTTGATCGGGTTACGAGCTTACTGGACATGGCAATGCTGTGGATATCATTTATCTTGACTTCAGCAAAGCATTTGACAAAGTCCCACATGACATTTTAATTAGGAAGTTGGAAAAATATGGGCTAGACAGGGCAATTGTTAGGTGGATCTGCAACTGGCTCGATGGCTGCACTCAAAGGGTTTTAGTAAATGGTTCTGTGTCAACCTGGAGGTCCGTTTCTAGTGGGGTACCCCAAGGCTCTGTCTTGGGACCGGTTCTCTTTAACATTTTCATCAATGACTTGGAGGAAGGGATACGGGGGAGCCTGATCAAATTTGCAGATGACACCAAACTGGGAGGAGTAGCAAACACATTAGAAGATAGGAGAAACCTCCAGGAGGAGCTGGATAAACTGGAATCCTGGGCTGTAACAAACAGAATGAATTTCAACAGGGAGAAGTGCAAGGTTCTGCACTTAGGCAATAAAAACCAAAAACATAGGTATAAAATGGGGGATACTTGGCTTGGCAGCACAACATGTGAGCGGGATCTTGGAGTCGCCGTGGATCACAAGCTGAACATGAGTCAGCAGTGCGATGTGTCTGCAAAGAAGGCAAATGCCATTTTAGGCTGCATTAAGAGGACTGTAGCTTCCAAGTCACGAGAAGTTCTAGTTCCTCTTTATTCTGCATTGGTCAGACCTCATCTTGAGTACTGTGTTCAGTTCTGGGCACCTCACTTGAAGAAAGATGCAGCCAAACTGGAGCAAGTCCAGAGGAGAGTAACAAGAATGATCAGTGGGATGGAAGGGAAGCCCAACGAGGAAAGGTTGGGGCAACTTGGGATGTTCAGCCTGGAGAAGAGGAGGCTGAGGGGAGACATGATTGCCCTCTTCAGATACCTGAAGGGCTGTCATATGGAGGAAGGGGCCAATTTGTTCATAGCTGCTTCTGAAAGCAGAACTAGAACCAATGGGTACAAACTGCAAGAAAGGAGATTCCGGCTGGAAATCCGGAAAAAATTCCTGACTGTGAGGGCGGTTCGGCAGTGGAACAGATTGCCAAGGGAGGTGGTGGACTCTCCCTCACTGGGGATCTTCAAGCAGAGGCTCGATGAGCACCTGTTGGAGATGCTCTAGGGGGAATTCCTGCTGCAGGCAGGGGGTTGGACTAGATGACCTATTAGGTCCCTTCCAACTCTATGATTCTATGATTCTAAGACTGACGGAGGCCTGCTTTTTTTTTATTGTCACACCAGGAGTCCCAACATGGAAGCTTTGGATTTGGCGGAGCTGAACTCCGCTCATCTAGCCCTACTCCCATCCAACCATGCCTCCTCCTGCACCACCTCCTCCATGCCCTCACCCTGCACCACCTCCCCTATCCTGGAACAAGTCCTCCCCACCTCCTGCCCTTCCCCCACTTACTCTTATGGGTGACCATATGTTATAACTGCAAAAGAGGACAAGGTTCCCCAAAATGTAGGACACCCAAGACAATTGTAGATGACAAAATAAAAACTACAAACATTAATATACAGGGTGATTGAAAAGTAACCCTCTATATTGTAATTTATATTTTAAAATAGAGAGTTACTTTTCAATCACCCTGTATATTGCTTTCAATAATATCATACTTATTATTAATTTTAAATCTACTGTATTCAATTTATTGCATATAATTTATGAATTACAAGAAGGCTACATGCCTACTCATAAGGGAAAGGAGGACAATTAAAAAAATTCAAGACACAAGGCTAAAATCCCCTAGAGAAAGGGGGACATATTGTCATCCTACACTCACCTCTCTGCCACCTGGCAATCTGGGTGACCACCAACCTGTGGCGTGTGAGCACCAACAGTTCGCCAGTGCTAGTGCAGCACTGGCTGGCACTGTTCTATCTCTAGCATGTGTTTTATGGCATATCTGTGACACTCTGATGAGTGTCACACATCTCTGAGCACTGGCAGAGTAACTGAGAAAGGAGTTTAGGATTGGGACCCACCCCTGCATAAACACAGTGGGATATAATCCAGAGTATGATTAGTAAAAGTTGTACTGGGTAAATTCTTGTTTTGAATTGTGTAGGACAGAAATACAAACAAAGCTTTTTGGCTAGAATGTACATTTCACAAACCACCTCTCATTTAAAAAAACAGGTGCATGAATAGAAACACATTGCCTCAGTTCAGACTATGGCTGCAATCCAGAGCAAATTCAGCCTGCTCTGACCTAACTGCACTCTCCTAACTATTCTGTATCCAGAGCAGAAAGTTATGCTGAATCCAGAGAGTCAGGAAGCCTGGGCTGCCCTAACTGCTCCAGAGCATGCTAAATAATTGACACAAGGGGAAGACTTGCTCCTGAGGAGACACCCCTCAGATCACACTGAACAAGGAACAGCTGTGGTGCCTACAGTGGTGATATGACTGCACATCTCCTAGTGCGGAAGTCTGTGCGTCATCCCTGGGATGCGCGCCCCCCCCCCCACCTGGACTGCACAGTCACCAAAGTTGTCACCTGCGCAGTTGTTTCTGAAGCCAACTGGCTTCAGAAAGAGTACTGCGCAGGCACCATCTCTGACACCTGCGCAGTACTTTTCTGAAGCCTTTTGGCTTCGGGGGAGACTGTGCAGGCGTCAGAGTTGGTGCCTGTGCAGTACTCTTTCTGAAGCCATTCGGCTGCCGCTCCGCCTCCTGAGTGAGGCCGAATGGCTGTGCAGAGGCGCGGACTTTCTCTGCTCTAAGGAAGTCTCCTCTGAAGCTGTTCGGCATGCTCAGTGTGTTTCTGCGCAGTGCACCTCAAATGGTCGTTCAGGCCAGCTCCTCAGACAAGTGTCAGCTTCTGGCTGATTCTCCGCCTTGGAGCAGGCCTGAATGGGTGTGCTGACGC
Organism: Cryptoblepharus egeriae; assembly: GCA_030015325.1. Lineage (NCBI taxonomy): Eukaryota > Metazoa > Chordata > Lepidosauria > Squamata > Scincidae > Cryptoblepharus > Cryptoblepharus egeriae. The sequence goes on along the minus strand of JAREYC010000005.1, from coordinate 50,213,057 downwards.
CCGGGGCCTGCCAAAGGACAGTCAAACTCCTCCGGCACATCACCCCATACGGAGCGCATCCCCAATGCAGCCCACACCAGCCGCACCAGTCTGGTGACGCCACTGGGTGCCTGCCTTATAAGGAGTCCCTGATGAGATGCCGTTACATTCTACAGTGAATACAAGGGGCTTCTTGGAGTGGCCTGCTGTATCCTGAGGTTTGTGGGCAGCCGTAGTTTGTTCCATATCCTGAGGTTGAGAGGAAGGAGTTGCACCTAGGCTGGCCAAGAACTCAGATTTTGGGTCAGCACTGCCATTCTTACTCGGGCCTTATCATGGACCCCTATGGGTCTACTCATTACTATACCTGCTCCTGAGGTGGTATAACTCTGAGGGCTGGAAGAGGGCATTTCTGCCTTGGAAACAGGCTCTGGATACAGAGTAACTGCTCTGCCCTAGGCAATGCTAAACATGCCCTCAACTTGCCTCTCCTGAGCTGCTTAGGCTGCCCCAGTTAGGGCAGAGCAGGTCCACCTCTCTTAGGGCACCCTATCTTGCCTTGCTCTGCCCTAAGCCTCCTTCAGAGTAACTGGGCTGGAGCATCTTGCAGTTGCTCCAACCTAGTGTTAGATAGGGCAACCTAAGGGCTCTTATGTGGACAGATTAGTTGCTCTGGATTGGGCTGTATGTTGCATAAGGCAAGGTGACCATGACATAACCAAAAAAAGAGGACAAGGGCCCCCCCAAACGTAGGATACCCAAGCAAAATGAAGGACATAACAAAATAAAAGCTCTCTCTCTCTCTCTCTCTCTCTCTATTTATATCTATATCTATATATCTATATCTATCTATATGTATATATATAATTTAATATGGTTAATTAAACAGTATGTTAATATACTTATTACATTTAATTTAGTACCTCTAATTTATTAATTGCAAGATGGCTACAAGCTGCCTGCTCACAAGGAAAAGAAGGACAAAGAAGATTTTCTTCCAGGACACAAGCTAAAAAAGATTACTTGTCCTGGGAAAAGGGTACATGGGCTGCAATCCTAATGACACTTTCCTGCTAGTAAAACCCATTGAACACAATGGGGCTTACTTTGGAGTAGACATAGTTAGGACTGTGCTCATATGGTCACACTGTGTATAAGGAAAGGAAAACTCAGGGGTAACAGGGCTGCTTTGACAAAAGGCGGGCAGTTCCAGAGTATCGTATTTCCTAATCTCTTGGTTTTTGTCCAACTCTAGTGTCTCCCATTTCACAATCTGCTGCTGGCTGAAAGGAACTGTAGTCTTTTATTTGCTAGAGAGGCGGTTCTCTTGGTACCCACCCACAACTACATTTGCAGAAACAAGACAGAGCAGGCGCTGGAGAGTGTGCAGGAGCTACAACAGCCACTGCAGACTGAGGGTAAGTGCTTGTTCTCTTCCTTTTGTGAATCCGCTGTTTTGTTTTAAGGTAGGCTAAGAAACTCACTGAGTTATGTCTGAGTTGTGTTATGTTCTATAACATGGTGTTATTTCACTAGATTGTAAAGGAAGACAAGAAATGTTTGGAACTGTTCATGCATGACAGCTCATAAGCAACTCTCTAGAAATCGCTTATGTAAGGGTTTCTCTCTCTCTCTCTCTCTCTCTCTCTCTCTCTCTCTCTCTCTCTCATGTGTTTTTGTAGGCACACACACTCAACACACCATTTTTTACATCTAACGGAGAAGGCTCTTGTCCACAAAATATGTATGGCTGCCTTCGGCCCTTCTGTGTTTGCACTGCAACCAACTCAGGCTGCAATCCCAGCCACCAGTTAGGCTAGCCTAAGTCCCAGCACAAGTCCCGTCCTGACCTGAGGGTGTCACAAAAGTTCCATAAGACACTTCTGTATCACTCTTGGGGAAGGGTTAGGCCAGTGCACAGACATGCACTCACCTCCCTCCATCACCATGAGAACTGGAAGACCAACAAGTTGTGCCAACCTAGGTTAGGATTGCGCCTCAATCCTATGCATGCCTACACAAGAAATAAGCACCACTGAACTTAATGGAGTTTACTCCAAGGAAAGTGTGCAGAAGATTGCAGCCTCTCATAACTAATGCACAGGAAACACTAGATGCGTCTTCTTAGTGCTTCACATATTGTATTCACTCGAATCTAACACTCACCTTTCCTAGCCAAATTCAGTCTCCAAAATCAGGGTGCTCATGAGATTCAATGATTAATTTGATGTGAGTAAATATGGTATTTATTACAGTATTTAGTGTGTGCGTTAGTTTGATGGCACATTAGATTCGAGTAAATACGGTACATTGATGTATTACACTTGAATGTAATGTTCTCTATCTTGGCAAAAACATAGCTGTGTTCTTTGGTTCTTTGTGGATGTTATCTCCCCCCCCCCTCCAGTAATTTAGCTTGCACTTTGCACTGAGAATGACCAGCACCCCCACAGATGTGATGATTCAATCTAATAATAAAGACATTGAGTTTGCCTTTGCAGAGTCTCTTTACAGGCAGATCTCTGAGGATGTGGACTTGACCTGAGGGCTCTGGGGAATTTTCCAGCTGCTGGACCTGCTCTCTGCAGCAACTGCTTGTCCGGTTTTGTGGGGTTCCTTTCATCTTTTACAGCCTGAGCATGAGGACAGACTCCTCTGGAGTATGAGGACATCCGAATGCCTGTTTGACCCTTACAAAGCCTGGCTGACTGGACAGGGAGGGTGGTTAATTCTTTACTGACATACTAGGACTGTGAGGATCTGGCCATGGTGGTCCATGCCCTAGTGACATCAAGACTAGACTATTGTAATATGCTCTATGTGGGGCAGCCCTTGAAAAGTGTCCGGAAACTGCAGTTACTGGTAATACAGAATGTGATTGCTGGAGGTAGGCTGTTTGACACTGTTGGACCACTTCTTCAGCAACTACACTGGCTACCCATTTGTTTCCAGGCCCAATTCAAGATGCCCTTGAATTTATAAATTTATAAACTTTATAAATCCCGATACAGCTGCCAGACTATCTAAGAAACCTTCTGTTCCATATAATCTGGCTTGTTCTCTCACGTCATCAGATACTGCCACCTAGGGAGGTAAGTGGGGCGGCAAGAAGTAGGGCCTTTTAAGTAGTGGCACCAACCATATGAAATTCCTTCCCTCTTGATTAAAAAACTGCTCCCTCCCTTGAAGCTATTTGAGGCTTAAAAACATTTCTTTTCAGAAAGGCCTTCTGAACATCCAGCCTTTTTAAATGTTGTCAAGACTCTGCTTTTAAAGATCCTACTGCCTCCTGCTACTTCTACTGTGTCCATTTCCTATAATAAATTATTTATTGTGGTTTTAACTGTTTTTTAAAATGCATAAATTTTTTGAGGTTTTTTTAGATTGATGTTTTAATATTGTTTTTAATTGATGTTGATGTTTTTAAGGATTTTTTAAGTGGATTTTCTGTTGATTATTATGAGCCAGTAGGAGTCCTCCGGGAAAAAGGCCGGTTAAAAATAAAGTGTTCTATTCTGTCACTGCATGCAACAGTGACAATACTGCAGGAGAAAGGGCTGAAGCCACCAAAAAATTGAAATTTTCAATTTTTGCTTTTACTTGTTACATAAAGACTCCGCTTGGAGTCGTTATAAAGAAGACGGGCTATAAATAAAATTATATTTCTAAGCACCTCTGAGATCTAATGAGTAAATCTTGATAAGACAGCACTGTATATATTTAAAAGTCAGGTTTGTGGGAGGTATTTTTAGGGCTGAAAAGTGACAGTGCCGGAAAATAAATTGCCAACTTTAATTTTTCTATATTAGCTCAAGCAGGGCCGGATTTAGGTTTGATGAGGCCGTAAGCTATTGAAAGTAATGGAGCCCTTTATATGTCCAGCTGTCCTTTGTCAACACCAAATTGTCACTGTTTTTTGTGTTGAATATATGCTATATGGTAATTTATGGACCTACTGTAATAAGTATCTAAAGCCATTTGCGTATAACAAAAAATGTATTTTATAAAAGTAATTGTTGAACTGAAATACAATTAAGAAGTCTATTAATAGTGAAATACAATTAAGAAGTCTATTAATAGTGAAATAATTATTAAGCCATTGACAAGGCACACCTGGCTGTTGAAATCCCCTAATTTTCCTATTAATTAATGACCTTTTCCAAATTCTTGCGGCGAACCTGAGAACTATCCGTGGCACACTGGTTAAAAATCACTGCTCTAGAAACTTGCTATGACATGAAATAATAATAGTTGTAAATATATGATGCAAACTAGTAATAATTATAAATAGCTTTATTAATATGAAATTAAGTATTATAACCTCTACAAAGCAATTGTAGAAAGGTCCTTTATATAATATCATTTATATAATTCCAAAAAAGTTTACTGCATCTAAGCAACAGTTAATGCTGCTCTACCAACAAGATTCTAAGAATGACCCGCACATGGAATATACATTGCATACTTACTAATCTTCAGTATTATTTTTTGCATACCCATGTATTTGCCAGACATACTGGCAGCATTATCATATGACTGGCCTCGACACTTACTAAAATCTATTTTGTTTTCATTTGTAAGGCAGTCATGCACCATCTTAGCTATACTTTCCCGTGTGTGGTTAGGTTAGCCAACCTCATTTACATTTAGATTTAAAAAATCCACTGATATTTAGATTATACTGTACCTGTACACATTTTGACTTCCCAAATGAATGGCTACAGCACCACTAGTACCTAGATTGTACGATGATGCAATGTTGGCTGTTTGGCATTCTATATGATTTGACCCTTAATCTTTACTCCATGCAGTGCTTGAATTGAATCTTTACTCCATGCAGTGCTTGACTGCTACTTGCTCCATGTCACAGAAACATGACAGTTCACTGCAATATATGACTTGCAGGCTGCAGAATGTCTAAAGCAGTGTCTGTGCCATGCTGGTACAAATAACTAAAAATCCTTCCTTTTGCTCCCTGATGCATTGAAGCAGGGGCAAAGAAATATGAGGAAGTAAAATTTGAACTTCTAAATGGGAGCCGTGAGTGAGACTATACAGCCATGTACTAAACAACTGTTCTTGCAATAACCAATGATTGATATTATGTCATCCTTTTTTAGTATTGTTGCTTTGGACACCACTTGATAGGAACGATGCCAAGCAGTTCAGTAGCTGTGGTGACTGGATCCAACAAAGGCATTGGGTTTGCCATTGTGCGGGCTCTCTGCAAACAGTTCTCTGGGGATGTATACCTGACATCCCGAAATATTGAACGTGGCAAGGAGGCAGTGGCAAAGCTGCAAGAGGAGGGACTGAAGCCACTTTTCCACCAGCTTGACATCAATGATCTGCAGAGCATCCGCACCCTCCGGGATTTCCTAATGGAGAAGTATGGTGGACTCAATGTGCTGGTCAACAATGCAGGGATTGCTTTCAAAGGTAAAAGAAGTTCTGAGAAATGAGAATCTGCACGTTATGACCATATGTACACTACAAACATTCTGATCTCATAATCATCCCTCATGAATGGACAATGGGTATTTAGTGGTTGGAAATACCTTTGCTGTTTTTTCCCCTTGTGCGCTTTTTTTTGGGGGGGGGGGGGAGAGGCAGGCACATTCAACCAGTGGCTCAACCCTCTGTGGCTACAATGGAAATTGGGCAGGAGCACTCCCCCCAGTGGCAGTTAGTTTAACCCTCTATGCACAGACCTGCAACTTTGGAAGCACTGTATTAGACTGCATTGACAAATGCACCAGCAATTTAAACTGTGCCACTCACTGACTTCTGTTTTTGGAACTGTAACAATTTTATTTTACTGGATAAGAAAATGCCTTTACTTTCAACCAAGGAGCAAGTTGATTACAATAAATGGAATTTTTGTTCTGTTTGAAGCATGTAAGTGGGCAGGGGGTGCATGCTTGCTTTGTGAAAAAGAGTACAGAATTTATCTTGTCATTCTTAATTGTATGCTTTAAATAAGGCATAGAGAGGTCTGCAAGAATGTTACAAGGCACAATCCTAACTAATTTTCCATGCTCCAGAGTAAGGACAATGCAAACCGGGGGTAAGGGAACAAATATTGCCTTACCTTGAGAAGGCCTTGGTGACTGCTTCATACTGCAGGGAACAGTGTATGGTAAATGTGCCCTGGCAGAACTAAGCCAGTGCTGGAAAATTGGTTAGGTTGGATTGTGCCCACAATCACATAAAATAATTTCAACTAGAGAGCAATTTGCATATTAGATGTTCTTCATATTACATGTATGCCTAAATAATGCATGTCCTGAATTTTTGCATTTTTATTTTCTTTGCCTGCTAAAAAGTTGCTGATCCTACACCATTTCCTACACAAGCAGAGGTGACCATGAAAACAAACTTTACTGCAACAAGAAATATCTGCAATGAGTTATTGCCATTAATTAAACCACAAGGTAAGCTCTGTATTCTTATGCATGATAATGATGATTTACAGAAATATATCACAGTAGAAAGCACAGTTGTGGATCAGAACTGGTTGGTGTTACAAAATGAATAAAAATTTCCCAATACTTTGCCCAAAAGTTTCCCAAAAATTGCCCAATACTTCATAGAGTTACCAAATGTTAATCTTTTTTGGATAGCAATTTCTACCCAGTGTTGCATATCTGCAACAGCAACCAAATGTGTACACTTTTGGGCTGAGCAGAAATTGAGGTATACAGAATTGATGATTTTTGGTACCTCATTGATATTTCCCAACTTTGGGCGCAATCCAGAGTAGCTATGGGGAGTCCTTGCTCCGGTGTAAAAACAATTTACTCTTGATTGCAATACAAATTTCCTTTAGGTTTTCACGAGGTGGTGCCATAACTACGTCAACGTAAATGTCTCTTATGTGCTCTCATAGTTACTCTGGATTATAGGACTAGTCATCTGTTCAGTGATAGGTGGTATTTTCATTTCTCTCAAATACAGTACTTGGCATAGAGAATTCTTGTTGCTGTTACCATATCTCTATTGCTTTCACAGACATACCTGCATATCTGTGCCTTCAGATATCAGCATGTTCCACTGAACATGCAACCAGCTGTTGCATACCAATCCCAGCAGGGTCAGACCAAAGCTGAACCCAGACAGTGTAGACAAACAATCCTCAAAATGATCTCTTCTGCCACATGTTCTTTATATAATAGCACAGAATTCACTGAAATTAAATGTCTCACAGAAGCATCCCAGTTCACATATGTCAGCATCCTGCGAGGGCATAACTGCAACAAGAGTGGCTTAGAAGAGTCCAAAATTAAAAGAGAAATAACACAAACTTAGCAGGCCTCTGTCAGTCTTGAAAGACTATGGTATCGTGCTCAGTGCTGCATACGCTGCATGCGGAGCACGAAAGCCTGGGTTAGATTGTTACGGAGGATAGGCTGTTACCCAAGCAGCAAATCCCCCCTCTCCGCGCCACTAAATTAGTCCAATGGAAATGCAGAGCCAATACGATTGGATCCAGCTGGCGTTGCAGAGCTGGGCTAAGGACAGGAGCTCACACTGTCTTGTGGGGCCGACCCGGAAATCACAAACTAATCACAAAAATTAACCACAAAAAGTGATCCACCACATTTTCTATTAAGGTACAATTGATTAGGCCATTTCTTCTTCTTCTTCTTCTTCTTCTTCTTCTTCTTCTTCCTTCTTCTTCTTCTTCTTCTTCTCCTCCTCCTCCTCCTCCTGCTGCTGCTGCTGTTACTGTTGCTGCTGCTGCTGCTGTATTTTACAGATCACTGAATATTTGTTTTCTTATTCTAGGTAGAGTGGTGAATGTGTCAAGTGTCATGAGTGTCCGAGCACTTGCTGGATGCAGCAAAGACCTGCAGCAGAAGTTTCGCAGTGAGACCATTACTGAGGAAGAGCTGGTGAAACTCATGGAAAAATTTGTGGAAGACACAAAAAAAGGAGTGCATGAGAAGGAGGGGTGGCCCAATACTGCTTATGGTGTGTCTAAAATTGGGGTTACAGTTTTGTCCAGAATTCAAGCAAGGCGACTGAATGAAACCAGGAAGGGGGATGGTATTCTCCTGAATGCCTGTTGCCCTGGGTGGGTCAGGACTGACATGGCAGGTCCTAAAGCCACCAAATCTCCAGATGAGGGCGCTGAAACTCCAGTTTATTTAGCCCTTTTACCCCCTGGTGCTGATGGGCCTCATGGCCAGTTTGTGAGTGAAAAAACTGTTCAGGCTTGGTGAGCTTTTACGTCTGTGTTTCTGGATTTGCGTGTCAGGCTGCAATCCTAATCCCCAGTTAGGTTGGCATAAGTCCCACTTTAAGTCTTATTCTGGCCTGGGGGTGTTGTAGATGTGCTGTAAGGCACTTCTGCACCTTTCCTGAGGGGGTTAGGCCTGTGCATATGCACGTCCTTCCCCCACCACCACAGGAACAGGGAGAGGCTTAGTTGTGCCAGCCTAAATTGGTTAGGATTACACCCTCATTGGGTCTGGGTAGGTAGGTTCAGTATAGTGAAGTTAATCGTGAAATTAAGAACATTCATGGGCTGTTTCTCATGTGCTCATAACAATTGATATAAAACTATACCTACTGTAATACACAAATTATAATTAGGCTATAATTTCATTTGCAAAACACTGTGCTTCTTTGCATTTCACAAGTGACAAAAGGAAGTGTATGGGCGCAATCCTGAGTAACTACGGGGAGTCCTTGCTCCGGTATAAGAACAATTTGCTCTGGATTGCAATATAAATTTCCCATAGGTTTTCACTGGGTGGTGCAGTAACTACGGGTGCACGTAAAGTCTCTTACGTGCTCCCGTAGTTACTCTGGATTGTAGGGTATGTCTGTTCCAAATCTATACTCTGCTTCCAGTTACTTCCTCTTCTGTTTCTCCTCACATTTTTAATACTCCAATGTCCGGATCTCAGCCATTAAATGAATCTTTTTAGCCAGGATTTGAAACAGACTAAAACTCCTGAAAGTGTGAAGTTGCTTATAAAAGGGAAGGTGCTATCATGCTAACATCATGCTATCCTTTTGATAACACTGTACCATCATTTGGTCAGGCTAGAGAGGAGGACAGCCACAAGATCAAGAGCAATGGTGGGCTCCAGCAGGTTTGCACCTATTCTATAGAACTGGTTGTTAATGAGAGACAGGACATATAACGTTTAAAAATAGCCATTTAAAAGTGGCTGCCAGATGGGCAGAGAACCAGTTCTTAATTTCCTTGAATCCCGTCACTGATCACGAGGACTTCTTAGGGTACTGATTATAGTCTTTAATTCTCTCTGTCTCTCTTGAATTTTATTTTGCTCTGGGGGAGTAGTCTTTCACCATGAAAATTATCAATGTCTTTTAATGCTAAAATTAATGTTTTAATATTAAACACAATGCTTTTCATGTCTTTTAAAACTTGTTAAAATTAATATTATAGTGCCTTGTTGTTTTTACTTGTATTACTTTGTACTTGATTATAAAAACTCTGTGAGACATCTTGGACATTTGCTTTGGCATGGGGAAGGTGGAATCTAAACCCCTTAAATAAAATAAATCTATATATACAAAATTGAAAGGTCACTGACTAGTGATTCACTCACTCACTCACCGAGTTGGTTTCCAGTGGTGCTCTTTGCCCGTGGTGCCTGCTGCCCAGTGTGGCCAACTGATGACTGGTGCTGAATGCCTGGTGCCCACTGGTGCCTGGTGGTGCCCGCTGCCCACTGTGCAGTGCTGCCAAGTATTGTCCAGTGGTGCCTGTTGGGATGCCCGGTGCCTGCTGCCCACTCATATCCAATGGTGCCTGATGCTCGGTAGGGTGCCTGATGCTTGGTAGGGATCACCTATGCCCACTGCTAGATGGTGCCCACTTTCTGGTGGCGTCCTTTGATTTCCATTTCCCACTGGCCATTGCATGGTGATGCCCAGTGGTACCTGCTGCCCGATGGTGCCCGGTGCCCTCTCCTCCCCACCACTACCCTCTGGTACCTTGTCATTGCCTGTTGGTACCTGCTGCTGCTGCAAAGTGGAAAATGGGTAAATGAATTATAGATTTGATATATAGATGAATGATTTTGTTGAAAATGTATTTTAGAAATAGTTCCTAAAAATTTTTATACATAACCAATGAACTATTTAAGATATTCTTCTATCTATATACCGCTTTATACCATAAAACTGAAAAGTCACTGACTGACTGACTGACTGACTGACTCATCACCGCCCTGCCAAAACCACTGGGCCTAGAGGCGTGAAATTTGGTGTGGGTGTTCCTTCCATGACCGAGGGGTGCACTAAGAACCGGTTTTTGGAAATTCCAACAGGAAGGGGGTGAAAAGGGGCGCAACGCGTTTTCCTCCCTATACTTTGCATTGAGAATTGCTGACTCATCAACATTCCGCCCCAACTGCTGGGCCTGAAGCATGGAATTCTGGGAGTTCCTTCTGTCACCTGAACACCCACCAAGAACCATCTGGAGAAATTTAACCCTTCAGGGGCTGAAAAGGGGGCAACGTGTTTCTGTCCCATACTTAACATGGGAGACTGAACAACATCCAGCCCCAAGTCTTGCACTGGCTCAGAATGGTTGTGGCGTGATATGCACGGAGTGAGGGGATGTTGCACGTATGGGGGTGTTGCGCAATGGGGGATGACACGAAGAGGGGATGGCGCTGGGGGGTATTTTACTCCTGCAAAGTGGGTACATTTCACTAGTATTTGATGTGTCATATGGTTTTGTAGAACAAATAGTATAGATTTAGGACTCTAAAGTTGCCACACAAATTTCAATATCTGCTTTCATTTTTATTTCATTTTTATTTATTTATTTTATTTGTATTTAGTTTTGTTTTAAATAAAAATTTATTTTAAATATTTTATTTGTTACATATTGTTAAATGTTTTATTTGTTAAGTTTTTTTTAAGTATTTTATTTGTTTTAGATACTGTTGACTCTAAAATTTTAAAAAGTGATTACAGTGTTTTCCCTTCCTCCAGAACTCCTCTCACTTCTCTGCAGCCTCACCGTTGGCCAGCAGGTGGCAGTAGAGATATGCCCAGCCAGGATCAAACGTTTGTGGAATGTACCATTTCACCAAAAATTGGAGGGGGTGAAATATGTGTTTGTGTCCGACTCCCAGCAAATCACTGCATTCGTAGAGCTGGGGTTGTGTTAAGGGAGATAGAACGGCCTTCCTTTACAGCTTCGTGGGGGAAATGGATCAAGGGTACGCCTTCTTTATTCCCCCGTGAGGTGGTACATTCCAAGCTCACAGCAGGCGGGGGGCAGGAGGAGTGAGGGCTCCCAGAGAGCGGTTGCCATAGTGAGAGAGCATTCCCTCCTCCTCCCTCCCCTGCAGGCCCCTCCCCTGCCCTGCCCTGCTCTGCCCTCCCCTCCCTCGCCTGCCTGCCTGCCTGCCCTGCCCTGCTTGGGACACGTCGCTTCCATCAGGGGGACAGAGAGAGAGAGAGAGAGAGAGAGAGAGACTGCTGCTCCACAGCCTCCACTGCAGGACAGGCTCAGCTGGTGAGTAGGGAAGAGGCAGGCAGGGCAGCACCAGGTGCTCTGGGGCAGGCAGGCAGGCAGGCAGGCAGGGTGGACACCAGCTCTCCTTCTACAGGACATGTCCTCCTTTTCTAGCCCTGTGTCCTCTTTTTCCTGCACATGTCCTCCTTTTCTAGCCCTGTGTCCTCTTTTTCCTGCACATGTCCTCCTTTTCTAGCCCTGTGTCCTTTTTCCTGCACATGTCCTCTTTTCCAGCCTTGTGTCCTCTTTTTCCTGGTCATGTCCTCCTTTTTCAGCCTTGCTTTCTCCTGCACAAGTCCTCTTTTCCAGCCTTGTGTCCTCTTTTTCCTGGTCATGTCCTCCTTTTTCAGCCTTGCTTTCTCCTGCACATGTCCTCTTTTCCAGCCTTGTATCCTCTTTTTCCTGCTCATGTCCTCCTTTTTTCAGCCTAGTGTCTTCTTTCTCCTGTACATGTCCTCTTTCTGTCAGCCTTGTGTCCTTTTCTTCCTGGATATGTCCTCTTTTTGATATCTTTGTCCTAGAAAAGAACTTAATTGTTTCTTGTCCATGTGAACAAGGAGAATGTAGCCTTCTTGTAATTCATGAATCATATGTAATACAGTAGTTTTAAATTTAATAATATATAGTGTTTAAATTAAACACCTTAAAGCAACATACGTAAGTGTTTTTACCTTTTATGTTGTCATGTCCTACATTTTTCTTGAGTATCCTACATTGGGAGGCCTTGTTCTCTTTTGTGGTTATGACATGAAAAGCACAATCCTAACCATGTCTACTCAAAAGTAAGCCCCATTGTATTCAATGGTTCTTACTCCCAGGAACTGTCTTTAGGATTGCAGCCATAGTCACCCTGTGTGGAGGAGACATAAGGTGCATATTTCTTCCTCCCTCCAACCCTTTGTCTGTTTGTGCATGAGGAGGAGGAGGAAGAGTGTCAGCTGTCAGTTCAGTTTAAGGGGGAATATTCCTCTCACCTCTTCTTCAGGCACATTTTCAGCAGGTAGTGGGCAGGGGTCCCATTATGAACCCTCAGCCCCATTGTGAAGGATTGATCTAATTTTGATGTTATCCCTGGTCACATCAAGGGGTCAGCATCAGGGGATGACATCTTTTCCTATGCTGCCTCCTTATCTCTGCACCTGAGGAGCAAAAGGGAATAGTTCCTCAATTGCAGGTGGCAGCAATGCATGCATGCGCAGGTCACTTCATGAAAGCATGCACAAGTAACATCATGCATGCATGCCTTTGTGTTTACAGGTTGCACCTTGCACCATCTGTTCCCATGCCTGGGTGTCCTTCTACCTGTAATATTGCTGCTGATGGAGAATAGAACAGCTGTTGGGTTGTGTTTGCCATAGAGGAGCAGCAGCCTGTCATGAGAAAGGAGGGGAAGGCTGATACGCGCTGATAATGCTGTGTTTTTCTCCACCTCGCTTTATTTGCACACTGTGTACACCATTCCAGTATAGAACAGCTGAACCTGGAATGAAAAGGGGGAAATGTCTATGTGAGCCAAGGAAAGCTTTGCTTTCCGTCATGGTAAACAAAGCTCTCTAGAACTGGTTTGTCTTCTGCAGAGCAGTACATCACTGCCACACACTGCAGTCCTTCCTTTTCTATAAGCAAAATGGATGAAGAAGAGAACAAATATATTACAATGATGTTTGAATGAATAGAGTTTTGTCCACAGTACCAAAGTTTCCCGTGAGAACTGACTAAAAGGTAGTGGGTCACAGAAACCAAATGTCAAGTAACTTGGCATCTTGTTTTATTTTATGATTTTTTTCCCCTCTTTATGTGGACCTGGCAACAGCCTTATGATTTTTGTTCACTTTCAAAGCTGCTGCAGTAGGACGAGATCCCCAAAGGCATACAGTGGGCTGGAAAATTTGGAATAGCTGGATTAAACCTAGGCATCGTTCCTGTGCTTTTAATCGCTTATCAGAAGGGAAGAATTCTAGCAGGTGTAAAAAAAAGTCCATCACAACAAGTCATGATGGGTATGTGCAACCTCCTTATTTTTGATGTAGGCTACTTTAGAATGCGATGCAGGGGAGGACACCAGGATGCAGGTCTTTTGTTGTCTTATCCGCTCTCTCAAGCATCTGGTGTGCCATTGTGAGATACAGGAAGGTGGACTAGGTGGGCCTTTGGCCTGTTCCAGTGGGACTTGACTTAGATTTTTTTTCTTTTGATGCAAGAAACTGCAACTGAAGAAAATTCTCCCTTCTGTTTTACAGTTGAAAACACAGGAACCCTATGCCAGAAGTGATGGCAGAGGGTGAGTTGTCAGGCTGTTGATGAGTATTTGAAACATATAGATATTAGAACTGCTAAAACCAGCATTTGTGTTGTAGGAAGAGCAACAGTGCAATCCTAAGCAGATCTGCACTAGACATTGGCCACATTCAAAAAAGGAAGAGCATCAGTCATTGATGTAAAGTGTACCTTTCTTAATCTGGTAAAGCAAGATTCAATATAGGCTCCAAGACATGTATTGTATAGGATCATCAGGGAGTGGAGAGCTGAGTTTCCAGAGAAGGAAGTCCAATCAAACCAGTTCCAAGAGTGATTCGAAAGGGGCACCTGTGCTAAGGTTCAGGCAGATACTGGAAGAAACTGAGCATGATCCAGATTCTATCCTATGAGAATGATCTGAGTACAACTGAGTTGCAAGGAAGGCTCTAAATGTAAAGATAGGGCACTGGGTGTACTTTATACCGGGCCACACAAAAGAAAACAAAGCACTTTCTGGCTAGAATAGCCAATGTATAGATGAGGCTAACAGTTTGGGAACCAGTGCCATACTCCTTAGCTAAAACTGGGTTTCCTCTCTTATTACAGCTCACAAGCAAAGAAAAGGTATGGTCTGAGAGAGGGACCTTGATTATGGTTCGATGCTTCACTGGAACAAGACTTGCTTGGGCACAAAAGATGTCCACCCATTCAATTTGTAGGATCAAATATTCAAGGGAGTAGGAAAGCATTATGAGGGTAATAAATGGAGACCAACCATGCTGTCTGCAGTTCCTTGAACTAAGGAAGGAGCTTAGTCCTTTTCTAGGCTGACCACTTCTGGACATGGCTGTTGTCAAAGGGAAGAAAAATAGAATGACTTTGCAGTGTATTGTTTGAATGATAGATCCAGCCCATTTCATGTTGTAGTATTGCCAACTTTTAAAAAAAAACTTAGAAGTTTCAAAACTGGCATGTCCTTATAGAAGCACATCGACAATCCTTTTGTGCTTGTATAACTAGTCTTATGGTTATTTTGGATTCTGGCCATGGTCCTTGAGAGCTTCCATCTGGACATCCTCTTCTCCACGTCACTTATCCGCATATTAATATCAGCCTCGGTAATCAAAATGTGCTTTGGATGTTCTCCAAGCTGAATAGTTATAATTGTACAGTACTGTACTTTGAATAAGCACATTGAAAATAATAGTTACTCCTGGTTGGTTATGGGGTGGGGCTGGGCAGACAATCCATTTTAATGCGTGGTGTTGACATCTCTGTTTTTTCCCTTTCTTTCTACTTATTTTGGATCTTACTACCACCTCAGAAGCTTCTCTGATGCTGCATCGTCCTGAAAAGGCTTCTTAATCATCCAGATGCATTGTAGCCGTTGTTCTTATTTATTGATATTTAGTGTGTTCTCCTCGGCAAGTGACATATAAGCAAAGAACTTGGATTTAACTGGAATGTAAAGCCTTCCCAAAGTGGGAAATTCAGAAACTTGGATGAAGCCCCAGTATTCAGTCCTGCAGGTAACACCTGATTAGTGCCCACAGGGTATAAATAGTGGTATCGAATACTCTTTACACAGTTTGCCTAGTTTCTGCTTTTGCTACTTAAGTGTCTTGGCATTACCCTTGCATTTTCCCTTATGTTCTTTTGAGTTTTCAACCTTTAATTAGAATCTTTTATGCTTACCTTCCAGGTCTTGGTTCAATTAAGAAAATGGCTTCCAAGTCTATCAAATTAGTCTCATTTTCTACTGGTTTTAATCAGTTTTATTTTGCTACTGGTTTTACACCACCTTTCCTCCACCCCAATCTAGCAGCTTTCTGTTGAGAAAGACTCATGAGAAGGGTGTAAAAATAGTAGCAAAATGAGTGTTTAAAAGGTTTTAGACCTGATTAGAAGGTCTTTTCCAAGGTGACCTTCTGCTGTCTGGGTTTTCTTGCTTTGAACAGTGGCAACAAGGACTATGTTCCTGACAGTACTGAGATATTTTGAAATATTAAATGTGGCAGACTTACAGGTCTTTATCACTTTTATCTTCAATAAGGAGCTGGAATAAATTTTATTGACTTGATCATCCACTGGTATTATGTGCACAGTGTATGTTTTTAAAATAGAAAACTGTGCTCACATCTCTCCCAATAGAATGTTGCTGTCTTAATCTAAGAAAGCAGAAATTTGCAGTACATTCATTAGGACTTAAAGATCAACTTGACTACTAAAGGCAAAATCCAGAGTAACTACGGGGAGTCCTTGCTCTGGTGTAAGAACAATTTACTCAGGATTTCAATATGAATTTCCCATAGGTTTTCACTAGGAGGTCCAGTAACTATGAGTGCACCCATATGTGCTGCCATAACACTATGGATTTGGGGGTATGGCTTGAAAATAGTCCTTCACTTTTGAGTATCCAAACCATAGAAGGCTACAATTAAGTTTACTTATTGAATAAGTAAATTTATCATATAATATTTAGTGAGAGATGCTGGGGAAAAACGACATATGCAACAAATTGCTGATGTTAAACAAGTGAGAGTATTTTAAATGAAACTTTACCAGGGGACTTATCCTGAGTCTCTTGAAGCAAATGACAAATATTCAGTTATTGTTAATGATGAAGGGTCCTGACTTTACTAGCATGCTTACTATATCTATCTATCTATCTATCTATCTATCTATCTATCTATCTATCTATCTATCTATCTATCTATCTACACACACACACACACACACACACACAGTGGTATATATATCACCGTAGATTTTACTAGCATGCTTACTAGATATATGTATACACACCCACAGTGGTACCTTGTAAGACAAATAACGTGTAAGAAGAATGCTTTGTAAGACAAACTGAAATTTTAAGGAATTCTGCCTTGTAAGACAAATAGTTTTACAATAAAATTTTTTTGTAAAATGAACGAATTGAGGGATCTACATCATGAGCAACAGTAGGAGGTTATGGAAGAAATTGCATCTGCAGAGGAGGAGGAGAATAAATAGGAGGAATCCCTCACATTAAATGAGATTGACATTTGGAAACATGGGGAAATTGTGTAAAATCTTGTAGAAAAGTACCATCTAAATAAGGCTATAGCAGCGTGAGCGATTAATCTATTTAATGACAATGCAATGTCACATTTGAGTGCAATGTAAAATCCTCAAAAGGAGGCAAAAGCAAGTATCATTAGATAGGTTCCTTGTTAAAGTTGCTCAAAAAGACACCAGGGACTCTTTTAGGCTGCAATCCTAAAGACACTTTCCTGGGAGTAAGACCCATTGAACACAAAGGTTTTACTTCTGAGTAGACATGGTTAAAATTGTGCTCTTATTGAAAATTAGTCATCCTTGGCAATAAACGTTTTTCTTTTCTGTTTAACTGTACAATATATTCGTGTTTTTATTAATGTTACAGTAATCATGTTCTGTATTACAGTGTTTTGAATTCAATTTTGTCATCATTTTTACATACAGTTAGTATTTTTATTTGAAAATTTTTTGGTTGTGGAACCAGTCGTCTGAGTTTCCATTATTTCCAGTGGGAAAATCTGCTTTGTAAGATGGAATTAAGTTTGTCTTACAAGGCACTACTGTACTTGATGTTGTTCCGTTGCTATTGTTGCATTCTTCCATCCCATCCCCTCTCTCTTTAGGAACGTTTGCATTTAAAATGGCAAAAGTGTGTTTGATATGTCAGATGTTCTTGAGTTTCTTATTGGAGTGTGTTTCTTTTAGCTTCCCAGTGGGCTTTGGCAATGAAAGTCTAAAAATGGACCCTGAAGAGCAAGATTTGCTTGGTGATTATAGATACCGAAATTATTCCTCAGCAATTGACAAAGCTTTGAGGAATTTTGAATCTTCAAGTGAATGGGCTGATCTTATATCTTCTCTAGGTAAACTCAACAAGGTACAGTGCTTTAGTTTCTTTAACATTCTCTTTACTAAGGCAAGATACTAAGGTATGCAGTAACAGCTATTAGAAATATTTACAGCTTAGACTTAATTGTAGACTGTTGGTGAGCAGGTTTTGGATGAGCAGGTTCTGAATAGTGTTGTAATACAACGTGCCATTAAAAACAGTTTGATGGGATACTGTATATAGATTTCTGAAAATACAGAGTGGGCCAAAAGTAGGCTTACACTTTGTAGGTATGCACTTTATATTTTTTTAAAACTTTTTTTACAATTATATGAATTTGTTACAGTCATATTTGTTCAATACTGTTTATGTACATTTCCAAAACGTAGATAAGGGATACAGAATACTGGTTTGGAATTGTTTGGAAAAATTAGATGTAACACGTGAAGCCAACAGGGAAACAACTATAAGCCTACTTTTAGCCCACTCTGTAAAAGCTTTGGCTATTTTCTGTGTAGCAGGATCTTGTGATGTCTGGAGTTTGGAAGGGACTGTATTATTATGCTCTTATTACCAGTTCTGAGCTAGAAGAAATTGCTTCTTGGAGATTGAGCAATGACTGGCTGGAAGAACATAGTTTATGAGTCATTATTGAAACTTCTTAGTAGCTAGTCTTAAAAATGACTTATTTGGGAGAGGTTGGCAAGAGAATGAATCTATAGCTTTAATTTTCATTTAATGATCCTTATTAATAGTTTCAGTTTTGCAGAATAACCAGCAATAATGGTGATCTTATACTTCCCAGAAAAAAACATTGTCAGGTGTTCTGCCTAATGTTGTGTGTTAACTTCCTAAATTTAATTGAGAATGGAGAAGTAGAGCGAGAAAGAAGAAATACAGAGCACACACTGAGGAAATACCTTTCACCAAAAAGATGAAGCTGAAACTATAATTTACATTTCAAATAATTTCAGCTTCAACTTTTCAGATAGAAGATTCAGTAATAGATTGTCCTCTTAAAAAGCAAACTTAAATAATTCCTCTTTGAAATTGTAAAACATTTCCTCTGATCCTTCATTATGCATTATTTTAAATATTACACAATTGGATATTTGCTTTCTTTGAGAACGTAGAGCACATAATGGTTGTTTAACAAATGATTCAAATATTGGTTATTTTGGTCTGGTGAATCTTTTCAAATACTTGGGGTAATATTCTGGTTCAGAGACTAACACAGGATCTTGTTTTTAACTGGATTACATTTTTTAATCCTAAAAGGCAGTAAAGAGTATTTGTAGATTTACAAATAACTTGTTAAAGCTGAAAATAAAATTTTGATCAGGCAGCCTTCTTATGGCTTATGGGAAGAACAGATTCCCACAAGCTGTAATCTGAGGATCAAATCTATCCTTCAGATACACCAATGCAGAGAAATTTATCGTCTTGTGGTTAAATTGAGAGCTACTGTTCCCCTGTTTCAATAAAGTTTATAGACATTTGATTTACTACTTAAATCAAATAAGTAGTTCTGAGAGAGAGCTTGTGAAATGTATAGCAACATAGGACTAGGAATTACATTTCAAAACTCAGCCTTCCTGTTACAGCAAATTGTCTGCTGCACATGGTTATTAACGTAATCTTCTTACACTGGGTTCAGGCCAACACTCTTGCCACATTGCATTTCAGTCTCATCTTACACTATCTTTGAACAGACCTTTGTGTGTTTCCCATATTTGACCTTCTCCTCACAAATGCAAGAATCTTCTGTTAATACATTTTGTGCCACATTTTCTGCCACATTTCGTGCCACATAGTTGCCCTCCTTACAGCATCCTAGGAAACTGGATCAAGTTTTTCATAGTACTGGAAGTGAGGAGACCCTTGGGGAAGTGTTGTGAATTAGCCATTCTTGGATTAAAACAAATTAGCATGAAAAACTAATAAGATGTTTAGGTGAATGGATGAATACGTTCCTTCCACACTTGGATATTGGCAGCAGATGGTGGACTTTACCAAGTGCTTGTTATCTGTCAATCTCAACATTTGGAACTCCTGAATTAGGAACTCCTGAAAGAATTTGCTGTTGAAAATACTTGGCTTTGGCTAAAGCACTTTAAAAAAATAATTTTAACCATCATTGTTTGCTTGTTTGTAAATGAGCTTGCTTGAATGAGTTCATTCATGTGATGTCCTTTTTGTCCTGTGCATGGAAAAGAATGAGAATGAAAGCGTCCAGTTTTGCTTTTGAACAAGCAACCATTTAACCCCCTTATATCCACTCAGGAAGCAGTGGTTTAATCAGGTTGCTTGCGTAGGCTGTTAGCTGGTTAAACAGTATAGCTGTTAATCTAAGTTTGTATTATAGTGCAGTAATTGGAAATGCTACCTTTCTGCTTGGAAATAGTATTTTGTGGGCTGTATTGATTACATGTTCTGGAACTATGTCATTGTGGTTGTGACCATCTTCAGATTGAGGCCCTGTCATACTGCTTGGTATAGCTGGTTAGAGCTGCATCTTTGTCTGTGGGCCTCACTGGTTTTCAGTAGTACCTGTTGTGTGCATGTTGTAGATGTGAGAAAAAGCTGCACAGCTACAATACCAGATAAATATAGTCAACTTGCTGAATGAAGCTGTCATTGTGACAGTAAAATTTCAAGAATATTTGTGGGTTCCAGGTTACTGACAGACACTGTTGGGTGCTGGACATCAGCAGGCACCGGCATCAGGTGGTGGGCACCAGGCATTAGTACACACCACTGGGCATTGAGCAACAGCAGGCACTACCGGGTAGAGGGCATTCTTATCAGGGAGCGGGCCCTACTGGGCACCAGGTACCACAGTGCAGTAAGCACTGAGGAATCCCTACCAGGCACTATGCATCCCTACTGGGCATCACCAGGCATTTCTACCAGGCAGCATGGGGCACCAGGCATCCCTGCTGAGCCCCAGGCATAGGGCACCAGATACTGGGTGGTAGGCACTACGGTGCCCACTGGGCAGTGGGCACCTGGCAACACCAGGCATCTGTACCTGGCACCAGCGGGCACAGAGCACCAGCCGGCAACACCAGGCATCGAATTGATTCTTAATGAGACCTTAAATCATAGAAGGAATCCACTCCCCAAATTTCATGTTTCTAGGTCGAGGGGTTTGTGCTGGGCGTTATTGAGTCAGCGATTCTTCAATGTTAGGGGTTAAATTTCTAAAAATCAGTTCTTAGTGGGTGGTTGCATCACGGAAGGAATACCTTCCCCAAATTTCATGCTTCTAAGGCTAGTCTGGGAGTTGGGCCTTGCGTTGATGAGTCAGCAATTTTTCAGTGAAAAGTATAGGGATGAAAATGCATTGTGCCATTTTTCATCCCCTTCCAGTTTGAATTTCTAAAAATCAGTTCTTAGTGGGTGTCTACATCATGGAAAAGGAATACCCTTTCCAAATGTCATGCTTTTAGGAACTGCTAGTGGAGTGCACACTACATTCTGCGTTGGGGAGGCACAAATCCCTCGACCTAGAAACTCCTAGGGGAGTCACAGAGATCGCTTTCAGGTAAAGATATGTTTGTTCTGTTAGCTCAGGGCTGTGTTATGGTTGTAGCTGTGCTGGAAATTTGGAGAGGACTGGGCCCTTAGACTGCAATACTGTACATTCATATTCCATTACATTTTTCAAGGTTATTGTTGACCCAAGGCTGTTGGGGTGTGATTAGAGGTGTGCGTAGACTGAACAATAAACACAGTGTTTGTAAGTTTGTATGCACCTGCCCAACGGATATCCATTTGCTTCTTCCAACTTGTTGCAAATAACTTATTTGTGCAATACATCACAAATACATTATGGTATATTGGCTGGAAATGAAGAAGTGGGTCTGTAACATATTGCATTAGCCACTGAGTGTTTTCGCCTTTTCCTGCTGAAATCTGATGTTACTTGAAATTATTTTGGATCATAATTTACTGGAGGTGACCTAAGTACCAGGAACATTTGGGTGTAATGAACTATGACTCATACTATATTGCTGTTGATAGAAGGATGGAAGGGCAGACTGAAGGGGGGAGGGAAATCTGGCAGGAGGTTCTGGCAGGAGCATGTTCAGAGATGTTCAGTAACCTAACTTCAGTTTGTTTGCTGACAGATTCCATCACCACCCATTCTTTTACAGGCTCTTCAAAGTAATTTGAAATATTCCCTTTTACCAAGACGCCTTATTATTAGCAAGAGATTGTCTCAGTGTTTACATCCAGCTTTGCCTAGCGGAGTACATTTAAAAGCACTAGAGACATATGAAATAATATTTAAGATTATTGGGACCAAATGGCTTGCAAAGGATTTATTTCTCTACAGGTAAGCTGTTGCATTTTTTTTAAAAAGAGCTTAGTCCCATCTTTTTTGTTTTTGATTCATTCTTTATCATTAAATAAAAACATTTTCCCTGTCTCTCTTCAGCTCCGGCTTGTTTCCCTTGCTGGCAAATGCAGCCATGTCAGTGAGGCCTGTTCTTCTTGGTCTATACGAGAAATATTTTCTCCCCCTTCAGAAATCCCTCCTGCCGAGTCTTCAAGCCTTCGTAATTGGACTTCTACCTGGATTGGAAGAAGGGTCAGAAATCTATGACAGGTAGGTGTGCTGTGCTCTTAGAAGAAATAACATGACCTATTAACATGCGAATATAAATCAAATTGTCATTTCCAACAATTTCTCAACTGATTACAATACAGCCCAACTTTAATTTATTAATAATTAATCATCCCCTCCCTTAGATTAATTAATCCTTACCTATTAATCCTTAGCTTTTTTTTTTTGGAGAAGCCATTACAGAACTCTGTTTTCAAGAATTATCTGAGGTCTTACTTTCAATTCTTCTTGAAGGAAATATACTTCCACTTCAGTGCCATTATATTTTATACATCACTTTCTGAGTTTAAAGTTGTGGTTCCCAAACTCCTACAGGGGAGTTGAGAATCGGATAAGTATTTGTGTGGGTAGGAAGGGATCTGAAGAGGCAGCAGCAAAAGCACTAGAGCAGTCACAGTGCTACCCTTGCCAAGGGGCTTATCTTGGGTCTTCTGCAAAGTCCTGGAGGCGTGCACTATCCTCAGATGTTCTCTGAAGCTTTTGTAAACAATCCTTACGTGTAGAGGCAATCTAAAACAGTAAAAATGAAATAAAATTACATATACCAGCTATATGACAGTGATGACACCTGAAAAAGTGCTTTAAGAGAAGAAAGGTAAAAGTGTCCCCCACAAAATATACTGCTAGTTGTTACCAACTGTAGGCACCCAGTGCTCATCCTCGCACCGGTGCTCATCCTCGTTTCTAGAGCTATTGAGCCAGTGTTGTCCAACATGTGGTTTGCATGCTCACAGAAATCTATTACCTTCCCACTGAAGTGGTACCTATTTATCTACTTGCATTTGCTTGTTTTCAAACTGCTAGGTTTGCAGGGGCTGGGCTAAGGATGGGCGCTCACTCCATCTTGTAAGACCCAGATCTTCAATCCTGGTCTGCTGGTTAACAAGCAGTGTCTTAACAACTTGTGCCACCAAGCCCACTTTTAAAAGTTAGTTTGGTATAAAAATACTTAATACCACTTTCACTAATATTTATTTTTGGACTAATGGAATTTCAATAATATTTGTGGGCCCCAGGCATGAATGGGCACTTATGGGCAACTGGTAATGGCAGCAGGCACCAGTGGGCACTGGGCTCTGATGGAGAATACCAGGGGGTAGTGGCAGGCACCAGCAGGCATCACTGCAGCAGCCAGCAGGCACTGGGCATTCCTACCAGGCAACGGGCACCGCCAGGCACCAGTGGTCAGCAGGTATCAGAGGGCAGTGGACACCACCACATAGTGGGCAGGAGCACCACTGGGGTCTACCGGATACAGGTCATCCCAGTGGGCAGCAGGCACCCCTCTGCAGGCAGTGGGCACCACTCTGCAGCAAGCACTACCAGGCACTGTGGACCACAAGGCACCACTGGGCAGCAGGCACAGGGCAGCACTGGGCATCTATGCCAGGTACAAAGCACATGGTGCCAGGCATCAGTGAGCACTATGCATCCCTACTGGGCACTAAACACCAGAGGAGTTTCTCAAAATTAGTTCTTAATGAGTGTCTACTTCCTTACCCAAATTTCACACTTCTAGGTCTGGCGGTTTTGGCTGGGTGTTGATGAGTCAGTCAATGAATGACTGTAGGATGTTATATGTATAGATAACATTGACTTATCTGAAAAAAGTTTAGACTGCCTCTACTTATTTCCTATCAGCAGCTACTTAATAGCTGCTGATCAAAGATAAGGGCTGTTTACAGAAGCCTCAGAGGACATCAGAGGCTGCAGACCTCCAGGACCCTTCAAGAGACCTGCTCCTCCCCCAGGTACAAAATAATGATCCTGTTGCTGCCGTTACAGCACTGCCACTCTCCCTAAGGGTCCCTTCTGCCTACCTCAGAAATCGCTCCAGAGTAGAGTAGGGTTTCTTGTCTCTGGAGTAGGGTTTGCCATATGTCCTGAAAAGCAGGGACAATTCCAATTTTGGTAGACTGTGTTCACATGCTGGCAAATGGAACAGAGAGTCCTGTCCTAATTTTGTAGAAGAGAATTATGGCACCCCTACTCTGGTGTGTCCAGACCACTCTCATACCAGCAGTCTTGACTTTCTGTGATGCTGTCTAGAAGGGAACCCTCTTAACTAAGGAGCAAGCCTATACATGCAATTTTATTGCCTTTTTTCTTCTTCTTGCCTCTTTTTAAAACTGCGCATCACTTTTTTTAAATAAAAAAGGATTTTGTCTACTTAGAGCACAATCCTAACCATGTCTACTCAAAAGAAAGCCCCATTGTATCCAGTGGGTCTTACTCCCAAGAAAGTGTCTTTAGGATTGTGGCCTTAATGTATTATAAAAAAGGTGAATTGTAGCAGCATGATTCATATGTGGTTTTTTATATCAACTGTGTGGTTTTAAGGGAAAGAAATATCAAAGCAATATTTATTTATTTATTTAACGAATTTATGATAAATAAATTCATTAAATATGAACATAGGCAGCCCTCATTTTTGGTATAATTTTTTGGTTAAGAGTTAGAGTAAAATCAGAAGCTAAAAGAAGACTGTGTTTTAGTGGTTTTGAGGTGTTCTCAGTGAGTCTGAGTCATGCATGTTAACATATGGTGGTTTTTGTCAAGAAATATCTGTTAGCCCAGTGCTGGAAATTTCCCTTTTACTTCCTTAACGTCAGTAAGTCTATCTTTTGTGTTCATGTCTCATGTGTTTGTAGCAAACCTAATATGCCCTGGGATAGTTGTGCTCAGAGTTGTGCCCCCAGTTTCTCTATTCCCTTTAAGGGGTGGGAGCAGGATGAAAGCAGCAATACAATTTCCAGGCTTGCACCCCTTTGGGGAAAGAGGGGGCATGTTGAGACAGAGATGCTGCCAAGGTCTCGGGGTGTGTGAAAGTTGTGACTGTGACAAAACCAGAAGGTTCTTCTTCCAGCTTAATCATGATCACAACTTTTATTGTCCAGAAGCCACAGGGACCCTTGAAAGCACTTTGTGGGGCTCTCCACAACCCTGGACCCTGCAACATCTCTGTTTAGTCTCAACACGGCTCCCCTTTTCCCTGAAAGGGATCACATTGCTTCCTCTGCAAGAACTTAATTAGGGAGTAAATCTCCCGAAAAATTTGATATCCACTGCCCCAAAATAAGCATTGCAAGAGAGACATCTCCACAAGTAAAAATCTATCATATCTGAGGTAAAAATGAAAAATGTCCTAGATACATGAATACAAAAGTAACAATCCCAAATTGATGTTTCTGCTTGGAAGTTTATTCTGAGGTAACAAGATTTGTGTTCAAGATTTAACTACTGACAGATGAAATGGTGTATCTCTCAGTTCCTCTCCTCCACTTTTTTCTTTTAATAGGGTTACATAAAATTAGGGAAAAAAACTAATTAAGAGTTCATAATGAAATAATTCCTTTTTGGTAAAGTTGTAATTCATGCAGCTGAATTATAACACTGTGGGCTGTATCCAGATTGGGCTGTATCCAGTTTGACTGTCAAAATCTCCCTTTGTAACTGGAAGGAGCATTTTGCTTATCCTAAGGTAGCAATTTTCAACCTTTTCCATTCCATGGCTCACTGACAAGGCACTGAAATGGTCAAGGCACAACATCAGTTTTTTTTAATTGATTGACAAGACACACCATGCTGCTGAACACATCATGTATAAATCCTCAATTGCCCTACTAAGATGCTCCCCAACCTCCTATAGTACACTGGTTGGAAATCACAGTTCTTCTGAAGATATAGATGAAACCTAAAATTATTTCATTTTGCCAGATACACTTGATGATAAGAATTTTCAGAAGCACTGACATTTAATGAGACAGCTACTGCAACTTTTGTTTCATAATGAAATTTAATATTTAAAAAATCTTCATTTCTTTAACAGAACAGATGCTCTGCTTGTGAAGTTGTCACTAATAATTGGAAAAGAAGTGTTTTATTCAGCGCTATGGGGAAGTGTCCTAGTTAGTCCTTCTGTTAGGCTACCTGCATCTCTCTTTGTTGTTAATCATATCAACCGAGAATTATCAGGAAAACAGCAGAAGTACATGCTGGGGACTGATGCTAAGCTGACGGTACGTTATCCAGTGTGGTGGTCTTTATGTGAGTTTGTAAATAATGGAGAAAATTGACAAATTGCAGATTAATCCGACTTATGAAAGCAATTTTTACCCTTGTATATTTCTCTGGATTGGTATTGATAAAAAACAGGGAATGTTTACGAATTTTTTTTTGGTGGGGGGAAATAAGATCTTGGCTGTATCTGCAAAGGTTTTACCAAAAATATAGGCCCATATATGTCTATCCAGTCACTTCGGGTGCAATCCTAGTCTAGGATGGCACAACTCATTGGTTTTTTTGTTCCCGTTGTGATGTAGGGAGTGAAACACATTTTTGTGCACTGGCCTACCCTCCAAAAGGAGTGATACAGAAGTGCCTTACAACACTTTTATGACACTTCTAGTCCAGCATAGGACTTGTACT
This sequence comes from Cryptoblepharus egeriae, assembly GCA_030015325.1. NCBI lineage: Eukaryota > Metazoa > Chordata > Lepidosauria > Squamata > Scincidae > Cryptoblepharus > Cryptoblepharus egeriae. Next base: position 50,186,399 of record JAREYC010000005.1, on the reverse strand, counting down.
GGTACTTATACTGACCTAACTGGGCATTAGGGTTGCAGCTTCAGTTCATCTTCTTGGTCCCAGTTCTCTGTCCCACTGCTGTCAGAAATTTAACTTGTGGTAACCAAAGTTAGTGCCTTTCAGTGATGGCATTATGCCTGTGGAATGCTTTGCCTTGTCATCCAGGTCTTCCAGGTCCTTGCACAACCTCCCTGAAACATTCCCAAACAACACTCATATTTCTCCTGGCTTTGATAAATTTCAGTATGCCTTTTAATGCTGACCAGGCTTTTAACTGATACATTGACATTTACTGCCATGTGGCTTTGTACTGTCTAGCTCAGTGATTTCCATCTTTTTCATCTCATGGCACACCATTAGTTTTTACCATTGACAAGGCACACTGTGCTGTTCAAATCCCCAAGTTTTTCTATTAATAAATGTCCCTCCCCAAATTCCTGCGGCACACCTGAAGACTCTCCATGGCACACTGGTTGAAAATCACTGATTTAGCTTATCTATTTCTTTCATATATTGTGAACCTTTTTTGTGTGCAGATTTTAATGAATAAGTGTGTTCACATTTTAAAATGAATAAATGCATTTGCACAATTTAGTTTTCCTAAATTAGTTAGACAAGTACTCTGTGATCAAAAGAACCCAGCATGGATTTACCAAGAATAAATCTTTCCAGACAAATATGATCTCCTTTTTTGATCGGGTTACCAGCTTACTGGACAGTGGCAATGCTGTGGATGTCATTTATCTTGACTTTAGCAAAGCATTTGACAAGGTCCCACATGACACTTTAATTGGGAAGCTGGAAAAATATGGGCTAGACAAGGCAATCAGGTGGATTTGCAATTGGCTCAATGGCCGCACCCAAAGGGTTTTAGTAAATGGTTCTGCATCAACCTGGAGATCGGTTTCAAGTGGGTGCCCCAGGTCTCTATCTTGGGCCCGGTTCTCTTTAACATTTTCATTAATGACATAAAGGAAGGGATATGGGGGAGCCTGATCAAATTTGCGGATGTCAGCAAGCTGGGAGGAGTAGCAAACACAACAGACGACAGGCGAAACCTCTAGGACGATCTGGATAAACTGGAATACTGGGCTGTAACAGAATGAACTTCAACAGGGAGAAGTGCAAAGTTCTGCACTTGGGCAATAAAAACCAAAAACAGGTATAAAATGGGGGATACTTGGCTTGGCTGCACAACATGTGAGTGGGACCTTGGAGTAACCGTAGATCACAAGCTGAACATGAGTCAGCAGTGTGATGTGTCTACAAAGAAGGCAAATGCCATTTTAGGCTGCATTAAAAGGACTGTAGTTTCCAAGTCACGGGAAGTTACAGTTCCTCTTTACTCTGCGTTGGTAAGACCTCACCTTGAGTACTGTGTTCAGTTCTGGGCATCTCACTTTAAGAAAGATGCAGCCAAGCTGGAGCAAGTCCAGAGGAGAACGACAAGAATGATCAGTGGGATGGAAGGGAAGTCTTACGAGGAAAGGTTGGGGGAACTTGGGATGTTCTGCCTAGAGAAGAGGAGGCTGAGGGAAGACATGATTGCCCTCTTCATATACCTGAAGGGCTGTCATTGGGAGGAAGGGGCTCATTTGTTCATAGCTGCTTCTGAAATCAGAACTAGAACCAATGCAAGAAAGGAGATTCTGGTTGGATATCCGGAAAAAATTCCTGACTGTGAGGGCGGTTCAGCAGTGGAACAGATTGCCAAGGGAGGTGGTGGACCCTCCCTCACAGGAGGTCTTCAAGCAGAGGCTTGTCGAGCACCTGTCGGGGATAATGTAGGAGGATTTCCTGCTGCAGGTGGGGTTGGACTAGATGACCTACTAGGTCCTTTTCAACTCTAGGATTCTGTGATTCGATGAAACTGTGAAAATTCCTTTGGCTCAATTTTTATTATCAATTGCAACAAACCCAGTTTGGAAAAGCCCCTGCAAATAGGAAAGCGCTCACCTTTCCAGGATAGACTCCTGGGGTAGCCACGTGATCATGCATGGGCTTCATGTGCAAACAAGTTATCATGATTTGTTCTAACTCCAATTAGCAAACTACATGTTTGTTCATAATATAGAACTGCAGAAAATAGTGTATTAATGGAAGAGGCACCTTTTTATATGAAAAGAAAATCTAATTTCCTCTTGTTACAGATCAGAGCTTTTGGTGTGTCAATGTTGGATTCAAATGTTCTTGTACAAAGAAACACATTGGAGGTCGTTCTCTTCTTTTTCCCATTTTACTCTTCTTTGGTAAGCACATGACATAGGTTCAACTATTGATAACCCAACCAAAAGTATTGCTGGACTGCCAAATGAAAGTTTGAGACAATTGTCATTGTTAAATGTCTTGTGCTCCACTCCACAAGACATCTAATAATGTTGTTGCAGCAATGTTGTTGCAGGTAGATGTGAATGTTAACACCTGGAGATTAACTGCAGTTAATTTTCAGACTATCACTGAATACCTGAAAATCCACTCCTGTATAGAGGGGAATGACACTAGATGTAGACTTGGAGCTCTGTAGTGGGTTGTACAGGCTTCCTGACCCTCTTGGCCCTTTCAATGACCCTTAGTGCGTTAAAAAAAGAAACATCACTTCCTTTGTTAGTGACATAATCTTTGGAGCCTTTACCCTTCCCCAGCCCTTTAAGGGGCCAGGGACTGGGGTTCTCAGTGGAATGGAGTGATGCTCCAGTTTGAGAACGTAAGCTGTATGGAGAGCATAAAATCCAGTGTTGTCAGCTCAGCAAGCTGAAGTGTGGGTGGGAAATGTTTTCTGGTCCTAAATGGAACAATAATTCAAAATCCTATTCCCTGAGTTTTCACATGGGAACTTATTGGGCAGAATTCCATGCCATCTACTCTGTGAGTATAGTGGCCACCAGCCCGTAACTTAATGTTACCCTCATTAGTGAATATAGGCACTTTAAAGTGCTTTGAGAGCACATGTGATCTTGGCCTCAAGTGATAATGAATGCTCTTCAATTACTCATAATTATGAAACCTATTATTTAGCACTTGATCTAATTATTACTGACAGCACTTTTGTATTAATTACATCAGTGTTTCTTCTCGTGTTTTGTGGAGGGATATATACTTCTTGCTTTTGTATCCCTTTCCCTTTCAATAAAGGATTTTTTTAAGAAGCAAAACCATGCTGAATTCAAAATACATGCACAGTATTTTAAAATACATGTTTATGTATTATGGCTTAAATAATAATCAGAAGAGAACAAAATGGGGACTACTCAAGTTGTTCACTCCTAGCCTCTGAAACAACCAATTGCGAAGTTTACATGCAGCTCAGTTTAATACTGAGTAGACCAAGAATGAATAAAATGGCACGTCTGGGAAAACTGAAATTAGTCTTTCCCTTCCTGTGAAAGAGAGCCAGAAGTAAAGAGCATATTAAAGGCGCTTGGAAATTGATCTTTGGATAATGTGCAGACACAGCAAGGACTTTGATAAATACCTTTTATTATAATGCTGTCGCAGATGAAAGTATTACAGTGCTAAAGTCTAGTTGCTTTTATGTGGGTAGTATTTTATTGCCACTGTTGTTGTTTTCATTGTTATTTGTGTCTGCGTTTGCTACTGCTGTTTGTTAAAATAAGTTTTATGTATAGCTGATATGTTCCTATTCTTTGTTCAGGATCCCAGTGAAAGTGCTGTACCATTGTCTAGGTCTGACATAGTCCATCTTCTGTCAGCAGCTGCCCAGACACTCTTAAGAAGAGATATGTCATTAAACAGAAGGTTATATGCATGGTTACTAGGTACTATAAATATTATAGTTGTGCAATTCTTGCTGTTGCAGTTGAGTGGACATGAATGCCCACTTGTGAAATATAATTTTTAAATGCTGCTACATTTTATGTATTTAACTTCTTTGCCTTGTTGTTTTTAATGTGTTGTTTATGCGCATATAGAAGCAGGCTATATTATGGGCTTTTCCTTTCATCAGTATCAAATGAGACATGTATATGATATGACTGTGAGATAAAGCCATAAAGGTTCATCAATAGTGTCATGCTTGCGTTTATATCGGTCCTGTTGTCTCATGGAGGAAAGCTGTCAAGATAGAACTGGGTTGTCAAATGTAAGGCCTGCAGTCTAAATGTGGCCCCACTCCCACCGCTGCAAGTTATTTATTCATCCCCTGTTATAATTGGGATCTTTCATCTTGATAATTGAGGACTCTCATATCTTGGAAAACATGAACAAGATTTTTCCATTTTTTATCATTTGCAGCTCATGAATTTGTATGATTTGTAGCCATCACCTGCTTAATGATGAAACTTCCTGCTTAATTATTTCACTTCGACCCTTAGAAGGCACCATGAATACTAACTTCAGTCCACTGTATGGAAATAATTTGACACCTGTGGAATAGAGAGTTGTCAGAATGGACTGACACTTCTCTATCCCATAATCAGCTGCATTTTTAAACTTTTACATTGACGGATAAGATTAATAATTTTTAAAAATTCAACATTACAAGTGTTTCTCCTGTTCATTTTTTAGGTTCTGATATCAAAGGAGGTACTTTTGTACCAGATGCATCTATTTCAATGTCTCCAGAAGACCATGCTCTTTATTTTTTTGGAAAATATTCAAAGGATCTTTTAGTTGAGGTAATGTATATATTATTTCTTAAAGACCGCAACCCGTATTGCAGTAAATTCTCTCTAACTGTTGAGCTGGTATTGAAATAACTTTCAAGATTATGATGGCTCACTCTATTGCAGGTTTTACCTTCTTCTGAAACTTAGTTGATGGTGACAGTATAGAAGCCTCTGTTTGCTCCTGCAGCTTTAATATGATGATAATATTATGTTGTCCATGTTTCAATCTGAACATGGTCTTAGAGATCACCATCTTTTTCCTTTTTACTGGCCCTACAATCCAGAGTAACTACGGGAGCATGTAAGAGACATTATGTGTACCCTTAGTTACTGCGCTACCTAGTGAAAACCTATGGGAAATTAATATTGCAATCCAGAGCAAATTGTTCTTACACCGGAGCAAGGACTCCACGTAGTTACTCTGGATCGCGCCCTTAGTATTTCTCTGTGCTTTATAACTGATGAGTGTTGATAATACAGGATGAACTGATAGTAATGCTATTTGCTTCCAGTATCAATATTTTGATGTTGTTCTAATAGGGCTTGATTGAAATACTACATCAGAACTTTGCAGAGTCTGACTTGGAAGAACAGTATCATGCATATTTAAAACCTTTCCGCATTCTTATAAGCCTACTTGACAAACCTGAAATAGGTAAGAGAAGTCTCTTTAGACATTACTAATACAAAAACATGCTGGGCTTCAGGGTAGTGAAATTCAGATGTGTTATATATACCCTCAGTTTCTGGGCATCCTTTCCAGGACACCACATGGGTGCCTATTCCATGGAGAATGAAATCTGTGGGTAGGACCCTGGAGCAGTGCTGAAATCGTCAGAAATTCATCCAAACGTGACTGAAAATTGCAAACCAGATATACCTTTTAGTCATAGCCCAGAGGTGTTCTGAGCCCTCCAGTCATAGGTTTGGAACCCACAGATTCTCAGATCTACAGGTAACAAGTTTATGGATAATGAAGGCCCTATGCACACTGAATTGTCCTGATGGAAATACTTGTGAGCTGTATTTTGAATATCCATTTAAATTGGACCAAACTGAAAATTAAAAGTCTGATTTTTTTTGCACAGTCTGTCAGTTTAACTGTAACAAGCCTTTAGAGTTGGGGTTGTTACGGGGGGTGGATTGAAAACCAAGTGTGACAGTTGAAACTGTACTTTAGTGGCGATTTACGCATTGGGAGAACTACACTATTGATGGTCAAGAGTCTTGAGGATCAAACTGTTTAGGAAAATAAGCAAAAAAAATTTCCTTTTTTTACAATAAACAAAATAGCTTCATCCCTTATCTTTTTCAATCCCAATAAAATAAGGCATGCTGCCAGATCACTGACCTTTTGCTTTGATATGCCTTCAAGATACTCATGGAACACTTTATTGCAGAACAATCTGGCTTTATTGCTGTAGTTTGGTGCCAGAAATACTGCTCTTGTCTGTAAGGATTATGTCCTGAATATCTAGAAGGCTTTCGTCCTTGGGTAGTTCTTGAGGTTGTCTTTTATGGGCCTCCTTAAACTTTAGGAAGGTTCTTGCTGATCTTGCACTGATCTTGCGCTGCTTTTGTGGCTGCATTATAAGATGCATGTGATCCTTCTTTTTCCTGGTCTTAGTAATAAAGTGAAGATGATTAAAAGCAAAAACCCACAGTTAAAAGCAAACTTCTAACATATTAAAAATTATTGTTCACCTTAGAAAAATTGTAGCAAAATTGTAGCATTTTGTACGCCAGTGCAACATTTTCTTTGCAGAAAAACACCATCAACATCTTGATTCTCCAAATATAACTGATCTGTTTTAAGACCCTTTGAAAGCTCACTTGGGAGATATAGCAAGTTACAAATTTGTAAATAAATACTTTGGAGACTTTCTTTAAAATTGACATGTCACACCAACATGTAAAGATGTTATCGGAAACATTAAAAAAAAAGAAAAGTAGATACTTTTGGGACAGGGATCAATTAGCTATTAATTAGCTATTATTTTTCATTTTTTTGTAAACCGCTTTGTGAACTTTTAAGTTGAAAAATGGTATATAAATACTGTAGATTCGTCTTTTCTGTATTCTGAATATTTCTGCTTAACAATGTATTAGTGGTGGCGCAAGTGGTTAAAACACTGTGCTTGTTAACCAGCAGGCCAAGATTTGAGACCTAGGTCCCCACAAGGTGAGGATTACGTGCTACAGGCAGGGGGTTGGACTAGATGATCCACTGGCTCCCTTCCAATTCTATGATTCTAGAAAAGCAGGCCTCTGTCAGTCTTGGATAACTATGGTATCATGCTCGGCGCTGTATACGCTGCATGCGAGCTGGGTTAGATTGTTATGGAGGATAGGCTGTTACCCAAGCAGCAAATCCCCCCTCTCCACGCCACTGAATTAGTCCAACGGAAAGGCAGAGCCAATACGATTGGATCCAGCTGGCATCGCAGAACTGGACTAAGGACAGGAACTCACCCTGTCTTGTGGGGCCAACCTGGGTCTCGAACCCTGGCCTGCTTGTTAATAAGGAGTGTCTTAGCCACTTGTGCCTCCCACAGCCCATGATTCTATGATACTAATTTATAAGCTCTGAATGAAATTTATTATCTGCTTTTGTGCTGGACTCTAGACACCAACAGATTTATGATAACTTGTGGAGGGATCATGATTATGGTTCAAAGTCTACACTGTATGAGATGAAACAGTACAGTGTCTGGAAAGTGCAGATGTTTCTATTAATTATAGCAAAGCTTTTAAGTATAGTGAATCATAATTAATATTTACGTTAGAAATCAAAATTTTGAACTGTAGTAAAAATCTCAAGCTGTGGCAATTATTGGCATGAGCTCTTGTAGGCAAAGTTTATTTAAATGAAGCTATTCTCAATTCTTTGAACAATAGCATGCATAAGGTAAACATGAGTACATGAATAATGCATCCTGAATGCAGTAGTAAGATCTTTGCTAAAAACCAAGAGGTTCTGGGATACAGATTCTAATTGTATTGCCCAATTATAAATTACACAAATGGAAAAATTTCTGTGTCTATGCTAAGCTGCTAACAAGGTTGTATTTATATTTTCTGTCCTTGTATTTTAAAATTTTGTCATTATACTCAGTATTGGAAATTATTCCCCTTTTGTTTCAGGGCCACCAGTTGTTGGTGATTTGTTTCTTGAAGTGATCAGAGCATTTTATTCTTACTGCAAGGATATCCTGGGTTCTGATCTCAAACTTAGCTATAGTCAAAGTGACAATATGCTTCCAAGGTAAGCTATTGTTCTCTTTTTGTACTCTTTTTGTTCTCTCATAACCTGACTAAGAAGATGCTATGTCCACCATTAATGTTAGCTGGACCTAAATTTGAGCTGGACCTAAATTTCTGAGATTATTTTGGCACAGCTTAAAATATTTTGGGTTTTAAGACTAAGGGCGCAATCCTGAGTAACTACGGGGAGTCCTTGCTCCGGTATAAGAACAATTTGCTCTGAATTGCAAAATGAATTTCCCATAGGCTTTCACTAGGTGGTGCAGTAACTACGGGTACACGTAAAGTCTCTTACGTGCTCACGTAGTTACTCTGGATTGTAGGGTAAGGCTGAAATCTTTATGTCGTTAAGATAGCATTACTGGCGTGCCAGTTAGGGCAGCATAAGCCCAGCACAAGTCTTGTGCTGACCTGGGGTGTCACAAAAGTGCCATAAGGCACTTCTGACCAACTGCTGGGGGCGGGGGATTAGGCCAATGAACAGGCATATGTCAACCTCACCACACCACTATGGGAAATTATGCCAGGTGAGTTAGGTCAGCATAAATTGGTTAGCATTTCTCCCTTAGTCAGGTAGTTTCTAACCTTAATTCCAAGGCATTAATTACAGTGGCACCTCACGTAACAAGTTTAATTCATTCCAGAGGCATGCTTGTTACATGAAACGGTCTTTATGTGAGGCAGATTTTTCCATAGGAAATAATGGAAACTCAAGACAATTGGTTCCACAACCCCAAAAATATTAAAATAAAAATTTTTACAAAACGCTGTAATATAATACAAAACACTGTAATATACAGTAATACAAACACACTGCAATAAAGAAAATACTGTACAGTACTGAACTGTGTACTGTACCTTTGAAAATCTTCATGGTGGGGTGAGGGTTACAGAGAGGGGGATGACTTTGGCTGCAATCCTAAAGACACTTTCCTGGGAGTAAGACCCATTGGACACAATGGGGCTTACTTCTAAGTAGTCACGGTTAGGATTGTGCTCTTTCGTAATCACTAATGGAGTCACTGCTATCCATTGGCTCAATGGAATCGTTGTCTTTATGTGCAACTTTAACATTCCCAAGCTGCTGACGGGGAGCAGCACTAGAACATTGATAAGGCACACTTTCCACGCTGCCACACACAGATCCCACATACAAGCCTGGCTCAGGCTGCTCTCCCCCCCCCCCCCGGACCTGCCATGAGTTCCCTGGCCATGAAAGCCTATTCCAAACTTTGCCCGGGTCCCACTGTAGCTCAAGCTAGTCCCCTTGTCCTCCCTGTGAGTTCTCTTGCCATGGAAGCGTGTTCCAAACTTCCTCAGAAGTGCTCTTTACTCAAGACAGCGCTCTTTACGCAAGTCAAAATTTCTGAGAAAATTTTGCTCTTTACACAAAATGCTCTTTATTCAAGTTGCTCTTTATTGAAGGTACCACTGTATTTTGTTCTAAGAACATAATGTTTAATTGTTCAAAAATATGTTTATTAATTGTTTATTTGACTTCCCCCTCTCTGTTTTAGTGCAATCAAGAAAAACAAGAATGCATCTGAGATTGTTAAAACAGTTAATCTGTTGATCACGTCCTTAAGTACTGATTTTCTCTGGGATTATATGACCAGATGTTTTGAAGATTGCTTCAGGTAGCTATGTGTTCTGTGCTATTACTTTGCAGAGATGGAGTTGAGGATTAATGTGCAGTACAGTTATATGCATGTTTACTTGAAACTGAGTCCTTCTGTGTTCATTGAGAATTATTTCCATGTAATGCTTTTTAGCATTTAGTGTGCTGCTTTTGCTGATTTATGAAACTGTGGAAGTTCTTCATTAAGCATATTTGATTTTTATCCTTTAATTACAGAAATAAATCATTACAGACACCACTTCCAGCTATGAACACATGTGCTCTTGCAACAGTTTCAGAACTCTGCACTCTACTGGTGTTTCTTCTAGATGTGATACCATTAGTAAGTGAAAAATATATTTCATTTTTCAAGATAGTGAAAAAGTCTTAACAACATTGAGCTGGAACCTTTATTGACCTTTATTGAGCTGGAACAGGCAGGCCAACATTCCTGTGCTGTATCCTGTGCAAGGTTCAGGCATGAGTGGCTCAGCTGGGGCAAAGGGAATTGCTTCCTCTTACCCTGAGAAGAGCCATTGCAGCTCCCGCAAGATCACATCCAGTCACTAAGATCTGTACCACCAAAACCAGTGGCACAAATCTGCGCAGCCCAGGGAAGGCTCAGGCTCAGTGGGAAATGGGTTAGGATTTGGCGTAAGAGACAATGGGTCAGTGGTGTGGAAACTTGTCTTTAAATTCACCTTGTGCTGATTCAAACAGTGCTGAATTATCTATGTTGTTAAGTCATTTTCTAAACCACATTTCTGAACCACAGTAAATCAATTTCTCTGACTTCTGTACATTCTCGGAGACTTATATTTAGAAGTGAACAGAATCAATTTCTAAATGCAATGCATTTAAATCTTACTTACTTGCAATGCCTTGTTTTTGTAGGAACTTTATTCAGAAGTACAGACTTTGTATCTGCCACAGATGCTCAGCTGCATGGTGCAATTGCTCCTTGAAAACATGGAAACTCTAAGTTTACCTGAACTCACTCATGCCCTAAGAACCTGCTTCAAAGTGCTTAGCAAAGTGCAGATGCCTCCAGCCTACCTAGGTACCGAAACGGGAAGTTCAGACACTGTAGGTATTAAGACACATGCTATTTATGACATTTTGCAGAGGAGCGAATCTAATCTTTCTTGTATTGGTTAAAGAGGCCTCACTGTTACATTTAGTTATATAATGAGACAGTGCACACTCTTTTTAAAATTAGTATTAAAATGATTGTCATAATTGTATTGTGTTCAAAGTGCATGTATCCTAATGTGCAGACAGCACTGTGATCACTTTATGCATTGGGAACCAAACATATATGAAAGATATCTGAAGTTAATCTTCTGAATTGATTACTCAGCCTCACAATTATGAGAGGTACAGGTGTTCAACCACAGCTTTGAAATTCATAATAAAAATGTATAAAATTCCTTGGCTATTTGTTCTGGGGGGAAGTTGGTTGCAAAGTTTGTAAACTACGCAAATAAAGTTATTATACAGTGAGTTGAGATTCTGCTTAATAAACTTCCTTTAAGTGTAGGTAAATTATATCTAAATTAATGGAACTTTCTTTCAGATGAATATAGGATTTTTTCAGTAAAAAGATCATTTTATTGAAACAGAGGAGTTTCATTCAGTGGTTTCCTTTCTTTATCTTCTGTTAAAGAGAAATAATGTTGCAGTGTGAAATTAAATGGGAGCAAATTATGTCAGGATTTGGTACTGAATTACTTTGAATTATCTACAAGGTTTACTGCAGTGATTTTCAAACTTTTTCATCTCACGGCATACTTAACAAGACACTGAAATGGTCAAGGCACACCATCAGTTGTTTTTACCATTGACAAGGCACACCAGACTGTCCAAATCCCCCAATTATCCTATTAATGAATGTCAAGCCCCAAATTCCCATGGCATATTTGAGGACAATCCGTGGCACACTGGTTGAAAATCACTGGTTTACTGTAATGTCAACTTTAGACATGTCGTTCAGCAGTTCTTGTTCGTTGATCTTATGGCATTGGCATGACATATAAACCATGTTTTGCCCACCTCCCAAATGTCTGCCTCCTTGATAATTTCCTTTCACAATAGGAGGCCAAGTCCCCTTTTGACTTTGATTGATAATAATATACAGGTGTTCCAGTTAAAATTAATCCATTTTTCTTTGCTTATGCATATATTTGTTTCATAAGAATGTAATAATCCACATCTTGTACTGTTAATTCTACGTATATTTAATTCTAAATATAATCTGTAAAATTTTCAGTAAAATCTTGCTTAGGGTCACATACGTTTGTTCCAATTTCAGAGCCCTATAAAAGAAGAGAACCATGAACTGACATCTGAGATCAAAGTCCTTCAGAATGAAGATGAGGGTCCTTTTCCTCCACTCAAATCTGAAGACAGTGGAATAGGTCTTAGTGCTTCATCCCCAGAGTTATCACAGCACTTAAGAATACCTAGGGTGTCACCTGAGAAAGATGATGTTTGGAAAAAGGGTGGAAGCATCCAGAAGACTTTGCACTGTATCCAGGAGTTGGTTGCAAAGTTTGCCAGTAAATATGTTTTTGGGGTTCATTTACAAGATCCCAGCAATGGCAGTGTTTCAGCAGTACATGTGAACCAAGGGGGGAAAAAAAGAAACAATTTTGGAGCCTCTGGAAATTCTAGCAAGAAAAGGCATTCGTGGGAGTCAAAGCAAATCACAGTTCCCCAATTTAAGCAAATGCTCTCGGACTTATTTACAGTCAGAGGATCACCTTTTAAGCAGAAAGGGCTGGACCCTCAGTCTCATTCCAATGACCTTGATCATCACAGAGGAAAGGAAGAGGATGAAGAAGAATGGGACATTGACCAAGTCATGCTGGACTTGGGAGATACAAGAGAAGACTGCAGGCTGGCCTTTGCTGCTTTGTGCCATCTCTTACTGGATTGTACTACGTTTCCTGTCTATCTTTCTGAGGAAGAAACGGAACAGCTGTATTTGTCTCTCTTTCAAATGCCAGGTAAGAGGAATATTCTGGTTAGTATAACTTGCCAGTATCTCCAGTCACAGAAGTATGCAAAGCAGGTTGGTTATGTGCCTGCTAAAAGCATACAGAAAGTAGTGTAACAGGTTTTAAATATATTAATGTAATACTAAAGCATGTTAGATGGATTCAAAGGTGAAAACTGCGGAAGATAGTATCTTAAAATATATTACCATACAGGGAAAAGGAGCCCTGAAAGAAGTATTGCATGTGCACACTAAGCAAATGGAGGTAAATATGGGCACTCAGATTAGGGCACTCTCTTTCTCTCTTGAGTTAGGACGCTATCCAGAGTAACTATGGGGAGTCCTTGCTCTGGTGTAAGAACAATTTACTCTGGATTTCAATATGAATTTCCCATAGGTTTTCACTAGGTGGTGCAGTAACTACGGGTTCACGTAATATCTCTTACGTGCTCCCGTAGTTACTCTGGATTATAATTAGTGTGTTATCTATGTGCCTTTCCTCAGTGATTTTTTCCAAATGATTGATAGTATTTTTCTCTTATTAGAATTGTACTTGGTATCCTGTTGACGCTATCTGTGTGTTAAAACACAGAGATATGGACATCAATTTTAATTGGCTCAACTTCCAATTACTAATATGTAGTGAGAAGAATGTAGTGAAAACTATTCTCTGCTTTTTCTCAGGAGGCTGTGAAGTTGGTTTCCCCCTGTGGCTCAAATCGCTGATGACAATATGTTGCTGTGTTAATGATTGCTACATTCAGAATGTGGCCATCTCCGTACTGCTAGAGGTGATCAACCATTCTCAGTCACTGGCACTTGTAATTGAAGACAGAATAAAGCGATTTAAAATCCCTGGGCAAAATCCCTTCTTTGGAAGTCTGCAAATGGTCACTGTGCCTCCTGTTGCTCCTGGAGTTTTAAAGCTAATTTCCGAAAAAACTGACTTCTATCAGGTGAGCTACTTAAGTAAGTTAAAAACTATATGCAAGTCATAATATTAAGGGATTTCTGCAGACCTGCACTGTTTGTAGAACAGTAGGAATACTTGTTCTTGTGCCACCACCATGGTTACCTTTCTGTAGATGACTGAATAGTGTGTTTATTGTCATAGGGCACAATCCTAACCAGTTTATGCCAACCTAACTCATGTGGCATATTTTTCCACATGAGGTGTGTGGAAGTCGGCATAAGTCTGTGCAGTGGTCTAACCCTGCCACGAGTGGGGCAGAAGAGCCTTCTGGCACCCTTATGGCACTTTTGTGAAATCCCTAGATCAGCACAGGACTTCTGCCAGGGCTTAGGTTGGCCTAACTGGAGTTAAGATTGCAGCCATAGTTTAGCAATTCTGCTATAGAAGGCAACAGTGATAATGGTATATATGTAGAAGGAAATGGGGAATGAAGATCAATCCACTTGGGATCATAGGAGCAGTCCTAACCAGCTTTCCTGCACTAGCATAGCCATGCCAATGCGGCATGTTCTGCATTCGGGGGAGGGGAAGTCATGGAAGTATCCTCAAAGTAATGCAATGTTTGTTCCTTTATCTTGGTTTTGCATTGCCCTTACCCCTTAGCTGGAAAACTGGTTAGGGTTGCACCTGTAGTCACATACAGAACAGAACTAAGCTCATGCAGGGTGCCTGTGCAGGGACTATGAAGGTAGTGTGAAATTCTTGTAAAGAACATCTCTGACTGTACAGAGCCATTGCAAAAAACTTCCTTGCCTGATTAATTCTGAAAAGCAATAGAAACTTTTATGTATTTTATCAAATTATATTATGTCTCCTTTTAACCATAGTGTTTAGTGTTTTGATAGTTCCTGTGTTCACCTTGTCTTTCATTTGCATGATTAAACCTTATGTTCTTGTCTGTACATTGTACCAAAAATACATGAAATCTTTTTCAGTGATACATAACTTCCAGATGTTTTGTTCTGTGCTTAAAACTGGCTTGTTTTTTCCTTTTTCTGCAGAGGGTTGCTCAAGTCCTTTGGAATCAATTAAACAAAGAAACAAGAGAGCATCATAATACTTGTGTAGAGCTGTTTTATCGTCTGCATTGCCTCGCTCCATCAGCTAATATTTGTGAAGACATCATATGCCATGCATTACTGCATCATGATAAAGTAAGGCTTGTTCTGAGGCTTGTTCTAAAGTAAGGCTTGTCCTGATTAAACATTGCGTGATACAGTGTTCCTGCCCATAGTACCACTTTCTGTGATCTTTAACAGTTCAATTAAGGAACTCTCCTCCCTCTTTCCCTCATTGAAATCATGACTCAACAAATAAACACAGATGCCATATAAAATTATTAAATATTATACTTTGACAATTCAAAAATTGTTCCTTTTCCAGAATTACTGTCTTTTGCTACCAAACATTTTTTTCTTTTCTAAAATTGATGCTGCTTTAAAACTTTTTTAATACATTCAGGCATACATTCTAGGCCACCAGCAAGCAGCTTTCTACTGATGACACCTGCATTTTAAAGTGGCCAAGCCCTTCCTCCAGGCTGCTGATTTTTATTTCATATCTTGCCTCTGAGTTTGAAAGAGAAGTATAGCAATGAGCTTTATAATGAGGATAATGCCAGCCTGATTACTGGCAATAATAATCTATGCATGCTTCCAAGAAGAAAGGGATCTTACGTTTGCCAAACTTCCTTCCAAAATAGAGGGAACTCAAGTCAAAGAATATATAGATTTCTATCGCTATAAGGCTTTTGCATTATGCAACCTACCAAAAAAATCTAGCTTTAATCTGGGGCTAAATGTTTATTGAGCAACTTAAAGTCCTGTCCTTGTGGCAGTCTCTTCCACACCCAAGCCCTCAGGAACTAGGCAACAACCTAGTAAATTTATTTCCTTTTTCCAGGAAGCTTGAACTCATGCTGGCACACATGTTACAGTATGATCCTGCATCCCACACACTGGTCTGAGATAGGATTTTGCTGCTATTTTGTCCTCTATTTTAATATATGCAGGTTACAATAATATTTAGAAATCTGTGTGGTTGAATATACTCAAATAACATTTACAGATTAACTTGTTCCAATTGTTTGGGTTTCTTTTCTTAAGGGGACAAGGCTGGAGTCACTATTCCGGTTCTCTGTCATGTGGCATTTGACAAGAGAAATCCAGGGCAGCAGAGTCACATCCCACAATCGATCTTTTGATAGGTATAATATGCTTCATTTTTATATTGACATATTTACATATTCTCCGTGTTTTATACTGAATGGGTTAAAATAATGCTACTATTAATGTTCAGCTTTAATCCCACACCTAGTTTGTTCACTAGAATTTATATACTGCCCCCGCAGAACAACTCCATACCATCCCCCAAGTTCATTTTGTCAATTTTTATGGGCTCAGCGTCTTTACCCTTTGTTGTGAGAGACCATCTTCCTCTGTATGTCCAGTCAGAAACCTTTGTCAATCTCCTTCAAATAACCCAGAGATCTGCTATTAGATCCATGATATATTCTTTGCCTTCTCATAGTAGACATCTATCACCTTGTTCCTCACTGCTAATTCTTGAACAACTAATACAATGGGCAGAAAAATTTCCTGTCAATGGTAAACCACTGTAAAATTCAGTGGTAGTTCTGCCCTCAAAGCTCCTTCTTTATTCTGACTCTGCTACCTGGTATTAATATGACTGTGATCTTCTTGCAGGTCCTTGTTTGTTGTATTAGACAGCCTGAATTGTTCAGATGGGGCAATTGGTGCTGCAGCACAGGGTTGGCTGGTCCGAGCACTCTCTCTTAATGATGTTGCCCGAATCCTAGAACCAGTTCTTCTGCTTCTGCTTCATCCCAAGACTCAGCGTACCTCAATTCACTGGATCAAACAGAAAAACGCAGGAGGTAATAAAGTACTTATGTACTTAAATGGAGTTGTGCTGGATCAAACCAAAGTTCAGTAAGTCCAGCTGCATCCTGTTTGCCTATTTGCATATAATCTAAGTGGACCAGAAACATGAACACAGCAGGTATCTTTACAGTGATTCAGTGATGTAATGGCACTGAACATGAACATCTTTAGCTATCATGGCTAAATATCAATTTCAGCAGCCATCTATAGGTAACTGCAGCACTTGCTGGTGGCTCTGAAAGAAAACTGCAGTTCATGTCGTGGTCAGATGGTACTATAGGTGATACAGGTGTATTTATGTCTCATTCTACATTAAGGAATCAATGCTACATTGATTAAATGTTTATTTCTTAAACGTTAATGTTTATTTTTTTCTCAGAAGACATGCATCACTGGTACAGAAAGAAAAAGGCTGGTTTCCAGCAGCCCTTGAGATCTTCTGAGCTACATGAAAGCAGTTCAGAGGAAAGTTTGCCACTGGGTCAGTTTACAGCTGTGGATAGGGAGGCTATTTGGGCTGAAGTTGAGAAAGACCCGGAGAAATGCCCACTGAAAAATGAACTGTATGTAAATGAACCTTCTTGGTGTACAGAATTTTCCCAAGGGAGAGGTGAGGAGGAGGAGGAGGAGGAGAATAGTGAGCACACAGAGTCTGCAGATACCAGCACCGGTCCTCTTGACAGTGATAATACTTCCTCCTTCACACCTTCTTTGGACCAACAAGATATGAGCAATGAGGAGAACTTCAGTACTTCAGTGGAGGGTAAAGAAGACATGAAACATGTTTGGTCTTCTAATGTTTATCCTCCTGATAGTTCCAAATCGAGCCCTATGCTAAACCTGGCACGTGCAGATTCTGAGAAGACTCAAGCATCAGAATCTCTCTCAAGTGATGAAGAGATGGATTTGGAGCTTCAAGCACTTACAACATCCAGGTTACTAAAACAGCAAAAGGAAAAACAAGAAATAGTTGAGGCACTGTTTAAACATATTCTTTTGTATTTGCAGCCGTATGATTCCAAAAGGGTCCTGTATGCTTTTTCTGTGCTTGAGGCAGTGCTCAAAACAAACCCTAGAGAATTTATTGAAGCAGTGGCCACCACTAGCATGGATACTAGCTCCACAGCTCATCTCAATCTCATTTATAATCTTCTAGCCCGCCACCAGGAAGCCCTTGTGGGTCAGAGCTTCTATGGAAAGCTTCAAACTCAGTCACCAACTGTCTGTCCTCATTCATTACTAATAGAATTACTGATTTATCTCTGTCTTAGTTTCCTGCGCTCTTACTATCCCTGCTACTTAAAGGTGACACACAAAGATGTGCTTGGTAATAGGGATGTCCAAGTCAAAAGTGTTGAAGTCTTGATCAGAATGATGACACAGTTGACTACAATGGCCAAGTCAGCAGAGAACAAGAACATAGAATTTATACGCAACTTGCTTGGGCGATGCAAAATCCAAGAGTTTGTCCTCCTTTCTCTGTCAGCTTCTATGTATATAAGTCAGAAGTGCTTTGAACATATAATGTCTGATAAGATGAATGGCTTAAATGAAGACTGTGTCTTTGAAGAGAGTCTTATCAATTTTGGCCATGATCAGATCTGGAGTGAACACCCTTTACAAATTGAGCTGCTTAAACTTTTGCAAGTACTGATAGTCTTGGAACATCACCTTAGACAGAATCGGGAGGAAGTGGAGAACCAACCAGGCCTGTCTAAGGAATGGCAAAAGGCACTTAACTTTCAGGAAGCAATTGGTGCTATGCAGTACATACAACCACACCCTATAACTTCTCAAGGATTGTTTGTGTCTGCTGTAGTTCGAGGCTTGCAGCCGGAATATGGATATGGCATGCATCCATCTTGGGTTGGCTTGGTTACAAGTTCTTTGCCTTACTTTGGGAAATCTTTAGGCTGGACAGTAGCACCATTTATTGTACAAATATGCAAGAACCTGGATGATCTTGTCAAACAATATGAGCACGAAGCTTTGAAGATGTCATCAAAAGTATGTCTAAGGTAAGGAAGTTTGTGAAGTTTATTTTGGTTTGCTAATGAGTTGTTAGTATATCACAGGGCTTAATGTTATTATTTTAATTTTATTTAAGGTGCAGTCCTAACCTAGGCCAGTACAATTCATCAGTTTTCCCTTTTCCATGGTGATGTCAGGAGGCAAGTGCATGTTTGTGCACTCCTTCCATAGTGGCCCATTCGGCACTTTTCTGACACCCTCAGGACAGCACAGGATTTATGCCAGGGCTTAGGCTGGCCTAATTTAGGAGGTTAGGATTGCAGCCTAATTATATTATCCAGCATATTCTCAGCATATAATGAGTGTTAACTTCTAGGAAACTAAATAGATGGATAGGATAGGGGGGCATTTTAAAGTTGTTGACAAAAGCATTTCAAGTGTGCATTCTATAGTTAGAATGAATTAGGAATGAATGTGACTAAGAGCACAATCCTAACCAGGTCTACTCAAATGTAAGCCCCATTGTGTTCAATGGTTCTTACTCCCAGGAAAGTGTCTTTAGGATTGCAGCCTTATATTATTTACATATTTATGCTGAGTATATCTTCTTAATGGGCATTCAGCAGGCCTCTGTCAGTCTTGGAAAACTATGGTATCATGCTCGGCGCTGCATACGCTGCATGCGAAGCATAAAAGCCTGGGTTAGATTGTTATGGAGGATAGGCTGTTACCCAAGCAGCAAATCCCCCCTCTCCACGCCACTGAATTAATCCAATGGAAAGGCAGAGCCAATACAATTGGATCCAGCTGGCGTCACAGAGTTGGGCTAAGGACAGGAGCTCACCCTGTCTTGTGGGGCCGACCCAGGTCTCGAACCCTGGCCTGCTGGTTAACAGGCACAGCATCTTAGCAACTTGCGCCACCCACAGCCCATGGGCATTCAAAGCAGCTTCAAATTAGCAGCTTCAAAATCATGCATTCAAATCAGCTTCAAATTAGCAGCTTCAAAATCATGCTTGTCTGCTTGCCAGACAGAAATCTTTCACTAGCCACTGTGAGCAGGCATGTGACAAACTGAAATGAACACTCAGCTTACCCGCCAGTGTTGTCCAAGAAGCCTGCCACATCTTTTAAAGGGGAACTAAGCCGTATGAATTGTCCTTAGTGCTTAGAGATGATCACAAGATTTGGGGGAAAGGATTTGGTTAATGGAGTGAAGGTGGAAAAAATTATGTATGTTGCTGTTTACAAAACTGAAATTGAATTAACTTTGAATTAACTTTCTTTTTTGAAGCATAAACTCAAAGAGGGAGAACATTACACCAGATTATCCTCTAACGCTTTTGGAAGGGCTAACAACTATTGGCCATTTTTGTCTTTTGGATCATTCAAACCAAATAAAAAAGGTAACCATTTTCTTTAATATTTGGTTTATAGAACACTCTTGCCACTCTAGAGGCACCTTCTATAAAAGTGCCATCTGATGTTTAGATATTAAGTAAGAGGGTTGTTAGTTGCTTTACTTCTTACTGTTGAGCCATCCTGAAATCGTACTGTTTATCCTAGCATTTGGTGTTAAAAGCAAATAAATGTTGTTAATCAGTTTATTTGAGCTGTAATTAAAACCTTTCCTTTCAAACACACTCCATTTTATGTTTTAAGACTGATTGCACAGCCAAGAAAGTTGTCCCTCCATTATTGTGTTGTATTCAGAATTGATTCCTTAAAAAAAACCACTTATATTGTAGATTTTCCCAAAACTTTTGTACAGTTCATATACATTTTTATGAAATATTAGGATTTTAATATGTTATTCTTTTCTGCAGTCTATATATAATAAAAATTTGTTTGTTTGTTTTCCTAGTCACCACTAAATGCTGATCCTACAAATTTAAGAAATGCCAGGAATGCCATTTTGGAAGAGCTGCCCCGGATCATTAACACCCTATCCCTCCTTTGGAATGTCATAAAAAAAGAAGAGTGTCAAAAAAGATCAGCTGACTTTCTTGGAACAAAAGGCTCTTCTTCAGTTTACTTCAAAACAACCAAAGTATGCATCCTGTTGTAATGATTTTTTACTCCAGGTAGTTCATGACCGGTCATTTAACAATTCTGTTAGAATAATTGTAAGTTTCTAGAATTTTCAGATAAGAAATTCCTCATGTATCTAGACGTGCTCAGAATGATTGAAGGTTCTTGCATTGGTCAGTAGCAAACATTATACTGTCAAATTAAACACTTTCAGAAAAAAAGGCTGCTTGGGATTTTGAAAGGATATAATGCTTATTTTTTATGTGCTTGTTCAAACTTTCCCATGAACAGTCCCAAATGTCTCTCTTGCATTCAAGATAGCCCATATTCTGGCTTTTTTAGGTTACAATTCTGGCTCATCACTGAATCAGCTTTTTTTCTTTTGGAAAGTTAAATAAAAATGCTTACCCTTGCACTATGTTCACAAGCCTTGCAAGTTTGCTCACACTTTCAGTGGGTCTCTTTCCTAACAGTAGGTTTAGTAAGTAATCTCTGATTAATTGTAGAGGCAAATCTTGCACACATGCCATACGATTCTTTACATTCCCTTCTCAACCACAGTTGTTAGCCTCCAACATCTAATTTTGGAAGTGGCATTTGTTACAGTTTAGGAAAACATTCCTACTGCATGTAGTTCTTAGCATTTGCATGTTTGGATCAGAGCCACAGGAAATTACAAACAAGAAATTTATCAACATGAAAACAAAGATATTAAAAACAATGCTTTCTGGTTTATTGGATTTGCACAAAAACATCCCATCTGGATGTTTTAGAAAATGTTCATCTGAATAGCTTAAGCTGAACAGAATCCATTCTTTAAGAAATATGTGTTTGTGCTTTTTTTAATAGACACTGAAGAGTAAAATCCTAGACTTCTTGAATCCCCTTACTGGTCAGCTTGGAATACAGCTTATCGCTGCAGTAGCTACTGTGTGGTGTAGCAAAAAATCTCATAAGCATCAAAGCAAAACAAAGGTAAAAATAAAACATTGATGCAGAGTGATAATCAGGATGACATGGAGTGAACTATTTAAGATAGATGTTAATGAGGGCTTTGCAAGAGAACTGCTTGTGGACTATGCTCTCTGCTGCTTAGCAGACAAAAAGCTTGCACTAAATACACAAAGCAGTTCAGCAATGAATATGTATTGATGTTCTTTTGGTTGTCTTGAGTTATCCACAAGTGAGAAAAATGATTGGGCTTCTAGATTTTTTGAAGTAAATATAAATTTAAATGTTCTGAAGCTCTGCGGTACCATAGCAGAGACAAACTGAGGAATAAGCTTCAATTAACTTTCATTCCCCTACCTCAGTTATCCTAAACAGGAATGCATTGAGTGTAAGCAGTTTTCATGCTTCTGTATCCAGTATCTTTGGGGTTTGATGAAGCACTCTGGAATCCATTTTGGGATGTTTGATCCCACCTTGTAAAAAGAGGCCTCTTTTCTTTCAGTGCTGGGAGAGAGTAAAGTTGTTTTGAGAAATACTGACATTATCAAGTTTGTTGTGTCTTTTCAAGGCCAGAATATTGTGTGGGTTGAGCATTGGCCGCAGTTGAGTTCAGCAATGTGTGGGAGGGGAGTGGAGAATGTCCCAGGTCTGGCTGGAACCTTCAAGAAGATAGGGAAAAGGTCCTTTTCTTTCCCATTGCCCCACATTGCACACGCAGTTGGCTATGCTGGGGGATGATGCACATGTTTTGATGTGCTCCCAAGGTATGGTTACTTTACCCTTTCTGAGAGTTTTTACTGGTGTTGAAGCAGCTTGCAGATTATTATTTAAAATGTGGTAACATTCTGGTATAAACTTCATCAAAGACCTTAAATCAGATAATCAGCTATTCTGATGCAATCAATAACAATCTTCCAACTATTCTGGCATCACTCCCTGCTTCAGCCATCGTCCTGCAATATCCAGTTACAGGGTTTTTGCAAGACTTCCCTGCCATGGTGCAAGAAATACGTATATAATCTGTCATCTATTGACAGATTACCCCTGCTAACTGGGCAAGAGACATTCCTTCAAATGGGTGTTCCTTTTTTATTTAGCAGGGGGAGAGTAACTGGCTCTACACACCTCTAGCAATATCTGTTCCAGTGGCTTCTGCTGGTGTTCTTTTTGAATTTTAGATTGTGAGCCTTTTTGGGACAGGGACCCATTAGTTATTAATTAGCTATTATTTTTTTCATTTTTTGTAAACCGCTTTGTGAACTTTTTAGTTGAAAAGCGAAAGAAAGAAAGAAAGAAAGAAAGAAAGAAAGAAAAGAAAGAAAGAAAGAAAGAAAGAAAGAATATGGTACTTCTGATCTCAGAATGAATGTTCACCATAATAGGTGATGCCACCTGCTGTGGTATAAACCTACTATCTCAATTTTTAAAATTCTGTAGGTGACAGTTTTTGCACTAAACCCCAGAATTGAAAAGTGGTATATAAATGGTAGAACTTGGCAGGAAAGTGACCCTGTTTTTTGAAGGTCTCTGTCTTGAAGAGTTGGGATGGGATGTCTATAAACTTCAGTTCCCCTGGCTGGAGAACTACCAGAGAGGGGTCAGAGTAGCCTACCTATTACGGCTGGTGGTAATTCTGGAGTGTGGTTCCTTTCAGTCCAACTCAGGAGCAGCTTGGCATAGTTGAACTCTGGTTTGGGTCTTAGGAGGCCAGCAGCTGTGACTATGTTGTTGTTACTTTTGAAATTTTGTGTTGTGAGGTGCATGGAAACGCCAGTGTAAATGACTTGTATATGCTGTATTAGCCTGTATATAGCACTGAGTCTGATGGAGACAGAACGTTCCTGAAAATGCACAGTAAAGCTCCTTATGTCTTTTTGTTGCAGATACCTTCTGCAGCTAGTTCTTCTCAGCTTATACTAGTTGATCTAATTTGTGCGCTGAGCACTCTGAAGACAGACACTATATTGCAACTTGTAAAAGAAGTTGTGAAAAAGCCTTCCCAAATCAAAGGCGAAGAGGTAACAGTTATAAGTAGAACTATATTCATTAATGTACATTTGAGTTGTGCTGATCACCTTCCTGTACTGAAGCAAGAAAATAATGTTTTTTTAATAAATGATTGTGTAAATATGGTTGTTTTCACAATGCAGAATTAAAGTGTTCAGTTATGTGCCTGTAGTTATTTGAGAGCATTGTTCAGGATGGTGTCTAAAACAATCTGCAGTAGTGACTTAGGGCACAATCCTAACCAACTTTCTAGCACTGGCACAGCTGTCCCAGTGGGGCATGTGCTACATTCTGCAATTGGGAGGCAGTTATAAAGTCCTTCTTAAGGTAAGGCAATATTTATTCCCTTTTCTCAGAATTGCATTGTCCTTACCCTGGAGCTGGAAAATTGGTCAGGATTGACCATAATTCAGGAACAGCATCCTGAATACAACTGTTTCATGAAGTGGTTTCATGTATTCCTTGATTTTGGGGACGGAACTCAGAGTGAATAGAAAGGAAATGCATTCAACAAGAGTACTTATGTCACCACTTCCATTTATTTTAAAATAAAATATTTCTACAATCCGCCTATTTGCCCAATCATATCCTCTAATTGGGCCACCAGAAAACATGTTAAGGCAGCATAATGCACAAATGTAACATACCAGGATGCCTAGCTGCTGCTGGAGCAGCGAGCATCTGAATCAGTTCTGCAATGGACCAGGATCACTCACCAGGTCACTCTGCGATGAACCAGGGTCATGCCACAGATAAGACCATTCAGCAATTGGAAAGCAGGTGGAAGGGGCAAACAGAACAGGGAGGTGACAACACAGGAAGGGGGCTTTCACTGAAACCTTACTTTACTTTCATGGACTTGCAATATCATTGCTACAGGTCCAAGTAGACCCAGCAGGCTGCCATAGTCTTACAAATGTTCCCTTCCCTTGAGAAGATCTTAAAGGCCAAAATTTCCCAGCAGTTTTCAGCAGTACTGCTTTTGTGCTGCTACACATAGTTAGATGGACTCTGTTGAATGACTTATTGAATTTGTACTGTTGTGAAAACAGAGGAACTACATGGACTTTTTTTCTTTCTCAGAAGTCTTCCCTAGTGGATATTCCAGTGCTACAGTTTTGCTATGCATTCATACTAAGGTAAGAAGACTTATGAACCAAGTTTAATGGCATTAGTATGTTTGTAATGTATTTTTTATATTTTGGTGTATTTGGAGGACTGTAGAACCATTGTTTTAATGCTAAACAGTTGCAATAGTACATACATAATATACCCTGCGGTCATACCATCAATATGTGCAACAAAATCCAACTTGGTTCATTGGAACTTATTCCACATAAATAAGCATAGGATTGCAACTTTAATCCATAGTGCCATTCGTATGTCACTTTGTTAATTATTCTTCAAGCCATAATCTGTTTCTAAATTTTATCTTTATTCTCTGATTTGGAATAGTGGGGGAGTGTAAGTTGTCAAGGCGTAGACTGTGACCTGTCTCCTGAATGTGTGTTGAATTTGATTAATTGGAAATTATACTAAAGCGTTCACAGGAGAGGTTAACTGACACTGTATGGAAAGGTTTCAGTCTTTTCATCAATTTATTATTATTATTATTTCTGCAGACTTCCTGCCTCTGCCTTGCAGGAGAACTTCCAGTCATTGTTGGGAGTACTAAAGGAATCTGTGCAGTTGAATTTGGCTCCACCTGGCTATTTCTTGCTTCTCAGGTAAGAAGACAGCAATCAATTTAGTATGCACTCTAATGTTACATCTTATCATTTTGCTAATTTGGACTTATTTTACCACAGTACCTTGAATGATTTCGTGACTAGAACTCCAAGCCAGGAAAACAAGAAAGATCAGAAAGACCTACAGGTACTCCATAGAACTCTGTATTATTTTGTAGCTTGGCTTCATCTGCAGTGGTTGATTCATGAGGGCAGAATCCTAACCAATTTAGGCCAGAACAACTCACCCAGTCCCATTCTCATGTCATAGGGGAGGCTGGAGCATGCCTGTGCATTGTCCTAATGCCCCCAGGAGTGGCGCAGAAGTACCTTACAACACTTTTTCGACACCCTCTAGGCCAGCACGGATGTGTGCTAGGACTTATGCTGGCCTAACTGGGAGTTGGTATTGCAGCCCCACTTTTTGCCACTGCATCTGATGCATCCTCCTGTTCCCAAGGTTTAGGTGAAAGTTGGTATATTCTGATGAGTTGGGAGACTTAGGTTTTCAGCCGTGTCCTGTCAAAAATATGCATTGATCATAGAGGATGAAAACTAACTGAATGAATTTCTGATTTCCAAAGAAATACTTCTGTGAAAGGTTCAGCCTTACATGCACAGAAATTATGACTGAGGCCTGCAGGGTAGGTTTTAGAATTGAAAGTTGAATTTTCTTGAATTCAGACCCCAAACAGTCAAAAAAGATTTGCAAGCTGTACATTTGTATCTTTTTCCATACTTACCATGAGCTAAACATTATTAGCTTTTCTTTTCATTGCAGAAGTATTCTAAGTATTTTTACAGACATAAGAACTTACCTGCAATGATTGTAGAGTCACTTTGGGTTTCCTTTTGTAAAGGAAGAAAGGCGGAATATAAATCTAACAAATAAATAAAATAGAGTGTGCATCCTCTGTGGAATACAATTTGAATAAATTGATTATTTTGCAATTGGTCACCTTCATTGCAACACAATGAATTCCATAACACTAAAACATTGTACAGTGATGTCTCACGTAACAAATTTATTTCGTTCTGGAGGCATGTTTGTTACGTGAAATGTTCTTTATGTGAAGCGGATTTTCCCATAGGAAATAATGGAAACTCAGACAATTGGTTCCACAACCCCAAAAATATTCATATAAAAATATTAACTGGATGTAAAAATGATGACAGAACACTGGGATTGAATTCAAAACATGCATTCAATGTGCAAGATCTTATGAAGTCTACTTAGGCTGCTGTCCTAAAGACACTTTCCTTGGAGTAAGAACCATTTAACACAATGGGGCTTACTTCTGGGTAGACATGGTTAGGAGGCTGCAGTCCAAGACACCTTCAAAATGTCTCCCCACTTTCTCCTCTCCATCCTGAGCCTCTCTCTCCCCTGCTCCCTTCTGGCTAGCCTTGAGCTGCTTCCCTCTTCTCTACTGCTCTTCTCTCCCTCTGCCCGGCCACAGGAGGAACAGCATGGAAGTGTTGCTTTCACTATGGCCAGGTGCGCTAGGCAGCCCTGACGCTTTTTAAACAGGCTGCCGGCCAGCGCGTCTGCCCTAGCTGCCAACAGATGTGTTCTTTATGTGAAGCACAGTTCGTTATATGAAGCAGAATCCTAGAGAAATTTTTGTTTGTTACGTGAAACATACTTTACATGAGGCGTTCTTTACGTGAGGCGCCACTGTATATAGCCTGGGTGTGAATTGTTTCCCTCTCTTGATCTTCTCTTTCAGGAGGTAACACATAAAATATTGGAAGCTGTGGGGAATGTTGCTGGTTCCTCTTTGGAACAAACTAGCTGGCTGAGCAGGAACCTGGAAGTAAAAGCACAGCCTCAGATCTCTTTAGATGAATCGAGTGACAAAGATGATTTGAATGGTAAAAGAAACTAATAATTTGTACCATCTGATGATCAAAAAATTATCTCAGAATTTGTCCTCATGCTGGATGACTTTAAAAAATAGGAGTAAAATAATGTTTCGATAGCAAAACATGTTATTCTCCGCTTTCCCTGATGGCAAAAATAAGCAAAAAAATAGGGTGGGAAACAAGGTATTCATCACACCATATAATGATATATTAAGGTATGCAAGTGCCTTCCCATAACTCCCCATTGGGTTAAGTCAGCAGAGCAAGGATGAGTTAAAAAAGATGCAAGGTATGTCCATACCTTCAGTGCTATTCAAAATTTGCAAGATGGCTATTTGTTAAGCTCAGTTGTTCTCAAACTGGGGCATCTCTGGCCTCTGTCAGAAAGGGGCAGAAAGAGGGGAGTTTGAGAACTGATGAGAACTGGGAGAGTTTGAGAACTGATGTGTTAATCTGTAACTATTAATCTTAAAAATATTTACATACTGCTTTTTGTTATACCAAAAGTGGGGAAAGACCCAGATTACATTATAAAACAAATGAAACTTGCCTCCATGCCAGCTAGCCCCTTGCCATTCAGCTGAGCCCTGTTCTTAGTCCACATTTGCCACCTGAACCTCTGCAGCCAGCCACTACCTGGTAGGAGGGAAACCCCCTACTGAAGGAAACCCTCTCCCTGCCTGAACCCCACTTCAAACACCCCTCTCTCCCCACCACCCCCTTTCCATGCCTGTGATCCCACTCCACAGGGGATCAAATGGGACCTGACTCTGTGTAGACTAGAACCTGTTTACTGACTATGCTATGCCACATTTTCGTGAAATCCTCAGCAGGAGACAAAAGCAAGTGTCATTAGACACATTCCTTGTTAAAGTTGCTCAAAAAGATACCAGTGACTCTTTAGGTGGAAATTAGTCATTCTTTTCTGTTTTACTTTGCATTCAGTATATTATAGTGTTTTATTACAGTAATTGTGTTATATTTCAGTGTTTTGAATTCAATTACAGTGTTTTGTCATCATTTTTACATACAGTTAATATTTTAAATGAATATCTTTGGCTTGTGGAACCAATCACCTGAGTTTCCATTATTTCCTATGGGAAAATCCACTTCGTAAGAAGAACGCTTTGTAAGACAAACATGCTTCCAGAACGAATTAAGTTTGTCTTACAAGGTACCATTATACTTTCATTTTCTGCTATTTCCTTTTCTGCAATTCCAAAATTGTCTCCCACTCAACCTCTCTTCCACCCAAAGCCATATTTCTCATGAAAGGATTCAGCACCCTTTCGTTGACACGTGCTATATTGAAAAACATTGGGAGACAGTTGCATATGAAATGCATAGTTAGATGCTCAGACAAGATATCTGAGAAAAGAAAATGGCCCGTGCTTGACTTGCGCTGCAGATTTTCCCAGCAAAATAACTTTTATTTTTAAGCTTGTTCGTACTTTAAAAAAATTAAGGCTGCAATCCAATATGCTTTCATTGACCATAATGGGGCTTACTTGCAGGCAAACAGTGCAAGAATAATTCAGCATGGTACTATAAAAGGAAAATTACATTCCTTCTAATTTTACAGATACTTCAGCTGTACCCTCCTCAATGGTTTCTGCCTCTGCTCCATCAGTATACAGTGTTCAAGCTCTCTCTCTCCTTGCAGAAGTGAGTCTGGATTTTCTTTTGAGTTGGAACCGGTTATATAGTTCTCATATATGCCACAGTTGCAATCACTCTAGTTTCCTGTAACTAATTAATACAGGTGTAATTCCAATGTTCTCTTTCCCCTCTTCCAAAGCTCATAGCAGTTTTCTCAAACTGGGGGTTACAACTCCCCCAGAAGGCAAGCATTCTTATATTTAAAAAGTATTTTTATTTACCTATGTTCAGCAGCAGCAAGCACCTGACAGTGTCATATTAACTATATATACAGATCCCCAGTCATGTACCTGCCTTCTTAAAGAGGAAGGGAATTGTATTAGTATAGTATCCAGTATTGTATAAAAACATAGTAGTTTAATGACAATCATAGGAAGTTGCAGGTGAAAGGGACCTTGCTGGATTTTAGTCCAACCTCCTTCTCAGTGCATACAACGAGAAAAAGGATTTCATCCTTAATACAGTATATATACAGTATATAACATTTCTCAAGTTTTTTTGTCTTATTCTACCTTTGTCTAACATGGAACGTGTTCATTCTCTAGGTTCTTGCTTCTCTTCTGGATATGGTTTATCGCAGTGATGAAAAAGAGAAAGCAGTGCCTCTAATCTCTCGTTTGCTATATTATGTGTTTCCTTACTTGCGCAATCACAGGTAAGTAACGTTTTCCTTATGTGTCTTAGAGCACAAGCCTAACCATGTCTTCTCAGAAGTAAGCCCTACTGTGCTCAATGGGTCTTACTACCAGAAAAGAGTGTTTAGGATTGCTGTCTTAGAATTCTGTAAAACAAATTTTAACAATACATAATGTCAAGGAGGCTACTTACAATCCTATGTTGCTGCAAGGTCTGAGCCAGCCTAGGAAAGTTGTTCTGTAACATCTTGAACTGTTACAATAAAAGATGTCTTGCATTTCTGAAACCTAAGATTCCCCTTTTATGAAAATTGTGTCACTTGACAGTGGGGAAATACTCATTTCTCCAACATTGTGGGAACCCAGTACTTCGTCGCTTTTTGGAAGGAATATGAGTGTTCAGGAAAAATAAAGTTACAATTAATTCTTAGTTAATCAACAAAGTTAAGCAAAAGAAAATAGAATATTGCTACAAGGTTTAGATTTTATAGCATGTGTGTAGCACACATAATCGGAGAAGCATCTATGATCTCAGAGTCAGGATGATGTGGTTCGGGAGTTGGATTTAGGTCTGGAAGATCCAGGTTCAAATTCTCAGCCATTGGCTTCTTGGGTGACCTTGGCCCAGTCATTTTCTCTCATTCTTATGTACCTCAGAGCAAGGTTGTTGTGATGACAAAAGGAGGGAAGGAACTATTTACACTTGAGCTCCTTGAAGGTAGGACATTACAAAAAAATGTGAAAAATAAATCTGTTTCTCTGTGTTTGTTTATAGTGGCTACAATCTTCCTAGCTTTCGTGCTAGTAGTCAACTGCTCAGTTCCCTAAGTGGTTACGCCTATACCAAACGAGCATGGAAAAAAGATGTTCTGGAGCTGTATATGGATCCAGCTTTTTTTCAGATGGACACTTCATGTATCCAGTAAGAGAGCTAATTGGGGCAGTCTTGAATCTGGCTGTTTTATGAATGAAAATCTTGGCAGTCCAATAGACTTCAGTGAAATTGTAATTTGCCTTGTGTTTATGTTAGTAACTGAATTGCCAATAATCTTAGAAAAGTCTTTGGCTTAAGATTAAGCTTTCACCACTGTCTACGGACATAAGTTTTTCTTCAAAAACAACACTAATATGCTGCTATTTATTCCTGAGACATTTAAAAAGTGTTGAGGTAAGGCTTGGTACGAACAGAGTGACCAGATGACAGGAATTTCCCTGCCAGAACCAGAAATGAGGCCTTGGAACCAGAAGTCAGGAATTGGGGGGGCCTTTGGGGATCTTTCCAGCCATTTCCTGGGGTTTTAGGCCTTTTAGGCCCAATGAAGATGCTGGTTAAAGGAGAAGGAGGGAGAAAGGGAAGGAAATTGTTGTTTTTCCCCTCCTCCCATACTAAAGCCCCTTTCCAAGCCATCAGTGGAAGAAATACATCTCCCAGCATGCATCACACCAGAGTCCCATTATGAATGGGCCTCTAAGTAGCCATTCCCAAATGGCTGTGCTTGGCAGTGGCTCCCAGTCCCTGCAGAGGAAAAGATCCTGGGGGAGGAAACTCTGCTTGCTGTTGTGAGGAAGGAAGGAGAGAGCTGAGCTGAGGCTGCTGGAGCAGAGAGGAGAGCAGAGAAAGGAGGGAGCCTTGCAAGTAGAGATGCTCTGAAACTTTGCAGTGAGTTTGGCTTTGGAGAGAAAGGGGGGGAAAAGAATTAATTTTTTTAAAGCAGGGTTGCCAACTGAACCAAGGAACCCCAGCCTTTCCTGCTCCTATGCCTTTGTAGATAGATCCACCAATATATTCTTTGCACAGAAAAGCACGTAATTCACAACAAGAGCTTGAGTTGTTTAGTTTGGGGCCTTTCATCCAGCTGTTGTCAAAGCAGAGGAGCAAGGGCTGGGTGTAAAGTTGGCAACCTGCTCAGGTTAGGGATGGTGGGATAACTTCTGGCTTAAGTTTTAAGACTCCAAGCCCAATACTCAAAACTCAAAAGAGTCAAAAAGAGTCAAAAGACTCCACTCAAAAGAGTTACAGCCAGCGGAGCTTATAATGTCTAAGGGGGCAAAGGAAAGGAGACTGAAAGACAAGCCTGTGCATGCCTGCCTGAGAAAGGCTGGCTGCTTAGATCACTTAAACATGTGCCTTTTTTGGTTTGTGTCTAGTCTATTGCAATGAGATTTGTGCAAAATATAAGTACAGGAATGCAATACGAGTGTTTTTAGCTTTATTTTAATATGTCCTACATTTGTCCTAATTTTTTGGGGTGTCATACTTTTTTTAACCAAGTTGGAATTTTGGAGAACTTGGGGGAGAATTTTGGGTTCAGCATCTGGTCACCCTGGGTATGAAGCAATAAACTAACGTTTTTTCTCACAGAATTGCATTTCCCTACATAGAGGTTAATGAAAGGAAAAATGAAGAACCGTTTTAACTTAAATTACACTAATTATTACTTGATTTCCTTATATCTGCAGTTGGCGAGCCATTGTTGATCATCTTCTTACCCATGAGAAAACTATGTTTAAAGATTTGATGAGTAAGCATCTAATTTATTTATTCATTATTTCAGAGTTCAAATCAAGAAGAGGAAAGCAACTGTTAACACTATTAAGAGAATATTTTTATTTGATTGTGTTTTAATACAAATTTATAGCCACTTTTTTATGGAAGCAATGCACACAAGTTAGCTAACAATAAAATAGTAATACAACTATAGAAAAATCACACATTTTATACTAAAGTTGGTGAAAAGATTTAAGACTGCTATTAACTGTAAAAGCCCAAATAGCAGATAACCTACAAAACAATCTAACCACAATCTAAACACCATCCTAACCATGACTACTCAAAAGTAAGCCCCATTATGATCAATGAATCTTATTCACGGGAAAGTATCTTTAGGATTGCAGCCAGCATCTTTTTTAGCTGGCAAAAACATGTAATGGCCCTTTGGTGTATGTATAGTTTTCTATATTTTTTCACTTTCTTGGTTCCTATTTTTAACCAGAGTGCTAAAACTTCCAAAAGTCATCAGGAAATGAGGATTCATCTCCCTTCCATTGTCTGAACCAATTCCCAATTAAGTGTGTCAGTCCTATGGCCTTGAAAAGTCTAAACAAGCTGAAAGCTTTAGGTACCTCTCCTAAAACAATTTCTCTTCCTGGGTTCTTCCCCTGGCACCAAGAAGCTTGAAAAATCACAACAATCTGATAACCCAGATTTACAACCTTCGCACCAAATTTACAACCTTTCCTCCCAACTGGGGTGAGGAGATAAGATGAAATCCAGAGCACCTCAAAATGGAATTCAAAAGTCTTCATAAAGAGCACCTCCTTTCCCAGGCAACAGTGAACCTGCGATCAAGGCACTAAAGATTGCAGTGGGGGAGAAGTGCTGATGGGGAAAGGTGGATTCCATTACACAGGAGATAAGTTCCTTTTCTTCTTTGTAGACTTTTCTTTTCTTCTTATATAGGCTGCAATCCTAAAGACGCTTTCTTGGGAGTAAGACCCATTGAACACAATGGGGCTTACTTTTGAGTAGACATAGTTAGGATTGTGCTCATAGCCAGGCCTCCTTTGGCAAGTCATAAATAAAATGAAAAATGCCATCTTGCCTTCTCACCTTGTCCTGACCTTCACCAGAAAGACTGGGGTTGGATCAGAGAGGCTCTCCCTTAGAAAGGTTTTTAAATGAAAGACAAGAATAAACTTGCTGGGAGCAAGGTGTTCTGCGTTTCCTACTGCATTCAAAGAGCAGGGAGCATTAGTGACTTCTTTTGCCCCTCCAAAAATAGTCTAAACATTTATGTACAGTTTAAATTACACAAATCAGGGAGTGTCTGTACAGTAGACCCAGTTATTGTTCCTTTGTACAACTTACTTGCTAAACTGTTAGTTACTGTGTTAATTTCATAGATGATTGCATATTAATGTGGATTCTAATCTTCATTGCAGATATGCAAAGCAGTTCTTTAAAGCTTTTCCCAAGTTATGAGCAAAAAGCAATGTTACTAAAGCGTCAAGCCTTTGCTGTCTTCAGTGGAGAACTTGATCAATATCACCTTTACCTTCCTTTAATACAAGGTGAGTTTCAACTTTGGATTGTAAAGGTGTAGGATAGTGGCTAAGGGCACAATCCAGAGTTAGGGCAGTGAGGAGTGCCCTAGCTGGACTGCCCTAACTATTCTGAATCCAGAGCAGAAAGTTATGCTGCATCTAAAGACTCAGGAAGCCTGGGCTGTCCTAGCTGTTCCAGAGCATGCTAAGTAGGCACTGTCAGTGACACCTGTGGAGGGCTTGCTCCGGAGGAGACCCCCCCCCTGTCAGATCATACTGAACAAGGAACAGCTGTGGAGCCTGCATTATAAGGAGTCTGACAACCAGTAACAGCTGCAGTATCAGACTCCAGTACAGCAATCTCTCTAGTGGGATGCATGCAAGGGGCTTCTTGGAGTGGCCTGCTGTATCCACAAGTTATGCGGCTGCCATAGTTGTGCCATATCCTGAGGTTGAGAGGGAGGGGTTGCAGCTAGGCTGGCCAAGAACTCAGATTTTTTTTGTAAAAACTGCCTTTTCATGGATACTCACTGTTATACCTGCTCCTAAGGTGGTATAACTCTGAGGAACTGGAAAAGGGAATTTCTGTCCTAGAAACAGGCTCTGGATACAGAGTAACTGCACTGCCCTAGTCAATGCTGAACATGCCCTCAACGTGCCTCTCCTGAGCTGCCTAGGCTGGCCAAGGTAGGGCAGCCCAGGTCCACCTTATTGCTTTAGGCTGCCCCAATCCTTCTCTAGCATAACTGGGCTGCCTCATCTTGGACTTGGATAAGGCAGCCCAAGTGCAGAATCAGAACTTCATGTTTGGAGCTCAGTGGACCTCTGAACTCGGTGTGATTTAGTTTTACACAGTATTTGGTATCAGCAAGAGGTGCAGCAACAGAATTCCCACAGATAAGGAGGGTGCACCTGTATACAAAAATAAAATACCTTGTGAAGGATATTGAGAATTATACCACTACCTAAAAATAATACTTGACTTTCAGTTTGTTTCAGTGACCAAGTAAGTGATTTTCCCCCCATCCATCATCACTCAGCCTTAGCTCATGCACTCCCTCCCCTGTATTCATTCATTGTAATTGGGTGTGGTTAAATGAGCTCTATGACTCATCCAAACATAGAACGATGAATAATGATTAAATCAGTAATTGAAACTGAATTCTGTTTCATATTATTTTTTGATCAAGATTTGTAAGTCACAATTAAAGCACAGGTCTTAGTTTGGATGAGTCATGGAACTGGGCTTTAACCAAAACTTTATTTCAACAGGGGAGTCAGGGAAGTGTAAGGGGCAGAGTTTACATACAGGCTTGTACAGACTTGATCTGTCTCTTAGAGTTCAGAGATTCACACAAGCAATAGTCTGTATCATGCCAATAAAGATTATGTTATATATGTTATGTTAGTCTGTATCATGAGATAGATGATTTGATGGTTTTGTTTTGCATGTGTGTATTTTCACTCTTATTAAAAAAAATAGCTTGATGGAATATGCTCTAGATTTCCTGTACTCTTAGTTGAAGCAGAGGCCAACATTCTTTAAGGGTCCATAAACCTTCATAGAAACATGAAAGACCTAAGCCAAATCCAGACATAATGTCAAACCAGTTTTTGGCTGTACTTGAACAAACGTCAGGCTAAAACACAACTTCTTACAATAAGCCTTTGCTTCTAACTGGACAGTATATAATTTGCATTTGTTTTCCAGAATAGAATTTCAAACCATAGCTGGAGGTAAAACACAAACTGTCATTTGCTGATTTGGATGTAACTTCAAACAGGAATACCATGAAAGATAGGGATTAAGAGTAAACCAGAGCATATGAATCTATTGCTTTCTCATGTTATGCCAAACCATGGTTTGGTGTTGCATTTGAATCAGTTCATGGCCAAGCAGAGATTCCAAGCTGCCAGTGAGTTATATTGCTCAGAAGACTAAGTTTTTATCTCGAATCAATGTTCTCAGAAAGGTGAAGGCAAGTGAAGTCTGGTTTAATCTTAGTCACACCCTGGTAGAGAACCATTATCCAACTAATGTTACATCTCTGATGTGATTAATATATGCAGCACATATAAGTAAGATTCTTGACATTCTGAGTGTTTAGAATTTCAATACCAGAAACAATCCATAAAGATGTGCTATTGCATCCTTTTTGTGTGCCTATACGGCTCTCCATGTTTTCACATGTTCATTATTACAAATTCATAACACACAGTATCATCTCTGAAAATCACTTCAGTGTTTCTCCTTTTGGGGACTTTCAGTTTTATGGAATCATTTATTGGCATCTTGCACACCGAAATCCAAAGACCTAAGCTTTTAAATTATGCCACGCTTATTTAATATGGCAAATTGGTCATCAGGGCCAAGTGTACGTTACTGACTGACACTGCCGCAGGGAAATGGTGATACTAATCTCATTACATCCCCTGGTTAACAAAAAAGGATAATGGGCAATGTTATGTAAAAAAGGCAAATAAATCACTCAAAATAGTGAACTGTATAGTTACAAAAAATGAGGTTGACATTGGTACAAAATAATTTATTGCACTTAAGAGAAATGTAATAATTACTAGTAAGTAACCTTGATCAAGTTAACTGAGCTAGTATACATTTTAATAAAGAAATGTATTTGTGTAAACTTATTGCAGAGCGACTGACTGACAATCTGCGTGTTGGACAGACTTCCATTGTAGCTGCCCAGATGTTTCTTTTTTTCAGAGTTCTGTTGCTAAGAATATCTCCTCAGCATTTAACTTCATTATGGCCAATCATGGTAACAGAACTAGTAAGTAATAATTCTACATAATTTAACTGGACAAAATAAGCTTTAGCCAAAAGTAACTTTCTTTTGACCAGCTTTTTTTTCTTTTAATGTTCAGTTAAAGTTCAATTATCAACAACATTAAACTTTTCTCTTGAATACACATAAATCCACATTTCCTTTATTCATATTGTACTGTGAAGCATAATTCATTAATGGTAGAAGGTGATATGATTGAAGACTCAAGGTGACTCACTTGGGAAACTCCTTGGGAAACCAGTTTTAGCTTATAACAATTTGATCTTTTATTCCTAATAGTTTTATAGACCAATTGAAAGATCCCAGTTTGTCAACCCTAAATCTTATGCTATCCAAATTCCAATAAACTGCCCTTCATATAAATTTCAAAGCTACTTCTTATCCCCCTAAGAGTCGGCAGTCCTAAGGGTTACCGTCACTTCCAACCACATATCAAACTAGCAGAAGCTTTAGGGTAGTACAGACTTGGATTTATACAAAAGTGCTTTATTTATAAACAGAGTAGTCATAAATATTGCATAGACTAATGAAATAATTGCTTTTGGTATATTAAATCATATCCTAATTATACTACTACATCCATATCCTGGTTAGCTGATAGCAAAGGAAATAATTGAGAGATTGGAGAATACTCAGTACAATACATTGACTTCAGTTGTTCCCAAACTTTTTTAACAAGGGGCCCTTTGGCCTTATGGTCCATTGGCTGTGCCTCCTCATTGGGGCTACATTCCTTTATATTGTATAGGGCAGGCTTGTCCAACACGCGGCCTGTGGGCCACATGTGGCCCAGTTCAGCTGTGGATGCAGCCCAATAAACAGTGGGCCATGTGTTGAACAGCCCCATGGATGCTGCCATCTTTAAATGGCGTCTGTACAGCTTTGGTGTTCCCAGAGCGCTTTGAGGTGGGCCAGGAACTCCTCCCCCTGCAGGGCTCTGGAGCATCCTGGGGATCTGGGGTTCTCCCTGCCACTGGAGGGGACCTGCCCTTAGGCTGCCCTCCTAGCCACACTTTCCTGGGAGTAAAATCCCATTTAACCTTGTTAGACTGGGCTCTGGAGCATCATGAGGAACTGGGGCACACTGGTGGCTCAGAAACTATGTCAAACATCTCACTAACTTTGACTACAAGAAAGTTTAATACGTTAACTGTGTTTTCTATGGTTTTTTGGATGACCAGCTATTGTTAGTGCTTATGTGCGGCCCAAACCAACTCATCTTCTTCCAGTGCGGCTCAGGGAAACTAACAGGTTGGACACCCCTGGTATAGGGCATCTGCTTTTTTGCCCGGATTCTTTAGCTCCCCTGGGAGCCACAGTTCACAGCTGCCTCAAGTTGCTGTTCTTCACCATCTGAGCTTAGTCTAACTCCTTGTTATATGGTTTGGAGCCACTGAAAAACATTGGGTAATTTTACACTCACTCAACCACCCTCCACATCAACAGTGGAGCAATAAATCTTAACATAGCAATAGTTCTATAGAATCATAGAATCATAGAGTTGGAAGGGACCTAGTAGGTCATCTAGTCCAACCCCCTGCCTGCAGCAGGAATTCCCCCTTGAGCATCTCCAACAGGTGCTCATCGAGCCTCTGCTTGAAGATCCCCAGTGAGGGAGAGTCCACCACCTCCCTTGGCAATCTCTTCCACTGCCGAACCGCCCTCACCGTCAGGAATTTTTTCCGGATTTCCAGCCGGAATCTCCTTTCTTGCAGTTTGTACCCATTGGTTCTAGTTCTGCTTTCAGAAGCAGCTATGAACAAATTGGCCCCTTCCTCCCTATGACAGCCCTTCAGGTATCTGAAGAGGGCAATCATGTCTCCCCTCAGCCTCCTCTTCTCCAGGCTGAACATCCCAAGTTCCCCCAACCTTTCCTCGTAGGGCTTCCCTTCCATCCCACTGATCATTCTTGTTGCTCTCCTCTGGACTTGCTCCAGTTTGACTGCATCTTTCTTAAAGTGAGATGCCCAGAACTGAACACAGTACTCAAGGTGAAGTCTCACCAATGCAGAATAAAGAGGAACTAGAACTTCTCGTGACTTGGAAGCTACAGTCCTCTTAATGCAACCTAAAATGGCATTTGCCTTGTTGGCAGACACATCACACTGCTGACTCATGTTCAGCTTGTGATCCACGGCGACTCCAAGATCCCGCTCACATGTTGTGCTGCCAAGCCAAGTATCCCCCATTTTATACCTATGTTTTTGGTTTTTATTGCCTAAGTGCAAAACCTTGCACTTCTCCCTGTTGAAATTCATTCTGTTTGTTACAGCCCAGGATTCCAGTTTATCCAGATCCTCCTGGAGGTTTCTCCTATCTTCTGATGTGTTTGCCACTCCTCCTAGTTTGGTGTCATCTGCAAATTTGATCAGGCTCCCCCGTATCCCTTCCTCCAAGTCATTGATGAAAATGTTAAAGAGAACCGGTCCCAAGACAGAGCCGTGGGGTACCCCACTAGAAAGTGACCTCCAGGTTGACACAGAACCATTTACTAAAACCCTTTGAGTGCGGCCATCGAGCCAGTTGCAGATCCACCTAACAATTGCCCTGTCTAGCCCATATTTTTCCAACTTCCTAATTAAAATGTCATGTGGGACTTTGTCAAATGCTTTGCTGAAGTCAAGATAAATGACATCCACAGCATTGCCACTGTCCAGTAAGCTCGTAACCCGATCAAAAAAGGAGATCAGATTTGTCTGGCAAGATTTATTCTTGGTAAATCCATGCTGGGTTGTTTTGATCACCGAGTACTTGTCTAGATGTGCACAAATTGTGTGTTTTATGATTTGCTCTAATATCTTGCCCGGGATTGAAGTCAAACTGACTGGTCTATAATTTCCCGGGTCTACTTTTTTCCCCTTCTTAAAAATTGGGACTACATTTGCCCTCTTCCAGTCCAGTGGCACTTCTCCACTCCTCAAGGATTTCTCAAAGATGATTGACAGAGGCTCTGCAAGGACATCTGCCAGTTCCTTCAGAACTCGAGGATGCAGCTCATCCGGTCCAAATGACTTGAATTCATTTAGGCCAGTTAAGTGGTTTCGAACCAGTTCTCTGTCAATCTTAATCTGCTGTTCTGCACCATCCATGTTTTCATTACCTCTTAGGGGATGTAAACACATCCCCGAATCAGTCAATGATCCCGCACCCCCATTTGCACAGCCCTCCTTCTGTGAACAGACGGATGCAAAGTAGGAGTTGAGCAGCTCCGCCTTCTGCTGGTTTCCAGACACCTGTTGTCCATCCTTGTCCAAGAGCAGCCCCACCCCCTCGTCTCTCCTCCTGTTCCTTTGGGCATATCTAAAGAAGCTCTTTTTGTTATCTTTGACTCCCCTGGCCAGCCTCAGCTCATACTGAGCTTTAGCATCCCTGACCCCCTCCCTACAGGACCGGGCTACCTGCCTGTACTCCTCTCTGGTGATCTTTCCAGTCTTCCACTCCCTATACTTCTCTTTCTTTAACTTCAGCTGATCCCCAAGTTGCCTGTGGAGCCAACCTGGTTTTTTCAGCATTTTCCCCCCTTTCTTTTTTATTGGAATTGTTTCTGACTGTGCTTGTAGAAGCTGCCTCTTAAGGAGCTCCCACCCATCTTGGGCCCCTTTCCCCATTAGATCATCAACCCATGGGATCCCACCTATGACTCCTCTAAGCCTGTTGAAATCAGCTTTCCTGAAATCCAACATATAAGTTTCACTCTGCACTCTTTTTATTTCTCACATTATTCTAAATTCCAGCAGCTCATGATCGCTTTCCCCTAAAGTTCCCACTATGTTGACCTGATCAACCAGTTCTTCACGATTTGTTAAGATCAGGTCAAGGATAGCCCCTCCCCTTGTCGTTTCCTCCACCTTCTGGACCATGAAGTTATCTTCCAGGCCCATCAGGAATCTACTGGAGCTTCCATGTTTGGCTGAGTTTGTCTCCCAGCAAATGTCTGGGTAGTTAAAGTCCCCCATTACTACTACCTCGTATTTCCTTGCAATGCCTGCCAGTTGCTCCAAGAAGACATCGTCTACTCCTTCTCCTTGGCCTGGCGGTCTATAGTAGACGCCCACCACAATGTTTTGTTTCTTATTTCCCCCCCCCTTACTTTTACCCAAACACACTCCACAGGGATATCCGGACCACTCTCCTGGATTTCAGAGCAAGTATATATGTTCTTGACATATAATGCTACTCCATCTCCCCTTTAGCCACTTCTGTTCCTCCGGAACAGCTGATAGCCTTCCAATTGTGTGTTCCAGTCATGGGAGTCGTCCCACCAAGTTTCAGTTATTCCTATCAAAT
Source organism: Cryptoblepharus egeriae (assembly GCA_030015325.1). NCBI lineage: Eukaryota > Metazoa > Chordata > Lepidosauria > Squamata > Scincidae > Cryptoblepharus > Cryptoblepharus egeriae. The sequence goes on along the minus strand of JAREYC010000005.1, from coordinate 50,146,033 downwards.
CAAATTTCCCTTCACTTGCTAAAAGCTCCAGCTCATCTTGTTTATTTCCCAGGCTCTGTGCATTTGTGTAAATGCAACTTAAGCCCTGGAGGTTGCAACTCAATGCATTTCCCTCCTTTTTTGTAAGGCCAGGCCCCTCTAAAGATTTTTGAGTTACAGCTGTACCCTGGCAATTTCCATCCAGAGCATTTTCCTTATTCCTAGGTTCCCTTTGGACGTAACCCACCCCCTTCTTATTTAGTTTAAAGCCCTCCTGATAAGGTTGGCCATCTCCCGTCTGAAGACACTCTTCCCCCAACCCGTAAGATGTAGTCCATCCTTTGCTAGGAGTCCTTCCTCAAGGAAGTTCATCTTGTGATCCCAGAATCCAAATCCTTCCCGATGACACCATTTTCGAAGCCAGCTATTGACCTGAAAAATCTTGCTATCTCTCTGAGGACCTTTGCCAATTACTGGGGGGATGGATGAGAATACCACCTGGGTATCCCCCAGGTTCTTAATCTTCCTCCCCAGAGCTTCATAATCCCCAACTATCTTTTGGAAAGTTTCCCGAGCAGTATCGTTTGTTCCTACGTGGATGAGTAAGAACGGGTAACGATCAGCAGGTGTGATCATCCTCGGTAGCCTCTCCGTGATATCCCGTATCCTAGCACCAGGGAGGCAGCACACCTCACGGGAAGACGGGTCTGGTCGGCATACAGCTTCCATGCCCCTCAGGAGAGAATCTCCAATCACCACCACCCTCCTCCGTGTTCTCCTTCTGTGTCTAGCTTTCCCCACACTAACTGGTTGTGGCTGCTGTCTATGAGGGGGATCTGTAGGCATGCCAGTATGGGCAATGCCAGGATCCGGTGTAGGTGTGCTAGCAAGAGGAACTTCTGCCAGCATGGTGGAATCTGAGAGACTCTGGAAACGGTTGTATAGTTCCAGTGGTTCTCGACTGCTCCTGCCCCTTTTTCTCCTGACTCAGTAGGTCTGTCTTGGATCGTAACAGTTGCTTAGACTAATATTTTTTCTTCTTCTTCCACCAGATCCAAACATTTATACAATTGGAGGATGATTTAACTGAGGAAGAGGAACCAGCAAAGTAAGATTTATTGTTCATAATAGGTATCAAAAGCGAATAAGATAAACAGTCTTAATTGGTACAATGGCTCTGGCTGACTTCAGTGACTCTGCCTCTTTAATGATTATTTCTCTGATTAAGATACACATAAAACCTTTGATGGAGTGACTCTTTTTCATCTGCATGAAAAAACTAATGAGAGATGTTTGTATGTAGTCTGTGCCAACTCCAAGGTCAATACTGGTTCCAGTTCATTATTTTCTGATCTTGTTAGTTTTCTTGAGGAATCAAGCATTAAAGTCCTTTTTATCTCTCGCCTTTCATACTGCTAAAGTTTCCAAGGTCTGCTAAAGTTTCCAAAGAAGATGCCATTCTGAAATCCAGGGGTGGCAAGCAAGGGATAGATGTCACAGACAATCTATTCTTTTTGATCCAGCAGAAGTTGTACTTCAAATGATGACTGTAATGAACAGTGACTGTAATTCCTGCTGGCTCAGTGGCAGGAATCAATGCATTTTTTTATTTTAACAAACTGCTCAGTTTTGATAAATGAAAAAGTCATAATTTTGTTGATCTGAAAATGACCTTAGTGCTTTGAGATAAAATTGCTGATAATTAGGATATACCAGTATGTCTGCCCATAAGCCAAATAATTTGCACATAGAGTAGTTTGTGTGCAATCCAGTGTTATTTCTTTGCTTTTTAAAAAGAATCTCTGTTTTGTTAACAGCATAGGTAGGCTGATAGTTTTTGTGTTTAAATGCCTGCTTTTCTTAATTTCTAAATCTCACAGAAGCAATAGCAAAATAAGCAAACACAAAGGCACATCAGAAGGCAATGGTCCATTACTTGGTGACATACATCAGAATGAACTGAGTTTGTATTTATCAGCTTGCAAATTCTTGGACACAGCACTTTCTTTTCCTCCTGACAAGATGCAGTTATTTCAAATGTAAGTCTGGTGATTTTTATTCTAATGGCAGTTCTATGAGGCTCAAGGATCAAAAAAATCACATGAATATGAGCACCCATCTATTGGCAGATTGACAGCCTCTGGCTGAAAGTTCAATAAAGGAAGTTACTCCTACATAAAGGCCATAGAAAACTTGTTCTCTGCAAATCCATGATTTTAGTGGAGTTTGGTTGTAAGCAAATGAATGACTTAAAGTTAAATAACTATACAGTATTGTTAACAATGCAGTGATCAACTGTTTGTAGTGAACATATTGAGATTAATGTCCTCTACACATTTGAGTGAATTTCTGTTTAACTCAGTGATGCTTTCTTCCTGCTCAGCATGTATATGATTTCACTGGCAATCAATACAGTAAAATGTATTCTTAGAAGTTTTAAAACTATGCATATGACACTGTGGACAATTGTGTGCTTATCACTCACTGTGTGTTCTTGCTGCAAATCCTATATTTTTCCCCATCTATGGTGAACATCTAGATTTTTTTGCAAATAAGGCAGTGTTTATAACATTCCTCATTTTTTGTAAGAATGGGGTTCTGATGTGTGGGGAGCACAATTGGACCTCCTCTATTACCGGAACACACCAGAGACTTCACAGAGACACTTGTTTGAATCAGCAAAGTTGTAGTATATTGTACACACTTGAAAGTAGAGTGTTTAGCAGGCGTACCCTGGACATGTCACACTACACATTTTATACCCTATTCTCAGCTGCAAGTGCAAGAGTCCCTTCCCTATCAGCTATAGGCTAGCTGATTGGAGTTACAGCCTCTACAAGATACCTTTCCCTCCCACAGGAAATCCTGCCACTGTTTGTCTTGAAATAAATCAGTTGGTTTCAAGACCCTATTTATGGACAGTTTCCCAAAATGGAATTCTTCTTCCTGTTTAAGCAGAAGTTTAGTCTGGCTTAACCACAAGGCATGGTTAATTCAGGGACCATATGACCAGATTTTTCTAGGTTTGTCCCTTTTTTTCTAGTCTTCTCCAAAAGGGCTTCATTGTCCTCCATTTGGTTTCATTTTGGAGCGTTAACAACGGTGTGCAGTACCCCATCATGTCATATGTCATTGGATATGTGTTGAATAGCAGAATCTCGTGCAAAAATTGGTTTTGAAATATCTCCTACCTATCAAAATCTATGGCCAAAAAACTAAAAATAAAAAATATGCCTTGAGCTCTATGGGAAAGTGAAAGTGCTTAATATCACGGCTTTACTGGTGAGTAGGCAAACATGCCATTGTCTGCCAGAAAGGCCAGGCCGAGAGAAATCCAAGACATTGTCCTCCTTTTGAGCTTTAGGCATCTGGTCACTCTGGGTTATTTGCTGATTCTAACTAAATCTTCAGCTAACAATTTCTATTTATACATTTCCTGAGCTGTTAGCATGTGCGGTTAGCCCAATTTGAAATACCACTTTCCTGTTTTGTGGTACCATCCTACAGGCAACCTAAGCATAGATGGGTTTTAAGGGGAGGAAATGCCTCTATAATGTTTATACCACTTTTCAAATAAAAAGTTCACAAAGTGATTTACAAAGAAAATAAAAAATTAATGGCTAATAGATCCCTGTCCCAATAAATTATTACATTTCTCACATGATGTACCCCAAGGTCAACAAAAACTATAACCTGTCATGAAAACTAGTTGGGAACAGCAAAGCTACCAAATTCAAGTTTATCAATATTTATATCTTGCTTTTCAGTTAGGGTCAGAATTCACCAGGCATTTTTTAGAAAATAAAGCAAAAAACAATTAAAACCTTAAACATAATGATAAAACCTACAAAAAAGGTATAAACTTAAGATAAACTGCTACTTCTCACAGCTACAATGTCATATAAATCACCATAGTTCAGGTTAATTGTTCACTTTTACTGATCTTTCTAACATACACAAATAATGCAGTTATCACTTCCTGTTATAGAAAATTTATTAGAATTACAGGAGTATTTCCTGTTCTTGAGGATGTTGTCTATCAGAGAAAGAGAAAAAAATTATCTGTGTGATATTTTATCTCAAAAATCTTTTTCTTCAGGTACAGATGGGCATTTGTCCCTGAAGTGGACACGCAGACTTACAGTATGACTTCGGATGTTTTAGAAAACCACCAAGTATGCAAACCACACATTGTTAGGATCATGGATTTACTGAAGCTGAAATATGTGGTAAACTGAAACTTTACTTTCAGATCTGTCTAATATTAAATGTCATTATTCATTTAGACTACATTTTGAAACATTAGATTTCCAGACACATGAGACGCTCATAATAATGGAATCATAGAATCATATAGTTGGAAGGGACCTAGTAGGTCATCCTGTTGGGGATGCTCTAGGAGGATTTCCTGCTGCAGACGGGGTTGGATTTCCTGCTGCAGGCAGGGAGGATTTCCTGCTGCAGATGACCTAGTAGGTCTTCCTGTTGGGGATGCTCTAGGAGGATTTCCTGCTGCAGACGGGGTTAGATTTCCTGCTGCAGGCACAGAGTTGGACTGTGGTGTGCTGCTGATCCTGTTTGTTCCACATTAGTACAATCTGATAGCATCTGAATAACTGTTGTCTTGAATGAAACCATTCAGGAATGAACTCTTGAAATAAATCAATTGATCGCTGAGCAAGTGCCTCCCTGAATTATGATGCCATTTGAATTATCTTACCAGCAGGCCTCCATCAGTCTTGAAAGACTATGGTATCGTGCTCGGCGCTGCATATGCTGCATGCAAATGAACAAAAATGCTGAATATACAGCAAATTGGTTTCTGTTTATCACTATGTACCTGAAACACCTGCTTGCCTGCTTATCAGTCTTTTGCAGAGGCATGGTTGACACAATGTAGCAAGTTGTGTGCATGCCTTCTGTGTGTGTGTGTGTGTTTAATGTTTAAATAGTCTTGATTTTTGACACATTATCAAGATCGCAGGGAGGGCTGAAGAGAGGAGATAAACACCAGAGAAGATAGCACTTCAGGGTATATTGGAAAAACTTCTTTAAGATAAAGAAGCAGGTGTACATCTTATGCACAAGGTCAGGGAAGTGGGAGTGGAAAATACCAGACCAATAAATGGCACAATCTATTTCCTCCAGAGCATATTATTCACAAAGCTGCAACCACAGACCATTAAAACAGAAGCCCATGGGCATCTACCACAGATTTAGTTGTTCTCCCCAGGTACACACAAGTATAAAGCACAATTCTGGATCTTCCTTGGGACGGCATGCTAGGACTCACACTAACACTAATGCTTGTTACAAGGAAAGGTTGGGGGAACTTGGGATGTTCAGCCTGGAGAGGAGAAGGCTGAGAGGAGACATGATTGCCCTCTTCAGATACCTGAAGGGCTGTCATATGGAGGAAGGGGCTCATTTGTTCATAGCTGCGTCTGAAAGCAGAGCTAAAACCAATGGGTACAAATTGCAAGAAAGGAGATTCCGGTTGGATATCAGGAAAAAATTCCTGATAGTGAGGGCGGTTTGGCAGTGGAACAGATTGCCAAGGGAGGTGGTGGACTCTTCCCTCACTGGGGATCTTCAAGCAGAGGCTCAACAAGCACCTGTTGGGGATGATGCTCTAGGAGGATTTCCTGCTGCAGACAGGGGGTTGGACAGTCCAAGAAAGACTGAATCTGGCTCTGAAAGCTTGAGAGTTTTATAGGGACGCTGAGGATTTTTAGAAGGTGTATTTTGATAGAGCAGATGATGTGGACATTTCTGTCTGATGGCACCCTGACATCTCAAGACAGGAAAATATTAAGAGCAGGGATTTTTTGAAAAAGTTATTTTTTAATTGCCACTAAAATATAATGTTTTAGAGAACAGATACATTCATCATATCATTTCTACAAATTTTCATTGACTGTAGTAATGTAGCAAATGAAAAAATTCTGTGTCAAAATTGGAAATAGTATCTTTCTTATAGTATCTAGCTTTGTTGTATAATTCCAGAAAATATGTACTCATGTCATTTTCATATTGCTCTCACAGGAACAAATCACCAACGAGAGAATAACAAAACCGTATGACTTCCCTCTTTTGGATCTGCGTTCTATTTCAAACATCACACAGCTGATGCCATTCTTCAGGATACTGAGCAGTGCTTTTAAAACAGAAGGCAGCAAATCCCAAAATATGCATAGCCCAACATGTCTCAAAATGGACTACCCTATTGGTGGTGGCCCAAGGACCTTGAAGTTACTAGAAGAGTATGTGGAACGTGACTTCATAGAAAATATGGAAAGTTAGTCTACTTACAAAACATGATTCCGTAATATGAAGGCTATAAAACACCTTAATATTTACAGTTTTCATTTCAATTTTTCTTCTCCTTACTGATGTGGATTACACTTGTCCTTCAGTTCACCCAAATAATGACTTACATTTTTAAGGTGAAGTATTTCTACTTTCAAAATTAAGTAGATGTACAACTTTGCTCATATAATAAATGCAATAGATTTACTGATCAGGACTGCGTAAGGTACTTACAGATTTGTAGAACCTTTAGAAGGGAAAAATCAAGAATACACTGTTTCATGTTAGACAGATGGACAAATGAAGAGACTTCTGTTTCTGTGTTTCTCTCTTAAGACTTTTCTGTTCTGTTACACTGTTTGTACCTCTAAACATTGCTATAAAATAACTTCTGTCAGAAAATAGTATATTGTATACATGCTATCCATTGTGTATCCTAAAATAATACTGAAGTGTAACTTATTTACGAGGAAGTAGGTCTCACGAAAAAATGATACTTGCTTTTTATTGCTTTATATATTGTTAGGACTGCTTTCTAAGCTATATAAGGGCATAGGATTTACAGTAGAATCACTCTTTGAAAACTATGAAGGAAACTTTGTACTTGAGAACTATCATTTGACTGGTTTTAAGTCATCCTTGCCTTTTACAACTGCTGAATGACTACCTAATTTTGGTAGGCCTATGAAATTTTTAAAGGATATGTGCATTGAAATGCATGAATATATAATGTGCTGCATTAGAAGTACTTAATTTTCTAAACAAATCGTTTACAGTGCTGAGCTGAACCACCTGTACAGGTATGTACATATACTCCTAACATAATTGCATAGGACTGAGGATGCTTCTATACAGTGTGGTTTAATTTGAGGCAGAAGCATTGTGTTGTAAACAATAGACTGGTACCAACATTTGGTAGTTCATGAGAAGAAATGGGGCAGGCAGGTGGTGATTAGAGGAGCATTATGCCAATATGTACAATATGTACAAATGGGGGAAAATGGATTAGAAAATAAGGAATCGGTGTATCAAACAATTGTTAGTCTGTTCCTTTGTTTTGGATATGTTCCTATTTTTATAAATGTTATTGCAAATAATTTTTTCCCCAATGACTACTGTTCATAAATTTAGCACTTGCACCTTCTTAATAATACATCGGACACATTCCAGCCCCATTTATGCATGTTTATGACTCATTGACATCAATGGAAGAATCAGGCAAAAGCTTGAATTCCTTCTCTTGAAATCTGTAGGAGTTTAAACATTCTTGGCTGGATTACAACCAACATCTTCTGCCAATCATTGGTTTTATGAGAGCAGTGTGGACTGTAACACTTGTCATTCTGTGTTTATTTTTTAAGATTCCACCAATACCACAACAATAGGTAAATTGCATAACAATTTTTGACAATATGAATATAAGTTTCAGAGTTTTATATTAATTGTGCATACTTATCTAGCTACAGATTAATAATGGGTTTCCATATTCATTTTGGTACTAGATAAAATGCTGAAATACACATTATGTGCTTTACTGTAATTGTGTTTAAAAAACTTTAATGAAGCGTTGTTCACTTATTAATTTAATGTGCAATTTAAGCTAATAAGCTAAACTATTATGAATGTGAAATTAACATTTTTGAATGTAAATTATTTCATAACTTGGTTTAATTGTTAAGTGCAAAGGTGGGATTCCATTTTAAGCATCTTTGCTGCTCAATACTGTATTCCTTTTTAAGCATTTGGAATGTAAAATTTTTCAGAATTTAAGCAAATACTGCTAACGCTCAGGGAAACAGAAGTTGTCATTTATAATGCCAGATATTTTCCATGTATTTTGTTCATGCTTTCCCCTCTTCTGTACCCATATCAAAGAAGTGCAGCTAATAATCAGATTCATAGTAATAATAGTAATAATAATAGTAATTCAGCAAAATACCCTTTGGTAGTTTACAATGCCAGGATTTGGGCCAGGATCACATTTTTAATCCATAAAAGGACATAAAGTGCAATCCTTACGTAGGCTGGCACAACATGTCTGTCTTCCCATTTCCATGGGGCTGTAGGGAGGCAAACATATGTCTGTGCACTGGCTGAACCCTTCCTCAAGAGTGGCACCGAAGTGGCTTATGGCACTTTGGTGACACCCCCAAGTCAGCACAGGACTTATGCAGGACTTGTGCTGTGGTGTAGGCCAGCCTTATTGGTAGTTAGGATTGTAGCCATAGTCTTTAACTCCCACATTATTTTATATTCATCACTAGATTCTACAGTCATCACCCTCCATTTTGTTTCTTTTCTTATCTCAGAGGATGCTTATGATCACAGACTAACCTAAGCATCATATTTTTCTTTACTTTAAACAGGCTATTTTATGTCCTACCAAAATAAGAACCAACCCCTTTTTAAGGAATACTGTTGCTTTATGGCTGCAGAAGGCCATCCTCCGTCTGTACCACTTCACAAATAACATCCTGCCATTTTTTAACTCAGGGCATTCCCCACATTTTATCACACAATGTACAATTTGTGAATTACAGTTGTAACATGGAAAGCTGCACACTCAATCCTCTGGTGTTATATATGTTATATATGACAGTTATCTGCACAATACCTACCCAATGGCTTCTAAAACCTTATAGCCCAAGTTCATCAAACTACTACATTTTTGTTTTCTAATTAGTGTAATTTAATATAAAGATAATTCAACTGTACTACTTTAAGGGTTCCTACTGCTATAAAATATGGTTTAGTTGAAGATATTTTAAAGAATTCTACTAAGTGGTTTAAATTTTACTAGGAAAATGTTTGTAGTATTTAAATGAGAAGTCATTGTTGAAGAGGATTCAAGACTGATGTGGTAAATAACTAACTGCCTGCTTCATGCATTCATAGTGTGCTTGAATTTCCTGATAAATTTCCTGGTAGTGTGCTTAAGAATTTCCTGGTAGTATGCTTAAGTTTCCTGGTAAATGTTGTGTTGAAATAACACTGAAAATGAAGTGTCCCTTATTAATTTCTTTCCACTTAAATTCTCACATTTAGAAATCCTCAAACGCACATTAGTGTTATTGAAAACATAGTTCTTTCATGTAAGGTTCATTTTTAATTCTTTGAAAGAGGAAGTAGAGAGTCAAAATGCAAAGTGGAGAAAAGGGGAAAAACAGCTGCCCTGCTGGAGATGAATGTCACAGCGTTATACATCAGAAGAAAAGGTCCATGTATCGACCATCCGACTCCCTCAAAATGGTCTGTGGACCCAACCACAACTTTTCATTGGATTGCTCCAGGAGGCCCATTCTGCTGAGTGAAAACCTGTGGATAATCTAATCTGTGGGTACCAAACTATACGGTATCTACAGTATAAATTTCTAAGAAATAGTTCTTAGTTGGTGCTCACATCACAGAAGGAATATGTTCCCCAAATCTCATGCTTTTAAGTCTATGGGTTTGAGCTGGGTGTTGATGAGTCAGGGATTCTTCAGTGTTATGTATGGGAGGAACCACACTGCACCAAAAATAATTCTTAGTGAGTGCCTACATCACAGAAGGAAGATCCTCCCCAAATTTCATGCTTCTAGGTCTGGTGGTTTTGACTGGGTGTTGCTGAGTCAGTGAGTCAGCTAGTCACTCTTTCATTTTATACATACAGTAAAACCTTGTATTGAGAGTGTTTTGGATTGAAAGCATTTTGCAAGACAAGCAAACATTCCTAATAAATTTTGACTTGCAATACAAGCAAAAAAAAATAGTCTCGGCCGGTTTCGGTGCTCTGCCAGCACCTGGTCAACCTCTCCTGAGAGACCAGCCTATGCATGTCTACTTACATGTCTAGACTTACTAGACTGAGAGCACATTCCTAACCATGTCTACTCAAAAGTAAGCCCCATTTTGTTCAATGGGTCTTACTCCCAGGAAAGTGTCTTTAGGATTGCAGCATTAGTCATTGGGACTCCTATGTAAGGGGGGCAATGAAAAGGAGCTGAGAGACCTAGCGTTGCATGTCTACTCTAAAGTTAATCCTGTTATAATCAATAGGGCTCACTCCTCTGTAAGGCTGGTAGATTGCAGCCTGAGAGACCAGAGACTAAGAGCACAATCCTAACCATGTCTACTCAGAAATAAGCCCCATTTTGTTCAATGGATCTTACTCCCAGGAAAATGTGTTTAGGATTTCAGCCTATGACTGTGATCCTAAAGAAACTTTCTTAGGAGTAAGACCCATTGAACACAATGGGGTTTACTTTTGAGTTGACATCATTAGACTTGTGCTCTGAGTGCAGGTTAATTTATTTTTCTTTATATTGTGTGTTTTCTTTATTATTTTTGTATTACATTATTGTAATCATTTTTATATGAATATTTTTGGGTTGTGGAATGAATTGTCTGAGTTTCCATTATTTCTTATGGGAAAATTTGCTTTGATATACAAGCATTTTTTTTTATTACCAGCATGCTTTTGGAACAAAATATGCTTGTAAACAAAGGTGCCAATGTACAGCAAAACCTTGGTTTGTGAGCATAATTTGTAATCCAAAGCACTTGTATGTCAAAGTGAATTTCCTCAAAAGAAACAGTGAAGCTCAGGTGATTTGTTCCGTAATCCAAAAACATTCATATAAAATGATTACAATACTGTAATGTAATGCAAAATAGAAGTAGACATGCAAGCCTTCGTCTCTGAGGCTGCAATCTCTGTCTCCTTTTCTCAAGCAGCAGCCCCAGGACCTTGAAACGGGAGGGGGAAGGGGGAGGGCCAAAGTAGAAGCACTCCAGGATGGCAGCTAAGCCATGTGCTCCTGTCCTGGAGGGTCCACTGTGGCCTGTGTGCATGCCCCTGCTTCCCTTCCCCCTCCAAGCAGCGTTGCTGGGACTTCATCAGAGCATGTTAGACGAGAGAGAGAGAGCAAGAGAGCACCATTGGCTCAGTTCTGATCATGTGATGTTTAGTCACATACAATCCTTCCAGACTAAGAGCAAAGTCCACATTCCAGCTGAAATGCTTGCGGGAGTTCCTCTTCGCCAATGACGCTGCTGTTACTGCTCACTCTGCCGAAGACCTTCAACAACTTATGGACCGTTTTAGCAAAGCCTGCCAAGACTTTGGACTAACAATCAGCTTGAAGAAAACACAAGTCATGGGTCAGGGTATCACAATCTCCCTGTATCACAATCTCTGAACATGAGCTGGAGGTTGTCCATGACTTTGTGTACCTTGGCTCAACTATCTCCAACACTCTCTCCTTAGATACTTAGCTGAATAAACGTATTGGTAAAGCAGCTACCATGTTCTCCAGGCTTACAAAGAGAGTATGGCTTAATAAGAAGCTAACGGAACATACAAAGATCCAGGTCTATAGAGCTTGCGTCCTGAGCACACTCTTGTACTGCAATGAGTCTTGGACCCTTTATGCATGGCAGGAGAGAAAGCTGAACACCTTCCATACGTGCTGTCTCCGACCTATTCTTGGCATCACCTGGCGTGACAAAGTTTCAAACGACGCAGTCTTGGAACGTGCTGGAATTTCTAGCTTGTTCACACTTCTGAAACAGCGGCGTCTACGCTGGCTTGGGCATGTCGTGAGAATGGCTGATGGTCGGATTCCAAAAGATCTCCTATATGGAGAATTAGTGCAGGGAAAGCACCCTAGAGGGAGACCACAGCTGCGATACAAAGACATCTGCAGGAGGGATCTAAAGGCCTTGGGAATGGACATCAACAGCTGGGAAACCTTGACCTCCGATCATTCAGCGTGGAGGCAAAAGACCCAGCATGGCCTTCTCCAACTGGAAGAGACACTTGTTCGGCAGGCTAAAGCAAAGAGACAGACCCAAAAGCAGCGAAACCTGGGGTCTGGGCAGGGGACGGAATTTATTTGTCCTCAGTGTGGAAGGGGTTGCCACTCTCGAATTGGCCTTTTTAGCCACACTAGATGTTGTTCAGGACCTCCAATCAGAGCACGATACCATAGTCTTTTGAGACTGAAGGATGCCAATGAATGACTTGTGTTGCAAGAAATCGCTCATTTATCACGTTAAAATTTATTAGACATGTTAGCTTGTCTTGTAGAATGCTTGCGGTCCATGTTGCTCTCAATCCAAGGTTTTACTGTATTGAAGAAGAAGATCTTCTAGAGCTCTTGTGGGTTTGGGTTTTTGTTTGTTTGTTTTTTTGGTCTCGTGAGTTGTGACACATTGTGATTTTTAAAAGTGGGTCCCAGAGCTAAAAAGTTTAGAAAGCACTGCCTTAAAGGGAGAATTATGATGCCCCTCCAGGGCCTCAGTTTTTCTTCTTATTAATGGCCCTTAATTAACATGACATATCTTGAAAATTTAGCACAACAAAGCCTAACTTATTTAGGCTGCAATCCTAAACACATTGCCCTGGGAGTAGGACCCATTGAGCAAGATGAGGCTTACCTCTAAGTAAATAGAGTTAGGATTGCACCCTTAGGCTTATTTGTCTTTGCTTTTGTTCTCCAGCCTTTTTTTTCAGTCAATTCAGATACAGTCAAGTGTAGGAACCAGTTTAACTTCTGTAAATACCTGGTTTAGAGTTGGTGGTTGGTCCATGGGTTATTTTGAGTCATGAAAAGATATCGAGTTGAGGCTGACATACCTAAGTTTCATCCTTGTCAATACTCAAGATAGCTAGGAAATTGAATGAGTGTATTTGATGGAATGTACCTGAGCTGGATATAAAGCTATGAATATGTTCTGGTCCAGAACCATGTGCCCTAAGATCAGGGTGAACATCTGAAACCTCCCAACATCTGAAACATATTATATCCCCCTGGAGTATACAATACCAACCATCATCATTTTAATAAGGGTTTGCTAAATCTCCTCAATTTGATAAGGAAGTGAACAGAGTGCAAGTTGGATACAAAGGAGAATGCAATCCCTCTCCTGTCCTCATTTTCTTTTGTGTTTCCCTCTTGTTTTGCAAATTCAGAGCATGAAAGGAAGACTGATGGCAGTGAGCAGAGACACAGAGGGGGGTGGCTTAACCAAACTGGTGACCATGTACCATAACAAGAAAAAAAAGGAAAAGGAAACCCCTTCCAAAATGTAGGACAAACAAAAAAATGTACTTATGACAAAATAAAAGCTAAAAACATTCATATGCTGTGGTACTTTGGTTCATGAACTTAATTTGTTCCACAACTCTGGTTGTGAAAGGAATTGGTTGGAACTGAATCAGTTTTCCCCATGGGTTCAATCTAAATTTGGTTAATCTGTTCTGAACCATTTGGGGGTGGGATTTGAGCACAAAAATATGAAACAAAGTACAGTTCAGTATGAAGAGAGTTAACACTAATCTTGATTGAGGCAACTTTTGGCATAGAGAACAGGAAGGTGTTTTGGGAGGGAGAGTCCTCCATAGGACATTGGGGATATCTTCCCTACACCTCCTTGGGAGCCATGCCAAATAGCAAGTGTGCATAAGTCACCCAAGAGCTTCACCACAAGTGTGCATAGGTCACCCAAAACCCTTACAGTGTAATAGGAATGAAGTAGGTACCTAGTAGGGAAAACTCAGGAGATGATGATGCAAGCAAGAGATTTCTTTATTCAGAGCTCTGGACTTCAGTCAGACAGTTTTTGTCTCACAAAAAGACTGAGGGTGCAATCCAGAGTAACTATGGGGAGTCCTTGCTCCTGTGTAAGAACAATTTGCTCTGGATTGCAATATGAATTTTCCATAGGATTTCACTTGGTGGTGCAGGAACTACGGGTACACGTAATGTCTCTTACGTGCTCCCGTAGTTACTCTGGATTGTAGGGTCCCTTGTACAAATTGAACACACTTTTTTATACTCTTGCTTTCACATAGGTAACAAGAGAATTCATACAGATTAAAAGATTCCATCTTTAAAGCTTCCTGAGCTGAGATGGGAATAGGATGTGGCAGGACATGACATTACACATCAGTACAATGAAGAACACTTGTGGTTATCAAGCACGTGTATTCTGACATTGGTTGCTCCATCTGAGTTTCCTTTCCCACAGGAAGAAGAATTAAAATTTTATTTTAATTTTATAATCTTTGGGCTTCAAATAAGTTCTTCTGATTTGCCTGACAATTTAACATTGCTTTACTTTCCGTCTAGGCTGCAGGGTTTAGGCAATGACAAAAGAAAGGAATTTTCTTTTAGTTCCTGCTGAGATAAGCATTCTTTACAAGTCTTAAGTGGGCCATTTACTGTAGACAATAACAATGCTTGAGAACTTGGGACAATTCATTGTGATGTTATAATCCCTTCTCTTGGGAACTTGTGAGAACCTGTGAATTTTGATGGATAGCTTTGCCTGGGGCAAATGTGTGTTCCCAGCCATTGTTTAATGTCTGTAAGGTGCTTGGCTGCGTGTCCTTTACTATAGGCAGCCCACAGAATGATTTCAAAGGTATCAAATAATTTCAATAATTCTAATAATAATTCTAATAAATTCTGACAGCTGGTTTTTGTCTACCATAACAGCATGTGTGCAAAGGCCTAGAGGAAGCCACAACAACATGAAAAAGGCCTAGAGGAAGCCACAATAACTGAGGCAAAATTTTAATTAATGCACTTCTGCTTTTGCTTCTGCAACCCTCGGAAGCACTTGGCAAAGTCCTCCTCCTTGAGGCCCCTTAGCTCTCTCTTCACAGTGGCCTTGATCTCTTCTACAGAGGTGAAGTGGGTTCCTTTGAGCACAGTCTTCAGCCTGGGGAATAGCCAGAAGTCGCATGGCCAGAAGTCACATCTGGGGAATAAGGAGGATGGTCAAGAACCGCAATCTGTTTGTTGGCCAAGAACTGCCTCCCACTGTGCCGTGTGTGCAGCCAGATTGTCATGGTGAAGCAGCCACAAATTGTTTCTCCACAGAACCTTCCTGCTGCACCACACACGGTCATGGAGGTGATTGACGACCTCCTGGAAGAAGTGCTGGTTGACTGACTGACCCTGAGGTACAAACTCATGATGGACTACTCCCTTCTGGTCGAAGAATGTAATCAGCATGACCTTGATATTTGATTTGAACATGTGAGCATTCTTGGGTCTGGGTGAAGTTGGGTTCTTCCACTGCAGGCTCTGTCTCTTGGTTTCTGGTTCATCTGGAAGACTTAGGTCTCATCTCCTGTGATGACCCGGCCAAGGAACTCTGGATTGTCCCCAATCTTCTCCAAGTCTCAAGAAACATTGACCCAGTGCTCTTGCTGATCATCCGACAAAAGCTTGGGCACCATCTTGGCGCACAACTTCCGCATTCCCAGCTCCTGCAGCAATATAGTCCTCACTGATTCCCTGTTCTGGCTGAGCTCCTCTGCTATCATCTCTGGTGATGCAGTGGGGGCCATCTGGCCTGATGGTTCACATCTGCCCAAGTGGCGTGATCGTAAAATTGTAAATCAGCCTCAGCTGGGTAATGTGAGCCCTGGAACAAGATATTGATTCCTATTGGGCATGGGATGGACATGTCAAGGTCTGAGATACCCTATAAAGTAGGAACCTGAGCCACACCTTGATGCTGGCTAACTCCATGCTTGTACCTCAAAGTTACAGGTGATAGAGGCAATAAAAACTTATCCACTAATAGTATATGCAGCCTTTTGTGTTACTGCTGTACCACCTACCCAAGTCAGTGTTGAAAGGCTGTTTTCAGCACTCAAAATAATAAAATCTGATTTACATTCTTCGACGAAAGATTTGAATCCACACTGTTTTTTGGGAACTAACTCAATCTAAAAGACTGTGAGCACAATCCTAACCATGTCCACTCAAAAGTTAGCCCCATTGTGTTCAATGCGTCTTACTCCCAGGAAAGTGCCTTTAGGATTGCAGCCTAAATATATAGTTTAGTTTTAACTAGCTTTTTGCTATTTTTGTATTAAATAAAATTAAAAATTAGTGTATTAGTGCATTATATTGAATAATGTTTGTATGAAATATATATTGTGTAATTTCAAATTTGCATTAAATAAAAAAATAGCTACAGTCATTTGAATTCTGATTAGTGATTACCATATAATCATAATGTAATCAGAATTCCAAAAGGTACCCTGGTGTGCCTATGACTACTATGTGGGTACTGAAATGGGAATGATGAAATATTTTTTATTGAGGAGTAGGAGTAAAATTAAGAAAAATATCTTACTCTGGAGTAGGAGTAACCTCCAAATCACCACTACTCCCCAGCTCTGGTGGAAAGGAACTTTACAAGAAGCCAGGTGTGTTATTTATTTTATTTATTTATTTATTTATTGGATTTATATCCCACCTTTCCTCCCTAACAAAAGGGAGCTCAAGGTGGCTAACAGCAATTAAAAGAACAATAAAATGCTATTAAAAATAGGTCATAAATACATATTAAAACACAATTAAAATACAATTAGATTATACAAAGGCTAAAAACAATTAAAACAACAGGCTAAAAACACATGTTAAAAACAATAAAACAACCCTGTATGTAGGTACTGGTGGGGAGTGTGTCCTGTTATGGTGGACGAAAACCAGTTATTAGAATTTATTAGAATTTATTAGAATTATTTTAATACCTTTGAGATCATTCTGTAAACCCAGGCAGCTTGCAGACACACATTCCCAGGCAGAAGCTTTCAAATCAACTTTCACAGGTTCCCAGGAAAAGGGATTATAACATCACAATGCATTGTCTCAGTCTCAAGCATTGATATAATCTGCAGTAAATTGCCCACTTAAAACTTGTAAACTATGCTTATCTGAAAGGGAATCTCCCCTCTTTTGTCTTGCCTAACCCTGCAGCCTGGAAGGAAAGAAAAACAATACAATGGAAATATTAATTGTTAGGCAAGATGGAGGAACTTGCCTGGAGCCCAAAAGACAATAAAATTAAAATAAATTTTATTTGCTTTTTCACGTGAGAATGGAAGCCCAGATGGATCAGCCAAATGTGAAGCCTATACATGCTAGATAACAGCAAATGTTTTCTATTGTAAAAATGTGTAATCATAGATCCTACCACGACCTGTTCCCTTCCACCATCCAGGAAGCCACTGGAGATAAAATCTTTACCTGTAGGAATCCTCTTGTCATGAACAGAATAATCTTTTTATGAACAGTATGCCTTCTTCACAGTTAAGCTATAAAAAGTATGTGCAAAGTGTGCTAGGCACTCAGTCTTTTTTGGGAGGCAGAAACTCTGCCCGACTGTAGTCTGAAGCTTCAGTAAAGATATCTCTTGCTTGCATAAGCCTCTTCTGGGTTTTTCCTGTTGGTACCAATCTCATTTCCATAACACTGTCTGGCCAAGTGTGTGTTTACTGGTTGGTGGTGCACTATTATAGACAAAGAGGCTGAATTGGGAGACATAGGCTACAATCCTAAAGACACCTTCCTGAGAGTAAGATCCATTGAATACAACATGGCTTACTTTTGAGTTGACATGGTTAGGATTGTGCCCATAGTGACAGTTCAAAATTGTAAATCAGTTTGGGATAATCAAAAGCAGAATTCTACCCAAACATAGGGTGTGTGTCAGTGGCATAGCTAATGATCATATAGCCCAGAGCTCAAAATTGTGTCCTGGAAATGTTGTCACAATCAGAAGTGATGTCATCCCCAAGTATTTTTAAAAAAGAAAACTGGGAAAAAACTTGTTTCCTCTTCCTTAACAGTTCACCACCCATGTCTTCTGCTAGTTGCATAGCTAAAGCACCTATTTGCATTGCTATCTAGAGTTAAAGAAGATATTGTTGGCTCCCACCCCCACACCATCACAACAACAAAATCGAATTTAATTATCAAAATAAAAACTGTGTCCCTTATGCGGGGGCAAAGAGGAATGGTTATTCTTTCCCTGCTAAATATAAGAGGAGCACCACTTAGAAATGGCTATATATCCAATTATCATGGGTTACCATATTATGATAACGTATATAGTTGTGGGATTCAAATAAATTAACAACAGGTTCTGTCCTAATAACCTAAATTAACAACAGTTTCTATGTCCCATTAGTAACTAGTTGTCCAGGCGCTCTTTAGCATAGAACCTGTGAGAACCCCCTGAAGCCCATGTATATGGAAATGAGAGCTGATCCATATTAACACCATATTAGTTCCATACAATATCAGAATTACACTCAGATATCAGATATCAGAATTGGCACTCAGAGCAATCAGTATCAAAGGAAAGTTTTGAGTTTTTAAAATCACTTTTTGTTCCACAGACTTTTGTGTTTTCATTTTCTAGTTAATTGGCCATAACGTTTGAAAGAATATAGATACAGTGGTACCTCGCTTAACAAGCTTTTCACATAAAGAGCAAAAATTTTCAAGAAAACTTGCTTCACATAACAAGTTCCACTTCACTTAACAAGCAAGCGCACTATGGGCACAAGTGTTATGCAGCACTGACGCTCCACATGGAGGCTCTTTAAAAAGGCTGCTGGCCAGCGCTGCTGCCTCTAATTGGCCAGGAGGTGCCAGAGGCAGCTGCCTGACGGCCCCCGAGTGCCCCCACTGACCACTTTGAATCTCCAGCAGCAGCCCAGGTAAGCCTCCCAGGAAAGTGTCTTTGATTGCAGACTCCTAATTATGTCTACTCAGAAGTAAGCCCCATTGTGTTAAATGGGGCTTACTCCCAGGAAAGTGTCTTTAGGATTGCAGCCTAAGTAGACTTCATAGGATCATGCACACTGAATGCATGTTTTGAATTCAATTCCAGTGTTTTGTCATTTTTACATCCAGTTAATATTTTTATATGAATATTTTTTGGGTAGTGGAACCAATTGTCTCAGTTTCCATGATTTCCTACGGAAAAATCTGCTTCACTTAGAGAACGTTTCACTTAAAGAGCATGCCTCCAGAATGAATTAAGCTCTATGTGAGGCATCACTGTATTAAAATGCAGTTTGATTCATTGATTCTGCATTAAATTACCTTTCCAATGATATATAACTTGATGGTATTATCATTTATACATACCCATTTTTCACAATTTTAGCCATTAGTGTCAAGCTGAGCTTGTAGTCCCCCTAAAGCTTGTAGCCCAGTGGACCCTCCCAGCTATGCTTTCATTTCCCTGCCTTTTGTTTGTCTCATCGGGTGTCTGGTTTCCGGCATTTGGCTGATTCCTCTCAGTTTTTTTAAGTGGTTGAATTTTCTCCTGGGTATTCATACTGTACAATTCATACTGTACAATCTGGTTTGAAAAAAATTTAGACTTTCTGTTTGGAGAGCCTAAATAGAACATACAAAGAGCTCTGCTCTTCTCACCACATCCTATGGCAAGGAGTTCCACAGACCTACACCCGGGAGCTTCAATCCTAAAGACACTTTCCTGGGAGTAAGAAGACCCATTGAACACAGTGGGGCTTACTTTTGAATAGACATGGTTAGGATTGTCTACCCCTGCTAACTGAGCACTACCTCTGCTAACTGAGCAAGAGGCACTATTTCAAGTGGGTGTTCCTCTTTTATTTACCAGGGGGAGAGTAACTGGCCCTACCACCCCAGCAGTGTCTATTCAAGTGGCTTCTGCCGGTGTTCTTTTTTGCATTTTAGATTATGAGCCCTTCTGGGACAGGGACCCATTAGTTTTTATTAGCTATTATTATTTTTCCATTTTCTTTGTAAACTGCTTTGTGAACTTGTTAGTTGAAAAGCGGTATATAAATACTGTAGATAGATAGATAGATAGATAGATAGATAGATAGATAGATAGATAGATAGATAGATAGATAGATAGATAAATAGATAGATAGATCGATCGATCGATCGATCGATCGATCGATAGTGCTCTGAATAAAGAAATGTTTTCTTTGATCTGTCCTAATTCTCCCAACGCTCAGTTTGAGTAGTTCTGGTGTTGTCTTTCTCATTACTTCCGCCAACTACCAATTCAGATGATCAGGATGCTTTCAACGTGACCCAATGTCATAACCACAAAAGAAGACAAATCCCCTGTCCCCAAAATGTAGAACATCCAAAGAAAATGAAGGAGATGACAAAATATAAGCTAAAAACATTCATTTTATTGTTTTTATGTGGCTAATAAAACTCTTTGGGTGCAATCCTAACAAATTTAGGCCAGCCTAACTCACATTGCATATCTTTCCCTTGTGGTGTTGTTATGGAAATTGAGTGGAAATATCCGGAAGAACCCAGAAGAGGGTCATGCAAGCAAGAGATTTCTTTATTGGAGCTCCAGACCTCAGTCAGACAGAGTTTCGTCCCTCAAAAGACTGAGTGTCTAGCACATTTTGCACATACATTTTATATCTTTACTGTCACGTAGGCAACCTTTACAAAAGAGATTATTTCTTTGAAACAGAAGGAATTCATACAGATTAAAAGATTTTATCTCTAGAGCTTCCTGGCTTATGAGAGGGAGAGAATTGGGAAAGATACATAGTTACACAATTCATAATGGAAAACATTCACTATTATCATACAAAGTCTAGCACCTACAGGCTTTACATTTACTGATCCATCCGGGCTTCCGCTTACACAAGAGAAAGGATTAAAAATATTATTTTGATTTTATAATCTTTGGGCTCCAAATAAGTCCTTCCGTCCTGCCTGGCTATTTAATATTTCCATTCCATTGCTTTCCTTCCCTCCGTGAAGCTGTTTTCATTTTGTTTTATAATAGCGCTCTTGCCTAGCGCTGCAGGGTTAGGTAAGGACAAAGGGGGAATCCCTTTTTGGTTCCGCAGGGAGATAAGCAGAGCTTGCAAGGTTTAAGTGGGCTAATTTCCGCTGATAGTAAGAATGCCCGGAGAACAATGCTCAAAGGAAGGCAGTGTATTGTGACATCATAATCTCTTCTCCTGTGGGAGCTAGTGAAAGCTGATTGAGGCTGGCCCTACAATCCAGAGTAAATACGGGAGCACATAAGAGACATTACGTGAACCCGTAGTTACTGCACTACCTAGTGAAAACCTATGGGAAATTCATATTGCAATCCAGAGCAAATTGTTCTGACACCAGAGCAAAGACTCCACACAGTTACTCTGGATTGCGCCCAAAGTGTGTTTCTAGCCAGCATTGTGATGTCTGTCAGTATTTCTCTTAGACAATTTTACTGAATGATTTCAAGGGTTTTCAAATAATTCTAATAAATTCTAATATCTAGCTTCTTCCATTGTAGTGTGGGGAAATTGGCATAAGCCTGTGTAGTGGGGCAGAATTTTTGTGATACCCCCAAATTAACACAGCCAGGGCTTATGCCAGCCTAAGTGAAGGTTAAGATTGCAGCATTAATTATTAAATTTTAAACTACCAAATCAAATTTATTATGTATAGTTTATTAATTATGCAAGATGGTTACATGATGCCACTTCCAAAGAAAAAGGAAAACACACTGAATATTTTTTTCTAAGATACAAGGATGAAAAAACCAGACATGTCCTGGAAAAAGAGGACAAGTGGTCACCCTGTTTCTACTTCCCTGAAAGGGGAGAAGAATGGTATTGGCTTCAATCCTAAAGACACTCCCTTGGGAGTAAGACCCATTGAACAAAATGGGGCTTACTTTTGAGTAGGATTGTGCTGTTAGTGAGTCATTTGTGGGTGCATCTATGTAACGTGTGTTACTCAATGCGGACTCCTATGTAAAAGAGGCAAAAGGGAGGAGGGAAAATAGCCTAATAAGAGCACAATCCTTACCATGTATACTCAAAAGTAAGCCCCATTATGTACAATGGGTCTTACTACCAGGAAAGCGTCTCCAGGATTGCAGTCTTAGTAGTTGTAACAGGCAGAGAGAACAGGAGGGAGAGGATAGCCACAACAGTAGCAAGAGCAACTTGCTACTAATTGTAGCAAGATAGTAGCAACTATCTTGCATAACTTTGTGTACCTCGGCTAAACTATCTCCAACTATCTCAACTATCTCTCTTTAGATACTGAGCTGAATAAACGTATTGGTAAAGTGGCTACCACGTTTTCTAGACTTACAAAGCGAGTATGGCTTAATAAGAAGCTGACAGAACATACAAAGATCCAGTCTATAGAGCTTGTGTCCTGAGCATACTCTTGTACTGCAGCGAGTCTTGGACCCTTTATGCATGGCAGGAGAGAAAGCTGAACACCTCCCATATGCGCTGCCTCCGACGTATTCTTGACATCACCTGGCATGACAAAGTCTCAAATGATGCAGTCTTGGAACGTGCTGGAATCTCTAGCATGTTCACACTTCTGAAACAGCGGCGTCTACGCTGGCTTGGGCATGTCGTGAGAATGGCTGATGGTCGGATCCGAAAAGATCTCCTATATGGAGAATTAGTGCAGGGAAAGCACCCTAGAGGGAGACCACAGCTGCGATACAAAGACATCTGCAGGAGGGATCTAAAGGCCTTGGGAATGGACAGCAACAGCTGGGAAACCTTAACCTTTCAGCGTGGAGGCAAAAGACCCAGCATGGCCTTCTCCAACTGGAAGAGACACTTGTTTGGCAGGCTGAGACAAAGAGGCAGTCCCAGAAACAGCAAAATCTGGGGGCTGGGCAGGGGACTGACTGTATCTGCCCTCAGCCTGGAAGGGGCTGCCACTCTCCAATTGGCCTGTTTAGTCATAAAAGACGCTGTTTTAGGCCCTCTACTTCTGAGTCTTTCTACTTCACAGTCTTTTGAGACTGAAGGATGCCAGTGAGTAGCAACTCCTTCCACTCCAGGGAGGTACTGCAAGCAGCAGCATCATTGTCTCCCCGCAAAACATGCCCTGGCTGTGACACAACTAGGGAGGCACAAACTCAGGTGTGGGCCAGAAGAGGCTACTTGGTGCTCAGCTGCTGAGGTCAGTGCAGCTGCTCCAGTACTGGGCGTGTTGAGAAAGTAACCAGGGAGGCGGCTCCAGGGGCTGAGGGGGAAGCCTCTCCCCGTCTCCGCCCAGGAAGTGTAGCCGGGGAGGGGAAGGAAAGGCTCTCTCGCCCTCCTTTCCTCCCAGCTGCGGCTTTTGTATGTGGAGGGAAAATGGCGGCGGCGCAGACAGAGAGTGGGATCCTCCACAGCACGGTAAGCGGGGAGGAAGGCACTGGGTGGAGGTGGGGAGGGGGTAAGAGCAGCTGTGGGGATATACTGGCCTTGTCTCCCCACATGGCCATGCAAGGGGTGGGGTTGTTGTTCCCTCAAATTCCTGCCTGCCCCCCCTTATGGCTGCCACAAATACTCCAGGTTTCTCTCATGCCTTCCATTCTGCTGCAAGACTGTCCCTGTTTGCCTCTAAAAGCCCAGTACTAGGCATGTCTACTCAGAAGTAAGTCCCATTATACTCAATGGGGATTACTCCTATGCAAGTAAGGATAGGATTGTAGCCTAATCTCCCAACTTAGCCAGCACTAGGCATGTCTACTCAGAAGTAAGTCCCATTATACTCAATGGGGATTATTTCTTTGCAAGTAGGGATAAGATTGAGCCTAACCTCCAAGTAAGCCCAGTCTTAGGGAGATCTACTCAAAAGGAAGCTCCATTATACTCAGTGGGACTAAGTATTGAAGCCTAATCTCTAAGAGCCCAATCCTTGGCATTTGAACTGAGAAGTAAGGCCCTTCATATTCAGTGGGTTTACTCTTTTGTAAGTATGGATAAGATTGCAGCCTAACCTAACTAAACACAATTCTAGGTATGCCTAACTAAACACAATCCTAGGCATGTCTACTCAGAAGTAAGCCCCATTCTAATCAATTGTGTTTACTGCTGTTCCAAGTGTGTCCAGAACAGAAACCTGGACATACTTTTAATTGCATTGCACATTCCTGCAGAGGTGGAAAGCTTGAGGGGAGCTTGTTTTTAGAAAGTACCCATTGCATTTAAGATTGCTGAGCCGGTGAAGGATTTCTGAATCTTTTCAAATGAATCAGAAGAATAATTTTTCCCAGTGCTGATTATTGTTATGTAATACCACAATAATTGCCTTATATTGAGTTAGATCACTGGGGAAATCCTCATTTTCCAAGCATGCTTTCTCATGGTCTGGATTGAGCAAAACTAGGTTTTATACAGGAATGGGGCTTCGTACTGTTTAAGTTTCAAACCATAACCTATCTCTATGTGTTCCAGTTTGATTATAATTAAAAAGTGGCACTGTATGATTATAATATGTATCTCTCTGTGAAGGGAACCAAGTTATTTGGATTGTAAAACTCACTCTGTTTAGCTTTCGTCTTTCAGTAAAAGACATCAACTGAAGCATGAGTTTTGAAATTATGTCTGTCAAATAGCACTAGAGTGCGCTCTCTCCCTGTTATGATCTCACTGAGTTTGTTTACATATTAGTCCATCTAGTACATTCTGATTGGCAGAGGACTTGCATGGCTTCTGCCTGAGTTGATGCTGGGTTGATTCACATGTACTAGGACTGAGAGATGTTTGGAGTTAATGAGAATGAATTGATGACAGAAAAATGTATGTGTTTGAGCAAGACAAAGATTATTGGGACTGCTTATACAGTGTTGTATTTAGGACAATAAAAACTTGCTTTCTCTTTCACTCATTACTCCCTTTCTGAGTGATGACAAAGCATGTTGATGAAGCTCAGGCAGAATATTTTATATATTTTAACAGATGCAGTATTTTAGTAAACCTTTACCTTGTCTTGAATTTTAAGAGCTACTTTCAGAGGATTATGTCATTTTGTAGTCCAGAGTCATTAGATGTGGCAATTAACACCTCTGTTGGTAACTATTGATTGCTTCCTGAAATCCTCTGTGAGACGGAATAGTGGGTCAAGCACTCAAACTCCTGTTTTCTGAAATTACCAGTAAGCAGATTTTGTTATCACAAAAGCTGTATGCTTTCTCCAACTCTCTTTTGTCCATAAGCCAGTGACTTTTTCATTGGTGGCATTCTTCGCCATTGGCCATGGCTCCCCATTAGGGCCATGAGTCTATTTATTATTGTATTTATATATTCCTCAGTGCTCTTTGGATATTGCTCAATTGCTTCTGGACCCAATAAGGTCTACAATATTATTCTATGTATACAGAACCCTTCAGACTCTAGATGTTACCCTTCAGTGGTGTAAGCCAACTTCCTCTTAGCTTCTTCTTCCTCTTAGGAACACTCCAAGCTTTGCACCAGCAAATCACACTGGCAGTAGAATTTCCAACTATTATCATTCTTGTCACCAACATTCCAAACTGGGTGTAAGCAGATTTTTTTAATAAGTATTCCACAGCTCCATTGGCTGGTTTCTACTGCTCCTCAGATTCCACAATTTGGGAACCACTGGCATGGGCTGACAATTATACATATGGGGTAGAGACCTGAGTTGCTAAATCAAATTCTGCAAACTGTGCTCTTTGATTTGAGTTGTAGTGTTTTTGTTTTTTTTAACAATGCAGAGACTACAGTTACATATAAAGTTGCTTTATAAAGGTTGAACTTCCCCATTTTCAACATTTGTTTCCAGAAGCCTACCTATTTTGTGTAGTAAAAAAGGCAATTGGTTACCATGGTAAAAGGCTGGCAGTGAATCAAGATAAAGTTCCCTTTCAAGTGGCTTAAAACAGCTTAGTTTCAGCTCAGAGGCAATTTAGACTTGATAACACATTGGGAAAGGGAGGGGCTCTGCCTCCCAGCTGTAACCTGAAACCAAAGGTGACCCCTTTGTGAACCTTTCTAGGGCAAGGTTAATTGCCTGCCACATTGCCATGGTAAGCAGACTGCCTTTAAGCTATTAATTGCTTCTTAAAGGATGTTTATCTTTTAATTTAAAGAGCCAACCTCATTCTCTTCGAGACAAAATAGTATACAGTATAAATAAATTGAATACATTTTATACTTGTACAGTGGTGCCTCACATAACAAGTTTAATTTGTTCCAGAAGCATGCTTGTTATATGAAATGCTCTTTATGTGAAGCAGATTTTCCCATAGGAAATAATGAAAACTCAGATGATTGGTTCCACAACCCCAAAAATATTTATATAAAAATATTAACTGTATGTTAAAATGATGACAAAACACTGTAATTGAATTCAAAGCATGTATTCAATGTGCATGATCCTATGAAGTCTATTTAGGCTGCAGTCCTAAAGACACTTTCCTGGGTGTAAGACCCGTTTAACACAATGGGGCTTACTTCTGAGTACACATGGTTAGGAGGCTGCATGGAGGATAGGCGCAGTGGTGGGCTTCAGGGGGTTCTCACAGGTTTTATAGAACCCTTTGCTAATGAGCGCCTGGCTCTGAGAACCGGTTACTAATGGGACACAGAACCTGTTGTTAATTTATTTGAATCCCACCACTGGATAGGAGGCTTACCTGGGCTGCTGCTGGAGCTGGAGCAGCTGGAGGCTGCTGCTAGAGGCAGCAGTGTGCTGGCCAGCAGCCCTTTAAAACAGGCTCCACACGGAGCATCAGCGCGAAGCAACTTGGGGGCAGTTGCTTGGGACTTGTTAAGTAAAGCGGGCTTGTTAAGTAGAGCACACTCCCAATGGGAATTTATGCTTCTTGTGTGAATCACTCTTTATGTGGGGCACTTGTTATGCAAGGTACCACTGTATTGAATTAAATCACTGGTTATATAGCTAAGTAGCATCCCTCTCTGGGTTCCAGACCAGAGACTTTCCCAACCGTACCTGAAATTTTCTCCATTAAAAATAGGCAGCTACAGCTTTATTCTGCATACATGCATAGGTTTCAGCTTCTAGAGAAGGCTCCCAACATTGTTCTTCTGAAGAAGCACATAATCCAACCCCAGTTCTTATGATCCTTTGGCAGTCTGCCTGGGTGGCAGAGTGGTTAGAGAAGATCATGAAGCTAATCCTATGAAGGCCCCCCTCACTTCATGGCTCAAGAACAGGAGGTGTAGCAGAGCTTGGAAGCATGGTATGAAAGCAGAAAAGTCTTCTCTTAGCCTAGCTTTTGTAAACTTTTGGCTGAACTGTCACTTTTATTTATTTTATTTTATTTAAGTAATTTTTATCCCGCCTTTCTTCCCCCACAGGGGGGAACTCAAGGCGGCCAAACAATTAAAAAACAATAAAACACCACTAAAATTACATATGATAATAAATAGAGATAAAAATACATTAAAATGTAATTAAAATACAATTAGATTAAAGCTAAAAACGTAGACTAAAAACGATAAAACAGAAAAGATAAAAAAGATAAAAGCCCCCCAACCTCTGCCCCCATTTAAAAAGCTTTTTTAAAATAAAAGGTTTTAAGGCTCCGCCTGAAGCTCTGTAGTGAGGGAGCTTTCCTCAGTTCTAAGGGGAGGGAGTTCCAAAGCTGGGGTGCCACCACCGAGAAGGCCCTATCTCTGGCCGCCACACCTCTCACGTCTCTTAGTGGCGACACAGTCAGAAGGGCCCCCTCAGATGACCTTAGGTGACGGGTCGGATTGTACGGAAGAAGGCGGTCCCTTTTGCAGTATACTTGTTAACCCTCGCCAGAAGAAATGTATCAATATGCACAAAACTTCAATATGTGTCAAAACCTTACACTGTGTCATAACCTCAGTATGTTTCCAAGAAGGCACTGCAACTTTTGTATCTTATTTTGATTGACATCCACAGCTGTTAAGTAATACTTGTGAAGGACACATAAAGGTAAAATATTACAACTTTGATGTCAGTCTGCATCAATTTAAACCAGGGTGGGCAAACTGGGCCACTTTAGGGCTCTTGGATCTTTAACAATTTTATAGTTAAAGAAATTTCAGCAGGTACAGCTTGTGATCTCATAGAAATTATCTTTCCTACACAAGGTTCAGGATCCCTAAAGCAGCCCAGTTTGCCCAGCATTGGTTTAAATTGTGGCTGGAGTTGAAAATAAAATAGATTTTTATTTAATTACTTGAACTTTTTCTTGTTTCAGCTGTGTCCGAAGTTTTTGCATACCAACTCAACCAGTCATACTTGGCCTTTCAGTGCAGTGGCTGAACTGATAGGTAAGTGAATAACATTTTATTTATTGAGACAAAGGAGCTCTAGTCCAGGAGTGCATGTAGCAATGGCACTTTTTTTCTTAACAAGGGCTCTTGCAGTTTTAACTAAGAACCAGATAGTTTTACTCTTGTAGTACTGTAGTAGTAGTAATATTTCATCTCTTTGGTTAGTCATGGGTTTAAAAAAAGAAACATGGTTTTGCTTTTCTGTGAAAAGGCACTCAGTACAGAAACATTAAAATAAAATCATCATGTCTACTATTCAATTTCTAACTCTAAAAACAGATAATTTCATAAGAATGGTCAACATAGGCTATATACTTGGAGGGAATAAAAGTGTCTAACCTATCATTTTGAAGATGGCTTGCATTAGAGTTCCATAATTTGGATTACCATGATTTGGGTATGGCTACTAAAAAGGCTTTGGCTGCAGTGATTTGCTCGTTAGAACACTGTGGTTAGAATGCTGTACTTGTTGGCTAGAAGCTTGGGAGGTCAGCAGTTCAGAACCTGAATACTGGAGGATGGAGCAAGCTCCCATCTCTTGCCCAGCTCCTGCCAACCTAGAAGTTCAAAAGCATGTGAATGCAAGTAGATAAATACCACTTCAGTGGGAAAGTAACAGCGTACCATGCTCCACGCTGGCCACATGACTACGGAGGCAACTTTGGACTGTGCTGACTCTTCAGTCCTGAAATGGAGATGAGTACCACATCCTTGCTGATCATGGCTAGCAGGGCAACCTGCAAGGGATACCTTTACCTTACCAAGAAAGAATTGTTCCATGTAGTCGTCAGTATCACTTTTTATGAAGTATTCCATGTCAACTATACAACTAGCTTCAAAGGTAATCACCAGCACTTTAAATGGGATTCAGTAAGAAATAGGGAAATGGTGCAGGTCTAAACTCAAATTATAGGCTCCAAAAACCAAATAACCAATAGCAGTCTGTCAGCTGTAAACTATATTTACAATTTTTGAACATCTTTTTGGAAAGAAATTCTACATAAGCACATTGTAAAAGACTAACTGAATGCAACCAGAACATGCATGATTATGGCCAGTTCTAAAGGAAGGGTCTGCCTTCTACTCTTTTCAAATCCTTTCTACTCTTTTCACATCCTTTGACAGCTCCTCCCAGAAGATTGCATTAGGCCAGGGGTCAGCAACCTTTCAGCAGTGTAGTGCTGAACTTATGTTACAATGCACACACCCCGGTTATATAAAAAATTATATATGTATAACTAAAAAGTCACTGACTCACTGACTGACTCGTCCCTCCCAGCCAAACAACAAAACAAAACGGACTGATTCATCAGCGGCCAGCCAAAACCGCTGGGATTAGAAGCATGAAATTTGGGGAGGGTATTCCTTCCGTGATGCAGGCATCTGGTAAGAACTGGTTTTTTAAAATTCCTACCAGAAGTGGTTGAAAAGGGGTGCAAAGCATTTTTCTTTCTGTACTTTACTTTGAGGAATCCCTGAGTGAGGGATGCTCTGCCCCATCCCCTGAACCTAGAAGCATGGAATATAATTTATATGCATATACAGCATGTATATGCAGAGACCATCTCCTGGGGCTTTTCCCATTGAACACATTGGGACTTACTTTTAGACTTGGTTAGGCTTGTGCTCTAATGCCCATAGTACCTGTGATAAATTCATATTAGTCATGTGAAATATCATACCTGCTTGGTATGTATTTTATTTAATTCCTTTTGTATTCTCCTCAATTACAAAAGCTTACAAAATGAAAATCTATATACAGTGGCGCCTCACGTAACAAATTTAATTCGTTCCAGAGGCATGTTCTTTATGTGAAACATTCTTTACGTGAAGCGGATTTTCCCATAGGAAATAATGGAAACTCAGACGATTAGTTCCACAACCCCAAAAATATTCATATAAAAATATTAACTGGATGTAAAAATGATGACAGAACACTGGGATTGAATTCAAAACATGCATTCAATGTGCATGATCTTATGAAGTCTACTTAGGCTGCAGTCCTAAAGACACTTTCCTTGGAGTAAGACCCATTTAACACAAAGGGGCTTACTTCTGGGTAGACATGGTTAGGAGGCTGCAATCCAAGACACCTTCAAAGTGTCTCCCCACTTTCTCCTTCTCTCCATCCTGAGCCTCTCTCTCCCCTGCTCCCTTCTGGCTAGCCCTGAGCTGCTTCCCTCTTCTCCACTGCTCTTCTCTCCCTCTGCCCAATGGGTGCCCAGCCACAGGAGGAACAGCATGGAAGTGTTGCTTTCACTATGGGCAGGTGCGCTAGGCAGCCCTGACGCTTTTTAAACAGGCTGCCGGCCAGCGCGTCTGCCCCAACTGCCAATGAATGTGTTCTTTATGTGAAGCACTTTCTTTACGTGAAGCTGTATCCTAGAGAAATTTTTGTTTGTTACATGAAACATACTTTACGTGAGGCATTCTTTATGTGAGGCGCCACTGTATCTATATATATAAAAGAGAAAAGTCACTCACTGACTCACTCACTCACTCACTCACTGACTCATCACCGCCCTGCCAAAACGGTAGGCCTAGAAGCTTGAAATTTGGGGTGGGTGTTCCTTCTGTGAGGGAGGGGTGCACTAAGAACCGGTTTTCGGAAATTCCAACCGGAAGGGGGTGAAAAGGGGCGCAACGCGTTTTCCTCACTATACTTTGCATTGAGAATTGCTGACTCATCAACATTCCTCCGCAACTGCTGGGCCTGAAGCATGGAATTCTGGGAGGGATCCTTCTGTCACCTGAACACCCACCAAGAACCATCAGGAGAAATTTAACCCTTCAGGGGCTGAAAAGGGGGCAATGTGTTTCTGTCCTATACTTAACAAGGGAGACTGAACAACATCCAGCCAATTTGGTGCTCAGACCCTGGTGCACTGGGGGATGTTGTTCAGAGGAAGAGGTTGCGCACGGGGGGGGGGATGTTGCGCACGGGGAGGGGATGATGCGCATGGGGGGATGATGCGCACGGGGGGAAGTTGCGCACGGGGTTTGATGCATATGGGGGAAGTTGTGCATGGGGGGTTGATGTGCATGGGGGGAAGTTGCGCATGGGGTAACTTGTGCATGTGGGGTTGATGCGCATGGGTGAAGTTGCGCATGGGGGGTTGATGTGTATGGGAGAAGTTGCACATGGGGGGTTCTTACGCCTGGGGGAAAGTTATCCATGGGGGGTTGATGCATATGGGGGATGGCATACGGGGGAATTTTACTCCCGCAACGTGGGTACGCCTTTCGCTAGTATATATATAAAAGAGAAAAGTCACTGACTCACTGACTCATCACCGCCTTGCCAAAACCACCGGCCCTAGAAGTGTGAAATTTGGGGAGGGTGTTCCTTCCATGATGGAGGGGTGCACTAAGAACCGGTTTTCGGAAATTCCAACCGGAAGGGGTGAAAAGGGGCGCAATGCGTTTTCCTCCCTATACTTTGCATTGGAGAATTGATGACTCATCAACATTCCATCCCAACTGCTGGGCCTAGAAGGATGGAATTCTGGGAGGGAGTTTCTTCTGTCACCTGAACACCCACCAAGAACCCATATGGAGAAATTTAACCCTTCAGGGGCTGAAAAGGGGGCAGTGTGTTTTTGTCCTATACTTAATATGGAAGACTGACCAACATCAGCCAATTTGGTGCTCGGACCCTGGTGTGCGGGGGTGATGTTGCTCAGAGGAAGAGGTTGTACTGGTGAGGATGCTGAGCATGGGGGGTTGATGCGCATGGGGGGTTGATGCGCATGGGGGGTTGATGCGCATGGGGGGTTGATGCGCATGGGGGGTTGATGCGCATGGGGGAAAGTTGCACATGGGGGAAAGTTGCGCATGGGGTTGATGCACATGGGGGACAGATGTAGTCAGGTGATGTTGCATATGGGGAGTTGAGGAACATGGGGGAAGTTGCGCATGGGGGTTGATGCACATGGGGGTAAGATGCGCATGTGGGGTTGATGCGCCTGGGGGAAGTTGCGCTTGGGGAAAAGTTGCGCATGGGGGCACGTGGCGCATGGGGGCATGTAGCGCATGGGGTGTTTATGCGCTATGGGGGATGGTGTATGGGGAAAAGTTACTCCCGCAACATGGGTACGCTTTTCGTGCGCGCGCGCGTGTGTGTGTATATATATGTGTGTGTGTGTGTGTATGTGTATATATATATGTGTGTGTGTGTATATATATATATATATAGAGAGAGAGAGAGAGAGAGAAAAGTCACTCACTCATCAATGCCCAGCCAAAACCGCTGGGCCTAGAAGCGTGAAATTTGGGGTGGGTGTTTCTGATGGAGGGATCCACTAAGAACCGGGTTTTTGGAAATTCCAACCAGAAGGGGGTGAAAAGCAGTGCAACACATTTTCCTCCCTATACTTTACATTGAAAAATTCCTGACTGATCAAAGACCTGACTCAACTCCTGTACCTAGAAGCATGAAATTCAGGAGACATCAACACTCACCAAGAAATTTAACCCTTAAGGGGGTGAAAAGGGTTTTTGTCCTATGGGAGGGTTAATGCACATGAGGGGTGTTGCGCACAGAGGGATGTTTTGCATGGGGGGATGGCCTAGGGGGTAATTTTACTCCCGCAATGCGGGTACATTTAGCTAGTTATAAATAAAATAAAGACACCATATATAAAAATTAAAAATTCAGAACTGATCAGAAAATTTCCTGCCCATAGAAAACAATTAAATGATGTAAATATATCATAAAAATATAATGAAGCACTTAAAAGTAGCAATGCATGTAACAAAACAGCCATAAGGTAAACTGCTGTAAAATGGTAACAAAACTGCAATCGAACAAAAGTAAAAAAGTAGCAATTAAGGCAGCTGTATCAGTGATGGTAAAAAGAGCATTCACAACTCCCTATCTTCTACATACAGTACTAATCTTCTAAAACACAATATTTTTATTTCTGTTGGAAAATTGAAAGGAAGGTGCAGTTCTCAAATGGCAGTGGAGCAAGTGCCACAACTGAAGTGTTGCTGCAGAAGTAGCTCAAGTTCTTGCACCCATGTTGCCACCCATAAGAGCGCTGGAGTATTTGGAGGCAATGGTCTATGAAGTACCTCAATCCTAAACCATAAAATGCTTTAAACCTACCCTTGATTTAGGGTTAAGTCCTAATCTAGGCTGGCACAACTCATTGGTCTTTCCGTTCCTGTGGTGATGTAGGGAGGCAAGTGCATGAATATGCACTGGCTTAACCCTTCCTCAGGAGTGGCGTACAAATGCCTTATAACTCATCTGTGACATCTTCAGGCCAGCATGGGACTTGTACTGGGGCTTAGGTCAGCCTAATTGAAGGAAAGACACTTTCCTGAAAGTAAGACCCATTGAAGACGGTGGGGCCTACTTTTGAGTAGACATGGTTAGGATTATGCTCTAAGGCAAAAAACAAAACTGTAGCAATGCTGAATAGTTACATAAGAATTTTACAGAGATTTCCAGTTAGCTTCAGTAGTAATGTTTTACTCTATCTGTATTGTTAGATAATGCTTATGATCCAGATGTGAATGCAAAACAGATGTGGATTGACAAAACCATTATAAATGAGTGCACATGTTTGATATTCATGGACAATGGAAATGGTATGACTCCAAAAAAGTTGCATCGTATGTTAAGGTAAATATGACTTTAATGTTACCTTGGCTATCTCTTATTTTTGACTGCATGTTCAT
This sequence comes from Cryptoblepharus egeriae, assembly GCA_030015325.1. NCBI lineage: Eukaryota > Metazoa > Chordata > Lepidosauria > Squamata > Scincidae > Cryptoblepharus > Cryptoblepharus egeriae. The sequence continues at coordinate 50,112,195 of JAREYC010000005.1, read as the reverse complement.
AAAGATAATGCGAAGAACAGGATTTGAAGAAAAGCAGACCTCTAGGTCAAGAAAATATTGATAGTTTATGGAGAGCAAATTGTTCATAATTAATGGTGTTTGTAAAGTATGTAGATAAGTTTACATTAGTGCCTAGAACTAAGGCAAGAGCAACTAATACAATCACCTCTGCGATCTTAAAAAAATTATAAATAATTATAAACAATTTGGATCTAAACTTCTTGTGCCTCCTGTTCATATCAAGGATATGGCTGCTCACAGATACAGTTGCAGCTCCAAATTGTATATTATTCCAGAGGATCCCAAAAAGAGTAGCTTTCCAAAGTGCATAAAGTGCAGCCAAATGGAAAGTGTAAGTGGAACTCTTGGGCATAGTTCTCTGGATGCAAACCCATAGGATTACTTTGGGATGATTCATGATATTGTTACAGAATGAAAGTCTGTGTACAATGATTAGAGCAGATCCTTGAGATTCAAGTCTCATCTCCAAACTATGCCTAGCTATACTAAGCTAAGGCCTACATGTTGTGGCAGTCCAAAACCTATTAGTGCAGGGTAGCCAGTTTTTCAAATTATGCCTATTGAAACTTTTGTCATGATTAGGGGAAAGGTAGCGGAGGAAAGTTTGGTTCCCTTTATCTCAGCCAAATGGCTACCTGTTCTTTTATACCAGAAAAACACACTTCTTGCAAAGGCCCCAAGGAATGGGAACACAAGTAAACTCTCAGAGACAAACCAGCTAGATTTAATCAATAAATGCATTTATTCAAAGTACCACTCATACTGACAATACACTCACACTGCCAATTCGTACATTACCCAAGTAAGCCCAAGATTTCACCCACGCACTTCTTCTCCTGGTCTCGGGAGATCAATCCTGAGATGGAGGTTGTGGAAGGCATGCATCCTGGGTGATCAATCCAAATTTGTGGGAGGGAAGCACCTTTTCAGCTGATTTGGACTATGTGTCAAGGGTTTGTCCTCTTAGCTCACTTCAGCTCCTTCAAGAGTTGTCTTCAAGTTGGCATAATGGTGATTGGTGGGTGTTTTAGTGCATACATTTATCTGCACTAGGGGTCTCCCACATGCCCACCTGACAAGTATGCTTGCTTTGGTGCAGCTTGTTTGGGTAGGAAGTGCTCCTTGTCAGGACAGTTATGATTGATCCATTGTTTCTTTGAAGTTTGGGCCTCTGCCCTCTTTTATTTGCCATTCATGTGTGACCAGAGTTCACAATGAAAAAGGAGGGTTCGTGTGAGTTTAGTTTGGGACTTTCCATACTTCTGTCTGTCCCAGCAGCCTGCATTTTTGTGCCTGATCTGTACCTTTCTTGGGTATTCTTCAGCCTTCAACAGGCCCATTTATTCATTGCCATCCACTTATACATATGTATTCTATTGGGGTTCATAACACTTTAACAAATGTGCAGAAGAAGGAATTTTAGCATACCTGCTTAAATTCTGTAGTACGAAGTTGATGGATCATTTGCCTGGGGCCTGCTTACTCCCCCTCCCCCCCCAAAGTGTTGTTTTTACACTATATTTCCAAAGATCTGTGCATGGGTATGTACCCTATTCCATCTTTTTTCTCTGCCATCAGTCTCAATTCTACATATTAAGTTAATATTAGATCTAAGACACAATAATTCCATGATTTTACAACCTTAAAATTTTGTATGGCTGAACTGTTAAGTCCTTCTCAGTTCTCATAGTCTTCCTTGATAAAATCCAGAGAACACTGCAAACGATAGATGGGGTAAAGGATTCATTATCTATATAAATAAATTGTGAATTCCGTCTGTCCATCTGTCCTAACCCCCTCTAACTCAGGCCACACTTGCTCTACATAGACAGATTATACCTTTCTGGAATAATCAGGATGAAATCTTCCCTTTATCTGCTGCGTGAACATCCAGCATTGGCATTTGTGTCTGGCCCAAATATGCAGACATGCCATGTGAATTCCAGAAACAATGTATTTGTCCCTTTAGCTTTGGGACAGAGGCCCAAAATGCCCTCTGCAGGAGCTAGCTTAAAAATCCGCAGTGTGTGGCTTTTAAGCAGGTAAACCATAACTGAAGAAACTGGTATATCCAGTGGTGGGCAGCAGCAGGTTCGCACCTATGCTATAGAACCGGTTCTTAACAAGAGATAGTACATATAAAGTTTAAAAATAGCCACTTAAAAGTGGCTGCCAGATGGACAGAAAACCGGTTCTTAATTTCTTTGAAGCCCATCACTGGGTATATCCCTAGTGAACTTTAGTAATACTGCTTACAAAATATTGTATTTTTCAATGTACTGATTAGTTAACTGTAAATTTGCACTATAATTTGGGGTAGAAAGCCATCTCAGAGGAACATCTAGTATATTTTAGCTCTTTGTTCTGATGTTAAGGTTATGATTTGTAAAGTGCTGTTTAAATAAAATGATAATAGAGCAGGATAAGGCTAAAGAAAGCACTTTTTCTTCATACTCACCTTTTCAAATATATGTTTCAGCTTTGGTTTTAGTGAAAAAGTTGCATTGAATGGTCGTGTTCCAGTTGGAATGTATGGAAATGGATTTAAATCAGGATCGATGCGCCTGGGAGATGATGCAATAGTGTTCACACGGAATGGAGAGACCATGAGTGTGGGTTTGTTGTCGCAGACATATTTGAGGGATACGAAAGCAGACGTCTTACTTGTTCCAATAATATCATTTAATAAACAACATATCCTTTTATTAATTTTTAATTTTTAAAGTTGAAAGTTAAATCTATGAGTTAGTGTAGTATATTAGTTCCTTAAAATGACCCCTTGCCTAACACCATAAGTAGCAGTGTCGAGTAATAGTTGAATATAGGTGTCTCAGTAGAGATTTGGGAATCTTGGATATCATGATATTGTAGTAATGATCCCCTGCTAACTGGGCAAGAGGCACTCTTTCAAGTGGGAGTTCCCCCTCCTTTTTTTAAAGAGTAGAGTAACAGTAACAGTCCCTCCTCGTCCCAGCAACGTCTGTTATAATGGCTTCTGCTGGTGTTCTTTTGCATTTTAGATTGTGAGCCTTTTTGGAACAGGGATCCATTAGCCATTAATTTTTCATTCTTTGTAAACCGCTTTGTGAACTTTAGTTGAAAAGTTGTGTATAAGTACTGTAAATAGTACACACATCTTTAGCATCTTATTTATGTATCCCCTCCAAAAGAACAGTAACTAGTACTTCAAAAGATCAAATATATACAGATGGGCTTCTGTTTTCATTTTTTCTTTTGTTGTTGAGAAGTGAAAAATGTCACCAGCAACTTGAGTTTCTTTCAGACTGAAGCAGAAAAATATTCCAGTTTTCCCAATGAAGACATTTAATGAAAAGCAGGTTAAAAGTAAACTTGAAAAGCAGGTTGAAAGATTACAGTTATGACATTGTAATAAAACTTACATTTAAATGTAACAAATCAAGATTGCCATTCTAAATTCCTCATGAAGAGATTCACCATTTAATATGGGCTTTTGGACCATGCTTTGTGGCTTTCTTTTTCTAGAAAGCAAATTCTAAGAAATTGCTTTCTTAGATTTCCAGATAGCTTCAGGAACATGGCCACAGCCTTAAAAATGATTATTTGCTTGATTAGTGTTGTAAGAGGGAAGTTGACCATGCAGTAAATGATTAGGTAAAGGGAAGAAAGCCCTATGTGGTGGGCTGAATTTTTTTAAAGTCATGCAACATGATAAATCCTTAATAGAGCCCACGACAGATAATAGATGTGGATAAAGCAGGAGCCAACTTGGAGGCCATTCTGGAACACTCTATGTTTCATTCAGAGGCAGAACTGCTTGCAGAACTTGATGCTATTATAGGTGGGAAAGGGACAAGGATAATCATTTGGAACCTTCGAAGGTGAGAAATTCCATTGTATATTTTTATGTAATACATATTTACTATGTTTCAGTTTGATAGGGTGCAAAAATAACAAGGCCTGGGCTATTCTAAAAATGTATTTGAGGTTTACTTTCCCCTTTGCTCTGAATCATATTTTGGCAAACTATGGATAACAAAACGGGAGGTCTTTGCAGCCTGTCCTCTTGCAAGGTATCTCACAACCCCAATATACCACAGCAAGAGGGCCATGTTGTAACAGCAAAGTGACAGGTGCCCCTTTTTACTCAAGGTGGTAGTAGAAGCCATTAGGAGGAACAGAGCTCTTTCGTGTGGCCTTGGAATAGGTTGAGAAGGGGTGTTGATATACTCTGGTCTTTGGGAATTTGAATCTCCTTCTGGGGGGGGGGTGTGGTGGGACCCTGATAATCAGCCCCTTCCATCAGATTCTTCACAAAGCTACTCACTCATAGGCAAGCAGGCTCTTTTATAATTTTCTCCTTGGATGTCTCACTAATCATTTGGTTACTCTTATTCAATTATTCAAAAGGTATAACTTAATTATCAGCATCTTTAACAGCAATTTTAATTCACCACTAATCAAATTGGCCCCTTAAATTAAAAGCAAACATCATTTAAAAAGCAGTTAATGGCTAAAAATCAGCCTGCTTACCATGGTAATGCAGCAGGCAATTAATCTTGCCAGAGCAAAACTAGGAAGGGTTTAAAGGGACCAATTGCGGATTTATCTGCTAACACATGGGAAGTCCAAGAAAAAGATTCCTGGGAATTCCAAAGCCCACATGTATTGGCTGTTTTATTCTCTATTCCTTTTTAAATGATCCAGATTATGGAACCGACGTTCTTCACCACTGCTGCACCCAAGTCAACACTTTCATTGAGCTAGTAGGATCTCTCTCCTGATCAATCACAGATAGCTCAGGCCTCACTAGCATATATGAAGTTTTTATTTCTTTCCTCAGTGTGCGTTAATTTACTATTTACTAACACTGAAATGAATATAAATTTTGTTTAAATTGTTTAATGTCTCCCACAGAGAGAAAAATGAACAAACAGAATTTGATTTTGATACAGATAAATATGATATTAGAATTCCTGCAGAATTAGATCAAGTAACAGGAAGACCAGGGTATAAAAAGCAAGAAAGACAAGACCAGGTTGTTCCTGAAAGTGACTATTCATTACGGGTAAGTATACTATTAACATTTTTTATTAATATCAGCCAAAATTGGTTTTTCATTACTTAGTTGTAGGCACAGATTAGCAACTATATATTCACCATCTAATCAAAGCACATCAAATTCATTCTATCTAGGCCAAATAGTATATATGGCATCTGCTAAGATGTGACATTAAGGAGGAAGTGTCATTATTAGGCAGATGTTGGCTAGAAATAAGCACTTTGTTGTACTTTCAAATAAGTCAGGGAGCAATCCCGAGCTCCCTATTGGTGCCGCAAAAGTGCCAGAAGCACTTCGCACCACCAGAGGGACCAATTAGGCTGGCAGATCAGCCAACTTGCATTATCTTTACTCAGCTGGTAGAGGCCAGCCAGAGAGGCTTGCTGTTACAAGGAAGATGGTGAGGAAGGGGCAAAGGATGCAGGAGGGGGCGTTCTCAGGTAGGGGATAAGTGGGGAGAGGGTGCGTGGAGGGTAGAGCCATAATACAATGTTATATCATATCTTGACCCCATTTGAAGGGCAGACAAGAGCGTCACATTTCTGCTCTGGTCTGTTTGAGCTTACTTCACTGCCAGAGGTGACCTAAGTCTGACTAGAACTATCAAGGCTGCTGCAGCCTTACACTGGGGTAGGAGAGAAGCCTCCCCTTCTCAGGGTAGTAAAGCAGCAGCACAAGTCAGGATTGCGCTATTAGCTACAAGACAGAAAATAAAAATATGTAAATCTTGATCATAATTTAAAAATTATGGGATATTCCAATTAACAGACCGGCTGCTTTTTCAGTCTTGTCATGTCTGCTAACGCTTCACCTTTTAGCACTTGAAAAGTGATCTGTGAGGTGATGCCTTGGCAGAAGCAAAGCTGCTGAAAGTGAACAATAATTAGATTCTCCACTACCTTGGCAAAATCTCTCCCTCTCACACCTCTTAGTCTACCCCTTTCCCTATGGCCTTCCTTGCCCTTTGAGATTCCCTTGCATCTCTACTTCCCAGAGCCTTAGCAGAAGTGGCTAGGAGAGGCCAATGTAAACCAGATAAAATGTATCATTTTGCCATATGTTTTACACCCCATGTCTCTCCTTAACAAAGCACAATTAATATTTCTATTTTAAAAGATAAGTTGCAAAACTATCACAGTTTTCTGGGAGTGAGTCCGGTTGAGAACAATGAGACCTACTTCTTAGTAGTTTTGCATAGGATTACATAGTTTCATGTCATTCTCTCTGAATACAGTACATATAGGCTGTAATCTTAAAGACAATTTCCTGGGAGAACACATTTCCCATTGAACACAATGGGGCTTACTTTTGTGTTGACATGGTTAGGATTCTGCTCATACTAACACAGATTCTGTTTATGTTACTCTTGTGTAACATAGTGGCATTTCAGTCTCTTAGCCATTCAGAACTTTGCATGTTCAAATTTTCCATCCACAGTGTGGCACCTGAGAAGGCAAATAAAAACACAAAGTTGTCATCAAACTCCATAAAATTCAAACTTGAAAACATAAAATCCTCTGATTTACATAAAAGCTATCAAAAGAGTGATGAAAACAAGCTGTGCAAAAGCAGAAGCCAAAATCATCATAAAAACATCAGATAACTAATACAGACGTATAAAACAGCAGAGCAATACATAGTAAAATATGCAGTAATGCAGCAGTGGTAAAAACAGCAGTTAAAAAAAACAAATAGGCAGTAGTAAAAGACAGCAATAAAATGGTAGTAACAGTAATGAAGTGATTAAAAAAAAAGGAGAGGCCCACAGGAGGATCCGGACAGCCTGAAATACTGGCATGAAATAACCAAGAGACAGATATAAAATGGGAGACACAGCACGAGAGTGGGATCGTGGAACACAAACTGAATGGTCAGCAGTGTGATGTATCTTGCAAAGAAGTCAAATGCAATTTTAGCCTGCATTAAGAGAACTGTAGCTACCAAGTCATAAGAAGTAATACTTCCTCTTTGTTCTGCATTCTTTATCCTTGTTGTTCCACTGTTCACCTGGAATGCTATGAGCACAATCCTAACCATGTCTACTCAAAAGTAAGCCCCATTGTGTTCAATGTGTCATACTCCCAGGAAAGTGTGTTTAGGATTGCAGCCTATGTCCGTTTCTGGGCACCTCACTTTAAAAAAGTGCAGCCAACTAGAATGATGAGAGTGACAAGGGTGATCCATGGGCTGGAAGACAAGGTCTATGAAGAAAGGTTGTGAAAACTTTGTGCAGTCTGGATTAGGTTAGGAGGAGATATGATAACACTCTTCAGAGATACCTGAAGGACTATCAAATGGAAGTAGGGACACATTTCTTCTAATCAGCCTCGGAAAGTAAAACCAGAACCAACAAGCAGTAATAACACTACTGTTTGGTAGTGGAATAGATTGCCAAAAAGGGAGGTGGTGAATTCTCCTGCACTGGGGATCTTCAAACAGAGGCTTGACAAGCACCTATTGTCCTAGAACAGAGGCCTCCAAAGTTTTGGGCAAGAAGGCCACATCATCTCTCTGTCATATTGTTGGGGTGTCTGTGTGGAAAATAGTTTACATTTCAAATTTGAATAAATTTACATATAAGAACGTATTGGAGTGGATTACAAGGCTTGCCCAAGGGCTCTATAGAGGGGTCTTGCTGGGGGCCACATTGTGGCTTGCCAAGGGCTGCATCTGACCCCCAGGCCTGGGTTTGAAGACCCTTGTTCTAGAATGATTTCCTACTACAAGGGTTGAACTAGATGATTTATTAGGTCCCTTCCAACTCTATGATTCTGCGAATAACTATTCAACAAAAGTATATCTCTGCCCAAACTATTACACAGAGCCAACTGAACCCATTATATGATGCAAGGATGACACTAAGAGTATACATATGTGAAGTACCTTGCACAGTCAGAAAGAGTTATGTAAGTATGTTTTGTAGTATTTCTTAGTAAACCAAAAATATTTTTGACTTCTCAATAATTGTGATGTTGGCTATACTGAGAAATGGCAACTTGCCAAACACCATCACATTTAGCTTTGTGGATAAGCAAAGCTTTAAATCCTTGTCAAAATGTATGGGAAGCATCTAATTTTATCATCCTTCTCTGAGACACATCTTTTTGACTCTGGGCTGTCTGTTTTCCTTGTAACTTCACGCATAAGCTGGATGCACAGGGCCATGCAAAATCTGATTTCAGTTTAAGACTCATTTCAAAATGTACTAGAATCTAGTAATATATTGCAAACTTTATCTTAAAAACTGCTTATGAAGTAGCAATATACAAGATAAAGAGCACAATCCTAACCACATCAACTCTAAAGTTAGCCCCACTGTGATCAATGCTTCTTACTCCCAGGAAAGTGTCTTTAGGATTGTAGCCAAAGGCAAATTTGAGAAAGTAAAATCAAAAATTTAGACCCAAAGTATTAAAACTAGAAGCCAAAACTGATATCAACTAATTTCAGCAAATGAGTTTTTGAATGATGGCAGCTCATGCTTAAGCTAAGTAACATTTAAGACATTACATTTTCATAAAGATTACCATATATACTCATGTATAAGCCGAATTTTTAACCCTTTTTTGGAACTTAAAAAGCTCCTTCAGCTTATACGTGGGTCAAGCAGCCAGGAGTTCCCTGGCAGGCACAGGTTTCTCTACATTCCCTCCTTTCCCTCGTTAGAGGCTCCTCCATCCCTCCCCCTCCTTTCCTACTAATCACTTTGCTAACCATGTGCAAAGGCCATCACTCAAACAGACTCCCGTTAAAAGCCTAAATTCCCCCATGCCTAAATAAGTTAGTATCTAAAACAGCTGTGTACTTTCCAGTAAGGGTGAGAAACAATTTCTGCTCTGATGGCTTGGAAGGAAGCCCCTCTCTGCTAAACATCTTATTTTGCTTAAAATCCTTATTTCTAGCACGTTTTGAGGAGGTATTTTCTTGTTTGTTTGCAAAGGAGGAGGGTCTATGCAAATGAGGTTCACTCCCTCTTCCCACTGTCTATGCTGAGTCAGGCACTTTAATGGACGCCCCAATAAGAATTCCTGAGGGAGGGAGGGAGGACCTTTGAGTGGCTGCTCTTCTCCATCCATTGGGGGCCTTAGAGCCCAAATCCTCTGCTTGCCTCCTGAGAAGCAAGTCCCATCCTAGTCAATGCAGCTTACTCCCAGGTAGGTGTGAATAAGATGGTAGCATCAGAGCCCAGTCCTCTGCATGCCTGGTCAGAAGCAAGTCCCATCCTAGTCGATGCTGCTTACTCCCAGGTAGGTGTGGATAGGATGGCAGCATCAGAGCCCAATCCTTTGCATGCCTGCTCCAAAGCAAGTACTGAGTGACCATCTGTCCTCTTTTCCCAGGACAGTTCCACTTCTTTAGCCTTGTATGCTGGTGGGGAAAAAATACATTGCCCTTCTTTTCCTTGTGAGCTTGCAGCATTGAGCCACCATGTTCAATAGACTGACTCTCAGGAAAGTACTGAGTGACCATATGTCTTCTTTTCCCAGGATAGGTCCTCTTTTTACTCTTGTGTCCTGGGAAAAAAATCTTATGCTTCAGTAAATGTTATTTTATTGGTATCCATTTTTACGGTATTTTGAAATGTACCAGTAGCTGCTGTATTTCCCACCCTCTGCTTATACGCAGATCAATAAGTTTCCCCAGTTTTTGTGGTAAAATTAGGTGCCTCAGCTTATACGCGGTCGGCTTATACACGAGTATATACGGTATTATTTTACTGTGACAAAAAGGTTTCCCCTTTCTGCATCATTTACTGACATTCATTCCTTTACCATTGTCCTGTTTTTAGAGTAATTAGTAGATAAGCGTGTAGCAGCAGACATTTACTATGTAAAAATAGGATACAAAAGTAAATTCACTTTGTTACACAAGCAACAGTTGATTCTATTATTTCTGAACAAAGATGTTAAAGCCTATTCTGGAATTGTTGCAAATGCATCCAAGCCATATTTGCACCATTTGTAAACTGCGCAGAATTTAAATACCAATTATTCAAAAGCTAAAAGAATTTTTTCTTGTCACATCAACAAGAGGAAGAAGATCCTTTAGAGCAATTTCGTATTTTTTAATTAAGATATATTGATTTCAAAATGTTAGAAAAATAATTTTGTATTTAACAAGTTTAGAATATTGAAAATGATTGAAATTTCCTTTAATTTGCAATCTGCGACTACAATCTTTTTTCATTTGATTTTTTTTAGGCATACTGCAGTATTTTGTACTTGAAGCCACGAATGCAAATCATCCTAAGAGGACAAAAAGTACAAACACAGCTGGTTTCCAAAAGCCTTGCCCATATAGTAAGCGATGTTTACAAGCCAAAATTTTTAGCTGTATCCTTTTCCAATGTTGTGGATAGATTAAAAACTGATTAAAAACTAATGTCCAATGTGGTGAAGCTCCAGACTATTTTGTTTCCTTCCTCAGGCTATTTCACCAGAACATCACCATCATTTCATCCTTTAAATTTTGTTACTAGTAGTAATTTCATCTGTCCTGTGTACCAGAATGTTGTGTGACAGAATGTTCAGGCAGTCACCACTGCCCAGAGCATCTCTGTCCTCCAAACGGGGAGGTCACCACATGGGAGCCAAGTGGAACCGAAAGGTCTGCTCTGCTCAGTGAGTGGACAGATCCCTGCAGACACTGGATCTAGACATGGATCACACAGCTCTGGTCTGATTGCAGAATCTTCTTTAGCTTAAACCTAGACAGGGCAGCTAATTCCTATCTAGGTTCAGGGGTAGCTAATCACAGTTACTCAGACATACTTAAATCTGCTTGGAGCTGGATTGCATTGCACTGCAAGCTAAACTGCTTGAAGTGTCCAGTTAGAGACACTTTCCCCAGTAAGTTCTGAAACTGTTGATGCACATGGTAGATGTGGGGAACCCCCCCCCCCATCTCACCTTTAGATAAGTTAAACTGGGTGTAGAATCCATTGATATGGGGTTGCCCATTTCAGTTTAGAATGAACATTCAGTGTGAAGAAAGAGCTGTATTCAAATATGTTCCCTAACCTACTCAAATAAGCCCAGAACTGTAAAAATTACCTTTGGGTTCAACTGCCGAAATAAGGATCACTATGGCATGATGATGTACCATAAAAACAGACTAATCAAAGCTTATGAAAGAGTTGGCTGTCAGCAAAAGGTGAGTTCATTTCTGTAATCTAATCAGTTATTTCATCTTTGTGTTTATAGAATATATATTATGCAGTAAAAATTTTGAGAACTTAGACAAGTTCTTTCTCAATAAATTAAAGTATAATGATAACTTTGTTATGTGCACTTTATTAATAAACAAGATGGCTGGGTTACAGTGCTTGTGGTAACATGAAGTATTTGTACTGAGAACTTTTGAAAATTCTGATGCTATTTTATCTTCAGGGAGGAGTTTATGAATTTTGGATGTCCACAAATAGTAATTCACAGACTGCATAGGATCAAGACTTTGTGTTATCAAAATTATACTTTATCCTTTGTTATGTCCTTTCTTTTTCACATTTTTCCTACTGGTGTCTGTGGGTGGCACAAGTGGCTAAGACACTGTGCCTGTTAACCAGCAGGCCAGGGTTCGAGACCTGGGTCGGCCCCACAAGACAGAGTGAGCTCCTATCCTTAGCCCAGCTCTGCGATGCCAGCTGGATCCAGTCGTATCAGTGCTGCCTTTCCATTGGACTAATTCAGTGGTGTGGAGAGGGGGGGATTTGCTGCTTGGGTCTATCCTCCATAAAATCCAATCCAGGCTTTCGTGCTTCACATGCAGCATATGCAGTGCCAAGCACGATACCATAGTCTTTCAAGACTGACAGAGGCCTGCTTTTTTATTCCCTAATGGCTGTCTCCTTGAGTTCTACAAATTTTAAAATGATTATGGGATGCATAGTCATGCCAATTGGAATTATTGTAACAATATTATGTGGACTGAATAATCCATAAGGTTTCAATAACATGTCTGAAATTTCTTAAAACAATATATCACAATTTTTCCTATCTAATTTGCAAAACTGTGATGGTTTGCTTGACTTCCTCCTTTGCTTGCAATGTTGGTGATCATTTCCCACCAAAATGAAGTGGATGCTTGCTTGAGGTGAAATCTGTTCAAGAGGTTCTTTGAGCAATAATTTATCCTTGAATAAAAATGTTTCTGGCATCTTTTGACTCTGTTAAACTTCACATTTGTTGGTTACTTGCTTTCTTTACAACAATGTTCTATTTACATTTATGTACCTTTTTCTTTTTCAGGCAAATATTATGGGTGTTGGTATAGTTGGGATTATTGAATGCAACTTTTTAAAGCCAACTCATAATAAACAGGATTTTGATTATACTAAGGAATACAGGTAAATTCTTATTTCACATGTAAAGTTTTCAGATAATGACAGCATTTTTTTTTCTGGATAAGAACGCTTAGGGCACAATCCAGAGTAACTACGGGGAGTACTTGCTCCAGTGTAAGAACAATTTTCTCTGGATTGCAATATGAATTTCCCATAGGTTTTCACCAGGTGGTGCCATACCTATGGATGCCTGTAATGTCTCTTATGTGCTCCCATAGTTACTCTGGATTGTAGGGTTATAATTACATTGGATAACTAATAAGAACACAATACTGGATAATTACAAATATTTGCCCAAGATAAAAAATATTTTTTTGGGGGGTAATAACATACACATAAAAAGATGTGTCTTGTAATGTGAGTCAGCAACTGCCAGACCACACACCCTTAAGGATGACAACTGGACCATCCAGTTTCCAACCCAGAAACAGGAACAAAGTAGAAATATTTCTTCCCATTGTCTCTTTAGTAACCTTGCACTCTGTAAAATACTTGTTTTCATATTAAAGTCCAAAATGTGTGTTTTATGTTTGTCAGAAATACCATACATGCTCTTGGTGAGAAGCTTAACGATTACTGGAATGAGATGCAGGCAAAGAAAAAAGAGTATCCTCAGGAAATACTAACAGAAGAAACTCAGTAAGTTTGAAAACAAATGAAACTCCTAAGAACCAGTTCTTAACAAATCGTCCTGAATGCCATTCTGTTCCTTTGATATTCTATTATAGGAAGCGGCCTGATCAGACCTGGGTTCAGTGTGATTCATGTTTAAAATGGAGAAAACTTCCAGATGGAATCAATCGATTGCCAGACAAGTGGTTCTGTTCATTCAACCCTGACCCTCAGTTCAGGTACCTAGAAATGGAAATAAATCTGCGCAGATATCTCAGTTTCTACATGTGAAATCCTGTATCAAAATCAGATCTTTCTCTCCTTTCTGAATTAGAAGTTGCACTGTCCCTGAAGAACCTGAAGATGAAGTTTTAATACCATATGAGAAAACCTATAAGAAGAAGTGAGTATTGAATAAGAACAGGAATTTAAATTGTTGGATACCTTTGTGTATAGTTTTGGGGTTAGAAGGCAACATTGTATTTTTAAGCTCTGGTACAACCCAGTGGGGTTTTTCTTTTGAGTAAACATGGATAGGATTGCTGTAGCATCTTCCACAAAATGGATTCACAATTTTAATTCAGAGTTAAGAATATTAGCTTAGGCCTATGTCCTAAAGTTGAATTAAGCCCCTTGCTCCAGAGCAGTTAAGATGACTTTCCATAAAATAACACTAGAAGGTGATGTAACTGCATGTACCCATAACTGCTATGGATTTTGCCCTTAGTATGCAATAATAGACCAAAAACATATATTTTTGTGACATTTTAGTCCACAAGTATGTGTCTGAAGAAGCTGTAGGTGAAATATCCTTCATTTTAACAAACATGAACCCCAATACTATTTAGAAAGAGGAACCTCCAAAATGGCATAAGATCTCCAGCAACATTTGTCACCTTTGTTAATTCTGGAATAGAAAACTGAGTTTCAGAAATAATAAATGTCATAAATTATATAATTTTGAATTATATATGAAACAAGTGAAATGTATTCACGCTATGGGAGTAAAATTCTCCGTGTACCATCCCTTTCATGTGCAACCTTCCTCTGGCTCGTCCCCCCCTTGCACCTCGTCCCATCCCAGTCACCAAATTGGCAGGGTGACACCAATAGGCCCCAGGCACCAAATTGGCAGGGTGTTGATCAGTCAGTTTTCCATGTTAAGTATAGGATAAAACACTTTGCACCCCTTTTCAGCCCCTTAAGGGTTAAATTTCTCAACATTGGTTCTTGGTGGATGTTGATGTCACAGGTTCTTGGTGGATGTTGATGTCACACCTCTCCAAATTTCACGCTTCTAGGAGGTTGGGGCAGGGTGTCCTTCGGTCAGGGATTCTTCAATGGAACGTATAGGGAGGAAAATGCTTTTGTGCCCCTTTTCACCCTCTTCTGATTGAAATGTCCAAAAACTGATTCTTAGTGGGTGCCTCTACTACGGAAGGAAAACCCCTCCCCAAATTTCATGCTTCAAGGTCCAGTGGTTTTTGCTGGGCGTTGGTCATTCAGTCAGTGAATCAGTCAGTGACTTTTCAATTATATAATATGCCTGAAAGCACAGGTAAGAGGTTCCAGATACTAATAAAAAAAAAGAGGCAAAAGAGGATTCCCTTGTCTGATTCTTCTAACAAAAACAAATGGCAAAGAAAAATTCTAAATCTTGGGCTAGGATATAAATCTTCAATCACGTGCATATTCAAGAAAACCAAATTTCTTCAAAATGGCAAAAATAAATTTCCAACGTACCATATAGAGCAGTGGTCCTCAACTTTGTGAGGACCACAGCCCAGCACCATGGGTAAAAACTTTCCCACAGCCCAGGCAGGATGCAGCATGTGGCCAGGATGTGGATAGGGAGAACTGCACAGGCACAGCCCAGTAGCTGGGCCGTGCTTGCACAGTTCTCCCTGGCTATGAGGCAAGCTGGACAGGCACAGTCTGGGTTGCCTCGCAGCCGGGGAGAACTGTACAGGTGTGGCCCATGGATAGGGCAAACTGCACAGGCGCAGCTCAGCAGCTAGGCCACGCTTGTGCAGTTCGCCCAACTGTGAGGTGACTAGGCCAGACCAGGGCTCAGTGCCCTCAGGGCTCCTGCCTCCAGTCCGGGGCAGAATACTGGCATGGCCCGGTGGGCAAGGACTAGGGATTGAGGACCACTGGTATACAGTATTACCTAGGTTTATGCACATACTTCATTCTGGAAGCCTGCTTGTAATCCAAACCTTTGTATATTAAAGCAAATTTTCCCACATGAAATAATGGAAACCCAGACGATTGGTTCCACAACCCAAAAATATTCATATAAAAATATTAACTGTATGTAAAATTCATGACAAAACACTGTAATCACATTCAGAACACTATAATACAGAACAGAGTTCTATTATAATAGAAAACAGAAAAGAAAAATCTTTATAGCAAAGGATGACTAATTTTCACTGAAAAAGTCACTGGTGTCTTTATGAGCAACTTTAGAAGGAACTTCTCTCTCTCTGTGTGTGTGTTTCCAAATTTGCAGCAGGAGCAGCACCAAAAGATTCTTCCTGATGCAAAGGGGGCAAGATCCTATGCTGTCTACTCAGAACCAAGTCCCATTGTTTCTACTGGGACTTTCAGGAAAGCGTGTAGGGTCCAGGCAGGGAAGATGGGGCGGGGAGAGGTATTTGTAGTAGGATCCAGGCAGAATTAAGAACCGATTTTGGGAAATTCAGCTGGAAGGGGGTGAAAAGGGTCACAAGACATTTTCGTCCCTATACTTTACATTGAAGAATCGCTGACTGATCAATGCCCTGCCCCAACCCCTGGACTTAGAAGCATGAAATTTGGGGAGGTTCTTCTTTCCATGATGTGAGCACCCACTAAGAACTGATTTTTAGAAATTTAACCACTAAGGGGCTGAAAAGCAGTGCAAAGCATTTTTGTCCAATACTTAATATTGAAGACTGATAAAACCCAGCCCGAAGCTCTGTACCTACCCAGTATGGATACAGGTGACTGAGGGGGAAGAATAGTGAATGGAGGGTTAAGGGACCACAACTGCCTGGTGGAACAAAGTGGTCCCTGCTTTCAGCAATGCCCAATAGGAATGCCTGGTTCTCTCTCCTATCCACCACTGCCCCCCCATACTGTCTGATACCTAGCCCCTGTCGGCACCCACCCCTTTCCAGGCACACAAATATTCTTGAATTTTTACTCCCACACTGTGGGTATGTTGCACTAGTATTATAATACAAAATAATAAAGAAAATAAAAAACAAAAAACCAATGAATTATCCTGCACTTAGCGCACAATCCTAACCACGTCTACTCGAAAGTAAGCTCCATTGTGTTCAATGAATCTTACTCCCAGGAAAGTTCTTTAGGATTGCAGCTTTAGTCTCACGTCTCTCAGGCTGCACTGTCTCCCCTTACACAGGAGTGAGCCCCACTGATTATAATAGGACTAACTTTAGAGTAGGCATGCAAGGCTAGGTCTCTCAGGCTCCTTTGCATTGCCCCCTTTACATAGGAGTCAGCCCCATAGACTGTAATAGGCTTACTTCACAGTAATCATGCATAGGCTGGTCTCTCTGGAGTAGATGAGCAAGTGCTGGTGGAATTCCAAAATGGCCGTATCCTGGCTGGGAAATTTTTTTTTTGCTTTATTGAAAGACATCACTTGTATTGCAAGACAAAATTTATTCAAAATGCTTGCTTCTCTTTCAAAATGCTCTCAATCCAAAACACTCTCAATCCAAGGTTTTACTGTAAAAGCTTTTTCAGCATGTAGTAATAGAATAACTTCCTTCCTGAACAGATTTCTTATTCTCCAAAGCATACACATCAGCAATTCATCTAAGGTTATGTAAATCCTACCTGATCAACATGCATCATTTTAATTTTCCTTTTGAAGTCTAATGGCAATAATAGTCAATACTGTAGCATCAGTATTCATTCTCAGATTTGTACACTTATGGCCCAGTCTTATCCCCTTCTGCACTCAGCTGGCTTTTGCTGTCACAAACATACTGTAGAGCACATTTTGATTGGAGCTGGTGGGAAGGTCTGTACCATCTTGCCAGTGCTAGCACAGGGAGCAGAATGAGTAGTATAAGGTAAGTTCCCAAAAAAAGGTTTACAGAGAAAATAAAATAAACTATTGGCTACCTATACTAATAGGTCTCAGAATCTAAAAGGTCCACAAGAATACAAGCAGAAAACCCCTAGAAAAGTCACTGCTGGGTGAGGAGGGCCAGATATACAGTATACTGAACATATACTGATCTGTTTTCTGTTTCATACAGAGACAGGGAGAATTTAAAGAGAAGACTGGAGTTGACTCAACAGGTAAGTGACCCATTTCATCCTGGAATGTTTGTTCACTTATTGTAATGCATTAATTTCTTTTTTCTGTATAATATTTTTATTCAAATTGTGTAAAATAAAAAAAGATTATATTCATACATTACAATAGCAAAGTCATAAATTCAGTCACTTAAATTTTCTAACCTATCCACCTATTCACTAACAACCATATTTATTTTCAACATATCCTTTTCATCTATTCTTTTCAACATACAGTATTCTTTACAACATATTCTTTTCATCTATATGAAATATCTCCAGACACCATTTCATTTCTTCCTTCCTTCCTTTTTTCTTTCTTCTCCATTTATTTTTTTGATTCTATATAATTTCAAATGCATGTTATATTTCCTTTTTCTTTCCTCTTTCAACCTCTTAATTTTGTCAAATTGGGCCAAACTCACTTAAAATCTATCAAAATCCAATCAAATAAACAATTTCACTTACAATTATTAATTAATTTTTCCCATACTAATTGTTTTCTCATTCTTCCCCACCCAAAACTCCTCTTCTATCTTCTAAAAAAGATTCTTTTCTTTTTGTTCAAATTCTGCTCTTAGTTAGTTAGTTAGTTAGTTAGTTAGTTAGTTAGTTAGTTAGTTAGTTAGGGCGCAGTCCAGAGTAACTACGTGGAGTCCCTGCTCCGGTGTAAGAACAATTTGCTCTGGATTTCAATATGAATTTCCCATAGGTTTTCACTAGGTGGTGCAGTAACTACGGGTACCCGTAATGTCCCTTATGTGCTCCCGTAGTTACTCTGGATTGCAGTCTTAATTAGTTATGATCCAAGATCAAACAGCATAAACATCAAATACAAAAACATATCATGACATAAATTCTGCTCTTTGTGAATCTTTGTCGTCTTCTTCTTCTTCTGGTTCTGATTCTAATTCCTTGTCTGCAGATGGTTCTGTTGCTGAGAGCTGAAACTTTTTGATCAGACTATCCTTGCAACAACAACACAAAACTCTGTAAATCCAACTTATAGTGATATGTTTATTATCACCTTAATAGAGGGAAAATACTTTTTGCCTTAGCAGAGAGCTCTTGACATCTTCTTGGAAACTCATTGGCATCCTTCAGTCTCGAAAGACTATGGTATCGTGCTCTGGAGGTCCTGAAACAACATCTAGTGTGGCTAAAAAGGCCAATTCGAGGGTGGCAATCCCTTCCACACTGAGGACAAATAAATTCCATCCCCTGCCCAGGCCCCAGGTTTTGCAGCTTTTAGGTCTGTCTCTTTGCTTTAGCCTGCCAAACAAGTGTCTCTTCCTGTTGGAGAAGGCCATGCTGGGTCTTTTACCTCCACGCTGAACGATTGGAGGTCAAGGTTTCCCAGCTGTTGATGTCCATTCCCAAGGCCTTTAGATCCCTCCTGCAGATGTCTTTGTATCGCAGCTGTGGTCTCCCTCTAGGGCGCTTTCCCTGCACTAATTCTCCATATAAGAGATCTTTTGGAATCCGACCATCAGCCATTCTCACGACATGCCCAAGCCAGTGTAGACGCCGCTGTTTCAGAAGTGTGAACATGCTAGAGATTCCAGCACGTTCCAAGACTGCATCATTTGAGACTTTGTCATGCCAGGAGATGTCAGGAATACGTCGGAGACAGCACATATGGAAGGTGTTCAGCTTTCTCTCCTGCCATGCATAAAGGGTCCAAGACTCACTGCAGTACAAGAGTGTGCTCAGGACGCAAGCTCTATAGACCTGGATCTTTGTATGTTCCGTCAGCTTCTTATTAAGCCATACTCTCTTTGTAAGCTTGGAGAACGTGGTGGCCGCTTTACCAATACATTTATTCAGCTCAGTATCTAAGGAGAGAGTGTCAGAGATAGTTAAGCCAAGGTACACAAAGTCATGGACAACCTCCAGCTCATGTTCAGAGATTGTGATACAGGGAGGTGGATCCACACCCTGACCCATGACTTGTGTTTTCTTCAAGCTGATTGTTAGTCCAAAGTCTTGGCAGGCTTTGCTAAAACGGTCCATAAGTTGTTGAAGGTCTTTAGCAGAGTGAGCAGTAACAGCAGCGTCATCGGCGAAGAGGAACTCCCACAAGCATTTCAGCTGGACTTTGGACTTTGCTCTTAGTCTGGAAGGATTGTAGAGTTTTCCATCTGATCTGGTCCGGAGATGGATTCCCAAAAAAGATCCCAAATAAAGTTGGTGCGAGGACGCAGCCTTGCTTCACTCCACTCCGGATGTGAAAGGAGTCTGATGTTAAGCCATCAAAAACTACAGTGCCCTTCACATCCTCGTGAAAGGACCTGATGATGTTGAGGAGCTTAGGTGGGCATCCAATCTTGGGGAGGATTTTAAAAAGGCCATCCCTACTAACCAAATCAAAAGCCTTTGTAAGATCTATGAAGGCTACAACGAGTGGCTGTCTTTGTTCCCTACATTTCTCTTGCAACTGTCTAAGGGAAAATACCATATCACTGGTGGACCTGTTGGCTCGAAATCCACACTGTGATTCAGGATAGATTCTCTCTGCAAGCACCTGAAGCCTTTTCAGTATGACTCGGGCAAGCAGCTTCCCTACAACACTAAGAAGAGAGATGCCACGGTAGTTGTTACAGTCACTCCTGTCACCCTTGTTCTTGTACAGTGTGACGATATTAGCATCCTTCGTGTCCTGTAGTACTCCACCTTCCCTCCAACAAAGGCAGAATATCTTGTACAGTTCAGTGGAAATGGTCCCTCTACAGCACCTCAGAGCTTCAGCAGGGATGTTACCTTTCCCGGGTGCCTTGCCAAAAGCAAGGGAATCCAGGGCTTCGTTTAGTTCTTCTAAAGTTGGTTCACTGTCAGGCTCCTCCAAGACAGGCAGCCATTCAATGTTGTTTAATGCTTCTTCAGTTACTGCATTTTCTCTGGAGTATAGCTCAGAGTAGTGCTGCACCTAACGTGCCATCTGCTGTGCTCGGTCCTGGATGACCTCACCTGTAGCAGACATAAGCGGGGCAGATTTCCTCACCTAACGTCTGCTTGATGCCATCGTACATCCCCTTGATGTTGCCTGTGTCAGCTGCTACCTGGATCTAAGAGCAAAGCTGCAGCCAATAATTGTTAGCACATCTCCTGGCAATCTGTTGGATTTTGCCACAGGCGGCTCACAGGGCTTGAAGGTTGCACTCACTAGAACAGGCTTTATATGCAGTTAGAGCTCTCCTCTTTTCCTCAAGGGCTGGTGTCAGCTCCTCCGAATGAGCTTCAAACCAATCTGCTGTCTTTCTAACCTGCTTACCAATATGTTGATATTGGTGATACATTTATTATCACCTTAATTAAGGGAAAATACTTTTTGCCTTAGCAGAGAGCTCTTGGCATCTTCTTGGAAACTACAATTTCCAATAACGCTTGGGAGTGGTAAAAGTCTTTCCATTCCGTTAGATGCTTGGAATTCCAAAAAACCACAAAGAACAAAGTTGCAGTTTCAGTATCAATTCACATAAATCCAAACTCCTTTTCCCCACTGGTTCTGCTAACTTACATGACATTTGAGAATGCTAAGATTATGCATAAATTAACTTTCTAGTTCCGTTGTTTGTTTTTTGCAAAGTTTTCCGTTTTTAGTCTCAATTTTCAGTCTCTCATAAATCCATTCCTTTAACTTGTGTTTGTCATTATCAGTGTTGTCTTCAATTAAAAAATCGTAAATCAACTCCACTGCTGCTTAGAAAATATTAATTAGTCTTTAGGAGGCCTGGCCTTTGGTTCCTTTCCTTCAATAACTTGGACTGTTCCAAGTTACATTAGTAACTGTAAATTAGTTACAGGAGTTTTCCTTGAAGAAATGTGGGTACTTGTGGACCTCCTTTTAGTTCTAAGAGGTCATAAATTCTCAATGATGTGGGTCTTGTCCAGCAGAAACCCCAGAACAAGACTAACGGCCAGCCATTCCTAAACTCTGCCTTCGTCCTGCATTAATTTCCACCTGACTCTGGGATATGTTTATGGATTGTGCTTAATTAGGTGTATAATCTCAAAATACATATGCACATCTTAATGAACTGTAATACTTCATTGCAGAAAACTTGCAACACTCAAACATCTAAGGAACACAGTCAAAGTTATTTGTGGAACCATCCTAACCCACCCATTGATGATTGTCTTCTGATCCCAGTTAATGGTGTACAAGATGTTGTGGAACATTTCAAGATGCTTAAATGTTCCACATTAAGTAACTGGGTCAAGCAACTACTTCTGTTGCATACCTTATACAAATATATGTAGGAATTATAGCATAGGTGTGTATCTTCATTTTTCTTGAGACTCGCTATATTCCATCAGTTTAAAATATCTGAGTGAAATGATCATGTTGATTTAGAATCTGTGTTGTTAAACAGACCAATGTTTCAGTCTGCAGTTTTCAGAACTTCAGGGAAATGAGTCCAGGCAGAATACATTAGAGAAAACCAGAAACAGCTTAAAAACAGCACTCTTACATCAACTATAGAATTCCATTTGACTGGCTTCTTAAAGCCAACATAAAAAATTTCCTTACAGAACACTTTTATTTTTATTCTTTGTAGGACAGGAAGCCAGGTACTGATAATATAGAGAGTATCTTCTTTCCAGCTGATATTTTGCGAGTGTTTTAATATTTTTATTGCTTCTCTGTAATCTTGGGAAGTAACATTTATTGGTTGGTAGATCCTGTGTTGCTTTAAAATTGATCTGTTGACCTGTTTCTACAGTATGCTGAACTGCTACTGATTGTCCCAGGTGCAGCAAACACCTGGATTTTTAAATTGTTAGACTGTTGCCAGCCATGATAACTTGTGATCATATATCCCTTGTTCTTTGTTTCTTATAAAAATATGCAAGGTAGTAATGCTGCAACTTTATCATTTTAGGATGTTGTCACCAACAAATTGGTCCACGTGCTGAAAATTTAGTCAGATACCATATACTGTTAATCTCCTCTGAATAAAAATGTATTTGTGGTAGAACTTATAAAGCAAAATTATATATAAAATATATAATATAATATAAAATTTAAAGCAAAACTCGGTCAGAAGCAAAGAGGACTTTATTCTGTGTGCACAGCAGGACCCTTCCGGGACAAGTGTACAAATCAGAAAGGGCAATTTTCAAATTGTCTGCATAATTTTATATACAAAAAACCTATATTATTACATATTCTTGGCAAGCTGTGATTGGGTATACATTTTCAGCTTCCGTGCATACTAGGGTAGCAACTGATATTATAAATAACATTTTTCACTTGTGACATTTCTAGACTGCCGTTTCCTGTCCTTGCTGAGCTGGCAAAACTATAAGATTCAGTTGATGGCATAACTGCACAGTTAGCACATATTGGGCTTCACCACAAATCATATGCCTCCTTACCTGTGACACACTTAAAGTATGGCATAGTTTATCATACTTATACTGCTTGCATTAGCTGACCTTTTGGCCCTTCTCACAGATGCATCACACTGGTTCTCATGAGGAACAATTTCAATATTTGGGGGGCTCTGCTACTACACCAGCAATGAAACTGGCATTCGGCACTCGCAGTGAAATGGCCACCCCACTTTTTCAGTGTAGTGCAGCCATTTTGTAAAGTAATACTGAAAGATATTAATCATATTATTCTCAGTAATTAACCATAATAGACCATTTGCATTTTATTAGTGGTCAGTCTACAAAAAGATGATATCTGTGAATTTTTTTTAAAAAGACCATTCAAGAAGTGTCTCGTGGACAACAAGAGAATACAGCCTTTCTGTGAAATAGATGTGCTTTGTGTATTTTTGTGTTATCAGCTAATCTACCTGTACTCAAACTTAGGGAGAGATTTGAGAGCGATTTAGAGAGGAGGGAGTGAGCAGCAGGAACTTGGGGTGGGCAGGGGTGGATGGAGACCCTATGTGATCCCTGCTGCTCCTCAAAATGCTATACATTTCTGCATCAGGTAAGAAGTTTACACACACTATTTCATACAGCATGTTTCTTGCTATCTGTGACCATGTCTAGAACCAATTCCCGCATATAAATAGGCTTGACCTATAATAGCTTCAAGGGTTTTAAAAATTATATTTGTGCTGATCATCTCTGAATGTAAAGGGGATGTTTCCTTTGAGTAACCTCAAATAATATACTGTGGGCAAAATCCAGAGTAACTACAGGGAGTCCTTGCTCTGGGGTAAGAACAACTTACTCTGGATTCCAATATGAATTTCCATAGGTTTTCACTAGGTGGTGCAGTAACTACAAGTGCACATAAGATCCCATAGTTACTCTGGATTTGGGGGTATGGTAGCCTACTCAGTTTTAAACCCCATTGAGTTTAATGGTGAAAGTGAAATTGTAAATGGTAAAATTTTTCTAATTTTAATGACTTCTTCTTTTTACAGAAATATAATGAAATGTATTTACAGACATGTTCTGCCTTGTCCAGTACACCTCCAGTAATAAGTGAAAGTGTTCCAAGAATGCATACCGATGTTCCAAATACTTCTCATTCAAAGTGTCTAAATATAACAAATAATACACCTGTATCTTCACCTCTTCCTGCTCCTGAAAACAGGTTTGTAAATTGAAAGGATATGTACACATTTTTGCTTTCCCTACTTTTTCTTACTAGCATTAAAGATTCTAGAACTTAGCCTTTTAAATAAGTTAAAGGGTCCTGGATGAAGCTGATTATCTGGATCCCTTCCAATCTATCTATCTACAGTATACAGAAATAGATACAGAAACAATCTGGTTTCAGGCTGGGGTTTCGGACAGAGACTGTCTTTGTCACCTTTATGGATGATCTACGCCGGGGAATGGACAGGGGGAGTGCATCCCTGTTGGTCCTGCTGGACCTCTCAGCGGCCTTCAACACCATCTACCATGGTGTCCTTCTGGGTCAGTTGGCCGGGTTGCGGACTGGAAGCACTGTTCTGCAGTGGTTCCGCTCCTTCCTGGCTAACAGGTCCCAGAAGGTGGTGCTAGGGGATGCTTGCTCAACACCCTGGTGTCTTCAGTGTGGGGTTCCGCAAGGTTCCATTCTATTCCCCATGCTATTTAACATCTACATGAAGCCACTGGGAGAGGTCATCCAGAGGTTTGGAGTGATGTGTCTTCAGTATGCTGATGACACCCAGCTCTATCTCTCCTTGCCTCCTGAGTCCAAGGAGGCAGTTGAAGTCCTGAATCGTTGTCTGGAGGCAGTGGGGGACTGGATGAGGGTGAACAAGCTCAGATTAAATCCCAATAAGACAGAGGTTCTCCTAGTCCGGAAGTCCTCGACTTGGGTATTGGAATATCATCCTGTTCTAGATGGGGTTGCACTCCCTCTGAAGGAGCAGATTCGCAGCTTGGGGATTCTCTTGGATTTGCAGCTGTTCCTGGAGTCCCAGGTGGCAGCTGTGGCCAGGGGAACCTTTCCTCAGCTTTGGCTGATTCGCCAGCTATAACCATACCTATAACCATATAACCATACCTGAGTCGATCGGATTTGGCCATGGTGACCCATGCTCTAGTGACATCAAGATTGGATTATTGCAAAATGTACATGGGGCTGCCTCTGAAGACTGTCTGGAACCTTCAACTAGTCCAGAATGAGGCGGCCCATGTGGTTGCTGGGGCTCGTTGGTTCAACTTTGTCGGGCCACTGCTTCAGCGACTACACTGGCTGCCCATTCGTTTCCAGGCTGAATTAAAAGTGCTGGTCTTGACCTTTAAAGCCCTAAACAGCTCCAGTCCAGGGTATCTGAGGGACCACTTTCTTCTGTACAATCCGACCCCTCACCTAAGGTCATCTGAGGGGGCCCTACTGACTGTGCCGCCACTAAGGGAGGTGAGAGGTGTGGTGGCCAGAGATAGGGTCTTCTCGGTGGTGGCACCCCAGCTTTGGAACTCCCTCCTGTTAGAACTGAGGAAAGCTCCCTCAATACAGAGCTTCAGGTGGAGCCTAAAAATCTTTTATTTTAAAAAAGCATTTTAATGGGGCAGAGGTTGGGTGGTGGTTGTTCGTATTGTTTTTAGCTAATGTTTTTATCATGCTTTAATTGAATATTCTATTTATGGTTTTAATGTGAGCTGCCTTGAGTCAGTCTACAACCCAAGAAAGGTGGGATACAAATTTTTAAAATAAAGTTATTTATAATTTCCATCTCCTTGATTCTGTAGCTTGAAACGAAGGGTTTCTCGTCCTGAATCACCACTGCCTATTAAGATCACACGGGTTACTAGCCATGCATTTGAGGATAAGAAAGAAGAAGATGATGATGTTATAATCCTGGAAGATAGCAGTACTCCAAAACCTCCAGCATCAGAATGTGACATCACAATAGTAAAAGTAGAGGGCAATGTTGCTGATCAGAATGATGTTGAGAGAGAATGTCCCAAAAACAAAGATAGAAAGTTAAATTCAGAAGCAAAATGTTCAAAAGGAACTGCAGCAACACAAACTGAAGTAGAGCAACCTGTGATAAAGAAGGAAGAAGTAAAAGACGATGTGGATGATCAGCTACCCAGATCAGAACCTGAATCTGAAATTATCTTATCAGAACCTATTCCTGTTTCAGGGGCTGTATCTGTAGGTGTAGATATCAGAGTAAATGAACTAAAAATTGAGCTACAGTCAGCCAATGAAGAAAAAGAAAAATACCGTAGACAGTGTGATAAGTTGTCCATGGAAGTAAATATGCTGAAACAGAGGATTGGGGAAATGAATGAAAAGTATGTGAAAAAGGAAATGTGTCATCAGTCAACAGAAACAGATATATTAACTGAAGAAGGAAGAGCGGGAAGACCAGAAGAAGTACTGATTCTCTATGAACAGGCATTAAAACAGATGAGGAAGCTTCAAGAACAATGTAATAGTCTAGAGAGTTTAAAGTTTGAATGTTGTAAATGTAACAGTGAGAGTAAAAATGAAGTAGATGATATGGCTGTGCAACTTGATGATGTTTTCAGGAAGCTGGACAGAGCCACTATTGAAAGAGATCAATATAAAAGCGAGGTAAGTTTGGTAATTCAGTATATAGAAATGTTTGATCTATATAAGTGAAGAATTTTTTTATCTCTGTCACTGAAGTTGTAATAGTAGTAGAACTGATTAAATTCTTAGACACAAATATTTATTCATGTACTAGACTTTCAAGTTCATTGTGGTGATATTTAGTTGTGGATAGAATTTGTTCAAGATTTCAGTATGGTACTTTACGATAAATCTGTTTGCATGTCTTTTCAAATATATTTGGATTCATATAATACACAGTTTCTTGAGATTATAATTTTTGTGAAATCCATGCACTTTGCATCTAGATGCTCACAAACTTTTTAAGCACTGGGAACCACTTAAAATGAGACACTAGCTGAATAAGACTTTTGAAAATAAGTTTCACTTTACCTCTGTATTCTCTTTTTTACATGGAGGCACCTTATGGAAGACATTCCTTATGGAAGTTCAGGACATTCTGGTTGCCTTGCAATCACCCTTGCCTGGCCTTTAATAGAAACTAATAGCACAATCCAGAGCAACTAATCTGCCCACATAAGAGCCCTTGGGTTGCCCTATCTATCACTAGGGTGGAGCAACTGCAAGATGCTCCACCCCAGTTACTCTGGAAAAGGCTTAGGGCAGAGCAAGGCAACATAGGGTGCCCTAAGAGAGGTGGACTTGCTCTGCCCTAACTGGGGCAGCCTAGGCAGCTCAGGAGAGGCATGTTGAGGGCATCCTTAGCATTGCCTAGGGCAGAGCAGTTACTCTGTATCCAAAGCCTGTTTCCAAGACAGAAATGCCCTCTTCCAGTTCCTCAGAAATATACCCCCTCAGGAGCAGGTATAGTAATGAGTAGACCCATAAGGGTCCATGATAAGGCCCGAGTAAGAATGGCAGTGTTGACCGAAAATCTGAGTTCTTGGCCAACCTAGCTGCAACCCCTGCCTCTCAACCTCAGGATATGGAACAAACTATGGCTGCCCACAAACCTCAGGATACAGCAGGCCACTCCAAGAAGCCCCTTGTATTCACTGCAGAATGTACTGGCATCTCATCAGGGACTCCTTATAAGGCAGGCACCCAGTGGCATCACCAGAATGGTGCAGCTAGTGTGGGCTGCACTGGGTGATGCGCTCCGTATGGGGTGATGCACTGGAGGAGTTTGACTGTCCTTTGGCAGGCCCCAGGCGTCAGCATGCCCATTCAGGCCTGCTCCAAGGCGGAGCAGCAGCCAGAAGCTGCCACTTGTCCTCGGAGCTGGCCCGAACAGCCAGTTGAGGTGAACTGCACAGAAACACACTGAGCATGCCGAACAGCTTCAGAGGAGACTTCCTTAGAGCGGAGGAAGTCCGTGTCTGCATGGCCATTCAGTCTCACTCAGGAGGCGGAGCGGCAGCCGAATGGCTTCAGAAAGAGTACTGCACAGGCACCAACTCTGATGCCTGCACAGTCTCCTCTGAAGCCAAAAGGCTTCAGAAAAGTGCTGTGCCCGCGTCAGAAATGGTGCCTGTGTGGTACTCTTTCTGAAGCCAGTTGGCTTCAGAAACAACTGCGCAGGCGCCAACTTTGGCGACTGCGCAGTCCCGGTAGGGGGGTGCACGTATCCTAGGGGTGATGCACAAACATCCACACCGGGTGATGCGCAGAGTCATGTCACCACTGTAGGCACCACAGCTGTTCCTTGTTCAGTGTGATCTGAGGGGTGTCTCCTCAGGAGCAAGTCCTCCCCATGTGTCAATTACTTAGCATGCTATGTAGCAGTTAGGGCAGCCCAGGCTTCCTGACTCTCTGGATGCAGCATAAGTTTCTGCTCTGGATACAGAATAGTTAGGAGAGAGCAGTTAGGGCAGAGCAGGCTGAACTTGCTCTGGATTGTGCCCTAACCCTACAATCCAGAGTAACTATGGGAAGATGCAAGAGGCACTTACTCTGGATTGCTCTATGCATTTTCCATAGGTTTCCCTTAGGCGGCACTGTACATAAGTGTAAAAGGTCCTGTAGTTACTCTGGATTGTAGCCTAGGGCAGGTTTGCTTACTTACAAATAAACATATACATGTGGCTTCGCTTTCCATAGGCTCAATACCTTTGTCATCTTGGACCTGAACTTCCTTCTGAAGTGTTTTGGGGGCCTTTGTTCATCAGATCCTGGTGTGGCTCCCTTGGCCAGCCCTTCAAAATGGACTGAGATACAGTTACCTACTATGAGTAAATACACAGCACTGTTGAGTTTGACTTTTCCTAGAGCTCCATCCATTTTTATCAGCTGTTACCAGTTTGTCAGCTTCATGAATTGCCAAGCTACCCACTAGTGGATCCCAATTCATGTTTTGGGAAATACTGATCTAGATGAAAACATGTTGAAATTGATGTATCCCTGGAATTTGCTGCTGTAGGTTTCTGTGGGTGCTTCTAGATTTCAGATCTCTCAGGCCCCAAACCAGAAGCTGGAACCTCCAGTCACTGCAGAAGAGAGCATTTGATGGCATTTCTGCACTTAAGAACATCAGCCCTAAGAACATCAGGAACATCAACTGAAATTTACAATTAACTAAACTGCACTGATGGTTCTTTCACTGTTTTGAATATTTATCTAGTCCAGCTTCCTGCATTTCACAGTGGCTCACCAGTTGCCCAAGGAAACACACAAGACAACAAGACGTATAACAGAAAACAATAAGATACCAGGACACTAGCACATAAAACACAAATGATGTATTTGGCATTATGCCTGCATTTGGCATTATGAGGTTGTCTACATTATTTTTTAAATGTCTTCTCGCTCTGACTTTCCTGACACTAGTCAAACATGTAAGCATTTGATTTACCTCTTTTCAGATTGAACTGCTGGAAATGGAAAAGACTCAGCTGGGTTTTCAGTGTGAAGAACTTAAAACAGAAGTTGCACAGTTAAAGGCTTCCATCCCACAGATGGTGACAAATGAAAACAATGTTGTGGCTGAAGACACTGTAAATTTTTCTCATGGGGAAAGGTATACCTTTCCTTACTATTAACAATGTGTATGAAGGAGCTTGTTGTACATTAAGTGTTTATATCTGACTTCCACGCTTATTTGCTCCATTATGATTTGTACTTAATATGTGTACATTCCCTGTACATTAATACATTAACCTCCCTAAAATGGGAAAAAATAAGCATATTGTAGAGGACTTTGGGGATATATTATTTGGCACACATTTAATTCATGCAGGGTACTCAATGGGTCTATTAAGCCATTCCTTTACCCTATATGAATGGTGAATACATTCTGAAACACACCATGCATTTTCCTATGGCTGTGCTCTGGGGAAGATAGGTAATGTTGAGGAAACATTGTTGAGGATTTCTTTTCAAGAAACTTTGCTGTATTCATTTTCCTATCAAGAAACCCAAGGTGACTGTAGAATCCCCAAAACAGAATTTGAAGACCATTGACCTCAACAGATGCAGTGTTACATGATCATAAGTGGTGAATGCTATTGTTCTAATGTAATTTATTCTAAATAGCTTGAGTATTGCTACAGTCTTTTTCTTGTCTGCAGCTGCTCTTAGCAATGATTTGGAGGACTGGTGATACTTGATACTATGTATCAGACACATATGGCCCAATCCTTGTAAAGCTGCATTGGTGCACATGTGCTATAAATTATATTTGCTATAAATTATATTTGCTATGACTTGCAAGTAGGCAGTACAAGCAGGTAGGCCTGATACAGAATCCAGACCTACAGCTGTCAACTTCAAAGGCAAAGTTAGTATCTATTTTGGTTTTATGGTGTGTAGTATAATGAAGCCAAATTTATTTTCAACCATTTGGGGAACAAATTCACTATATTCATTTTAAATAAAATAAAAGGTTGTAATATTTGAACCACTTAGAGACAAAAAAGAGACAAGGTGCAAGCATTTCTTCTTGTCACCTGTTTCAGAGCTTCCCAAAAACTTTTGGCTGAAGCGCTAGTAGCAATTCTGATCCAGCAATAGTATAGTGACATTTAAAATTTTCAAAATATGGCTACACTTCATTCAGGATCACTTATACTGTGGCCTGAGAGCCAGATCCATCTGCCTAGTGAACAGACCTTTTCGTTCCACCTGGAAGTCACAACCCCCTCAATCAGGGGACAGGAATGCTCTGGTTAGTTGCATCTGTCCAGACAGGGACATCAAGGCAACTAACCAGAGCATCCCCGTCCTTTGAACGAGGAGGGTTTCATATGGCACTCAGGTGAACCACTCAGATGCAGTCTGGATAGGGACAGCATTCCAAGCACACAGCTGTCCCTAGTTTAAACATCATTGCTTTTGTTCACAAGTAACTGAAATTTACAACCAACTAAACTGCACTGATGGTTCTTTCATTGTTTTGCATATTTATGTTGTCTTTCAAGACAATATATCTTTTAAGGGTGGTGCCTTGGAAAATTATTCCTTTTCAACCCCCTGCATGTTTTCAGCAAACAAAATAATTTAGGCAGCCTTCAGTGTAGTATCTGTTTTGTTAAAAAAGTTATTTAAACTAAGAATTTACCTTGCGTGGACATCTAACTAATGTGCTCAACATTACCTTCTTGTAGCGTGAAGCTGCGATCCCTGCGAATTAATGTGAGACAACTACTTGCAGCGTTAATACCTGATCTTGATTTGCAACATGTGAATTACGACGTTGATGTAGTTGATGTACTTCTAGGAAAAATTATAGAGCTTATGCATGAAGTCAGTAGTGCTTAATTTTTCCCTGACATCTGAGCAAATATGTTACATTTATTTTCTTGTAAAGTTTCTAACTTATAAAGACTGTGTTCCTCATTTCATTTAAAGCACAGTGTATACTTCAGTTATTACAAATTACTACCTTGGACATTGAAATGCTAATTAGAGATGGTTTAAATTTTTACAATGCATTCAAACCTTAACAGAGATTCTATTCTACAAGTACATTCAAACCTTAATAGAGATAAACAATAGAGTGTTTAAAAGTAGCATTTTCCAATTAACTTAGAGTCCCAATTTTAATATCTGATCATGTATTATACGTTGATTAAGAGTATTGTAAAACATTATCTTATTACACAGTTGGCCTAATTTTGTACCTGTTCTGGCAGAGCATGTGCTCTGCTAGCACAAATTGTTACAAAAGCCATAAAGCACTTTTCTACAGCATACTTACAGTCTATAAATAGCTGATTCAGATCTAGGTTGAACCATTCCAGCTGATGGGCCTTAATCCAGGGCAAGGAGGAAAGTGTCCCCTTACCCCAGCAGCCAAAATTTCCCATGGGATGCAGCAGAAGCCACACCAGGAACACTGCATTGGTAGATGGGAATGTAGGTTGGATTGGGCTGTATGTCATTTTAATGCTGCATTCAAAACTTGCCACAGATGCTATAAATACTGTCATGTATATTTTGAATTATCTTGAAAAGAGACACTAGCAATTTCAACCAGTAACATTCCCAGCTGACAAGTATTTTTAAAAGCAGGCTGAAAGTCTGAGCTTAGGTAGCTAATCATTGTAAACTGATTAAGATTACTGCAAACTATTGGTTATGTTTTGTTTCATTTGGTATGTCTTATCAAAATGTTTGTATTATTTCAAAAGGTTATTTTCCCATGCATTTTCATATTTCCATTTTTCACTTTATTCTTCAATAGATAATGAATGTACTGTATATATAGTCTGAATAAATAAAACCTGTCTGTATGGAGAATATTATTTAAATTTATACTGTACATTTACTCTTGAATACGTGGAAAAAGTACCACAAATACTTGGAAATAAGTTTCTATTTACATGAAATTATTTGGAAGATGTATATTTTGTACTAAATAAACCATTCTGGTGTTCTGAGTGAAGTAAAACTGGGTAAATGAAAAAAACTTTTCATAATAAAGAACAAAGCAAAACCCACACACATGCTTACTTTTCCTTATTTTATCCTAATTATGACTAGTTAGCTCTTAAGTGTCCTGGAAAAAGAGGACAACAAAGTTTTTCCCCCAAAACAAGGCTAAAAAAGAGGACATGTCCTGGAAAAATAGGACAATAAAATTTCCTCCAAAACGCAAGGCTGAAAAAGAGGACAATAAAGTCTTTCCCCCAAAAAACATAAGGGTAAAAAAAATGAGGATGTGTCCTGCAAAAAAGGACAATAAGGTTTTTTCCCCCAAAACACAAGGCTTAAAAAAGAGGATATGTCCTGGACACGGGGGACAAAGTTTTTCCCCCAAAACACAAGGATGGAAAAATAGGACAATAAAGTTTTTCAAACAGAGGACATGTCTTGAAAAGGACAAAATTTTTTCCTCAAAACACAAGGCTGGAAAAAGAACAGTCCTGAAAAAGAGGACAATAAGGTTTTTCCCCAAAACACAAGGCTACAAAAAGAGGACATGTCCTGAAAAAGAGGACAATAAAGTTCCCTCCAAAAAACAAGGCTATAAAAAGAGGACATGTCCTGGAAAAGAGGACAATAAGGTTTTTCCCCAAAACACAAGGTTAAAAAAAGAGGATATGTCCTGAAAAAAAGGGACAATAAAGTTTTCCCCCAAAACACGGCTGGAAAAAGAGATCATGTCCTAAAAAAGGACCTATGGACAGACACACACTTTGCTGCAATAGGGTTGCAGTGAATGACTCCAACAAAGGATGGGCTAAAGCTAGGAAAGCCGCAGGGTGCAAAGACGGACTTCGTCCAGCAGGTGGCTCTGCAGAGCAAGGAAGGCCGCCAGTAATAGGCTGTGCTGGAGGGCAGCCTTCTGTAGTGCGCAGCCGCCAGCGCGGGAACCGGGAATTGAGTCAGAGTTCCAAAGAGGCTAACCTGGCTGGGTCTGCTTGCAGGTAAGAGGGGAGGCAGGAGCGCACCCTGGCAGAACCCCTGGAGGGTGGCAGGGCGGGAGGGGGTTCCTGCAGGGGGGAGGAAGGCTTCCCTTGGGGGTGGGCTGGAGGGAGCCCAGGGAGCTGCTGTCAAGGAAGGGGGTAGGAGCTCCTCCTCTTCCCCCTTCCTCTCTCCCTGCAGTTCTCTAAGCAGAGGGGTTGCTATTTTGCAGGAGGCTCCACAAACACAGGTGTATACATTGCTTGAAAAACAAATTCCACATACAGAGGTGTATGCAATTAAAAAAAATTAATTCAAATATAGATGTGTATGCAAATAAGAAAACAAATTTCACATACAGATGTGTATGCAATTAAAAAACAAATTACGTATACACATATGTATGCAGTCAAAAAAATAAACTCCATATGCACACGTGGATATGGAGTTTGTTTCAAAATTGCATGGAAAAACCAGTGTCCTGCTATTTTCAGGGTGCTACAATGTGGGAGCAATATAAGGATTGCATAGGCTGCGATCCTAAGTATGAATTGATGTAATGTAACTGAAAATGTGATGTACATATGTGATGTACAGCCCCTTTGGATTGTAATAGGAGCGTCAAGCTGAGCTGTAATGATAAAAGGAAGTGACAGGTGTGACAGGTAAGGGACTTGAGTGACAGGACTTGAGTGACAGGTAAGGGGCCTGCCAATAGTAATTAAGAACAGCTATATTTAAAATCTCTGCTTGGTAGATAATGTGGGAGGGGGCCCCTTTATACAGTACTTGTCTTCTTTTACTTGATGTGATATAACATATATGATGTACATTGGGATCAGAGAACACTTATTGATTTATTTTACTATGTAAACCACTTTGTGAACAATCCCTGTGGAAAAGTGGCATATAACTATTCTTAATAAGAATACTGCTAATGAAAGTGCTACATAGTCTGCAATCCTAACTCCCAGTTATGCCAGCATAAGTCCCATGCTGGCCTGGGAATGTCACATAAGACACTCCTGAGCCACTCCACATGCATTTGCCTTCCCTACATCACCACAGGAATGGGAAGACCACTGAGTTGTGCTGGCTTATGTTAGGATTGCACCCTTAATATCATTATAATTCCAAATTCAACTATGCGTTGTTACATATTATTTTGTCTTTTATATGAATTTCCTATAGTTCCACGAATCTTTCTCAGTTGTTTATTTCCATTGTTATTTGTGTCTGCTTAATATGGTTTATGCAACCCTGCACATGCTTACCTGAGCACAGTCCCTGAGGAGTACTGATGACTGACATCTTAAGTACGGTAGTTATAGATAGACACTATATTGTTGTACAGAGCTTGTATTTTTGAAGCTTTGTGTTAAAGCTCCCTTGCCATCATTTTGAAGATTTGATGCATACTTAGGTGTTTTATTACTGTTATGTCCCTGGGTAGAATACCCCTCTGGGTAGTAGATAATAAAATAAAGAAAATAATCCCTGCCTCATGTTCTTCTGTTTGTTCATCAGGAGCTGCATTAATAGTGTGTGCACATGGAGAGGAAGGGGCAGGAGTGATTGGCCTTTGGAACAACATTCAAAAAGCATATAGTTTTTCTATGGTATAATCAGTGTCACTGAACTAGTGCAAATAAACCTATGTACAAATTATACAGATAGTATTATATCAATACAATATAATATCACTTAAGTTACTAAATAATTCCTCAGGACTTAACAGAAGATAAGCTAAGGAACTGTTGCAATCAAATAAACAGATCAGTAATACAATACAGATTCATAGCAGTTTTGTGAAAATTATTTAATTATTGAAAATGATGCATTAATTTTGAATTTCATCACAATTAAAGACAAATGTCCTGAAAATTGTTTGTTTTAGTAAGAATGAAGGTAATCACTTGTGAAATTGCATGGCACAATAAAGAGCCCGTGTACAGTTTGGATTTCCAACATGGAACTGATGGAAAAATTAATCGACTGGCCTCTGCAGGAGTGGACACTGCTGTCCGTGTGAGTTAAACCTAATTCTATGATAATATGCCTGAAGCTGCAAGTTTCTTTCTTTGCAGACTATTAAGAAACAGATTTTTAAAAATTATCTAGGGTGCAGACAGATTAGAATGACTTATTTTTATAGATAAATCCAGTTAATTTTGAAACTACAGTACTGTATTTTTTGTTTGTGTAACATTGTCATCTACAGATATAGATAAGACCACTACACATAAAATGGAAATCTAAGCTACTACAACTGGGGTTCTTTTTAAGAAAGAATTGAGATGTATATAGTGTGTTCTCTGTATTGGTTATAATTAGTTCTGTG
Organism: Cryptoblepharus egeriae; assembly: GCA_030015325.1. Taxonomy (NCBI): domain Eukaryota; kingdom Metazoa; phylum Chordata; class Lepidosauria; order Squamata; family Scincidae; genus Cryptoblepharus; species Cryptoblepharus egeriae. The sequence continues at coordinate 50,076,728 of JAREYC010000005.1, read as the reverse complement.
AAGTTAATAGCGTTGTTTAAAATAGAGTGAACCATGCACATAATTATGGGTTTGTAATTATATTGAAATTGTGAGGGTCAACTGCCTGCATTTTAACAAAATGACCAAGGAAGCCTATTTATTTTTTATCACTGTAATCTTTTATAACTAGATATGGAAAGTCGAAAAAGGACCAGATGGAAAAGCAATTGTGGAATTCTTATCCAATCTAGCTCGTCATACCAAAGCTGTAAATGTTGTCCGTTTTGCTCCCAATGGTGAGATTCTAGCATCTGGAGGAGATGGTGAGTAATTATGTATTAAATCAAATCTAAATTCTTGAACTGACTTTGTACAAATTTTCTCCATATGATGATCATCTATCATGTGAGGTAAGGAAATATCAAAAAATTGGGTGAGCGGAAAAACAGAATTCCACTGAAATCCTAAAAACAGCTTAAAATTAGAGGAGATATATGGAAAGGATGGCATCACAGTTGAAGGGCTTTTAGACTGTAGTGGGAGCCTCAGAGCTTGCCTCCAGGATCATTTCCTTATTAAGAATTTTTTAATCCACGGATTTGACTCCACATGAATGGCCCTATAAATCACAGTTTAAAAAACTGCTTTTCCACTGTTTTAGAGAGGCAATCCTGCAAACAATCATTCCATTTTTCAGTGCCAGACTCAAACTCCTGCAGATATTGAGGCACTACATTATTCCTTTAGGTGCAAGAAACCTGGAAGTGGGTCTTTAAACTTATTTTTCCATTGTTTTCTTTATACACTTTTTTATCCACAGGAGGTTCCAAAACAAAACCCTTGTGAATAACAAGGGACTCCTGTATTCAACTGTAGTATAATGTCTCCAGTGTTTGATGACTGTAGGCCAAGCAAGACATAAAATTGTAAATAGAAAAAAAACTGAGTAGAGATCTGTAATCTAAGGGTTGTATTCCAAGGAGTGCATGCAGAAGCAAACATATCCTCAACTTCCTAGTTTCAGAGTCCTCTGAATCTGCTGAAAATGCTTGTCATATCTCACAGTATCTCTTTCCCCACTCCCGCTAAGCAAGACTTGATGGTAGCTCATTGAGTGGCATTGCTTCTACATTATAAATCATTCTTCCCAATTATGTAAATAGATATTTGCAAAAGAAAGACTATTAAGTACAAGCCTAATTGCTTAACACTGCTACTATAATTAAAATATAATAAAATCCAGGATTATTTTTGTATTTTTAAGTCAAATCTGAATTCTTGAACTGTTGAATTCTGTTGTGAAATACTATCATGATAAAATCATGTATAGTTTTAAGTTGTAAAACATATTTTTGTTAATTCAATATTCACAGATGCTGCAATTCTGTTGTGGAAGCTGAATGACAACAAAGAACTAGAACCAGTTGCTTTTCAAGACGACGACGATGACCAACTTAACAAAGAAAACTGGATAGTAATTAAAACTTTAAGGTAAGTCTTTTTTAATCTTTTGACTAATTTTAACAATTCCTCTGGCCAAAGTAAATAACTAATCCAGTTTGGGTTGCTGGAGCACTCTCCTCTTCTAAATTCTTTTGTGTTGATGTCATTAGTTACTTGACGGTTTTGACAACACAGCAGCCATTTCAGATGGTAGTAGCTTATGATTCCAGTTGTATCACAAACTATTTAAATTGGGAAGTTGCTAGAGAAGAAGTGTGTTCCAGTTACAGGTTCCCATCTTACCAAGTTTGCTAATACGGTATCTGTATTTCTAAAGTGGAATATCTGAGTGTATATCCTCAGAGCCCAGCTGGCGGAGTGTTTACAGTTAGTAGAGACTCTCTTCTCTTTAGCAAAATAGCAGGGAAACCAAATGAACCACTTTCAGTCTTCTGAAAACTGTTGGACCGGGTATAATTTGCACTTTCCTGTGTTCCCAGAAACAAATGACAATGTGAGCTTCTAGCAAGTGTATAGATAGAAAGTGTATAGATTTTGTTGGTTGAATAGAATGGGGCTAGCCTCATTATGGGCTCGCCCACTTTACCTCCCCCGGTGGAATGGTCTGGCCAGGGGAGATGCTGGCACAAGGGGCGGTGACTGGGGGCTTCAGTGGACGCATTGCCTGCTAGCCCCGCAGTCGGTGTTGAAGAGTCGTTCCCACCCTCCCTCCCTTGTGCAGTTTAAGCTGAGCTGGTTGCACTTTGGGCCGGGTAGGAATTTTTGGGGTCCCTGCTGATTGGCTCTTGCCGGGACTCTTTTTCGCCTACCCTGAACTGTACTAGTGGGAGGGGGTTAAATAGGTCACTTTATGGCAGGTGCCGTGCTGGAGTAGGCAGGATGGGCCTTCGGTGACTGCCTGAGGCAGCAAGGGTCAGTGCTACGCATCCCAGGCCTACTGATACCGGACCGGACGTAGGCTGGGGTGGCTAGTCCTGCACCTGGGATTTAGGCAAAGTCAACTGGGCAACTGGTTGACCGAGCACCCAGCTGTCTTGACCTTCGGGTTGGTGATGATGGGTACCCTCAGTGCAAGGGTGAAACCGGAGCCAGGCTTTCGCCATCCCTTATTTTTTAGCTACCAGCCCAACTTTGTTAGCAGTCCCTTGTTGGGTTTTAAATACTGTCTTTGTTAATAAAGTGGTCCTTCAATCCGGCATCTGTCTCCGGCTCTTTATTCTCGCCATGGGGGGTAATGTGAGTACAGTTAACTTCCTGTTCAGCAAACATTAACACATGGAATCACCTGGTTGGACAAACCTGGAGAGGATGGCATCTCAGCTCAAGGCCTTTTAGACTGTAGTGGGAGCCTCAGAACTTGCCTCCAGGATCATTTCCTTCTGTCTGCACTAAGTTTTCCTCCTTTTTCCAAATTCTTTGCTAGCTGCTAGGATGACTTTGTGTGTGTTTTCCTTTTAACTAACAACATGGCCCTTCCAACACAACTTCTGACCACCTCCACTGGGCCAGAGACAGGAAGCAGATAGTTGTAGAAAAAAGCATGTTGAAAGTTTCCTGCACATTCAAACAATTTCAGTGACACTTTGCAGCTGTTGTACATTCATTTTACTCCTGCCCAGGTACAGTAGGTCTTATCATAGCAGCAAACACTCTTCCTATCAGCTTTGCCAATGCATTTTTAAGGGTAATTGCTATTCCTCAGTTCTTACACAGAGGATTTTCCCAGAACCAAGAAGGTAACTTCTGAACTTCTCCCATTTTCATACATGGTGTCTTTCCCCAGTGTTAAGGCTAGGGAAGAGGTGATTGGCACCCATTGCATCAAAGTGCTGGGTTTTTCCAACGGATAAAGTGCTTTGGTGTGGGAGCCCTAGAGGTGAGTGTGCAATGGGGCTGGAGCACTACATTTGCAGCAGTCCTACTTGCTACAAGTCACTAAGCCACCACAGTGGTGAGACGGCCTTATTTTGACTTTGTACTGTAATAATGGGCAGTGTTCAAATGGCTAGAAAAGCATAATTTTTATTTATACCTGCCTTCAACTGTATCACTTTCTTCTATGCTTGATTTTAGAGGCCACTTGGAAGATGTGTATGATATTTGCTGGACCCCTGATGGAAATTACATGGCTTCTGCTTCAGTAGATAATACAGCTATAATGTGGGATGTCAGCAAAGGTAATTGCTAAGATTTTGTTAATTAATCCCCTTTTTGCTTTTTAAGCTTCCTCTAGATTCAGGAGAACCTGTGCCTGATGAATATTTATTTTAGTATTTTATATCCTGTCAAAAAATTGGTACTCATAGTGGATTAAAATATAATCTAGTTTCAAATAGATCCAAAAAGTAATTCAAGAAGGGGAAGAAAATGCAGATATTTCATTTTAAAAGTGCTTTGTGTCCCTTTGTGTAGATCCAGTGTAGAACGCAGTGATCTGATCCGTTATGATAGGGGATAGAAAATGGGAGGTAATAAAGGCTGTATGTATCCAACCAGTGTTGTGCTTCCAAATTCATATTTACTTTTCAAATTGGGACTGCAGCAAGGATGGGAGAGGACTGCTGAAGTTGCAGTCCAAACCAAAGTTTGAAAATAAGCTAGGACATTAAATAGGAATTTGGTCCTGATGTTATGGCAAATCCTCCACAGGGATGGCACTTCTGGGTCTTAAAATCATTTGTTGGCAATTTTGTCATTTTGGAAAACAGTTAACTCTTAGTATTGCTTCTAGGACAAAAGGTTTCCATTTTTAATGAACATAAAAGTTATGTGCAAGGAGTAACATGGGACCCTATAGGACAGTACATTGCAACCCTTAGTTGTGACAGGTGAGTTATAACTACTTGGAATATAAATTGAATTTGCCATTTTTTGATATTCCTGTTTTTTAGTGTTTTAAAATACTTTTTTATTATTCAAATATTATCTTTCTGTGATGGAGTATTTTAGTTGTTTTACAGACCAATCTCCTTTAAATGTTTACACATCCATTTCCTTTAAATGTTTCTTTGTGATCTTTTTATTCAGACAAAATTCTGTGAATAACTTCACTCACACCAGTGGTGTGGTGTTGTTTTGTTTGGTATCCTGCAGCTTAAAAAAATGTCTTTTTGAAAAAAGAAATATTGCCTAGAAGTAGCTTAAGGATGAAGAGTCTAGAACAATCCTACTCAACACCCAACGAAGAAGATGTATGTTAACAACTTTCTTTTTTATTTAAATGTAGGGTATTGAGAGTATATAACACACAGACCAAACGGGTGGCATTTAATGTTACCAAAATGCCATCAGGAGGTGGATCAGAAGGAGAGGTCAGTAATTTTAACTACTTTTTAAATGGCTGTCTCAAAAAAAATCCAGTTAGAAAATAGTCATTGCTGAAAACAGAATTTCTATTTTGTTTCGGTTCTAAAATAATTTGTCATACTTTCTTAATTGGAAATGTTATGAACAGTAATGGGGTTCATCCTAATGGATGGTTTATTTTTTCTGATTTGGATCATACTGATAGCCTTTCATCATAACTCCTTTCTATTCCCATGCATTGCAGCTTTTGAAGTGAACACAAAATGTGATGTTAAAAAAAATGCTGTCTCTATTTTTCCTCATTTTGTGGCTAGACTCATTATTTAATAAGGGAGGCACAAGATAGGCATTGTATGAATTGACATAAGAAGGAAAATCTTGGTGAGGCACCTTTCTCATTCAGGATTGCTTCAATTTTTCTGATAGAACATAATCAGTGTAGTCCGAGCTTTTAAAAAACACTTGTGTAGCATTTTATATGGCTTTCTGTATAAAGTTAGCTTCATGTTACATAGTTTAATCAGCAGAAAAATGCAAAAGTTTAGACATGCTTTTGTTTTCTAAACAAAAAAAGTTTAGACATGCTTTTGTTTTTCATGCTTTTTTCACTATATAAATAAAATTGTTTGATTCACTGCTAACTGGGCAAGACACACTCTTTAATTGGGTGTTCCTCTTTTATTTAGCAGGGGGAGAATAACTGGCCCTACTCACCCCCAACAATGTCTGTTACATTGGCTTCTGCATGTGTTCTTTTTGCATTTTAGATTGTGAGCCCTTTTGGGACAGGGACCCATTAATTATTAATTAACTATTAAATTAGCTATTATTTTTTCATTTCTTGTAAACTGCTTTGTGAACTTTTCAGTTGAAAAGCTGAATATAAATACTGTAGATAGATAGTACATCTCCAATTGTACATAGATATTCATGGAAACATAATGACTTCAAAAGCCGGAAATGGTACTGATTAGCACTTTGTAACCCCTGGGAAGTTGGGTTGGGAAAAGAGAGACTATTCAGAGGGCAGGCTGATCTTAATACACAGATCCCCAAATTGATACTCTAACAGCTTGTAAAGTAAATAGAAAGAACTGAAGTGTTGTAATTTATCAAATATTTCAGGTGAAAAGTTATCGGATGTTTCATGATGACAGCATGAAGTCATTCTTTCGGAGACTGACTTTTACACCTGATGGTTCTCTACTTCTTGCCCCTGGTATGCACAGATATTTTTATTTATATTCCACTTTTCAGCAAAAAATGTTTTCAAAAAGTATGAAAACATTTTGTCTATATAGCTAAATAAATATTTCCCAACCCCGAAGGATTATCAAACTTTAAAAATGGAAAAAAAATACCTGAAAACAACTGGTTCAAAAGATGCTGTGCTAGGGTGAACAGGGACAGTCACTCTTCTCTCTTAATATAGGAGCACTACTTTTTAAAAGTACTGGTACCTCCTTTTCTGATTAACAGAGTTCTTTCACACTTCTTTGCTTTTGAGAGATAAACATTATACCGATATGTCTATATTTTAATGTATTTTTCCTTTGAATTTTGAATGAAATGCTTTTAATGAAGTGCCTGAAAAGAAATCAAAATACATATGTTATATACATACATGCATACATACATACATACATACATATACATACACACACACATGCTGTATTTTTAAAAATGGTTCTGTAAACCCTTTGACTTCATATCTGACTGCTTTAAAAGAACGCTTTGCAATTCATATAGTTAGACAGATCACTTTTTGTAACTTGCTTGCAGAGGGATAACTGTTCATCTTGCCACAAAAATATCATTGCTTATAGCACCTTAAAGATGAAACAGTATATTTCACTGTATAATCATTGCTTATAGCACCTTAAAGATGAAACAGTATATTTCACCGTATTCTTTCACTTATTACAATCCACATCAGAGAACATGAGAAAAATCCTGAAGGGCTGGTATGCAGAGATTCATGAGGGAAAAGATATTTGAAAGGTGGGACCAAAGCTATTGAATGAAGGGGGTAAAAACAGAGGCTATTCTTATGTGAAATAAAACAATGGTTTGCATTAATAACAATGATAAAAACATTGAGTAAGAAGATGGTTACCTGTTCACTATTTATAACTTATTGTTGGTAAGAGAGTATAATGTGCAAGTATCATATCCAACTACTACTGGACTTCCAAATACTATTTACTACCTTAATAAGTAATCCCATCTAATTTGATTCCTTCTCCTTTTTACATGTTGAAAGTAAAACATTTTGAGATTATTTTTTTACAGAAGATAGCAATTTTATGTAAACAAGGCAAAGATCTTCAGAGGAGATAGTACAAAACTAAATTCAGAAAACTGTGTTTTTTTTACTAAAGAAACTTATTATATTTATATTTGAATCAATGAAACTGAACTGATTCATTCACTGAATTGCATTATTTGAAACACATTTGGAAATAAATCCTAGGATTTAAACAGGATTTACTTAAAATTTACTTTATAAGTAGGATTTACTACAAAGTAAAGGTGCATAGGACTTAATCACTTCCATTCCCAAACTAACAACAGGTTTACTGTTCCTCTCGGTATGTTCCATTTCTAATTTTGTTTGCAAAATATATTTAGCATGTACCCAATCATCTATGCAAGATTGCTCCTTATTCTAGTAGCTGTTAGTTTGTTATAGCTGGAGGTCTTCCAGTTTTAGCAGTATTTTGATGAGGCTGTTTCTGGAGTTGAAGTCCAAAGTTAGTTTTGCCCCCTTTAATACTGAGTACACAGCATAACATTAATATAAATCCTGTTGGTGAGCCAAGTTTGGTCAGCATTCCCAGTACTTTTCATACTAATTTAGTTTACCTTGTACATATGTATACAGTTCTGTCAGCACCTTCATGTTAGCATTTCGGACTCTGTGCAGTAAATGAGAAGTGCTAAAACTTGTAGTTCAGAAATGGAAAGACCATGAATATGAAATTCAGTTCCTGAATTTCAAGTACTTCAGGAATAGAAAGACAATGACTATGAAATTCTATTCCAGAGCTTCAAGTATTTTCAGGAATAGAAAGCATGAATAGCTGTATTTAAGGGGAAAAACACAAACTGATAAGGTTGTAAAATTTGGTCTTATCCAGTGTTAACCTCCTAACTATATTCATGAAGGGCACAATCCAGAGTAACTATGGGGAGTCCTTGCTCCTGTGTAAGAACAATTTGCTCTGGATTACAGTATGAATTTCCCATAGCTTTTCACTAGGTGCTGCAGTAACTATGGGTACACGTAATGTCTCTTACATGCTCCCATAGTTACTCTGGATTGTAGGGGAAGTCTCATTATGATTTTTTGGAATACTATAAACATGATCCAAGAGAATGCAAATATTTGGTTCATATTAGAATTAGGGTTTATCCTGAATGAAGAATTAAGTGAAATACTAACATTTTGGCCTTTAACTTTCTCAGCTGGCTGTGTGGAATCAGGAGAAAATGTAACAAATACAACATATGTTTTCTCCAGAAAAAATCTGAAAAGGTAGTGATTTTTGAGTATACATTTGTCCATATTTTGAAATTCATCTTACAATTTATGTTTTCTAAAAGATAATATTTCTCTTTAGGCCCATAGCTCATCTTCCGTGTCCTGGAAAGGCAACCCTAGCAGTTCGTTGTTGCCCAGTCTACTTTGAACTGAGACCGGTGCTTAATGAAGGTATTGTAAATCTTTTGGAGAACATGTTAGACCACAGATTAAACATGGAAAAAGAGATCTATGTCCTGAACATATTTTTTATCTTTGGCTGCAGTCTAGAGTTGCCCTAGCTGGGCTGCTCCAACTATTTTGAAGCCAGGGCAGAAAGTTATGCTGGATTCAGAAAGTCAGGAAGCTTGGGCTGCTCTAGCTGCTCCAGTGTATGCTAAGTAGGCACCAAGTCAGTGGCACCTGGAGAGAGCTTGCTCCCGAAGAGACCCCTTTTCAGATCACACTGAACAAGGAACAGCTGTAGTGCCTACCTTATAAGGAGCCTCTGACAACCAGTAACAGCTGCAGCAGGAGACTGCATTACAGTTTACAGTGAATGCAAGGGGCTTGTTGGAGTGGCCTGCTGTATCCCCAGCTTAGTGGGCTGCTGTAGTTTTGCCATATCCTGAGGTTGAGAGGCAGGGGTTGCACCTAGGATGGCCAAGAACTCAGATTTTTTGTCAACACTGCCATTCTTACTCTGGCTTATCATGGACCCCTATGGGTCTGCACATTTTTCTACCTGCTCCTGATGTGGTATAACTTTGAGGAGCTGGAAATTTCTGCCCTGGAAACATGCTCTGGATATAGAGTAACTGCTCTGCCCTAGGCAATATTGAACATGCCCTCAACATGCCTCTTTTGAGCTGCCTAGGCTGGGATATCTAGGGCAGCCCAGGTCCATCTGTCTTGGGGCAGCCTTTGTTTCCTAAGGCTGCCCCGAGCCTTATCTAGCATAACTGGGCTGCCCCATCTTGGACTTGGGTCAGCCCAGTGGTAAATAGAGCAGCCCAAGTGCATTTCTGGATTGCAGCCTTTGTCTTTTAACAGTTCATGTGAAGTTGCACAAAACAAATTTCCTTATCTGAGGCTACACTCTTGAGCCTATTTTTTTGGGCATATGTTGAACAAGACTTACTTCCAGTAGGCTTCTGGTATAATTCTAAAATACAATGTATCTAGTACAGGGAAGAAATAATCTTTTTTAGTAGATAATGCTATAGAATATTTTAACAGGTTGGAAACAAGAAAAATATAAAAATTCCAGCTTGGTATTAAAGCACTGAAATGTTACTCCTGTTCTATATCTTGTCTTCTAGTTTGTACTGTATAGCATAGGATCAAAGTCATGGTGATGCTTACACACACACTTCTTGCATTTATTTTATTTATTTATTTATTTATTTATTTATTTATTTATATCCCGCCTTTCCTCTCCTACAAGAGGGAGCCCAAGGCGGCTAACAAACAGGATAAAAACACCATTAAAATCGAATTATAAATATAGATTAAAACATAATTAAAAATTGTAAATTAAATTTAGATCTCTTTGGTCAGATTCTGAATTGCAAAATAGGAAATAATATGGTTGTAAAAGCTTATCGGTCTGAATGAGAAATGTTTTTCATGTGTTTATTCCTTATCTTTTAGAAGAAGCTTCCCGGAAGATTGGTCTAATAAATCTGCCCTATCGCTTGGTGTTTGCAGTTGCTTCAGAAGATTCTGTGCTTTTCTATGACACACAGCAGTCTTTTCCTTTTGGTTATGTATCTAATGTACATTACCATACTTTGAGTGATATTTCATGGTAGGTAATTCACATACTTCAGATTGTTATGACTAAATTATCTTCTGCATATTGGCACTAATAAAAACTTACATTTGTACAATGCTTTATGAGTGTGAAAAGCACAACACATGTATAATCTTTGTAATCATTACTACAGTCCTGATGTTTAAGAAGTCCTATGCCCATATTGCAGCTGAAGCTGAGAGGGAGTTTGCCATCTAGTGAGTTAACTAGGAAAATCTTAGATAACAATTGGCAGGATCATTCTGCCAGCTGTGCCCAGAGGATAGGAATCCTTGAGAATCCATTGTCAAACCTGATTTTGATCATTATCCAGTATTTGTAACTTGAGAAGCAGGGGCATTGTTGAGGTAGTGTGAATGGTGTGGAGCACACCAGGATGATGTGCCTCAGGGGTGATGTGCTAAGGGAGTTTGAGACTCCTTCAAAGTGTCACCCCCCTGCCACTTTGGGCAGGGGCACCACTGTACACTGCACACCACTGTAGTTCTCCTCTGAGGGAGAAGCAACCAGCTCCTCCCTCAGAGGAGCACTGTAGATGCCACTGCGCATGGGCAAACTTCACTCATGCGCAGTGGCCCCTCCCTTCCTGGAGCACTCCAGATGCCACTACACATGGGCAAACTTCGCCCATATACTGTGGTATCCAGCCAGAGCACCTGGAATGGCGCATGCGCTGTCCTGGGGGGGGGGGGGTTATGCAAGTCTCGAGGGTGACGCACTGGCCCCCTGGCACCAGGTGATGTATGCCATCATGTCGCCCCTGCTGAGAAGTTTATATTTTTCAGCATAATAGGAATATAACATAATAGGAATATAATAAACCTATTCTATTTACCACTGTATTCCAAAAGACTTCAAAGTAAGTGGTATTTGCATATTTTGTATTACTGGAGAGTAGTTAGTGTTATGTAAACATTGGATTTTTCTCTTTCCATAAACTCAAGGTCAAGTGATGGGTCTTTCCTTGCTATTTCTTCTACGGATGGATATTGTTCTTTTGTAACTTTTGAAGATGGTGAGCTTGGAATACCCCTGAAAGAAAAGCCAGTTTTAGTCACCAGCACCCCTATTACAGCTGAGAAGAAAATGAAAAAGGGACAGTCTCCAAGTCTTATTTCCCCAGTTCCCAAACCAGTGGATGGCACATCTCCTCATAGGATCATGGATTCAAGCAGCACTACTACGCAGTGCAAGACCCCAGTTGGTAGCAAAGATCTCCCCTCAACTCCTGTTGGTGTTAGAAATATTCCACCATCTTTCTCAGGAGAGAGGAAATCCATGGAGCCATCAAGCCACAGTTCAAAAGGAAACCAGCCCAGAAGGATTACACTAAATACCTTACAAGCATGGAGTAAAACACCAAGGTAAAAGCAATGGCATTATAGTTTCCAGGGAAGAAATGAAATACCATTCTTGTCTTTGACAAGGCTTTCTATAGGGGTAGAGCTGATCTCCTTGCAAACTTAGCTGAAAAACCTTCCTTTCTCAGTCCAGAATCGGAGGAGCCTGAGCTCCAATAAGTGCAAAAACAAGAAAAGGACATGCAGCTCTGAAAAAGCAAGAATAGGGAAAAGTTGGCATGGTTGTGAATGGGGTCTGATTTCAAATGTTCCTTCTTGTCTGTTTAATTGTTTAGGAGAGTTGCCTTGATTCCTCTAAAGGCCGATACTCCAGATGTGGAGCCTTCAAATCTGGTGTCTACAGGTTCTTCCATGGAAACAGTTCAACATGGTACAATATCTTGTATTTTGTTAAGAATATATATATGTTGCTTTTCGATTAAAAAGGTTTGCAAAGTGGTTTAAAAATAAAATAAATGATTAAAAAAATTGTGTCACACAAAGGGTATCTTATCAAGTGGTTTTGCCTAAATACGTAGTTCACATTCTGATTCCTTCCACTCATGAAACCAAGATTGCATTTTGGGATGGTAGCCTGTGAGTGGACACTGCAATGAATGACTACAATGTAATTTTCACAGGTTTGGTGGGAAAATATGTTATGATTTTCTGCCTACAATAAAAACTCTAAGCAATATTTAATTTTGATTTTCTTCAATATTTCAGAGACTCCCTCACCACCTGAGGACCTGCCAGCACCTAAGCGTCTTAGAACTGATGAAGCTCCAATCTTTGAACTATCTGAGAATGAAAGCGCAATTTAGTCACTAAAGTACTGAACTGCAATGGATGCATTTTCAGCAATATAGCCAGACTTGAATTTGTCCACATAATATACTTGCAACAACAAGGGCATCTGAAGTGCAATCTTTATTCTTTGAATTTTTTCCTCCAGAAAATTGCATCAACTAGTCTGCTTTCTGGGGTAGAAGCAGCTATATTATACTCTGCATCTAACATTCTGGATAAAAGAATGTTTTCTGCGTGATAGACCACTGCAATTTTGCAAGTTATAGTTGTATGAAAATTAGCATGATTTTAAATGTGTCATACATTGATAATGCCTTAAAGTGCTAAGTTTTGCTTAAAGTCTTATGTCAGGCTGTTCAAAGACTGGGTTGTACATCAGAATTTTAGCTTCACAAGGTTATTTGTACAGACATTTATAAAACAAAAGCATGCCTAAGTAAAAATATCTACAAATCTAGGGCTTTAACCAACAAAATGGAAGAAATATGGAGAATTGTATAGCAGTTGGTTTGAAATTAACTTCAAAAGTTTACACTTCTATATTTCTCTAAATTAAATGTAGCCACAGTACATTGAAAAGTCAAAGGTTTCATATGGTGCAAATTTAAATTGTCACATTGCCTCACCTTTGTTTATGTGTGTGTTTCAGGCTTTTTAAAAGTGCATCATTTAAATGACTCCTTTGTTGAGAGAGTGTATATCACTTATAATTAAACTATAGCGTTGTATGTGTTGTGTAGAATAAAAAGCCCAACATTCATATTAACCTTTCTGCCCATCTTTTACCCATCTTTCTCCAATTATGGTTTTATTCATTTTTGAAACAGTCATTTTAAGGTGTCTGTGAAATAGAGAAAATGAAATGTATTATATGTCAAGGTATGAGAACAGAATATCTGTTTCATAGACAATTACGCACTAGATACAAATTCTGTTTTATTCAGAAAAAGGCAGTTAGAATGACAAACCATTAAAGTTAATTGGATCAGTTTATCACTTCTTAGAAGCATAGTAACGATAGTCACAGCCAAAGACAGAGGTACAGGAAAGTCACAAGCTGCAATACTATCCACACTTTCCTGGGAGTAAGCCTCATTGACTCCAATGGGATTTGCTTCTGAGTAGTCAGGTATAAGATTAGGCTCTCAGTAAATTTTATGTGGATGTAAATTGCACCCAGTTAAAGGCATTTGCTCTCATTTGTGTATATGGATATATTCTAATATCTCACTTATTGAACAACTTATGAAAGCGAATTTCACGATTCTTAGTCCTGGGGTTGAGGGAGGTCACCCCTCAATCAGGGATTCTCAATGGAAAATATAGGGAGGAAAATATGTTGTGCCCTTTTTCATCCCCTTCCGGTTGGAATTTCCAAAAACTGGTTCTTAGTGGGTCCCTCCATCACAGAAGGAACACCCTCTCCAGATTTCATGCTTCTAGGCCCGGTGGTTTTGGCTGGGTGTTGATGGATGAGTGAGTGAGTCAGTGACTTTTCACTTATATATAAACTAGCAAAATGTACCCACATTGCAGGAGTAAAATACCCCCCCCCCAAGCACAAGATCCACCCATGCGCAGCATCAACCCCCATGCGCATCCCCATGGGCAACTCCCCCCATGCGCATTATTCTCCATTGGCATCAACCCCCCATGCTCAAAATCCCCTCCCTCCCACAGCATCAGGCACCGGGCATAAAATTGGCTGGATGTTGATCAGGCTATCTTCAATGTTAAGTATAGGACAGAAACACATTGCACCCCTTTTCAGACCCTTAAGGGTTAAATTTCTCAACATCGGTTGTTGGTGGGTGTTGATGCCACAGAAGGAACACCCTCCCCAAATTTCATGCTTCTAAGTCCAGGGGTTGGGGCAGAGCGTCCCTCAGTGAGGGACTCTTCAATGTAAAGTATAGGGAGGAAAACACATTGCGCCCCTTTTCACACCCTTCTGGTTGGAATTTCCAAAAACCAGTTCTTAGTGACTCCAGAAGGAACACCCACCCCAAATTTCATGCTTCTAGACACAGCAGTTTTGGCTGGGTGTTGATGAGTCAGTGCATGAGTGAGTGACTTTTCTCTTATATATACCGGTATCAGTGGTGGGCACCAGCAGGTTTGCACCTACTCTATAGAACCGGTTGTTAACGAGAGACAGGACATATAAAGTTTAAAAATAGCCATTTAAAAGTGGCTGCCAGATGGGCAGAGAACCGGTTGTTAATTTCTTTGAAGCCCATCACTGACCAGTATATATAGATTCAACAAGCACTCCAAAACACTCCTATTTCTGCCTGGTATCTTATCCCCTCTTGCAAGCTACAAAATGTATTGGAACGAAGGGGCCAGAATAATCTCCCCAATTGCCTCTTCATTTTGTATAGTATGAGGGATAAACTTTTCCCACATTCCAAAAGCTGGAATGTGCCCATTGATTGGCTCACAATCCTATTTGTTTTTATCTGCTCCACTGACCAGGGACTGCCATGACGCAGTCTCTCAACTGTAAGATTTCCAGCACATGAAACTGGGAGATGTGGCAACCAGAACTGGACACAGTACTCCAAATGTGGCCTCACCATTGATTTGTACAATGGCATCATAATTTTTGCCATTTTATTCTCAATCCCTTTTCTAATAACCCCAGCCTTGGAATTTGCCTCCTTTCTTGCTACCATGCATTAGGTCAACCCCTTCCTTGAGCTATCCATGTAGCACTCTTACATCCCTTGCTCTGTCACAGGTAGCTTGGAGCCCATTAACCTATATATAAATTTAGGAATCTTTTCTTCAATCCTTATAACTTTACATTTACATTAAAAATTTTAAAAAGCTTCTACAGTTCCGTTGCCCATTCTTTCAGTACGGAGAGATCCCTCTGTAGCTCTTCACAGTTTCTTCTGGTCCTCACCACTCTGAATAGTTGTGTGTCATCTGCGAATTTGGCTGCCTTGCTGTTTTAATTAACCCTGTCTCTAGGTCATTTATGAACAGATTGAAAAGCACCGGTCCCAGGACAGATCCCTGGAACATCCCACTTTTTACCTCCCTCCATTGTGAAAATTGCCCATTGACACCCACTCTGTGTCCTGCCCCTCAACCAGTTCCAGATCCATGAGTGGACCTGCCCTCTAATTCCCTGGCTGTGGAGTTTTCTCAGAAGTCTTTGGTGAGGAACCGTATCAAATGCCTTCTGAAGGTCCCCCCCTTTATATGGGGGGTTAGCCCAGATGTCCTCTGTGGACTTCTAGCCTAGGCTGGTGGTAATGGGGAAATTCTGTTAAGGCTTTTCCCTTTCAGATGGTTGCCAATCAAAGGAAAGTGGGAAGGAGAACAGAGGTAAATGCACTAAACATGAGGCCCTACTTTTTGGATCAACCTGTGTTTTCTTGGTTGTCCCCTCTAATCTATGCCAGTGGGCTGTTTTTTTAGACAAGTGATGTGTCCCTTTTTTGTTTCCTGTTCTCCTTGTAGCAGCCAAGTTATATCTCTTGTCTTGTCTGGCCTTCCTATTGCTCCCTGGAGACATGTATCTTTTCTCTATCCACATATTTGTTATATTCCAGAATTTTCTGGAATCCTAGAGGATTCAGCATTCTTCTTACATAGTTAGTCATCAACACTTCATTTCCTCTTTAATTCCCATACAGACCCTGTTAGGGTGAGCCCAAAACACTCAGATGCCTAAAAAGGCATGTCATGTGCTGATCTCCCTTCCCGGATGTGCTCGTTTCTGCTCCTCCAAATCTCCAGTGTCCTCAGTACTTCCCTCTACATCTTTCTGTTTGTCCCCCTTTTCCCTCATTTCAGGTGGTGGAAGGAGGAGGAAGAGTGGAGGCAAGTAGACAACAGCAATGGTCACGTACGCAGACTGTCTGCTGCCTGAGGCAGCTGATCCATGGCTGGAAACTGGGCTCCTTTCTGTCTTCCAGATCGGCACCTGTTTCCAAATTGGTTTCAGTTAATGTTTCTGCATATTTTGATATGCTTTCTCCCCTGATGTTGAAACCATTCCCTCAATAAACCATTTTATATTGTTTGTTTTTTTTGTTCCTGGTTTTTATTTGTTTTATATCATTTTAATTGTATGCTATTGCTTTATCTATTTTTAAATTAGTTTTAAATTTAACTGCCTTGAGTGCCTATTGGGGAAGAAAGGCAGAGTACAGAATGAATGAATGAATGAATGAATTGACCATGTGTTCTTTAGTTACTTTGAGGCTCTGACTCCCTCCTTTTTGAGAGGAAGGTTGTTTTTAACTTTTTATTCTTTTTTAAATTGATCGTAATTGATGCAAACCTAACCTAGGCCAGCACAACTCATCTGTCTTCCTATTTCCATGGGAGGCAAGCGCATGTCTGTGCACTGGCCTAACCCTCCCCCAGGAGGGGTCAGAAGTGCATTACAGCACATTTGTGACAGCTCCAGGTCAGCACAAGACTTATACTGGTGCTTAGGCTGGCCTTACTTGCTGCACATTTTTATTTTATTACAGATCTTTTATTACAGATCTTTGTAGCAAACTGCTTTGGGCATTTTCTTCAGCATGGAAAAGGAAAAATATAAATTTTTCAAATAAAAATACACATTTTTTCATTTTCTCCTCCTCAACCCACTTCTGATTTGCTTAACATCCAGCCTAGTGTAGAGTTCTGGAGAATCTGAAAACTCACTGACTTTTGGTTGATCTCAAGGTACTCCCAGACTTCTGGGTTGTGTTTCTTTGGGGTTTGGGGGGTTTTTTGTTTTGTTTATGGACCAACAAGAGTTGCCTACAACTTTAATCTTTCCAAATGTATTGCAGCAGAAGCTGAAAGTGAAAAGTATTCAAAGAGAAGCAGAAAACTATCACATACTGATTAAGTACTTTTGGCCTCTGGATGTCACTGTTCTACAGGATTAGCGCATAGCGACACCAGGAATAGAAAGTTTGCCACTAGTCTTATTCTAAATTGCATCCCAAGTATACCAAGCAAGAAAACTTTGCCAGCATAATACTGCTACCATATTCTTACCATATGATTGGGTGACAACAAAAATCTTTTTAAAAATTGCCGCTGCAATATAATTTTCAGTGGAAAAGCAACATTGAATGTATAGCATCTTGATCTTTCTCTTTGCATGGTTTTACCACTGGAAGCCTCTAGAACAGTGGTTCTCAATCTTCCTAACGCCGTGACCCCTTTATAGGTTCCTCATGTTGTGGGGACCCCCAACCATAAAATTATTTTCGTTGCTACTTTATAACTGTAATTTTGCTACTGTTATGAATTGTAATGTAAATATCTGATATGCAGGATGTATTTTCATTGTTACAAATGAAATGTGTGATCTATGCACACATTGAACACAACGGGATTTATTTCAGAGTAGGTATGCATAGGATTGGGCCCTGAGGCTACAATCCTATCCACATTTACATGGGAGTAAAGGCCCCCCTAACTATAATGGGATTTATTTCAGAGTAGGCATGCATAGGATTGAGCCCTGAGGCTGTCAGTCAGCCCCAGTGCACGCGCAGCTACAGCCGGAGGTCTGGCAAGCCTGACTTGGCCCCCCGCACCAGGTGTCTTTAGGCGACCCCCAGGAAAGCTCTAAGCGACCCCCAAAGGGGTCCCGACCCCCACTTTGAGAAACGCTGCTCTAGAATAAGACTGTCCTATTCACAGTATTATTGTTCAGACAAGCCATACACAATCATTTCCTCCCACCACACAGATATTGTCCTTTTTATACATTTGCCATGTAGCCGTTCTGGTTCTTCGTCAGTCCTTAGCTGGCTATTGGAAGAGGACTGTCCTCTCAACCAATTTGCTGCTGTAGCTGACGCAGGATTCTGAGCATCGTTCACTATACACTTCTGGCCATTCAAGTTACAATCCTATGTTCACTTACGTAAGAGTAAAATCTATTAAACATAGTGGAACATACTTCTGACCAAACACATTTTGTATTGTGTAGACTACCTGAAGCCTAGCCTGAATATCTTGCATTCTGTTTGGTTGCTGAGAAATTGAATGTGTGATGGAAATCTTCAGAAAAGAAGATGCCATTGGGAGTTGCCTCTGCTGATTGAAGCTTGCACTGTGAACAGCAGGAGGATCCACTGTGCAAAGACTCCTACTGTGAATGAAATGCTTCTTCTGTTTATGAGGTGCCATCACATCACTTTCATGTACTCTCTGGAGAAGGAGGTGTCAGTTGCTTGTGGCCAGTGGCCCCCTTGGCCTTATGCCTGGGGCAATTGCCCCTGATGCTCCACTCTAGTTACACTTTTGGGGAATCTGTGAGGCTCCTACAATGGATGAAGGGAGGAAAGAGAGCACTGGTCTTGCAAGAAGCTTTGGGTGCCATGCACTGAAGATGGACTTGCACAGTGATACGGATTCCAAGATGAGACATAGAAGCGTCAGGGTACATGTAAAGTTTTTATGTTATGTGAAAACCGGTAAGAAAATCAACCATGGAGTCAGGATCCCAATGGAGTCACAAAGCCTCAGTTGGGTGGTCTTGGCAACATGGGAATGGAAAAAGTTGAAGACCAGTTGGCCAGAGCACCAACAGAATAAAGGGAGAGGCATCTGGTGTACCCCTTCAGATAGCAGAAGATTGTTCTTTTGGAGCCATTCTGGAGCCATGAATTCCATTCTGGTTCCAGTCCTGCTCAGGTTCTTAACAATTGTGCTAAAATAACTTTCATTAGTGCCATGATTCATGGTGACTTCTACTCTCTCTCTCTCTCTCTCTCTCTTAAGAATATTTGGTTACAGTGTATAGTAGTCAAAGGGCATTACAGGTGTGGGAAGTGGATGGCAATGGGTGGGTGGGTGGATTGGATCCTGAGACAGGGCAGGACTGGAGGATTTCCAATCCATATATATTCTGGCACAGCTGTACCATAAAAATTTACAACCAGATAAAGTAAAGCAGTGGTCTTTAACTGTTTTGTGTCACAAACTCAGTTAGATGCTGAGAATGGAGATGGGTCCTGTATTCCGAATAACTGGACTAGGTGATCTTTCAGCCCTCTTAGGCACAGAAAAGTGCAATAATTATTCCCTTATAGCTTATGGAAAAGGGGCCCCTTGAAGGAATCAGATAATTTGCCAGGCTGTAGAATCATAAACATTAAAAATAGGAACCGGCAACACTGAAGCATCACAGTCCATTTCAAGTAAGGCGCTCCATTAAAGTTTGTTAAATGGAGTCCATTTTTGATGGAGGCCAGGCAAGGTGGTATTCTCTGTTGCCAAAATAATTATCATCTTGACAAACTTTCTGCAGAATTATTTTCTTCAATGAGTACATTTAATCTAAAACATGCAACTTTGCTCCAATAAGAGCACATTCATATTTTTAACACCTTAGTCCCGGCCAACATTCACTTGGCTTGGCTGCTGGGCAAGGAATACTTTAAAGAGGAAATGTAGAGCTGCAATTACAGTTGGCTAAAGTTTACCAGACAATATGACCAGCTGTGGATGCCTGTCCTTATGCAGTGAGGAAGGTTGTTAAAATTCTGACATTACTTTGATGCTTTTTAATTTTCTTTTTACAGCAAGCCCAAATATTCTGTTAATGACTTTTCATACAGTTATTTATTTTAAGAGCAAGAGGCGAGCCAAGCACAGCAGGTAGTTAGGACTCCATTTAGACTGACTGACTGCTGTGTTGAAGTAGGAAGGAGTGATTTGTTATATATGTTGAGATTCTGAGATTAACCCACTGCTAAGTATTAATAACTACTCCTGGACTATGTTTAGATGATTTGAAAGGAATTTCAGTAGTGTAGCTCGCACTATGTAGAAAGCATTCACTTCTTTGTAGAGTTGTTCCAAAAATTTTGGGGAAAAAAGTGAAATTCAAAGCAAATTTCCCAAGGAGAAACACAGAAAAATTATCAAAGTAACCTATATGAGATTCTTATAAGGTAAGAGTATTCTGAGCATCATGTAACTTGGGGTCTCCAATCCTTTCAGCATAAGGGCCACATTGTTTATCTGATATGGCCCTGAAGGCCTGAAAATTAATAAATTTAATAAAAAAATAAAAACTACATTAGAGATGAAAGGGGGAAAATGGATTTTGAAAAAAGGTTGGGGAAAAGGCAAAATTTATTTGTACAGGAAGAGGGGGAATGGAGTTTGTACAGGAAAATTAATTTTGGGAGAGTTAATTTTTGAGAGAACGATAGTAGATAATATTTTTGGGGCGGAAGTTGATGGGGAAAATACTGGAGAGATTTTTAGGAGAGAATTAGTGTTGAAGAACAACTGTGTAATAAGTTAGGCAAAATCTGAGAAATTAATTTGTAAAAAATCTGCTTTCGGTGTGTATTGGATAAAAGGGCTGATTGTCCAGCAAATTGATCAAGGTATAGAATGTATCTGCAACTCCTTTTCTCTCTTTTTGAAGGATGCGTTATAATTTTGGGAGAGAATCAGGCCTTCTGGGGCAATCTTGGGAGAATCTTTTACAGAAGCATCTCCCCACGCATCTCTCCAGAACAGTCAAGCTTCCCCAACACATGTCATGGGCTGCATGAAATCTTGCTATGGGCCCAGTTTGGTTTCTAAATTGGAGATCCATGTTTGGAAATCCATGATGTAACTGATCCAATGGCTCTGATATATGTTTTCATTTCTTTTTCTTTTAAAGTCATTTATTGTGAGGAGTAAGAAAAGATGAGCCAAGAGGACTTTTCCTTTCTTTTCAACCTACTTCAGCTTTAAAATAATTATAGAATCAAGTTGAAGTTGAGGGTGATTTTCACAGCACATTTTCAGAGGAGCTAGAAGGTGAGTTATGTGAGAATTTGAATGTAATGCTGACTGTGGGACTATGGGAGGAGGGGGAACAGTATAAAGTCCAGTCATCAGAGACATCTTCACCTGTCTCTCCCACTATGGTTTTTGCCAGATATGCTGTTCTGTAACTATTTCCTTCCTGCCCTTTCCCCATCCCACTCTTCTTTCCAGACCATTGCAGAAGAAGGATGTGTGGGCTATGTCCACTGTCACCACAATGGGCAGACCACACTCCCCCTTTCCCCACTCTTCCAGACAACAGTTCTCTATTCCAAAGTAATAGGAACCTCTAGCATTTCAGAAGATGCATGTTTACAACTATGAACTGTGACTAAAATATTTTTTTTATAAACCTTCAAACAACCTGTGGTTTAGGTGCTAAATTGTTGGTTCTCTCTCACTCTTGTTTCCAAACCATTTAAACATAGTTCCCAGTATCTGCACATTCCAGCATCCAACAGAACTTTCATGGACACCAGGATCTTGTAGAATTTCTTCTTTTTGTGAAATACCTAATTTCAACAAGCAAGAGGTTCATAAAAGTTTTTGTTTATCACATGCATGATGAAATACCTAATTGATACCTTATTCACAGCCAGTGCCAATGCAGCTGTGGCAGTGGGGCACACTGGAACTTGCAATGGGGGTGCTAGTCATATAGTCCTCTTCAATGGATTGTATTCCTGACATGTTGGTCCTGGAAAGTTGATTAGGGTTGGGCTGTCCCCTCCACAACACTATGGCGAGGTGGGTTAACTTGACCATGTTTCCTCTCATGGATATATGCATTTAGAATGTGGGGGATGAGAGAGAGAGAGAGAGAGAGAGAGAGAGAGAGAGAGAGAGAGAGATGTAATATTAACAGTAATTTCCAATGGTGTGCTGCTGTCTTCCTAAGGCTTCAAATAGAACGCCAGTATCAAATACCATATGCCTCCAGGCACTGAAACCCTCAAAATTAGCATTGCTTCTAACTTCTGCAGGGACAATTTTCCACATTTGATTCTTTGATATCTGAGTGTCACACCAGCACAATAAGAAATAAATACTACTGTTAACCCAGGGGGCAGTCTGAATATCTGTTCCTTTCATCATGGCTTATTTTACATCTATTCCATTCCTATCGAGTTTTATTAGAAATTTACCAGCACAGCCTGGGAATGGTTTCACCTGATTAAAAGGGCTGAATGAGCAATTCTTTGAGGGATAAAGATTCTTTCTTTAATTTTATAGGCATTTCCCACTTTCTTCCCATAATGTGAAAATACAAAGTTCCACACTGTTGACAGTCTCGACTCGAGATGCCATGCTTCATGTTCTTGAGTAACTTGTGGATTTCCCACATCAGGAATTTGGCCAGTAGACTTGACATTGCAAGGTTGTATTTTCTGACTGTTTTAAGAGGTGAGGCCTAAAGTTTGTCAGAAAAGACATCTTTTGGCTTCCAAAACGACAGCCCACTTTTCGCTCTGTGTTGTATATTTAGAAGAGCAATCGCTTATCCAGATAACAAGAACATCTATTAGCGTCACTGGGAGTATTACATAATATCTACTAACAGGTCATTACTCAAATATACAATTTCCATGTGTTGCCATTCTCACACAGAATGTTTGTTTCACTTTCACATGTATTTTTAGATCTTGTCAAGCCTGCTCATCATCAGGTACAGTCTGTTGCATTTCCTTTTAACATGTTTGGCAAGACTAATAGGTAGGGAAAGGAGCCACGTAACATGCAACAGGTGCTTTCTACAAGTGCTGTTGAGACTTATCTGCTAATTTTTACTGACTTACCGCATTTTTAGATCACATCTCGGTCATCTGTAAGGCTGTGATTGTAAACACATTGTCCTTTCTTTGAAGAAGTGCAGTCTAAACTGTGCTGAGACAGATATGATTTATTTCTAATTTAAATAAATTAAAAATATTTTAATTTTTTAAATATTTTAATTTATTCAAATTTATTAATATTAATTTAATAAATTTTAATTTATTATTTAATTTATTAATATAGGCTGGTTATTAAAGAGATATAGGAATGCTCTCTGTATTAGATGTCTTTTTTCTTCTTCTTCTTCTTCTTCTTCTTCTTCTTCTTCTTCTTCTTCTTATAACATAAATGCACAGCAAACAATTTCGTGCTGGTTTCATTCACATCACCAGTCGGATCCTTCCCAAGAGTCTAGGACTGTGTGATGTAACGGCGTATAATTCGTGCTGATCCCAGAAGAGTGGCTTTCTGCAGTTGGCAGAGTGATATTTTGTCAATGCCCATAGTTTTCAGGTACCTGCCAAGGTCTTTGGGCACTGCACCCAGTGTGCCAATTGCCACTGGAACCACCTGCACTGGCTTACACCAGATATGCTGTAATTCGATTCTTAGGTCTTGGTAGCGGGAGATCTTTTCCAGTTGTTTCTCCTCAATTCTGCTGTCACCTGGTATGGCGATGTCAACAACCTGCACCTTACTACTACTACTACTACTACTACTACTATTATTATTATTATTATTATTATTATTATTATTATTATTATTATTATTATTATTATTATTAATATTCATTTTTCAAGATTAACTCCTCTACTGCTAGACACTATTGTGATGGCCACTAACTTCACTGGCTTTAGACAGTAACTGGGTGTGTTTAAGAAGGACAAGTCCATCAACAACTACATTCTACCACCAGTTTTTGAGGTTTACATGTATTGAGTTGTAGGGTGACTATATGTCCTCTTTTTTCAGGACATGCCCTCTTTCTTTAGCCTTGTGTCCTGGAACAAAATCTTCATTATCCTCCTTTTTCTTGTGACAGGCAGCTTGCAGCCTTTTCTTGTAGTTAATAAATAATAAATTATATGTTGTCATTTTGAATTTAATAATAAATAATATAATGTTTAACCACATGAAAGCAATATATATGAATGCTTTTAACTTTTAGCTTGTCATGTCCTACATTTTTCAGGAATGTTCTAGATTGTGCAGGGCCTTGTCCTCTTTTATGGTTATGACATATGGTCAGCCTGGTGCAGTGGAATTTCCTGCTTCTGGGCTTCCCGGACCAATTCTTTGGCAACGATATCTACAAGGATGCTGGAGTAGATGGCCCTTTGGTTTCACCCAGCAGGGCAATACTTACTTTTTAATGGCATTCACAAGAAGGATTGGAACAGCGCCTATGTCAACTTTATTCCTTCAACACCTGATTCCCATCTCTTTCTATATTATACTATAATTCAGTGTTTCTCATTGTTCTCAAGGGTGTTCTGTTGTACCCTTTCACATGGTTCACCTTTTCAAAGTACCACCAGAACTAACTGATGATGGCATCATCACTTCTGGGTTATATTGGTATTACTTCTGGATTTAAAGGCCAGATGCAATAGGGCAAACACTAAAAAGAGACTCACCCTGCAATCCAGAGTAACTACGGGAGCACGTAAGAGACATTACGTGTACCCATAGTTACTGCACCACCTAGTGAAAACCTATGGAAAATTCATATTGCAATCCAGAGCAAATTGTTCTTACACCAGAGCAAGGACTCCCCGTAGTTACTCTGGATTGCGCCCTCAGGGTGGATGAGAGGGCTTTCTCACGTACAGAAAGTATACTTTGAAGCTCTGTCCACTAAGCTGAGCCTCCTACCACTATTTGTTGTGTTTCACAACAAACTTGCACTACAGGAGTTCAAGGGGTCCAGTGTGTTTTACCAGACACCACATCAAGTACCCCTGGTGCTACCTATACCACTTATTGAAAAACACTGCTATAGACCAGAGATGTGTAATAAATATGCTTTGCTTTAACACAGAGTTGCTATAAATTATTAGCACAGATAAACCAAAATATGGTTTCCTGCTTAAAGCATATTTTGTGTAAATCTTCTCCTTGGAACTTAGTCATGTGTTTTGGCTCACAACACAGAAGGATCTTTGCCACCTCATTGATCTAGGCTGTCTTGTATTTAAATTTTGCAAACTTTTTTTGGTTCATTTTTAGTGGATTACCTGATACTTTTCCTTCTTGCACAATGCTGATACTCACTGGGTGAGCAAATGTTTTTACAAGTGGGCCACATTTACCAGAGCATTCCTCTACCCCTAGGATTTCATCAGCTACATCCATGTGTGTATTTATTATGCTAATAACCCGTTACAGCTACATTTGAAATATGTAGTATTAGCTGTAGTGTTTCCGGCGTATGGCTCATAAGTACTGGCAATCACGTTTCCTAAATTATGAATTTTCTTTTTGTTTTTTTAAAACGTATAGTGCCACATCTGTACAATGTATCTTTTAAAGCTACAAAAATTAAAAAATTAAAATAGGACAAGAGAAGTAGCTATTTTCCTCCATGTGATTCATTCTGCAGATGAAGAAACTTCCCATCAGGACCAGCTTTAAGCCAACTGCACCAAATGTTCCCAATTGGGCCCTGCGCCCAAGGAGCTCAGGCTAAGGTACTCTAGTATTGTCAAATACACACAATACTTTGAAGCGGACACCCAACACATTAAAATGCGTGTTTTTTAACCATTTACTTTCCAAAAGGTAATCTACACATTTTGTTTACTTATAGACTTGCATAAATATAATTATGTCATTAAAACACATGCACATTTTAAGCACATACTGTACTTAATTTGATTTGTACTTGATTTGTACTTGATTACTTTCCCATACTACCATAGAGATATACACACACCCCAATCCTATATTCATTATTCCAGTGCTCTGTAAAGCATTTTGGGGTTCCTAGCAGTAGCCTAGTAGATCAGTGCCAGTGGCACTAGGCCAGCACGAGTTCAAGGCTAGAGCTCTGCCGTTTGGTGGTCGTCTGGAGCACCAGACATCAGAGATGTTAATTAGGTATGGGAGAGGGAGGGAGGAGGCATTCTGGGCCAGAGGGAGGAAGGGAGAAGGTGGGTTGGCATTGCAGAGGTGGGAGTGTGGGGTGGACTGGTTGACTGCAGGATCCTGAGCTTCCGTGTAGGCCTTTCAATGCTACACTGAGATTCTTGATTCTGCAGGATTTCTAGAACTGCCACGGAATCAAGTAGCCCTATTGCTGGGCTACTTCCTTTAAATGGGAGAAGGACACAAAGGCTGAAATCCTAATGTCGAGTTAAGTCGGCATAAGGCCCACCATAAGTCCTTTGCTGACCTGGGGATGTCACAAAATTGCCATAAGGCACTTCTGCCCCACTTCTGTGGGGGTTAGGCCAGTGCACAGTCATACGCCAACCTCCCCACTTCCTGTCTCAAAGCAGAACTAATGGGATCTCTGAAGAATCCATATTATGTGATTTTGCTGAAGACAAATGATGTGCATATAGCATCAGCAAGGTGTTATTCAAAATACCCTCCTGAATAACAGACAAACTTAACACTCACAAATGCAGGTGCACACACAACACTGTCAGAGGCCAGGGTGGGACGACCATTATTTTGCTCTAAATCAATAACTGTGCCTTTGCTTTTTGAAAAGATCCGTAGTAAAGATTATGTTCTGCAAGCTCTTTCCCAACAACAGTAACAGCTTGGACTTTTCAAGGTTTATTAAATCACTTTGAGTGTTGCCCTGGTCCATTACTCACAAAATGAGGTGTTTCCTTTGGAAAACTGGAACCGATCAGTGAAAATTAGCAGTTCTTGTAATGCATAAGTAAAGTGCAAAATACTTCTGTCCACTTGCCCTTCTGAACACTTAAAATAGGAAAGAACAAATAAAACTGACAGGCATTGGCAAGCCTGTTTAATTCAGCATAAGCACTGGCAAGTGATAGTTGTGTCCATGACATTATACATTTCAAGGTACAGCCATTAAAGACAGTTGATCAATATCAACAAATAGAGCATTTTAAGAAAGGAATTGAATATCCTTGAGAAGGAAAACATGAGTAATTAAAACTTGGTTCTCCACATCACTAACAGCTAAACCTTTAGGGTAAAGGTATAAAAAGGAAATTTGGTCTTATAGTTCTCAAAAAATTTAAACACGCATCCATGTTTAGAATGGATTCATGAACATTGAGTATAACTATGAGGCATTTTTCAAGAGGATGCTCCTGTTTTGTTTAGCAAGGGGTGAGTAACTGGACACCCCAGAAATGTCTTTGCTAGTGGTTTCTGCTGGTATTCTTTTACATCTTTTAAAGATTGTGGGCCTTTGGGACAGGGAGCATTAGTTATCTTAATTTCTCTGTATACCCATTGTGAACATTTAGTTGAATGCAGTATTTAAATCCTGATTTATTAATATAATTAGTACTTTTAATGCTTTTTCTTCCAGCTGCCATGTATTGTATTCTTATAGCTGCAATCCCTTTTTAGTTTGACTCAGAAGATGTCCCTGGAGGGACACTGTAGAGAAGACAGGTGGGAGGACGGAAGAAACAGGGGACAGGTTGTAAGACAGTAAAGAAATAACTTGTTAGTATTTGAGTTAGTGACTTGATGCATTCTTCATATCAAGAATGAGATATAAAGCAAGGTTTGCGATTAAAATATATGACTCTCTATAAGGCAGTGTGATTTTGACTTTATTATGCACAAGATTTATAATCAATTATGGGATAAACTTTATAGGTTCTGCCAAAGAATCTAATAATGTCTGGAATGCAAACTGGTATCTGATGAAAGGAGACTTTCCATTTGCAAAATAAACTCCATCTTGAATCTCACAATCATTTCCAATAGGAACAGCGCTTGTGAAGAAGGTGCCTGCCAGCTCAGCCAGGCACTGCAGCCACTGCTTCTCCTCTCCAAGGACCCTCTTCTTTGTTTCCAGTGTCCTCAGGGGGAGAAGGGAGACCTTGGAGAGGGAGACCTTGGGGAGGCCAAGGAGGAGTGGCAGTCGTGATGCCTGGCAGGGCTGTCAGGCACCTTTCTCACGAGGGAGTGGGAGCCTGCGGGGAGGCCTGGAAGGGGCATTGGGGGTGGGGCAGCTCTACAGGGCACATGCCTTGACCCCCCACTCTCCTGCCAGGGCCGAATCATCACAATGTGACTTCTGTTTGGTATCACTTCTGGCCATGACATCACTTCTAGGTTGATGACATCACTGCAAGGGGATCCAGTATAGATTGGTATTCTCCGAAGGGAATGAAAGGACTAAATATTTTGGAGGCAGAAGGCTGTATCAAAACATTCTGTTATCTAATGAATCACAAGAAAAGCACTTCTGAAGCACCTTCTTATTTAAACAATCAAAACCCTTGTTAGAGACTATGCAAGAGATAGATACGTAGCAAGGGAAGGGGCAGGTTGCTGAATTAGGATCACATTCATATCTATCACAAGCTAAATTGTCATACTAGTACAGAATCTTTGTTCCCAATAGTGTGGTCCTTGGCAGCCCATAATTATGGGAAAAAAAATCACAAAAAATTGTAGTTCATAAAGCAGATGCTAATTTTTCTGACCTTTTTGTTTTATGTTATTACTAGAAATGTAAACAAAGTTGTTGATGGTAAAATACAATGGCACCTCACATAACAAATCTAATTCATTCCGAAGGCATGTTTGTTACGTGAAACATTCTTTATGTGAAGCGGATTTTCCCATAGCAAATAATAGAAACTCAGACAATTGGTTCCAGAACCGAAAAAAATATTCATATAAAAATATTAACTGGATGTAAAAATGATGAAAAAACACAGGAATTAAATTCAAAACATGCATTCAATGTGCATGATCTTATGAAGTCTACTTAGGCTGCAATCCTAAAGACACTTTCCTGGGAGTAAGACTTATTAGACACAATGGGGCTTACATCTGAGTAGTCATGGTTAAGATTGTGCTCTTTCACTATCACTAATGGAGTCATTGCTATCCATTGGCTCAAAGGAATCTTTGTCTTTTTGTGCAACTTTAACATTCCCAAGCTGCTGATGGAGAGCAGCATTAGAACATTGATAAGGCACACCTTCCACACTGCCACACACAGATCCCACATACAAACCTGGCTCAGGCTGCTCCCCCCGCCGGACCCTACATGAGTTCCCTGGCCATGGAAGCCTGTTCAAAACTTTGCCCAGGGCCCCACTGTACCTCAATCTAGTCCCCTTGTCCCCCCCCTCGTCCCTTCATTCCCCCTGTGGGTTCCCTTGCCATGGAAGCCTGTTCCAAACATACTCAGAAGTGTTCTTTATCCAAGACAGTGTTCTTTACATAAGTCAAAATTTCTGAGAAAATTTTGTTCTTTACCCAAAACATCCTTTACTCAAGTCGTTCTTTACCCAAGGTACCACTGTATACCCATTTAACAGGAGTTGAAGAATTCCTTTGCAGATGACTGAAAGTGTCCCTCAAGTTTTGGACTAGATGATTTCAGCAAAATACAATTATTTGTAGTCAGTTATTACGGTATTGATTCTTGTCATGTACTGTACATAATTGTGGGTAGCCAAAGACGTTTAGTCATGACTAAGCCCCATTGAAATCAATCAAATTAGTTGTAAATAATTTAATTTTGATAAAGTTTAATCATTCATACATTTCTTTGGATAGAATATATATCTTATTTTTTTATTCTTTCTTTTAAGAAATATTTATGGAAAATGTTTTCATAATTTTTAAAAAATTGTTACCAGAGCAATGTACAACAAAACTACATTTGTAGACTGACTTTAATGCCACATGCAGAGAAAATTACCTTCTTTGGAATACTTTTTAAAAAAAAAATTCAAGGTTCACAGCAACCTTTTTCAAAATTACATGCGTTCTTGATATGCAAAGTAGAACCATGGTAAACACTGTATGAAATTGTGCTGCATGCTAATAAAGCCGCTTTTGTTATACCTTGTATATACATAACATTATTTTTTTTTAAAAAAGCAGTAACATACAAGATAATCCCAAAACAGTCACACATAGTCATTTAACCTGTAACCACTGTGTGAAGCAGATGTCAGTGATGAAGTATGGTTTGCCTTATAGGCCGCTGGTACTCTGTAGGCTGGAGCTGCCCTTGTACTCCTTGCTTGTGGTTGGTTGTTTGTGTTGCTCCGTGAATTTTGGCACGAAGCACTCAGGAGAGCTCCACCTATTATACTTAATGAAGCAGAGACAAAGCCAAGGTAAAGAGCTTGTCCAATTTCATACTTCATCCCATTGGGCAACATTGGGTTGTAGAAGTCTGTTACCACATCATTTGTTGACCAAGAAACAGGAATCAGGCAAAGGAGCCCAGCAAGCATGAAAAGGATTCCACCCAAGACAACAATTGCAATTTTGGAAGAGGACCCTTTGATGCAGCGGGTGCACTTCATACCGATAACAGCAACCACGCATGCCAGAGTTGAAAGCACACAGGAGATCACCATCATGGCACGGGCTGCTTGAAGGTCACGAGGCAAAGCCAGGGAAGAGCGGTGGAGTTGACACTGGTAGATCCCAGTGCTGTGCCAAACACATTCCATCCAGAGACCTTTCATGTACGCTACGGCTGTGATGATGTTGGTTCCCACGTGCGCCGTTTTCCACCAGTGAGGCAGGACAGTAGTGGTTATTGTTCCAGCTAAACCAAGAAGACTTAGGAGGAAGCCCGGTAACTGAACAGCCATGCTAGCCATGTTAATGTTTGTCCTGGTTATTGTCCTGTTTAATGTAGGATCTTTGCCGGGGTTCCCTCTGAAAACACAGCCTCTGCGAGGAGATATATGGCAGCTTCGCTCTGACACCTTCTGGATGCCTAATAAAGAAGTAATTGCGGAACAAGAAGTTAAACATTGTCTAAGTATATTACTCCAATGACCAGTAAGGTGCATTCCAGCGGCAGTTAGTATGATTATTAGCATATTTAACCCACTTTAATGCACACTGTGGAAATGGTGGGAAAATAATTGCTTCTTGTTATTTACACCAACCCCATGAGGAAGAACAATATAATGAACATATGATACTGAAAAAGTTTTAAAAGATCAAATGTGTGTCTTTTGAGTAAGCTTTATAGAACACTGATTTCCTCTGAATGACAACAAGAAGACTTGAACATTCACAAGAGTTAACTCATGAAACAGAAAAGATTTATGAAGTAGCTGCCCAAAAGCTACTTTGCATGATGAAAACATTTCCAAAAAGGTCAGGAAGGGATTACAAAAACAATGAGGCTGTGTTTGCTCAAAGTGAAAAGCAACGAGAGTGATTAAAAAATGAAAAAGAAAGAGGAAAACCCCTCCAGAAGAGCGTAACAAGTAGTGGATTAAAGTTGCCTTTCCCACTTGCCAATATTTCCTGAGGTGGTGTTGTTTTAATAAAGGAACTTGAAGGGGAATAATTTTCACTAGGCCCTGCGGAGACCCGGGTTATGGCTTTAATCTAGATGACAGCATGTGAAACCAGATGTGTATCTTGCAGCTTCTGAAGGGCGGGACCTTCACAGTTATGGAAAACATCCTATAATAAATTCAAGCTGAAACACCATGAAAGAAATGGAGGTCCTCCCACCTGTGTAAATTTTAGCTTCAGTGAGGTCTGCTCAGGGTTGCTTTGCAAGGTGCCTACAATAGCTCATTTTCTGCGAGACCATTTGTGGGTGCCTGCGGTCAAGGCTCTACCAACCTAAATCATGAAGGAACTGTTACGTTTCAAACCTGATCCAAGAAGAAAGAAGTAAAATTAGTCTCTGTGCAGTCAATGCTTTTTGTGTGGCAAAATTATATGGAAAACAAGAAGCAAATGGACTCATCTTAAAGTCTTGTTATCAGTAACAATCCATTTAGACCTTAGGCTTGCTGCTATTTAGGACTCAAGAAATAAATTGAAGACCCTAAAAGAATTAGAAAGGGCTTCTCATGGTTCTTTGACCATGCTTTTGTACATAATGGTCTTAGGATAGACAGTATTATAAGGTAACTAAATTGTAAGTGAAATCTCACTTCAAGATGCATAGAAACTAGCATAGCAGTCTTCAAGCTGACTGGAGCTGCAATCCACCATGTAGACCAGGGCTGATGCTGGGACCCACTTCTAGAAGTGCTCCAACAAGCTGGTTCCACATTGTGTAGTTCCTGGGATGGCCTCCAGGGTCTCATAAATGCCTATGGATGCAACTGGAAGTTGAATTTGCAAAAATGGCTGTGATCCAGCAGTTGCATCTCTGTAATTTTCGTTATTTAACCCTCTTTGCTGCAAACCTAAAGCCACTTTCCTGAAAGCCCGACCCATTTTGTAAGCCAATGGGGCTTACTTTTGAGTAGACATGTTTAGGATTGTGCATTTATAGAGCACCCATTTCATTCAACTTGACAAGTCTAGTTTAAATTTAATGATGATGATGATGATGTTCAAAAACTACAATAGATCAGGTGCTACACATTCAGGAATTTCTACCCATTGTAGGGAATGCACATACAGTTCTGTTAAACAACATTTTTAAATGGCTGCATCTATGAGAACCTTTTTCCCCAGATCTTGCCATTCTAGCACTGACATGGACTCATTCTATTCATTCTCTTTATATTGTAGTGGTTGATGAACATGGAGACTGAAAAATTATAGTACCGTTATTCTCAATTCACAGGTAATTAACTGAGGTTAATGACAATATTTTGCCCCAATACATTCATGATCCAGATGGAATTTGAATCCATGAGTACAATTCTAACCAAGTCTACTCAAAAGTAAGTCCCATTGTTTTCAATGGGTCTTACTCAGTGATTGGCTTCAAATAAATTAACAACCGGTTCTCTGCCCATCTGGCAGCCACTTTTAAATGGATATTTTTAAACTTTATACGTCCTATCTCTCGTTAACAACCAGTTCTATAGAGTAGGTGCGAACCTGCTGGAGCCGACCACTGGTCTTACTCCCAGGAAAGTGTCTTTAGGCCATAGCTCCCACAACCAGTTCTAAAACCCTTTTCAACGTGATCACTAAATATCACACTAGTACATGCGATATCATGTTTCATGAAACATTTTGCTTTCTCTAGCCCAGTAGCCATAAAGTAACAGGTCATTAAAAATACTGATTCAGTTCAATTTGGCATATATGAAAGAAATGAACAACATGGAAATCTCAAAATATGCAAAATTTTCAAAGCTGGAAATTATGACCTGGGTACATTTGAATGGAAATTTCCCAGCTTATGGCTTTTTGCATTACTTTCTTTATGTAACTACATCACAATAAATATTTGCACATATTTGCTGCTGATCTAGATTCACCAATATATATATTTTTATTGCAGGTGAACATTTTAGTTCTGGCTACTCTGCTTTTGGTTCCTTCATCTTACAACACAATCCTATGCATGCTTATTCAGTAATGAAAGTGTGGATAGGACTGCGGCCTCAGCCTTTCAGGGACTTCCCTCTCCTTTAGCAGAAAAATTTGCTCACATCTCTACCTGAACATGACAACCACAATCCAATGCACACTTAAGCCCTATTGCCCTATCTCTGAGCTTTAAGTGTGATATTGACATTGAATTGTGGCCTTAATATTTACTATTTTTAAATACTGTATTTGGTATTGGTTCAAATTCTTTAACTTCCAGTCATGTTTTTTGTTTTTGTATAATATCCCCACGAAAGGAATCCAATTTTTAAATCAACATTACTGGACTTTCTAGATAGTACAGACATGCATGACAAACAACAAATAAATACAAATGAATAAAAGTAATATATGAGAACCAAACCTTGAAGATGAGTATTTTCCATTTTGATGACTGGAAGAGTAACCTTTGAGAAATCAGTAGACTTACCCAGATTTGCAAAGGACAGCAAAGGAAGACCAGGAGATCATTTTTATGTGTTCTAGTCCAGTGTCTTAACCACCAAACCATCCTTGCTTGTCAATCCCAGTTGCTATTCAAGTTTCTTCCGTGACTTTTACTGATGCATCTTCGTCATGGACCTTGGTTCACTACTGGTTATAGTGTTTCTTAATTTTCAACACAATACCATAGCTATATGCACCGTGTGTGGTGCACACACATCTGAGAGCTCATTTTAGGACATTATGGGAAGGTTCAAGGTCAGGCCTTAAGCTTTGCTGTTAATCCCAAAGAGAACAGAGTATAAAAGCTAAATGTGACTTACACCATTAGCCACAGGAAGCAGTCTCCAAGTTTAATGGAGGTCATGATTCTCAGCAGCTTGGCAGTGTCTATTTTTAGAAATCATTAAGATGTTATTTTTACATTCTAGCTATTGAGGTCCTTCTAATTTGGGAAACTGGTGTTAATTAGCCTGACTTGTTTGACGTCATGTTTTCCACAGTCCCTTCCTTACAGCCTGCCAGCTGCTACTGGCATTAAAAATTGGCTTTAACTTCTAAAAGACAGTTTTTCACCCACTACTTAATAATGTCAAAATAACTGTACATTAACACATATATCTCAAAGAACATCAGTTCCTTGTAAAAGCCTTGTATTTTGAACATGAGTTCTAACCACCCATGTTCCAAGCCATCAGTTTCTGCTGCTATGTAGAGGCATTTGTGGCTAAAACAGTTACATGGTAAAAGCAGGTTCTATACTGTAACATACTGAACTGTACTCACTGCAGATTATCAGTGTTAAAATGCAGCAGGTGCACAGGTGGTGTGGAATTAATAATAGCAAATTTATTTAACACAGAGGTCATTAAAAAACAATGTGTCAGATGTCTCGCAATCTAATATGTCAAAATCTATGCCATGTACTACATGCGTAAGAAAACAACAGCAAACCTCTTCCAAACCTACTAAATGCATGCTGAGCGAATAATTATTTTCTTTTGTCTGTCCTAACTTTCCTCAGTTTTAGTGGATGTCTTCTCACTTGGTGTGGTAGAAGAGGGAAAAGAGCTATTCATGCTACTCATCACCTGCAGAATTTTGTATGTCTCAACCATGCTTCCTACCCTCCAAACCTTTTCTGGACAGAAGAGCCTCAAACACTTTCCAGGAAGCCTTTCCAAGAAGGAGCTCCAGCCCAGTAACTTTTGGACCCTTTTGGACTCTTTTCTAGTTCCTTTTAAAGATGTGACCAGTACTGAACACAATACTCCAGATGCACCCTAACCACTGATTTGTACAATGACATTATACTATTAACTATTTAATTCTCATTCCTCCTTTTAATGATCCCTAGAATAGAAATCATCTTTTTCACTGCTGTTGCATATTGGGATGACACTTTCACTGGGCTGTCCACCAACACCCCAAGATCTCTCTCTTGAGCTGTCACAGGCAATTCAGACCCTATTATCCTATATGTCAAGTTTTGATTTTTTTTGTACCATTGTGAATTATTTTGCACTAGCCTACACTGAAACATTACAAAAACCAAGCTCATGGCTGAACCTATCAATATATGGCTAATGGAAGGGGAAGTAATAGAAGTCATGATGGAGTTTATTTTGGGGGGCTCTTAGTTCACTGCAGATGGTGATTGCAGCCATGGAAAGTCTCTGATTTTAGGAAAAATTGAAGACAAAATGAGAAGTGGGTGGCAAAGGATGAGATGATTAGATAGTCTTACTGAAGCAATGAACATAAATTTGGACAAACTTTGGGAGATAGTGAAAGAGAGGGTAGTGTGGCATGCTGTGGCCCTTGGGGTCACAAAGACCTAATGACTAAGCAAAACAACATTGAAATATATCTGTCATTTTGCTGCCCATTCTCCCAGTTAGAAGATATCCTCCTGGAGCTCTTCACGATCCTTTCTGATCTTCACCATCTAGGAAAAGTTTACTGTTGTCTGCAAAGTTGGCCAGCTAACTGCTTAACTCTGCATCCAGGTCATTTATGAACAACTTTAAAAATACCAATCACAGGAGAGCTCTCTGGGGCACACCACTTTTCCTAATAAAAGCATTACCCTATTTTTGGATTGTGGATTTGTTCTGTTCCATGTTGTCATGTATTGTACAACAAACACAGAAATCAAGATGTGAACTCAAGGAACTGATCATGAAATATAGCTGACTGTGACATTTCTTAATTTCTTATGGAAAGACTGCTATAAAGAGATCAAATTGCAATATTTGAGACAAGTCATTATTTTCATAGTGTTCTACTCCTTAAAGGTAGAATGATTTTTTGCTCCCCTGGCATTTTGTTTCTGTTTTACATCATTTGTCATAATGTCAGATTTATGCATTTAAAAAAAAATAATTGCATATGTCAGGAAGTGTCAGTATGTGAATTTCAGGAGGAAGGTATTTTGTACATATGTTTAAATGTTAATGATACAATAAAACCATTCTTAAAATTCAGTGGAAGACAATGAATTAAAAAAATCTTCAATACTTTTGAATATTTTTTCCTGATGCTGCTTTTGACAAGAGCTTGTTGTCAAAATTAAGCTAGTGAACCTTTTTCTTGACCTAGAGATACTGTGAGGGGTAAAGGTGTCTAGACTGCTCACAAATATTCTTGGATTGGTTCCATTCCTTTTTCACCATCATGCACATATTTAAAGTTAGTTGCTTTGAAAGTCGTCTGAATGTTTATAGTTTTCCATACTTTAAATAAAGCTCTGCGGTTTCAGCTGAGTGTGGTAAGTGATGGATAACACTTCACCTACATTAGGATTTTTTAAAGGCTAGAGTGCAGAGTGAAACCTTTGGAGTCATATTTTACTCCATTAAAGGACATAGGAGACCCAAATTCTGGGAATGACAACCGTAGCCAATGTTTTCATTAGAGCTTATGAACATCACAAGTTTTCATTTAACAGCTGGGAAGAAGCCCATTTAAATCTGGTCCTTTCAGAGCAACTGGGATTAAGCAAAGTCCTCCTCCCACCCCTCACCAAATAGAGACTTTCAGTATGTCTTAAGTTTGTCCACTTTTCACAAGGTTTTGGTAAACATCTTACAGTCCTGGGACTAATTCACTGAGCAGGTTTGTTTTACACAAAATATCATTTTACCTCAGCATGATGAGAGCAGATATAAGGCCGATAAAATTCTAAGAATGTTCAAGTATCAAGAAATACAAGTTTGCATTTAAGTTTGCATTCCTTTTGCAAGACCTTTTGCCAGACCACTGTACTGAACTGAATGGGAATATTCCAAAATATGGGATTATGGGTTAAACAGAATTCTGCAGCTCATCTTTTTCTTCATTTTTAAGACTTAACTGTGAGAGCTGCAAGTGTATTATTATATTATATTATATATACAGTGCAAATCTGATAATCAGATAGGCTACGTCTTATTAAAGAAATTCATCATTGTACTTAGGGTTGTTATTCTTCTCCAGCCCCATTCCTACCCCTTTGTTTAACCTGCAAACGTTCGAAACAAGAGTATTTATCATTACCTGGATAACTATTTAATTAAAAAAAGCAGAGACACTAGTTATTTATGGAGTTTCATATTCAGTTTGACCCTAAGGCAGAAGTTGTCCCAGTCCTGATTCCAAGATTCAGCTACCCTTGGAGATATTAAGACAATTCCCCCGAAGCTGGGATCAGCAAATGCTCTCTCCTGAGTTATTTAAAGCAGGCCTCCGTCAGTCTTGAAAGACTATGGTGTCGTGCTGGGCGCTGCATACTCTGCATGCGAAGCACGAAAGCCTGGGTTAGATTGTTATGGAGGATAGGCTGTTACCCAAGCAGCAAATCCCCCCTCTCCACGCCACTGAATTAGTCTTATTTATGGGCAACATAAAGTGATCAGACTAAAATAAGGATGACCTACTAGAAGTGTACAGAGAAGCCCCTAAAGAAAAGATACATTTATCTAAGGTGTTAGACTTTCTGATTATAGGTATAGGTAATAAGCTCCAAACAGTCTGAAACAACATTTCAGAACCAAGAGGACAGCAGCTATTGTTATGTTTTTTACTAATGTTGATCATCAATCCTAAAATTAAGATTTAGGATTTGCACTATAGATAGATCTCAAGTGCTAGAGTTGTAGTGCAAATCATAAATCATACTTTTGGGATTAATGGTCAGTATAAGTCAAAACATAACAATAGCTCCTGTCTTTCTGGTTTTAAAGTGTTGTTTCAGGCAGTCAGAAGCTTATTGCCTACAGCTTACTAATCAGAAAATCTCCATCTGGAAGGAGGTTGGGCTCTTGTTCCATCAATTAACAGATTGTGTTAGTGATAGACAAATAAGAGGATTGCTTAACTGACATGGAGAGGGATTAGGGCTATTGTCAAAATGTAAGCTGGTGTAATTCTATGTTGCCTCGTTTTAAAATATGAAAACTGTGTGAAGGGTTTAAAAATTTGTCCCTAAGTGAAAACTATATTTTGTTTACATGTAGGTTGTTTCCACCTTTCAAGTGAACCAATGACCATACATTTTCAGATTATTTTGGAAAGAAAGCAGATGTTCTGAATTGGGAGGACAGCTTTCAGCAGCTTATTCCACAGATTTTGGGATTTTGTTTGTTTGTTATTTGGTGGTTTGAAAAAATATCCACAATGTAAACAAAAAGAAGCTTTAATTTAAACATCTACATGTGTGTTTATGTGCATGTGTCTGTGTGACAAATACGGGGTTGTCAAAATAATTAATAATTAATTATTATCAGTATTAATTAATAAAATTATATATATATATATATATATATATATATATATATATATATATATATATATATATATATATATATATATATATATAATGACCTTACCAATTAAGCCTCTGTTTCATTCTCTTTTGAGGCTTGGAACCATTGTGGTGGCTTTGCATTCCTATATGCCTGACCTGAACATGAGTCAAGGCATTTTTGCTTAGTCACAAGTAAAGCAACTGTGTAGCTCAATTTCGCTTTCCATAGGGCTCAATGCAATTATCAGGGACTACTTTGTAGGTTATTTGTGGGGGCTGCATTTATTGGATCAGGAAAATTTTAGGGGCACTTTGTCCTTTCCAATGAACTAAGGCAGTTGCCTTCTCGTGAGTAGAGACATGATACAGCTCACTTTCATTTTCCATAGGGCTCCATGCATTTTTAATTTTTAGTTTTTTGACCTTTACATTGGATAGGAATGAGATATTTCAAAGCAGTTTTTTTCATTGGATTCTGCTGGAAAATATGCATCCAATGGTATCTGTCTTGACTGGGTTATTGCAATGAATTTTAGCAATTTTTATTATTTTGGTCATCCCCAAGTTGTCACCCTCCTGAGGATGGTACTCAGGGCCCAGGACCTCTGAGGCTGTCCCCAGGGACACCACTTTCATTCATGGTTTTAACTAGGGAAGTGATCTGACATGGTTAGTAAAGATTTATGCCTTTTGTTGGTTCAGCTTCAGCTCCAGATAACTGGGTTGTGAATTTTTCTCTGTTTACTGTTGTTACTATTGCCTGTCCTAGAACATTTATAAGCTGCTCTTGAACAAAAGTTTGTATAGTAGTGTTACTTAACCGAATGAATGAATGAATGAATGAATGAATGGCTTCCTGTCCCAGAAATTGCAGAAGAGTCACCATCCAGGATCCCCTTGAAGTTAGTGATATTATAGACCAGAGGTCTCTAAACTTTGTGGTAGGAGGGCCACATCATCTCTCTGACACTGTCAGGGCCAGAAAACTGATTTACTTTTCAAATCTGAATAAATTTTCACAAATTTACATATAAGAATGTATTGAAGTGTATTACAAGGCTTGCCCAAAGGCTGGTTAGAGGGATCTTGCTGGGGGCCAAACTGAGGCTCGCCTAGGTGCTGCCTCCAGCCCCTGGGCCTGGGTTTGGAGACCCCTGTTATAGACAGTCATTCACAGAAGAGGATCTCAGACTGAAATGCCTGAGAACCACTGCACTAGCCAACATCTACTAGGAAAGAAGTTATGCTGTGTTTGATAGGGACAGTTGCTCTCTCCACAGTACTTACGTATTTATTTATTTGCAGAAAGTCACATAATACCAGGGATTCTCTTCCCCTTCCACACCCCAGAAGCTGCACTTCTAAATTTTGAAGCTACTAGTGCTGCCTACTATAAGAAAAGATGGCTGCAATCCTAAACACACTTTCCTGGGAGTAAGACCTATGGAAAACAATGGGGCTTACTTTGGAGTAGACATGGTTAGGATTGCGCCCGATGTCACATGCTTGTGATCAGATACTGTGTTGTTGCATTTTGAAAACTTGGACACACTATCATTGGAGGACAGGGGCTCCATTCATTATTACTCTCCTTAGCAGTCAGCCTTCTTAATCACTGTCATATCCTGAGGGATTGTCCATGATTCATCTTTTTTTCCCTATTAGGAAAAATAGCCTATTAGCTCTATTTCCCTATTAGCCCTAAAGACCCCTAAAGTTGCTCTTCTATTAGGAAGAGCAACTGCCTCCTACCTGGTCACTCTTGCAGCATGAGTTTTTTTTTAAAGACATGCTATGAGAAGCATCCTCCTAAATCCAATACCTATTTCCTAAAGCAGTCACCTGTCACTGGATAACCCATAAGCAGCAGATGAGGCCATTCGCTATCCTGCAACTGGTATTCAAAAGGCATACTGAGTTTGCAACTTTTCCCTCTGGGTTTTTCCCAGCCCAGTGTGTAAACTGGTTTTCTACCATAGTATTTTATGTGGGATCCATAAACTGCTATACTGGATTCCAGTATAGTATATGGCATACTATATACAGTATACTGGATTCCAGTGCTTGAATTACAGAGTACCAAGGGAATCAAGTCCTTTATTGCTTTTAGGCACCCCATTGCTTTATTTTATGGACAGACTCTGGAGGCAAGAAGCACAAGTTCTTTCTTTATGGAATGCTCTCCTGGGGTGATCTATGAGCAGAGGCCCAAAATGGATTTCTTTTCTGTTTGTAGGATGCCAGTTTGAATTCAAGCTACAGATTTCCCTTCAAGACCATTTCAGTTTTTAAAAGTACAGAAAGGACTGCTTTCAGGGGGAAGAGCCAAGCAGAGCCCTAAAGTGTATATAAGACCAAGCTCCTAGCTATTCAGCACAGGGATCTGGAAATGAAGTACAGAGTGCATTGTTGATGTGTGCAAAAGATTGCAATTGAAGTGACTTTTGTAAATATACCCAGAGCATATGCCAGACCTGTGTGGCAGCATGTCTGCTCAAACAGAAAATCCTTTATGTTCATTGAGGCATGTGCCTAAGAAAGGGGAACGCAGCCCCACTTTCACCTGAGAAGCTGCATTGTTTCTGCTCCAATCGTGCCCTAAGTTCTAGAAGATAGAAGGGCCATCCTAGCCATAAAGAAAACAACGTGGCTTTTATCAGTGGTGGGACAGAAGGAGAGATAGAATTAGTAACTTTCTTCTAGTCCAGTGGTCCTTGGGAATTTCAGCCCAGGACCCTCTTTCAAGCTTAAAAATCTGCCTGGGACCTCCTGTCAAACTTACCAAGATATGACACTCACTGACATTAGAGCTCCTCCATGTCTACTCAGAAATTAGTCTCATTATGTTCAATGAGACTTACTCCCAGGAAAGCCCAGTGCCAGATTCCAAGATGAAGGATTCCTCCCTCTGAGACTCTCCCAACCTGAGATTGTGACCCTGACCCCTAGGAAGTCCTGACCCCTACTTTTAGTACCACTGCTCTAGCCCAAGGATCTTCAAAACCTGGCCTCATAGAATCCTAGAGTTGGAAGGGACCTAGTAGGTCATCTAGTCCAAACCCTTGCCTGTAGCAGGAAATCCTCCTAGCATCTCCAACAGGTGCTCATCAAGCCTCTGCTTGAGGATCCTAATTGAGGGAGAGTCCACCACCTCTCTTGGCAATCTGTTCCACTGACGAATCGCCCCACCATCAGTAATTTTTTTCCTGATATCCAACCGGATTTCTTGCAGTTTGTACCCATTGGTTCTAGTTCTGCCTTCAGAAGCAGCTAAGATCAAATGAGCCCCTTCCTCCCTATGACAGCCCTTCAGGTATCTAAAGAGGGCTATCATGTCTCCTCTCAGC
The DNA here is from genome assembly GCA_030015325.1 of Cryptoblepharus egeriae. Lineage (NCBI taxonomy): Eukaryota > Metazoa > Chordata > Lepidosauria > Squamata > Scincidae > Cryptoblepharus > Cryptoblepharus egeriae. The sequence goes on along the minus strand of JAREYC010000005.1, from coordinate 50,034,838 downwards.
CTTCTCTTCTTCAGGCTGAACAGGCCAAGTTTCCCCAACCTTTCCTCATAGGGCTTCCCTTCCATCTTCATTCTTGTTGCTCTCCTCTGGACTTGCTCCAGTTTGGCTGCATTTTTTTTAATTGAGGTGCCCAGAATTGAACACAGTACTCAAGGTGAGGTCTAACCAATGCAGAATAAAGAGGAACTAGAACTTCTCGCTATTTGGAAGCTACAGTCCATCTGGTCTTCCAGATGATTTTATCCAGCCTGGGAAGTTCATCACCATCTTGGGGCTAAAGGTAGACTATAAGAAGGAAAAATAGTTAAATCTCTATTTCATTGTGGAAATTTTTCTCTCTAGTTTTAAGGGCCTTCATTTTCTGAGGTCCTTTGAGTTCCACAGTAAGCCAGTCAAGTGGAAAACTGGAAACACTATACAAGGGAAAAGATCACCAAGCCTGGAGAGACTTTCTCTGTGTCCTGTGTGTCCTGACAGGGCAAGACAGAGAGAACCCCCTCTCTGAGGATCAGAGGGAAAGGATTCTGGGGAGGACATAGAAAGGGGCCATGTATCAGCCAGGACAGTGCCAGGTTATCATGTTAATCATTCTTTTCCAGATGTTGTGAGCTCTTGTCCATCATCTAGGATTAGGCCTGGTTGGGTTCCAGGTTCTTAGCTTTGTCTGTGCATGTTTAAAGTTTCCTGATGGGCCAACATTATTCAGAGGATTTTATTTTTGATCATTTTTTTGTTATACGTTCATAAAACCTTTAGGCTTAAAACCTCTGCCATGTTCTGGAATCAATGCATTTGTCAGCTGCAGGTAATACAATTAGAGTGAGGGCTTTTTAACAACCCATAATAGTTCTGCCTAGGGAAGTTTTGCTGAGGGACTCCCCTCTGGGATCTCTTGAGCTTGTGGCAGCAGACTACCAAGATTTCTTAGTATCTATCTATCTATCTATCTATCTATCTATCTATCTATCTATCTATCTATCTATCTATCTATCTATCTATCTGTCTGTCTGTCTGTCTGTCTGTCTGTCTATTCACAAAGCAGTTTACAAAGAAAATGAAAAAATTAATAGCTAATTAATAGCTAATGGGTCCCTGTCCCAAAAGGGCTCACAATCTAAAATGCAAAATGAACACCAGCAAAAGCGACTTGAACAGACATTGCTGGAGTGGGTAGGGCCGGTAACCCCCCCCCACCAGTAAAGAAATTAATAGTATCCAAACTGATTGAAAGTGTAGGGAATCTGAAGGGAGACAATTTGATGGTACTAGGCATCACTACCCATATTAGCAGGTTTTTGTTAGAATCAACCTTCTTTCATAGTAAGACACACTTCCAGGTATATACTGCATTCAGTCACTAGAGGTTCTGAATGTACAGTAATGCCATGTAATGTCAATAAATCATTACATGGCATTACATTCAGCACCTCTTTTGCCTGAATGATATTTATACGAATGCTGGGAAACTGGAATATAAATATAAAGTTAGTGTCTGTTAAATTTACATGGAGCAGAAACTGAGACAAAAAATGTGATTTTTATTGAAGTTTGCTTGATAGTTTTAAAAATATATTTCCCCTAATTCCTGTGCAAGTCAATTTTGCCTTCTGCTCCCTTCCATCTTCCATTCCACCCACAAGCTGTATTAAGTCAAACTCTCAACACATTATTTCTCAGTTTATTTCTCCATTCATTCATTCATTCATTCATTCATTCATTCATTCATTCAGCTCCTGTGTCAGATATACAAAGCAGCTCTTACGCTGAAAAATTTGAAGACCCCATCCTAGAGAGTAAGACCCATTGAACTTAATGGAATTTATTTCTAATATAACATGCAATTGATTGTTTACATGCTTGTGGTTAAACTACATGTCTATGTACAATACATAAATATGTCAGAGAACTGTAACTGTGATAAAGTCTGAATCTTAATGGCAAGAACTCTGTCAAATGCATATTTAAGGCAGGAATAAAGGCAATTTAAATGATTCAGGGTTGAAATCTCCTTCACCTCTTGGACCATATCCAACCACTGCTAGCATCTTCGATCCCCATCAAGGCCTATAATTCACTGGTGGCATTCTGCATGTATCTCCTATTGCCAGCATTAATTCATTCAGTACTACCAACGGGACTGTATAATATTCATATGTTTTTAAGTTTTTCTATATCTCTTCTTCCTCCCACAGAGAAAAAGATATTTAAGAATCAGTTTATTATTTCATTTGGCCCCATTTTCTTTGCCACTTTCATTTATCTTTCTCTGTAGAGATAGAATATACTTTAATTCCACCCATCACAAATTCATTCATCTTTCTCATAATGCTTGCAGAGGGCTGCCATTATTTAAACTACTTAAAACTTTTGCACTCTTCTAACTCATAAAATTGTTATTTAATTCTTGGTATTTCAGACCCAGCTGTGATTATTCAATCTAGTTTAGGTTTTCTAAAAACCAGCCAGGAAAAAATCCCACTGAGCAACACAGCTCATTTATAAGGAGTGGCATTCTTACAATACCGAGACAACACTGCTTCTTACATCTGCCTTATCTAAACACTGCCTATTTAAATTTTTCATGGTAAATGAAACCACAGCTTGTTGATTTGAGAAAGACATATATCTGGCTTCGAAGCATCTCTCTCTGTATGTTAAACTTTTTATGAATCAGCTCTGTTTTCTTAAGTCAAGTAGAGAACATTTTCTTTCTTTTTAATGGTGGTTGGTTTGGCAGAAAGGAAAGCACTAGAGGGATTCTTCACCACAAAGGTTTCTATTTATTTAAACTGAAAGAAACAGAACATTCACCAAACACATCAGATACACTAACAAACACCATGTACTGATTTGATATAAGTGTTGTGGTTTTAAATTCAATTATTCACCTATTTCCAGAAGACAGATTCAAGTCTTTGTGCTTGCATGCCATGCAAAACAAAATTAATCAGTTGCAAGTATTTCCCTCAAAAACCCTTATTATTGTGAATGGAAAGTTTTTGAAATCATGCTATCTTCAGAATATCAGTGATTAATTCAAGTGATCAAAATTATCTTCAAAAAGAATTAAGGGTCATCCAGCAGATGATAAGACATTCAGCCACTGACGCAATTGAATCAGACCAGTGCTACTCAAACAGGGGGTCGCAACCCTGTTTTCAAGTAAAGATCCTCTGCTCCTTTTAAGGGGAATAGGTATTATAGGTAAGATTTGTAGCCCAATCCTATGAGATCCCTCCACTGTTGGACCTTGTGTTCTGGCTGTCACAAAACTGTTTTGCACAGCTGCACCACTGATATGAGCAGCCACAGCCACACACACTAGTAGTCCATCTATTCTACATGAATCAGTGTTGGGGGGGGGGGAGGAGAAGAGAGGCAGGGTTTGGCAGGAATGAGAAGAGCACAAATAGGATGAATCAAAGCTTGGATGGGGACGGTATCAGTCCCATCAGTCCTCTCTGACATACATGGATATAAGACTCCCCCTCTTAAGACCTAGGAAACTGTCTTACACAGTGATGTGAATTCAAATAAATTAACAACCAGTTCTATGCCCATCTGGCAGCCACTTTTAAATGGCTATTTTTAAACTTTATATGTCCTATCTCTCGTTAACAACCGGTTCTATAGAGTAGGTGTAAACCTGCGGGAGCCCACCACTGGACTCTTACACTGAGTCTTACACTGAATTAGTCCAGTTATTTCAGTACTGCTGGTCCTGACTGACAGTGATTATTCAAGTTTTCAGAAATAATAATAAAGTTTAATAAAGATTAATAAAGTTTTCAGAAAGAAAAATAATTTTCTTTTGGGCATACCAGGGATGAAGGTTAGGATCTTCTGTATGCAAACTATGTATGCATACTGAACCACTGAACTACTACCAGGTTTCATTCAAGTAACCTTCTAATTTAACATACACAAGATCAGGTTTAACAACTACTTTCCACTTTACTTGAGTGGCGTCTGCCTGGGAAACCTCTGCGCCCTGACTGTAATGACTAGCATAGCTACCCACATGGGTGCTACTAACTGCATGGAGAACTTTCAGTCTTAACCCACAACAATAAAGTAACTTGTAGGTTGGCCCTCAATTCAATAGTGCAGCTGGTGGGCTTGGGCCCACTCAGCCCTGTTGAACTAACATCAAGGGAGAAACCTTACCTTTCTAAATTTCCTGACTTTTATGAGGACTTGCTGCTCTACAACCATGACGTTACCTTCAGTACATACTCATGCTTTCTGTTTTAGTACTGAAGTTTGCTTTGTCTGTCAGAAAAATGGGTGAATCATACATACAAGAAAAAGGTCCATAAATATGTTATTAATACTAGGAATTATGGTGTCATGACTTTTGTATCCACAGTCTATATACTCTAAAGTTCAGTGTCTTAGATATTATGTATTATGGCCCTGATCCAAGAAAGCACTTAACTATGTGCTTCACTTTCACAATGATGTCACTTGAACTACTCATATGCTTCAAGTGGTGCACATTAAATTAACTGCTTTCCTGGATTGGGGCCTAAGCGAGGTTCCTCCATCCCACCCCTGAGTTCTGTCACAGATATTTGAGCCTGAAAAGCAACTCAATTTATTCTACCACTAGTACATGTGGGATTTAAACAGGTGTCTAATTAAACCTAATCACAGTCAGTGTTTTAATCCTCAGGGCCTGAACAAGAGTCGAAAATCTCAGTGACTATAAAGGAAGCCTGTCAGGAAAATAAGAGAGTGAGAGAAAGGAGCTGAGCCCGGCCATGGGAAAATAGAGAACTTGCTCAGATGTTTGTAAAGGGGAACTGTGTTGGCCCCTGTTAAAAGTTAACCCCAGTAGGCCAGTTTGGGTTAAGTTAGGACCCACAAACAGAAGAAAAATATTTTTTTAAACCTATCCTTGAGTAGACTTCATTAATGTGTTGCGGTATTGCCTGAAGTACCAGTACGTATCTTTTTATGTCCTCTCTAAACCTAGGCAGGCAGTTCTAATGAATATCATTGATATATGGGACTTCCTAACTCTCATTAAAGTTGTAACAAAACAGCAGAGTCTTGTGTCTCCTCAAAGGCTAATAACTTATTGTGGAATAATAAATATAAGTTTTGTAATGCATTGTGGTGTTGAGAACGTCGCCAAACTCTGCTGTAATCACGGAAGTATTCTTTTTGGGTTTTGTCCACCTTCTTCACACAAAATTAGTGGCTGAAAGACATTTCTGAAACATCTTTTATATCGGAACCGCTAAGCCTTCACTTTTCTAAACACAAGTTTCTAGTTCTCATATTTGTGGAAGAATGTTAAATATATTGATTTATTAAAATTCAATCTGGAATGTGTATTAATAATTTCTCGTAAATGCACATTGTATAATGTATATATGAGCTTCCAGACATTTGATCACTGCAACAGGCAGAAAGACTTAGGGCGCAATCTAGAGTAATTACAGGGAGTCCTTGCTCCAATGTAAGAACACTTTACTCTGGATTGCAATATGAATTTCCCATAGGTTTTCACTAGGTGGTGCCATAACTACGTCGACGCAAATGTCTCTTATGTTACTCATATCTCTCATGGTTACTCTTATGTCTCGTAGTTACTCTGGATTGTAGGGTTAGCTAGCCAGAGCAACAGTGTCACAGTTTCCAGCGTGTTAGCTTCCCAATTATGCTAAGTAGACATATGCAAAGCAGAACAACCCAGGCTGACAAAGCAGCCCTTAGTGCTAAAAATTTCCCATCCCTTCTGTACAACTGCAGCTGAAGAAACCTATCATGCGCTAAACCTGCATATCCTGTAATCATTTGTTAAAGTTAAATGACACACAATCCTTCCTCTCAACAAATTTGTTAACTCTATTAAATCACCTGTGTGGACACGAATGGAGAGGGTTGCTATGGGAAGCCAATAACATTTCAAAGGATTTGGTATTAAATAAAAGGAAGTGTTTGGGGCTATAAAAAGACTTGGCCCTCATGGAAGCAGGGGTCTTCCAAAGGGCTTAATACAGTACATGAGAAAAATTATTCATACTGCTTCCACCTCGGCCTTCAAAAATATATACAGTGACAGGGGCATTTATTTAATTTGGAAAGTATTGGGTAACATAGGCCCATTTCCTTTGAATGTGTGTCTCCTCAAGCCATATGCCAATGCCTTTTCATGAGCTGATGAATGTATCTAGTTTAGGTGCTGAAAGGAACAGGAGACACTTTTACTGTGTTCCATAGAATGGGAAAAATATGGTTTCATAAGTTTATTTTTCATTCATTTAAGTGCAGTCTGGTTGACTGCCATGGATGCTTCTGTAAATATCTGCAAAGGAGGAACATTTTGGGAAACTACTGATATACCATGCCCAGCAATTGAAGCCAATAGCAACAGACCTGGTGTTCTGTATCTCTGTTTTCCTTTCTTGTTCCAGTGATGCAGTAGAATTTATTAAAGGCTAGACGTAAGAAAGTGCCAGTATTAAGAGTGAAGTCCACTTCTACAGCAAGTTTACACTCAAACAGGACCCTGCCTTAAAGTTGTCTTATTTTCTGAAAGAAAATCCAAACTTCAAAACCACTTCCTACCTTCATAAAGTAGGAAAAGAAAGTGATTCTCTTCATTGCTCTCTTTATCGTTCCTTCTTCCAAATCCATCCCATGGAAAAGCTAGATGAAGGGACTCGACTGGCTTTTTGTTTATTCCCAAGAGCAAAAAGAACAATCAAAATAAATTCCTCCAACTATGGAAAATTTCCCACCTCCAAGTTGTTGGTGGTGACAGTAGAAGCCCGTGGCATTGGCAGTTCCTGAAAGGAGGAACTCGGTGCCCATGTAAAACAAGATCTGAAACTCAGATGACAAGAAGAATATTTTGCTTCAATTTGCCAAAATGGCAAAAATAGAGTTACTTTGTGCCTTCTGAATTTAAACATTAAAAGGTATATATATATATATTTCAAATATTTATGAAAGGAAGAAACGTATGATCTACAAGAAGGCAAGCAAGGTTGGGAGAATGTTAGGTTGCATGACTGGATTAACTTCTATTTCTCTTATAGACACACACAGGTGCGTAGTCCTGATTTCAGCTTCATGATGGGGTAAATACTCCTATGATTTCTAACATGCAGCATCTATAAACACAAATTACTTGAGAGCCCCGTTGAAAAATACAGAAGATGCCCAGCATGGCTGCTTTGTGAATTACCACAGTGGTACTACAATAAAGCATGATCATTTTTACACAGTAAATGAATCTTCCACAAAATTTTGCTCAATAAATTACTAGGAAAAGCCCCATGTCATATATATCCTATTTTTTATGAAACATAACTAAAGCTTGGGTTGCCACAGCCATTAGCCAACTGGAGGTATCTTGGTACAACCATACATGGATGTTGAAAGCTCTAGACTGGCTGGCTCCAAAGACAATTCCAGTATCAAGATTTCTCATCTGGCCACATGAGAAACTCAACCTGTGAATCAACAGGTTTAAGAAAGGCAAAAGCCTCTCTAACCAAATGAAACGATCAATTAAAATAGGGGGATAAAATCATTGAAAGGGAATGTGAAAGATACAAAAAAAAATCAATATACATTTCCCAGGAGTTAAAGGATTGTTTAATACATTTTGGGCCTAAATGATCTAATCCTTTACCCTTTCAGCTTTATATATCACATCCATTCAGTTTAATGTATCTTCAAGTCCATCACCTCCTGGGAAGATTGCAACAGCTGCTCAATCCTGGAATTCAAGGTACAATAAAAAGATCAAATTTTCTGTACATTATGTATCAAATTCTCCATGAGATTGCTTTGTTTCAGCAGGATTATTCCTTATTCAAAGTAAGGACCAATCCTTATTCATTTCCACAAATTCCATTAGTATTGTCAATATGGAATATTCATCTTCGGAAATTACCCAGTTAGAAATTAATGCTTTTTTGTAACTGTCACACATATTGATAAACATTTGGCAAATAATTTTAAGAATAGTAACACAAATAGGAGATGCAAAGATCTAAAAATGGTATTATGATTATGACCCGTAGTACAATTTAAATGAGTATTTCAAAATTAGACAGGTATGTCCAATTCATAAATAATTTCTAAAGCTCTGTTTAACAAACTGAACAGATTTTAAACAAGCATTGAGAGTCACTGTCTGATCAGTCAGTCGACAGTATTTATATGCTGCTTTTCAATAAAAAGTTCACAAAATGTTTCACAAATATTATTCTAGACTGGGCTGTTGGAGGCAGGATTTACAACAGCAGAAGAGGCTTCCACTGTAATGGAAGTGGATTGGATGGATTCAGCAGGAATAGCATGCACTGGATCTTTTCCATCCATCATTAACCTCCCCTTTCTCTTCTTCAGACTTCTGTAATCGACAGAAATGGCACAGGTCCAAGGAGACCCACTGCAGATCATGAGGCTTACAGAGGAGTAAGGGGATTAGAATCTCTCTTTCCTTCCAAAGTCTATTAATCTCCCCCACCCGGTTACAAAGCACCCCTTTTCATAGCAGCCATACCCAGGGGAGGGGGGGAGAATAGGATTGGGCTCTATGAAATATACAATATTTTTTGAAAATATAAACATGAGTGTAAGCTAAATAACACAGCAGTGTACAGCAGTGTTCTCTCCTTCAAGCCAATCAATGGCCTTTCTGCCCTGCTGACTCCTACCATCAGGGTAGCTTTCCTGTTCAACCTGTGTGGGTCCTCATTCCGCCCCTCTTTCCAGCAGCTTCTCTGACTACCTCAGCAATGCTGTGGTCCTCTGCAGTTCTTAGGCAAGGTAGCCACATACCAGTATCTAGCAGACTCTGTTCCAGAAATCCTAAGTTATCTGTTCAACTGTCCATCAGTCAGTTATTCTGTTGTTCAGTCAACAGGTCCAAGTAGTCTGTGAGCTAGTATATTAGTCCTTTACTTAATCCTCAGTCAGCTAGTCCATCAGTCTCTCCTCCAAGCTCCTTCATTTTGCTCTCTCAATCTCTCCAAACTCCTTCCTTCCACACTCACGTCCTTTTCCTTCCTTCAAGTGCTGCTTTTATTCCTGAAAGCCTTGTTGCCATCAATGTACCTGTATCTTCCATCACAGATAGGATGGAGCACAGGGCTGAAGAGGGAGAAGAGAATAACTTTCAGTTGGATGGAGGCACCTTTACAAGTCTAGAACTCTAGAGAAATGTACCCTTTGGGTTTGCTATGTTTGTAAATTTTGCTGTTCTGTATAGAGTTGCTATAATTCTCTTCCACAAAATCAGGACAGGACCCTCTGTCTCATTTCCCAGTATGTGAACACAATCCCCCAAAATCAGGGTTGTCCCTGTTTTGGGGGACATATGGAAACTCTAGTTCTGTGGTTCTTCAGATATAAAGCGTTTTGAGATAAATGGAAAATTCTAATATTCTCTCTTTCTGCAAGCAAATATTACAGTTATAAAGAAAGTACATACTGAATAGTTGTTAGGTGACTGTCCCAACATACCCTACAATCCAGAGTAACTACGGGAGCACGTAAGAGACATTTATGTTGACGTTGTTATGGGACCACCTAGTGAAAACCTATGGGAAATTCATATTGCAATCCAGAGCAAATTGTTCTTACACCGGAGCAAGGACTTCCCGTAGTTACTCTGGATTGTGCCCATATTCAGAAAGCATAACCCTGATATAAAATTCAAACTACTATATCATAACGTAGTACAGTTGTAATTTAAATTCACCTCGAAGGTACACAACCAGGCCAAATTTTCCACTCATTTATGAATGGAGGTTAAGGTTTTAAAATATTTGGTTTTTATATGCTAGTTGTGATGGAACTAATGGTAATTTCGATGCAATAGATCAGTGGTTCCTAAACTGTTTCAATTGATGGCTCCCATGACCTATTAGGCCATTGCTGTGGTTCCCCATTAGGGCTTCAATCCCATAAATTGTATAAGGTAGCATGTTTATTACAAGGATTTTGCTGTTAACCTGGCTGATTTCCACTATTCCGCTGAGAGCCATGCCTCACAGTTTGGGAACCACTACAATAGATGGAAGCAAAAGTTGTATAGCTAGGGGCAAAATGATAAACACTGCAGGTACTGCAATGCTTTTTGTATGCAAACCCCTCACAGTCAGAACAATTCTAGGCAGTGACAGAAACTCAGAAAATACTGTTTGATTCATGGTAGCTTGCTTTATAGTTTTCATTCCTTCACTTATGTAACAGTTATGAGAGTTATCAGCAAGGATAACTAGCTGTCTTAAATAACACACTACCTATACATTACCTTATTCTCGCTGGTGGACCGCTATGAGATACAGACTAGATGAGCCACACTAGACAAGCCTTGAGCTCTTGGGCTTCAGTGGGGCTTTTCTTATCTTCTTAAGTGTGCATTTACACACAAGTAGACAAATGGGCCACAGCTCTTATTGAAGTCCAGGTGAAGGGGAACCACATTGGTCCCAATCTGAAAAAACACGGAACTCAAAAAATGGTCCAGAATGCAGCCCTCAAAATAATGAAAAGGATAAAAATAGAGACTTGAGCAGCTGGAAAGGTGGAACCTTATAAAAAGTATTGGGAAGTTTGGTGGATCCTGACAAACTGTCATTTAAAAAAGTGGGTCCTGGTACTTAAAAGTTTGGAATACCCGCTGGTTTTTCATTCTCAGGAAACTGTTAAGGTTAAGTAATTCATAATTCATGAATGCTAAATTTTGAGATGAAGTAATTTTGCTTTGGAAATTATGTAACGTAATGTCATGTTCAAAAACTAAATTACAAATTCAGACTTGCAGAACTACAGTACTCTGCTTGTATGAAATGTATAACCCTGAAACCTGACCAGGCACATCTGTGTAACCAGTCATTTGGTGAGTATTATTTTTATTACACTGCATATTGTTTTGGCCTACACAATTTTTTTTTTTGGGGGGGGGGGGGAGTTCTTTATGGTCAGTGAATGGAACAGGAATGGTGGAGCATGGAAGAGAGATAAAACAACACAAAGAAGAAAATAATCCAGCAATAATTACAGATGTGATGCTTATTTCCATACAGGCAGTGAAAGCAATCAAGCTTCTGTCTTTGCAGTTCCAGTACTCAGTTTCCACAGAAATAAATGTAGAGGGGTAAAGTTGAAAACCAAGAAAAATCTTGCATTGCCTGGGAGTGCCAGATATAGAAACTGTCTCCTGGGAAGAAAAAAAGCTACATAGACAGAAAAATACTCCAAGAGGAAGAAACCTGAGAAGATTTTAGAAATAGTAGAACACATATTAATGCATAACTCAGCAAGCAGAAATGCTGCTCCAGGAAGTGAGAGAAGCTGCAACCCCTGCCTCTCAACCACAGGATATGGAACAACTATGGCAGCCACTAACCTGGGGATACAACAGGCCACTCCAAGCGTCCACCCTCCACTAGAGGAACTGCAGCTGTAACTGGTTGCCAGGAACTACTGGGCTTCCTTATAAGACAGGCACCACAGCTGTTCCTTGTTCAGTGTGATCTGAGAGGGGTCTCCTCAGGAGCAAGTCCTTCCCAGCTGTCACTGACTTAGCATGCTCTGGACCTGTTAGGGCAGCCCAGGCTTCCTGACTCTCTGGATGCAGCAAACTTTCTGTTCTGGATACAAAATAGTTGGGGCAGCCCAGCGAGGGCACTCCTCACTCCCCTAACTCTGGATTCTGCCCTTAGTGTGCCATGTGAACAGAAATTTATATGTATATGAAAGGGAAGTCCAAATGGAGTATTATCTTAAGTGTTTCTGGGCACACTTGATATCAAAACGTCATGCTGATTAAAAGATATACAATGATGGCAAAAACTGCCCAATATCACAGTATCTTGTAATTCTGAACTGTGGTGGTGCAGCGTAGATCTGCATTTCAGCACAAAAAGAAAGAATTAAAGTTATTGCTCATATGTAGTATTTGCATAAAGCCCTTGAACTGCAAGGAGATCAAATCAGTCAATCCTGCAGAAAATCAACCCTGACTGCTCACTGGAAAGACAGATACTGAAGCTGGAGCTCAAATATTTTGGCCACATGGTGAGAAGGGAGGACTTTTTAGAAAAGACCCTGACGCTGGGAAAAACTGAAAGCAAAAGGAAAAAGGGACAGAAAATGTCACTGAGGCAATGAACTTCGGAACTTAGTGAAGGATACAGTGGCTTGCTGTGCATGGTGTCCATGCACCAGTGTCCATAGTGTCCATGAGGTCAATCCTGCAGAAGCGTCAGACACATCTTAATAACAACATATTGGAAGCAAGGGGCTTTGGTGGCTCAGAGAGATGCAGTGACTCAAGATACTGTGCTTGCCAGCCTGATGATCGGCATGTCAGTGATTTGAGACCCAAGTATCCCATGATGGAGTGAGCTCCTGTACTTGATCAGCTCCTGCCAACCTAGCAGTTGGAAAGCATGTAAATGCAAGTACTGTAGATAAATAGGTACCACTTTGATAGGAAAGTGAAAGGCGATCCATGCACCTTTGGCATTTAGTCATGCTTGCCACATGATCACAGAGATGTTTTTTGATAACGCATGCTCTTCAGCCATGCTCTTCACCACACTTAGAGTTGGTCATGACTAGCAGGACAACCTGCAGAAGACACCTTGAATTTTTTACGCAAAAGCATCCCTTCCACAGTGCAGGACAATTGCTTTAAGTAATGGATTTAAAGTGTCATTATGGGTGATAATCAACTCTTTGACTCATAGGATGTTTTTCAAGGCAAAAAGTATTGAGACAAACAGGCATTGTACAGGTGCTAGACATGAGTATAATAGTGTACTCTTGCCCAGCTGCTGATCATTTCAGTAAGACTTGTTCGAAAACATCCTGGTGGATTGTGCCCATTTTAAACAGTGTGGATGAATTTTCCATCTGTGTTTTAGGTCAGCCCTGACTCTACCCAGTTCTCATAGCATGTTATGAAAGAAACCAGGTGCTATTACTGACAGCAAAATTGCAAGCCTTGCCCAGAGCAACAGCAGTTCAGTGGCAATGCTTCAACAAAAACACCAAACTCCTATGTTGCCTATGGGTCTTTCCAGATAATCACTTTTTAGTGCTGTAAATGTAACACTGTTATTTTTGTGTGTTGGGGGACCCAGACGTCTTCCCTTAAGAGGTAGATGTCCTATTGCAGATGTTGCATTTTTCCAGCAACAAAATTTCATCAATGGAAAAGCAAAGGCTCACTGACATGAATTATTGTATCAATTACTTGTTTGATGGAAAACAATACAAAAAGAATTAATGGTGGGGCAACCTTCCTCGGCCCCTGGCGGGTTCAGAACTGAGTCCAAAGAATCAATATTTTCTTTCTAAATTTGGGAAATATTTGGAACCCAGTTCCAAACCAGAAAGGACCTCATCTCTGCACCTCACTCCCCATCCTGCGGAGCTGAGCGGTGGGATTGATAAGGAGCCAGGTAGCAGCTGAGAACACAATCCTAACCATGTCTACTCAAAAGTAAGCTCCATTGTGTTCAATGGGTCTTACTCCCAGGAAAGTGTGTTTAGGATTGCAGCCTGAGTCTTATTCTCAGGGCAAAAAAAATGTAGACCAAGACAAAAAAATGGATCCATCTAAGACTGTGGCAGTTCTTGAAAGATAAAATGTCTGTTAATTGTTTAAAAATACCACAAAAACCTCAAGGGTTGAAGAAGACATTCCATGTTAACCACCTTGACTAAAGTCAGAGGAGCAACCCAATGGCCAGAAAGGCGGTATATAAATACATGTGTATTGTGCATTGTATTTCCCCTATTCATTGAATTTCCTGCTGCTCTGACTTGATTCTCTGGTGGTGATGGAGTATCCGAAAGCAGGTCTCTTCCCAGATTGGCAGCCAGCATGTTGCAATGGCTAGGAAATGTTTTCTACACTTGCAGCTTTCTTCTGATAGTGCTGAGAAAACTACTTGTCACAGAGTTTGTGGCATCCAGCTTGGAGCTATGGAAGCACACAAGGCCCCGGAGTGGAAGGAGAGAAAGGCTTCCTCCTCCATTTCACTGGAGCAACAACAAGGTAAGTGGCATCAGAGACCATTGGGCATGGGCATGGGTGGGTGCAAGGTAGGGAGGGTGACATTGTCCTCTGGTTTAAATTAACATATGAAGTTGAACTATTAATTATGAGGCAAGAGGAAGATGATAATTATTTCACCACATTCTTCTGCCTTTTTCTCTATAAGTAGCTCTTTCATATCAGCAACATTGTACAGTGGTGCCTCACTTAAAGAGCTTAATTCGTTCTGGAGGCATGCTCTTTAAGTGAAACGCTCTTTAAGTGAAGCAGATTTTCCCATAGAGAACAATGGAAACTCAGACGATTGGTTCCACAACCCCCAAAATATTCATATAAAATATTAACTGGATTTAAAAATGATGACAAAACACTAGAATTGAATTCAAAACACTGTAATATAACAAAATTAAAACACTGTTATTTACTGTATGTACACTTATTTAAACAGTGTTATTAACAAATAAAACACTGTTATTAACTGTATGTACAATAAAACAGAAAATAGAAGGATGACTAATTTTAAACTAAAGAGTCACTGGTGTCTTTTTTAGCAGCTTTAACAAAGAACCTGTCTAATGACACTTGCTTTTGCCTCCTTTTGATGCTGCAATCAAAGATAGTTTCCTGGGAATAAGATCCATTTAACACAATGGGGCTTACTTCTGAGCAGACATGGTCAGGAGGCTGCAATCAAAGACACTTTCCAGGGAGTAAGCCCCATTTTCCAGGGAGTAAGCCCCTGGGCCAGGGAACAGATGGAGAAGCAAGGAAGGGGCACAGGAGAGTCCTCCGTGCCTCCTCCTTCGCTTCTCCCTCTGTTCCCTGGGTCAGAAGGAAGGAAGGAAGGAAGGGGCAGAGGGGAGTCCTCTGAGCCTCCTCCTTCGCTTCTCCCTCTGTTCCCTGGCTCAGAAGGAAGGAAGGAAGGAAGGAAGGAAAGAAGGGGCAGAGGGGAGTCCTCTGAGCCTCCTCTTTCACTTCTCCCTCTGTTCCCTGGCTCAGGGTAGTCCTCTGCGCCTCCTCCTTCCTTTCTCCATCTGTTCCCTGAGCCAGGAAACAGACGGAGAAGTAGGGAAGCAGTGGGAGGAGGCGCTGCAGGTGAGTGATTCACTCACCTGCAGCACCTCCTCTGTGGCTTCCCGGCTTCCCTGCCAGCTCCCTGGCCCCGGGCGGGGCCAGGGAAGCAGTGGGGAAGTAGGGAGGTAAAGCTCCTAACAAGCGCTTGCCAGCTGCCTTTTAAATTTTAAAGGGCAGCCAGCAAGCGCTCATTATGCGAGTCTGCCTCATTAAGCAAGGCAGAGGCACTGCATAACAGATGGTTCATTATGCGGGGCACTCACTAAGCGAAGTACCACTGTATTTAGTAATTTTCGCACAGACAAGCAAATGTTGTTGCCTGGTTTATTTTATCCAGACTTTGAGTCCTTCCGAAGGACCTGCAATGCATGGTTTTTATCATATTTTGCTATTATAAATATTTTTGTAGGACGTAGGCTGTTCCCAGTCAAGGTGCTTTATGTAGTTGTTGGGTGGTGACTTCTGTAGCCTGATGCTGTTTTTCAAGTTTTTTGAAATAACACTAAGAACACCATTCATCACCAGGATCACTTCTGGCACAGATTTTCAATTCTATTTGTAAATTGTTGTAATTGGTTACTTTTTTCTAGTTTTTTTATTCTACTCTGTTGTCCCCACTATCGCTCTATTGATGATTTTGACTTTTGTCCCTTTCCCCAAATCACAGAATTAGCTCCACAATGTGAACACTCAGTTTGGTGGCAACTTTTCACTTGCTATAAAATCAACAGCCTCTGTGTAGCACCGGAAGGTCCTAAACTAGCTCTCACTAAATCCTTAGCTAGAATTTCAACTAATGAAAATCCAAAAAAAATGACAAAAAAGCACCAGATGAATTGTAAAAGTGTATATAATAATTGTGGCCAAATACCAAGCAGAATGTGTAGGACACTAAGAAATTCTCAAAGATGGGAGATGTTTGGGGTGTTTTGACAGAAAACCTTATAACAGTAAAATCTTGGATTAGGAGTGTTCCACATGACAAGCAAACATTTCTAATAAATTTTAACTTGATAAACAAGCGATGTCTTGCTATACAAGTAGTATGTGATGCCAATCAGCGCTTTGGTGAGGGAATAAGTTTGTATTTCAGTGTTTTAGCATATATGAGGAAATTTGCTTTGATACACAAGTGCTTTGGATTACAAGCATGTTTCTGGAACAGATTATGTTTGCCATCAAGATTTTGCTTTATCTAAAAAAGAAGATATACGGTATTTTGATCACTTACCGGTATAAACACACGTCAATGAATTCTTATTTAATCCTAGTTTTTATGTGGATGCAAAGGGCAGGCATATCAGCAACTTCTTTGAAATAATTTTTGTAGCTCTGTGTTTAAAACAGTCTTTTCCTCTTAAAACCAGACCAAATCATGCTTGCTGCTACTCTGTGTTTGACCAATGGAATTTGCTGCTATGAGCCAGGCAAAAGATATCCAGTCTTGTAAGATATCCAAAGTCTGTTTTAAAATTCACAATGATTTTATTTATCATATTTTAAGGAATATGAGATCTCTAACAATCCATGGTTTATATTTGTTTCTCCAGTCAGTGGTATCTTTATATCTCATATTTTGTCTTCTGTCTCAAGTACATGTCACAATATATTGTTTTTATAATATAATTTGACGTTTGTCCTACCCTGCTGTTCATTTTGTTTAGGCCTAACTAAGCCCCTCAACCTTCTCACATGCATAGTTGTATATAACCACTTTATGTACATTGTGTGCTTGTCAAGTATGAAATGAGAGAGCAAAGTAGATTGTTAAATATATTATATTCAATATTTAACTAAGATCTGAGTAATTCTTTGTATGCCCACTAGATGCCACTGTGATCTTAGTTGGATGACCCTTTGTTACACCATGGCTATTTGAAAAAAGTAAGGATATATTCTTGCCTGGCTATAGCCATTATGTTCCTCACTTTTGAATGTTTGTTTCAGTTTCGTGCAAATCAGAAAATGTTTCAGGGACTTGAAGAACTGGGAGTTGTTGGATTAACTAACTTCTTACTTGTCTTAAAACAACTTTATTTGGATACTCTCCTTTGAAACAAATCAAGAAAAGTACAGGTCCAGCCTAGTTATACATGGATTTGACTTAACACAAATGGCCACTGTGAATCATAGTTATAAAAACTGCTTTTCTGCTATTGTAGAGAGGTGGTCATGCAAGCAGTCATTCCCTTCTTCAGTCCCAGAATCAAACCCCTGCAGATAGTAAGGTATTATCATAATCCATTAGGTGCAACGGAGGAGAAAGAAACCTGGAAGTGAATTTTTACATCTATTCTTTCCATTGTTTTCTTTATACATGGATTTTTTCTCCCTGGGTTGGAAAAAGAAGAGATGAATGGAACTGAAGTTTATAGGAGAGAAGAATGGTGAGCTAGAATACTGGAGATATTTTAGCACATTCCTCTCCTCCATACTTCCATTCCATTGCCCTCTTTCTTTTCCAATCCAATGTCCAAGAAGAGCAGTAGCTGATGTACTACCAAGAAAGGGGAAGACAGCATTGGCAAGCCATCTCAGGCACTCAGAGGTTTTGGCTGACCCTAGTCGAGAGTTTGTTTTGCATTGCAAATTCCAATATAGTTTCTGAGCCACCTTGAGTGCCCTTTTAGGGAGAAAAGCAAAATAATCTATATACAGTGGTGCCTCACATAAAGAGCTTAATTTGTTCCGGAGGCATGCTCTTTAAGTGAAATGCTCTTTAAGTGAAGCGGATTTTCCCATAGGAAACAATGGAAACTCAGACAATTGGTTCCACAAACCAAAAAATATTCATATAAAATATTAACTGTATGTAAAAATGATGACAAAACACTGGAATTGAATTCAAAACACTGTAATATAAAACAGACCACAATTACTGTAATAAAATACTGTAATATTCTGTACAGTGAAAAAGAAAAGAAAAATCTTTATGGCCAAGTATGACTAATTTTCACTAAAAGAGTCTTTTGGAGTGTCTTTTGGATGTCTTCTGGGTATATTTTGGAGCATCTTTAACAAGGAACTTCACTCTGTGTGAGATCTATCTATGCAAACTAGATAGGCAGTCTGTAACAGCAAAGGGGCCAGATCCTATGCTGTCTACTCAGAAACAAGCCCCATTAAATCCACTGGGGCTTACTCACAGGAAAGCGTGTAGGATGCAGCTTAAATCCAAGTTTGCATGAAGAGCAATGGCAGAGGGGCCAGATCCAATGCTGTCTACTCAGAATCAAACCCATTGAATCCACTGAGGCTTACTCACAGGAAAGTGCATAGGATGCAAGCCTGACTCTTTCCATAGGATGCCAGCAGCAGCAGGAGATTGGCTTCTGCTTGCATTGAAAAGGGGCCAGATCTTGGGATGTCTCCTCAGAATCAAGCCCCATTGAATCAACTGGGGCTTACTCACAGGAAAGGAAAACTGCAAGCAGGAAAGGTAGTGGTGGGGGGAAGAGGGTGGTTGTAGTGGGGTGCAGGAAAGGAAGGTGATGTTTGGGGGCAGAGGGGTGGTTGTGGTGGGGTCCCCAAGGAAGGGGTGCTTCCTTGGGGGAAGGGGTCTGTTTGAGGGGGGCTCCAGAGGGGTGCAGGAGGTGTTTTCCCTCCTACCTGATGGAGATTGCAAAGGCTGAGCTGGCCACATTTGCTGGCTGAAGGAGCAGAGCAAGTGTTGCTGGACTGAAGAGGCTCCTGAACTCCCTCTGCTGGCCGCTGCATATACTGCATGCAGGAGGGGGAAGTCCTGCCTCAGTGCCTCAGCCCAGCCAATGCAGGGAGGAGGAGAGGGAGCCCAGCCAATGGGCATACGTTATGCGAATCATGCTCAGTATGAGAGACAGAAACCCACACAAATTTTTACTCATTATGTGGAACACTCGCTATTTGAGGCACTTGTTAAGAGAGGTACCATGGTATGTATAAAATAAAAAGTCATTCACTGACTCACTCATCAATGGCCAGCCAAACTGCTGGGTCTAGAAGCGTGAAATTTGGGGTGGGTGTTCCTTCTGTGACCGAGGAGTGCACTAAGAACAGGTTTTTGGAAATTCCAACCGGAAGGGGGTGAAAAGGCGCAACACATTTTCATCCTATACTTTGCATTGGAGAATTGCTGACTCATCAACATTCCGCCCCAACTGCTGGGCCTGAAGCATGGAATTCTGTCACCTTCTGTCACCTGAACACCCACCAAGAACCATGTGCAGAAATTTAACCCTTAAGGGGCTGAAAAGGGGGCAACGTGTTTCTGTCCTATACTTAACATGGAAGACTGACCAACAACCAGCCAATTGGGTGCATGGTCCCTGGTGCACTGGGGGATGTTGTTCAGAGGGAGGGGTTGCACTGGGGAGGATGCTGCACATGAGGGGTGTTGCTCATGGGAGATGTTGTGCAAGGGGGAATGATGCGCATGGGGATGTTGCGCATGGGAGTTGATGCGCATAGGGGGATGTTGCACATGGGGGATGTTGCACATGGGGGTGAATGTGCATGGGGGATTGATGCACATGGAGGTTGGTGCACATGGGTGTTCGATGCACATGTGGAGTTGATGCACATGTGGGTTGCATGCGCGTCAGTTGGATGCGCATGGGAGACTGATATGCATGGGCGGTTGTTGCGCATGGAGATTGATGCACATGGGGCATTGATGTGCATGGGGATGATACACATGGGGGTTGTTGCACATGCGAAGTTGATGCACTTGGGGGGGTTGATGTGGATACACATGGGAGGCTGATGCACATGGGAGACTGATGTGCATGGGCGGTTGTTGCTCATGGAGGTTGATGCACATAGGGCGTTGTTGCGAATGGGGCATTGTGCATGGGGATTGCTGCACATGGGGGGTTGAGGTGCATGGCGATATGATGCGCAGTGGGGGAATGGCATACAGTGGAATTTTACTCCCAAAATGCAGGTACATTTTCCCTAATTATACACACACACACACACACACACACACACACACACACACACACACAGTGGCACCTCACGTAAAGAACACCTCACGTAAATTATGTTTCTCGTAACAAACAAAAATTTCTCCAGGATTCTGCTTCACGTAAAGAAAGTGCTTCACATAAAGAAAACATTTTTGGCAGTTGGGGCAGACACGCTGGCTGGCAGCCTGTTTATAAAGCATCAGGGCTGCCTAGCGCACCTGCCCATAGTGAAAGCAACACTTCTGCGCTGTTCCTCCTGTGGCCGGGCATCTGCTGGGCAGAGGGAGAGAAGAGCAGTGGAGAAGAGGGAAGCAGCTCAGGGCCAGCCAGAAGGGAGCAGGGGCGAGAGGCTCAGGATGGAGAAGAAAAAAGTGGGGAGACACTTTGAAGGTGTCTTAGATTGCAGAAGAAAGTGTCTTGGATTGCAGCCTCCTCACCATGTCTACCCAGAAGTAAGCCCCATTATGTTAAATGGGTCTTATTCCCAGGAAAGTGTCTTTAGGACTGCAGCCTACGTAGACTTCATAGGATCATGCACATTGAATGCATGTTTTGAATTCAATTCCAGTGTTTTGTCATCATCTTTACATCCAGTTAATATTTTTATATGAATATTTTTGGGGTTGTGGAACCAATCATCTGAGTTTCCATTATTTCCTATGGGAAAATCCGCTTCACGTAAAGAAAGTGCCTCCGGAACGAATTAATTCTGTTACGTGAGGCACCACTGTGTGTGTGTGTGTGTGTGTGTGTGTGTGTGTGTGTGTGTGTGTGTGTGTGTAAAATAATAATAATAATAATAATAATAATAATAATAATAATAATAATAATAATAATAATAATAATCCTGCTGCTGGACAATATCAAGCACGGGCATGTAAAAACTGTGGTCAGCAAAGAATACATACAAAGGGTTAGAAAAATTTTGAAGAGCAAATTGAATGGCAGGAACATTATAAAGGCTATAAATACCTGGGCATACCTGTAGTTAGGTATACTGCTGGCATTGTGAACTGGACACAAAAGGAACTGGATGACTTGGACAGGAAAACAAGGAAATTAATGACCATTCATATGCTTTACATCACGTAGTGATGTTGACAGGCTGTACCTGCCTAGAAGATCAGGGGGCAGAGGACTTTTGCAAGTGAAGCAGTCGGTGGAAGAAGAAAAACATGCCCTAGCAGATGATGTGCGAGAGAGCCAGGAATCTGCTCTGATTGAAGTCAGCAAGAGAAAGTTGTTGAAAGTGCAGCAGACCAACTATGAATATCGCAAAAGTGCAATTCAGGCTCGGACTGCCAGTTGGCAGAATAAAGTATTGCATGGCCAATTCCTTGCCAAGATAGAAGGAAAAGTGGATCAGGATAAGACCTGGTTGTGGCTCACGAGTGGAACACTGAAGAAGGAGATGGAAGGCCTGATACTTGCTGCCCAAGAACAGGCAATCAGGACAAATGCCATCAAGGTCAGAATTGAAAAATCAGCCCATGACCCAAAATGCCGGCTCTGCAAAGAAGTGGATGAAACCATCGACCACATTCTAAGCGGCTGCAAGAAGATCACGCAGACTGACTACAAACTGAGGCACAACTCTGTTGCCCAGATTAAAACTGGTGGGACCACAAGCCTGAAAAAGTGGTTGCAAATGAGCAGGTCAAGCTTCTGTGGGACTTCAGGATACAGACAGACAAGGTCTTGGAACACAATACTCCAGATATCACCATCATACAAAGCAGTAAGGTGTGGCTTGTTGACATCGCCATACTAGGTGACAGCAGAAATGAGGAGAAACAACTGGAAAAGATCTCCCGCTACCAAGACCTAAGAATCAATTTACAGCGTATCTGATGTAAGCCAGTGCAGGTGGTTCCAGTGGTAATTGGCACACTGGGTGCAGTGCCCAAAGACCTTGGCAGGCACCTGAAAACTATTGGCATTGACAAAATATCACTCTGACAACTGCAGAAAGCCGCTCTTCTGGGATCAGCACGAATTATACGCCGCTACATCACACAGTCCTAGACTCTTGGGAAGGGTCCGACTGGTGATGTGAATGAAACCAGCATGAAATTGTTCGCTGTGTATTTATGGATAATAATAATAATAATAATAATAATAATAATAATAATAATAATAATAATAATAATAATGTCCGTGAAATTTGTTTTTCTGGGTCAAAGATTTGGACTTCATTAAAGATTACTTGATGCAGTTACTTGATGAGGTTGCTTGATGCAGTTTATTATTTATCAGTTACCTGATGAAGTTATTTTTCAAAATTTTTCAAAATTGCCTTTATAATCAGTATTCCCAATCAAAGAAATGATATTCAGGTATATTATAGTGTATTCAGAACAAATCACACAATTGCTTATTTCAGCTACACTGCTGAACTATGCAAACAGTGTAGCTTGTTTTAAAAAGAATACTTACCCTTCATGGCTGTGGTGGTCACAAGTGCCCACCAAATTTCTCAGAGGTGGATATCTTAGGGAAGTGAGGTGACCCAGCACAGGCAGTCAGAATGAAAAGTGTCCTCAACATAATTGAAATTAACACCACTAGCTTATTGAATGTTTTCAGCCTGATCTGACACTAGTGAAAGAACCCAAAGATGTGCCAGAAGTGAAATGTTTGAACAATTAACTCCTGAACACAATCATGTGCTTAATTATAACATTTTTAAAAGAAATTTTCTGTTGAAAACCAACAGAATATTTTAAAAGGTATAAATAGCGTGATGGGTACATAAACAAGTTAGAAACCACAGCATGGGACTAAATGCTCAAGCTGTTTATCCCAATCCTCCTGCTATGCTGTCAGATCATCTTACATGAACCCGCTATGCAATCTGTAAACAAACATACTGATAAAAAATTCAAAACCAATAGCATGCATTTGAATGCACATATGAGCCTGTCCTAAACTTATAAAAGGAAATATTTCTTAACAGCCCAATTCTAACTAACCCTCTAGAGCTGATGCACTCACAATGAAACAAACATTCCCTTATCTAGAGGTGGCCCCCCACTGTCCCCCATTGGCATACCTGCATCATCCCTGGAAAATTAATTAGGATTACACTGTGAGAGGCTGAAAAGGGAATTGGTCTCGATCGCAGGAGGCAAACAATTTTGCCCTCTCCCAAAATTGGGACAAACTCTATAGACTTTACTTATGAGGAAGATGTTTCAGTACCCTGATTCTTTTGCACCGTTTCCAACTACTGGCTCTTTGAACATAGGATTAATCATTGTGACACTTTATATCAGTCAAAATAATAATAATAAACCTTTATTACGGTCAGTAGACCAGCACATCAGTCAAAATTGGATTCCACCTAATGGCACATTCAATTTTAAAAGGTAGGAAGTAGTAAAGATCCCCTTTCCATTATGAATCTCCTAGTTTTATCCTTTGGATGCACATTAGCCTTTTCCTTAAAACATAAATTTGTTAAGATAGAAACCTTCAAATTGTTAGCCATTAATTAATCAGCAGCTGCTAGATTTTGCATCTCAATGAAGCTAAAACTTGTTTCTATCCTCAAAAACAGGTCTGAAAGAAAGGCAGAGCCAACAAAACTGATCTTAAAGATTGTTTTGGCTAAGAAAGCCTTAAGAGGAGGCAAAAATAGGTTGCCCCCTAATAATAGCCTGCAAGTACTTACAGTGAGCATTGGTCATATTCAATTTGATAGCTCTAACTTCCTGTGAATGAAAAAAGACATTTAAAACAGCTTGATTACTGTCCAGTGTCCTTTTGTGTATAGCATATCAGCATGCAGATACGTAGCATTATTTTTGTTTTCTCATAGTTAATTTTAAGCTACCCTCAGAACAAAGAAAACAGAAATAAGCAGTTATCACAATTCTTTTTCAGACTGTGATAAAAAGTTCATGTCATTGGCATACATGAGGGCAGAGATTATTCATCCTTAGGTTTTTTGGGGGGGTGGGAAGAGGTAAAATCTGCCATGTTCCATTGTTTGGGGTATATTGTTCAGTTATGTACTGGCATCTCCCACTTATTGGAGGGGTTAGGGACCAGAGCACCACCCAAAAGTGAAAACAGTTAAAAAGTGGAACTCAGGTTTTTTTTTTTTTTTTCTCAGCTTGCAAATGCAAAATGGTCACCATAAAGGACATAAATTACCATTTGCAAAAGCTTAAATATTACATATTTATTAACACATAGCCAGAATGCATAGCAAGTTACAGTGCCTAAAACAGTTTAATTACTATATCACACATAAATCAACATCAGGGAAGACAATTTTAGCCTTTAGACTAGCAGAGAAAGGTTGGAAGAGTGGAGCATATGTTGAATGAATGAGTTCTGGCTGTAATTGAAAGGTGTTGAAAGAGTGGAACTGTCAGAAAACGAATCGTCAAAAATGTGGGGGACGCCTGTATTCAGTAACAAGGGAAACCTTGCAGAAATCTGTCTCATTGGTTTGAAAGAATGTATTCACAGTGCAATCCAAATGTGCATTTGAACAGGCAGGCTGGCTCAGCCTCTGCTGTATTCAGCACGAAAACTGGGACTGCTGCCATGCTACTGTGGGGAAAGGGAGGTTTTCCCCCTTCTCCATGGTAGGTGTGCAGTAGCCCCTATGGCAATGGAACTGCAGTGGCACTGGGAAACAATTACTTTTATGCTAGGAGCACCATCAACAAAGTACTTTTGGAAGCCTCTTAATAGCCTCCAGCTGCAAAAAGTGAAATTTCCCTCAGAATTTCTGTGGGGATTTACTATCTTTTATAGCAATCTTCTACTGAAGGTTTTTAAAAAACTATTTTGTAGTCACAGAAAAAAGTATTCTTTACTTGGAAAGGACGCGGAGTGAGTCACCACAGCGTCTGCAGCAGGAGAGGATTGGGCTTGCACAGCCCAGTCCTATTGGCCTGCATTGCAGTCGGAGATAGCATTCTGGTGGCAGTAGAAACTCTATGGCAGTGGCCTCCAAGGTTTTTGGCAGGAGGACCACATAATCGCTCTGGCACTGTGTCGGGGACCGGAAAAATAATTTACATTTTAAATGTGAATACATTTACATAAATTAACATATAAGAATGTATTGGAGTGGATTACTAGGCCAGCCCAAGGACCGGCTAGAGGGGTCTTGCTGGGGACCACATTGAGGCTTGCTAAAGGCCGCATCTGGCCCCCAGGCGGGGGTTTGGAGACCCCTGCTCCATGGCATCATAAAAGGAGACTAATTGGCAGCGCAGGGAATTACAGAAGGGTACAACGACTGTGAGAAATTGGGAGCAAAATGTCGGTGCAAGTCACTGCTACTAAGATCTACCCACTTTCCTCTGAGTTGCCCCTGCCGTCCTCCACTGTGCCCATGACATGCCCCCTCTGCCAATTTACATGGGATGCACAGGCAAGGCTCTGTGATGGTGGGCATATAAAGCTGCTAAACATTTCCATCTGTGGTTCTAATTACAGAGCCCTTTACACAATCTGTTGGTCTTATAATTAGACATGGATTTTTACCACTTAAGGCTGCTGATATTGACACTGGATACCAGTAAGGAGATCTCTTATGCCTTATAAGAAATAAACAGTTAGGTGCATCATGTTTTGCTTTCTGTTTGTGTTTTACAACTTGTTGGTAGGTTAACATGTCCAATATATTTCTGGTACTGTCAATGAGAGCAAACAGAAGACTCAGCATATAGCTAAACAAAGCTATTCATCACATGATAATAGCTGTTTCACAGAACCAGGACCAATTTTCATCTACTCTGACCTTTACAGATACGGGCTTAACGTGGTGAAAATTACTAAATCCCACCCCCAAGCACAACTGACATGTCAACACTGACCTTTGGTAAAAATCTGTCATTTTGACAGCAAACTGATAGCTTTCCTACTGTGAAGACTGCTTTAGGTTTTGACAAAAATGCAGGTTGGAAGGAAAATTTGACATCCCCCCATTAAAACTGAAAGGTAATATAATCTTTCACACTTTATCAACTGTCTCTGGGAGAATCTTTTCACAATGTTGGAACAATGAATGCATTTGCACCAGACACGGATAGGATTCAGAGAGTCAAACATTTTTGTGTTTTTCTCAAGCAATCTAATACAGACAAGCAAAATCAACTGCATTTGATGGCCCAATACTATCAAGGGACTGTACGTCAGAACCTATGGTCCAGTAGAATAGTCTTAAAGGTAAAGGTGCCCTCCACAGTTTACCCTGCTAGTAGTGACTGACTTTAAGGAGCGGTGCTCATCCCCATTTCTTAAACCAGTGGGGTAGGAAAGGGGAGAGTGAGTGGATCTGGTGGCAGTAGTGCATGCTATATCTTAATCCCTCTTTCTAAAACCTTCTCGTCCCTTTCCTCTCACATCTATATGCAAGAATAGAATTGGGCTCTGACTGTTTCATAGTATATCTTTAGCAACTTCTGTGTGTACATCTAAGTAACTGCAAGGCTTCACTTGGTGACTCTAAATTTCCTGGAGCTATGAAAGGTACAGTCTGGGATAACAATAAAGGTAAAGGTAGTTTCTGCAGGTTATACTGCTAGTCATGACCAACTGCAGGGTACGGTGCTCATCCCCATTTCTAAGCCTTTGAGCCAGTATTGTCCAAAGACACTTTTGTGGTCATGGGGCCAGCAGGACTGCTGAAGGCACACAGAATGCTGTTTTACCTTCTCACCAAAGTGGATCCTTTTATCTACTTGTATTTGCATGCTTTTGAATTGCTAAGTTGGCAGGAGCTGGGCTAAAGAAAGAAGCTCAACCTGTCTTGTTGGACCCATGTCTTGTACACTGGCCTGCTGGTTAACAGACACAGGCTGCAATCCTAACCATCCAGGGTGACCATATGATCGAAAAAACCCAGATTTGTATGGATTTTTAGCCTCCTGTCCGGGTGCCCTACATTTTGGCTTAATTGTCCTATGTTTTGGCTTTGTTTTGAAACTTTGTGATAGTGCACAGTACACCATCACACCATATGTCGTTGGAGTCGTACTGAAGAGCAGAATCCAATGTGAAAATCAGTTTTGAGATATCTCCTTCCTATCAAAAGTTAAAAAAACCAAACAAAAATACATGTTTTGACAATTTTTTAAAGCGGGTAGGAATTTTGGCCTGGGATTAGGAATTTTGGCCCTCGGGTTCAGGAATTTTGGGTTTGGCATCTGGTCATCCTGACCATGTCTACTCCGAAGTAAGCCCCATTGTGTTCAGTGAGTTTACTCCCAGGAAAGTGTGTTCAGTATTGCAGCCACAGTGTCTTAACCATTTGTGCCACCACAGCCCTTTGGGGTAACAATAGTTTACTTCAATCATAAGGACAGACAAAATTACCCATGGAAAATGCTTTTAAAATGCCTGCATAAATTCATAAAATAAGTTTTATCCATCCCAAACTCGCTCTGCATTTGACCTTTTTATCAAATATGAATCATCCTGGCCGAATTCCTGCTGTGAAAGAGGAAGCAAGAGGATAATCAGGAATTAAATGGCTGTGATGGATTATTCTCCTGAAATCTGAGACAATTTGTTCTGCTTCTCACCCACCTTATCACTGTTTTCCTCTTCCGGTTGCAGCCATATGAATGTTCAATAAGTTGGCTTATTGTTTGCTATAAGTTTGCTAAAATAATTGGTTGGTTAGTTAAAATGCATTTATAATCAGGTTTTTTGAAATGGCTTCATGTGCCTTTTCCCTGTTTATCTAAAGAGGCAAGGAACTGCTCCAAATAACCTTACTCAAAATTTTAAACGGGTAAACAATGTGAATGCACACTGAACATTTCTATTACACTGCAGTTATATAATAGATTCCAACCTCACATCATCTTTATATTCACGTAGGTTGGAATCCTATACACAACTGGAAGTAAGCGCCTTCAAAATCATTAGGGATGACTTCTGAATAGGCATACTTAGAACTGTGCAGTTAGAAGGCAATAAAACTATTGTTTCATCATTTTAAAACTTATTAAAGTGTAATAAGGTGTTGATTTTATGTTAGTTTCCAAAATGCATTCACTATAATAATGTCATTATAATTATCCTATCACTAGATAGTCACTATACTAATAATATAGTGGCATCAATATAATTATAATCTAAAATCTACAGTATTAGTTATAGATTTTATAATGTTAGATTTTATATAGAAATTTGATTTTATGATGAACTTGTATTCTGAACTGCTCAAGATCTTTGAATGCTTGTTAGGTAACAGGCAAGTAAGAAACTTAAAAGTGAATAATCATTTTGAGCTAGGTATTGCTGTTCAAAAATATCTTTGTTTTTATTTGGTCTTTATTGTTGTGCTAAACTTCTGACAAAATACCAAATCAAACTATTAAATGTGTGCCTTATTTTCAGGGAGAAGACAGAGTAGAACCGGAACTGATTCATATATCCTGAATTCTTTTCTGCATTGGTTTAAACATTCTTAATATGTACAATAAAAATAGATTGAAAATATAAGTTAGCATTGAAAGCGTGTTATGTTTTTCACCATCAAGATTCCATCTATATCATATAATGTAGTGTCTATCCATAGAGGGCAGTGAGGCAAGAGCTCTACACTTGGAACAGCTGCTCTTAATAATCACTAGGGAAAAAATATCCATGCAAGAATAAGGAGAACAGGAGAAACATCTGTAGAATATTCAGAAGACCACCAATAGTGAAATCTGGAAGAGGTGGTAATGGTGTAGTTCATTCAGGTCTCCAAGGAATAGCGTAGCCAGTCTCTCCTTATGTACTTGAACACTTCCAGTCAGTTTCACATCTCAGCTATGTACTGAGTACTTGGATTTAAACTGATCTGGTTGATTTCCACAGCATCGTTGGCTGAAATTCCAGTATTGCAGCTGAGCTGGACTTCAGATTGCAAGAAGCAGCAAGAAATATCTCAAATTTATTTAAACAAACAGAAATCCTTATGTTGTACTGATCAGTACTACTGATTGTAGTTCTGATCAACGCATTCTGTTTATTTCAGAGATGCTTAGACCATATAAAGGGGAACATGAGGGAAGAGCAAGGGGCCCTTTCCTGCTGAGAGTTTCTTGATAACCTGGCATGCAGTGGTGAAAAGGGAACGTCAAGGCTTGGGTAACCAATCTCCAGCAGACTCCCCAAAAAGAACCAACAGAAATAAAGCACAAATAAGAGGAAGCACTAGTTCCCAATCAGGAGGCTTAACAGGCAAACCCAGAAGCTACTTGTTGTACAACTCTACCAACCCCGCATCCCAAGCGGCCATGGAAAAAAGTCTCCCCTTTCAGAGACCAGGCAACAAACTCAAGTCTCGGGTATGGACTTAATGTCACTCTCAACAAAGCCCCAGACGAGAGAATGAAACATAAATAGAACCCTGAAATTCTTCTTTTCCTGAATTTGTAGGCTCTTTGTGAATGTAGACAGGAATTTAGTTAGCCACAGCACTGGTCTTCCTGGAGGCAAAACACTGTTGCAGCCTCCCAAACACCTGTGTAAAACAGTCTCTCTATACCAGTTTTCAGAAGGCTGCAACACGGGGTGTCTCCCCCACACCAGGAACACCATTGAGCCACCATGGGACACCATGGATCATGGGACCATGGATCTCATCCAGCAGATCTGTTCTGATCATTGTGTTACAGCCCAGACAATTTACTTTCACAATCTTGAGTCATGAATATGTTTCCCAAGAAAAAGAAACAAAATATTTTCAGAATCCTGCTTAAGGCTGCAATCCTAAACATACTTTCCTGGAAGTAAGCCCCACTGAATATAATTGTTCTTACTTCTGAGTAGACAGGCATTGGATTGTACCCTAAGGCTACAATCCAGAGTATCTACAGGATGTTTTACACCGACGTAGTTACGGTGCCACCTATGGGAAACCTATGGGAAATGCATAGAACAATCCAGAGTAAGTGCCTCTTACGTCTTCCCGTATTTACTCTGGATTGTAGGGACAGTCTCTTCGGCTAAATGACCAAAGATCTGTCTAAATCTCTTTGGTAAATCTCTTTAACTGAATGTACATCTCTAGGAACTCCAGTGCAAAGGCTAAAGTCAGTTTGAAAAGTGGTGAAAATGAAAATGAGGCTGTTCATACATTCATTACCTAAGGCTCTGATCTGTGTCTACGGACATGGACAGGTCCTTCTCGGTGGTGGTTCCCTGGCTATGGAATTTCTCCTCTCTTTAAACCTGAAGGGTCCTGTGGTGCGAGGAGGCTGACCCCCAAGAAGAATTAGAAGAGGACATGATGTGGCTGGACTTCTCCAGAGAGGAGGGAGACCCAGAGTGCCACTGTGGGGCAGCCACTCGGTATTCAACCCCACACCCCCCCCCCAAGAACGGGAATGGCGAGAGAGGGAAGTAGAGGCAGGGTATGCTGAGACTCTCACCCCTGAAGAGATCCGGAGGATGACAGCCCGGGAAGAGAGGGAGGAGGAGGAAAGGAAGAGGACTTATGGTAGACAAAACCAGCTGTCAGAATTTATTAGAATTATTATTAGAATTATTGAAATTATTTGATACCTTTGAAATCATTATGTGGGCTGCCTATAGTAAAGGACACGCAGCCAAGCACCTTACAGACATTAAACAACGGCTGCAGACACACATTCCCTGACAGAAGCTTCCAATCAACATTCACAGGCTCCCCGGAGAGGAGATGATAACATCACAATGCCCCTTCTCCTTTCCCAGGAGTTTGATGGTTATCAGTGATTAGCCACTTAAGGCTTGTAAAGCCAGCCAAAGCTAAGACAGGAAACTCTCTTTGTCTTCACCTGACCCTGTGGCAATAATAAAGAAGCGCTAAGTGGGAAAAGGAATAAGAACAACTAGATGGAAGGAAGGAAAACAATGACTTAGGAATATTAATTGTCAGGCAGGACGAAAAAGAACTTATTTGAAGCCCAAAAATTATAAAATTAAAATAAAATTTTAATTCTTCTTCCTGTGGGAAAGGAAACTCAGATGGATCAACCAATGTCAGAATACACGTGCTTGATCGCCACAAGTGTTCTTCATTGTACTGATGTGTAATGTCATGTCTTGCCACACATTTTTCCCATCTCGACTCAGGAAGCCACTGAAGATAAAATCTTTGATTGTATAAATCCTCTTGTTATGAACAGAATCATCTCATTATGTAGAGAAACAGTTATAAAAGGTCTAGTCATTTGGACAAAGCACTCAGTCTTTTTATGAGATAGAAAACTCTGTCTGGCTGAGTCCAGAGCTCTGAATAAAGAAATCTCTTGCTTGCATCATCATCTCCTGGGTTTTTCCTGCTGGTACCTACTTCATTCCTATTACAGACTGTGGCTGCTTATTGGAGGGGGAGGAAAGCACGAGCATATAGGGAGCATGGAGGAGGGACCCCTGGAGGGTTTAGCCTAAGGAGGCCTGGACTTGACCATGGCCCTGCCTGGTGGAGCGAGGTCCCACCCTGGCCTAGACAGGAGGGGCGGAAGCTGCCAAGGGGGCGGGGACCTTGGAAAAGAGCGGGAAAGGGGGTTGTTGGGCGGTTGGCTGGTGACATGAAGGACGGTAATGTTGAATGCTTGTTGACATTGTTCTACTTACCTGGGGACGTTTCCTGGGCGTTGAAGAATTTCATCGAAGGAGAAAATACCTACCTCGTTTGTGGTGAGGACTGAGGACTCGTTGCTGTATTGAGTTAAAAAATAACTGTTTGTAACTATGGATGGAGCCTCCCATGGGGAAGAAAGTAAAAGTGTTATATTAGATATTCCTCCAGTGTCGCCTTGGCATTATTTTGGTGAAGATGCCATCCTTGGGGAGAACTCCACACACATCACACCCCCCCACCTGCATCACAGGTCCCTTACACAATTCACTTTTAAATTTTATCTGGTTTTCTTTGATTGTTAATTACTCCAGTGTTGTTTGAATTGAATTTGCAAACTTTGGTGATTTCTTAGACAGACAGACAGACAGACGGACGGACGGACGGAATTTTTATCTATTAGTCAGTTGCTGTTCAATTTAACTCACTCCACTGTTTATAAAACCCTGACATTTCCTTCAGATTCCTCCTAAAATCCCAAAGATGGCTGCTGACTTCAGCTGTTGGATATAGGGTTGGAACTGATCAATCTGAAGTAATAGGTTGATAGCTCATGCTCCACATACAACAGCCTCTTTTTTTAATGTGGCTGACAACCAGTCAGTTAGTATTCACTAAATAAAATCAGACCATTTCACCATTATTAAATAAAATCAGTGCTGGAAATCCAAATGAAACAACCATGGACATTATTGCAAGTATATGATGAGCAAATTACAACATCAAGAGAAAAAGTTGTTCGTTTGTCACAAGTGCAATAACTTCCTTGGCCTGGACCACCCTGTCAGCATGTCAACTTTAAAATATTACTTTTGGAATACATGAAAAATTGCCAACTTCTCACCATGGTCTTTTGATTTATAGCTTGTTCCTCAGAGATTGATTAGTTTATTTTATTTTATTACCTGGAATGAATGATGGATATTTTTTTTAAAAAACATAAGTTTGGATTCACTGCAAATGAGATAATTTTCAAGGAACTTGTTTCGTTGTTGCTAGAATAATTGGACATTATTATTAACTTCCCACCATGCATGAATGATAGGTCTCCAGAGGGCCTCAATGGTTTTAGATGATGTTTCTTTAGTATTTCAGTGTTGTTCATCTGCACCATTCATACAGGAGCTTTTACCAGATGGGTCATCGACTCACCAATGGAAAAATAATTTGACTTGCAATTGCTCCTCTAAGGGCGCAATCCTAACCAATTTAGGCTGGCCTAACTCACATGGCATGTCTTCCTATGGGAATGTGGGGTGGATGGTGTATGCCTGTGCACTGGCATAACCCCCCAGCCCTCACCCTAGGAGTGGGGCAGAACTGCAGTTTTGTGACACCTACAAGTCAGCACATGCCAGGGCTTTAAGCAGGCCTCCGTCAGTCTTGAAAGACTATTGTATCATGCTCAGCGCTGCATATGCTGCATGCAAAGCATGAAAGCCTGGGTTGGATTGTTGTGGAGGATATGCTATTACCCAAGCAGCAAATCCCCCCTCTCCACGCCACTGAATTAGTCCAATGGAAAGGCAGAGCCAATACAATTGGATCCAGCTGGCGTCGCAGAGCTGGGCTAAGGACAGGAGCTCACCCTGTCTTGTGCTGGTTAACAGGCACAGCGCCTTAACCGTTTGCGCCAGGGCTTAGGATGGTCTAATTGCAGGTGAGCATTGCAGCCTATGTAACTTTCTACTGAGTTTCCTAACCAAAATTTTAAAAATAGGCTTTATTATGCTAATGCTATTTTGTGATTCAGCACCATTTTGCCATTTTTTCCACAAATCAAATTTTTTTAATTTAAATATATTTATGGCTTAATACAATTTAATGCAAAAGCAAACAATTGCATCTTTAGGGCCCACCTTTATCCAATTTTCTTGCACTATTGCAGCCATACCAATGGGGCATGCACCATATCTACAGTGTGGGGCAATCATTCAGGCCTCATAAAAATAATGGAAAATTTGTTCCCTTATCTCAGGGCTGCGTTGCAGTAAAATTCTATAGGATTTACAAAACAGAGGCTTTCAGACAAACATAAAGGTTGCATTAGAAATAATGCATAGAAAGGAAACTGAATTCAGAAGAAGAATCAGGCACATTAAGAGACAAAAAAGACATTTTCTTCAGAGTGTAATCACCAGTCTACTCTTCCTTCCAAATGCATATGGATATGGAGGGGGGAAAGGATGGAGGTGGAAGAAAGGGAGACTGAAAGGAAGTGAGAGGAAGTGGCCCTCAGGAAGTGGAGCAGAGATTTATTTATTTCATTTCACTGGAAGAGGGGCCATTGGAGCTATAGGTGAAAAAGTCCTTAGTTTTACCTGAGAGATGTCCTGAACCCTCAAATATGTGCTGTGGCATCAAACCAGAAACTTTGGGAAATTTTGTTAAGTCTTCCATTGTGCACATCTGCATCTGATAATGGATCATTCATAAACACCTAATTATCTCCACAATGTTCTCTTGTTGCATGTGCCACACAGGTGTGTGGTTTTGTTATTGTTGTTGCTGGTATTTCAATGACTGATACTGGTGAAGAAACTTACAACTTGCTGATACAATTCACATGGTGACTTCTTCTATCCATCAGGGATAAAAAAAAATTTAGACCAATGTCAAATATAAGAGCAACAAACTGAATGCAGCGCCCTGAAGCATTTATTCAGATCGCATTATCAAGCAGAGAAGGTTATAAATGGGCAACATGTCTTGAAAATATGGACAATTTTCTTTTCTTTCATTTTCTCTTCTCTCATTTGCAGCGAATATGTTTCTATGTGGGAACAGAGTACTTGTTTCTGGCCTTCCTCTGCTTAATGATGTCACTTTCTGTTTAGTGATGTCACTTCAGCCCTCAGCAAGCACCATGAACACTAACTTCGGCCCTCTATATGAAATGAGTTTGATATCCCTGAATTAGAACATCAAACAATATCACAGATATAATATTAGAATAGTGATGTGTTTGTGACATCATTATGAACAGTTCACATTATAACACTTCCTGTTGATGACATCAGTTCATATACCTGATGAAAACAATTGCAGTCCGCAAAAAACTTATTTTAAATTAGTGTGTTTGGACCCAAGCCTACCTAGGCCCTTAGTTGTTTATACATAGACTTATATGTACAAGTGTGACAACTGACCAATGTGCCTTGGCCTGCCCAACATATGGGTGTTTAATTTTATACTTGTAAGGGATCTTGCAATCCAGTTCTGCTGGATGAAGAATCCCTAAGCAAACAGATATCCAAAATACAGGTGTCACATGTCCTCATGGCCAGGGCCATCTTAATGCAAGGGCCTGATGGGCAATTACCCGGGAGTCCCACGAGCATAGGGGCCCAATGCTAATGCTAAATATATATTTACTAATATATAATATGCGAATATATGTTTAACATTATCAACCATTTACATTTTATTCCTGTGAGTGGTTATCCAAGGGGGCCCTTACTAAGAGCCCCAGCACTGGTTGCCCAGGGGTCCATAATGTTCTTAAGATGGCCCTGCTCAAGGCTTGATGGGATCATATACCGGTAGTTAAGGTGTTTTCATTAGATGTGGGATATATAAGGTATTCTAGCATAGATCTAAGTTTGAATAAGTACTAAGGAATATAAATATGTTTAACTAGGCAGAAGTGAGTGGATACCATTGTTTAGAAAGGACTTAAACCCCCATAAGTGCATGATTAAAAAAGCAAGAGAGAAAGTAAAAAAAAAAATGGTTGTAGCCCAAGTCACAGCACATTACACTGATGTCATGGCTTCTTCTAGCTGAAAAGCTAATAATTTTTTTCTGCTTGTTCACTGTATTCATAAAGGGACTGTTTGGAGGAGGGAAAACCGCTTTCCTCTCTTCCCTTTCATAGAATATAAATAACTTAAGCAGGAAAGAGCTGGCAAGTCACATTAATCATGTGGGCAGGAATATATTTTATTCCATAAATTGTTTTAATAAATCCAAAAAATTCAACACGGTCCTACTTATCAAAGGAGGTTTTAAAAAATAACATCACATATATATTTATTTTTCTCTCAAATGTTTTGAATAGTTTTTAAAATGTTTATGTAATTCATGTAAGATTAAGAGCTTTATATGCCATGATCCTGGTTATGGTGCTTCATACAGAGCCTCCTTAACCCCAGCTAAACGACTATAAAGGTTCAGTAGGGCAAGCTGTGAAGGCTCCTCCGTTGAGAGGTCTGGTCAAGGTCTCTAATGCTGGCCTTCCAGCAAATGTTATATCGACTTTGGTATCTGTGTAACATTAACGGTGCTACTGAGTCCAGAGAGACACCTGGCAGAGGCATGTATGTCTATACACTGTTAAATAGGTTTTTATTAGTATTAATTGTTGGGAACTCAAAGGGCCACCCATTAGGCAGTCACTCAACGTATTTAGCCCTACATATGATTGTAAATATATATTGATTTGCCATATGTAAATATATATGATTTCATATGAGCCAAGAAAAGCAGGAGCACATGTCATAAGCAAAATAGAGGTACTCATCTGATTTTCTCTCTTTTTGCTTTTGTGTTGCAAATAATGCACCACTCAGGGTGCATTAAATTTAGGTGTCATTTGAGATTTAGCTAGCCACCATTTGTTGTATTATTATGACTTTTTTTGTTCATTCTTAAATCTTGCAATCTGCTGCCTTAAGCCCTGTTATGACTCAGTAAAAAGCATGCTGCCGTTAGAC
Organism: Cryptoblepharus egeriae; assembly: GCA_030015325.1. NCBI lineage: Eukaryota > Metazoa > Chordata > Lepidosauria > Squamata > Scincidae > Cryptoblepharus > Cryptoblepharus egeriae. The sequence continues at coordinate 49,998,469 of JAREYC010000005.1, read as the reverse complement.
TCTCTAGGTTGCAGATGCACAACCAGGAGCTCTATATGTGTCTGCCCATGACCCACCAACACCATACCAGAAAATGGCAGGTGATGCCAGCAGATTGTGGGCCATTCAGAGGAGAATTGGGGCAGTTTGAGGAAGGAACTGGGGCAATTTGGGGTGGGAGATGGACACACCATATGTCAGCTTCCTTTTTGAACTAGCAGTATGCCATCTGTTGCGTCTTTTTTTCTCCTCCTCCCTGGATTCAAAAAGAATGAAGTGTGGAGAGGAGAGTAGTGAGCTAGAGAGTATCCAGTGCTCTAGCCCACCACATTCCTCTCTTCTGTTTTACCCTTCTTCCCTTTCAAATCAAGGGAGCTGGAAATACAGAATACAGAAATATCCATTAATATTTTTTTCTTCCCAACCCTTTGGAAAACTAGTTGTCCATAATCCATATATGCTGAAAATGATAAAATAATTAGGCAAAATTATGTCAGTGTGAAGAAAAACTGCAACACTGCAAATATTAGTGGGCAGAATAAAGGAAAAAGTAGATAAAAATTATCCCTGTATGAGTAATGAATAATTCTGGGAAGATATACAAATACTATTGTACATTTCAATTAGTCACTGTTAGTTGCTTCGAATATTAGTTGCCTCAAACAACTAACTATGGGTGCAATCCTAACCTACACTGGCACAACTCATTGGTCTTCCTGTTCCCATAGGAGGCAAGTGCATGTCTGTGCACTGGCCTTAAACTGTCCACAGGAGTGGCAAGAAGTGCCTTATAGCACTCTTGTGACTCCTTCAGGCCAGCACGGGACTTATGCTGGGGTTTAGGATAGCCTAACAGGGTGTTAGGATTGCAATCATAGTTAATTATATTATTTGCATCAAACATAACTAACAGCAATATGGAAAAAATATATGAAAAAATTGTACACATGGAATAAAAGAAAGGTATTGTCACAGTAGATTTGAAGAACAATAGATATTCTGCAAATATTATGGATTGTGGCAATTTGTAAGAAAGGTCAATGCCACTATTGTATATATCACTTGGACCAGACAAACTAGCAGCTGGTTTAATCATTTTCAAATATTTTTCTGCAACAGAGAATGCTGCCTTGCTTGGAAATTCTAAAGTTTGCTAATAGTAAAAAATGGAAGAAGTGATAAAGTTACTACATTCATCCGTCATCCACCCCAAAACATTTGCAACTGATTATATTTTTCAGAGTTGGCACAGAGTCATGAGGCTCCCTATAAGCAACTTTGTGTTCTGTGCCAAATGGAAGAAAACGAGGAGGCAATTCTGAAGAATGTGCTCAGAAAAAAACACTTCCATGTAATGAAAAAGAATGGAGGGCAGTAGTATGTTAGGTTTTGGACTAGTAATAAGGTATCCAAAGGAGACCGCAAGATTACAGCATTAAGATTGCAATGAAATGGCTTGTGTGTGCGCGAGTTAGTATTTGACTGTCTGCTGGGTACCATTAAGACACATTTATCTTGTGCCCTGTCCTGTTCTGAATGGTGTGTTTATCAGGAAAATATGGAGCCAGAACCCTATCCAAGGAGAAATCTGTGTTTAATGCCAAGTTTACCCACAGAGTTGCTGTTAAGCCCCAGATCCCTACTCTTTTCTTTCATGGGAGAAGTTTGGTCTTCAAGAGGTCCCAGTATCCTGAATTTTGGGAGCCTTCTCTACTTCTCAATACCATTTCAGAAGCAGACTTCAAAACATGAGCTCTGCCAATGGACTATCATCCTTCCACAACACAAAGTGCCCTTTATGGGCCTTTAGCATATATGTTGCATTGAGAACTCATTATTCTGCTGAAAGTCTACTTTAAACTTTTTGAAGAGCACTGCATATATACACATTGACATGAAGTATGAGATTATGACAAGCACCTGTTTGCAAATATATGTATGATATAGGTCAGGGAAATGGAATTGGCAACAATTTCCCAAAAAGAATTCACAATTCTCTACAGTTCGAATCAAATCCTAGACTAATGTCCCCTTCCCCTGAGAAGACTAATGGCAGTCTGGGCAGTTCCTCTGAATGCAATACAGGTATCCCTTGCTATCCACTAGGGTTCCGTTCCAGAACCTCCTGTGAATAAAATATCTATGTATAAAGAAAACAATGGAAAGACCCACTATATTTAAAGACCCACTTCTAGGTGTCTCAAACCTATTGCATCTAATTGAATACGGTAGTGCCTCAATATCTGCAGGGGCTTGATTCTGGTACTAAAAAATGGAAAGATTACTTGCATGACTGGTGTCTCTACCAGAATAGAAAAGCCATTTTTTAAAACTGTAATTTGCTGTGGCCATTTCTGCTGAGTCAAATCTGTGTATAAATAATTCGTGTGTAACAAGGTTGGACCTGTAGTAGCTGTTTTGGTGCCACTCTACGCAGCTGAGCTGTCAGCATCAGGATTGGGCTGCCCATTAGTTTATGACTTGCCTTATAAAGTGATACCTCAAACAGTATTAATCATTTTATATCTTCATACACCCTTGAGTCCTTCTTTGCGCTTTGCATTTTATGTCACATTGTTTTCATTTGTTCTTCATGCAGTCTGTATTGGTAGCCCCTCTATGCCCCATATTCATCTTTTTTGCCCCCTCTCCTCTGTCTTACTTGCTCCTCTGGGCACAATATGTGCAGTGATATCCTGGGAATGTGGACACACTCTCAAAGGGATAAAGTCCATGAAGTCACAAGGATTTACCATGTATGTGAAGAACTTTCCCCATCAGATGGGAATCTTCGTAAATGCATAGTAACATATTTCCAGAGATATACCCTATAATCCAGAGTAACTACGGGGAGTCCTTGCTCCAGTGTAAGAACAATTTGCTCTGGATTGCAGTATGAATTTCCCATAGGTTTTCATTAGATGATGAAGTAACTACGGGTGCACCTAATGTCTCTTACGTGCTCCCGTAGCTTTGTTGGTCTGCTGCAGCAGTAGCAATTGTCTTGCGGCACCGTAGAAATATACACAGCTATTCTAACATTAATTACATGCATTTACTCAAGCATACACTTTTGTATGCTACACTTCATCAAACACAGAAGTGCTATCTTGTGTGTGTTTGGGTTTATTTTGGTGTGTGTGAATATAGGAGTAAATAATATATAGTCGAATGACAAAAAATACGAAAATCCAAGTTTGCAACAATTCTGTGCAAAACATTTAAGTATGTAAGACAAGCTTGGTTAGAATTCACAACAGCTGCAAATACTGCATTATTGCTGTGGAATCAGGGTCATAAGGAGTGTGTTCTCTGTCCTTGATTACCTTAAATCGACTGAACATAATTTCAGCATAATTATAGCATAATTTCTAAAATAAACAGCATAATTTTACCTGGTAGGTTTGAGGGTATGTTTTAAAATAACAGTCTCAAAATGGCAAGGAGTCCCTCAGGCTTTGGATCCCACCATACTACTACTCCCAATCCTGTCCCAAGCATGGGGAGAGGTTACCATCAGGAGTGAGAGAACTATGGCGTGGACAAAAGTCATTCAACTCCACCACTACACTTCCACTCAAGTTTCACAACCCCTTCCACAAGCAAACACAAATCCATGGGATCATAATACAAAATTTGGATAATATAATGTGAACCTGACAGCCCAATCTTACCCCCTCCCATCAGCTTGCATGATGCAATAGCATCTATGGCAGACACACTGAATGCAGTGGTGGTGGAGGGGAACAAGATGATCCAGAAGAGGTAAGTTAAAATAGTTTTTCCTTACCTCCCCATATCGCCAAAGGACCTCTTCAGATCTATCTATACCAGCTATTTATTTGGCATAAGTCCACAGAGACTCATGGGGGTATTCGTGTGATAGGCTAGAAAAAGGGAGTTATGATACTGGCATGGGTTGGTACTGGCAAAATCCTCTCCCTCTCACCCGCTTTGGTCTGCTCATGAGATGTGCATCCATAGGCTTTGAATAGGATTGGACCATTAGTCATTAAGAAAGGAGACTGCTTCAATTTGTAATGTCTCAATCTGAATTTTCTTTCTTGGTTCCCAGGAGAGTGTGACAATGTTGGCAACTATTAGTGCAATCCACTGCTCTCCTTTCACTGGCCTGGGGATGTTGCAAAAAGTGCCATACTTCTGAGACAATCCCATGGGGAGGTTAGGCTGTGTGTGTTGGCCTCCCCATGCCAGCACAGGAATGATGCAATGGTTTAAATTGGTTAGGATTGTTCGCTAAGCCATACACATGCACGCGTGTGCGCATACGCACAGATTTACATCAGAATCTATTTTGAAGTAAATACTAGTAGGATTTTAGTCAAACACAAAAAATTTCTCAAAATATAGATTGTAGCCTTATTATAGTAATGATGCAGTTGGGTAAGTATCACTTAGAGCACAATCCTAACCATGTCTACTCAAAAGTAAGCCCCATTGTGTTCAATGGGTCTTACTCCCAGGAAAGTGTCTTTAGGATTGCAGCCATACTCTCTTTTCATTCCAGATAGGCAAAATGGCTGACTGGACACCAGCATATGTAATTTTCCATTGAAATCATTGTGACTTGTGATTTACTGGATTGTGTTCTATGTGTACACACGCATGTTACATACATGTGTGCACACATAGAATTACTGAGAGATTTCCTTCTAGCCTGCAGCTAATTGAAGAGATCGTAGTACTAACATAATGTTATGAATCTTGTTTTACACTATTTTCATCATACTTAAACTGAATTTACAAGTTGTATTTCAATGAAAGATATTTTCACAATATATTGAATCTTATGCTATTTTTTTTAAGTTATAGGAAACACTTTTTTCTTTTACTATGGCCTTCGTGACTTGAGCCTATGAGGATTAATACACGATCCCCTGAAACATGAAACAAAGTTACAGCATGGCAAATTATTTCTCCTTTGAGACTGGTGCCAAACATCTTTTGTGGTGTTCCAATGAAACAGGACACTTCCACTCTAGTGGCTAGTAAAGTCACAAAGAAAAGAACACGGATATGTGACCAAACTTTTATTTTCAGTGCATAGCTGGAATTTCAGCCTTTCTGCTCAAGCCCTTACTATTACAATTTATTGACAATTTTATGAAGTTGGTTTTATTGAATGATTTAGATATAGGTCTGACTTGATCTTTTCCAAATGCGTGCCATGATATTCAGCTGCAGGCAAAAGTGTTTTTATATTCTCACTTTCATGAAGTCAGAAAATCTTTGAAATCTAGATGAGGTTATACAAGCACTTTGTATAGGTTTTTCCTTTCAAAATTAATTCAAAGAAGCCATGATTAACCTGGCCTCAACAACCTTTCTGAACATATTATAAATGATGGCGGCTTACGTTCATCAGCGCTGAAAGTCGGAAGACATATGTCTGCCATCAGGGAAGAGGGGGGATATCGGAACCACCAAGCTGACTAAGAACTATTAAGCTCCTGGGAGTGTGAAGGTTAGGACAAAAGGAAACAGAGAAATTAAAGATGCAGGAACTACATTTTCCAGAGCACATCTTATTCCCATTGTTAACTGCCCTATAGTCCTGGATTTCATCAAGCAGAATAACTCTGCTTCAGAAAAATGAGGACATTTTAAAATAACCATTCCTGATAGACGGATAGATAATTGATAATTATATTACTATTACTAGCGAAAAGCGTACCTGCGTTGCTGGACTAACATTTCCCCATACATCATCCCCCATAGCACATCAACACCCCATGTGCATCAGTCCCCCATGCACATCTTCCCCCATGCGCATCACTCCCCCATGCGCAACGTCCCCCATGCGCAACATCCCCCCATGCACATTCAGTCCCCCATACGCAACTTTCCCCATGTGCATCAATCCCAATACGCAACTTTTCCCCCATGCACAATGTCCCCCATGCGCATCTTCCATCATGCGCATCAGTCCCCCATGCACAACTTCCCCATGCTCAAAATTCCCCCATGCGCAACTTCCCCCATGCACAACTTTCCCCCATGCGCAACTTTCCCCCATGCGCATCATTCCCCCATGTGCAACTTCCCCATGCACGTCAGTCCCCCATGCGCAACTACCCCATGTGCAACTTCCCCCATGTGCATCAGTTTCCATGCACAACTTCCCCATGCACATCAGTCCCCCATGCGCAACTTCCCCCACGTGCAACTTCCCCCACGCGCAACTTCCCCCCACGCACATCAGTCCCCTATGCACATCAGTCCCCCATGCGCAACTTCCCCCATGCGCAACTTCTCCCATGCGCATCAGTCCCCCATGCACATCAACACCCCATGCACAACATCTCCCATGCGCAGCATCCTCCCCAGTGCAACCTCTTCCTCCGAACAATATCCCCCCAGTGCACCAGGCACCAAGCACCAAATTGGCTGGATGTTGGTCAGTCTTCCACGTTAAGTATAGGACAAAAGCACGCTGCCCCCTTTTCAGCCCCTGAAGGGTTAAATTTCTCCACATGGGTTCCTGGTGGGTGTTCAGGTGACAGAAGGAACTCCCAGAATTCCATGCTTCAGGCCCAGCAGTTGGGGCGGAATGTTGATGAGTCATCAATTTTCAATGCAAAGTATAGGAAGGGAAAAGCGTTGCGCCCCTTTTCACCCCCTTCCGGTTGGAATTTCCGAAAACCGGTTCTTAGTGCACCCCTCCATTATGGAAAGAACACCCACCCCAAATTTCATGCTTCTAGGCCCACTGTTTTTGGCAGGGTGGTGGTGAGTCAGTCAGTGAGTCAGTCAGTGACTTTTCTCTTATATATAGATAGATAGATAGATAGATAGATAGATAGATAGATAGATAGATAGATAGATAGATAGATAGATAGATAGATAGATAGATTATTTCATCATTCATCATTGGCATCCTTCAGTCTCGAAAGACTATGGTATCGTGCTCTGATTAGAAGTCCTGAAACAGCATCTAGTGTGGCTAAAAAGGCCAAATCGAGAGTGGCAATCCCTTCCACACTGAGGACAAATAAATTCCATCCCCTACCCAGGCCCCAGGTTTCACTGCTTTCGGGTCTATCTCTTTGCTTCAGCCTGCCGAACAAGTGTCTCTTCCAGTTGGAGAAGGCCATGCTGGGTCTTTTGCCTCCATGCAGAACGATTGGAGGTCAAGGTTTCCCAGCTGTTGATGTCCATTCCCAAGGCCTTTAGATCCCTCCTGCAGATGTCCTTGTATCGCAGCTGTGGTCTCCCTCTAGGGCGCTTTCCCTGCACTAATTCTCCATATAGGAGATCTTTTGGAATCCGACCATCAGCCATTCTCACGATATGCCCAAGCCATCGTAGACGCCGCTGTTTCAGAAGTGTGAACATGCTAGAGATTCCAGCACATTCCAAGACTGCGTCATTTGAGACTTTGTCATGCCAGGTGATGTCAAGAATACGTTGGAGACAGTGCATATGGAAGTGGTTCAGCTTTCTCTCCTGCCATGCATAAAGGGTCCAAGACTCGCTGCAGTACAAGAGTGTGCTCAGGACGCAAGCTCTATAGACCTGGATCTTTGTATGTTCCGTCAGCTTCTTATTAAGCCATACTCTCTTTGTAAGCCTGGAGAACATGGTAGCCGCTTTACCAATACGTTTATTCAGCTCAGTATCTAAGGAGAGAGTGTCGAAGATAGTTGAGCCAAGGTACACAAAGTCATGGACAACCTCCAGTTCATGTTCAGAGATTGTGATACAGGGAGGTGGATCCACACCCTGACCCATGACTTGTGTTTTCTTCAAGCTGATTGTTAGTCCAAAGTCTTGGCAGGCTTTGCTAAAACAGTCCATAAGTTGTTGAAGGTCTTCGGCAGAGTGAGCAGTAACAGCAGCGTCATCGGCGAAGAGGAACTCCCGCAAGCATTTCAGCTGGACTGTGGACTTTGCTCTTAGTCTGGAAGGATTGTAGAGTTTTCCATCTGATCTGGTCCGGAGATAGATTCCCTCTGTTGCATTTCCAAAAGCATGCTTCAGCATGACTGCAAAAAAGATCCCAAATAAAGTTGGTGCGAGGACGCAGCCCTGCTTCACTCCACTTCGGATGTCAAAGGAATCTGATGTTAAGCCATCAAAAACTACAGTGCTCTTCATGTCATCGTGAAAGGACCTGATGATGCTGAGGAGCTTAGATGGGCATCCAATCTTGGGGAGGATTTTAAAAAGGCCGTCCCTACTAACCAAATCAAAAGCCTTTGTAAGATCTATGAAGGCTACAAAGAGTGTCTGTCTTTGTTCCCTACATTTCTCTTGCAACTGTCTAAGGGAAAATACTATATCAGTGGTGGAAATCCTGTTGGCTCGAAATCCACACTGTGATTCAGGATAGATTCTCTCTGAAAGCACCTGAAGCCTGTTCAGTATGACTCGGGCAAGCAGCTTCCCTATAACATTAAGAAGAGAGGTGCCACGGTAGTTGTTACAGTCACCCCTGTCTCTCTTGTTCTTGTACAGTGTGACGATATTAGTATCCTTCATGTCCTGTGGTACTCCACCTTCCCTCCAACAAAGGCAGAATATCTTGTACAGTTCAGTGGAGATGGTCCCTCTACAGCACCTCAGAACTTCAGCAGGGATGTTATCTTTCCCGGGTGCCTTGCCAGAAGCAAGGGAATCCAGGGCTTTGTTTAGTTCTTCTAAAGTTGGTTCACTGTCAAGCTCCTCCAAGACAGGCAGGCACTCAATGTTGTTTAATGCTTCTTCAGTTACTGCATTTTCTCTGGAGTATAGCTCAGAGTAGTGCTGCACCTAACGTGCCATCTGCTGTGCTCGGTCCTGGATGACCTCACCAGGGACTGTGAGGACCAGGGACTGTAGCGGACTTAAGCAGGGCAGATTTCCTCACTGTTGGACCTAAGGCCTGCTTGATGCCATCATACATCCCCTTGATGTTGCCTGTGTCAGCTGCTACCTGGATCTGAGAGCAAAGCTGCAGCCAATAATTGTTAGCACATCTCCTGGCAGTCTGTTGGACTTTGCTACGGGCGGCTTGCAGGGCTTGAAGGTTGCACTCACTAGAACAGGCTTTATATGCAGTTAGAGCTCTCCTCTTTATTATTTATAGATTATTTATAAAATGCTTATATACTACTTTGTGAGCAAAAGTTCACAAAACAATTTACACAGCAAAATCCCGATAAATCACCCTGAACTGAAGCAGGGGTGAATTAGGACAGTTGCTGTCCCTTAACATCACCTCTGTGCAACTAAGCCAACCAGCCAGCCAGCCAGCCAGCCAGCCAGCCAGCCAGACAGACAGATAGATAGATAGATAGATAGATAGATAGATAGATAGATAGATAGATAGATAGATAGATAGATAGATAGATAGATAGATAGATAGATAGATACGAGCATTTTTACAAGGAAGGATGAACTGGATGAATGAGACTTTTTAAAAAAACTTTACTTTTGCAGTTGTTCTCCCAGGCATACATTTTGATATAGGAAATCCCTCCAGGGACAATGTATATGTTCAAATGCAGCCAGGACCAGATTAATGGATGCTGAAGAATGCACCTCAAAAGATCAGTATGCAGAGATTTATGTGTAGTTACATGTTTTGAATCATTTACCTTAACTTAGCTCCTAAATCATAGCAAGGTTACAACCAAATTTAGGTCTGTTTTTAAGAACTTCCTTAGTTCTGTTGTCACTTTAATGAAACCCAACAGAAATAAACTTTGGAATGTATGGAAACAAAGTTTATTAAAATTGTCCATTTTGTGTGTTTTTTTAATTTATTTCGAAAACGTATACCACAACTTATCCTTAAAAAGATGCTTAAAGTGACTTATAATAATTTAAACAGATTCAATTCAAAATTCAAAAAAACAGATACAGAAAATTACAATAACATTACAACAAAATCTTATAATAAAAACTTTCTTCTGATGCAAGATAGGAATGACTGGTGTGACTGTGACTTGGTATAAACAACCAAATCATAAAGGAAGATAGAGGGGGTACATAATTCTAAACATATACACCAGAAGTAATTCCAATTCAACAAAGGGTGCAATCCTGGCTTTAGGCCATAGAGAATGGCTCAGCTAAGCTGGCCTAAGTAGGTCATATCCTGACCTGACAGGCCAAATCCACAGGGCTAGGAAGCCTCTAAAGCTGGTCGAATTGCTTCTGATGGCCAAATAAGTGGCACCTGGGGAGTGCCTGCTCCTGACGAGACCAGGACTTGCTCCATTGAACAAGGAATGGCTGTGGTGCCTGCCATATAAGGAAGCCTAGAAGTCTCTACTGACCAGTAACAGCTAGGGCATGATACTGCAGTACCAGTATCGGGTGGTTGCAAGAGGTATGGCTGCTGGAGTGGGCTGTTGGAGTTGTGCTGGATCCTGAGGTAGACTGTTGTACGAGTTGTGCCATATCCTGAGGTTGAGAATCAGGAGTTGTGCTTAGGCTGACCTAAGACTTGCAATTTTTTATTTTGCTTCCTTTTTTACTCTGGCTTATCATGGGCCCCAATGGCTCTACTCAGATTTATGCCTGTTCCTGAGGTTGCCTGCATCAGAGCGGCTTGGAGGCGTCATGTATGCCCTTGAAGCAGGCTTTGGATATGGCCTAACTGCACCATTCTAGGTCATGCCCCACATGCTCTCAACTCACCCCTGCTTAGCTGCCTAGGCTAGCACTGCTAGGCTGTTACAGGTTCATCTGTCTTGGGCCAGCCTAAATGGACTTAACACCAGCACAGTCCTTTTCTGGTGCAGCTAGGCTGGCCTATACCATTCATACCATATCATGATGTTAATCATCTTCAACTCATCACTGAGAACATTCAGTGGAACAAGGAGGGTCCTAAGGGAGGGCCCTTTTTCAGAAATATATCTCAAAGTTTCAGCCCCAGAACTGAATTTAACCTGGAATGTATTCACAGGACCCAGAGACCATCTGGAGGTTGTCGTGAGTTCAAAGCAAGAAGATCAATGAAGAAAGAATCAACTTCTGAAAGTCAAGAGAACAGCTGCTTTTGTATCCATTTCACAAGGATCAACCCACCCACACACTTTAAATACATGTGTGGGAGTCACATCCCTATTTTTTCATAAAAGCAATATAATAAATGGGTCACGTAACTTTGCTGTGTGGACTCCATAAGAAAAGAAGAATCTTAGAAGAAGAGATGTTTGCAGTAATTGCCCTTAACTGCAGGAAATGAAGATGAAAGGTCTTCACCAAATGAAAGTTTTGCAGGAAGAAGCAGAAGGCACTAAATATGACTCATGCCCACTCCTAAGCATATTTACCATGAACTTTCATTTAAGCTGTACCTGCAAATAAATAGGTTTAGGACCAAAATGTACCTCTTAAGCTCTACATGAGGCTCCCCATAAAAACGTTCTGGATATTGCAGCTAATGCAGAATGCAGTGGCTCAGGTGATTGCTGGAGATCAGTAGTTTACAGTGTTGGTTTCTGGTTTGTTTCCAGACCTGAATTAAGGTGCTGGTTTCGACTTTTAAAGCCCTATATGGCTTGGGATCAGTGCATCTGCCTTCTTCCATACAGTCTGATCTGTTCTCTTCAGTCATTGCAGAGGGCCCTGGTGGTTGTGCCGCAATCAAGAGAAATTAGGAGGATGGCAGCCATAAATAGGCCCTTCTTAATAGGACCTTCTTGGTGGTGGCATCTGTACTGTGGAATCACAATTACAGTGAAGCATGAAGCCTTTTTTATTTCAGAAAGCCTTTGATGTTGCTTTGCTTTTTTTGTCCTTATTTGTATTTTATCATTTTTTTATTTTATCTTTTGTATATTTTAATTGCTGTTAGCTCTTGGTTGCCCTCTGGGAACAAAGGTAGGTAGCAAACTGAATGAATGAATGAATGAATGAATGAATGAATGAATGAATGAATGAATGAATGCTGGCCATGCAATCGCAGTTCACCCTGGCTCCGTGGTGAGCTGAGCATGCACAGCCCAGCAGTTGGACCGTGGATACAAAGTTGGCCCCAGAGCCGGGGTGAGCATTAACATCTGATTTAAGTCCATGTATTGTTATGCCATATGCTATATAAATGCATTTAGCTATATATGCCATTTATATAGCCATTATATTAAATGCATTTATATACCTATTATTTATATAGCCATTTAATGCATTATATAATGCATTTATATAGCCATATGCTCTCTCTCTCTCTCTCTCTCTCTCTCTCTCTCTCTCTCTCTCTCTCTCTCTCTCTCTCTATATATATATATATATATATATATATTAGAAAGAGAGGCCTCTTTTTTAGCTCAAGGCCTCTTTATGACTTTGAGTTTCTCTAGTGCAGCCAGCATCTTTTCTGTTCACCATGTTTCTCATACATCTCCACGAGACATTTTGGCTATGCATTGTGAGATGTTTGCCACTCTTTCTTGGGCAGTGGTGCTTGGTCATATGTTCACTTTTCTTTGGATCTAAGCCATTGAATTGGACAAGTTAATATATAACATTATTCTCTCTTAAACTTAGTGAGTAATTTTTATGATTATAGGTTGGCCCTTGGTATCCACATGGGATTGTTTCCTAGATATCAAAAACTATGGATAATTGCAAAGCCTACTAGTCACACCTGGGAGGTTTCTGAGGTGCACAAAGCAGTCTGCAGCATCTGTGCACCTCAGAAGGTCTCCCAGAGGTTTTTGATAGACAATTCTGGTTTTTTGTCCTACTGGAAGTGCCTTTCAAAAGCCCTTGAGAAGCCTTCTGAGGTGTGAAGAAGCCACACAAAAACTCCTCGTACCTCAGAACACCATCCAGTCATTAGTGGAAGGCTCAGTGAGGCCCTCAGGGTACTAGTTGTGACCTGCAGTGTGTGAAATCCATGGGTCCCAAATCCATAAATAAATAGGGCCCACCTGTATATTTCCTCATAGCCTATTTTAAATTAGAATTTGATAAATGTCAAAATCACACATAGAATTCTGCTGTGTTTCAAAAATGTGCAAAATATTTCAGTTATGTTTGGAAAAAAAAATCTAACCATTTCCTGGAAAATCCATGCAGCATCTGAATCATGCAGCATCTGAATCATGAATCAATAATTTCTTCTAGGATACATTGAAGAAGAAATTACTATCTTGGTCATGGCTCTTGGTTTAGTGCATACCTTACAGCTGCCACAGTGATCACCAAATGTTTGAAGACCAATGACATTATCAACACCCACCAGGTGATACTAGCCACTCCCCACACTGGTGCATGCAGTGTGCAGCCAAGCAGCCACACCTTGACTCTTCCAAGAAACTCCCTCCAGTAACATCATATCCTGTCCCCATCTCTAGACTGCAATACAGGAAAAGTGGCAATGTTTCCCATCTCCACCACCTGCTCTATCACTGCTACATTACTCATGTTCATGCCTTAAATATATGCATGATTCTGTTTCACATTTCTATTTTCACTTTTCATTCCAAACTACTCTTTGCAGCATGATCCATTGATAGTGGATTCAGGGTGCAATCCAGAGTAACTATGGGGAGTCCTTGCACTGGACTGCAATATGAATTTCCCATGGGTTTTCACTAGATGATGTCATAACTACGGGTGCACATAATGGCTGCAATCCAGAGCAAATTCAGCCTGCTCTGACCTAACTGCACTCTCCTAACTATTCTGTATCCAGAGCAGAAAGTTATGCTGAATCCAGAGAGTCAGGAAGCCTGGGCTGCCCTAACCGCTCCAGAGCATGCTACGTAATTGACACAAGGGGAAGACTTGCTCCTGAGGAGACACCCCTCAGATCACACTGAACAAGGAACAGCTGTGGTGCCTACAGTGGTGACATGACTCTGCACATCACCTGGTGCGGAAGTCTGTGCGTCATCCCTGGGATGCGCCCCCCCCCCCCTGGACTGCACAGTCACCAAAGTTGGCACCTGCGCAGTTGTTTCTGAAGCCAACTGGCTTCAGTTGAAAGTATTCAGAAAGAATACTGCGCAGGCACCATCTCTGACACCTGCGCAGTACTTTTCTGAAGCCTTTTGGCTTTGGGGGAGACTGTGCAGGTGTCAGAGTTGGTGCCTGTGCAGTACTCTTTCTGAAGCCATTCGGCTGCTGCTCCGCCTCCTGAGTGAGGCCGAATGGCTGTGCAGAGGCGCGGACTTTCTCTGCTCTAAGGAAGTCTCCTCTGAAGCTGTTCGGCATGCTCAGTGTGTTTCTGCGCAGTGCACCTCAGATGGCCGTTCAGGCCAGCTCCTCAGACAAGTGTCAGCTTCTGGCTGATTCTCCGCCTTGGAGCAGGCCTGGATGGGTGTGCTGACGCCCGGGGCCTGCCAAAGGACAGTCAAACTCCTCCGGCACATCACCCCATATGGAGCGCATCCCCAATGCAGCCCACACCAGCCGCACCAGTCTGGTGACGCCACTGGGTGCCTGCCTTATTAGGAGTCCCTGATGAGATGCCAGTACATTCTACAGTGAATACAAGGGGCTTCTTGGAGTGGCCTGCTGTATCCTGAGGTTTGTGGGCAGCCATAGTTTGTTCCATATCCTGAGGTTGAGAGGAAGGGGTTGCAGCTAGGCTGGCCAAGAACTCAGATTTTTGGTCAGCACTGCATTTCTTACTTGGGCCTTATCATGGACCCCTATGGGTCTACTCATTACTATACCTGCTCCTGAGGTGGTATATCTCTGAGGGCTGGAAGAGGGCATTTCTGCCTTGGAAACAGGCTTTGGATACAGAGTAACTGCTCTGCCCTAGGCAATGCTAAACATGCCCTCAACTTGCCTCTCCTGAGCTGCTTAGGCTGCCCCAGTTAGGGCAGAGCAGGTCCACCTCTCTTAGGGCACCCTATCTTGCCTTGCTCTGCCCTAAGCCTCCTTCAGAGTAACTGGGCTGGAGCATCTTGCAGTTGCTCCAACCTAGTGTTAGATAGGGCAACCTAAGGGCTCTTATGTGGACAGATTAGTTGCTCTGGATTAGGCTGAATGTCTCTTACGTGCTCCCGTAGGTACTCTGGATTGTGGGGTCAGTTGCTGTGACGTTAACATTATGCTTCATGTTGGTTTAGGGCTTTGCATCTCAAAAGAAATGAGATTTTCTTCTTAAATGAAATGATCCTCTGCTTAATTACATTATATACTTCTAGTATTTCCAGAGCAGAGGACTTGGTGAAAGCAATTAAGCCCAAAAGGGGGATTCAATTCTTAAAGCTAATTCTCATTAAAATAAGCAGTGGCTTGAAAGTTCATTTTTAGGAACTCCCTCATATGAGACCTTGTAACAAGGCAAACCAAATATTAAATGACTTTGGAGTCTTACCATATTTGCTGATGTATAAAAAACACTTATGACAGTGAAGCATGGTTAAGCCTTAGAAGTGCACCACTATGGAAATGAGCAGGTTTGCAGGCTTTTCTCTGCAGAAAAATCCCTTCCCCTCAGTGGTGCCCTTCTGACATTAAAATCAAAGTCTCTCCACAGAGGCCAAGAGGTCTGTCATGTACTGAGTCCCTCTTCATTTAAGTGCTAGACAGTATCACTGAACTGAATAACCTAAATCAGAAAAATAATTATTATTAATCCACATTTAAAATTGTTATTAATCATTAAAAATTGTTATTAATCTGTATATTTATTCATTTTCAGTTTATACATTTTAAAATTTTAAATCATATGTTATCAATACCTTATTGTGTGTATCATATAGTGACAGAAAGTTTGAAATTTACAATATTAGAGAAGAAAAGGAGAGAGAGAGTTATTTATCTGGGATCTGACTCCTGTTCGGGTCATGCACTACCAGAACTATAGCAACACATATACTGGGTCACTACCACACACTTCTGTGTTACTGCCACAAATGGGCAGTGGTGTGGCACTTGAAGCAACAGCTCCCAAAACATCTGCAGTGATGGAAGCAGAGGGGTGACATGGGTGGGAAGGGGGGGAAGGCAGGGACTGGGAGAGGTGGATTCCAGCAGCAGTGACTTGCACCAGGACCCTATTATCTCTTTCCAAGGGCACCCTTTTTCTCCTGTTTCTTTCCATTGCTTTCCAAAGCCACTATCCATGGACCTACACCAGCAAAATGTTAATACAAGTCTGAGGAAATCCATATACAGTTAGATAGCCTTCTCAGGGGAGGGTCTAGAGGAAATATTTTTACTTACCTCCTTACTGTCCTATCCCCAACATTGGATTGCCATGCTCCATCAGCACAGCTGGACTGGTGACGATGTTGGGAGATAGAATTGGGCAGAAGGTAAAATAGGTGAAGGTATGTAATGTGTTAAAAACATTAAAGTGAGCCCATTAAATAGATTTAGGGGCAAATCCTATCCAATTTTCCAGTGTTGTTGTTGTTGCTTTGCCAACAAGGCGTGCACTGCATCCTGGAGGGGGGGGGACACCATCACAGAAGCATTCTCAAGATAAGGAGATGTTGGTTCCCTTAACTTAGGTCTGGACTAAGGCTGCACTGGTGCTGGAAAGTTGGATAGGATTGAGCCCAAAGTTCAACCAGCTTCAAAATCAACTAGAAACACTTGACTCAAATTTACAGTCAAATTACAATGGATCTGCAGCATTTACAAATTCTCTTTCTCATTTATCTCAGATTTCCCTTTCTCGGTACTTCTAAAAAATATGACTGGAAAAACCCGGATTTGTCTGGATTTTTAGCCTCCTGTCCAGGTGTCCTACATTTTGGCATAATTGTCCTACATTTTGGCTTCATTTTGAAACTTCGTGATAGTGCACAGTATCCCATCATGCCATATGTCGTTGGATTCGTATTGAAGAGCAGAATCCAATGCAAAAATCAGTTTTGAGATATCTCCTTCCTATCAAAAGTTATGGTCAAAAAACAAAAAAATTGTTGGCATTTTTTTCCAGCGGATAGGAATTTTGGCCTGGGATTAGGAATTTTGGCCTTGGGGTTCAGGAATTTTGGGTTTGGCATCTGGTCACCCTGACTCAAGAATAACAAAACAGAATGTTTTAGGTGACCCATATACTGTTTCCATCCTCTTCAATCCGTGAAGCATTGTTCCTTCATTTGTCCTTCATTTCAGTAAAATCCATGTGCCGGAATAGCACTTGGGTAAATTCCTCCCAATATTTGAGAATGCTTTCAACCAGTGCTTTTTTCTAGAAATAAAGTTGGGGTACTCACCATGAAGATATTATTTTTAATCATAGCCATGTCTACCTGGGGACCACAGAGGTGCTGCTGATACTCACCTCAGAGCTGCCAGTACTCACACAGAAGTGCCGGCACACAGTACCGGTGAGTATCCCCTCGAAAAGACCCCTGTTTTCAACCTTTTATCAACATAATAATGCAGTTTAATATGTGTAACAAATAAGTGCTACATGTGCAAGACCATCACAGGAGACATATACAGTATATCTCAAGCCAAGGAGCTGCTGTGAGGTACTATTGCCAATGTTGATTCTGCACACTCATTCTTAGCCCAGATGTTTTGTTGGATTAAGGGAAAAAGCACCTTTGAGTTTCTAGACTTCTACATTACAGGATGCCTTTCCTGAAGTATAATATCATGCAGCATGGATTATGGGCAATTATTTTTCTTCCCTATCACAGCCTGTTACAACACTGTAAAGTTGATTTAAAATTAAAACTATCCTAGGTAATCCCCTCTCAGTCTGCAAATGCTAGCACAAGATGATCCTCAAATTAAAATTAGTGGACAAATTACGCCAAGTAGCGGCTTCTTCCAATTCCCATCACTTTGTGTGACAGGCTTTTTCAGTTGTGAATTTGTGGGCAAGGATTTAGGCTTTCTATATTTGTATGCAGAGATACTTTGCCTTTAAAACTCTCACTAGAAAATAAGAGCTGTGCAAGGTTGTATGTTTGTAACTTCTAAAACGATAATCAGTCCCAACATTGCCATCATAAGGTGATTGTCAGGATGGCCCTTCCTAATCTCCACCCCCAAAATATGCCTTTTATATGATGCAGAGGAAAGAGGGCAACACTGGCACAAAACTGCAGAACTGTGAACTGTGGTTTCAGTACAACGGTGACCCGCAGGATTACATAGAAAGTCTATATTATGAACCATAATATTTCCAAGAACCTATTCATGCAATATGTTTTATGGGTCCACATAAAATTTGCAACAGAACACCTAAAATGTGAATGCAGCAAAC
Source organism: Cryptoblepharus egeriae (assembly GCA_030015325.1). Classification (NCBI taxonomy): domain Eukaryota; kingdom Metazoa; phylum Chordata; class Lepidosauria; order Squamata; family Scincidae; genus Cryptoblepharus; species Cryptoblepharus egeriae. The sequence continues at coordinate 49,980,339 of JAREYC010000005.1, read as the reverse complement.
ACATGGATCATACCTGGCACTGACTCCTCAGATAGCCCGAATTGGCAACAGCTTCCTTCTAGGGGTAACACTGGCTTACAGTCTGCCACCCCAATGATCCTTCAAATAGAAGTTTAAAAACACAGCGAGGCATTAGCTCAGATCATACGTATCAGAGCAGCTCTAACTTAGAAACAATTCTAATTTAGACCTTAAAGGAAAGTTTTCAGACTGGCCAGTCCAGCTCTCCACTTGATAGAGTATTAAATCCTTCCCAAGTATCACCCAATAACATACATGGCTTATTAATAAGTAACAAGCTTTTTAATAAGTAAGAAGTGGTATGAAGCACTATCTTTGAATTTGTAATCTGCTGAGATTTGAGAATATACAGGAAGTGCGCTCTCTGTCTTGAGGATCTCAGCTTCACAAATATATAGTGGAAGTTATCCTACAGTGGACAGCAGCAGTTAGGTGAATGGTTGGAAAACGGCCCAGCTTTGGGGAGGGGCTTGTTTTGATTAGAGACTCCACAGCATTTTATAGAAGGTCTCAGGAGATCCATAATGTCCAGGTAGAGCAGATGGGAACTTGGCTTCCATCAGCAAATTTTATTGGATTCCTTCCTTAAACGGATAAAGTACTAATTCAACTCAGCTGGAATTTGAACCTTTTGGAATACCCTATACTAAACCAATGCAAGTGTTTTAGACCAATCCAACTAATTTTATACTTGAACGAGGTATTGCTCAAGACATGTTTTCCAAGGCCACCAAAAGCTTTGCTTTTCCCCCTCAAATTAAATTTGCTTCAACTCCCTCACAGTGAAAGATGAACTTGTGATTATTTGAGTGAGTCATTGGGAGAACTTAGATCACCACATTTCCTGAACCTTTGAGCTGGTAGATTTCCTTAGACCTAATCCTATAAACAAATTAAAGGGAGTGTGTGCGTGTGTGTGTGTAGATAAAATGGACTATATTCTGTTTGTATCCATAAGGGCTAATAGCTCAAAGTAATAGTACACATCCATAAGGCATGCAATACGAAAGCCTTAAGCTTCTTCAATGTGCCATGAGGTTCTCCAAGTAATTATGTACCATCGCCCAGTAGATTGACTTAGGCTGCAATCCTAAAGACACTTTCGTGGGAGTAAGACCCATTGAACACAATGCATCTTACTTTTGAGTAGACATGGTTAGGATTGTGCTCTTTTTGTCTCTCTTTGGACTTAGACCAGCCATTTTTCTGACATAAGTTTGAGAGAATGAAGGAGACAGAGCAGGCGGACAAATCAGGGATAGGATCAAGAACAACCCCCTCCAGCCAGCTCCTTTCTCCCTGAAGTCTCCCCCCTCAAACCACCCACAAACTAGCCCTGCCAACAATAATGATGCACCTGATGCACTCCTTGGTAGTCTCCTATCCAGATACCATTGTCATTTCATGCACCTTCAAATTATTGTATGTCTAAGGAGCTGTGGACTTAGAAATAATGTGGACACCCGCTGAATTCAAAATCTGCTTATTTTAGAACTCTAATAGCACAATCCTAACCATGTCTACTCAAAAGTAAGCCCCATTGTGTCAAATGGGTCTTACTCCCAGGAAAGTGTGTTTAGGATTGCAGCCTGGCCCTACAATCCAGAGTAACTACGGGAGCATGTAAGAGACATTACGTGTACCCGTAGTTACAGCACCATCTAATGAAAACCTATGGGAAATTCATACAGCAATCCACAGCAACTTGTTCTTACACCGAAGCAAGGACTCCCCGTAGTTACTCTGGATTGTGCCCTAGTTCTCTCTCTGTTGTATGCTGTATGGTGGCCACACAGTTTCTCATATCTGCTTGTAAACAGAATAGAATAATGAAAAATAATCTCTCCTGCTGATCATTAGAAATGTCATTGGACAAACATTTCAGTAGTTTCCATGTAACCTAAATTAGGTAATCTTTACAGAATATTTGAAATGAAGTGCATGGCTCAGAAAGTCCTTCAGAGAATACTTTCTCATCTACAATTTGTGGAAGCATTGCTGGCTCACTAAATTGTTGTTTTCTCTGTTACATCACAAGATCCTCCTCTGGATAATAATTAAATGTCATTAAATGAATGGATGTTCTTGGAGCTGGTCACAAAGAGTCTAGTTTGGTTATATACCTCATGATGACAATACATAATGGGTCATATGTGACCTGGTCATTCTGGCAATATGCTTATTAATACCATAGCCTTCCCCTGTTACCAGAAATGGCAGGAAATGGCCATTTCATAAGTGCGTGCCTCTGAAAGGAAATGGGCTAACACAATTATGATAACACACCAACTATTACATAGTGGTTGAAAGTGCAAATCCACCCTTTTGCACGCACATATTTTTGCTGAAAGGGAAAATCTGGTTAACAAATGTCAACAAAGCAACTTGTCATAAAAAAGTGGTTTAATTTTACATCTGGGTCACACTTAAAAGACAACCGGTGTAGAGCAAAGCCCATCGCTGGAAGACACAGCCTGAGGTAAATTGATATATTCATTCCCAGCACAGCCTCCTTCTCCACTGATTACAAGTCTCCACTAGTGTTTGCAGGACAGATTAGCCATTCTCCTCGTATAGAAGAGACGCTGTTCAAAGAGGTTGGAACGCAGCTGCCTCTTTACAGACTTTACCTAGTGTTCAAAAGGACAAGGATCATGTGACTAGGGGATGTATGCCTCCGCAATAGAAAATCTAAATTAATCTTCATAGAAAATGGAGGGTCTTGTTTGGATCTAGCAGAAAAGAAGAGGCACTTGTAGGTGAAATCTTCTTAAGACCAAAGTGAAACTTTCAGAGAATCCTGTGAAAATTCTGGGCTGCAAGACTTCCTAGGCATGGCAAACAAAAGAAATTAACTTTCTGAATAAAAGGTTCTTGGTTTAAATTTAAAAGTTGTTGCCGCAAGAGCGACTGCACTGCCAAATGTCTGAGAATGTAGCATCTAATCCTCCTATCTAGTTATAGCTCTGGCTGCTTTTTGTATTTTTCCTACTCCTTTATGTTCCTTCCTTTCTCTTCCACACAGGAGAAGAGGCAAGACAGAAGTTCAGTACATTTCATTTGGAAAAGGAGAGAATAAGTATGCTCCATTTCTTTAAAAGACACTTTTCAATAATCCTGCATTGCTTGATTGTTGTTATATTTTTTATTTATCTCCTTCACTTCCCTTTCAAATGTTTAGATTGACATGGCTACTGAATCAGAATTTAGATAACGGGAATAAAACAGCGCAGGGATCAATCCTAACCAATTTAAGCCTGTGCAAGTCACCCATCTCCCCATTCCCATGGTGGTGTGGGGAGGCCAGCATGTGTCTGAGCACTGGCCTAATCCCCACAGGGGTGGCACATAAGTGTTGGGACTTGTGCCGGCCTAACTGGGGATTATGATTGCAGCCTCAGTCTCATTACTTTGATGTGAGAGATACAGCAGTATCTTGAATGTGTTGGGGCCAACACATTCGGTGGGTGATTTGGTTGAAATCCTACAAACAGCTGATTGATTGAACATGAACCCCGTTCCAATAAAGCATGCAGAGAACTGCAACTTCAGTCCTGAGAAGAGAATATTTTCTCACAAAGGAATCTCTTTGTCAGTGGCATTTTGATGACTTCTACTTCTTCTCACTCTTCTCCATACACAATGGGGTAAATGTCATCACAACAATTCAATTAATAAAATGGCCAGGCAGAGATAAATGTAGAAGGTTCATCTGTGGGCAACCTTTGTTCTGGATAGCTCTGATACTGTGTCCATGGCTTACAATCTGTCATGAGAGGACAAAGTTAGATGTATGTACCAGAAAAATTATTCCCTATTCTTTTACTAACTAGGTAATTTGACTTTTGTTTCTGCAATAACATGCTAAATGCCTCTCTGCTTAAGGCTTGTTTAAGAATGCTGCAGGTCTTTTGTTGTTAAGAAGCACACGGGGTATAACAGTATTAGGGATAATTTCTCTAAAATTTCTACCTTTGCTAAAGACAGATACTAACATTCTGAGCAGCAGCCACAATCCAGAGTGAACCTGACTTCAGAACTTGTCTAACATGTAAACATATATACCAGAATATACAGATGTCCCTTGTTATCTACTAGGGTTCCATTCTGGAACTTCCTGCGGATAAAAAAATTCATACATAACAAAAAAATGGAAAAATAGATTTAAAGACCCACTTCCAGGTTTCTTGATCCTCCATTGCACCTAAGGAAATAAGGTAGTGCTTTAATATCCATAGGGGTTTGATTCTGGGTCTGAAGAATGGAATGATTGCTTGCATGACTGCCTCTGTACAACAATAGAAATGCAGGTTCTTATAGCTGTGATTTGCAGTGGCTATTCATGTTGTTCAATCGGTGTATAAAAAGATTAGTGTATAACCAGGTTGGAATTCTACATACACATATCTCTATACATAAAAAACTGAAGAGCCATTGGCCATAACCTTTGATAGAATATAGTTATTCCAATGCAGTTTGGTTCATTGCATTCTGCATTAAATTATCTTTCTAACAATATACAACATGATGGTATTATCATTCATACCTCCACCATTTTTCACAATTTTAGCCACTAATGTCAAGCTCAGCTTGTTGCCACACCCCAAAGCTTGTAGCTCGGTGCAACTGTACCCCCTGCACTCCCTAGTTATGCCACTGCTTGTATCTTATTCTTAATGAATATGTACTATTCTTAATGAATATGCATAGAAATGCAACTGTCAGGGTGAAATACAGAGTAACTATGGGGGGTCCTTGCTCCAGAGTTAGAACAAGTTACTCTGGTTTGCAATATGAATTTCCCATAATTTCCCAATTTTCACTAGGTGGTGCAAGAACTATGGGTGCACATAATGTCTCTTATGTGCTCCCGCAGTTACTCTAGATTGTGCCCTAAGTTTCTCATATTTTAGATATCTGTGAATAAGACTAGAAAACTGAATGATGAATTGATTTTGGTTTGTGAATCAGTAACTCATGCTAATAACGTACAGCCCATTTTTGGACGACAGGATAATACTGTACTTTCATTTTCACAATTCCATAAAACCCGAAGGTATTCAGAAAACAAGTAATTTAGAATATTGTTTGGATTCTTGATCAATAACATTCAAAGCAGCAGCACTAATGATCATAGAGAGAACAATGTAGATGAGGGATGAGCAGATTTCAGGTGTGCAGAACAATATTTGCTTTTTAATAGAATTCCAAGGCTTATGGAGTCAGGCACAAAACAATGATTGGTGTAGGAAAAGCAAGGTGAGCCTCAGGTTTCTGGGGCTGCTTGTATAAAGCCATGCACTTGGTCACCATGAAACTCTGCCCATCCTCCACTAATCCATTGGGTGTTATCACTACCACCATCATTCAGTTCAGGGGACAACTTGACAGAGTGAGCCTCCAAGGGCATGATTCCCTGGCCAATATCTGAGCTGACCATGCAACAGGTAAAGCTAAATACAAAATATTGTCTCAGAGGGTAGAACAGAAAAGCCAAGTTTTTACACAGATACTGAAGAAGTACACATCATGCCTCAGAATGCCTTGTGGCTTCCAAGTAGCATCACATATCCAGTACCACAGCCAATGGTCTGCAACCTACCAAAACTTGGGCTGCAATCCATTTGTGAGCTGCGATTTGAGAGTTTCTGGTCTAGAGTCTGGTCTAGGTCAGGCATCTCCAAACCCCAGCCCACCAGATGTGGCATGTGGCAAGCCTCTAATTGTGTCTTTTGACACAATTAAAACCAGTCTCTTGTTGTCTAAGAGCCTCTGGCCCAGTCGACCAAACATGACAGGAGGTGGGTTGAAGAAAGGGAGTCCATTTAAGTTTTGGCTTTATCTCTGTACAGTGTATTGGTTCATGCAGAAATCATGGTAATTTGAGCCTATTCATTCATTAATCTAAGTTCCATCTCCAATGTATTTCTTGAAATTATATATCACCTTTTTTCCTGCCCTCAAAACTGTATCAGATATTTGATGCAGCCCTTTCGCCAAAAATTTTGGAGACATCTGGTGTAGGTCCTAGAAGATCATTCTATCTTTTTTTGCACAAAAGGAAAACATTCTTTTTTTAAACATTGATACAAATAACAACAAAGTTAGTACTGCTTGTTCATTACAAACTCAGTGTAGTTCTTAGAGCACAATCCTAACCACACCTACTCAAAAGTAAGCCCCAATGTGTTCAAAGCCCCAGAAACTCTTTTAGAATTGCAGCCTTAATTCTTGCAATATTCCATACAAAAATACTCTTTACTGAAAACTATATAACAAATGAGGAGGAGGATACTTTATACACCAAATACCTGAACTCTCATGGTTTCCTTGTACAAATCAGAGATGCAGCAAAGTTGGGGGTTTAGAGAAAAAGGGCATTCAATTGGGATGCTACCTACTTTGCTTCTTATAGTACAAAGAGAAAAGGAAATTGATAGCTTGTAATTTTGCATCTCCTGCCTTAATAGAAGAAAATCAATGTTCACTTCATGGACTGTACAAGTTTGAAATTTTAGATTGAGCAGCTGAGATAGTTTAAAGGAAACCTTGCTCCGGGCACTACTTTCCAGGAAAATTTAGCACAGAAAACCGTTTTCTGTGAGCTGCCATAATTATAAAATTCTCTCCCTGAGGACATCTGTCCATCTAGATAGGATACTTCTGAGTTTTCCAAGACAAGTAAAGACTTGTCCATCCTGCCATATGTTTAGGAACGGCTAATTCTGCTGTGAACTGCATTTGTTATGGATTTCAGTTTGTGTTTTAACTTTTGAGCTCTGGGGTTTTGATCGTTGTTTTAAAGTAAATGTATTTTATTGTTCATTTTATGCTGTCTAATGTGGTACATCACCTGGGCACTTTTCTGTGGAAAGGCAATTTTAAAATATTGGAAATAAATCCACTTTAAGAAGTGAAAGCTTCCTCTTAGGCCTCACCAATTGCTTCTTATATTTTCTTTCAAATTCCAAAGACTTTTGTGTCGATTTTCATTGGAATTGCATACGATGGGGGTTAGCTTGCTAAAGTCAGTGCTTGATCAAATTCATCATAGTTAAAAGGTTAAAATAGTTCTGACTATTTTAATTCTTTGATATTTGGCTTTGATGATAAAGGCTGCAATCCTAAACACACATTCCTGGGAATAAGACCCATTGAACACAATGGGGCTTACTTTTGAGTAGACGTTGTTAGGATTGTGCTCAAAATCAACGAAGGGTTTCAAGCCCATAAAGTATTTCTCTACAATCTCATACTTATCAATACAACTGTGCAGAAAACAATACTATACAATATTTTGCCTTGTTTTATCCAGAGAGCAACCTTTGGTCTCCTTGACTTTTTCTGAAACATACGCTGCTCTCAGTTTTAATTTCTTTTGGGTTTTTTGTTTTTGTTTTTGCATTTTTTAACACTTTGGACATCTCAAATACAAGCTGTAAAGGTGTGGTACAAATATTCAAATATATAAAGAAATATTGTTTTATAAACTAAGCATTCCCACCTCTACCTTACAGGCATCTAACATACAGATAACAACGCTGCTAAGGTGGCTAAATTTGTGAATAGTGACCATATGGAAGAGTCAAGATCATGCCCACTGGCTCAGCTCCTGGCCTCCATTTGTTGTTCTGAACCCCTACACAGAATCTATACGTATAATAATCTGTGCATTCATAGGCTCTCTTTAAATAAGTGGCATCCTTCAAAAACGTGGTTGAGATCATCCATAGAATCTGAGAGCATACAACTTACCGGTAAATGTTTTCCAGCTCTGTGCAGAAGACTTACCCTACAATCACAGCAACTGACCCTACAATCCAGAGTAACTACGGGAGCACATAAGAGACATTACATGCATCCATAGTTACTGCACCACCTAGTGAAAACCTATGGGAAATTCATATTGCAATCCAGAGTAAGTTGTCTTACACCAGAGCAAGGACTCCCTGTAGTTGCTCTGGATTGTGCCCTGAGCCAACCAACACATGGAGGCTGAATGCTGGACCAGTGGTGCAGTCAGTCCTGATCTCCAGGCCCCAAGGATTATCCATGGATTTGGTGGGTTAGAGGCATTTAACCAAGAGCTCAAGAATCTCTTGTGCAGACATATAGATATGGCTTAAGGTCATGCAAAGTAGTACAATGTGAAGTATATGGCATTAACTTCTGAATCATCCAGCAAAAACTGCAGCACAACTATCTGGAAGAAAAGGTGGAAAAATCATCAGCTTCTTACATGAAAAATCCCAGTAACACACAAAGCAGTTTTAAACATTTAAAATGTTAGCAGCAAAATGAATTCTGGGATTTTGTTTCTTGACTCAGCAGCTCTCTTTGAATCCACAACGGTCTCCCATCCAAAGATTAGGGCAAATATTACAATAAAAGGTTGATGAGAGACAAATGGTGACAGCAGTTTAGAATGTCTAAACTTACTCAGAAGGGTGGAGAATTGTTTTTTTTAGACAAAAGCCAGCAAAAGGGAAATGCATCAATTTCTTTGCTGATTTGGCCTGCTATAAGAACATTACAAAAACAGGTACATTAGGGGGATCACATAATGTATGTGATTCAAGCTATTCAGGCACAGTGTGGCAAAACCCTCTATTTGTTTAAAGAGAATTCTCTAACAATGGCTCTGCTTGCTTCAGCAAGCATGGCTTACTGGTTAATAATACCAGGGTCTTTTAATTATTATTTTAAATGCTGGTTTCCCCCTTCTGAGAATGTTTGAACAGATGGTTCATACTGTAGCACCTACCAACTTTATCATTATAAATTTGCACTAGTAGGAGAAATAGATTGGGGGGGGAGTTTGTGTATTTGTGAGTGGCAGCAGTTAAATTCTGGACACCATAGTTATGGGTTTATTTTCACCCAGACATATGGCAGACACAGTTTATTTTCTGCAGTTCTCACTGTTTAAGTTTAGGCATGGTCAAGTTGTGGCCCAGATCTGGCCTGCAAAGCATTTTAATCTTGGCCCTCAGATCACTATACAAAATATTTTTACAAAATATAGCAAAGAGTGTTACCCGGAGGTCAATTGTAGGGAAAAGAAAACTGTTTTCCCAAGTTATGTTTTGTATGTTTTGTATGTTTTGTAAAATGTTTTGTAAACATTTTATTAATTATAACTTAAAACATTACTACAGTGGTGCCTCACATAAAGAGCTTAATTCGTTCCGGAGACATGCTCTTTAAGTGAAATGCTCTTTAAGTGAAGCGGATTTTCCCATAGGAAATAATGGAAACTCAGATGATTGGTTCCACAACCCAAAAACATTCATAAAAAATATTAACTATGTAAAAGTGATGACAAAACACTGGAATTGAATTCAAAACATGCATTTGATGTGCATGATCAGATGAAGTCTACTATGAGCACAATCCTAACCATGTCTACTCAAAAGTAAGCCTCATTGTTTTCAATGGGTCTTACTCCCAGGAAAGTGTCTTTAGGATTGCCGCCTTAGGCTGCAATCAAAGACACTTTCCTGGGAGTAAGCCCCATGTAACACAATGGAGCTTACTTCTGAGTAGACATAGGAGATTGCAATCAAAGACACTTTCCTGGGAGGCTTACCTGGGCTGCTGCCAGAGGTTCAAGGTGGCTGGTGGGTGCACTTGGGGGCAATTAGGGGCAGCTGCCTCTGGCACCCCCAGGCAACTGTGCCCAAGTTGGGGGCAGTTAGAGGCAGCAGCGCTGGCCAGCAGCCCTTTTAAAGAGCCTCCGCATGGAGCATCAGGGCTGTATAAGTGCTCTTTAAGTGAAGGGGAACTTGTTATGTGAAGCGAGATTTCTTGGAAATTTTTGCTCTTTATGTGAAATGCTTGTTAAGCGAGGTACCACTGCATCTCCTTTTTTAATGTTAGCAAATTCTCAAAGTTGCTTCAAAAAATAGACACTATATTGCATACAGTAATAGACTATATTGCACTACAAAAATAGACACTGTATTGCATACAGTAAAAAGCAACATGAAAACATTGTAAAACATCAATTAGAACAATAGACTTGTTTAAACAACACAACAAAACAGAAAATCAGCAAAATAAAAACCTCATAAAGATGTCCATAAACCACATTAAAAAATACCAAATGAATACCAGTACATTAAAGCTAGAACCTGGAGCAATGAATAAATTAGAATGAATAGGCTCAAATTTCTACAGTTTCTCCACGCACCACCACACATAGAAATAAAGCACATACTCATATGGATACCCATTTCCCCACCTCCCAAGCACCTTCTAAGGCCTTCAGACAGTACAGAAAGTCACTTCTGGTTTTTGGGAAAAAGAGGAAGTTATTTTTTAAAGACCTCAGAACACCCTTCAGAAATGACCAGAGCACAGCATCAGTTGTGTTTGGTCAAGTAGACCAGAAGTTTACAGGGTACTGGTGCCCAGCTGCATACCAGATAGTGGCTGGCCGCGGACCACATCTGGTCCCAGGCCTGGGTTTGGAGATCCCTGCTTTAGAGTACAAAACATGCATCTTCCAGTTTCATGGAGAAAATGAAAGTTATCTTTTAAAAGCTTTAATACAATTGAATCCTCTGATACAGGATCCACTGATTTGGGGGTTGCCCTGTATTCATCACTGAAAGCTTGCACAGTTGTCTTGTTTTGGCTGTGGTCCTAGCCAGTGGCGTAGCCTGATGCAAAGCTCAAAATGTTGTGTCGGAAGTGATGTCACTACTGGAAGTGATATCATCCGTGGGTATTTTTAAAAAGAAAATTGGGGAAAATGTGCCTCCTGCTCCTCAGCAGTACTCCACCAATTTGGTTTGCTAGTGGTGTCCAGTGGTGCCAATTGGTTTCCAGTGGTGCCTACTGCCGGTGCTATCTGCTGGTGCCCAGTGCCTGTAGGGGTGCCCAATGCCCCATTGTGCCTGCTTGTGTCCGCTGCTACCCACCACTGCCCCATGGTAACCTCCAATGCTCGGTACCAGTCAGTGCCCACCAGAGCCCACCTCCCACTGCCCAATGTCCAATGCCCAGAACCAGTGCCTATGCGCAGCAATTCCCAGCTCACAAATAGCAACTTCTTCAGTGTTCGTCCCATTGACAGGGGACAGGGTTCACTTATTGTGAATTGGAGTCATCCAGTCTATGATGGATGCAACATGGGGAAACCTGGCCGACCTGTTACAGAGACTTGTCTTTCCCACCAAAGTGGTGCCTATTTATCTACTTGCATTTGCATGGTTTTGAACTAACTTACCTGGTTGGCAGCCAGCTAGGCTAAGGATGGGAGCTTACACCATCTTGCAATACTTGGGTCTCACACTGTTGACCTGCTGATCAGAATTTCAATTAAGCTGCGTTCTAATTACAGCATTCTACCAATGAACCACTACAGTCCCTTAGCCCCCAATCCATAAATATTCTTGAAATGTTCATGCCAAGGCACCCCAAACAGCTGCAACTCAGGATTTCATGGCCATCATGGAAACCATGGGTCTGTATCAAAGAATATCTGCCCCTACACATGATGTGGGACACACATTGGATCTTGTGTTTACTGCTGGGCAGGTTGATGGTGATCTGGATGTGAAGGACATCATCATTCCATTGCCTTGGACAGATCACTACCTGGTGGGATTTAGGCTTATTGCAGACTGTAGCCTCCACAGCGGTGGGGGACTGCATTCCATGGTCCACCCTTGGAAACTATGGATTCAGAAGGTGTCCTGAGGACTCTGGGGGACTTTCCTGTTGCCAAAGCTGACAACTTACCCAGCTCCCTGATTGAAATCTGGAACGTGGAGATGGCCAGGGCCCTGGATAAGATAGCTCCTGAGCAACCTCAGCCCAGCTGTAGATTGAATGCAGCTCCTTGGTTTTCTGGAGAGTTGCAGGCTTTGAAACAGCAGGGTCAATGTTTAGAGCGATGATGATGGAAGAGTTGTGCTGTCACACAGGCCAGGGCTCATCGGCAAGCTTACTCTGCAGTGATGGTGGCAGCTAAGAAGGATCAAATCTCTGCCACCATCGCTTCTGCGTATAATTATCCGGCCGAGCTCCTCCATGCAGTCTGGGGCCTACTTCATCTGGCCCCTCCCACTGATGCAGGGGACCCGCTATACGGAGGCTCGCTGCAATTATTTTGCCCAAGATTTCACAAAGTCAATCAGATCCAGGATGACTTGGAGGCCACTTTAACAACATCCAGCCATGTCCCTGGGGTGCCTGTCAAATCTATCTTCTGGGATTCTTTTTGGTTTGTAGAACCTGAGGACATGGACAGGATTCTCTGGAGTGTGAGACCATCTTCTTGCCCGCTTGACCCCTGCCGGGTATGGTTGATTAGATCAGCCTGGGGTGGACTGGCCATATGGACAAGAACAGAAGTGGGCCCAGACTGGTTTTGGGCAGTTATTTCCCCGCCGCTACTGATCCGGTAGCGGCGGGGGGCGCGATAACCAGGTGGACCGGTTTGGCCGCTAGAGCGGCAGGGGCAGCCGGCTGGGCACTTTTAAATTTGCTGCACAGCCCGGTGAGACGCCCCACAGGCCCCAGCACCGGAGCATCCTTTCCCCTGCTGCTGGGGCTTATGGGGTGCCTCGCCGGGCTGCACAGCAAATTTAAAAGTGCCCAGCAGGCTGCCCCTGCCACTCCAGCGAGTGTGGCTGGGACTGCTGCCTGACAGCCCATCCTCTGCATGTCTACTCAGAAGTAAGCACCATGATAGTCAATGGGGCTTACTCCCAGGACAGTGTGGCTAGGACTGCAGCCTGAGAGCCCGATCCTATGCATGTCTACTCAGAAGTAAGCACCATGACAGTCAATGGGGCTTATTCCCAGGAAAGTGTGGTTAGGGTTGCCAGGAGGGCACTAACAAAAACTTAGATGTAAAAAAAAATTTTTTTTATTTTTAGATTTTTTTAAAAAATTCCCCTTTAAATTCTCCCTGGCCCTGCCCCCTGACCCGGCCTGGCCTCACCCACTTCCGGGGAACCGGTTGTTGGGCCAGGCCGGGCCCACCACTGGACAAGGAGGGTAGTGAACTCTTCTCTGAGGGAGAGGGTGCTGCCTCTTGCATTGAAGCAGGCTGTGGTTTGCCCCCTCCTGAAGAAACCCTCCCTGGATCCTAATAATTTAAACAACTATTGCCCAGTCTCTAATATCCCATTCCTGGGCAAAATGGTTGAGTGGGTGGTGGTGTCCCAGCTTCAGAGAGTCCTGGATGAAGCTGATTATCTGGCTCATTTTCAATCTGGCTCCAAGAGGTCAGAGTTCGGGGGGAGACTGCCATGGTCACCTTGGTGGATAACCTACGCCAGAGATTGGACAGAGGGAGTTTGTTCGTGTTGGTTCTGCTGGACATCTCAGTGGCCTTCAACACCATCTACGATGGTGTCCTTCTGGGTTGGCTGGCTGGTATTAGGGATTGGAGGCACCGTTCTGCAGTGGTTCCATTCCTTCCTGGCTGACAGATTCCAGAAGATGGTGCTGGGGGATGCTTGTTCAGCACCCTGGCCTCTTCGGTGTGGAGTGCCACAAGGTTCCAATCTATCCCCCATGCTGTTTAACATCTACATGACGCCTCTGGGAGAGGTCATCCAGAGGTTTGGAGTGGGTTGCCCATCACTACGCTGACGACACCCAGCTCTATCTCTCCTTTCCTCCTGAGTCTGAGGAGGCAGCTGAGGTCCTGAATTGCTGTCTGGAGGCAGTGGAGACTGGATGTGGGCAAACAAGCTGATATGCAATCCTGGTAAGACAGAGGTACTCCTGGTTCGGAAGTCCTCAACTCTGGTATTGGACCATCAGCCTGATCTGAACAGGATTGCACTTCCTCTGAGGGAGCAGGTCCGCAGCTTGGGAATTCTCCTGGATTTGCAGCTGCTCCTGGAGTCTCAAGTGGTGGATGTGGCCAGGGGAGCCTTTGGTCAGCTTTGGCTGATTCGTCAGCTGCAGCCATACCTAGGTCAGTCAGATCTGGCTACGGTGACCCCTGCCCTATGACATCTAGATTGGATTATTTAATGCACTCTACGTGGGGCTGCTGCTGAAGATGGTCTGGAAACTCCAATTTGTCCAGAATGCAGTGACTTGTGTGGTTGCTAGGACTTGTCAGTTCGACTCTGTCAGGCCACTGCTTCAGCAGCTACACTGGCCACCCATTTGTTTCCAGGCTGAATTCAAAGTGCTGGTTCTGACCTTTAAAGGCCTCTATGGCTTGGGGCTGGGGTACCAGAGAAACCGCCTGCATTCATACAATCCAACCTGTCACATAAGGTCATCTGGGGGGACCCTGCTGACTGTGCTGCCACCAAGAGAGGTATGGGATTGCAGCCAGGAGCAAGGCCTTTTCGGTGGCTGCTCCCCATTTATGGAATTCCCTTCCCCTGGAGTTGAGATCTGCTCCTTCTCTTCAGAGCTTTTGGTGTGGCATGAAAACCCTCTTATTTATTAAAGCTTTTAACTAATATCTGGCTGGTTGTTTTTAATCTTTTTCCCTGTTTTTAATTGGTTTTTAGGTGGTCTGACCATAGTCTTGTTTCAATGTTTTATAGTGTTTATCCCCCAAATCCAGAGTAACTAAGGGAACATGTAAGAGACTTTACGTGCACCCATAATTACTGCACCACCTAGTGAAAACCTATGGGAAATTCATATTGGAGAACAACAGAGTAAGTTGTTCTTACACTGGAGCAAGGACTCCCCATTGCTACTCTGGATTTTGCCCTATGTATATTTTAATGTATTTTATCAATTTTTAATCTGTATATATTTTATTGTATTTTAAATGTTGTCAGCCACCTTGAATTCCCTTTGGGAAGAAAGACAGAAGGGAATTCCATAAATTAAATTAATAAATAAATTTACTCCCACAAAACATGGGTTAATTCTGCAAGTATCCTATACTGTATATATATGTTTATTCAAAAAGAACAAATTTATCAGTTGTCTGCGCTTGCTTCACCATGTAAGTGATAGAAATCTGGGTGTTTCCTGCTGCTTTACTGTACAGCAAACCTTTTGTGCTGAAATACCATAGGATATAAATGGCTGTTAATAGTGTTTAAGACAATATATTGTGTTTTGGTAAGAGTAGAGCCCAATGTAAAATTTGAGTATGTTCTCCATTCCCCATAGAAAATGAACACATAATGCAAACATTGTGTGTCACTTTTGCAACAGGAGTCATAAGAAAATACTTGCTACCTGAGATATTTCTGTAAGTCAGTGAAGCAAATAGGCCAACATGTGGATTATGTTACATTCAGAGCTGATCCTCGTTTTGTAACACACACTAAACAGCAAAATGCAGGAGTCTCGGGTTTAATAAAACACAAACTTTCAGCCACGCATACAGCCAATAAAGATGTGAGCATCCTGTGCATGATCAGCATACTAATCGCTGCATGAATAAATCCGGAGACTTGGCTGTTTTGAAAGGCAAACAAAATCTCTGCAGAAGCCAGCATAAGTATTTACTAAGAAAACATAGCTGGTGTGTACCTGTGATTGTGTCCATATACATACTTGTATAAAATATACAGTTTGCTGATCTCTTTTTTGTTAATAGACTTTTTTAAAGTTAACAAAATATTCCTTATACATGCTAATTCCCATTCTCTTCAAGTACTGAGATTCTGATATGAAGTTAGACTAATGATTCCTTGGATTCTGGTTAGACTTTTACTAAAAGGAACAACTGTTCCAGGCATTGGTGTGATGCTGGGAAAGTTCATAGATAACATGCTTTAGCGATTGTGCTTACTTCTACAATAGTGGCAGGAAGGCTTCAGATACAGCAATACTGGGATACAGTATATACTTTGCACTTTACACATGAAACTATGCTGTGCCCATGAAACTTTGCTGCTGTCACAAACAAAGAGTGCAGCCAGATCGCTGTCAGAAGTGGCAAGTAGCCAGGTCTGTGCAGTGGTGAACTATGGACATCTGCTGTCCCAGGAAAAGCTGAATGGGGGCCAACAGGGAAGCGGAAAGAGAGCAGATAGCAAGGGGCAGGGATGAAGGCATCAAAGCCTGGCTCCCTTCTTCCGAGCCCTGATCTGCCTCCATCGTGACAATGTACAGAACAGAGTGCTTCTATTGAAATGAAGACAATTTCACTGCAACATTTAATGTCAGGATCTCTTTATCCTGTGTGGGGATAATTAAAAAAATTAGGGATGCCAAAGCCCCTTTGGAATAAATGAAACTTACTGCCTAGTACTCCTCCACACTAAAACAAGTGAGTTGGCCTTCCCATATCCAGCAGGGGATTTGGGTTGCAGCTCAGCCTCAGGCAAGGGGAATTTATTCCCCTTACCAGAGGTAAATTGGAATTTGCCCCAATAGTACTACTCAGATCTGGGCCAGATAAAGAGCAGTGCAGCACTGTGTCAGGTTGTACAGGAGTGGGAGATGGATCCAGGCTAACGGCCATAACTTGGCACCAATCCCTCCCAAGCCCAGCCTTCCCTCACCCCAGAACCTGACAGTTCTACCCTCCCCCAACCTCTGCAAATCCCTGTGCCAACCTGAGTTGGGTGGTGTAAACTAACCAGGCCCAGAGCCTTCTCCAGCATGGTGAGGTACCTACATGTTTTCGCACTGGCTTTCCCAACTCATAAAGAGGTGCAACTGTGCACATTGTGACACTCCTCAGTCACCGCAAGGCACTTGAGTGCTTAGAATTGCTCTCTGAAGCATGCAGTTCATTTTCCCCACTGACTTCATCGAGACTTGCATCTGCCCATTTTTCTCTTGATTATATCCATTTTCTATTTTCATGCCTGCATGTGTCATATGTACACCCCAAAATCAGATAAAGATATTATTTGTGTCTAAATTTAGTGAGCTGCTTTGAAGAAAATGACTGGAAAGTGCCGGAGTTTGCTTGGCGGGGTCAGTGTTTCAAGCTTCATTTACAACAGCATGAAAAGATTAGAAAGTCTTGTAGTGCCTCTCTGGGGGTTTCTTCCAAAGATGAAGAGTTTCTCTAGTCTTAATGTGTTAAGTGAAAATATAGTGCATGATAGGTTGATAGAGCTGTTTAAAGGATGCTGCACCATGCACATTATCATTATCAAATGCTGCACTGTGCACAACCAGCATCTTGGGTACAAAAATCAAGCAGAAATCCAAAGTACATTTCCAGCCGGGAACATAAAACTGCTGGGCATAAATGGCTACAGATTTAGTTATGTGTGTCTTGATGGGATCTGAGTGTTCTCTGAGCTTCTATGCTACTTAAGGGCACCTAATGAAATAAAAAACACATTTCGGAAACAAGAAAAATGTTCCACTATTCCTGACGACATTTATGGAAAGTTAGTTAGAATTTCAACCTTAGGGATCTGAACAGTATCTTATCTGAATATTAATTGCAAATATAGTTGGAAGCTAAAGTATATAGGGGTATGTAGCTTTCTGTGGCTGGAACAAAGTAACTTTGGACATACAAATGTGTGTTGACTGAAAACACAGCAATGCCAACCATTCTATCTGCAGAATAGTATGAAAATGCCAAAAACATCTACGGTAAGCACCAAAATATAAACTTTATGGAGCCAAAAGTGTTCAATGACTTCACTCCTTGAATTTCCACTAAGATATCAGTTTTCATCACTGAAATCCTTCAATTTCCTGTTAGACTTATCTCAGAATGATTTAAAAAAATGTTTGCTAAGGTCCAGATGGCATCAGTTTTGCACAGATTAGATAAGAGATAGTTATATGATGCATTAAATGCTGTGGTGTTTATTTTACAATAATTTTAAGAATTAAAAGGGAGGTGGAACTGCAAGTGTATAGCTGTACCTAGCAAAGTCATATATATATATGATACTGTTGGACAATATAATTTATTTTGGAAATGATTGTAATTACTGCAGTTCACAATGGAAATGTACTCTGTTACTGAGTAATAAGCCCTTGGCGGTCTACAGCATAGTAAAACTGCTATATTTAAAGAGCTCCATAGACTCTGGCTGTCTTTGTAAACATCAGGCATCTATGCCCCTTTCCCTTGACACTAGTCTTGTTTATTTTGACCTCATGAATCAGAAGATCACTAGCCCACTCTCACAAAACATCAGCCTCCTACAGAGAACCACCACTCCACTGGCCACATCATAACTGCTGGTCCAAATTTTTATGTATACATTTTCTTGATCACTTCCAATCATCCAGAAAACCACATCCTATTTATTTAAAGCCAGTATTACACATCTGTAGTTTTCCAAGCTGGAAAGCAACAGATGCTGGCTCAGCATCAGGAAGGACTACTTCTGTCTCTAGAGAATGATCATTCTGCAGTAGGAAGCCCTTTTATTCAAATGTGCAAGTTTATAGGGATGGTGTTTAATGAAGAAAAAATTAGGAAGTATGCAAGTACACGGGCCTTCTTCATTTCTAGTCTTGCACCATGAGTATTAACATGACAAGGCCTTCTTGGTCATGGTCCTCGAGGTAGCAAACCACACTTCACCTTGAGGTTCAGTTGGCCCCATAATGGTAATTTTTCAATGCTTGGTTACAAGTTCCTTTTTTATGCAGGGCTTTGATCTGACATCATCTCCAGATTGGATAGTTGTTTGTGTTTTCCTAAATTCCCAGTCCAAACTTCACTTAAGATAATATATGCCAACTCTAAGCAAGCTAGCTCCCTTCTCTCTCCAGTAAAGTCTTCAGTTCTGCACTGCAGCGCTATTAACCCCACCAGCAAGAATTAATTAAGAATTAATTCTTAATTCTTCACCTGCAGAGGTTCTTCTTCTTCCCCCTCCTGCCAGCACCTTCTCCTGCCTTGGTAGGATCTCTGCAGGTTTTGGGCACGCCACCCACATACCAGTATTAGACGTCTCTATCAGTCTCTGTTTCAGCAGTTCCATTCTAGCAGACCTTTACCTGTCAGCTAATCAACCAGTCAGTTAATTAGTCCATTGGCAGCAGGTCCAGTAGTCCATCAGCCAGTCCATTAGCCCCTCAGTTCATTAACCAGTCTGCTAGTCAGCCAGTCCTAAATAGTCAGCCTTCTCTCCTTCCTAGCAGTCCTAGCTCCTGCCTAGCATTTCACCAGCACTAACTGCCTTTTATGGGGAAGCGTTTCCAACAGCACATAGAGTGCCAGTGGGAAGGCTGGAGACTTTCAGAGGTGGGTAAAGTGGTGAGGAAGGTGTAAAGAGGGTGGGTGAAAAGGTCCACGAAGAGGCTGGGTTTGGTGGCGGCTGCAGTCACTGAGTGTTCTCCTAGACTAAAACCCTTTCCCAGAACCAACAAATGAATATCCAAACTCAATAACTGCTAATGACAGAAAATACACAAAACTTGTTCATATTTTCAAGATATGAGAAAGCCCAATTATCAAGCTTCGAGAACCCAACAATAATGGGATCAGATAAATTGCTTCTTGAGGCTGCATTTGACCAACAGGTCCTATGTTTGACACAGTGACACCCCGTCTTTAAACTACTCTAGAGATCTAGGTTTCTGCAGCCTAGATGTAGATGTTTCCAAACCCTGGCCCAGGTGCCAGATGTGGCCCGCCGCAAGCCTCAGTGTGGCCCACAGCAAGAACCCTCCATCAGGCCCTTGTGCAAGCCTTGTAATCCTTTGGATCTGTCTCTAATGCATTCTTCTTAGTAAATGCATTCAAAACTGATACCTAAATCATTTTTATGCCCCCAAACACAGTATCAGGGAGATAAAGTGGCCCTCCTGCCAAAATATATGGACACACCTGCTATAGAGGCTGCATGGGCCTGTGCATAAGACCTCAGAAAGGCTCTTGGAAATCATCAGAGTGTATCTCCGGTGACATCTGGGAGCTCAGTTCCAGCTTCCACTGTGGGTGTGGAAGCCTCAGTGAGTTAAAACTGTGGGTTCCAAGTCCATGGTCAGGGAGTCTGAACCCAAATTAACAAATCAGTCTATATTTAGTTTGGGCATAGTGGTTATTCTTCAATAATGTATGTTTTTCCACACCAAACTCTCCCTTACTATTTTCCTGTGTATTACTGATCTAGTTATGTCAAGCATCACATACGGTATATTTCTATAAGTATAACAAATCTGTGACTAATATCTAGCTTTGCCGCTGATTCTCTTCCAATGAATAGATCCTTTACATTTCTTTATATACAGCCAATGGCAAAGCCAAAAGGATAGTGACTTTCTTTATTCATGACTCTTCTACCCTTTCTGGAGGGTGGGCACTGACAGCTTCCAAGCCTAAATCTTTGAAATAGATGTTTACTATAGTTAAACATTCTATTCTCAGCCACACAGGCCATGACTTGCCAAGCTATCTTCACAACATTATAGAGCAACTCGTTAAAATGTTAATGGCTACTGTCAGGATGTATTGATCCTAATGTCAGCTCCTTATGTCAGTTTTTCTGAATTGTATTTTTGTTCCCTTACAAAGGATGAGAGCTCACAAGGAAGAATCACCATTCAAACAGTGCTGGATAGTCAATAATGATAAGAAATCTGAATGTGTAAGTAAGGGAATTTGATTGTCCTGTCAGAATATCAATTAATCCAGTATAAATGGCCAGTGTGAAGCTGAAATATCAGCTGAAGACTGAGGTAGGTCAAAGTCAACAGTGGAAGCTGGAGCTGAGATCCGAGATGTCAAGGAGGATACTCACTTGTGTCAGGAGCCTTTCTGAGGTCCTAGAGGCCCATGCAATAAGGCTAGTAAACAAGAGTCAACAAGGCAAGCCCCATGAAAGCATCAACAAGATCCATGCAATAAGGGGACTAGCAACAAGGCTAGTTAACAAGAGTCAACAAGGCAAGATCCATGGCAAGGCAAGACACAACAAGGTCCATGCAGTAAGGCAAGCAACAAGAGAGAGATTTGAAAGATGAACAGGCTGGGTCAGAAGAATAAAGCACAGAGTCTGAGCAGTGTGCATTAAAGTGCTTTGTCATATAAAGTGTACCCAGTGGCATAGCTAATGATCATGTAGCCCAGTGCAAAACTCAAACTGTAACTCTGGAAGGGATGTCACAGCAGGAAGTGATGTCATCCCCAGGTATTTTTTAGAAGAAAATTGGGGAAAAACTTGCCTCCTCCTCCTCAGCAGTTCACCACCATTTGCTCTGCTAGTGACATAGCTAAAGTATCTACAGTATTTGCTATCTGGAGTTGAAGAAGATTTTGTTGCCCCCCGCCCCGCAACAACAAAATCAAATTTAATTAAGTTAAATTATGAAAAAAAAATTCCTTTTTGGTTAGGGAAACTGTGCTGGGGCAAAGAGGGATGGTTATTTTCCCCTGCTAAATAGAAGAGCACCACCACTTAGAAATGCTTGTATACCCTGTTAGTATGGGTAACTGTTTTATGATATATGTACAGTATATGATACATGTTCTGAGAGCTGATTCATATTAATACCTTTTTAGCTCCATACAGTTTCAGAATTACATCTCATTGGCTCTCAGAGCAATTGGTCTCATGGGAAAATTTGATTTAAGAATATCCACTTTTTGTTCCATTGGCCTTTGTGTTTCATTTTCTGGTTAACTGGTCATAACTTTTGATAGAATGTAGATATTCCAATGCATTTTGTGCCATTGCATTCTGCATAAAATTACCTTTCCAACAATATATAACATTATAGTATTGTCATTCATACAAACCCCACTTTTCACAATTTTAGTCACGAGTGTCAAGCTCAGCTTGTAGCCCCCCTAAAGGTTGTAGTCTGGTACAACTGCACCCCCTGCACTCCAAAGCTATGCCACGGAGTGTGCCAACATACAAACATCTATATAGCGAAAAAAGAAAAGAGATTAGCTTTTTCCTCTCTTTCTTTCTTTTTTGCATCCCAAAACCTTTTCTTTCTTCTCCCAATTTCCTCTGGGAAGCCCAACTGAACTGTCTACATCTCTTTTCCACTCCGTCTCCCCTCTTCTTGCTCTGCGCCTTCTCATTCTCAAGAATTCCTCTCTTAGGCCTATATCCTAAAGTGAAATTAAGCCCCTTGCTCTGGAGCAGTTAAGATGACTTTCTGTAAGATAACACTAAAAAAAAAAAGCAGGCCTCCGTCAGTCTTGAAAGACTATGGTATCATGCTCAGCGCTGCATACGCTGCATACGCTGCATGCGAAGCACGAAACCCTGAGTTAGATTGTTATGGAGGATAGGCTGTTACCCAAGCAGCAAATCCCCCCTCTCCACGCCACTGAATTAGTCCAATGGAAAGGCAGAGCCGATACAATTGAATCCAGCTGGCGTTGCAGAGCTGTGCTAAGGACAGGAGCTCATCCTGTCTTGTGAGGCTGACCAGGGTCATGAACTCTAGCCTGCTGGTTAATAGGCACAGCGTCTGAACCGCTTGCGCCACCCACACTAGAGGGTGACATAACTGTGTGGACCTGTAACTGCTCTGGATTTTTCTGGATTTAACCCCTAATTCTTATAACACATTAGGAGTTAGGTTCCGCCGAGCTTGACTGTTACTGATAGAATTCACATCCTCCCTGTACAAAGAAGTGAATGTGCTAGTATAGTGAGTCCCTGTTCTAGCCCTGTTTTTGTTATGAGCACATCTTAGTATACTTTGGTATACCTTACCCTGTGCATCAGTCAGTGGCATTGCTAAGAGGGCCTGGGGTGCCCTGGGCACCACCCTCAGAAGGGTGACACATTGGGGAATGACTCACTAAACTAATTTAGAATAACCCTATATGCATACTTTCTAGCTGAAATACAGCTTTGAAATACCTCCTTCCAATCAAAAGTTATGGCAAAAAACAAAAATTAAAAATGCATGGAATATGGAAAGTGAAACTGAGCCAAATTGCACCTTTTCTCATTACGTAGACAAATATACCTTCATTGCATTGGAAAGAGCAGACTGAAAGCACAATCCTAACTGCATCTACTCAAAAGTAAGCCCATTGTGTTCAAAGGTCATAGGCCTATATCCTAAAGTGAAATTAAGCCCCTTGCTCCAGAGCAGTTAAGATGACTTTCCATAAGATAATATTAGAGGGTGATGTAACTGCATGGATCCATAACTGCTATGGATTTTGCCCTTACTCCCAGAAAAGTGTCGTTAGGATTGCAACTTGAGAGGAATCCAATTACCCCCAGAATGGTCCTGATCCGATGAACACAGCCCCCACAAAACAATGAAGTCCATTATAATTTCATTGATCCCTTTGCAAAGCAGAACTGAGCTACACAGCTGTATTTACTGGGCCATATTTACTCACAAATAAGCAATGTGTCTTGGCTCACGTTTAGGTCAGGCACAGAGTAATGCAAGCCCACCAGAATGGTCCAAATCCAGTGAAAGTGAGGCTCAACAAGTACTCCAGAAGTACCCCCTCCCCCAAAAAAGAATAAAAAGAGGCTTTATAGGTAAGACTTTTTAAAAGTATGAAAATATTAATTAATATCTAATTGTATTAATTAATATTGATAAAATTAATTAAATAATTTTGACATAAAAGGGGGCGTCAAAAAGTTCATGGGCCTCAGGTGTCAAATGACCTAGCTACACCACTGGCATCAGTCATCTTTTACCACCAGACTACACAGATGTGCCTTTAGATTCAATGCTTCAGTTCCTACACATGATCACTTCCCTCATATGTGCAAATGTTAGGTGGATTTTTTTAAGCATTACTTAAACATGTTCTAGCATGCATGCAACTTAGTCATCAGTAACCATCTAAGAGGAAGAAATGCTAAGGATGACTTTTGTCAGTCTTGCTAAGGAGGTTATAAAGATCTGATTCGGTTTTCAGAATTATTAATCTCAATTCCTATGCACAGGGTACTCATAAGGGTCTTTCAAATTACTAATTTGAATGCTTATTAAAAAACAGTATGCCTTTGTGTACTGAATGTAAAAATAACCACACAGCATATATATTTAGCATGTGTGAGTGTGTATATGTATGTCAGAAGGTTGTGGTATATGTTTTCAATTTAGGACATTTTTATTACTTTTGTCAAAGAGCTTATTGAAATCTAACTTGATCAGTCCCATAACAGTACACTGCTAGTTGAAAAATAATGGAAATAGATCTTTGGAGCAATAAGTTTATCAATGCAACAATATATACCCCACCAATTATCAAGACCAACTTTAGTCAGCTGATTCCAGTGATAGACCAGCATGGTATTGTGCTCAACGCTGTATGTGAAGCATGAAGGCCTGGGTAGATTGATATGGAGGATAGGCTGTTACCCAAGCAGCAAATCCCCCCTCTCCATGCCACTGAAATAGTCCAGTGGAATGGCAGAGCTGATACAATTGGTTCCAGCTGTGTCACAGAGCTGGGTTAAGGACAGGAGCTCACCATGGTTGTGGGGACCCGGATCTCGAACCTCGGCCTGCTGGTTAACAGGCACAGTGTCTTAACCACTTGTGCCACCCACAGTCCATCAACTGCTTAGAAATCATATTGATTTCAGTAATTTTTGTTCATAAATTTTTCGCTCCTGTACCCACTTTTCAGAATGACAATCTCTTGCGACTCACTGGAAATTATGTCATGGATGGAAATGACATCAAGCAGGAAAATGTTTTACAACTGTCATACACCAGAATTAAATAAAGTCAGTAAAAGTTTACAGTACATTTACAATTCATTTAAAGTTTACAATTCATTTAAGATAAAATTGAACCCTCCAAACCTCTCAAGAAGCTGCTGGTCTTTTAAAAAAAATTCCCAAACATCTGAAACACAATAATCCTTTTCACACTTTTCTGAGATTAAGCCCCATTGACTATTATTAGTAAAATCGTATACAGTGATGCCTCATGTAACAAATTTAATTCGTTCCGGAGGCATGTTTGTTACGTGAAACGTTCTTTACGTGAAGTGGATTTTCCCATAGGAAATAATGGAAACTCAGACAATTGGTTCCACAACCCAAAAAATATTCATATAAAAATATTAACTGGATGTAAAAATGATGACAGAACACTGGGACTGAATTCAAAACATGCATTCAATGTGCATGATCTTATGAAGTCTACTAGGCTGCAGTCCTAAAGACACTTTCCTGGGAGTAAGACCCTTTGAACACAATGGGGCTTACTTCTGGGTAAACATGGTTAGGAGGCTGCAATCCAAGACACCTTCAAAGTGTCTCCCCACTTTCTCCTTCTCTCCATCCTGAGCCTCTCTCTCCCCTGCTCCCTTCTGGCTGGCCCTGAGCTGCTTCCCTCTTCTCTACTGCTCTTCTCTCCCTCTGCCCAGCGGACACCTGGCCACAGGAGGAACAGCACGGAAGTGTTGCTTTCACTATGGGCAGGTGCGCTAAGCAGCCCTGATGCTTTTTAAACAGGCTGCTGGCCAGCATGTCTGCCCCAACTGCCAACGAATGTGTTCTTTACATGAAGCACAGTTTGTTACGTGAAGCAGAATCCTAGAGAAATTTTTGTTTGTTACGTGAAACATACTTTACGTGAGGCATTCTTTACGTGAGGTGCCACTGTACATAGTATCCTGTTCCAAGAACGGATGTGTAACCTTTCCCTAAATGCAGTCACATAATGGCAGCATCAAATCAAAATATTATATTTTTAGGTATTAAAAATAAAATACACATTGAAATGAATGAGGACCCCCCTGAAATTTGCTCACAACCCATCTAGTGGGTCTTGGCCCACAGTTTAAGAAACAATGGCCCAATGCATTTAAAGTGAGATATTCTACAAATCAGAAGTCTTAGGAAAACTGGTACAATTTGCACACAAAAAAGGTACATCAATTCTTTGGAAAATTTGCAAGCCAATATTTGACTGTTCAATCCATCTTTTTCACTCCTTAATTTGCCTGCTTCCTTGAAACAGGCAAACCCAGTCAGGAAAGCGGATTGGTTTAGGTTACCATCTATTCCATAAAGACTAGCAAGTGATATTTTTTAATGTATGACAGGTTACATTCCTTCATAATGCTACAGTAATTGAATACACATGAAACTCTGGTGCACTGTGTGACCCTGGAGTGTGCCACACACATGGGAGCAGAAAAGTTCAATTAATGTGTCACTGCTACTAATAATGGCCATTAGTGAGAACTACCAGCCAGTTGCCACACAAAAGGAAATGGTAATCCTAGTATTTAGACAGATAATAGCATGCAGTAAACACCAAAGAACCATTGTTTACATGTCAGACTGTTCTGGATCAACTGATAACAGCAGTTGCTCCCTTAGGAAACTGTGTTCTTATTAAATTACTCCATACAAATTTGCTTTCTTTTTGACTTGTCAGATGTCAGATTCTGAAAATGCGTTGGGCAGGGCTGAGTGTGATCTCATTTACATTAACTGCATTCAAGCCACAATTAGTGTGCTGCTTGCCATTTCACTGTAATTTATTAATATATACCAAGGCATTTATTTGTACAGTCTTAAAGAAAGTTTTAATTTATACTTAAGCCTATTCTGTGATGGAATAAGGATATTTAGAAGATATTAAACCAAGGTCCAAGTGGATGATCTTGGAATGTCTGAGGTTGCAGCAAGGCTGTTATCAATTTCTATACGCCATGGTTCTCAAACTTTTAGCACATGGACCCACTTTTTTTTGAATTAGAATCTGTCAGGACCCACCAGAAGCGATGTTATGTAATCATCAAGCAGGAAAAATTTTAAGGATCCTAGACTATATTCCTTTCCACACTTACCCAAAAGTAAGTCCCATTCACTATGAGTCCGTTTGTTAAGGAGTAAGGGCTCAATCCAGAGTAACTACGGCAGTTGTTGCGTAAACGCACATAAATTTTACTGTGGATTGCTCGATGAATTTCCCATCGTTTTCCACTAGATGACGCCATAACTGCGTCAACGTAAATGTAACATGCACTGACGCATCTACTGCCACAGCTGCTCTGGATTGTAGGGTAAGTCACATTATTAAAGTCATTTGCATAACAGCCTGTGAAAAGTATAGATCTGTGGCATTTATCCAAATATAATCACATATGATCAAGGCTAGTATATTAAAAACTAGCGAAAAGTGTGCCCGCGTTGCGGGAGTAAAATTCCCCTGTACGCCATCCCCCATCTGCATCAAACCCCCATGCGCATCATGTCCCCATGCGCATCATGTCCCCCATGCACATCATGTCCCCCATGCACATCATGTCCCCCATGTGCAACATCCCCTATGTGCATCAAACCCTCAATGTGCATCAAACCCCCATGCGCATCATTCCCCCATGCGCATCAATTCCCAGTCACAACATCACCCATGCACAGCATCCCCCCCATGCGCAACATCCCCCATGTGCATCAACCCCCATGCACATCAACCCCCAATGTGCATCTTCCCATGTGCAGCCCCCTCCATGCGCATCATCCTCTCCAGTGCAACCTCTTCCTCCAAACAATATCCCCCCCACCCAATGCACCAGGCACGGAACACCAAATTGGCTGGTTGTTTGTCATTCTTCCATGTTAAGTATAGGACAAAAACACTTTGCACCCCGTTTCAGCCCCTTAAGGGTTAAATGTCTCTGCATTAGTTCTTGGTAGATGTTCATGTCACAGAAGAAACTCCCTCCCCAAATTTCATGCTTCTAGGTCTGGGGGCTGGGACGGAATGTTGATGAGTCATCAATTCTTCAATGCAAAGTATAGGGAAGAAA
Organism: Cryptoblepharus egeriae; assembly: GCA_030015325.1. Lineage (NCBI taxonomy): Eukaryota > Metazoa > Chordata > Lepidosauria > Squamata > Scincidae > Cryptoblepharus > Cryptoblepharus egeriae. The sequence goes on along the minus strand of JAREYC010000005.1, from coordinate 49,952,714 downwards.
ACACATTGCACCCCATTTCACCCCCTTCTGGTTGGAATTTCCGAAAACTGGTTCTTAGTGGATCCCTCCATTACAGAAGGAACACTCTCCCCAAATTTGACGCTTCTAGGCCTAGCGGTTTTGGCAGGGCGTTGATGAGTCAGTAATGATGATTAGTTTTATAAAACACATTGCGCCCCTTTTCGCCCTCCTTCTGGTTGGAATTTCCAGAAACTGGTTCTTAGTTGATCCCTCCATCATGGAAGGAACACCCTCATCAAATTTCACACTTATAGGCCTGGCGGTTTTGGCTGGATGTTGATGAGTCAGTGATGATGATGAAAATGCCTTTTATATATGTAGATAAAATATTGAAATAAATGGGTTGCAACCCACCTAGTGAGTCCCTGCTATAAGCAATGTAATATGTTAGCAGGTAGCCACAGATCTTAGCAACATTAGCTTCTCTGACTGCCAAGATCCATTCCAAGCCACTGTTGAACACAAAAGCTGTAAGCTGCTGTGGTTAAGATGTATGTGCTGCTAGCATTCACTTTCTAATGCTTACACAATGGATTTCTCAGAAAGATATTTATACTTACATTGACAGTGGCAAAAAAATTGCATGCACATTTAATACAAATATGATTGGATAGTTGATAAAAATTTGGCACATACTTTGATTTTGTGGGCCTTTCTGAGACCTGTGGAGGCTTCACACAACCTCCATGGGCCATACAAAGACCTCCAAATATGAAGGGCACTTCTGGAAAAGTGAAAGTGCCCTTTTAGGACCTCCACAGGCCTTTCAGTAAATAGTGGAGGCAATGTGCAGCCTCCAACACCTGGAGAACAGCCTGGGTATGCTCATGTTCAGAGTTCTGCGGACACTAAAATCCATGTAATTTGATTTCATATGGAATTTGGTATCCAGTACGGTTTCAGGAACAGAACCCCCACAGATATCGAGGGTCCACCATAGCAAGATTATTCTGAAGAGATCAGTAGGACTTACAGCACAATCCCATCCTGTTTGAAAAGATTTAAACAAATAGGACAGGAAAGATTGGAGAGGCACAGAGAATCAGAAAAGTGGAGCCAAAATGCAGACTCATAAAAAGTTAATTGGTCACTAGTGGTGACCTTACAAAGTGACCTTACACCTTTCTTACTGCAGTGGTTCTTGAACCTTTTAGATTGGGACCCAAGTTTTAGGATGAAAATCTGTAAGGACCCACCAGAGGTGAGGTCAGGACTGGAAGAGACATCATAAAGCAAATTAAAATAAAGAAATGTAAATACATTCTAGTGCACAAAGTGAATAACCTCAATTCTCCCCACCATCAGTAATATTTTTAGTCCTACCCACTGCCCAGTTCAATTTAAGATCTTATATTTAAACCAGGTCAGTGTATTTGGGGTGGAATAAGTTTTAAATCTGGCATGTTTTCCAGAGATTGGGAGTAGCTGTTAGCAACTGTTCATGAGTGCAAACCTGTGTTGGCAACCCTAATAAAGGTCAGGAAGAGGAATTCTTAGCAACAACGGTATAGGTAGTATCCCACTGGTTTCCCTGCTAGTCATGACCGAATAGGGTGCAGTTACAAGGCTGAAGAGCCAGTACTGTCCAAAGACACTTCCATAGTCATGTGGCCAGCATAACTTAACACCAAAGTGCATGGAATACTGTTACCTTCCCCATGAAGGATCTACTTGCATTTATGTGCTTTTGAACTGCTAGTTTGGCAGGAGCTAAGCAAGAGATTGGAGCTCACTCCAAATAGTTTTGCAGTACTCAGGTCTCAAACCGCCGACCTGACCATCTTCAGGTCGACAAGCACAGCAACACTTCTGTAATTTCTACTATAACTAATTGATTTTCTATGTCATTAAGGCTGCAATCCTATCCACACTTTATGGAAGTAAGCTCCACTGACTATAATGGGATTTCCTTCTTATTAGACAAGAATAGCAGGAGTGGGCCCGGCCTGGCCCAACAACCGGTTCCCCGGAAGTGGGCGGGGCCAGGCTGGGGTCAGGGGGTGGGGCAGGACAAAGGGCGGGCCCCAACCCTGCTGCACTGCACACTGAAGCTGAGCTTCAGGAGACACAGTGCGCTTGTGTCGAGCTAGGCTTGATACAGGTGCAGTGTAGGGCTTTCCAGGCACGCCGAACCGGTGCGCCCAGTTTTCTGGCCCCCCGATAGCCACCAGATCGCTGGCGGGGGGTCAGAAAGAGGAAGCGGTTTGGGCGATCCGGCCCGAACCGCCCTCTGCCCACCACTGAAGAACAGGATTGGACTTGAAGAGCACAATCCAGAAGTGCCCTTGGGTTATTCTGTCTATCACAGGGCTGACTCAACTGCATGATGGGCCACCCTAGTTATCCTGGAAAAGGCTTGAGACAGCCTTAGGCAATATAGGCTGCCCTAGCTGGGCCAGCGTAGGCAGTTCAGGAGAAGCATGTTGAGGGCATGTTTAGCATTGTCTAGGGCAGAGCAGTTACTCTGTATCCAGAGCCTGATTCCAGGGCAGAAATGCCCTCTTCCAGCTCCTCAGAGTTATACCACCTGAGCAGCAGGTATAGTAATGAGTAGACCCATAGGGGTCCATGATAAGGCAGAGTAAGAATGGCAGTGCTGACAAAAAAATCTGAGTTCTTGGCCAGCCTAGCTGCAACCCCTGCCTCTCAACTTCAGGATAAGGCAAAACTATGGCAGCCACTAACCTGGAGATACAGCAGACCACTCCAAGAAGCCCCTTATATTCACTGTATGTAGACTGTACTGGCATCTTAACAGGGACTCCTTATAATGTAGGCACCACAGCTGTTCCTTGTTCAGTGTGATCTGAGATTGTCTCCTCAGGACCAAGCCCTACTCAGGTGTCACTGACTTGGTGCCTACTGAATGTGCTCTGGAGCAGCAAGTGTTGCCCAGCCTTCCTAACTCTCTGGATGCAGCATAATTTTCTTCTCTGGATTCAGAACTGTTGGGGCAGCCCAGCTAACACACTCCTCACTATCCTAACTCTGGATTGTGCCCTTAATCCACTAACTGCAGTTCTTTGCACAGTCGTGTTCTGTGAGATTAAAGAGCCCTATTGTGCACAGAACAGCACTTGTTGTGCCCCATAAATGTCATAGGGTCTCCCCCTCCACTGCCCAGAGCTGCAAAAGTCTGCACAGATCTTAACAGCTTGATCACAGCACTAGATATTGTGCTTATTTTTCCATCTTTAATACTAGCTGGCAACTACACATTTATCCTTTAATGTAAATTGCTGTGTCTCTGCACACTGTCCTTTTTAAAATATAGGGCTTTTTAAAAATTATTGAAATGTATGTTCCAAAATACTATAGACACGAACATTTAAAAACATTTAATCAGGATATTAGAACAACCTCTTCAAGAAAGAGTTCAATAGCTGAAGTACATTTATTTCTTTATTAATGCCTTTGAAAAACATGGCAAATCAACCTATGATCACGTATAAACAACAGTCTAAATTCATCATTTCTAAATTGTGATTTAAAAAGTCATGAAGGTTACTTTTATTTAAATGGCATCCACAGTTCCTATGACTACCATTGTGTTAATATCTCATGACAGCCATAAATTGAGAAGGAAAAAAGTTTATACTGAAACTTCTATATTCCTTAAAGAACTATTACTCATTCCCATTAGTCACAGTATATGTTCAGGCGAAGAGAAAAAAGAAAGAAAAACTAGCATCAGTCACTAAGCATCAGTTAGAAAATACTTGTATTGACTTTCATAATGTTCAAAGGTTTTCAGACAAACAGAACAAAAAATTCTCTAGTGTGTGTTTTTTCAAAGTAGCTTTTCCCATTTCTTCAACATGGAAATTTCCTCCCTATGATTGATATATTGCTCCTCATTTTCCCAAGGAAGGCTTTCACCTTTTAAACTATCTACTCCCACTAGGAAATATATAAATATGACTTTGCAGCCTGAATGTTTGCTCATGATAATTAATATAAATGTCCCATTTAGTAATACTTTAACAATATTCATCATAGGCCAGGCCTAACTGAAACAATTTGTTGGAACAAGCAAAATAATATGACTTTGCTTTAAGGGCTAAAACATAAAACTAGAATAAATTAATGGATTTGGACTTGAAATTGTAGCACTATGTAGTATTGGGCTGTGTGCATGTCTACTCAGGAAAAAAGCCCCATTGAGTTCAATTAGACTTACTCCCAGCTTTATACCCAGTTAACTGAGAGCAGGCCCCACTGAACACAATGGGACTTACCTCAGAATAACATGAGTAGGCTTGTGCTGTTAAGTTTCTTCTTAAAAATTAAACTTTCAATAAGCCAATGGATATGGCTTCATATAAAAATTTAGAAAAATACAAAATTTGCTATTTTAGCACATATGACATACAATGCAATAAATAAAAAATATATACTATTGTAAATAATTTACAGTACATCAAAATGAAAAAAATCTACAGTTACCGGCATCTAGACTAGTCTCTGACCATAAGTCTGGTACACGTTTTAAGGTGGATGAGTTTTCTCTTCAGATCCTGTTAGGTCATGCTTGAAGGGAAGGGTGAAATCTTGGGAAGACATATGGCAACCTGGGTATAGGTCAGCCCAGTCCTATACCCTCTTTCCTAGGAATAAGCATATTGGACACAGAGGACTTCTAAGTGGGATTTACTTTCTACATAGAATCATAAAATTGGAAGGGACAATCCTTCCTGTAGCAGGAAATCCTCCCAGAGCATCTCCAACAGGTGCTCGTTGAGCCTTTGTTTGAAGATTGTTACCAAGAGAGCAGTAAAAAATAGGGAAATTAGCTTGTGCTTCTCTTTGGTTACTATACAGGATCTAGGCAGGACTCGAAACAGCGTCATGGAGGGGATACCCTTGTTAGAAAGTGAACCACTAAGGAAAACTTATCACAAAGATGCAGATTTTATTGTCATAAAGCATAAACAAATATTCCATACATACAATAGCATGAGAGTAAAGTGTACTTGTTTCTTGTGTAGTGTGTACCAAGGAGGAGAGGAGGCAAAGGAAGGGGAAGAGAGGGAAAAGCAATATCTACCTTCTTCAAGCCATGCCAGGATCCAGGAGGAAGAGAGTGATCCAAGGGGGAAGAGGGTCCAAGCAGAAAGAGAGAGAACAATAGGGTGCAGGGTTCTTTATAACCCAGGTCCAGGAAGGACATGCCCTTCTAGGTGTGGTCACCTAGGAAAAGGGCAAGCCTGGGGAGGGGCTGCTTACCTTACAGGAAGGGGAAGGCTGGAAGACCACCACCTGAGGACCATCACCCAATCAGGACTAAAACAAAGAAGAACACATCCAGCTAAGTGTGGTCAAGATTTGAAAAGAGAAAGAATGGGGAAGAGACTATGTGACTGGTTTAGCCGAAGACCATGCTTCACATTAGCATATAAATGACAGGAGGCAGAGTAATTAACTAACAAAGGATAAAGAATTACAGGAATAGTTGTTTGTGAGCCAGGTTGATTTAGAAATGAGGGGGAAGGGAAATGAGAGACTTTGCCAACACACTTACAATATTAAATTAATAAAATGTATAATATTGTAAGAGAGCACTTCTCATAACAAGATCCCCAGTGAAAAAGAGTCCACCACCTAATATCTAATCATAATTTCCTTTCATGCAGTTCTTACCCATTTGTTCTAGTTGGTTCTAACTTCTCATGACTTGAAAGCTATAGTAATCTTAGTGCAGTCTAAAATTGCATTTGCCTTCTTTGCAGATGCATCACACTGCTGACTCATGTTCAGTTTGAGATCTGTGTTAACTCCAAGATGCTGCTCACATGCTGTGCTGCCAAGCCAGGTATCTCCCATTTTATACTTGTGTCTTTTGGGTATTTTTTTCTGCCCAAGTGCAGAACCTTGTATTTCTCCCTGTTGAACTTCATCCTATTCGTTTCAGCCCAGTATTCCACTTTGTCCAGATCCTCCTGAAAGTTTATCTTGTCTTCAGTTGTGTTTACTATTCCTCCCAGCTTGGTGTTGTCTGCATATTTGATGGGGCTCCCTTGTATCCCTTCATCCAAGTTATTGATGAAGATATTAAAGAGAACTGGACCAAAGACATAGCCCGGGGGGTTATGACACTCAAAACTGACATCCAGGTTGATACAGAAACATTTACTAAAACCCTTTGAATGCAGCCGTCGAGCCAGTTGCAGATCCATTTAACTATTGCATCATTTAACCCATATTTTACCAGCTTGCTGATTGAGATGTAGTGCAGGACTTTGTCAAATGCTTTGCTAAAGTCAAGATAAATGACATCCACAGCATTGCCCCTTTCCAGTAAGCTTGTAACCAGATCAAAAAAGGAGATTGGATTTGTCTGGCAAGATTTATTTTTGACAAATCTAGGCTGGGTTCTTCTGATCACTGAGTTCTTGTCTAAATGTGCCCAAATTGTGTTTTTATTATTTGTTCCAATATCTTCCCCAGTACTGAAGTCAAACTGACATGTCTATAATTTCCCAGGTCTTCTTTAAAGATTGGGACTACATTCTCCACTCCTCAAGGATTTCTCAAACTGGCAGAGGTTCTGCAGGTACATCTATGAATTCCTTAAGAAATCTAGGATGCAGTTCCTCTGGTCCAAATGTCATGCATTCATTTAGACCAGTTAAGTGGATTCAGACCAATTTCCTATTAATCTGAATCTGCTATCTGCTTCATAAGATATAGAATATATGTTTCATATATTCTGCGCCATCCATGTTTTCATTCCTCTTTAGGGATGCAAATTATCCCATCAACCAACAATCTAGCATCCACATAAGTACTGTCCTCCTTCTGAGAGTAGACAGTTGCAAAGTAGAAGTTGAGGAGCTCCTCCTTCTCTTGGTTTCCAGACACCTGTTGTCCATCTCTGTCCAGGAGCAATCCTACCCTCTCCTTTCTCTTCCTCTTTCTTTGGGAATATCTGAAGAAGCTCTTTTTGTTATTCTTGACATCCCTGACAAGCCTCACCTCACACTGAGATTTAGCATTCCTAACCCCCTCCTTACAAGACCAGTCTGCCTGTATTCCTATCTGGTAATCTTTTCAGTCTTCCCATTGCCTATACATGTCTTTTTATCTTCTGCTCATCACCAACTTGCTTATTGACCCATCCTGGTTTTTTGAGATTTTTCCCCCTTTCTTTTTCATAGGAATTGTTTCTGACTGTGCTTATAGAAGTTGCTTCCTAATGAGCTCCCACCAATCTTGTGCCCCTTTTCCCATTAGTTCATCAACCCATGGGATCCTACCTATTATTTATCTGAGCTTGTTGAAATCAGCCTTCCTGAAATCCTATGTACAGGAATTTCATTGCACATTCTTTTTGTTTCCCATAATATTAAGAATTCCAGCTGTTTCATGATCGTTTTCTCTGAAGGTTCCTGCTGCTTTAACCTCATCAATCAGTTCCTCATGATTTGTTAAGATCAGGTCAAGGATGGTCCCTCCTCTCCTCTCTTCCTCCACTTTCTGGAGATGAAGTTGTTCCTCCAGGCCCAGCAGGAATTTATTGGAGCTCCCATGCTTGGACGAGTTAGTCCTATCAAGTCAAATTTCTCTTCACCTACTAGGAGTTCAAGCTCATCTTATGTGTATATGGTTCTCACATCAAGAAAAAAGCACAATGTGCTAGGTGTTCTGAGTAGACATAACACACTCACACAGAGTGTGACTTGCGAGTGCCTGCACTCCTCACAGTGACGCTTTTAGAAGGACTCCAGTTGAGAGGCTCTCTCTCACCTTCCTCCCAGCCCACCACATGTTCCTGGTTCTGATTCTGACTGTGAGGAAGGCAGCTTCATATGTATATATCAGCATTTTCTCTTTGCCACCACAGAGTTAGCTGACACAGTGGTGGTGTTTGAATGGTTCCAAGATGGTGCATTCATACAGCAGGGGGTCAAACGCATTTCATACAGAGGTCTGAAGTTAGCATTAATGGTGTTTTCCAAGAGTCAGAGACCAATCGTATGCATGTCTACTCAGAAGTAAGTCCCATTACAGTCAATGGAGCTTACTCCCAGGAAAGTGTGAAGGAGAGGTTCTTGGGGGCCACTTGAAATGGCAAGGTGGGCCACATCAGCCAGCGGGCCTTGTGTTTGACACTTGTGCTATACAGACTTCCTATGTAAGTGACCTGGGACCACCTCTGCAAGATGTTGTTCAGGCACACTACTGAAGAAGAGAACTTTCTCACCCTTCCCTACTGTCCTGATTGTTCCAAATTACATGTGAGATGTCTGGTTACATGGGGCAAGGAAAATCCAGTCGCAACAACCACACTTAGAGGGCAATCCTAACCAACTTTCCTATACTGTGATAAGGGCAATGCAACACCATGGTTAGGAAACAAACATTGCCTTACCTTGAGGAGGCCTCCATGACTGCCTCCCAATAGCAGGATGCAACATATGCCCCACCGGTTACAACTGTGCCCTTAAATTACAAAGTTGACTTGGAGCACAATCCTAGCTATGTCTACTCAAAAGTAAGCCCCATTGTGTTTAATGGATCTTACTTCCCAGGTAAGTGTCTTTAGGATTGCAGCCTTGGAGTATTTTGAAGCTTTTGATTCTTGAAACGTATTTCTGTTTACACCTTCTGCTTACTTGAAATCATGCCCATGATGACATTGGAGAATCCAGCCCTAAGACAAATATCTTTGGGACAGAATTAGACTCAGATTTGCTGTCCCTAAATGTCACTACAATTTTTTTACCTGCATAGTGACCATCAGCACACCTGATCAGGCTACCTAAGTACGGTATGTCGTCCAGCTCTGTATGTTTAAGCCCAAGGAAACCAAAGTGCTGTCAGGCAGCCCTTATTCTGTATAGGGCGAGTGTCCTCTGTAGCTGTGATAAGCTTAGGTAAGCGCTGCAATTTTATGAAGTTCCCTGCAATCTTCTCGGTGTAATAAAAAAAGAGAGATAAAAAGGAGTAATCAATTAATGCTACACTTCTATTTCCACCCCCAAGAGCCAGGCAGCGCAATTTGCTGACCTGGAAACTGATTGGCAATTTCCTGTGCATTATTGAGGTCCCACTTGGTGGCTCAGCCCCAGAAGTCACAACCTAACATTGGTCAGCTTCCCACATTCCCCCCTTCTTCCTTTGACCACATTTGAACTGCAATCTACCTATGGAGTATGGATTTCAAATCAGTTACATGTGTGAATGATTTCCCCCAGTCTGCTACTCAGCCCTCTATTTTCTCTTTCACTCACAGTCAAGACTGCATGTGATGTACAAACCAGTGATGGTGATGTCCACTGGATGCAGTTTGCGCTTGGAAGGCTGCAATCCCACCCACCACACTTACCTGAGAGTAAACCCCAGTGACTATAATGGGACTTACTTTTCAGTAGACACACACAGGACTGGGCTCTAAGGCTGGGATCCTATCCACACTTACCTGAGAGCACTGGTGTAGCTAAAATGATGCAGGGATAGCAGTTGCACCAGGTAGCAAGCTATAAGGAGCAACAAGCTGAGCTTGACACTAGTGGCTAAAATTGTGAAAAATGGGATAGGTATGAAGAATAATACCATTGTGAACAATATCATTGGAAAGGTAATTTAATGAAGAATGCAATAAAAATGGCATTGGAATGTCTGTATCCTACAAAAAGTTATAGCCAATTAACCAGAACATGAAAACATAACTGACTGTGGAACAAAAAGTGGATTTTCTTTAAAATTTCCACATGAGACTTTCACATGAGACTAACTGCTCTGAGAGCCAATGAGATTTAGAGTGCAATCCTAACAATGCTTACTCAGAAGTAAGCCCCATTGTGCTTAATGAGTCTTATTCCCAGGAAAGTGTGTTCAGGATTGCAGTTATGCTACAGTATAGATCTAATAAGGTGTTAATATGAATCAGCTTCTGTTTCCTTTTATTATAATGCATTTACCTCTGCTCACTGGTAAAGAGGTAAAGAGGCACTTCTAAGTGGTGCTCCACTTATATCTAGCAGGGGAGAATAACCATACCTCTTTGCCTTTGCACACTGCCTCTAATCAATAAAGGTTATATTTTTTATTTACTTAAATAAATACTTTACTTAAATTTGATTTTGTTCGGGGGGAGGTGCAAAATCTTCTTTGGCCCAAGATAGCAGATGACTTGGCTATGCCACTACTTGGAGGAAGGCAGAAGAGCAAATGGACGATGAGCTGCTGGGAAGGAGGAGACTGGTTTTCCCCCAATACTTATTTAATCCCTGGACATTACTTCACTTCCGGTTGTGACATCACTCCCAGGGCAACATTTTGAGTTTTACACCAGGCTACATGATCATTAGCTATGCCACTGCCTAGGAGTAAGTCCCATTGACTGTAATTGGACTTACTTCTGAGTAGAAATACATAGGATTGGGTTTTTAATTTTTAATATAAGTTTTTAATTTAAGGATTGGGCCCTGAAAAGTGCCTTAGCAGTGGCCCATTGCCAATGGGGCTTACTCTCAAGAAAGTGTGAGGAAATGGGCTTTAGTGAACTGAAATTCCATTTATATCCAGAAAGAATTTCCCCCAGTCTTTGTATCTACCTTTTTAATAATTTTTAATTTTACATTTAAAAATGAGTGTTTTGAAAATGCGTGTTTTAGAATGTGTTATGTGTTGTGCCAACTTGGACAAGGTTTCAAAAACCTTATGCTTGAAGCATTGTTAAGGAACCATGGCTGCAATCCTAAAGTCACTTTCCTGGGGAATAAGATCCACTGAACACAAGGGGGCTTACGTTTGAGTTGACAATAGTTATGATTGTGCTCTAAGAGCCCAATCCTATGCATGTCTATTCAGATGCAAATCTCATTAATGGAACTTCCTACAGGTAATTGTGGATAGGATTGCAGCCTAAGGGCCCAATTCTATCCAGCTTGCCATTGCCAATCACTTGAAACAGCAGCCTAGATGTAAAGGAACAAATATTTCCTTACAATGAAAGGCCCCATAACCTATCCACACAGCTACACCAGGTCTGGAAAGTTGGATAGGATTTGTCCTAAGGCTGGATTTGGCCCTAAATCTTAGGGATTAGGAGGTTTGATGGCTCTAAAGTTGGATTTGACCCTAAGGCTTTAGGATTAGTATTTGGCCCTAAGGCTTTCCTGGGAGTAAATCCCTTGTTAAACACAATGGGACTTCTGAGTAGAAATGCAGAAGAGTTGCCTCTAAGGCTACATTTACTTGGAAATAAATTCCATTGATTAAATGAGACTTACTTGGAAGTAATATTAGAATGACTACTTGAAAGTTGACTAGAATGGGACTAACTTCTGAGTAGATATGCATAGGATGGGGCACACAGGCTGCAGTCCTTCATGCACACTTACTTAGGAGTAAATGCATTGACTTACTCTTGAGTAATCTTGTGCCTTTGGTTGAAATGGGGGAAATCCCTGGAAGGGAAGGGGCAGGTGGGGGTCGAGAGAGGAGGCTGCTGGAACATCAAAGCCAGTTCCTTAAGCCTTGTAAGCTTTGTCCAAACACTGTTTCTGTTACTGGGAGTCAGGGGTTCCCAAGCAGGGGGTCGCAGGAAAGTCAACAGACTGATTTTCAGGGCTTCTCTGCAGAAGTCTTGGTGTTTCCATACAAAACTCCTATTAACGTGTTAATGTGAAGGTCACACCGGAGCTGACCCGGGCCAGGAGAGGGGACTGCAACTGGGGTCTTGATGGGGAGGAATCAGCTTTTGGGGGGAGGACTTTTGTCCTGGGGGAAAAAATCTTTATTGTCCTCCTTTTTTTGTGAGCAGGCAGCATATAGTCTTCTAGTAATATATATAATAAATTATTATGTAATATATAATTATTATGTAATATGTAATAAATTATATAATAGTTTTAAATTTAATAACAAGCAATGAAGTATTTAAATTAACCACCTGAGAGCAATATATTGTACATGAGTGTTTTAGCTTTTATATTGTCATGTCCTACATTTTTCTTGGGTGTTCAACATTTTGGGGGAGGGGGAAAAAGGAGGCATCCAATTTAAGATGCTGATCTTATCCACATTTACCTGGGAGTAAACCTCACTGACTATAATGGGACTTAGTTTTAAGTAGACATGCTTAAGATTGGGATCTCACTTCGGATTGAAGCCCGCTTGCCGGATTTTCTGGAGGTTTAGTAGGGAAATCAGTCCCACTGTGTTCAATGGGACTCCTCTCGAGAAAGCATCCGTGGGGTTGCAGCCCTTGCCTGCCAGTTAATACCATTGGAATGAATGAGTTCCGAATCGACAGGATCTCTACTCGGAAGTCCATCTCAGCGCATGCAATACAAACTGGGAAACAAAAGAAGATTTGTTCCTTTTTTACCCAGAGTAAGCCCAATGAAGGCAATGAGATTTACTTCCAAGTAGACGTGCCGAGGACGACCTTGAAGCTCCGTTTCAAGGAATTTCACAACACCCTCCTATGCATGTTTACTCAAAAGTTAGACAGTGAACACAATCCTAACCATGTCTACTCAAAAGTAACCTTTATTGTACTCAATGGGTCTTACCTCTTACTCCCAAAAAGTGTTCTTAGGATTGCAACCATATTCCATACCCATTAGCCATTATTTTTTTCACTTTCTTCTAAACCTTTTAGTTGAAAAGCGGTATATAAGTACTGTAGACAGACAGACAGACAGACAGACATTTCAATGGGACTTACTCCCAGATAAGTGTGGACGGATAGTCCAATCCTAAGCATGTCTACTCAGAAGTAAATCCTATTGTGTTCAGTGAGACTTACTCCTAGGAAACTATGGTAGTAACTGAGGCAAACTGAGGTTGCAATCCTATACACATTTTCCTGGCAGTAAGCCTCATTGGCGATAATAGGTCTTACTTCTATAGCACAATCTTAACCATGTCTGCTCAAAAGTAAGCCCCATTGTGTTCAATGGATCTTACTCCCAGGAAAGTGTCTTTAGCATTGCAGCCTAACTCTAGTCTAAGTACAGAATTATACTTAATATAATAGATGTGCATAGGATTGGGCAGGCTGTGTTTTAAGAAGCTGCGATCCAAAGGCTGCGGTATTTCTTGTCTTTAGGATCAGGAACCGTGAGGTTTGCGCTCATCCTGAACAGAAGAGCGCTTTTATGCATCTCCTATTGATTTCCGCGGAGTTTACGCAGAAAATTTGCCTGGGATTATTTCTGTGCCGGAGAGAGAAGGAAGACAAGCAACTACCAGCTTTGGAAAATCTGAGCCAAGTTTTTGAATATTGGATCATTATAATTATTATGGGATTATTGAAATACTATTGGCTTATTGCATTATTATTGAATAATTATTGGATCGATGATCTATTGTATCCTATGAGTTGATTAGGTGGAAAAAATCCTTTGGCAGAAAGTTTTGTTTCTATTTCTTTTTCCACCTCCCCATGGCTCTTTGGTCCAGCAAAAATCAGTGTACATTTTGGCTGCAATCCTATAAACATTTTCCTGAGTGTAAGACCCATAGAACACAGTAGGACTTACTTCTGAGTAAACATGCTTAGGATTATTTCAACATAATAGCCTGGGTTAGGGAACAATCCTAGGCAAGTCCACTCAGTGGCGTAGCTAGAGGGGGGCGCAGCAGCCAGTCTGGAGGGAGCTCCACTGCAGCTTGCAGGGGGTCCTTTCCCTTCCAGACTTGTCTATGCTGTCTACTTAGGAGTAAATTCCCATTTGGGTATAACTAGTGGATCCTATTCCCAGGAAAGTACGCATAGGATTGCAGCCTTAGTTTTTCCCCAGTTTCTCCTCTCCCAGGAACAAAAATAGTATTTAAAAGTCCAGTCTGACCTTTCTTTTTTTCTGATCTCCTGATAAAGCTGTCCTTTAGGCTGGGCTTTACTTCTTCCTCTCCGGAAGGGAGGACGTGGAGTAGAAGACAATCAGCCCAGGGATCAGCTTGGTGTTAAGGAAGGACCAAGAGACATGCATAGGATTGGGCCCTCAGGCTGTAATCCTCTACGCACTTTCCTGGGAGTAAGCCCCATTGAATACAATTGGATCTACTTCTGAGTAGACATGCATAGGATTGGGCTCTCAACCTGCAGTCCTCTACACACTAGTAGGACATATGCGCAGATCGACGGGTGGAGGTAGGTATGCTATATTTATGGTCCCGATTCTATCCTGAATCTAAGGAATCCATCAGAACCAGATCTAAGAATCTCCGAATCGGGGCCTCGCTTTAAAATCTCAGTGGATATTTAATATTAAAAAGACTGTCCTTTCCTTATTTATAAACAAAAAGTGTACGTTTTGATTATTCACTAACAATTCCAAGTTTCCCCCGCAACACGGTTAAAACTTGTTTGTTTGTTTGTTTGTTTGTTTGTTTGTTTGTTTGTTTGTTTGTTTGTTTGAAAAGGGTTAGATTTCCAACAGGAACCGGTATTGGAAAGTCGTCCAGCGACTTTCCCATCCACCACTTATAGACAACAACCGCTTCCTTCTCATCCTCTGTGGAGTGACTTCGATTTCATTCCAGTTAATGCCATTGAATTAGTCGGTTTGGTTAGTGGGACAGACGCAACTCGGTGGACCCGTCGATGGTCCCGATCCGTGGCTGCCGGTTGCAGAACAAGGAGTCTTTCTAGCTCAGCTCCCACTTTCCTGGGAGTAAGCTCCATTAATTATAATGGGACTTGCTTCTGAGTAGACAGCATAGGATTAGGAGTTGGTCACTTTGGTGTTTTTGATCTTTCCCGTCCACGATCCTGGTACAAAAAGTGGTTTCTTGGAGATGTCCTAGATGAATGAACGTGTTTTGTTTGTGTGCTAATCTCTGCACTTTCCCTTCCTAAATCCTTCTGGGCTCCTGGTCAGGGTGACTATCCCTTTTTCCAGGACATGTCCTCTTTTTTAGCCTTGTGTCCTGGAAAAAACTCTTCCTTGTAAGCAAACAGCATGTAGCCTTCTTGTAATTAATAGATTATAAGGTGCAATCCTAAGAGCATTTTCCTGGGAGTAAGCCCCATGGAACTAAATGGAACTTACTTCTGAGTAGACTACTATTCAATTGTATAGGAGAATCCTAGTAGAATAGGATTGCACTGTAAATGTAATAAATTATATGCAATAGTTTTAAATTTAAGTAATACAGAACACAATCCTAACCATGTCTACTCAAAAGCTAGCTCTATTGTGTATTGTGTTTCCTGGGTCGTACTCCCAGGAAAGTGTCTTTAGGATTGCAGCAGTATTTAAATTAACCACATGAAAGTAATATATGTGGTTTAGCATTGATTTTGTCATGTCCTCAGTTTTTCTGAGGTGTCCTCCATTTGGGGGGAGGGGGCCTTGTCCTTTTTTTTTTTTTTTTTTTTTGTTATGCCAAATGGTCACCTTGGTCTTTCCGGATCCCTCCTTCCCAAAATCTTCAGAAATCCGGGTTGGTCACAATTTAGGCAAGTGCTGGGGAAGGGCTTGAGCCTGCCTAGGCTAGCATTAATCCAGATGTTGAACCAGGAAACATCTGTGTGCCTCTCAGTTCACCATTTCTTTGACAAGTCGATGATCTTTCTTGGTGACTCCAACTGATGCAAAGGAGTCTACTGAACATCCAGTGCTCTCTTCTCACCAGCCTTTGCTCCACTCTGGGTGCCCAAAGGTTACTATTTCCCTACCATTAACCAACCAGTTTGACTTTCTGCCCGTGGAAACGGTTCTTCTCCACCACACCACCGTCAGAAACACCTTCAGCACTGGTTTCCTTACTTTTTCCGCACTGGGACCCACTTTTAAAAATGATATTCTATTAACTCACCTAAGTTTAAAAAATTTAAAAAGAAATCGAGAAAGAAATAATAACTATTTATTTACTACTACTACTACTGCTACTACTAATGCTATTAATACTACTAATACTAATACTAATAATATTTATTAATAATATTTAATAATTATTATTATTATTCTTCACACATATTGAGACGATACCTTTGTAATTTCTTAGTTCCTTGGATAGGAACTAAATCACAATAGAGCCAATTCCAGTCAAACACCTGGCGACTGTGAAATAATAATAATAATAATAATAATAATAATAATAATAATAATAATAATAAACATTTATCTTCCTATATTAAAAGTGCTTCAACATTTATCTCCCTATATTCTTCTTGTCATAATTTGTTTTTATAAGTTTTATTAGCCATTTTGGGTATTTGCTTCAGGCAATTAATGAGCTGCTATGGGACCCACCAAGAATCAGATCACGACCCACAGTTTGGGAATCATTGGTCTACAGAGTTTTGAGTGCTGTGTTTGAAATAACAAGCCCCAGTTCATGAAAACGGTCTGGGGACATTTGTTTTGCCAACTATCCGACTAGTCTCTCAGCCGCTTAGGTTGCAATCCTAAACCCGCTTTCCTGGGAGTAAGATTCATTGAACATAATGGGACTTACTTCTGAGTGGATATGAATAGGATTGTGCTCTAAAACCATTAAATGCAGTTAAATTGGAGTCTCCAAATCAGAACCCCAGCAGCTTATTAAACCAGCTGATTTGTGAATCGATCTTTCCTTAACCCTTTTCTAATCCCATCCACATTTACCTGGGAGTAAACCCCATTAACTATAATGCGACTTTCTTCCGAGTAGGCATGCCCTAGAATTGAGCTGCGAGTCTTCCATGACCTGGAACTGGGAGTGATTAGAAGGTCCTGGAGAAGTTCAGCTCTGATCCTAAATGTCTTTAGGGCCCAATCCTGTGCTACTTTTCAGCTTTGCCAACAGGGCCTGCTCTGCACCCTGGAGGGGTGGGGGAATCACGGCGATCAAATCAGGGAAAGTTTGTTTCCTCACTTTGTTGGGGCTGCTGAAAAGTTGGATAGGATCGGGCCCTAGATGGGAAAGGAAGTCTCATGAGTTCAGTGGGAATCAGTTACAGTGAAGCGGCTTAAGAACCCAAGCCTAAGCCTAAACCTAAGCCTCCCCCCCCCCGCAAGTGGGACGGCCTTTTCCTGACCCCCATTGCTTCCCATGGAAACCTCCTCCTGGGCTAGGGGGCTTCTCATCTACAGCTGATCAGAACAGCTGTTGCTGGAGGGGAGCCCCCCCACCCCATGGTCTTGTCCTGGGGCTCCATCCTCAGAGCCGTTTGTGATCTGCCTCTAGACACTTTCCAAGGAGTAAGACTCATCAAACACAATGGGGCTTACTTTTAAGTAACTCTGCTTAGGATTGTGCTCTTAGGCTGCAATCCTAAAGACACTTTCCCGGGAGTAAGATCCATTGAACATTACGGGGCTTTCTTTTGAGTAGACATGGTTAGGATTGTGCTCTTCGACTTCAGCCTCTGGACACGTTTGAGGCTACAATCCGACCCACACTTTCCTGGGATTAAGCTCTACTGACTACAATGGATTTTACTTCTGAGTAGACATGCATAGAATTGTGATCCTATCTGAGAGTAAGCCCCATTGAACACAATAGGACCTGCTTACAAGGAGCCATGCATAGGATAGGACTTGCAGGCTGTAATCCTATCCGCACTAAGCCCCACTGACTATAATGGGACTTATTTCTAAGTAGACATGCATAGGATCGGACATTTGGGCTATAATCTTATCCACACTTTCTTGGGAGTAAGCCCCACTGACTATCATGGGACCTGCTTCTAAGTAGACATACGTAGGATTGGGCTGTGAGACTCAACCAGCCCAGTCCTCATTCCCAGTCTCAGCGCTTTGACTGTTCAGTCCTAGATTAACTGATTGCAATTAATTGATTAACAATTTCATTAATTGATTTCATTAATTACTTAATTTAGAGCACAAGCCTAACCATGTCTACTCCAATGTGTAACTCCAATGTGTTCAGTGGGTCTAACTCTGTAAACTCCAATGTGTTCAGTGGGTCTAACTCTGTAAACTCCAATGTGTTCAGTGGGTCTAACTCCCATGAAAGTGTCTCTAGGATTGCAGCCTAAATTAATATTAATATTAATTAATATTAATTAGTTCAAAAGTTAATTAATTGGTTAGTTTAAGCAGTGATTAACCAGTTAAAATTAATTAATCACTTAATTAGTGAACTGATTGCAATTAATTGCGACTCGCCTTTGCAATGGCATTGCACACCGAGGGGGAAGAAGAAGCAGCCCATCTTTCACAACCCGATCCTAAGCCCGCTTACTCGGGAGTAAGGCCCGTTGGGTTTCATGTTGTTTGCTTTCAGAAGCGTAGATTTTCAGATAAGGGAAAAGGAGTTAAGCCCACTCAATTCCCCGGCAAAGTCGAACTCAGGCAGGTTTACTCAGAAGTGGAGTAAAGGCACAATCTTAAAATTTGCTCAGAAGTAAACCCCACTTCATTCAATAGAATTTACCCTTACCCCCAAATAAGGGTGCTGTGTTTGCATAGGATTGCATACTAAGCCGCTTCCTAAAGCACAATCCTATGCACGTCTACTTTGAGCAAAGTCCATTGCATTAAGTGGGGCTTACTCCCAAGAAAGTGTGCACAGGATCGCCGCCTTACTTACACGCCTAATACTGAAAAGTGGACGTCCTGAGGGTCTGGATGTGGTTTTAAAAATAGAATGGATGGGCCATTTTTGGGCACAATCTATGCATGTCTACTCAACAGTAAGTCCTTTTCTGTGTCAGCAGAGTGTAAGGATTGCAGCCTTACAGTAACGGCAAATCGGTTTATTCCAAGTTTGTTGACTTAATCAAAGCAACTAACAATGCAGTCCTAAGCATGTCTACTCAGAAGTAAGCCCCATTGTGTTTAATAGTACTTACTCCCAGGAAAGGCGTACTTACTGTAGTACTTACTCCCTAACCACACTTTCCTGGGAGTAAGTACTATTGAACACAGTGGGAGTTACTCCTGAGTAGACATGCTTAGGACTGCATTGTTAGTTGCTTCGGTTAAGTCAACAAACTTGGAATAAACACAGTTGCATCCACAACTCAGGCTCCTAGGCCCTCTTCAACTGGTTAGTTGGATATGTGGTTAGTTAAGAGATCAGAAACTATTAGCTTTCAATTTATCTCAATGGTAGAAGAAGCAGCTTGATCTTTCGTTGTAGATACAGCCCACAACACGATCCTAAACCTGTCTACTCTGAATTAAGCCCAATTGAGTTCAATGGGACTTCTATATAAATGAGCATAGGATTGCAGTCTGACTGGCTTACTTCTTGCTCAGCACATTGCAAGCTGCAATACTATCCATGGGTGCAAGCCCCATTGACTGTAATGGGTTCAGACTTATTTCTGAGCGGATGGACTTTAAGACAGGCTGCAACAGTGCAACCCTATTCACGCTTGCTTGAGAGTAACTCCCTTTGAACAGGATGTGACTCGGGTTGCAATCCTATCCACATTTACATGGGAGGAAGTCACATTCATTATAATGAGACTTACTTCTGAGTAGACAGCCATAGGACTGGGCTGTCAGTTCTGAGTACAAATGCATAGGATAGCTGGGGGATTTTCTTCCAAATCCTTCTTTCCTTTAAGGTCAGGAGGGCGAAAGATGCGCATCCTAGAGGATACTAACCCCCTATTCTTCAGTTACTCAGTAGTTCCAGTAAGCCAGGACTAGAGATGAGAGTGTTACTGTTTTCGGTAGGTGAAATAGGGCTACAGCAGCCTAATGGGCTTACTTCTATGGCTGCAATCATACAAATCCAACCTTGTTATTCACTGATTTGACTCAACACGAATCGCCGCTGCAAATCACAGTTTTAAAAAACTGCTTTTCTACTACTGTAGAGAGACAATCCATTCCATTCCTCATTTCCAGAACCAAACCCCTGCAGAAATAAGGCACTACCTGATTCCATTAGACGCAATAAAGGAGCAAGAAACCTGGAAGCAGGTCTTTACCTCGACTTTTCCCATTTTTTTGTTACCCACTGATTTTTTTATCCACAGGAGGGTTTAACCTGTGATAAGGAGGGACTCCTGAATAATTGATGAGGAGGAGACTGATGTGAAGCAGTAGCATAGCTAGTGGGGAGGGTGCAAAGCACTAAGTCTTGCAGGGGGATGCCTCTGAATGGTTCAGGAGAGGATGGGGGGCCCTTGGACGGTTAGATGAGGCTCTCTGCAAAACTTAGGACATGGCACCCCCTTTGGCTACGCCACTGATCTGAGACTGGACACACAAACACACACCTTTGTACTCTCCCCCCTTGCAGCCAGCCTGGCCTTTTCTAACTGGTTTGGCTGGCGCTGCCCTTGGCAGAGACGTCACTGGGCGCCCTCCCCTCCCCTCCCCTCCCCGACTTGGACGGGAGAGGCCACTTCAGAGCTGCTTCTCCAGTCCTGCAGACGGGAGGCTGACGTCGATCTGAGGGCTCTGGCTGAGGATCCGGATCTCCCGTCCTGAAAAGTGGTGGTGATGGTGGTGGGTCGTCTGTGGGTCTGCCTGGCTGCTCCCCAAGAAGGTGAACTTGACCGTCTCTGGGGCAGGAGAAGCGATACCGTCTAGGGAGACACTCCAAAGAAGAACCCCCTTGAAGGCTGATCGGGGGGTGGGCTGGACCCAGCTAAGCTGCTCCTGCTGTTGGAGGGCACAGCACAGCCTAGTTAGCCCCGACGTGGGGAGTCTCCAATAGACCCCAATAGACCCACCAGGGGTTCCCAATAGACCCACGCCTGTCCTTTCAAGAGTGAAGGGGTTTCGACGGAGCGTCCGCTGCAAGGCTGTCCCTTTGAAGTGGGGCCGCGACCCACCCCGTCTGTCTGACCTTGGACCAGAGACTGGAGGAGAGAAGGAAGGAAAGGGACCCGCTTGTTTAGGGAGGAAAGGACTCCCCCCGCCCCGTCTACCATAGGGTGGAGTGGAAGGTTGGTGGTGGTGCCTTCCTCCTCTCCTCCTCCTCCTGCCCAGCCGTGCCAGGAGTGGACGATCCCAGGCCAAGTGCAGCAGCCTCGGGTAGGACTATGCCACTTGCAGCCTCGCAGCCGCCCCCACCATGAAGGAGAAGTCCAAGAACGCGGCCAAGACGCGCAGGGAGAAGGAGAATGGAGAGTTCTACGAGCTGGCCAAGCTCCTGCCCCTGCCCGCCGCCATCACCTCCCAGCTGGACAAGGCCTCCATCATCCGCCTCACCACCAGCTACCTCAAGATGAGGGCCGTCTTCCCCGAAGGTAGGTCCTCCCCCCAATAAAGGTCCCCTCCAAGGGACCCCCCTTCTGGGGTGCTCAGGGTGACCATATCTCAGAACCACTGAAGAGAACAAGGCTCTCCCAAAATGTGGGACAGCCAAGGAAAGTGGAGGACATTTTTGTAGGACGTGAGATAAAACACCACAAAGGGGGACAAGGGGGTGGGACATTTTTTGTAGGGCATGAGCTAAAACACCATGAAAGAGGACAGGTCTGTGTAGGACATCAAAGCAAAGTGTAGGACACTTTTGTCAGACGTGAGTTAGAACACTATAAAAAGAGGGCAAGACCCTCTCAAAGTGGAGGACCTTTTTATAGAACTTGAGCTAAAACACTACAAAAGAGGACAAGACCCTCCCAAATTTCAAGACATTTTTGTAGGACGTGAGCTAAAATACTACAAAAGAGGACACGGCCCTCCCAAATTGTAAGACATCCAATAAAAGTGTAGGACATTTTAGCAGGACGTGAGCTGAAACACCACAAAACAGGACAAGACCTCCCAAATGGTAGGATATTTTTGTAGGGCATGAGCTAAAACACTACAAAAGAGGACAAGGCTCTCCCAAAATGTAGGACATCCAAGAAAAATGTAGGACATTTTGAGCACAATCCTAACCATGCCTACACAGAAGTAAGCCGTTGTGTTCAATGGGTCTTACTCCCAGGATAATGTCTTTAGGATTGCAGCTTTAGTATGACATAAACAAAAAACACTCATATGTAACACACATTCATATATGAAAACTCTCATTCATGTGGTTAATTTAAACAATATATGACTTTTTTACATTTAAAACTGTTATATATAAGTTATTACATTATGGCTGCAATCCTAAAGACACTTTCCTAGGAGTAAGGCCATTGAATATAATAGGACTTACTTCTGAGTAGACAGGGTTAGGATTGCACCCTATGTCTGCAATCCTAACCACACTACTTTTCTGGGAGTAATTGTTATTGAACACAACGGGGCTTACTTCTGAGTAAATATGTTTAGGATTGCACTGCTAATTTATTAATTACTAGAAGGCTACATGCTGAAAAAGGAGGACAATGAAGATTTCCCCCCCAAGGCTTTTAAAGAGGACATGATCTGGAAAAAGAGGACATGGTCAACCTGAGTTCAAAAGATCGGTGGCTGAAGTCAGTCTGAGAATCAAACTGTTTGATAATAAGTTTGTAATCCTATCCACATCCAACTTCTCAACAGTGGCCTACCTCCCAGGGCTCTTGTGTGGATCAATAAAATATAAGCTTATACAGTCCTTTAAACTCTAAAATCGACCTATTGAAGTCCTGGGAAACTATTAATAAGTGAGTCTATGTAGTTCTTGCAACCTTGTAGACTGAGAGCCCAATCCTGGGTTTATCTTCTCTGAAACTATCGTAGCAATCGTATCCATAGTTATGTGGGGTTTACTCCCAAGTGTATTTGGATAGGACTGCAGTCTGCAGTCCGTTTCCATATTGATCATGACGATCGGTGGTGGAACGAGAGTTGCTGGCATTTCCACCACCTACTACTAGACTCAGAGTAGGGAAGGAAGGGCTTCCTCCATTACTCTAGCCCTAGTTTATACAGGACACTGTACTCAGCCACTACTGCAGCGTGCAGCGTGCAGCGTGCAGCTTACAGAGTGCAAAAGTTGCAATCCTAAAGACACTTTCCTGGGAGTAAGACAATGGGGCTTACTTTTGAGTAGATATGGTTAGGACTGTGCTCAAAGCCAGGGATGTGCTAGAAAAGATCTAGAAGGCAAAGGAAATTTGCATCAAAATAGGTGGGATTAAAAAAAAGCAAAAAATCCTTCTCCTCTCAACCATGTGTCCTCTTTTTCCAGGACGTGCCCCCCTTTTTAGTCTTGTGTCCTGCAAAAAAAATTCTTCATTTTCTCCTTATGAGAGACAACATGTAACTTTCTGGTAGTTAATAAATTAATTTAATAGTGAATAGTTTTAAATTTAATAATAAGTAATGGAATGTTTAAATTAACTACATGAAAGTAATAACCAGGAGTGTTTTTAGCTTTTGTCATGTCCTACATTTTTCTTGGGTGTCCTACCTTTTGGGAGAGATGTCCTTTTTTGCGGGTATCACATCTGATCACCCTGCCATCAACTAACTGCAATGCTAAGCATGTCTACTCAGAAGTCAATCCCATTGTGTTCAATCGTACTTACTCCCAGGAAAGTGTGTATAGGATTGCAGCCTATATCGCTCAAAAAAAGTTGACTTGCACGGGTGCAAGAGGCACAATTTAACAGGCAGTTTAGGGACCCGGGGTGCTTGGAGGTCCTCTCCTTTCCTTACACCCAGAGCCTTACACCTAAAGAAAAATACCTTTCCTTACACCTAGAAAAAAAACAGCTAAATCAATGGCATTAACCTACTCTTAAGTAAATGGGCTGAAGACCCAGGTGGAAAGGCAGTGGTCCAATTACAAGCTTTTGGCTGCAATCCTAACTTATTTGGGATTAAACCCCATTGACTATAATGGGGCATACATCTGAGTAGACAGAGATAGGATTGCACTCTTTGGGCCCAATTCTATGCCTGTCTACTCGAAAGTAAGTTACATTATAGTCAGTGGATCTTACTCCAGGAAAATGAGGGTAGGATTGCAGGATTATCCGAGTAAAGGTGCAATCCTATCCATGACTACTCAGAAGTAAATCCTATAATAGTCAATGGAGCTTACTCCCAGGAAAGTGTCTTTAGGATTGCAGCTTAAGGGTGCAATCCTATCATGACAACTCAGAAGGAAGTCCCATTGCGTTCAAAGGGACTTACTCCCAGGAAAGTGGCATTAGGATTGCAGCCAAAGAGGCTTACTTTTCCAATGGAAACTCCTTCAAAAATGGTTTCTCTGCCCATAAACGACGGGAGTTTATAGACTTTCCAAACCACCTTGGAGCAAAGGTCCTCACCGCTTCTGAAAAATAAATCCCATGGATCTCAATCCAACCTTATTTAAAATAAGTGCAAGGCTGCTCTTCTTAGCGCATGAAATGCTGCTTCCTTATTCAGAAGTAAGTGATAAATCAGACTTTGAGCACAATCCTAACCATGACTACTCAAAAGTAAGCTCCGTTGTGTCCAATGGGTCTTACTCCCAGGAAAGTGTCTTTAGGATTGCAGCCTTTATTACTCATCAGAAACAAACAATACCTAGAAATGATGATGGGATCATCAAAGATGGATCCCAGTGAAATGAGTTGGAAATAACTATTAAGTAAGCTTACCAAGGTGCCAGTTTGTATATGCGTAGTTAGATTTACAGTCCAGTTGCAACTCCGAAGTAACCTGAAGCGGTGGATTTCAGTTCACTGATTTAAGTGGAACTTAAATTCCAGGATTCAGGAATACTGTCACTAAAGGTGAGTAGACTTGCTCCTTCGTAGTTTTTCCACAATCTTGTTTACACTTTCAAGTCTCAAGCCTTCTTTTTACGCCTCTCCAGCGCTTTGCTCTATCGTCGACGTTGTAAACAAATAGTAACTCGGCTCCAGCCCAGAATCCAGCTGAGTTGACAGCAGCAGCAGCAGGAAATATAATTAGGCTACAATCCTGAAAACCCTTTCCTGGGAGTAAAACCCTTTGAACACAATGGGGCTTACTTTTGAGTAGACGCAGTTAGGCTTGTGCTCTTAGTCGCAGTTACTAAAAGCAACCTCGGTGCCACGCACAGGCTGTTTGTTGGAAATACTATTAATAATTAATATTATAATTAATTATTATTAATTAATTACTATCCGTTGCTATTAATAATTAATAACAGTAGCGTTCTATGATTTCATTTTATTGACATTCCCTGGACGTCATTTGGTAGTTGCATTTCATTCCCCCCAGTACTGAAAAATAGACCGTGTTAGTCTAGGGCTCTCCTACTACTAGTAGTGAGGTCCTCTTTGGTTTCTTTTACCTGTTAAGTAGCGGGATTTAGGCTGCGATCTTATACACGCTTACTTAAGTGTAAGTAAGAGAGTTGTTGTTCCTTTTGATCTACCTGGTCTAGAGTTGGACTACTGAACCCCCACCTTCAAGGTGGTCTTCAGGTTGCAAACTATATTTGGAAAGGCGATCACTTTGGCTGAAGTGACCATTTCAAACCTCATTCCAGCCCAGGGAATTTCAAAAGTTGCTTTGCATTAAATTCTACTACTCTACTACTTGGATTAAATTCTACACCTACTTATTTTGGAAAATAAGTTCTCCCAGGGTTTTCACCAGAACTGATCTTTCAATAAAGTGTGCTTCTGGATCACAGCGCTGAACTGAGCATTAGGGCTGCAATCCTATACACACTTTCCTGGGAGTAAACCCCAGTGAACACAACAGGACTTTCTTTTGAGTAGACATGTTTAGGCTTGTGTTGTAAATTCTCTGAAAAACCTGCCACCGCTAGTGCTTTAAAGCCTTGGTAGTCCCTAAGGAAAGTTTAGGTGCTTTACTCGGTGGCGTAGCAAGAGGGGATAAGGTGGGTCACAACTCATCTAAGTGGAATAAATGAAATTAACTGCTGAGCCCGATCCAAGGCAGGTCTACTCAGGAGTAAATGCTTTTAGAATCAATGGAGCTTACTCTCAGGAAAATGTGGATAGGGTTGCAGACTCTTGGAAGAGTCAGCAGATTGGAAACATCTACTCGAAGGACCCAAATAAACCCCAATATAAGGCGATTTATTCAAAGCGATATCAAGCCCTGATCTGAATTCTGCAGCCCGTATAGATTCAGTGATGTATATCCAGAGCACACGGCTGGAGTGCTGACTTTTAGCTGGTCTAATAAGGAGTCAATTTATTTTATTTAATTAAGGGATTAATATTCCGCTTTTCCCATACCCAAGGCAGCCAAGAAGCATATTAACTGTTATAAAATATATATGCAAACAGCATGTAAACTCAACAGTACAAAATCATAATACCAGATTACATCCCAATCCTATCCAACTTTCCAGCTGTGGTGTAACCTTCAATGCAGACCCTGTGATAAGGGAGCACGTGTTTCTATACCTTGAGAAAGTCCAGTGACCGCCTCTCCACCATAGGATGCAGATCTCACCACACCAGCAATGGAAAATTGGATAGGATCGGGCCCATCAGCTCCAGAAAGTTTGTTGAAAGGGTAGGTGGATGCATAGGATTGCCTTGTTCAGAAAATCTTAGTTGAAAGTATTCTGGACTGGGAAGAAGCTTTTATTAATAGCTTTTATTAAGAAGCTTTTATTAATTTTATGAAGGTCCAGAAGAAAAAAAAGTCTTTCCGATCTTATATTAAGGAGTACGTACACCCTGACAGATTAGTACTGACTAGGGTGGTAATAAATCCCATTCAGCTCATGGGACCATATGTCATAACCAAAAAAAGAGGACAAGTCCCCCAAAACGTAGAACATCCACAAAAATGTAGGACACAACCAAACAAAAGCTAAAAACTGACCAAACAATATAGTATATATTGTTTTTATGTGGTTAATTTAACACTATCAGTGTAATCCTAATCATGTCTACTCAGAAGTAAGCCCTGTTGTATTCAATGGGGCCTACTCCCAGGAAAGTGTGTTGAGGATTGCATCCTATATTACTTATTGAATTTAAAACTATTACATATACTTTATGACATATAAACACAATCCTAACCATATCTACTCGAAAGTAAGTATTGTGCTCGATGGGTCTTAGGATTGTAGCCATAATTTATTCATTACAAAAAGGTTCCTGAGCTGATACGCAGAGGATCGGGCTTTAAGTTCGGACTATGTGTTTAAGCGATTGAATGGAGCTGGTTTTTGTCCTGACTTGTGGTCCTTTCGGTGAGTTGCCGTTCTGTAGTCCTGTGTACACTTTCCTGGGAGTAAGACCCATGGGATATACTTTGGAGTACAGCCTTTTGGATCAGGCTGTTAAAATCACTTGGAAAGTGAAAAAGGTTGGTTTGGAAAGAAGTTTCTTTGCGGATCAACTTGAGTCGAAGGAAGTCAGGGTAACCATCTAGCAAAAAAATGTAGGACAACCAAGAAAAAAATGTAGGATATGACAAAATAAAAACTAAAACTTATAGGTTTTCATGTGGTTAATTTAAAAGCTATGTTACTTATTGTTAAATTTAAAACTATTATGTTTCTAATGAATCTAATGCACCATCAAATCTAAATCTTATAATAAAAATGCCACATTTAGTCAAATCTAATTAACCGTCGAATCTAATGCAAACCCTGATTTTGGAGACTGAATTCAGCTGGAAAAGGTGAGCGTTACATTCGAATAAATACTGATTACTTATTAAAAGTAATGCTCACAAGGAAAAGGAGGACAATGAACATTTTTTCCAGGACGCAAAGCTAAAAAAGAGGACATGTCCTGGAAAAAGGGGAGAAAGGTCACCCTTCTCCAGGTTTTCTGCAGCTGATTTGGATGAATCAGGACCCGGATCAGCTCCCTAAGAGCCTGCCACGTTGAATCAACCTTTCGCCCAGTTCAATGTATAGCTGAATCGTCCCTTTGGAGCTATAAATCCTGTTAAGAAGGTTCATGATGGCACCATTTCTGGGGTCTGCAGGTTCCCAACGTGGGGAATCGCCTTCCTTTCCGAGGTGAGGAATCCCAATATGTGGGAACCCCAAAATAAATTCTGCCAGGCACCGAGAGTTTTTTTCTCACCCTGCCCAGAAACTAGTTGCAAACTTGGAGTTATTTGGGGAATGAGGCTACTCAGAGTGAGACGTGGGTGGGTTGAGATTTGCAGGCTCAGCGATCGGTTTACAACCGGTAGGGACAAAGTGTGTAATTTCGGTCGGATTTGCTGTTCTTAAGTCCTGTAACTCTGGAAAAGAATTTGGAGGGCTTTTGTGTGGATCTCAGCTTCCCTCCCTCCCTTCTCTACTCCCCCCTTCCTTATTTTCTACATTAAGGGGGGGCAGGATTGGTGGAGTGAGAGCCCAATCTTAGGTAGTCCCATGATAATCAATGGGACTTACTCCCAGGAAAGTGTGGAGAAAATTGCAGCCTGACACCCCAACCCTATCCCAACCCCCATCCACGCTTTTAACCCTATTGATCCAAATGGGACTTACTTCTGAGTAGACATGAAGCTCTGAAGCTCCAATTCTATCCACACTTTCCTGGGAGTAAGCCCGGTCCACTATAATGGAGCTTTCTTCTGAGCGGACAGGCATAGGGTTGCGATCTGAGGTTGCAATCCTTTCCATACCTACCTGAGAGGAGTCCCATTCACTTTAGTGGGACTTACTTCAGAATAAACATGCATATGCTTGGGATCTGACATGGACGGGTGACATGGATGGGTCCAAACCCTGTTACCCAAATTCCCTTCCCCACCTTGTAATCCAGGTAAATCTGCTACTGTGGGCCATAGTAAAATTACACTGGTTCTTAAAGTTAAGTAAAATGAAGTAAAAGTAATTAAAAATTAAGTAAAAGTAAAATTACATAAAATTGGTTTTCCACACATGGAAATTTCTCAAGATTGACACAAACTAGGAACCGCAAATATTAATAAAATATTCTATAGAGAATATAGTTAAGGAATAGATCTAAAGAAGAATCCTATCCACACTTGCCTGGGAGTAAACCCCATTGACTGTAATGGGACCTACTTCTAAGTAGACAAGCATCGGATTGGGCTCTAAGGGCACATTCCAAACTATGTCTACATAGAAGTAAACCCCATTGTGTTCAATGGGTCTTACTCCCAGGAAAGTGTGCTTAGGCTTGCAGTCTAAATTTCTAAACTGCGGTCTAACTTTTCCAGTGAATTTAATAGGTTCGAAGGAGCAAGCCCCATTATAATCAATGGGGCTTACTCCCAGGAAGGTGGGATAGGATTGTAGTTGCAATCTCTTGTATTGGGTGGACATGGAAGTTTCTTTCGACTTGGAAATAATAATAATATAATAATAATAAGTAAAAGGAAGGGGATCCGTTGAGAAAGTGAAGCAGGGTGGTGTCCTTTAGGTGAAGCAATCCACCCGATCCTATTCACCCGAAGTTCACCCCATACCCCGATCCTATAGGGATTGAGTGGAAATAAAAGTTTTCCACTTTTATTTCCATGACATGAAAAGGAAACCAGTCTGGGGGTCTGACGCCCAGGTCAACCCGTTCACCAGCCGGTCGTCTGGGGGGCTCAGCCTAAATCCTCGTCTCCATCTGAAGATCAGACCCCAGACGATTTTTAGCAGATGTTGGTGGGGTTCCCCCCCCCCTTGAACCGGCCCAGCCAACCCAGACCTGAATGAGAATCCCCAGCTGGCCCCCAGGAGGTGGAAGTCAAAGGAGGGTCTGCTCCAGAAGGTGCAAAGATCTCTAATCCCTGGGGATGGAGTGTGTGGGGAGCTGGCCCTTCACTCTCCTCTCTCCCCATCTGGGGTGGTGGTGACCTTCAAGATGCACCCATTAAAGTCCAGATCTGGCCCTTGTAACCCCATCCCCTCCTGTGATGATGGGATTTTTTTACCCCAAAGGGTTTATTGCTACAGAACAAAAATACAGAAGGAAATTTTTCTTTCTCCTACTCCTTTCTTTCCTCTCCTTGGCCACTAATTTCGTTTTTTTTCCTCCAACAAGAAATAAATAGGAAAGTATAGGAAAGGAAACATTCTGGGCTGCAACAGCTACACTCTCTTCCCTGTAGGCTTTGGGAAACCTGTGCTTAAACAGAGTGACCATGGTTGCAATCCTATACACACACTTATGGCTGCAATCCTAAAGATATTTTCCTAGGAGTAAGACCCATTGAACACAATGGGGCTTACTTTTGAGTAGACATGGTTAGGATTGTGTTCCATTGCACCCTGTTTGGGCAGAAACTATGAGTACAATTCTAACCATGTCTACTCAAAAGCAAGCCCCATTGTGTCCAATAGGACTTACTCCCAGGAAAGTGCCTTTAGGATTGCAGCCTGTGTCACGCGTGTCCTGTTAGCAGAGGCCAGTCCTATCAGCCTAGTCTTGGTGATGGTAAAAGCGCAATACAAATCCTATAGGAACACATTTCAAGGAAGCAATCCTATGAACTTTCCTCCTTGATTTTGCCCTGAATGATCTTTGGAGATTGCGCTGTAATATTTGAGGGATGGAAATTCCCCATCAACGTAGCTAGAGGAGGTACAAGGCTCTATAGAGGATCCCTAGAAAATGTAGCGCTTCGCCCCCCTCTAGCTACGCCACTAAAATTGACTACTTTCGCAAGACTCTCACAGTTAACTCTCTCTATATGTGAATGTTTCAAGTCACATATTAAACAGCCCGCCTCCCATTTGGGTTTAATCATTAGGTCGTCTTAAAAGTCCATTTTGGAGTCACCATTTAACTGCCAGGGTGATCATATGTCCTCTTTTTCCAGGACATGTCCTCTTTTCAACCCTTGTGTCCAAGAAAAAAATCTTTTCCTTGTGAGCAGGGAGTGTGCAGCCTTCTTGACATTAATAAAATAAATGCAAGACTTTTATATGTAATAGTTTTAAGTTTAATAATAAGCAATATAGGCTGCAATCTTAAATACACTTTCCTGGGAGTAAGACCCATTGAACACAATGGAACTTACTTTTGTGTATACATGATTAAGATTATGCTCATAATGTTTAAATTAACCGCATGAAAGCAATATATATGAGTCCTTTTAGTTTTTATTTTATTATGTAGGACATTTTTCCTACATTTTGGGAGTCCTTCAGTGCAATCCTAAGCATGTTTACTCAGAAGTAAGTCCCATCGTGTTCTAAGCTGCAATCCTTAAGGCACTTTCCTGGGAATAAGACCCATTGAACACAATGGGGCTTACTTTTGAGTAGACATGGTTAGGATTGTTTATGGTTAGGATCTATTATATATGTTGATGTTTTTGTATCAAAGCATATTTTGTATCATCAAGGCATAGTTACGCTTTGGTATAATTTATATTTTGTATGCTTTCCCCTGTTAAGTACCCTTGGTGAAGTGTAGCATCGCGATCCTAAACCGCTTGGGATACCATTTGGGGTGGCTTAAAGCAAAGCAACCGGTTTAACTGATTTATGGATGGCAACCAAGCAATGTTATCTGGTCACTTTTTTTGTTTGGGACCCTTTAGTACCAAAAGTTCTCATTCACACCTTTAATGTGAAGACATTAAACCCAGTTCACTAACGAGGGGAAGTTTTCAGTGTGATTACTAGGATTATTATCAGGATTATTATCAAGTACACTGGAAATCAGCCTAATCTAGCAGGCTTTTCTCTTCATCTTGTGTGTAAATCATGAATCGGAGCCCTTCGTTTTAAAGTTGTTGTGGTCGGATTTACTGTGCCCACTCATCACTCAATTCATTGCATTTATTTATTGCATTTATTGCAATAAATTTATTGCATTTATTTATTGCATTTATTGCAATAAATGTATTGTATTTATTTCTAGACCAGGTAAGAGCGGAATCCTAACCATGTCTACTAAAGAGTAAGCCCCATTGTGTTCAATGGGTCTTATTTCCAGGAAAGTGTCTTTAGGTCTTACTCCCAGAAAGGAGTTAAGTCTTTAGGATTGCAGCCTACCAAACCTAAATGGGGAGTAAGCCCCATTAGATTTACTTCTGAGTAAGCCTATCTAAGACTGTGTCACAAGGTTGCATTCTTAACCCCTGCAATATTGAGGTTGCAATCCTCACTGTGGGGAATAAGCCCCACTGAGTATAAAGGGACTTACTTCTGAGTAAATAAGTCCCTTAGTAAGTGAGGCATAGGATCGGGCTCTAAATTTCCAATGAATTCCTTTGCGGATATGTGTAGGGTCGGGATACTAGTACAAAAGGGCTTCAGACAAATGGTGACCAAAGATATCCTCCGAAATGTCAGCCATAGCCAGAGATCTAGTTGTTCTTGAATGGAATTTGAGTTTCATGTGAACCTAAAACTAGTTTCAACTTCAAGATTCAACCCCGACGACAGAGAGAGAGAGAGAGAGAGAGAGAGAGAGAGAGAGAGAGAGAGCTGCAATCCTAAGGCTGCAATCCTATTCCCATTTTCCTGGGAGAAAAACCTATTGTACTCAATGGAATTTACTTCTGAGTAGACATGAATGGGATTGCACTTAAGGTCTCTGAATTTAAGCAGAGCAAAAAAAACCCTACTTGCCACTACTGTATGTCCTTGAGCCAGAACTCATCTGGTTTTAGTATTAATCAACACCAGTGGCATAGCTGGGGGGGACTTTGGGGGGCTATGCCATACCAGTGGCATGGACACTTGGGGGGCTCAATAGCTCCAGGAACCAAACTTTAGGGGGACAACAAGCTGAGATGTAAAAATTTTAAAAACGGTGGTAACGCAAATACCATCCTGTTATATATAATGGGAAAGAATTTAATGTAGAATGCAATGAAATAAACAGCGTTGAAGTTTACGTAACCTATGAAGAGTTATGGCCAATTAACCAGAAAGAAAATCAAGCAGCTCCATCTTGCACTCTCTGCGTGTAGAACTCACATCTAATCAAATGGGACACACTTTTTATTTACTTAGAGCACAATCCTAACTATGTTTACTCCAAAAGCTTGCCCCATTGTGTTCAATGGGTCTTACTCCCATGAAAATGTCTTTAGAATTGCAGTCTTAACTAATTTTGATTTTTATAATAGAGCTACATTTTTTGTTTTTGCTGACAGCCCATTCTTATGCATGTCTACTAAGAAATAAATCCCATTATAGTCAATGGGGCTTACTCCCAGGAAAGTGGGAATAGGATAGTAGCCTTAGAACTCAATCCTATGCATGCCTAATCAAAAGTAAGTCCCCAGGAAAGTGTGAATAGAACTTTTTCCCCTAATAGTGCAATCCTAAGCATGTTTACTCAGAAGTAAGTCCCACTGTGTTCAATACCACTTACTCCCAGGAAAGTAGTGTGGTTAGGATTGCAGCCTTAATGAGACAACAGGGGCGGCTTCGTGGAGGAATTTCCACAGCACTATCTCTAAATCCCACCGCAGGGAATAATTTTAGAAGGTCTTTGGATCCAGATGGTCAACTTTTTAATCCGCTGACCAGGTTCTTAATTGAGGGCAGGAGTTTAGAAGGTCGTCTGGGCTTGATCCATTAAATCTAACCAATGGATCAACCCACTGAGAATAGTGGCAGTAGATTGAAGGCGATCGTGGTCATCATTGGACAAAAGGGTGGCATTTCTCATTCTTTCAGGGTGTAGCTATACAATTTATATAAGCACTGTATATACTTTATATAAGTATAAACCATGTTTATATACTTTATTTAAGTATATACACGTATACTGTAAGTATATAAGTATATAAAGTATAACTTTATATAAGTGGAAGTTTTTTTAAATGATAACCACCAGGATTAAAACAACTTGATCTGGTGTGGGTAGGTGGTAGAAATGTTTCTTCCTGGACCAGATCCTTCTTTTTGGTTCCTAGGAATGCTTCCCCTTTCCCCCAATATCGCTTTCTGGCTGCCTTTGGTCTAGAATAGGATGTGCTCCAAAGATTGTATAATATAGTATTTTTACTGTAGATTACTGTAGATATTTAGGCAGTAAAAATAACTTTGGGCTGCAGTTAAGGAACTTAAGTCTTCACTAAGGACCATTGAAACCAATGCGATGACTTAGAACACAATCCTAAACATGTCTACTCAAAAGTAAGCCCCATTGTGTTCAATGGGTCTTACCCCCAGGAAAGTGTCTTTAGGATTGCAACCTTAGAGTAAGAACCCAATCCTATGCATGTCTACTCAGAAGTAAGTCCCCTTATTGTCAATTGTGCTTTCTCCCAGGAAAGCGAAGATGGGAATCTATCTATCTATCTATCTATCTATCTATCTATCTATCTATCTATCTATCTATCTATCTATCTATCTATCCTCTGCCAAAACAGATGCCCAAGATGGCTTACAATTTATAGCAAGAAATATACAATCAAAACAACTAATACAATAATATAAAATAGCAACCTGTATAAAACAACATACTGTATTATTTTGAAACAAGTGGCATGTTTAGAAATCACAGTGTTTAATCTCACATTTCATGAAATGTATTTTCATTCATACAGTGACAGCTATTTCTAAATAAAGATAGATAGATCCAAAAAGTCAGGAGTACATCTTGAATTCTACAGATTATAAAATCTATGTTGGAATTTGGTTTGGGGATTGGGCTCTGGCACTGCAAATTTTGGGTTTCATTGGTGGGGCTTGAGAGAAGGTGGTTGGTGATATCAATTACGATGACACATGTCCTCTTTTCCAGGACATGTCCTCTTTTTTAGCCTTGTGTGCTGGAAAAAAATATTCATATTTCTCCTTTTCCTTGTAAGCAGGGAACATGTAGCCTTCTTTTAATTTATTTATTTGATTTAATTAATAAAGTATATGTAATATAGCATTTAAATTAACCACATGAAAGCAATATGTGTGAGTGTTTTTAGCTTTTATTTGTGATGTCCTACGTTTTTCTTGGATGTCCGATATTTGGGAGGGGCCTTGTCCTCTTTTGCAATTATGACATATGATCACCCTGATTTCAGTCTTCTGTCTCATCTAACTGGAGCCCCATCTACAAGGAATGCCAAAAGAATAATAAAAAGGAGACAGCCTGGTACTTTTTAGGGCTTATCGGAGCCACTGGCTCCAACAACAACCAGGCTTTGTGTTAGCAATGGTCAGCAGATCATCTGATTTATTTTTAAGGTTATTTTGGAGCAGCCGATTGCAGTTCTTTCTGGAGTACAGAAGGCATCTCATTTATCCTCCTTTGGATTTTATCAGGGCTGCCACAAGACATGCCCAATCTTGGAGATGTGGGCCAACAAATCACCCTTCTGTTTTATTGGAAAACCAATGCAAGGCCCTCTGAGGCTCATCAAGCAAAGGCTTCCACCCAGTGGCTTCCCCAAAGCTCTAACAGCAGCCCTTTCCAGGAACAGGGTGACATATATCCACAAGGACCTCAAAAATGTAGGGCATCAAGAAAAATGCAGGACATGACAAAATAAAAGCTAAAAACACTCACATATATTGCTTTCAAGTGGACCACTTAAACACTATATTATTTATGATTAAATTTAAAACTATTGCATATAATTTGTTAATTACAAGAAGGCTACATGCTGCCCACTCAGAAGGAAAAGGTGGGCAATGAAATTTTTTTATAAGACACGAGGCTAAAATCCAGGATATATAGGGGGGAAGGGGGCACACATGGTCACCCAGTACATAAATTGTACTATCAGTACAAAAGTGATTTATCACCAAATGTTGGTGGGATTCAGGCATCTTGTCCAGGCCCAAGACCAGCTATCAGTGGGAAAATCCCATGTCTGTCCCTCCAATGTATAGGGCTTCTCTGTAGGGTTGCCATATGTTCTGGAAAACCGGGATAGTCCTGGTTTCCAGAGATTGTAGTTACCTACTGAAAGGGTGCCCTGTCTGTCCCGGTTGTGTGGAAGAGAATTATGGCAACCCTACATGCCTTGGATTTTGGAAAATCTGAGACTTGATCCAAATTTAATTCAGATCAACTCAATGGAAGGAGCGGCTCTCTCAGTTCACAGGGTCATCAGGCCTTGCTGCTGTGCCTAGTATCTTTTATTTGTAAGAAGGAAAGGGCAGAAGCTCCTCACAGACACAGTCTCATTTATAGGTTTGCAGGAAAATATGTTTGCATTAATCAAAGGTGAATCCTTCCTCCTTCCTCCCTCCCTCTTTCCAGCCCCTTGATTTTCCATTACAAGCAGCACTTTATTGCCAGAAAAAGTGGAATACACACAAACTACTGGAGTCTGCACTGGTTTAGACTCCAATCCTATGCACACCCTCCTGGAGTCAAGACCCATTGAACAGCCACTGAGTGGGGCTTATATCTGAGTAGACTCAATTAGGATCCTTAGGATCACTTAGAGATGCAAATTCCCACTGTGTTTCTCAGGGTGATATATCATAACTGAGAAAGAGGAAAAGACACCACAAAATGTAGGACAACCAAAAAATGTAGGACAAAAGAGAGGCTAAAAACATTCATATAAATTGCTTTCATGTGGTTAATTGAAACAGTATACTGTATTTTTTTTATTAAATTTAAAACTATTACATATAGTTTATTAATTACAAGAAGGATACACTGAATATTTTTTTTCCCAGGTCACAAGGCTAAAAAAAGAGGTCATGTCCCGGAAAAGGAGGACATATGGTTACCATGAGAGGAAACCCCCTCCTCCTTGGGCTAGATGGGCAGCAGCCGGATCTCTCCCAGACTGTATGATGGATTCCTAGGAGACCTGCAGCAAAAGCTGCAACATACACACTTACCTATAGTATGACTTCTGAGTAGGAGTGCATAGGAATGCACTCCTAGCCACACTTTCCAGGGAATAATTCTCATTGACTACAGTGGGACTTGCTATGAGTAGACAAACAGAATTGGGCTCTAAGCAGGATGACCATATGACTCCCGTTTCCAGGACATGTCCTGGATTTTAGCCTTCTGTCCTGGAAAAACTTCGATGTCCTCCTTTTCCTTTAAGTGGGCAGCATGTAGCTTTATTGTAATTAATAAATCCACGTGTAATCATTTTAAATTTAATAATAATACAGTGGTGCCTCACATAACAAGTTTAATTCGTTCTGGTAGCACGTTTCTTATGTGAAGCACTCTTTATGTGAAGTGGATTTTCCCATAGGAAATAATGGAAACTCCGATGATTGGTTCCAAAAATATTCATATGAAAATATTAACTGTATGTAAAAATGATGACAAAACACTAATAGAAGTCTATTTAGGCTGCAATCCTAAAGACACTTCCCTGGGAGTAAACCCCATTAAACACAATGGGGCTTACTTCTGGGTAGATGAGCTTAGGAGGCTGTAATCAAAGATACTTTCCTGGGAGGCTTACCTGGGCTGCTGCTGGAAGTTCAAGATGGCAGATGGGGACAGTTAGGGGCAGCTGCCTCTAGCGCCCCCAGGCAACTGCCGCCAAGTTGGGAGCAGTTTGAGGCAGCAGCATTGGCCGGCAGCCCTTTTAAACAGCCTTCATGGCTGCATAGTGCGCATGCCCATTAGACGCTAGAGGGGTTTGTTATGTGAAGCAGATTTGTTATGTGAAGCAGGATTCCTTGGTAATTTAGACTTGTTATGTGGAACTTAATGTGAGGTGCTTGTTATGAGAGGTACCACTGTATAGTGTTAAAACTAAGCCACATGAAAGCAATATATATGAGTGTTTTTAGCTTTTATTTTGCCATGTCCTACATTTTTTCTTGGATGTCCAAGATATCCCTCCCTGTTTTGGCCGGGCCTTGTCCTCTTTTGTGGTTATGAGATAATCCCTACAATCCAGAGTAACTACGGGAGCACGTAAGAGACATTACGTGTACCCGTAGTTACTGCACCATCTAATGAAAACCTATGGGAAATTCATACTGCAATCCACAGCAAATTGTTCTTACACCGGAGCAAGGACTCCCCGTAGTTACTCTGGATTGTGCCCAATGTCACCCTGAAGCCCAGTCCAGTTTTAGAGCAAAGAAGGTGACTATCAGTATAGTATGGGTGATTCAGCAGTAGCAACAGAAACACAGCATTTTAGCAGCTCTGCTTTGCACAGTAGGCAGTCAAGTAAGCAGAGTCCAAGCATGACAAAAAGATCCCAGGCTGATCCTGGAAGGGTTTCATTTCCCATTGATTCCAGGACCTGAGGCTAGTTGATTCCTCTCTGTTCTTGATTACTGAATGGGAATTCCTCCTCAGCACAAATGCACACCCCTTCACCTTAATGAAACTCTTGTATTTCTCACAGTGGTCGGATTCAAATAAATTAACAACAGGTTCTATGTCCATTAGTAACCAGTTCTCAGAACCAGGTGCTCATTCACAAAGGGTTCTATAGAACCTGTGAGAACCCCCCTGAAGCCCACCACATTTTCTCACACTCCCCCACAGGCATGGTCAGGCCCACCCATGCGTAAGGTCACAGTCCTGTAGTCTGTATTAATCAATCTAAGACTATGACCACGTTTTGGGGTCTTCATACAAAGGTGTGGGAAAAGATCTCAGCATCAGGCACAGCCCAGCCATAAAATTAAAGGGTTAAAAAATCATTTCCTCCACCTTTGATGAGTACTATTCAGGGTTAAAATCATGTTCAACCCTGGAGAAACATACAAGCGCAGAGACTAACATAATTCTAGTGTCTAGGCATAATTCTGGTGTCTAGGCATGTCTATTCAGAATAAAACCTCATTGTATAAAGTTAGGTTTACTGCCAGTAAAGATTCCTTTCACACGCTAAGATTAAGACAGTGATTTTCAGCAAGTGTGCCCCATGGATAGTCCTAAGGTGTGCTGTGGGAATTTGGGGATTGACATTCATTAATAGGAAAATTGGGGGATTTGAACAGTCTGGTGTGCCTTGTCAATGGTAAAAACAATTGATGGTGTGCCTTGACAATTTCAGAGCTTTGTTAAGTGTGCCATGAGATGAAAAAGGTTGAAAATCACTAACTTAAGAGGCCCAGGGTGGAGAAGAGGGCTTTTCTGAGCTTACTAAATTATACTTTGTTGTGTTATGTTCTTGCTCTCACTATTGGCCAATGGGTGTCCAAAGATCCTATGAATAGGACCAGACATCACATCAAGTAACTCTGGTGATACCCGTAGTAGTACTTGTCAAGGACACTGAACAAACCATTTTATGCTGCTATCCTAAATACACTTTCCTGGGTATAAGACGCATTGAACACAATGGGGCTTACTTTTGAGTAGACATAGGATTGTGCTCTAATTTTCTTAAATTATCTTAATTTATTAGTGATAAATTGCATACATTTTAGAAAGTTTAGTCATTAGTGACAGCAGTCTTTTGGTTTGCTACCTCAAATATCAGAAAATCTTGGGGCTGGTCTGAAATGTTGGTGGTAATTTCAAACTACTCTTTAGAATTGTTATAAAATGAAACCACACTGAACAGAAAGTAGCATGGTCTGACTGTTTAGTTTTACTGCACATATCCGCTCAGGAAGTATTTCTATTGGTGCTATATATCATAATTTTATAGGGACTATGTCTAGATGTATTTTTTATGGTTTTCCACAATTGTTATCCGATCCTCATCTTCTATATACTGTATATAAAACTGAAAAGTCACTGACTGACTGACTACCTAACTCACTCACTCATCAACGCCCTGCCAAAACCACTGGACTTAGAATTTGGGGAGGGTGAAATCTGGGGAGAGATGGAGGCATGGAGGCATGGAACCACTAAGAACTGGTTTTTGGAAATTCAAACTGGAAGGGAATAAAAGGGGTGCAACATGTTTTCATCTCTAAACTTTACATTGAAGAATCGCTGACTCATTAATGCCCTGCACCAGCCCCTGAATCTAGAAGCATGAAATTCAAGGAGTGTATTCCTTCCATGACATGAGCATCCACCAAGGACCAATGTTTAGAAATTTAACCCCTAAGGGGTACAGAGTTCAGGAAGAGAGGATCATGAGATGGTGGCTAAACTAGACTGTCATACATAATCCATTCACTCATCTCATGTATTCCTTCCGGTCAACTGATGGATCACATTGCCAGTTGCAGAAGTAACCTCAGGGGGAAGGGAACAGTTGGTTGTGAGCCTCCTCCTTCCCTTCTCCTGGGCCCTTATTTTTAAAAGTCCTTTCCCCACCCAGAGCTGTGATTTTAGGTCTTTGCATGGACTTGTCCCTGGATCATTGGCTATCTTTGGTGTTCTGGTCCTGCTTTGCCTCTGATGGTGAGGGTCAACCTCTTTCATGAATATTCAGATGAGTGAGTAAGTGATCAATGAACAGAATCTTTTGAACACAAATTGTCCTCCTTACTTCAGTATAGACCTGCAGACAGGACAACAACTACTTTTTTTCTCCTCCTCCTCCTTGTTGGCTTCTGTTCTGAAAGGAGGTCTGTGGTGAGCAGCTGGTAGCCCCCCAATTATGCCTCCATTCATTCTGAACTTCCCCAAAGAGCAGTCTGCAACCTTGGTCTTCACCTAGTTTACAATAGGAACTAAACTTTATCAGAGTCCATCATGATTAACCAACATGGACACTGTTTGGTTCATAGCAAACCACAGTCTTCAGAGCTTTTGGCTTCTGACAACAGCTCACCTTTCAAGGCATGAGTAGGTGTCATATACAATAACATAGGGTATCTGAGAATAGGTCTTGTATCTTAGTGAATTCCAAGAGTGGTCATGCAGTCCTTGATTTACTCATCTTCAGCTATTTACACAGTCATTCAGCAAAAAGTGCAACATCTATTCAATGGAATTGTTTTAAAGTTTGTTTGCTTTCAGTTTGTTGCCAGATTCCTTTCTGTTTGTTTGC
Organism: Cryptoblepharus egeriae; assembly: GCA_030015325.1. Classification (NCBI taxonomy): domain Eukaryota; kingdom Metazoa; phylum Chordata; class Lepidosauria; order Squamata; family Scincidae; genus Cryptoblepharus; species Cryptoblepharus egeriae. Next base: position 49,912,188 of record JAREYC010000005.1, on the reverse strand, counting down.
ATGCCTGACATGGAGTTTCTCAAGCCTGCACTGGTAAAATAGGTTGCCATAAAAATAAAAGAGGAGGCATGGTTGCCTTCTTGCAAATAAATGTGTATGTATGGCTCCATTTCATGTGCTTCAGGCCTTAATGCCTGCCCAAAATCTGGTTGCAACCTATTGGTGTGTCCTAACTCAGAGTTTGGGAATCACTACTATAGTGAGAAGTTATTTTGGAATCTGATTGTAGGTTAAGAGACACTGACTTTTCCCTAAGACTGTGTTTTCTCAAGCATTTCAACTTGGAAGTCAGATCACGGCCAGAAGTGACATCAAATTGTAAGTGGCAGCACTGTGGTGCCAGAGATTCTCCAGGTCTACTTGGAAATAAGTACCATTTGTGTTCAATGAAACTTACTCCCTCTAGGAAAGTATGGATTGTAGCCTGAATGCCCCATTCCAAGATGGCAGCACCCAATGCCAGATTCCAAGATGGTGATGCCCAGCTTTTTGCAACCCCTCTTGAAATGAAATCACAACAACCCAAAGGGATTGTAACCTCCACTTTGAGAACCATTGCCCTAGGATATATTTCAATGACTTTCCCCCCACTCCCATCTTCATCTTTAATTATTGATGGACTTTCTTCTTTTGTAACATACCTTCATACAACTAAAGTACAACTTTTTGATTGTTACATTTAAGTTGAAAGATAAGTTGTAATTATAATAATATTTGTAATAAACTATGACTTAAATGTTTAACTTTTACTTCAATAATCAGTTGTGAAGCAGCAACTGCAGCTTGGAGAAGTTTTGATGGGTGTTGTGAGTGCTCTTAATTTTTGACTTTTGCTTCCTGTCCTTTTACCCTTTTATTTGGCTCATCCAACCATGAGCATTTTCAGAATACAATAGATCTCTGTTATCTTCATTTCCACAGAAGTTTGAAAAATTTATAGAGAATTTCAATTTCAAGTGAGCCATTATGATTTTTTATCATTGATGCATTGGTGCTGAGTGAATTAATTGATTGGTGCTGAGTTATAATTGATGTAGGCTGCAATCTTATCCTCCACTTAGGCCGGCCTAAGACACTGACGTGAGGGTTAGGCCAGTGCACAAACATGCGCTTGCCTCCCTACATCACCATGGGAATGGGAAAACCGATATGTTGTGCCAGCCTAAGTTAGGACTGCATCTATACTCAGTAATTTTTGCATTGTAAATTTTTCTCCTTTTTTTGCATTTGTAAATCTGTTTGTGATTGAAACAGCATGAACATGTCATCTTTTTCCATGACATTTCCTGGATATTAGCCTTGTGTCCCGGGAAAAACTTCATTGTCCTCTTTTTCCTTGTGAGCAGGTAGCATATAGATTTCTTGTAATTCATAAATTACAGTATGGCTGCAATCCTAACCACACTTTCCTGGAAGTAAGTACTATTGAAGAAAACATGACTCATCTCTGAGTAGACATGCTTAGGATTGCACTGTATATGTAATAAATTATATATAATAGTTTTAAATTTAATAATAAGCATTATAGAATTTAAATTAACCACTGGAAAGCAATATATTTGTTTGTTTTTAGCTTTTATATTGTTATCTTTTACATTTTTCTTGGGTGTCCTACAATTTGGGAGGATATTGTCCTCTTTCTTTTCAGGATTTATGGATATACTTGTTTCTAATGCAATAGGGTTGTGCCTTGATATCTGCAGGAGTCTGATTCTGGGACTCTCAGCTGATACTAAAAAAATGTGCTAAAATAAAAAATGTGTTCCTTTACAACTGCTTAAAAACAGCTTTTCTTACTGTTGTAGAGAAGTAGTTAGCAATTAGAAATGCAAAAGAGTCCTGCCTTTCCTGGCTGAGTTAGAAAATGGAATGATTGTTTGCCTTACTACTTCTCCATTGCACTGAGTATGTCCCACTTAATACCAAGTTAATACCAATGCATAAAATATAATTACAGATTGATATTATATTTTACGGATTTGTACTATAGTTTGTGTTAGCAGCCTTGAGTCCTTTGTTGTAACAGGCTAAATAGATATAAAGCATATATATAGTATATATGCTTTATAATAAAAATAAATTGCACTGCATGTATTGAATCATTATTTTTCATATCTTTAAACATCATTCTTCAGGTTTTGTGTCAAAATGTAATTCTAAGGTTGCAATCTGATCTGCATTCACCAAGGAGTAAGCTCATTTGAACTCAGTACGACAGTTTTCTGAATAAGAAATTATTCATTTATTTAAATGATTTATAGCTTACATTTTCCCCCAAATAAAGGGTACTTAAGGTCACATGCATAGGATAGCACCATAACAGCCCTTCTCTGTAAATCAGAAATGTATTTAACACAGGATTAGTATTGTTTAAGTGTAATCCAATCTTTGCATTTAATGACTGTTTGACAGTGGGCTTTAGTATAAATGCCACCAATCTGTTCTTGTAATATCTCCAACCTTTGTCAAGAAATGTGTGACTATACATTGGCAAACTTGTGGAAACCAAAGAAAACTGGCAGTCTTTTGGGTACAGCCAGATTGCTGTACTACTGGCAAGTATGCTGTTGAGTAGCCAGTTCAGTCGTAGCAGTAGTGAGTTGAAGTTGACCCAGGAGAGAGTATGGAAGGACATCCATGTGACTCTGATGTCTCATCTGACACTAATAAGGAGAAGATCACATATCACTTAAGTCCAGACAGATTTATGTACCAACAACATATTCAGATCTCTTTCTGTACAATAAAATTACTTTTATTAGAGATGTTGAGATGTAAGTTGTGTTGTATGTGACGCTGTCTCATCACAGCACCGACTTGAATGATTGTAGAGCGTTTGTCTCTATGAAGATTGTAATAATTATAGGATTGGAATTAGACAGAGGGGAGCAATCTGAGTTGCAATGTGTGGGATACAGCCTGTCTCCCGCTGCTCTAACCATCAGATTCTTCCTGCAGAAAGGTGCTGGTGTTAAGGCATTTCCTAAGGATGGAAAAAATGTAGGTTTTGCTGTTAGTTATGACAATCTTAGTATACACACTTACCTAGGAGTAAACTCAACTCAGTGGGACTTCTGAGTAGACATGCAAAGGATTGTATTGTTGGAAGCATTTCTCTCCTAATAACTTGGCATCCATCAGTACTCGATACCCACCAATGGATTATCAAGACCAAGTTTAGTCAACTGATTCCAGTGATAGACCAGCATGGTATTGTGCTCAACGCTGTATGTGAAGCATGTGGTAGATTGATATGGAGGCTAGGCTATTATCCAAGCAGCAAATCCCACCTCTCCACGCCACTGAAATAATCCAATGGAACGGCAGAGCCGATACGATTGGTTCCAGCTGTGTCGCAGAGCTGGGTTGAGGACAGGAGCTCACCCGTCTTGTGGGGACCCAGGTCTTGAACCCTGGTCTTCTGATTAACAGGCACAATGTCTTAACCACTTGCACCACCCACAGCCCTAATAGAAAAGGTAGGAAAACACGGAAATGGTCTCTTCACAACAATGCCACAATTTTTTGAAAATAAGCATTTTAGGGCCCAATCCATTCCAAATTTGCAGTCATAAAGGAACCTGAAGATAAAGGAGCAAATACGTATTCACTTTCCTTGAGGAAGTCTCTGTGAGTGTCTCCCCTCCACAGGATGCAGCACAAACCCTGTTGTTACAGTTGCATCTGTACTTTAAAGTTGGGTAGGATTGGTCCCTACAATGCTTATCTGCAAAGCACGTTGTGCTGTTATGAAGAGCCCACTTTCAGAGTTTTTAGACTGCAAGCCTATGCAAACTTTCCTGGGAGTAGGTTCAACTGAACATAGTGGGATTTTACTTCTGAGTAGATAAGCATAGGATTGTGCTGTTTGTCCGCAAACCTGAGCTTTATGCTGTGTGAGAAAGGCTTGAGTATGCAGGCCTAAGAGTACAAAGAGAGAAGTCTGACAGGCCAATGGATGCATGTCTACTCAGAATTCAGTCCCAATGTGCTCAATGGGACCTACTCCCAAGAAAACATTGCTGGAATTGTAGCTTGAGCTTGCCAGGGCTGCTAAAAAAGCAGCAGCTGTTTGAGTGAAGGGAGGAAATGTCTAAACTTTCCAACACAGAGACGTGCCTGGCTTTGCCTTCACTCCAGACGGCAAAGGCCAGGTCTGAGCCTGCTCTCACAAAGGCATATTCGTTATGGAAAACCTTGAGAGGATGGGGGGAAAACCCTTGTCTGAGGGCCTACTGTAGGTGGCCTTTTCTGCCTATTTTAGGGTGGCTTATGTGGTGTGGGATTTTTCCTTAAAAGAGCAATGGGTCCCCAAGGAACATGTGTTCCAGCTAGGTGCTTTCCCTGTCATGCAGCCTGGTCTTAAGGTAAAGATATATCCCCACATATACTGCTAGTCGTGGCCGACTGTAGGGTGCAGTGCTCATCCCCATTTCTAGAGCCGTAGAGCCAGCGTTGTCTGATATATGGCCCGCATGTGCATGGAACGCTGTTACCATCCCATCAAAGTGGTACCTATTCATCTACTTGCATTTGCATGGTTTCAGACTGCCCAACCCCAATGTCATGGAACTGTTTGCCTGTGGAAAAGACCACTTTAGTCGCCAAGTCAGTGGTTCTCAAAGTGGGGGGTCACAACTTCATTTCAGGAGGGTCGTGAAAAGCTGGGCGCAGCCATCTTGAAATCTGGTACTGGGCACTGCCATCTTGGAATGGGCACTCAGGCTCAGGGCTAGATTTAGGTTTGATGAGGCCCTAAGCTATTAAAAGTAATGGGGCCCTTAATATGTACAGCTGTCCTTCGTCAACAACAAATTGTTCCTTTTTTGTGTTGAATATAGGCTATATGATAATTTATGGACCTAATAGGAGCCTACACAACTACAAAACACTGTTGCTGTATGTAGGTTTTATTTTACTTGTTTTTTATCTTAAGTTTTGGAAATATTCATCCAGTTTTTTTCCTTTAAATTCTTTTGGCCCCTCAAGAGAGTGGGGCCCTAAGCTATAGCTTGTTTAGCTTATACGTAAATCCAGCACTGCTCAGGCTGAAGTGCATACATCCCTGGAGTGAGTTTCCTTGAACACAATGGGACTCTTACTTGTGAGTAGACATGGAGGAGTTTTGGCATCACTGTGACGTCACTATTTCTGGCATAACATCACTTCAAGGTTGATGACATCACTTCTGGGGAGGTCCAGGACAGATTGTCATTCTCCGAAGGATGTCCTGAGCTGAAATGCTTGAGAATCAGTGGCCCAGGGCCTGGCAGAGGCAGTCTTGAGCTCCCTACCACCACCTAGCAAATCCAGGGCAGCTCAGAGCCCAAGCCTGTGCATGGCTACTCAGAAGTAAGCCGCATTATAGTCCATGATGGAGCTTACTTTACAGGGAAGTGTGGATGGGATGATCCCCTCAGACTCTTGTGCAAAAAGGTAGAAAGAGACCAAGGGGTGTGGGTTGCCTTCTACCCCGTTGAACCAGCATAGTAATGGAGGCTTCTTGGTTCCTTTTCCAGGTCTGGGAGACGCCTGGGGACAGCCGAGCAGATTAGGCCCCTTGGATAACGTGGCGAAAGAACTTGGCTCGCATTTGCTTCAGGTACAGTCACTATCATTTGTACTGCTTCAAGGACTGTTTTCCTTGTTCTGTTTCAGGTGATGCTTGTCATCCTTTAGTTTTAATGGTGGCAATTGACCCCCACTTTCGGAATCGACTTAAGATCTCTAGATAAAAGTTAGAACACACACTCATCCCAAAAACTTGTGTACAGCTTGCGTTTCAAGCCCCACTGAACCTGCATCTGGGATTGAGATAATACATCATTGCCCCACCCCACCCATTGCCATGTGGAGGGAGTTGTTGAAGGATCAATGTATGTTGTTAGTTTTCTACATTCTGAAGGCACAGAGATAAAATGAGTGAGACATAATTATCCCTTTTACAATCCTGTCACAGTTAAGTCAAGATGGTTCAAGGGGCCTTCTGCTTCTCCTTCCCCTTAAGATCATTTTATGGGCCAGTTGGGGATTCTAATCTGCATTTATGATTATGGAGGACAGATTCGCTTTGAATACAGAGAGACCCTGAGTGTGATGATCTTGCATATGCAATGCAACTATAAATAATGTGGCACAAATAAAAAGCCAGTAGCAGCAATACTTGGGTGACCTGTTTTTCCAAGGCATGTCCTCTTTTTTAGCCTCCTGTCTTGGGGAAAAAAATCTTAAAATGTCTTTCTTTTCTTGTGAGTAGGCAATGCCTAGCTATCTTATAATTAATAAATTATATGCACAGGTGGGCACTTAACGGTTCGGGCCTACTCGCCCGAACTGGATCTTCCTGTTTCCCTGCCGCTGGCGAATCGCCAGCGACAGGGAAATGCAAAAACATAGCGGTTTGGTCCGCTATGTTTTTGCGCCCACCGCGCAAGCATCAGCATTGACGTCAGTGTTGACGCTTGCGCAGTGCCTGCTCTGAAGCGGGCTGGCCTGCTTCAGGGCAGGCACTGCACAGGCACCAACGTTGGCCTGCCCCTCACCCCAGCCCCGCCCCCTGATCCTGGCCCTGCCCCTGATGCCAGCTTGGCTCCTCCCACTTCCGGCGACAGGGCCAGCCCACCTCTGATTATATGTAATATTTTAAATTTAACAACATGGTGTTTAAATTAACCACATGAAAGCAACATACAAGTGTTTTTATTTGGTCATGATGAACTTCAGTTTGGAGTGCCTTATTTGATTTGCAGTTATGATTTCTGGTCATCCTGAGCAGTACTCATCCACCACTGATAGGTGATGCCTATATTCTGGGAGTGCAAACATTAAGAGTGATGAGTACTGTCTATATGACAAAGGAAGTTTGTGTGTATGTTCAGATAGCCCCTGTGGTAGGAGCACCAGATAACGCAGTTCAAAATTTGGTTGATCTGCTTTGAAATTCTGGTGCTCCATTTTGGAGTCTGGCACAGCAAAGTATTGAAGAGTGTGTGCACGCATCTCCACAAAACCTTTTGTACAAGCACTTACTACTTTCCCAAGTTCTTCTACTCCAATGACCACCTCTCCTCTCTATGTTAGAGAAGAGTATATTGTAATAACACTATTGTGGTTCAGTGTATGAACTTAAATGTTCACAAATATGATGATGATAATATCATTTTATTAATAATAACAATAATAAGTAATAATAAAACATAGAAATAAAACCTAAAATATGTAACACTTCTTTTCAGATTTTCTAAAGCATTATTTTCCCACCTCTGTCCCCCACACTGACATGTCATAGTCGGTAAATCATACACTTTAAATAGCTGTTAGGGTTTAGAATTTTATTTTTCTCTACTTTATTTCACCACCTAAACCAGATCTAACCAAATTTAATTGTTTCTTCCCAAGCTGATTTTGAGAAAAAACTGAAACAACAGAACAATAACTAAAAGCAACAGAGTTAACATAAAATAACAGAAAATTTGTAAGAAGGCTTGTTTCAATTAATCTATGAACAGTATTTATATTCCGCTTTTCAATTAAAAAGTTCAAAAAGTTGTTTACAAGAAAATGAAAAAATTAATACCTAATGGGTCCCTGTTCCCAAAGGGCTCACAATTTGAAATGCAAAAAGAACACAATCAGAAGCCACTAGAACAGACATTGCTGGGGTGTGTAGCGCCAGTTACTCTCGCCCTGCTAAATAAAGGAAGAACACCCACTTGAAAGAGTGCCTCTTGCCCAGTTAGCAGGGGTTAATTAATAACTTTTGTTACTATTTGTGACACCAATGTATGATGAAGCATATTGCATAATGATTTCATGTTGGTTTTTATAATGACAGAATCCTATTTGGAAGGTAATTTTAATGAGACCAGAAATTCATTTATGTCCTTACCATACTCTGCCCCCCCTTCACAACATTCTTGTGTGGAAAGTCAGTTTTATAGCTGCAATCCTAAACACACTTTCCTGGGAGTAAGTAGTATTGAACTCAATAGGACTTCTGAGTAGACATGATTAGGATTGCACTGAAGAATATTTCCAAGCTCAATCTATAAGACCACATTTGTATAAAATTAAATAAGTTTTAAAGCAAGATTTGATATTAATTTTTCCAGAATATTCCCATTAATAGTTCCATATCATGACATTAACCTAATATATCTATTTTGCAGAATATATCTTGGCATGCAATGAAAAGCTTGATGATAGAATAAAATAATACATTTCCTGCCCTATCCTGTCCTCAAGAATGTTTTCTACAATTCAAGAACTCCATAAAATATACTTGAACTAGAGAGTAACTTGAACTGGAAAGTAACTTTTTTGGTTTAATTTATCAGCACTTTCATATATTGTACAATATAGAAGCAAAATATAGTATCATGTGATATTGTCAATTATTTCTGATTAATGAATACTCCAAATGTGTTTAAACTCACAGCAAAACCTGCTAATCCCCTGAAAATGAGTATTGTATGCCTTCACCTCTGAGGAATATAAAAAGTAGCAAAGGAGCCACTAAAAGCAATGTTTTCTAATGAAAGTGCTGATGCAGTCTTACTATAACTGGGGAACAAATTGCTAGTTTATGAAGAATGTTTAAAATAATGTTTTATTTAAAAAAGCAATGGTTTCTTTCCCATGTTAATACTGTTATGAAGTTTTGTTTATGTTCTGAAGAAAGAAATAAAGAAAGAAAAGTAACCAAAGAGTGATCTGGTTCCAATTACATGCTGTAAAAGCTGAGTAGGCCAGAGAATGATTTGGAATATTTTTTTATTGGGGTAACGTTGAACTTGCCTCTCCATGCAGCCTTTTATTACTTTTCCGCTATTCCAGCATCTCAGAATACGAATTAAATATAAAAGCCAATTGTTTTATCTAGTAACTCAGAAATTAGTTTTGTTTTCAGCTGATGGTCTCCTTCCTTTTTCCCTTTAAGAAGATAATACATGACATTTATATTTGGTCGGAGCTGCAACTCTAAGCACATTTATATTGAGGTGGCTTCCACTGAAATGTCCGTATGATTCTGCTTTATGCATAACAATATTAGTACCGGTTTTCAATGGAAAAAAGTGTACAAAGCTAAATAAGTAAATGGTTCTTTGTCCCAAAAATGCTCTCATTCTAAAAAGATGCAGAAGAAACCAATAGCTGCTGCTGGAAACATCTGTACTGGCCTGGATGGTTGTTCTGCCTCTTGCTATTGGTACTGTAGGTGGAGCACCACTTTTTTGTCCAGTAGGCAGGATTCGAGTGGTACCATTGGTTCACCATAGTCTCTTATGTTTTATAAAGGAGCAGTGGTTTCTAAGGTCTCACTAAGAGGTCTTTCCTACCAGAAATCATAACAGTAAAAGGAATAAATATTCCATGCAAAACTATAATCTAGTTAATATTTTGCAAAGCAAGTAAATTGCCATGAGGTCATGGTCCCTTCCTGAAATAAGTGGAACTTGCTTCCAAGTACTGTACAGGTACATGCTTCTCAGATTGATGCAGTGGCGTAATGAGGAGCTTTCAGGGGGTGCAGTTGCACCAGGCTACAAGCTTTGGGAGGGGGCTACAAACTGAGCTTGACACTAGTGGCTGAAATTGTGAAAAACAGGGTTTGTATGAATGATGATACCATCATGTTATATATTATTGGAAAGGTAATTTAATGCAGAATGCAATTTAAAAACTGCATTGGAATATATATTATATAAAAAGTTATGGCCAAATAACCAGAAAATGAAAACACATTTGCCTATGGAATAAAAAGTGGATTTTCTTAATTCAAACTTTCCCATGATACTGATTCTTCTGAGAACCAATCTGCACAATCCAGAGTCACTACCGGAGCTCTTACGTCGACATAAGAAAAATTTACTCTAGATTGCTCTATGAATTTCCCATAGGTTTCCACTAGGTGGCACTGTAACTACATCAACATAAATGTCTCTTAAGAGCTCCCATAGTTACTCTGGATTGTGCAGAATGAGATGTAATTCTGATGCTGTATGGAACTAATAAGGTATCAGCTCTCATTTCCATATACATATATCATAATATAGTTACCCCTGCTAACTTAGTAAAGAGGAACTTCTAAGTGGTATACCTCTTATACTGAGCAGGCAAAGAATAACCATTCCTCTTTCCCCAAGCAGTTTCCCTAACCAATAATGGAGAAAATTTTCATTTTTTAGTTAATTCAATTTGATTTTGTTGTTGCAGGGAAGGGGGGTTAACAACAAAATCTTATTTGACTCCAGAAAGCAAATAGGTGTTTTAGCTATGCCACTAGCAGAGCAAATGGGTGGTGAACTGCTAAGGAGGAAAAAACAGGTTTATTCCCAAATTTATTTTAAAAAGTACCTGGGGATGACATGACTTCCAGTTGTGACATCACTTCTGGGGCACTGAGCTACATGATAATTAGTTATGCCACTGGATTGATAAAACATTTTTAAAAAAATAACATTTAAGGAATATTGTGAGCCATATGCTAATTTGTGAGGCTGTGGGTGGCACAAGCGGTAAAGATGCTGTGCCTGTTAACCAGCAGGCCAGGGTTCGAGAGACACAGGGTTCGGCCCCACAAGATAGGGTGAGCTCCTGTCCTTAGCCCACCTCTGTGACGCTAGCTGGATCCAGTCGTATTGGCTCTGCCTTTCCATTGGACTAATTCAGTGGCGTGGAGAGGGGGGATTTGCTGCTTGGGTAACAGCCTATCCTCCATAACAATCTAACCCAGGCTTTTGTGCTTCACATGCAGCATATGCAGCACCAAGCACAATACCATAGTCTTTCAAGACTGACGGAGGCCTGCTAATGCTAATTTGTAAAATGGCTCTTGAAAGTATAGTTCATTGATTGAAATGGAACTTCTGCTTAAACATGCTCATGCTTACTTCTATTTAAACTTTTTTTAAATACAAGGTACTTTAAATTTTGCTGAGTGTTGATTTTATGTTCTTTATGAGAATAAAGCAGCATATTGCAGTATTATGTGGGAACAATTATGGACAGTAGTTTTCACTGTTACTTTGCTATAAAGTTAAGAAATTATGGTTTTATAAACTTTATTTGACGAAATAATAAATTTTAAATTCTCCATGTTTTAATTAAGTCAGATAATTTTTTGTTCAGAAAGATCTTAATGACAAAAAAGTCAGAAAAACTTAAAACCTTTTAAGATATAATTAAAAAGGCAGAGTGATAACCTATTTCTGCCAATTAAACCATAAAACACAGCCTCACAGGATTGGTTTTCCCCCAAGAATCACATAATTCAGGATTTGTGCTAAGTAGTAAAGTACCCAACATCAACATGAGAATGTTAAGTGCTGCTGCTGTAAAACAAGCATCTGTAAGAGAAGAATGAGTTAGATTTAAGTTTTTATGGTGTGTATATAATAGTCTTCACCAGGCCAATATGGGTAATATCTTTTTAATGTATGTTCTTCTGTAGGGGGAAATTAAAAACTTCTCACAAGGAACTTGACTGTAAATTGTAAATGGTAAGATTTTACTCTATTTCTTTCTCTTTTACAGACTCTGGATGGGTTTGTTTTTGTGGTAGCATCTGATGGGAAAATAATGTATATCTCAGAAACAGCTTCTGTTCATCTAGGTTTATCCCAGGTAGGAACAAGTTTCTGTCCCTCTGTTCAATGCTGATATTGGAGGCATTTGGTGATATTATCTTGCCCATGTATGAACTTCAGTGCTTTGCAGTGACATGTAGTTTCCCCTCTTAGAAATTTTAGAGTTATGTTGTTGTTAAATGCTTTGAACTGTTTTTCACGGAAAGGAATCTACATTTTATACTAATTATCTCTAAATGTATAGGGAGCAATGTATAAATAAAATCAACACATTTTGAAATAAAAGGGATCATCCACAGAAGTGCTATGCTAACTCTGTCATTCTCTGGCACCAGTGAAGGTTACTGCAGCTGAGCCTCAGCAAATCCCAGTCATACCTAGAAGCTTGATATAGCATTGCCCACCTCCTACACAGCTTTAGCAAGTACTATACTGGCCATTCTTAGCTTGGTGCTTTTGCAACTGGCCTGAGCAGTAATGGTCATGGTATATATTTCTGGAAAAAACCTGGACATTTCCAGTCTGTGCCTCCAATTGTATGCAGTTTATCGGCTGCTGAGAAAATAGAGGTAACCTTAGGTTTATAGTAAATGTGCTTTAAGAAAAAATAAAAGGAGGCAGATTTATGAGTGTTCACATGGAATTCAGGGTAATTTTTCCTGAGTTTTGCCAGTCTCGTGGCCGTTTCGGTAAAGCATTTTATATGTTTATAGTAGAACTCATAAAACCTGGTTTACTACTGTTCTGCTCAAGAGTTAATGTTCTGAGTTTTAGGGCACTACTACATTTCTTTCTTTTAAAGGTAACATTAGCTGTGATCCTGACTGCAATTTCTTGGATGTAAATTCAGCTGAAAACAATGGGCTATACTTTCAAGAATATATGTTTGGTAAATGAAAGTCAGACACCAAATAGCAGTGAGATCTGATCCATCTTTCATATCCTGTTTGAAAAATAATGGGTGTAAGCCTAACCAATTTAAACTGGCACAACTCACCCTCTCTCCATTCCTGTAGCAATGTGAGGAGGCTGGCACATGCCTGTACACTGGCCTAACCCTCCCAGGAATGGTGCCAAAGTGCCTTAATACACTTTTGCAGCATACCCTGGCTAGCGCAGGACTTATATCAGGATTTATGCTGGCCTAACTGGAGTTAGGATTGCAACCATAGAGTTATATGCTAAGGAGCATTAATGGAAGGAGACTCATAGAAGCAGGTTTTCTTGCCACTGAAATTTCTCAGGAAGTTTCAGGGTCTCAGGAAGAGCATTTTAAGGGGTCCAGAGGGCTGCAGGCATACGGGAGTCTAGCAAAAATCAGGCTTCTTTTTTGCTCAGTCAGAAGTGCCTTCCTTTTATAGAAAGGAAATTTGGAATATGAGATTTTGTCCATAACTCAGAACAGCAGAACAATTGTAAAATTTAATTCTTTACAATTAATTGTAAAAAAGAGGTTAATCTTTTGCAACTTACAACTCAAGAATGTGCATGTCTATGCAGAAGTAATTTCCACTGAGTTCACTGGGATTTATTTCCAGCCAGGTTAGTGTGTAAATGAATGTAAACCTTGATACTTTGGATGGCCCAACTATCAGAAATATTTTCATTTGAAATTTGTGCAAAGTATTATGTATCATGTGTTTTCACCAAAAGCAAAATAAGTGTACAAAGCAATTTATTTAGCAAAACAAAGGGCAAAAAGGGGCTCACAATTTGGCCAAAAAAGAAAAACCTAAGAAACAGGCCCTAGGAAAAATGTTGCACTGGTATGAGCAGTTGCTCTCCTAGGGTTAAGCATAAGAGAATCCCCACTTAAAGATGCCGATTTGTCCAGTTAGCCAAAACTGCTGATTATTTAGTCAAGTGAATGTTTATTTTTGTGTGCGGAAAGCTGCATATAGAAAGTTTTAATGTGATAACTCCCCTGTGGACAGCAAGTGATAGGTCAGTTCGAACCTACTACCCCTTCCATGTTGTAGGCTTCCTGTTGTGGTCTTGAGCTGAGAGTGAGCACTGCCAATAGAAATGCAAATCTTTTGCTTTGACTTTTGTTACCGGGTGTCCAGATAATTTTAAAATGTACATGCCACTTTCAGTTATTTCTGCTTACCCATTGTGTGTGGGGAATGGCATGGCTAGTCTTAAGAACAACAGCCTAATTGGAAACATTTTTTTGTGGGGCTCAAGATTCATAGCCAATTTCAAAATATAAACAGTACAAACAAACACTCTACTGATGTTTGGAGAATTCAAAAGAAAAAGAAAATAGTTGCTTTCTCTATAAAATTTGCAATATGTTGTTAGATGTCCATTGCAATGTGATGTATGTATTTGACAATATTGTACTAGATTACACTAGCACAAAGCCTGCTTATACACGGGGCCCAATTGGGAGCAGTTGGTCCAATTGGTTTAAAACAAAATTGGTTCTCTCTCTCTCCTGGAGAGATGATGAAATAATTGTATCTAGATGACAGCTCCAGAGCTCAAGGGAAGAAGAGGAGGCCAAAAGCAGCAATCTACTAGCTGTTTTTTTGGGAACAGTGGATAAAAAATGAGTAGAGGGCTCATTTTTTAAGATACTCTCCTTCTTTAGGACAAGAGGATCTCTTTGTTTTGGAACCATCCATATAATCTGTCATAGTATCTTTCATAATAAGCTACACGATGTGTATATACAGAGATATACAGATCATCCTTTGTTACTTCTTGCCTTCGGAAGAAGAGACTGAGCTTCCTTCTTCTCACTTCCCAAATGGACAACTATTGATTGAAAGCACTTGTAATGCATCTTTCCTCTCTTTGTCAACTGTGACTGTACGTACGCGTGATTCAGAATCCACCAGCACACAAAATTGCAGCTTCTGGTAATTTTCTTTAGTAGACTTTTACATCTGCAAAAAATTCATTAGCAGTATTTTTTTGCCAGTTCAAAAAAACTTTGTTGACTCTGGTGACTTCTGTGATCCTCTGAGAACTCTCAGCCAAAAGCCGACATCATCCTGAGATTGAGTATATTATTGCTGGGTGAAAAAGAGGGAAGGGGACGGCGACTCAGGATTGTTGCCAAGGTGAAGCTGGGACTAGTTGTAGTGGTAGCAGCAGCAGGTGCCACAGAGGAGGCACAGCAACAATGTTTGTGTGATAGAAGCATTCTCTGTGCACGTTTTTGACATCCAGGATAATGGATCTTCATTCCTTCTTCTATGTGTTTGGTATAAACAGACCAAAGGTTCTGTATACAATTACTACAGTATTCTTGAGATGCAAATTCTGTTAGTTCTCTTATCCATTAGGGGCAGAATTGCTACTTTCTCTTGTTATCAGTGACTCTGTTCTCATTAAGGCCTCTACAACATTCATAGAGCTTTGCTTATCTCCTGCTGCACTTGCTAGCTGGAAGCTAATTGTGGCCTGCACCTTAGTCCCAAGACCCAACCGGCCCCAGGTCTTCTTTCTGTCTCTAATGTCTGTTAGGTTTTCTCCATTTCTTCATTTCCCTTGGTTTTCCTTGGAAAAATGATAGCCTAGTCAATAATTTATGTCCTTAGGCAAATTTCTCAGTTTGGCTCCTGCAGAGTCTGATGCTTCTTCTCTCCTCAGAGCCTTTTGAAAATGGTTCACAGGTAGCACCTGGGTGCTCCTGCTGATAATATCACCACTCCTGCTACAAAAGTTGAGTTGTTCTCCTTTCTCTGCATCGCTGGATAGGATTGTTTTGTGAACAATAAGTGGAAAAGCTACACAGAAAAGAAGAGCCTTTGGTAAAATGGTGCCTCTATACTTTGTTCTCATCCCCCAAAAGATAGAAACTGATAGCATTCCTTGTGCTCATGTGGGCACTAATGCACCACCAAGATCCTGAAAACTGAAAGGATTGGACTAAATTTTGCACACTGCTGTTATGAAAACATTGGGTAAACATTAGTACATGTGGGACTGCAATCCTAAACACTCTTTCCTAGGAGTAAGCCCTATTGAAGATAATGGGACTTACTTCTGTGCAGATAGGGTAAGGATTGCACCCCTAGTCACACAGCTGTTTGTTAGGGCTGGATCCTACAGTTCATAAAATGTTCTCTACCTGACCTAATAGCAAATTACTAATAGAAAATGTAGATTGTTGAGAACCTGTCAGATGGAGAACTTAATGTGTCTCCCTCTCCAATAAGCTAGTAGTTTTTACATGCTTGGGGGAATTCCTTTTATAAGTATGTGCATTAAAAGAAAAATTAAATTTTAATGCACTCAACTCAGAACTCTTAAGGAATGTTCAGAGCATAGGAAGTTTGGAATGTTTAAAAAATACATAGGAAGATGGAAAGTAAGTGCAGAGGGGAATTTGCTTGAAGGAAGCACGTAACAGCTCATATCTTGAAGGACTGTATGAACATGCTTCCTTTTCCTTCCCAACTCCTGAAATTTTCTCTGCTCTGGAGCCATAACAACACTACAAGACTTCTGTTTTATGCTCGCTGGTGCCATGAGCAAGATCTCTCTTCTTGTGGGCTGGGGTTACATTGCAGTTTTTAACACTTTCCATTTGTTGGATAGAATTCCAATCCCTTAATTCATTTCAGCCTTAATTCAACAAGAAAAGCACAAGCGTATAGAAAGCATGTGAATCAAAACATGTATTTAAATTTGTGTCGGGTTAAATTGGTTAAAAAAGAGAGAACTGTGAAATCTAACCCACAGACTCATTTATGGAGTACAGTGCTTGGGATTTAAGCAGCTTTGCATTCCAAATCGTAAATGCCCAATTCTGTCTGGGACTTTTAAAAATGTGCTAGTCTCATTGATATTAAATTTGAATGTGCAACTTTGAAAGGAGTGAACAGTTTTTGAAGGATTGCAAACCATTATATACCTTATATTGCAACTCATTTTTAATTAGTTCACTGTGAAGAAGACATTCACAAAAACACTTAATTCTGTTGTGCCAACAAATTATTTTGAATATTGAAATGAAAGATTCTGCCTTTCTTTTTTTGAACAAGGCATCTTTAAATGAAGAATATTTGGTTATCCTTTTTTACTTCTCTTTATTGATGATATTTCAGTACAGTTAGTCCTATACACATGGAAGTAACCTTCACGAAAATTATATTTAAAAACCAGTTTATACTCACACATTTGAAGTAAATAAATGAATGCAGATAATTATGAGGGATGTTTGATAGAAACTATACCTTTAAAAAAATACGCAAACCACTGTGTAGGTTGATAGGGAATTGTCTATGATATATATATATATATATACAAATATATACAAATAATAGAAGAAAAAAGAAGGCAATACAATTGCCTATTTGTGAACTACTCCCCATAGTTACTCTGGATTTCACCCTAGGTTAAATTATATCAGTGATTTCTTTACTTTGGAGCCAACACTGCACTAACCAATTGGCTAAACTGGCACTGACTGTAAATTCAAGCTCTAACTATTGATTCTTTGTTATACAAATTATTTGGACCTTTTTTATTGATATAATCTTACATGAGTCAAATGTTAGCAAATCAGGATGCATAGTTCATAATGGAACTCATAGTGGCACTCTCAAGATTGTGCTGGATTCCAGCATGTTACATTCATAACAATTTTTACACAGGTGGGCAGAAATTCAGATGAATAGAGACAAGATACAGATTATAAAATGTGTTACAAGGTAATTGGCTAGGCATACGCAAAAACATTGTAATTTGAACTATTATTGTCAATTTTAAATTGGTTATAGATTATGGTCATTGTCAGCTTTTGGCCCAGAACAGTGATGTATACAATGTGGAATGTGTGTATGAATGTAGCATATAAAAGTCTACAATAAATATTACTGGAGGGGTGAAGCTGCTGTAGTTCTGAAAATGTTAAATATCTTTTTGACAGGTGGAACTCACTGGCAATAGCATTTATGAGTATATACACCCATCAGACCATGATGAAATGACAGCAGTTCTAACAGCTCACCAGCCTCTTCATCCTCATCTCTTACAAGGTACTTCCATGACATATGACCACGTGAAAGTGAAAAAGATGAGAAGATGTAGGGTTAATAGAAGATAGTCAACCCTGCAAATGCAAAATGGAACCTTAGCCAGTACTATCATTCAGTATTTTGTTATATTAAAATAGCGTCTCTTTTACAACCTATCAAAATATTCTCTTGAATTGCTATTCATATTTTCCATAAAGTTCCTATGTAAATACATGAGACAGTGAGTAGAAGTACAAATCTAAGGGCACAATCCAGAGTGAGTTCAGTGAGGAGTGCCTTAGCTGGGCTGCCCCAACTATTCTGAATCCAGAGCAGAAACTCAGGAGGCACCAAGTCAGTGGCACCTGGAAAGGGCTTGCTCTAGAGGAGACTCCCTCCTCAGATCACACTGAACAAGGAACAGGTGTGGTGCCTGCCTTATAAGGAAGCCCAGTAGTTCCTAACAACCAGTAACAACTGCAGCATGAGACTCCAGTACAGCAATACCTCTAGTGGAGGATGCAAGGGGCTTGTTGGAATGGCCTGCTATATCCCCAGGTTAGTGGGCTGCTATAGTTGTGCCATATCCTGAGGTTGAGAGGCAGTGGTTGAAGCTAGGCTGGCCAAGAACTCAGATTTTTTTGTCAACACTGCCATTCTTACTTGGCCTTATCATGGACCCCTATGGGTCTACTCATTTTTTATACCTGCTCCTGAGGTGGTATAACTCTGAGGAGCTGGTAGAGGGCATTTCTGTCCTGGAAACAGCTTCTGGATACTAGGCAGTGCTAAACATGCCCTCAACATTCCTCTCCTGAATTGGCTAGGTTGCCCCAGCTATGGCAGTCCAAGTCCACCTGTCCTGGGGCAGCCTATGTTGCTTTAGGCTGCCCCAAGCCTTCTCTAGCACAACTGGGCTGCCTATCTTGTACTTGGGCCAGCCCAGTGATAGATAGGACAGCCCAAGTGCACTTCTGGATTGCAACCTTGGCGATTAAACATTGAGTTATAGGCCACAGATAGGCAATGCTTAAAAGACTTTCCTCTACAGAACAACGGACAAAATGTCCAGAGGTTTTATGTGATTTAGTTTAAAACATGTGAAAGATTGAATTCATTCCATCACCCCAAGGTTGTTTCATGAAAGCAAAATATAGTTTAACAGAAGTGGCTAAAAAACTTAGTCATGGCAGTGTGAAAAAACTATTTTTTTTTACCAAGACACACTTTTTGTTTACAAGAGTAAAACAGAGCAAGCCGTTTAAATATAAGCAGGATATTTTATTTTTTAGATTTGTTTATAGTCATATAGTCTTAATTTTTCTAAGAAAAGAAAATAATTTAAAAAACACCCAATTGAAAGAAAAATGACTTCAACTTTTTTAAAAATCTAAACAGATAGCATATCATTGAGCATGTTGTATTTAATTTGTTACTGTATTTGATCATTGGGCATACTGCCACAAACTGGATATGTAAATAAATGACTGGCTTTAGGTGGATTTATTAAGTTCTTTCTTGATATCTGGGCTATTTGGTTTTCAACTAAAGAAACTGAAATCTCTTTGAAGTATGAATATCTTCCTAGGTGCCTAGTGCCAAGTGGTGTGAGGGAAGATGATGAGGGAATTTAATGCGACTGGGGAGCAGAGGTTGCTTAGACCATATCCAGGAGGGGGCAAGGATGGTGGCAGAGGCTGCTGCCAGAGCCTTTCCCCTTCCCAGGGCAGATTCACCAACACAAGATTGCTCCAGCCTGTGCCAGCAATTTTCTGGTAGAGACCCAAGTAGCTTCATAGACCCAGGCTTGGGCTGTCCTCAGGGCAAGAGGACCAATGTTCCTTTACGTCAAGGAGCTTCTAGCAGTTTCATTTGCCTTTGTGGCAATCCAGCACTGCTTCATCACAACACAGTAATTTAATTCGGATTGGGCTATAAGTCTGGCATAGGATATGTATCTAGGAAGAACTGCTTAAAGTTTTTCTTTCCTATTTTAAGTAGTTATTATTATTATTATTATTATTATTATTATTATTATTATTAAATTTATATCCCGCCTTTCCTCACCTGCAAGAGGGAGCTCAAGGCAGCTAACATCAGACAGAAAAATAAAATTCTAGCTATCTAGAATCCTAGCTATCCTACCTAGTTTAAGCTGATTTGCCCCTACCAACTGGGCAAGAGGCACTCTTTTAAGTTGGGTGTTCCTCTTTTATTTAGCAGGGGGAGAGTAACTGGCCCTACACACCCCCAGCAACGTCTGTTCTAGTGGCTTCTGATGGTGTTCTTTTTGCATTTTAGATTGTGAGCCCTTTTTGGACAGGGACCCATGGGCTATTAATTTTTTTCATTTTCTTTGTAAACAGTTCTTTGTGAACTTTTAAGATGAAATGTGGTATATAAATACTGTAGATAAATACTGTAAATAAATTTCTCAGTATTTATGGAGAGTTACTAAATGCTTGTTTTAATTTTTTAACAGAATGAGAAAATGTCCCTTTAAGTCCTTAAGCTAAAACATATTAGACCAGCCTTGAGCAAGTTTGCAAACTTTTGTTGCCTTCCATGATTTTTTTTTAAAAAAGCAGGGGGACCTAATGGTATTGGAATCATAGTAGGGATAGTGTATGTTGGAAGATTGGTGCAACATTGCCTGAAGAAAATCACCTGCAACCATCAATCTGTTCCTCTGTGGAGCTCTTGAAGGTGGCATGCTCTTTGATTCCTTCCTGCCCTTTCCCCACATGCTCTCTCTTACTCTAAAGGTTTCAAAATGGACTGAAAGGCTTTGTGTAGCTTTCATATTGGTGGCCGCTATACCACACTCATACACAGAAAGAACAGCTTTTAGGGTTCACTGGTCCCCAGATTTGGTAAAGCCTCTCATCCTACTGAGAAGATACATGATCCATACACAGTTTTCCGCCCTGAAACTTTACACCCTCTGCTCCTTAGTGGGGCCTTATTGATTGTGGCTAGCTTGGGTGGCTGAGATCTCCCTTTACCACAGGGAAGGCATTCTTTTGCTGACTAGTACTTTACTATATTCCCCCTCCTAACAGAATCCTGAAAGCCTCCTTCCACAGTTTGACATAACTGCTTCTGGCAGATCTTTAACACCGCCCCCCCCCTTACAAAAAATGTAAAGTCAGTATAACAAAAGTGTAAAGTCAGGTACACTTTTGTTATAGCATATATTACCATCCAAAGTGAACCATTTAGTAGGTAGGGAGTCTGGTTTTTGCATATGGCTACATTAGGATTAAATGAAATTTGCATGTGTTCGGTATTCCCCTGAAATGGGGAATTATTAGAATTATTAGTTTTTATTTTTTAGTGCATGGAATTATTAGTGCATGGAATTACTAGTTTTTATTTTTATAGAACAATTGCTAAATATAAAATACTTTATCTCGGAAGAGTTACTTTGGCCTGTAACTGTGGACTTGTTATTGCTAATTTTTCCCCTTTCCTTGAGAACTGATATTGTAAAGGGCTAGGGACAACAACTGTGGCGTGACAAACCGCGGCAGGTTGTCCAGCTGGGCAGTCTTGTGGAATTCCTTTCTATATTGGAAGCTGGCTGCATGGTAGAGAGGAGCAGCTTGTGCCACTTCTACAACAAAGCTCACCAAATTACTGTATCTAAATGTTTTGAGCAAATTGCCTTTCATGCATGCATATGTTTGTCAAAAAAACTCTGGAATGTCTTGGAATGATTGTGTTACTGGAAGGATACAATCTGGTGTTGTTGTTCTGATGGTAAGTCAGTGGTAGAGGTGATTATTTTTGTATAAAGCCTTATATTCAATCCATGGCATAGTTCAGTTGTGTTAAACTCATTTTATATAGTGATCCAAATAATGGTTATTGGTGCATTAATGGTGCTTTCTAAGGGCTGGAAGTGCCATTAAGCAGATGCTGGCCAGAAAGAAGCCCCTTTCCCTCATGTAGGAACTCATTATGGGCAAATGAAAGAAAAATGTGAAATTCTTGTTCATAATTTCATAGAATCCTAGAGTTGGAAGGGACCCAGTATCATCTAGTCCAACCCCCTGCCTGTTGCAGGAAATCCACATACAGCATCTCCAATAGGTGCTCAACGAGCCTCTGCTTGAAGATCCCCAGTGAGGGAGAGTCCACCACCTCCCTTGGCAATTTTAATATGTGAGCCAAATTATGACACTGGAAGAGATATAATACACAGGTGTAACAAGCAGACCTCCAAGGCCTTTATTCAGCCTATGAGTCTTATGTTTGCCGCTCTTGGTACAGATAGTGCAGGGATTCAACTATCCTCGCCTGAAATCCAGGAAAGCCGCTGCAACTGAACTTGTTGGACCAGTTGTGTGACACAGGATGCAATCCTAACCAATTTAGGCTGGCACAACTCACCCATCTCACCGTTCCCATGGTGGCATGGGGTGGCTGGCGCATGTCTGCACACTGGCCTAACCCCCAAAAGGAGTGGCATAGACTTTTGCAATACCCCCAGGCCAACAAAGGTCTTGTGCCAAGATTCATTCTGGTCTAACTGGGGTTAGGATTGCAGCCCCAGTCTAAAGTAGCTTCCTGGGTCTTACTATAGAAAGTAGCGTTAGTAAGGAGCCTTTTAATTTAAGTATTGATACATTGGTCCTCATAAAGAATAAGATAATGATGAAAACGTCGGAGTCACTGTGAGAACTGGGAAAGTTCTTGCATACACTCAGCATCATGCATACACTGTGTAGTATTGGTTGCAGCATTTATGATTTTGTGACTTTGATACTAAAAAATAATGAGGACAGGGACAACAAAATAAAAATTGGTAAGAGTTAATTTCTGTGATAATTGACAACACCATACAGTCACTTTCACATTTATGCTATCTTTAAAAACAGATATTTTCAGAACTGTGGTATTAGGAAACAATGTTCAAATTGCAAAAAGAATACTGTGAAGTTTGAAACATTTCTGTTTTATTTTCAGAATATGAAATAGAGAGATCTTTTTTCCTGCGAATGAAGTGTGTCTTGGCCAAGCGAAATGCAGGATTAACATGTAGTGGTTACAAGGTAAAATGCTCATTATTGCCATCTAACAAAGATCTTACTGTTGCAAACTCACTTTAAGATTAATTCTGCAGTAATACAGCTGCAGTATCTTATTGATAGTAAACTTGAGTAAAATGAAATGGAGTTGTTAAACACATGCATATGCTTATGTTCCTCAACAACTCCCTCCCTTTTGGAGTGGCAGGTTGCACATATGTCTTGTTTTTCCAGTAGACGTCCTCTTTTTAGCCTTGTGTCCTACAAAAAAAAAAAAAACAACTTCATTGTCCTTCTTTTCCTTGTGAGCAGGCAGTTTGCAGCCATCTTGTAATTAATAACTGTAATAGTTTTAAATTGAATAATAAACAACATAGTGTTTAAATTAACCACATGGAAATGTTATGAATATTTTTAGCTTTTATTTTGTCATGGCCTATATTATTTTGGATGTCCTACATTTTCAGATGGCCTTGTCTTTCTTTTTGGTTATGTCATATGATAACCCTGTGGAGTTTTGAAGCTCACTGTGGTTTTGGTTCATGATAGTTTCATGTGCTACATGATGGCTACGTGATGGCACTAGTGTTTAGTTAGGATCATGCCAGAAAGAAGCCCTTAAAATGGTGCTGGTCAGGGAAAGAAACAACTAGATATAGTGTGCAGAAAGTGTGGCAACTGCAGAACCTTTCTTCTCTCCTCTCCCAAAACCACTTTTCACCCTGAACATTTTCATGGGTGACAATGGGCCAGATGGAGGGATCTTGCTGTGGGCTGTATTGAGGCTTCCTGCCAGGCTGGCCCCCAGCCTGAGGTATGGACAATTCTGCTCTAGACCCAGGGGATAGAGCAGAATATATTAATTTCCAATATAAAATAATTATTCTAGTATACCTTAATTACCTTATATCTTATTCTAAAACAATTATACTGTATAGGGCTGTGGGTGGCGCAAGTGGCTAAGACACTGTGCCTGTTAATCAGCAGGCCAGGGTTTGATTCCCGGGTCAGCCCCACAAGTCAGGGTGAGCTCCTGTCCTCAGCCCAGCTCTGCGATGCCAGCTGGATCCAATCGTATTGGCTCTGCCTTTCCATTGGACTAATTCAGTGGCGTGGAGAGGGGGGATTTGCTGCTTGGGTAACAGCCTATCCTCCATAACAATCTAACCCAGGCTTTTGTGCTTTGCATGCAGCATATGCAGCGCTGAGCACGATACCATAGTCTTTCAAGACTGACGGAGGCCTGCTTTTTATACTCTATATACCTTAATTATACCAAATAATTATATGGAATCAAGATTTTAATGACAAATTAGTTGTGTTGTTCCATTGGCAAACAAAACACAGTACACCTTTACATATCCCTATACATACCCCTATCATTGCTGGCAAATTAACTGATCATTTGGTTACTTGTCACAGGCTATTTATCAGGAGAAAGAAGAAAAAACTGCATGAGTTTTTGCTAAACAATATTTAGCCTTGAAGTCACCTTTTAAATATTTCCCTTTGTTCCCCACTCTATTCTAGGTGATACATTGCAGTGGCTACTTGAAGATACGGCAGTACATGTTGGATATGTCTTTATATGATTCCTGTTACCAAATTGTGGGACTGGTTGCCGTAGGCCAATCATTACCTCCCAGTGCAATCACTGAGATCAAACTGCATAGTAATATGTTTATGTTCAGAGCAAGCCTGGATTTAAAACTAATATTTTTGGATTCCAGGTAAGTAAAATCTACAGTGAATCCTGAAAGGCCAGTTAAGAAGAATGTAAGTTGTAGATGGTTGGGATAGCCATGTGATCACATTCCGGTAATTTCTGTAGCTATTCATCTGTAAATATATCCTTTCTTATGACCTGCTAATATTGCAATGGATCCTGAGAGTCCTGTGTAGTGAAAAGTCCTATGTAGAGAGTCAGAGTAGAGAAAGTGATCACACTCTAGACTGCAGTCACTAGAACTTATCCTTTTATCATCAGCAGTAACAGTTCAATGTTCTGTCTCTATCTGAATTCTTAGTACTACCATTTTCACTGTTCTTATTCTGTAATGTCCATGTCTGTCTTCAATTTCAGCGCACTTACATTATAATTCCCTCTTCTAAAAAGACCAATTTTTAATCCTGTCTTGAATTTATAAACTGGTTGTGTGCTCTGTATATTGATCACAGTCATAAATTTTGAAGAGTAAATTTGTCAGCAGGGAAGAAAAGAGATCTTTGTTTACTGTTTCCTTCATTCATTCACTGTATGCAGAGAGGGAAGGAAGCACACAAGACACTAATGGCTTTGAGTGAAAAACGGACTGCCACAGTATTGCGTGCATTTAAGTACACAAGGGATATATCTCTTGCTCCTCACCCACTCAAGTGAAGAAATGGGAATTGTGTATCTAGATCAGAGTCTCTCAAACTGTTTTGATTTTAAATACTGTCTTTTCTCAATCTGGTCCATGTGACCCTCGGAAACCTTGTTACCCTTGGGTGAATTGCAACCCCTAATTTGAGAACCACTGTTTTTGATTTGAGTATCATTCTGGTAACCTTTGATGAAGAGCAGCATAGAATTTTGTTAACTAAATTTTTAAAAACTTGATATGGGTCCATTTTAGATGTGAGGAAATGCTCATTCTCAGTCCCATATCCGGTGGTTAGACCTTTTACAGAATCTCATGAAATATAGTGGCTGTACAGTGCACGCTCCATCCTTTCACTTTGCAAATGTTGGCTTCTGCTAGAAGGATAGAATACTCTTTCTGAATCATGTAGTCTATCCCTACAATCCAGAGTAACAATGGGAGCACAAAAGAGACATTACGTGCACCCATATTTACTGCACCACCTAGTGAAAACCTATGGGCAATTCATATTGCAGTTCAGAGCAAATTGTTCTTATACCGGAGCAAGAACTCCCTGTAGTTACTCTGGATTGCACCCATTCTCAAACTTTAAGGAGGAGATTTATTCCCTAAGTAAGTCTCTACAGGAGAGGGCAGTGACAAGGTCCCCAGGATTGCTTTCCAAAGCAAAGGGGGAAGGATGCTTTCACTTACTTTCATTCTGTGAGCTGCAACGGAACCCTGGAAGTTGGGAACATCTGCAAGCAGACTTGTGCTTTGAACATTCACAAATGAACATTCCAAAGCACCTCCTGGGGATTGCATTGCTGCCCTCGCCTCTTCAAGGGATAGGGGACCTTTATACAAACTGTGGGGGGCAGTCACGATTACCACTGATGTAGTGAGTTGCCAGTTGTTAAGTTGTGCTCAATAAATGCTACTGAATTTTTTTAAGTTTAATTTTATGTGATTCTCTTGCATGGACCCAGTATTCCTGTACTGATGAAGTTAAAAACGCATAATTCAGAGTGTTTTTGGAAGCTTACATTCCTTCCAGCTTGAACTTTGAATGAAAAAAATGGTTTATTATGGTGAATCATTTATGGAGATTGTACTTATTAGTCACATTTTCCCTTTTAGAGTGACTGAATTAACTGGATATGAGCCACAAGACCTGATAGAGAAGACTCTTTACCATCATGTGCATGGCTGTGACATATTTCATTTACGATATGCTCACCACCTCTGTAAGTAATGGAAACAAAATAAATTGTCATGTGTGACGAGTTCTCAAAGGTTTTTACATACATCTAAAAACTGAGATTGGCCACAGGTGTATGTGTTCCCACATACGCACTGTGAAAAATTCATGTGTGAAATAGTTGTTCATTGCAGTCTACATTGGGGTTTCATGTTCATTTTTACACAGAAGTGTCTTCCATGGAGGCATTTTGTAATCTGTGAATGAAGTTGTTAAAGTTGTTGAATTGTGTGCTACATCCATATTCTTCCACTTGGAGGAACAGATAAACCAGTGTTTAGAAAAGTATGTTGATAGATTGTCAAACAGAGCAGTCTATTAAAGATGATTGATGGAATGAGTAATAATGGAAGACTTCACAAGAATTTCCCAATATTTTGCCAAAATCTCAGAATAATAGGGTTAGAAATGGATTATAAATTTAATATTCACATAAAAACAGCCTAGTTAGCTGCCACAATTAATAAATTTAATTTTAAGCTTTGTTTTAACAATTCAGCTGGGAGGCAGACACTTCTCTTCTGAATATAAAGCAGATGGGAAGTGATTATCACTTTGTATTAATCAGAAGGAGTGTTCTGCCTCCCAGCTTTAACAAAACTGGTGGGAGCTTTCTGAAGCCTCTGCTACCATAGTGAACAGGCTACCATAGTGAACTACCATAGTGAACAGGCTTTTAACCAATTAACTGCTGCTTAAGGGATAGATGGTACCCATCTAGGAGTCAAGGGTTTAAAGACATCAATTGGTCTTATCTCCCCTTATCTAAGGGCCAATGTCAATCACGTTGAGATAAGATCAGAATAGCGGTCTTTGAAACCGTAACCCCTAGAGGGGAACCACTAGGGATTATATGTTTTAAATAATCACTGAAGATTAAGAAGAAATTTGGTAATTATTTTACAAATGAAAACTCAAATATCAATTTTTAAATTATACTATGTTTTAGGGATTTTTGTTTGGTGGATTTTATATTAGAAAACATCTGGATACAGAGAAAATGAAACCACAATGTATTTCCTTAAATACAGAATTAAGTTACCAAGTCTTTAACACCATGACATTCTCACTTGTTCCATCCTACATGATTCGTCTACATTGAAAAAGGCACAGTCTGAGTCACTATCCTAGGAAGAACACCCTGGAACCCTACATATCATCTTAATCTCCTGGGAAGAAAGGCAGATTATAAAATTTTTATCATCATGAAATTGGTGCAATCTGAAATGAAAATAAATCCCTCTCATTTTATGTTTTATAGTGCTTGTGAAAGGACAAGTCACAACCAAGTACTATCGGTTACTGTCAAAGAACGGTGGTTGGGTGTGGGTCCAGAGCTATGCTACCATTGTCCACAACAGCCGTTCATCACGACCTCACTGCATAGTGAGTGTCAATTATGTCCTAACGTAAGTTCATATTTTCTACTACTGTATGTCACATTAATGTCACTCATTGATGTTTTATGTGAACAACTATATTTTATTTTTCTTCTGCGTTCCTTAAAAACCAAATGTGCTCTTAATATTAAGTGAATATGTGCTTTTGGTTCTTTATAATACTTGTTTCATTTAGGTTGCCACCAAAAATTTTTCCAAGCAAAGAAAATTAATAGTCCCTAGTCTTGTCCACCTAAAATGTATTATATCTCTTGTATCCTTTCTACTTTCTACAAGTAGAATGCAAAGCTATGTTACCATTTTAAAAACACTTAACTTCATGCAAAATTAAACTAAGACAATAGGAAAACTAAAAATCAAAATAAAAGCATCAATAATCTGATGATGTAAACAACATTTGGGAAAAAATTGGAAAAGGTACCATATGTCTTCACTTTTCATTGAAAGCCAAGTGTTGATGGGGGCAGCTGTTCTTTCCATAAGGCTTTTCATTGTTTTAGTACCATCACAGAATAGGCTTGTATATGCCAAGATGCGGTTTGCTCCACCCATGCCTCCCAGGCCGGATACCAAAGACCAAGAAGATCTACCCCTTGACTAGCCAGCATTGTTCATTCCTTGTAGAGCATACAGTGAAAGTAGCTGCAGAAAGCAAACTGGGAAGAACAGCAGCCAAGGCAACAGACTAATACAGAAACAACATAGATGAGAATACCTTCCAGCACTGAGAAATTTAGGAAATGGAGCAGCTGAAAGTATAACTAGCCATTTGGGTATGTGAAGTTACATTGCAACTCTGCTGAGGAGGGCAGAATGCCCCCTTTTCCTCTCTTCCAAGAAAAGGACATTTACAGGTAAGGAAAATTCCTGCCTTCTCTGGAGGAGGGAAAATGGGTCATGCTTAAGGACTGGTATCCTCACTCTCAGGATGGGAGAAACGACAGTCTTCACCATGGAATCACCTTTTGCAAGACCCCACACCCAAAGGTGGCCTCAGTCAAAGCTGCTTGGTCAATCTTGTAGCGACCGATAAAAGTATTAGGGGTGGTCCAAGGAGCCGCCCTGCTCAAGAGAAACTGCTCTTTCATATACTCTCTTTCCTTCCCCCCTTCCTCTTCTGCTTTGCCTGCTATCCCCAGTGGCTGGACCAACAGAGCTTTTCCTTTGGGGGGGAATTGAAGAATCTGCTCTTTCCCCCCTTCCCTCTAGGACAGCAGACAGGAGGATGGGAGATAGCCCAGGACGCATCCGCATCCTTTTACCAGCTGAGGGAGGACATCACGTTCCCTCCCCAGAGCTGGTTTGCAACACAGAACTCCACAGCCAGCAGACCTGGTGAAGGGTTGGCTGCTGACTGTGTAGGTGCCGGGACAGTGCTCAAAGTCTTCGCCCCCTCTGCCTAGCCCAGCCTGGGCTAATTCTGCAGCAGAGTCCCATGGGCATGCACAGCTTCCCAGCAGTGGAGGGGAGGGGCAATCAGGGATGCCAGGTTGGTTAGCTTGGTGGAAGAAGTAATAGGCTAAACATTGGGATTATAAAGAAGGGAAGCCATTATTACACAGCAATGTTGCATGAGACTTGATACATTCAGAGAGTCTCAGACAGTGTAGGCTGGTTTGAGCCGGTTCCTCAAACAGTTTCCCTGTGCAGCAGGTTAAGAGATACTATTTACCTTGGACAATAATCTAAGGAACTTGTCCACAGGAGGGGAAAAGCATATCTAAGCTGTTGTACACACTGGTGCTCTCTTTTCCTGAGGGTTTCTCCTTTAGGAATCCTCTGAGGAGCCTAACTCCATAAATCTATGGGAAGCCTTGTGTTTGGAGGATTTTCTAAATGAGGAACAAACCTAGTGGTTTGGGGGAAGCGGTTCCTCTAACTCTGAAGTGCTGGAGAGTAAGAAATAGGGAAGAGGCAGCAGAGGCCTTATAGTTGTGTTAACTCACAAACCCAGCGAGCAAGGCTCCTGTGGAGGCTCTGCTGCAGGGCATCATCCTTCTGTCACAGCTTTGTCCGGAAGGTTCTGGACCCACAATGTCACCTGTGCTTGAGTGTCCTGAAAGGCGGGGATTCTGCCTAGATAAATAGGTGACTCACCTAAAAGTAGACTAAGCCAAATTCAGCCCTCCCCTGAAGTATTTGAGGGTGAGCCTGCATAGTTATCTGAGGCCATTACCAGGCACTTACCTGAGGTAGAACAGGGGAGATTTTTCCCTTTGCGCCTACTAGTCTATGATAAGGTGTGCAAAAGTAAAGTGGCACCCAAGAGTTTTACCTCAGAAACGTGAGGAAAATTACTGAAGCTTAGGCAGGATGTGTTGGGTATTATTTATTATTTATTTATTTGTTTAATTTATATCCCGCCTTTCCTCATCTGCAAGAGGGAGGTCAAGGCGTCTAACAAGACAGTAAAAGAAGACACCATTAAAATTGAATTATAAATATAGATTAAAGCATAATTAAAATACAATTAAAATACCATTAGATTAAAAAATGAGAACAGTTCTCATTTTAAAGTTAAAACATTTAAAACAGACTAAATTTAGTTAAAACAGACTTAGTTAAAACAGACTAAAAACATTTGTTAAAAACAGTAAAATAAAACAATAAAACTGCCCCTTCAACCTATGCCCCATTTAAAATGCTTTTTTAAAATAAAAAGTTTTGAGGCTCCGCCTGAAGCTCTGTATTGAGGGAGCTTTTCTCAGTTCAAAGGGGAGGGAGTTCCAAAGCTGGGGTGCCACCACCGAGAAGGCCCTATCTCTGGCCGCCACACCTCTCACATCTCTTAGTGGCGGCACAGTCAGTAGGGTCCCCACAGATGACCTTAGGTGATGGGTCGGATTCTATAGAAGAAGGCGGTCCCTCAGATACCCTGGACCTGAGCCGTTTAGGGCTTTAAAGGTCAGGACCAGCACTCTGAATTCAGCCCGGAAACGAATGGGCAGCCAGTGCAGTCGCTGAAGCAGTGGCCCGACAGAGTTGAATCGACAAGCCCCAGCAACCACACGGGCCACCGCATTCTGGACTAGTTGAAGCTTCCGGACCGTCTTCAGAGGCAGCCCCATCTAGAGTGCATTGCAATAATCCAGTCTTGATGTCACTAGGGCATGGGTCACTGTGGCCAGATCCGTGGGTAGTGTTGAGCAGGGTGAGTGCTGCAATTTAAAGGTACCTGTCTTGCCCCCAATGAGCAGAGCTTGAAGTGTGGTCTGCTAGCTCTTTCACTTTTGCTAAGGCAACAGCTATGAGGCATTCAAACTTGTTGGCACATATCATTGAACTGGACTTTGACTTTAACGAAGTTTCTATGCCTGCTACTGCTCCCCAACCATATAGTAATGATTTAGTGATACCTGAATGATTGGTAACAATTATAAGATTGGAACAGGATAACAGTTCATGCCATGACCAACATTACAATACAGCCACGGAAGTCCCAATTTCACCCAACAATATTAACAGTATATCTCCAACTGAACCAAGCTCTCAACAAAAGAGGGACCTCACTGATTTTGAGACTGAACTGATTCCTGATTTAATTACTGAAGGGACTAAAAGAGTGCCCTCACAACCTGTCCTTCTATCTGCAACAAGAACTGGATTATTAATAAAGGAGTCAGAGATGATACAGAACACCCAGCTCTCTAAAGCTCTCAGTGACATTCAGCAGACCAGTATAACCAGTGGTGGGCTCCAGCAGGCTCTCACCTACTCTATAGAACCAGTTGTTAACGAGAGATTGGAAATATAAAGTTTAAAAATAGCCATTTAAAAGTGGCTGCCAGATGGGCATAGAACCAGTTGTTAATTTCTTTGAATCCCATCACTGAGTATAACTACGGGGAGACGTAAGAGGCACATACTCTGGGTTGCTCTATGCATTTCCCATAGGTGGCACCATAACTACTTCGGTGTAAAAGGTCCCGTAGTTACTCTGGATTGTAGCCTAAGTGTATAACATGGAATGTAGAGATATTATAATACTACAGGAGACCTGGATTATTGGAGATCCTCACTTAGTGGCTTTCATTCATATTCTGTTGGAGCCTTACCTTTTTTGGGCATGGCAAGAAAAAGCGGGGATTGTGTGTGTTGATTGCTGCTTCTTTACATGTAACTGTAAGAATGCTTCAACCACATCAGAATTATGGTATGGCTGCACTGATTCAATTTCCTCAGTATGAACTGTTAGTAATTAATGCATAACTGCATTATCTGACAAAGAAAGAAAATACAGATTAGAAAAGTATGTGCTGACTGAAGATTATATATAGCAAATTTACTTTATATGCAGTGATGGGCCCGGCCTGGCCCAACGATTGGCTCACCGGAAGTGAGTCAGGGAAGGTCAGGGGCGGGGCTGGGGATGGCACGCCACCCGCCCCAGCGTGCTGCGGGTGCGGGTGGGTGGGGCGAGGCTGGGCCCCAACCCTGACATACTGCGTATGCACTAAGGTTAGCGCAGGCAGAGTGGACGCTGAAGTTGGTCTGTAGACCAGCTTCAGCACGTCCACGTCGTCTGCACTAAGCTTAGCGCAGGCGCAGTGTGGGCTTCCCCGGGTGCGCCAAAGCGGTGCGCCCGGTTTTGTGCCCCCCTGTTACCAGATCGGTAGCAGGGAGCACAAACAGGAAGCGGTTCGGGTGATCCAGCCCGAACCGCCTTCTGCCCACCCGTTTGTATGTACCGTAAAGAAAATGTACTCCTGGGGACTGATTTAAACTCCAGAATGGGCCCAGATGACCACTTTATCTATATACAGAGGTGCCTCACATAAAGAGCGTAACTCATTCCAGAGGCATGCTCTTTAAGTGAAGCAGATTTTCCCACAGGAAACAATGGAAACTCAGACAGCTGGTTCCACAAACCAAAAAAATTCATATAAAAATATTAACTGGATGTAAAAATGAATGACAAAAATGGATGACAAAACACAGGAATTTAATTCAAAACACTACAATATAATATAGACCACAGTTACTGTAATAATAAAAAAACTGTAATATTCTATACAGTAAAAAAGAAAAGAAAAACCTTTATGGCCAAGGATGACTAATTTTCATTAAGAGTCACTGATGTCTTTTGGAGCATCTTTAACAAGGAACCTCTCTCTGTGTGAACCTCTCTCTGTTTGAGGCACTTGTTAAGTGAGGTACCACTGTACTGGAAATTGCTGAGCAAACTAGATAGGCATAAGAGGCCAGATCCTATGCTGTCTACTCAGAATCAAGCCCCATTAAATCCACTGGGGCTTACTCACAGGAAAATGTGTAGGATGCAGCCTGACTTTTTCCAAGTTTGCATGAAGTGCAACAGCAGAAGGGCACAGAAAGGTCTACTCAGTATCAAGGCCCACTGAATCCACTGGGGCTTACTCACAGGAAAGGAAAAGTGCTGTCAGGGAAGTTGGTGGAGGGGGAAGAGTGTGGTTGTAGTGGGGTCCAGGGGGGTTCCCTTGGGGGGAAGGGGTCTTTTTGAGGGGAGCTCCAGAGGGGGTGCAGGAGAAGTTTTCCCTCCTACCTGATGGAGGCTGCAGAGGGTGGGCTGACCATGTTTGCTGGCTGCAGGAGCAGAGCAGCCATCTTTGTTCCTCTGACTGAAGAGCCTCCTCTGCTCCCTCTGCTTGCCTTTTCCCTGGTACTTCAGGGAGGGGGAGAAAGTCCCGCCTCAATCCCACAGTCCAGCCAATGCAGGGAGGAGGAGGGGGAGCCCAACCAATGGGCACTTGTTATGCGAATCATGCTCATTAAGAGAGGCAGAAGCCTCCCTCAAATTTTTACTGAGGAACACTCGCTATTTGAGGCACTTGTTAAGTGAGGTGCCACTGTACTGGAGATTGCTGAGCATTTGGATGGAATTTTAATATATTATTTTTTATTTTACCCTCTTTTATCTTAATATTCCAATGTTTTATTAGGATTTATTGATTTATGTAATTCAATAGATAGCAACTTTTAAATTTACTTTATATGTAACAAGGAATGAATTACCCTGCCTATATTGAGCTGAATTATTTTAACTTGGTGTATTTTTAGATGGACATGTAAGACTGTATCAGTTACTTTTATTCTGGTCTGAGACCGTAACAAAGATTGATTGATCGTCTGGCCATGTCTCGTTCAGGGGGCGGGGCAAACTGAGTCCTTAAGAATGCCCCCTTTCCCTCCTCCAGAGAAGATATATACTATAAACTTTTTCAACTGGCAACTTGCCACCTACTGGGACAGTGGCTGCTGCTTTCCACTTTGGCTATAATCCTATATATTTGTTTTTTGTGTGGATTCTGCAGCTGCCTTGACTGGTTTCCATGGCCGCCTAGGAGTCATGGCAGTTTGGGAATCACTTACATATAGGATTGGGCTAAAGGTCTTATGGCATCTTGGCAGGACTAACAGGTTTACTATAGCATATGCTTTGGTATGCTAGACAGATGGCTCTGGTCCACAAATGTGGTACTTTTTTAACCTTTTCTGCCTATAAGATACTTATTTTTGCTATAACTGATAAGCCCACACAAAAAGTAGAAGTAGTAATCAGATAACAAATCTGAATTAAAATGAATCATAGCCTATTAGAGCACTAAATCTTCAGATCAAGAAATATTGAATATTTTGAAGTTAATGCCTTAAAACAAGGCTATCAACATTGTTGCCAACATTTTTTGAAGTGGCCCATTCCATAGACTCAGTTTTAATATCTGCAGAATGTTTGGTAAATCTTTGTATTACATTTACACGGTTGAGACTCACAGTAAGAAGGCATGGGCTGCAATCCTGAAGTGCAGTTAAGCTAGCCTATCTGGGAACAGTGCCGTTAGGCCGTATTCAGAGCCTGTTTCTAGGACAGACATGCCCCCTCCCAGCTCTTCAGAGTTAGGCCACCTCAGGAAAAGGCATAAATCTGAGTAGATTCATAGAGGCTCATGATAACCCAGAGTAAAAATGGAAGCAAAATCAAAAAAGTTCTAAGTTTTGGGCTGGCCTAATTATCACACCTTCCTCTCATGGTGCTGCAGCAGCTAGCCAGCCTAGAGGCCTCCTAGTCCTATAGATTTGACCTAAGTGTCAGCCTAGAGGGTTCCTAGCCTTGTGGATTTGGCCTTTCAGCTCAGGATATGGCCTAGTTAGGCCAGCTTAGCTGGGCCATTCTTTCTGGCCTAAGTCAGGATTGCATCCATGACCTCATAACTATTCCTATATTGTTTCTTACTGTTATTTCAGAGATATAGAATATAAGGAACTTCAATTATCATTGGACCAGGTCACTATTTCTAAGTCACAGTTTTCATGCAGAAGTTCAGTATCTACCTCACAAGAAACAAGGAAAGCAACAAAACCCAGAAGTAATAAAATGAAGACAAAACTCAGAACAACTCCTTATCCACAGCAGGTAACCATTTGTTTTTCTCCAGGGAGTAAAGTCTGAGGAAGCAGAGCTTGCTGTATAGAAAACACTACAGTACACCTACTTTGTACCAGATACAAATGCTATGTAATCTTTGTTCAGCAGTGGTTGTGGCATATCTTTAAAGCCATGTCTGCCCATTATGGCATATATGCAACAGGGACAGCATGTATACACCTGTAGGTGGAGGAGAAATGCGATTAAAGAACCTACTCACTTGTAGTCCTTCATTAGGCACTGCTTTAGTTCCTGTTAAGTAGTTGCACCTCCTGTCACAAATTTTATGAAAATGGATCCATCAGTAGAATGAAAGAGCATTTCTCAAACTGTGGGTTGTAATCTAACCAGGGGCCTGTAAGTACCAGGCCTGCGACAACCAGAAAGCTTCAGGGTAAAATGCCCATTTCATTGGCTACATTATGCTGTATCCTGGTTGCAACAGTTTGAAAACCATTGCACAACACAGTCAATGAAGCAGGTTGTGTGCCATTTTAGTCTGTAGCTTTCTGGTCGAGGCAGGCCATGGATGCAGTGGGTTACCAAGGTAAGAAATCTGAGAACCCCTGAACTACATAATTTCTTTTTCCCACATAAATTATTTCTAGTTAAAAAGAGTGTTTTAGATTATTTTTCTTGCAGGAGATGCACTATTGGTTTTATTAGCTCTGTTGAAATTAGCACATTGTAGTCTTGCTGGGCATTAATCTAATACCCAATAGAAAGAAATGTGATTTTTAAAATTGTAACCACTCTGGAAAATTTTATTTGAAAGGCAGCTTATATGTATTTGATGTAAATAATAAAAAACAGTGAATAACTGAGAAGTCTCTGCCATGAAGTCTTGAGATTTTTCAGCATCCTCTCAATCACATGTATTGGGACTCAGAACCAGGATGCAGTTTCAGTGCCTGATCTGAACGGAGTAGGTGAATTTTTTTAAATCATTTTTCAGCATGATTACAGCGTCTCCTCCATGTAGAGCTACAACCTTCCCTGCCTCTTAAGGATTACAGAACAAGGCTTCCGGTACTCATGGCCAGGTCCCAAAGTTTGAGTTTCAGTGCCTCTCTTTAGAAATTAAGCACTGCCAACTCCTCTTAGTTTATGTGAACTGGTTTGGCTGCAATGCACTCTGTTAGTCTGTTATACTGACAGATTTCAGAGTCAGCTATTAAACACTTTTCTTTCTTTTTTATTTGCTTTTTCAGCAATACGGCTCCTTCCAGACAGACAAACTGGAATGTGGCCAGGTTGGAAGCTGGAGATCCAACTCCACAGCAAATTCTACCACCATCCAAGAACAAGCCTTCCATTCAGAAAACAGCGAACTTTTATATTCCCCATCATACAGCTTACCTTTTTCATACCATTATGGACACTTCCCTGTAGACCCTCATGTATTCAATACCAAAAAGCAAATGCTGCCTTCTAAGTTTGGGCAGTCTCAAGGAACACCTTGCGAAGTAGCTCGATTTTTCTTAAGTACATTGCAGACAAGTGGAGAGTGCCAGTGGCATTATGCCAATTCTCTTGTCCCAAGCAGCCAGTCACCATCTAAAAGTCCTCCTGATCTGTCAGCAAGCAACATTCGCCATAATCTCTTACAGAGCTATGAAGGTGTGTATTACATGAACAAATCTGAAGGTCTGTTCTACTCCAGGAAAAGTTTTACATTTCATATCTTTTTTTCTGTTAGTGAAAGTATGCCATAGGTAGAATTGGCTAAGTATTTGATTACAAAATACATTTTTATAGTTATTTGTTTAAAAAAATGGACTCCATTATTGTTTTTGTTTTTGCAAAGACAATTGAAAAGGAAGTGTTGATTCAATTTGATTCTGTTTTCTTTCTTGAAGCTTTTAAAATATCCTCTAATTAGCGCACAGGTATGGGCTGTTGAGGAGCCAAGTATAATACTCAGGCTGCAATCCTAAAGTCACATTCCTGTGAGTAAGAACATAATGGGGCTTACTTTTGAATAGGCATGGTTTAGGATTATGCTCTAAAGCCCTTATCACTACAGTTTGGTTCTCTCTCTCTCTCTCTCTCTCTCTCTGTCTGCCCCCCCCCCCCCCCCCGCCCCACACACACATATAAAAAGTGGTGTCACAAACGTGCTGTAAGGCACTTCTGCCCCACTCCTGGGCAGGGGTTTTGGCAAGTGCACAGGCATGTGGCAGCCTTCACACACCATCACAGGAAAATATGCCAGGTGAGTTAGGCCAACCTAAATTGGTTGCGCCCCAAACTATGCAGGCTTTATAGTAATCATTTTATATTATATGGGTATAAAAATCTCAGGGTGTGTTTCAACTTGTACATTGAGTAGTTGTTTCCTTTGTACATTAGATTTACTGTTTTTTTCTCCCCAAGTGCCACTACCAAGCAGAAGATACAGCCAAGAAGGTACACCAGACAGCTTTGTTGGCTGTGCATCCCTAGCACCTAACAGCAGATACAAAGAAGAAATTTATGATTCCAGCATTATAAAACATAGCAAAATGGAAAGCAGAATTTATCCAGCACACCACCATCTCATTAAAGAAGAAAATAAGCTTGTTTTTAACAGAGACTTGCAAGAAAAAATTAATATTAGTGAAAAACCTATTTCAAATTCCTTAGCTAACTCCTTGTTGTCAAAGTCAGAATGTTTCCAAACAAAATCTATTGGACAGTTAAGCCACCTTCTCCCAGTTCCAGCAGTATATGAACAAACAAGGAGAATTTGTATGAAAGAACCAAAATATGAGCATTTGACTCATCATGCTGCTACAAGTTTAGGAGAGCTTGAAACAGATGAGAGAATGACAGTAAAGCTTAATCATGACTCTGAAAATGATCATACCGTGGATGTGAGACATACAGGGCAAATGCCGTTTGTACTTCTGAACTACCACCGTGTTTTAGCCAAACATGGGACGTTTCAAACCTCTTCATGTACTGCCACAGGACATATAGCAGAAAATTATGGACACAGTTCTGAAGAAGGAAATATGTTTTACAAAAACCAAAGCCCCTCGTCAACCTCTTCCCCTGAGACCCATAAGGAGCCTGCACTTCCCCATTATATTGGAACTTCAGTAATAATAGCCAATGGAAGGTGACAGTATCAGAAAGCTGTTTTTATTTTTTAAATAAAAAACAAAGCAAATTAAAATGGTTTCAAAACAGCATGAGAATCTATGGTCACATTAAAAGAGGTTTAAGATCAATAAGACACAAACTTACATGCATTCTTTGCAAGCCACGTGCAACAGTACCTTTAAAGTCAGAAAAAAATACATCTAGTGGAGTGATCTGTTGCTACAGGTTAATCTTTGCTGTTGACTTTGCCAGTAAGAAGCCATGTAACATGTAATATTTTTGCTATTTTTACAATGTGCAACTTAAATTATAGGAGTGTTATATTCAAATACAAAGAATGATTTTGTTTTCTTAAAGAAAGATTCATATTCAAATACCAGAGATCAGCCAGCAAACGGATAGTCTGGTAGGAGACAGCAATTACCACAATTATTTATTATAATTTGTGTTGAACTGTCTTCAAATATATTAGCCTGGAAGCATTCATTTCAGATTTGAGTCCATAAAATTAAACCTTTAATTCCGATTAATATGCTTTTGTAATGTTATACCACCGCTGTCACAAAGTGGCAACCAGTTTTGACTACTATGCATCTTCTAAACAATAAAAATCTGGCAGGCCAGTGAGCCAGAAAATACTTACCAAAGAACTGATTATTTTTCACACTGCCAGAAAATATTTTGGTCAGAATCTTTTTTAAATCAGCTGTTTGAAAACAATAGAAAAATAATTTTCCCTTTTTCCAGATAGACTAAAGAATTGCCTCTGGTAGTCAGCCAAAAAAGTACCCAGTGAAATTGTGTTCAGTGAATTTCATCTAGAATTGGGAATTGAAATATCTTCAGTTTCAGCAAAGATTGGTTATTTAAAACATTTCATTTTTAATTCAGCAAATTATAGCAGTCATGATTAAGAAATGGAAAAATGCATTCAGAGAAAGCTGTGATTAATAGAAAATCAGCAGGCATATTTTGTTTTGTATTTTAAGTATAGCACATAATATGTTGATTTTTGCCTTTCTATAATGCTGAATCTGGAAAAACAACACAAAACTTGCATTGAACAAGTCACAGCCACTACTGTGATCCAGATCCAGATCCAGAACACTGTGAGCACTCCTAACACACAAATGCGGCCCTTGAATGACAAAGGTACATGCAGAGTTCCTCCTGCTATAACTGAATTAGAAAACCCTGGTGTAGATAGGCATATTATGATGAAGTGCTCTTGAACATGAGGAAAGACCTGAACTACAGCAGTTGTCAATTCCATATATGTAACTGATTGACTTCATTTCATAAAATTCTTTCTCCTGATGACAAAACACTCCCTTACACGTAAAAGGAATGTATCGCCATACATATGGGCCTTAAAGATCATGGAGTTAAATGTATATTAAAATCTGTGTTGACTACCTCCTTTTCTTGATGAAGACTAAGCTATATTTTAAAAATTCTGAATACTTCTGAGATTAAGGGCACAATCCAGAGTAACTACGGGGAGTCCTTGCTCCGGTGCAAGAACAATTTGCTGTGGATTGCAATATGAATTTCCCATAGGTTTTCATTAGATGTTGCAGTAACTACGGGTACATGTAATGTCCCTTACGTGCTCCCGTAGTTACTCTGGATTGTAGGGCTAGAGTGCAATCCTAACTAATTTAGGCCAGCATAACTCACTTGTCTCCCCATTCCTAGAAGTAGTAGCAGAAGTATCTTATGGCACTTTTGTCACACTCCCAGGCCATCACAAGACCTGTGCCGGGCCTTATGCCAGCCTTACTGGGGATTAGGATTGCAGCCTAAATTTATTAGTGGTATGGTAGTAGTTTTTGTCCCACAGGAAACAAATAACCATTACAGCCAGAACTGATTAATTCCCAAGAAATCATATCTGATGTATCTTGTGCTATATAGAAAACACAAATTGATTGCACTTTTTATTAAGTCAAATAAATTGAAATTGAATAAAATACATGTTCTTAAACTATTTTTTTCATTTAGCTATAGCAATAAAAATAATCTTTTTGCAATTTTATATGATAGCTTGAAATTACAAAGAAACAAAGGTCAAGTTTAAACACTAACAGTAGTTTTTAATTCTGTCCTATTAAAAGGTTGACAAAGTTGGACACACATTTTACTTATGCCAAAACTGTGTGGCTCATAACCCAAACAGAGTTGAAACCCATACAGTAGTAACCAAAGCATATGACAGGTTTTTCTAATGGGGTGCAGGCACAGCTGCTAACAGAGGCAAAGCACCTTTCACTACCAATCTGGATGCCCTTTTCTTGCCTTAATAAGGGCAAAAAAGAGATGCTGGGTCCTTTCTCAGTCTTGCACACGTTTTACTTAAGTTTTCTTTTCTTTGGCCTTGATCCCTCCCTCTTTTGCTTGTTCTTATCTTCAAAGATCAAGTGTGAATGCTTCCAAATGAACTTTGGTTTTTAATTATGAGAAGCTCGCTGTTTCCCGAGTTAAAGAGGCTTAACGTTGCACAGTTTGAATGGTTTGATTAACAATATTTTTGCACATGCAGTTCTGAGGCTGTACAATACTCTCTACCATGCCTCCCTACAAATATGTGGTTGGAAAATTACATGTACCAAATACCAGAGTATCGTAACTACAAATAACAGACCTATGGCTGACTGTTACTGGTGTGCTATCATATAAAGGCATTTACAAGTCTTGGGAAACACATGACTTATGAAAACATTAGGCAATATAATGGTGGATTGCTGCTTGACCCTCCTGCCTTAACCGTATAAAGCATAATTTACGAGATAGTACATGTGAAACTGCCCTATGTTCACTAGATTTCAAAAGAATTCAATCAGTATAACTTATACCTGAATATTACTGGGGATGGAAATTGGATTGTTCAGAGATTATTACTTCAGAGATTATTATTCAGAGATCCAAGCCAGCAAGAATACTTTGAGAATTAGATTACCCAACGTCTTGAAAAATTACTGAGTCAAAAATATCATTTAGAAAAAGGGCTTGAAACTACATGGTCAAAAGTCCATAAATTGCTTTCAAGTTTGGTGACACTTGATTGAAGCAAATAGGAGTCATTCTTTTTTTTTTAAAAAAAAAGCCTAGTTCTCAAAGTATCATTCTAGCCACTGAGGACCACAGCCTGGTGTTTGGGAGTAACACAAACTGTTGTTTGTAAAGAGGCATGTTACAAAAGCAATTTAAACATTTTACTAGGAACTTCATTTTATAGCAAGACTTATATAGTATTGCACTTAATACTGAAATAATTTTTTCCCCAATAGCTGAACAAAAATATTCTTGCAAGTAATATTTGCAAGTTCTATTCTGTGAATTTTTATGCCTTTCTTGAAATTAAAGTTGCCAAAACATCAGTTCTCTTAGCATGTGAAGATCTGTAGGAAACAGTTCAGGAAAATATACATTTCAAATCTGTTAAATAATTTCCCAGAGTGGTTCAGATTTTGCTTATCTGTTACTAAGTCATTTCTGCCTAATGATGCATATATGCATAAGGGATCAGATGTGTACACCTGTAGGGCAGGCAGATATGTTGAACAGAAATGAATCTGCAGAAGATTATCCTATCATTCTCTTGTATGTTTTACAGCACGTCATTCAAACATAATTATTTCCATTTAGAAATTATTTCAACTCAGTCCCATCATAATAATGTGTCATGTTACTGCATGGAACTTGAACGAAGAATTCCACACAGAAGTGAGAATTCAGAGAATTAACATCGGATCTACAAATGTTCACAATATATAAGTACTGAATGAAGTACTGATTTATTTAAGTGGAACAGAATAAAACCTGAAAACTAAGCACACAGTGGGAAACCTTAATTTGTTCTTTTATTCTGACTGTTTTGATTATGAATAATTATGTTTACCAGTGAACTATTCAGGGTTTTATGCACACTGTAACTCAATAAGAAACCGTCATGTATCAAAAATAAAACTAGTCATTATCCATTATTTTCTTTCAGGAAATGTTACAACATATGATACAGTATGTGCCATAAAGAACTGCTCTGTTGTACTATTTTATAGGTCCCCTAAAATTTACTTTAATTATAAAGCTTATCACTGTATAATTAAAAACCAGTAAATTTTATGCCTAACTGATAAAATTAAAGTCAGTTGTTTATGAGTGGGATATTTACTGCAAAACTATTACTTTTCCAAAATGCATTTCCCATCT
The DNA here is from genome assembly GCA_030015325.1 of Cryptoblepharus egeriae. Classification (NCBI taxonomy): domain Eukaryota; kingdom Metazoa; phylum Chordata; class Lepidosauria; order Squamata; family Scincidae; genus Cryptoblepharus; species Cryptoblepharus egeriae. The sequence continues at coordinate 49,869,885 of JAREYC010000005.1, read as the reverse complement.
CCTCTCATTTCTAGAGAGAAAATTTAGTCTCTCCATTTCCCTGTTTTAGAAAAGTTGCTTTTTTAGTATCATGCAGAAATAAATTTGACAAAAAAGAAACATTAGCACACAGTCTATCCTTCCTTAAGATTATATATTTACTCCCTTAAATTGTAAAGCTTCTTTTGCTTATTTATTATGTACAAGAAAAATGTTTAATAAAATACTGTAGCCTAAGGAATAAATTGACTTCTATTATTTGCTTGGTTTTACAAGTACAAATAATAATGTATATCAATAAAACACCACAATCAAGTTTAATGTTTCTTTTGTATTTTTAAGTTTGCAAATTTGTTAATTTACTCTGATAATTCAGATAATGAAACACATTCCTGCTTCTTTTTTCTCACTCTGACGGGAATTGAGCCAATGTTTTTGAAAAGTATTTCGTTAATACAATATAAGCAAAACACAGCTTTAATTAGATAGTGTAATCATTATAATGCTTTTTCTTCTTTCCCCTAAATTTGCTCTATGAGTATGAGTTCCGATACAAATGTGGAACTACTGGAGATACTTACCTATATGAGAAATTTCTGCCTGAAAATCAAGTGGAAATCATGTCCTCTTATTTGTGGTCACTCAAGGATCAGAGGGGCAAATCAGTCAGTAAGATGACAATGCAGAAATAGAAGGCAACAAGTCTTTAAAACTGCAACCAAAGTTCAGATTTCACTCATTTTGAGAAAAAAAAAACAACACTTCCATTTGAATAAATCAGGCCTTCTGCTCTTTGACAGGATCACACTAACTTTGGCAGGATCACCCTACCCTTCGGAAGTCTCTTTCCATTTTCCAAACATTTGGAAGATGACAAGTTTTAAAAACACCTTATTTTAAATAAGCTGAATTTAATAAGGTGATTATTTCTTAAAATAATCCTTATTTTCCATCTAAAACAAAATCCCTGACTTCAGTTCAGTACTTAAGAAGAACAACCATGGAAAGCAGTCAACTTCTGAATAAATTAGGTTGCAACTAAAGATCCAACTTTGTTACACAATTTTGATACATAGATTTGACTCAACATAAATGATCACTGCAAATGAGAAGGAATGTGCTGATCCCTGGAGAAGAGGAAAAATGCATCCCTTTTAAAATCATTTTTAAAAACTTTTTCTTATTATTGTAGAGCTGCCTATCCAACTGTTAAATGATACTCTTTTAATTTTTAAACTGCTTTTATTTAATACATTTTTGGGTATCAACATATTTTAAACAGCCCACAATTGAACCCCTGTGTATACTGAGGCACAACCTAATTCCATTAGGAGCAATGGAGGAGCAAGCTACTTGGAAGTGGATCTTTATTTTTCAACTGTTTTTTCCACATGTATTTTTAAGATCCACTGGGAATTCCGGAGCATAACTTAATGGATAATAAGGGTCAATGTGTATGTGTAGCTGTCTTTGCTCATGCTTATTCCTTGTTGCTTGTGAACTGAATTGGACACTCAGCTACGTGATATAAATTGTATGTTGCCTGGAATAACACACCTGACACCTGAAAGAAGGATTCTACTGGTATGTTGTTTACAGTGCACTTGTTCTGACGGTTTTCAAAAAGTATGTGAAGAACTTTAAAATTAGCTAACTTTAAAATTAGCTAACTTTAAAAGTTAATGAATAAAAATTATCCTATAATCTTTTACCATATTTTTAATAAGTTAAAGACTGTACAGTTCTTATGTAACAATTACAATTAGGTAACAATAACAATTTTTTTCAGGATCAGGCCTTGGTGAAATCAGACAAAATTATATAGTCTGAGATAGTCTACAATCCTAAAGACACTTTCCTGGGAGTAAGACCCACTGAACACAATGGGTCTTACTTTTGAGTAGACACAGTTAGGATTGTGCTCATACTCCCTTAAATTTAACCCTCAACATAGGATCAGAGAAAATTCCATGATTTTTGGCTCAAGACATGCCCTCACCTGCAAGATCAATTCATAGGCAAATACCTATGGACATCAAAATAACTTATTGCCAAATAAAAGTTTCATAAAGAATCCAGGTAAATTTTATCTTGAAAATGCTGGAATGGCAGATCACTTTAGCCTTGTCCGTGCAATATATCTTAACAACGTTACAAACTTTCAGTGTATTTTAGACTGTATTTATAATCTGCAAAAAGGAAAGTATACAATGTATACTTGAAAGATGTAAACAAAATATTTTTTGATGGGACATACTGATATGTAGGACTTGTTCTTCAAAATTTTATGTTGCCTATTAAATTCAAGCTTATTCTTAATTCTAAGTATAGCAGTGCCTCGCATAAAAAGCTTAATTCGTTCCAGAGGCCTGCTCTTTAAGTGAAATGCTCTTTAAGTGAAGCAGATTTTTTCCAAATAATGGAAACTCAGACGATTGCTTCCACAACCCCAAAAATATTCATATAAAAATATTAACTGGATGTAAAAATGATGACAAAACACTGTAATTGAATTCAAAACATGCATTCAGTGTGCATGATCCTATGAAGTCTACTTAGGTTGCAATCCTAAAGACACTTTCCTGGGAGTAAGACCCATTTAACACAATGGGGCTTCCTTCTGGGTTAGGAGGCTGCAATCAAAGACACTTTCCTGGGAGGCTTACCTGGACTGCTGCTGGAGGTTCAAGGTAACGGGTGGGGGCACTTGGGGCAGTTAGGGGCAGCTGCCTCTGGCATCCCTAGGCAACTGTCCCCAATTTGGGGGGCAGTTAGAGGCAGCAGTGCTGCCTGGCAGCCCTTTTAAAGAGCCTCTGTGCAGAGCATCAGGGCTGCATAGCACGCGTGCCCATAGTGTGCTTGCTTGTTAAGTGAAGTGATACTTGTTATGTGAAGCAAGATTTCTTGGAAATTTTTGCTTGCTATGTGAAACGCTTGTTAAGTGAGGCACTTGTTAAGCAAGGTACCACTGTACTTGATGGAAATGATATAACTCTGGAAAAGTCATCAGCTGTGGTTTGGTACAATTCTGCTCCTCGTTCTTTTCAAATTCACATATGAATACACGAGTACTGCTTAAGAAGTACAGTATGTTGTCAATAAATAATCCCTACAGTTATTTTCTTAACATGTAATGAGTAGTTTTATAATTCAGCCCAGAAGAAAAATGAATATTGTAAAAAAAATATAGGCTCTATAATGAAATATTTTTCAAACCACTTCATCAAACAAACTGAAAGGCAACATCAGCCACAGTAGAAAAGGTGTTTTACTAACCTGGAAATTTTAATAGCATTACACGTTTTCAGTGGGTGACTTCCGGATTTCAGGATGCCTGGCTGGCTCCTCCAGACTCTGTCCAGACACATTTTTCTATATTAGTCTCTCACAAAGACTGTTGTAAAATGGTGTTTACAGAAATTATGACTAGTTGCCATGTGTGATGCAGAAAACAATGCAATTACCAGCTGTTCTCCCTACCTATACCTTTTGCTGAACGTCCAGTAGGAAGGCCCACTGACATTCCCAGCCACAACCGCTGCGAGTCAGAAAGCCCTTATTCATATGTTTAAATGAGGAATTTTCCTTTGGCACATTTGAGGAAGGAAAAAAATTGGGTATATGACAGTTTGCAAATTGATTGCTGATGTTTCTTTCCCCTTTAACACAATATTTTGTCCTTTATGCACAAGAGCAGGCTATTAAAATGGCATAAGTGATATTCCCACCAAACCTACTTTTCTTTAATATGTCCACACTTCATTATATTTCATTTATAAACAGGAAATTAAATGAAGGAAATTTTCCACTGCAAATGTTTCTAGCATGTAGAAACATTTAAAATAAATAAAACCTTTTTTTTCCTTTTTGCAATCCATAGTCTAAGTATTCAGATACAAAAATCCATGTTTTCTTGTTTAGTTCTATACATTCTACATCATTTTTCTATATATACTAGCAAAATGTACCCACGTTGCAGGAGTAAAGCTAATCCCCCATTGTGCAAAATCCCCCACATGCGCATCAATCCTTCCATACGGATCAAATCCCCTTGCGCACCAACCTCCCCTACGCACCAACCTCCCTTGTGCACTATCCTCCCCATGTATACGCCCCCAGTGCAACACACCCCATGCACACCACCTCCATGCATACCATCTCCCCTTGTGCACCATCCCTCCCAGTGAATCAGGCAGTGTGCACCAAACTGGCTGGATGTTGATCAGTCAGTATTCAATGTTAAGTATAGGACAAAAACATTTTCAGCCCCTAAAGGGTTAAATTTCTCAACATTGGTTCTTAGCAGGTGTTGATGTCACAGAAAGAACACCCTCCCCAAATTTCATGCTTTTAGGTCCAGGGGTTGACACAGGGCAGTGAGCAGTCAGGGATTTTCAATGGAAAGCATAGGGAGGAAAACGTGATGTGCAGCTTTTCATCCATTTCCAGCTGAAATTTCCAAAAACCGGTTCTTAGTGGGTGCCCCCATCATGGAAGGAACACCCTCCCCAAATTTCACAGTCCTAGGCCCAGCGGTTTTTGGATGGGTGTTGATGAGTTAGTCAGTCAGTTTTCAGTTATAATGTGTGCGTGTGTGTACACAGTGGCGCCTCACGTAACAAACACCTCACGTAAAGTATGTTCCACGTAACAAACAAAAATTTCTCTAGGATTCTGCTTCATGTAACAAACTGTGCTTCACGTAACAAACACACTCATTGGCAGTTGGGGCAGATGTGCTGGCCGACAGCCCTTTTCAAAAGCATCAGGGCTGCCTAGCACGCGTGCCCATAGCAAAAGCAACACTTCTGCGCTGTTCCTCCTGTGGCTGGATGTCCGCTGGGCAGAGGGAGAGAAGAGCAATGGAGAAGAGGGAAGCACCTCAGGGCTAGCCAGAAGGGAGCAGGGGAGAGAGCGGCTCAGGATGGAGAGAAGGCGAAAGTGGGGAGACACTTAGAAAGTGTCTTTGATTGCAGCCTCCTAACCATGTCTACCCAGAAGTAAGCCCCACTGTGTTAAATGGGGCTTACTCCCAGGAAAGTGTGTTTAGGATTGCAGCCTAAGTAGACTTCATAGGATCATGCACATTGAATTCAATCCCAGTGTTTCGTCATCATTTTTACATACAGTTAATATTTTTATACAAATATTTTTTGGGTTGTGGAACCAATCGTCTGAGTTTCCATTATTTCCTATGGGAAAATCCACTTCATGTAAAGAATGTTTCACGTAACAAACATGCCTCCAGAATGAATTAAATTTGTTACATGAGGCGCCACTGTATATAAAATCCCTACAATCCAGAGTAACTATGGGAAGATGTAAGAGGCACTTACTCTGGATTGCTCTATGCATTTCCCTTAGGTTTCCCATAGGTTGAACCGTAACTACGTCGGTGTAAAAGGTACTGTAGTTAGTCTGGATTGTAGCCTATATCTGCTGATGGAAGTACGAATATCTTTATAATAATGGGGTTCAGTGGATCTCCCTTGGGATGCCATCTCAGGTTCTAGGTGCCTCCACAGAAAAGCCCTTATCACGCATGCACACTAAGCATCTGATGGTAATGAAAAACAGAGAAGAGACTCTGCTGCAGACTTTAATAGACTGATTCATATGGGAAAAGACATTCTTTAGGTTTTCTTTCACATTATAAGGCTGTGTAATGCTAACTGGGCAAAAGGCACTCTTTTAAGAGGGTGTTCCTCTTTTATTTAGCAGAGGAAGAGTAACTGGCCAGCAATGTCTGTTCTAGTGGCATCTGCTGGTGTTCTTTTTGCATTTTAGATTGTGAGCCCTATTGGGACAGCAACTCACTATTAGCTGTTAATTTTTTTATTAGCTATTAATTTTAATAGCTATTAATTTTTAGCTATTAATTTAGTTATTAGCTACTAAAATTAGCTTTTAATTTAGCTATTAATTAGCTATTAGCTAATTTAGCTTTTAATTTTTAAATTATTAGCTATTAATTTTTAATAGCTATTAAATTAGCTATTAATTTTTTTATTTTCTATGTAAACTGCTTTGTGAACTTTTTAGTTGAAAAGAGGCATATAAATACTGTAGATTGACTGTAGATTGATTGATTGTAGATTGTAAAGCTCAAAACCAGCACTATGAATTGAATCCAGAAAGAATCTGGAAACTAGTGAAAGTGATATAATTTTAGAGTTCCAAAATAATGACTACAGTTCCTAACTGTTGCATTTTGAACCAACTGCAGTATCTTCTAGATAGTTTCCAAGGGCAGGCCTAGAATGTATAATAGTAATCTAATCTGCAATATTTAACAAAATTATGAATGGCCATGGTAGGTTTGGTTTGTTTAGGAAAGGCAACTGAAGGAAAGGCAACCAGATTTTTTTTACTGACAAGAAATATGTTAGGCACACAGTTATGGATGCCACAATGTAATGAACATGACGGAATGGGGTCAAAAACTCAGCTTTCAATAATTTCTAGACCAACAACCCAGTCTCTAAGGCATCCGGTTTATGATAATCCACTGTTACAGTGAAACTGCTTTCATGAACTTCTTTGGTTTGGTAGCTGGTCTAATTGACTTAATTTTCTTGATTCTTTGTAAAGTAAGCTTCTACTAAAGTCAAATGTAGGTTATAAGAGAGGCATGCACTTAGGGAAACCTTCTTGGTTAAATATGAAGAAGGCATAACCAATAGAAATTCAAACTGGCACAGGTTGCCCTGGCCTGATAAATGATTTCAGACTGCTTCCCTAAGGTGTCTGGACAGCAAACTTGAATTTTATAGGTAACAGCTATTAAGACACCTACCCTCCCGCACAAACATATTCATGAATGAAGGGCTTCAGGAAAGTGAGAAAGAGCAACAGCTCACATATCCATTTGGTATACTATTATGGAAATATCAGTGGTATCAGAAGACCAAAACCTCAGACAGTTGGGATAGTATAACTTGCAAAGTAAGAAGAACCCTAAATGAAATTGAACACATTACAAAAGAGCATTGGATCCAATCCCTAAGGGGAAACAAAGCTGATATATTAGGGTAATAGATTCTGCCTGCTGTCTCTGGTGGAAAGAGTCTCAGTTTTCTATACAGACAAATCCTACTTGTAGGGCAATGCTATTCATGAAACACTCCAGAAGCAAAATGGCACCATGAAAAGTGAGATCCACTTCAGGGTTGAAGGCTGCAGAATCACAGTATCAAGGCCCAATAACTCATTATCTTGTGAGAAAAAAGAACAAATTAAATAACAATTGGGAAAAATCTGACCTTAATGGACACAGAATTTAGCTCTAATCTTATATAGAACACTCAAAGGCTTTAATAAAACACCAAAATAATGTCTGAATGGCTGTTTGATGAGGAAAAGAGAGGCAGAGGAATGAAACCTAATAATAATGGCCTAATAATAATAAAGTACATAAAAAGTAGTTTTTCAAAAAGTACAGTTCAATTATGTTCTCCATACAGTTATTTATTCACAATACAAGTACCTTAGGCTGCACCACTAAAACAATTATAATCTATAATTTCAATATTCTAAAGTTTGCAAAATACTTTTTATTATATATAATATATATAAAATAAAGTAGTATTAGCATTAGTTCTAAATGTATACTATAAATGGAAGCAATAAGAATCTGCAGGAACAGGAAAACGCATCTCCTGTAACAAATTCCTGTTCAGTGATCTATACCAAAAATTAGAAGCTAGAGCTTTTCATGCTGACCATATAATTTCTCACATATATATGGAGACTGGATGAAAATGAAAAAGCAAGCAAAACCATCAAATCCCAAAGTCACTGGGCTGAAATCCTGACATAATATACGGTGAAAAATTCAGTGCATTGCTTGTTACATACTATTCTTCAGCCTCAGGTAAGTCTGATTTGCTATGCTGTCTCAAGCCAACCCTCAAGCCCTTCTTCTCAGAGAGCAGTTATTTCACCATATCCAAAAACTACTGCTGCTTTGGAATTATAAGGTTTCTTAACATGTCAAATGAATTGCCATCTGGGTGCACGGACACAACCCCTTTGCCTTCCTCGTGAACTTGAAGGAATCCACAATCATCTATGCCAACAATCCATGCTACTGGCCCGTCGTCACTTCCAAGCTGGACTTGCTTACCGCTGCAAACAAAAAGCAAGAACTGTTCACAATAAAGCCAGCAAATACCAAGTCACATCATACTAGTTATTATCCCACATCCACATTTAACTGTTTTCACTTTTACATCATCTTTGCACAATTCTGTACTCAAGCAATCCTATGTTCAACATTCACTTTAAACCAACCATAAAAAACTAGTGATGCAGCATTTCACAAAAGAATAAAAGCAAAAGACTGGTTAGTGCCCTAAGGAGATCACGCGTCAGTTCAATTAAGAACCTAAGAACATAAGAAGAGCCCTGCTGGAGCAGGTCAAAGGCCCATCTATTTAATCCAGCTTCCTGTATCTCACAGTGGCCCACCAGATGCCTCAGAGAGCACACAAAACACCTGCATCCTGGTGCCCTTCGCTGCATTTGGCATCTAAAAGAAGATTGCACATACCCATTACGCTATGAGATGAGTTCCCAGGCAACTCAAGCAAATGACATGATACAAGAGATAGTATTTCAATACATATGCTAAGTATACACTTACCAACTTAAAATTCACTTACCAACTTCTGCATAAAAGCTTTAACCTGTGTGTAAGGGTGTCAACATCTTCTGGCTAACTTTCCACATCAATCAAGCAAACTGACTAGATGCAACAGTCAACATTCCAACTATCAACTGATCATAATTATCTGATAACAGTTAATAACACAGCAGTTAATAACTGCTAGCAGTTAATAACTGCTAACACAACTGTTAAGAACTGACAGTTGGAATGTTGACAGTTGCATCTCCTCAGCTTGCCTGATTCATGCTGTGAAGTTTCATGCTTTAGGAGAATCCATGCTTTAGTAGGATTTCCTGCTACAAGCAGGTCTCTTCAAACTTATGATTCTATGAAGAGTGTAGGGGGCAATTGAGGAGAGCCATCGAAGAGAGAGATGCCAAAAGGACATCTTTTGCTAGTGCTGGAAAATGAGATGGTTTTACTGATGAACGTCTTTATATTATACCTCCCCTAGAGACAGCTGCAAGATGTTACTAGCAAATAAAAGCATTTTAAGTCACTATTGAAGAAATCAAAGCCACATCCAACTTGAAAGATAAAATCGTGTGAAATTTGTTCTGACTGAAGCAACTAAGAATACTTTAGAACAGTGGTCTCTATACTTTGGCTCTATACTTTTGGCCACACTTGGCCACATTTTGGTCTCTATACTTTGGCCACATTTAGCATGCCACAAGATTTTAACAGGTCCTCTATATCTTAAAGTATTTTTCCCCAACTACACAAACTGAAAGTTCTGTCTGTTACACTATTTTTATATTACTTGGTGTCAAACTGGATAAGCCTCATTTTTAGCCAGTTGGGCCATATTCTTTAAGCCCCTTAAACCATAAGTATTCAATGTTAACCTTACCCTTGTAACTTTGTACAATCAAATTGCAGCAAGGAAATAGAAACATTTTTGCACATGGGTAAACAAAAACAAACTGTATTTAGGTAGAGACAGTCCACCACTCACTTCCACCCTATATAAAAATTTCAGGGTGCAATCCTAATCATTTTAGGCCAGCCAAATCCTCCCTTCTCGGAGTGGGACAGAAGCACCTTATGGCTCTTTTGGGACACCCCCAAGCCAGCACAGGACCTATGCCAGGACTTATGCCACCCTGTTTTAGAATAATTCTGCAACCAAATGCTGTATCTTTCCAATTGGCTCAGGCAGACAAAATCCTTCCTTCTGTGCTCTGTCTGCTGTTGTTACAACCGATACTTGAACATTTATTTCTCTCAGAGGCCACTGATCGTATGCAGCTCACACTATGTTGGGGTTTTCCCCTTTATTGTTTTTCATATAATTTATAAACTCATTTTGTCCTGCAAACCAAGGTGGTCCCCTGGATATCCAGTAGACATTTCCTAGACTTCCTTGGTCCCATCACATACAAATAGGCACATAGTTTGCCATAGTTCTTATAATGGTATTACAAGAAAAATTTTACCCACCTATGCACCCAATACTTATAGTACAGGGGAAGAACTCCATTAGGCCCTCTTTCTTGAAAGACGTTGATCAGTGTTTCCAGCACAGTCACACTTCTTGCAATCAGACAGTCGGCACTTAAGGGCTTTAAGTTGGTATTCTGTGACTTATTATGCTCTAAAATGAGGTCATTGATGCATATAGTAGGGTTGCTGTTATTCACGTTAAATCCACAGCCTGGGGAAGAAAAACTAATCAGAAAAGTGGAACAGGAAACATTCCATTTCTGTATAAATGCTGCTTGTTTTTAATCACAAGACAAACCCATTCATCCAGACAGTTGTGAAAATCTTTCTATAGTTCTTCAGGATTGTTTTCATTAATGATGAAAGATGGCCCTGTCTAATATATATTTAAATCCATTTCCCCTGCTAAAGACAAGTTGGCCTCAATCTCTTTTGGAACAGTGTTTGCCACTCCGCCTCCCCAAATAAAATCCAATTCAAACTGTTTCAAAGCAGTCCATATCTACCTATACAACTTTTGAATAAGCTTCAAATCTTGTGCAGTGCAATTGCCCTGAGAAGTGGAACAGTCTGTCACAGTTGGTTAAAAAATGAGAACATTCCTACTGACAGACAAGGAAGGCACTCATCTTAGTGAGAGTGAAATTGCTGACGTGCACACCCCCACACCCCGTTCCCCACCAGCAGAGACTGTCCTATCAATTTCAATGGAGAAAGTAAATGCATGAACCTTCTTTGGTATACATGTGTCGATCTGTTTCTAATGCTGAAATGAATGTGGCCTTCCACAAATATAATGAATAAATGTGTACTCACTGAAATTCAGGCTCTGGATATAAGTAACTGAATTTTTTAAAAATCTAAGATAAGGCTAAGAAAATCTGCTATTTACCAAAGAAAATATATTTGCTCCTAGTGGCAAAATCTTCACTTCTAGTTTCCCTTGGGAAGTTGGGAAACTGGAAGTGGCATTTTTTTCACCACTGAAATCTGAAGAGAGTATGACTTTTCGAGGCTTCAGAAAACACTACACTCTAAAGGAGCACATATTGCATATTTGGTTATCTGTGATATTTTGTATCAATGGGGAGTCTGAGAACAGATCCCTGCAGATAACAAGGGCCTACCCGCATAGTGTTCCCAACTGTGTAAATAAAATGCTTGATAAAAATTAATATACTATAAATTAATATGAAAAAGTACCGGTCTATGTAAAGTAGTTAATTTGATCTCTATTCACAGTTGCCAGAAAAGAACTGTTATTTTTTTACAAAACCTTTCTGGATAGAAGAAGACCTATTTGTAAATCTTGTGATCGCAGCTGATGAAGATACTAATAGTCTAAAATGACTCCAAAATTTTAAAAATGTTCAGTCATGAAGGACTACTGCAGCTTGAACATTGTTCTGTCTTTTGAATGAAATTTTTAAAAATTCTAGTTATTTTAGACTAGTTTTTTTAGACACTTTCTCCAAAGTTCAAGATCAGAATGTTGTAGCGTGTGTGTGCATGTACACATCTTAACTTCAAAATACTCTGGTTTTGCACAGTCCAGAGAGTTGTGAAAGCAAATGGCTTTTTAACACAGAGAATGCTATCCACACGCTATTCTAGGCCATTACCAATAAGCTGCTATTTTAATAAGATCCTCCCTTTTTTTGCTAAAAAGCCCAACATTGTAGAACAAAGGAGCTAAGTGATCTAAAGAGGAAGTTTGACTTCTTGGAGTTGGGAAAGCAGCCTTTTGCTGATGATATTTAGAGATTAAAGGATGTTATATCCCTTGGTACCTAACACTGCCCCAGATACCTCTTTTCCACTAATCTCAAGACTAAACCATACATTTATGTTAAATACACAATTAACCTTCATGTATTTGGGATTTTTCCACCTAAACAGCAGCTACTGTAGGAGAAAACTGGATTGTGATGTGGGACCAAGGGAAGACAGAATTAAAGCCTTTTCTTACACCAATCTACAGCTACACTGAAGCTGTATTGAGGAAAAATAACAAACCGAAGGCTAATTATCTGTTTAATGTTAAATGCAACTTGGCTAGAAATCAATTCTGTTTGAATTCATGGAGTAGGAAAACAGCTAGATAAGGAGAATGATGATCCACAGAGGTTGGAGGAACAAGATCATTCACTAATTTCTAAATACAGTAAAACCTTGGATTTGAGAGCATTTTGCAAGACAAACATTTTGACTAAATTTTGACTTCACATACAAACAATATCTCGTGATACAAGCAAAAAAAGTCCTGGCCAGAATATGGTGGGTTTCAGCGCTCCGGCAGCACCTGCTCAGCCTCTCTAGAGATCAGCCTATGCATGTCTACTCTGAAGTAAGCCTATTACAGTCAATGAGGCTCACGCCTGTGTAAGGAGGCAGACTGCAGCTTGAGAGACCTGATGAAGTGCAGGTTAATTTGTTTTATTTTTCTTTATATTTTGTATTTTCTTTATTACGAGGATCATTCAATAAATAAGGTGAATTTTTCTGTATAAGGACTTCTAATACAGATAGAAGTTTTATTTTTTTTATTTTTCAGCGTAGTTTCCCAGCACTGTCACACACTTTCCCCATCTGTGCACAAGCTTCCGTATTCCCTCAGCGTAAAAATCTTTAGACTGATGTCTCAGCCAGTCACTCACAAAACTTTTGACTTCATCGTCACTTTCAAACTTTGTACCTCTCGTGAACGCTTTCAAGGGACCAAACAGGTGAAAGTCTGAAGGGGCAAGGTCTGGGCTATACGGGGGGTGAGGGAGCAGTTCCCAGCCCAGCTCGTTGATGGTCTGCACCGTTTGGGCTGCTGTGTGAGGCCTTGCGTTGTCATCATGCAAGATGACTCCTTTTGACTGATGACCTCTGCGTTTGTTCTTTATAGCCCAGACCTTGCCCCTTCAGACTTTCACCTGTTTGGTCCCTTGAAAGCTTTCACGAGAGGTACAAAGTTTGAAAGTGACGATGAAGTCAAAAGTGTTGTGAGCGACTGGCTGAGACATCAGTCTAAAGATTTTTATGCTGAGGGAATATGGAAGCTTGTGCACAGATGGGAAAAGTGTGTGACAGTCCTGGGAGACTACGTTGAAAAAAAGCTTCTATCTGTATTAGAAGTCCTTATACAGAAAAATTCACCTTATTTATTGAATCACCCTCATATTTTGTATTATATTACAGCACTTGTAATCATTTTTATATGATTAGTTTTTGGGTTGTGGAACAAATCATCTGAGTTTACATTATTTCTTATGGGAAAATTCACTTTGATATACAAGTGTTTTGGGATTACAAACATGCTTCCAAAATGAATTATGCTTGTAAAACAAGGTACCACTATATTTGCATTGCCAATGATGTTAGAACTAGCTTAAAATAAAAAAGTTAAAAAAATTCTTACCAATAAGTATGTGGAATGTATCCCCCATCAACGTTGAATTTACTAAAACCCCACCAAGTTTCATAATGTCACTGTAGTAAATATCATTTGGCCATTTCACCCGAAGGTCAATATCCTAGGAAATAAGAATACAGGCTACTTGGATATACTGTAGTGTACAGGCTGAACCTCCCCATTCACAACATATATATATATATATATATATATATATATATATATATATATATATATATATATATATATATATATATATATATATATATATATATACACACACACACACACACCTATTTTTAGCATTATACAAAAGCAATTATTTACCATGGTAATAAGGTGGGCAATGAATCAAATTCCCTTGCAAGTGGCTTCAAATGGTTAGTTTCAGCTCAGAGGCAGCAATTAGAAGTGATTATCACATAGGGGAAGGAGGGGCAACTAAGGTCATCATCTGGCCCTTCCCCTGCTCCCCTTCCTCCCTGAGGTCGCCTTTCACTCACTCCCTCCCCACCCATCCCCACCCTGGAATCTCCATGAATACCTATTTTCAAAAGCAATTACCAGTATTTGTCATGGTAAGTAATAAATCAATGCTTTAGGATTCATCAGTCAGAGGCAATTAATCAGTCTCCTTTCCCCTGGTTTAAAACAACTACTTTTCAGTCTGTTCTTTTTCACTTGCAAATGGAAGGCAATTATCACTCCAATTGAATCTCTGGGAAGGGAGGGGTTCTGTTAGCCTAGGGGTCCTAGACTGAAACCTGTTCCTTATACAGACAAAGAGTGGAAAGAATTCCATTTATTGCCTGCCACTTTACCGAGGCAAGCAGGCATCTTAAGCCATTAACTGCTAAAAATACATTATTAAAAGAGCCAACCTAATTTACTTTGAGACAAAATTGATTATAAATAATTCACATATAAATAGGTTACACCTATATGTACAGGGTGATTCAAAATGAATAGGAGAAAAAGAAAACATATCTGTGACTTTTTGTCCCATTCATTTTGAATCACCCTGTCTTTTTATATAGTTTTATAAACCATAGTAAAGAGCATGTTTTGTCACCTTGGAAAGACAGTGCATATATTTGCAAATAAATAAAACAACAGTATGCTTCTAAATGGATGTTTCACTATCCACTTGCACTTACCGGTACTTATATTTGTATAAGAGCTCATTTAAACATTGCCACAACATATTTCTTTTTCAGGTATTCCTACATTAAATAATGCTTTAAACACAGAAAACTGCATTTTGCCTTAAATTCCACTATGAAAAAATTTTTTTACAGTCAAATTATGAAGTCCTGAAGTTGGGAAGTGTTAATAGATGGCATCCCTTAAACTATACAAAAGGCTACTGGGTACCCCCCTAATGAAATTCATGTGTAAATGTGTGTCAGCCATTGATTTTGTATAATATAGGAAACACATGTTTCTATTAACTAGTCCTGTAAAATACCAATGTTTTACAGTTACCGAGTATTAAGAATTGGTTACATTTGGAGGAAATGGATGAGGTGCTAAAGAAGATTGGTTTATAATTCAAACAATGATGACAGGACACTTGACTCCCTCATGAGAGGGTATGGTTAGGCTCTTATATCAGTCCTGGGGGCAAAAATTTTCAGCGTTCAACAAGGACTGGAAAAAAAATGTTTGAAAGGGACTAAGCAGCCACTGAAATTACTCCAACAAAACACTAGACGCAATTGTCAATTTTATTATTTTTCTTCTCAGTTTTCCTTATCATTTTGATAACCCAAAAAAGAAAATCCAAGAGTCCAAAATTGATTATACACCTCTGCTAGAATGCATATTAAATCAGAATGGATTGGTAACTTCAATCTACCCAGTAATGCTTGTTGTTCTCCTCGGAAACACCAATCTTACACATGAGAAAATAAAATACAACTTAGAGCAAGATAAATAATATTGTTAAAGTGAAGGAATGCCAATTATATATTCCAATCATTTGAGATTAAAAGAAATGAAAAATGATGTTGTGGAAACATGAAAATGCAATACCTGGTATCCAGGTATTGATCTAACAGACTCCACAACTGCCAGAGAAACCAGATGCTGAATAAATGGAATTCTTTGTCCCAGCTGGGAAGATGAAGGAATGGTGACATACAAAGTTGATAATGCAGCTCCCACAGGACTCAGCCAGCTATTTCTGCCACGACCTTAAGAAATGAAAAGCAGACCTTAATTAAGAAAGAGAGATCAGCACTAAAATTTGGTTATCAATAAACTATGCTTTGTCAGATTAAAACACGGTGACTTTATACAGTAGAATGGAGGACAGAGAGCCTGTTCCTTTAACCATTGCATAGAAGAGGGAATTTAGTCAGGTGCTGTTATTTAAACCCTTCTGCATTGAACTAAACCTGTATAAATCCCCTCTTCTATGCAATGGGTAAAGGTTCAGGCACACTGTCCTCCATTCTATAGGGTCGCCCTGGATTAAAAGATATTATATCAGTGGTTCCCAAACTGTGGGCCATAACCTGATTGGGGGGTTGCATACAGGGTAACCACGGTGACAATGGATCATAGGTTTCTTACACTTTTAACCATTGTGGAGAAAAGGGAATTTAGCATGTGCTGTTTTAAAAACCCTTATCTTGGTTGTGAAATTAACAAGCTAAATACTGTATATTGGACAATATGGAAACAAATTAGGAGTAGCACATCAGCGTTTTCTCCTGCATAGGAGAATGTACCTTACTCCACTTTGAAGGGCAGGCTAAGGGGAATGCAACAACAATAAAATCATATCAGGATGAATGCAGGATGAATGCAGCCCCAACAAATTCTTGAGAAAGATCCTATACAACTTGTAAGGAAAATGTATCAAGTCTTATGGAAAGTGAAATGGAGCCATACACATACATTTAGTCATGTGTAGGCTAGCATGCACCAGCAATTAGTGATGACCAGGTGAATGCAAAGGAATGGTCCTCATCTGATGAAAAATGGAGCTCAGCAAATGTCCAGACACCACCAGTACCACACCTTCCCACCTTTAACATCTATTAAAGCAAGGTGGATCCCAACAGAGTGTTGTTTCCAAAAGTGGATCCTCATGCAAAAAAGTTTGGGAACCATTGTATTACATTATTTGAGAAAATCTTTGTAGTTAAAAAATTATTTGCTGTAGAAGCTACCAAAAATCAATTAAACGACTCTAATCAATAACAAGGAATTCTTTTAAATATTTGGGTAATAAATGGAAAAAAATATGAATTTGCAATTTGGTATTAACACTCTTAATGTAAAAATCAAAAGAAACCATTTATACTATCATGGTTCTTTTGCATACTTGAAGTGATAACTGATACAAACCTTCCTACCTCTGTAAATTAAAAGCTGAAAAGCTATTCTGCACAAATATCTCTGCAACAAGGGTCTTCAAACATTTTAAACAGGGGGCCAGTTCACTGTCAGAGGCCAGACTATAATCCGAACTTTTGGAGGACCTTGTCTTACAATTTTCAAAATGTAGGACAAAATGTAGGATGTCCTACATTTTGCCCTACATTTTAAAAACCTGGGGGCTTAACTTTGGGGTCTGTTGGAGCCTCGGGTGTCTCTAACCCCCCCCCCAGCTGGCCGGGGGAAGGCTGCAGAGGTGCGGAGGACCAGTGCGGGTGGCTTTAAACCCCCCAGCCGGCTGGGGAGAGGCTGCTGCTGCGTGGTGGTGCTGCACAGGAGCCCCTGAGCCCCCCGACAAGGAGGAGCCTCTGGGCGCACAAAGACAGCACGCGCCCTGGTTATCCGGCTGGGGGCAGGACAGGAACAGGAAGAAGCTCCTGCAGCCACCTCGCTGCAGTGAGGAGGAGCCTCTGGGTGCACAAAGATGCCGTGTGCCCTGGTTCTCCGCCTCCTGCACAGCTGAGGGCAGAGCACCCCTGCCAGGCTGTGGGGATGCTGTGGGCCGCATTAAGGGCCCTGGCAGGCCAAATCTGGCCCGCAGGCCATACTTTGAGGACCCCTGCTCTACAACAAAATGCTACATGGAAGAAAAATTTGCACTAAATACCAAATAGCAAGGGAAAATTGGTAACATCCTTTCCAATAATTTAGAATGGATTCCCTGCAGGGGAAATATAAATATAAAATTCATTTATAATATAAAGTTCATTTATAAACTTCAGACCCACAAGGCATAAACTTCTTATCCTGTATACATAATCAGATGTACATTTATCCCCAAATCCAGAGTAACTACGGGAGCACCTAAGAGACTTTACGTGCACCCATAGTTACTGCACCAACTAGTGAAAACCTATGGGAAATTCATATTGGAATCCAGAGTGATTCTTACACCGAAGCAAGGACTCCCCGTAGTTACTCTGGATTTTGCACATAGAGCACAATCCTAACTGTGTCTACTCAAAAGTAAGTCCCATTGTGTTCAGTGGCTCTTACTCCCAGGAAAGTATCTTTAGGATTGCAGCCTTAGGGCACAATCCAGAGCAAGTTCAACCTGCTCTGTCCTAACTGCTCTCTCCTAACTATTCTGTATCCAGAGCAGAAAGTTATGCTGCATCCAGAGAGTCAGGAAGCCTGGGTTGCCCTAACTGCTCCAGAGCATGCTAAGTCAGTGACAGCTGGCGAGGGCTTGCTCCTGAGTAGACCCCCCTCAGATCACACTGAAGAAGGAACAGCTGTGGTGCCTACATTATAAGGAAGCCCACCAGTTCCTGACAACCAGTTACAGCTGCAGTTCCTCTAGTGCAAGGTGGATGCTTGGAGTGGCCTGCTGTATCCTGAGGTTAGTGGGCTGCCATAGTTGTGCCATATCCTGAGGTTGAGAGGCAGAGATTGTAGCCACACTGGGCAAGAACTCAGATTTTTGATCAACACTGCCATTCTTACCCGGGCCTTATCATGGACCCCTATGGGTCTACTCATTACTATACTTGCTCTTGAGGTGGTATAACTCTGAGGGCTGGAAGAGGGCATTTCTGCCTTGGAAAAAGGCTCTGGATACAGAGTAACTGCACTGCCCTAGGCAATGCTAAACATGCCCTCAACAGGCCTCTCCTGAACTGCCTAGGGCAGAGCAGCTAGGGCAGAGCAGGTCCACCTCTCTTAGGGCACCCTATGTTGCCTTGTTCTGCCCTAAGCCTCTTCCAGAGTAACTGGGCTGGAGCATCTTGCAGTTGCTCCACCCTAGTGATAGCTAGGGCAACCCAACGGCTCTTATGTGGACAGATTAGTTGCTTGGATTGTGCTGAAAATCAAATATATTCTCTCCAATAAGACTGGAATTTCCTTAACTTACCCTTCCCTTGAGTTTGTTGAATTGCAATCGCTATGAGACCTATTTCCTGTGGTACTCTGAATATCAACCTGGAAATTATACAAAAAGAATGCTTGTTAGAACAATATGCGACTTTCACACAAAAAACTAGAATTTTTTTTTAACATTATGGACATTTTTCCTGCTCCAGGTTAAAAGATCATTCAGATCACAAAAATGTATTTAAAATGTCTACATGAAGTATCAATCCTATAATACTAGATATAAGATTAATATGATATATTTAATACATAAAAGTAGGTTTCCTGCATTTTTTGAGCTTATTCCTAAAATTTGTCACTATCCTCTTATAAGTGACAAATGGCAATTCCAAACATTTGTTTCCACTTACAGCAAATCTGTGGTTGTATTCTAGAATACAACAACCCCAGCGGTTTCTGATTATTTAAAAATCAGTATGGTGGCAATAAAGCGGCTTAAAAGAGACACTATCCCTTGAGAACTAATTATGATTTAACTACAGTAAATAAATCTACACCTTCTGAGATCTCTGGCTTACTTTAGGCTTTTAAAATTATTTCACTTGAAAGAATTCAGCTTCCCTTCAAGAGGCAAGTAGAAACCTAACACACTAAAAAAATCTTGCTATGAAAATATTCTGTAACCTGCCTTGGTAATATTTCAATTGTGTCTTTTTCATTTTATTTTTAGGTTTAGAAAAACCAGGGTGACCAGACCTATGGATTTCCCCGGAGGCCTCCTGAAAACCCCACCTCTCTCTGGATGGGGGAAAACCCCACAGCTCTTCTGGGATTCCCTTACTTAAATTAGCCATTTTCAACCAATGTGCCATGTCACACTGGTGTGCTGCCAATGGTCTGCAGGTGGAAGCTTGGGAACGATCATTTATTAGTAAGGCCAAAGGGGTATGTGAGACCCCCCATTAACAGCATGGTGTGTCTTGGCAATAGGCAAAAAACTGATGGTGTGCTTTGACAAGTTCAGTATCTTCTCAGTATGTCATGAGATGACAAAGATTGAGAATAACTGGCTTAAATGATTAGAGTTGAAAATCTGGAAATACAGTTTTCCTATAGAAGTTAAAAGGATGCATTAACATTTACTGCAGATGAATTAAGTGATACACAGTTACTTTCAATGAATTCTGAAACAACCAATAACCTCAAAACACTAGAATTAAATAAATTCTTAAATTAATAAATGTTTCTCTTCCCTGAAACAAAGCAGAGTTGTACCCTCAGCTGCCCACTGGAAACCTAATAGTTAATTCTAATAGTTACTAAAGGTGCTGCCTAATCCAGGCCTTTCAGGATCTGAAGAATTATATTTTATAAATTGTTCCAGCAAAGACAAAGGACACATAAAGAAGATAGAAAGTGAGCCAAATGTTTCTGAATATCTCTCTATAATAACTCAGCTATTCCGACAACTGTAAAAAGAGCAAGCTATTTTGAAGGCCAAAAAGCACCTTTAGTAACTACAAACACTTGAAC
The DNA here is from genome assembly GCA_030015325.1 of Cryptoblepharus egeriae. Taxonomy (NCBI): domain Eukaryota; kingdom Metazoa; phylum Chordata; class Lepidosauria; order Squamata; family Scincidae; genus Cryptoblepharus; species Cryptoblepharus egeriae. The sequence goes on along the minus strand of JAREYC010000005.1, from coordinate 49,849,597 downwards.
CGCAGGAGTGGTAGTGTGATGTTTTCTCACATTAGCGCAAATACCAGCAAGGGTCATTTTTCTAAGCAATGGCCAGAAGATCTCTTTGCCAGTCCCACTTCCATTATAAATGAAATACAGCTTGATAATTGTTTCTCTTGGCCATCATGAATTGCTTATTGAGACCATCAACCATTGCTGTTAAAGTATATTTGCTTGTGTTGGGAGCTGGAAGAAAGATTCTGAGAGAGGCTCTTTGTATCCGTTTAAGTTTAATATTGTCTTCTAGAAACTGCAGGTTAAGAGTCGAGCTTTGCTTTGGTTTCAATGCTGCATTCATATAGCAGAAAGAAGCCTAATTTAAATCTGGAAATGATGCTATGTTCAGATTATAAATAGAGCTGAAGCAACTGGCATTCCCTCTGTCTAGGCTCTACATTACAGGCAAGTCATATGTTACAATCCTGAGGAAGAAAAATCAGGAGAGGAAAGAAAGTTAGTTATGACACCAAACATAGGACTCTAGAACAGAGATGTGATGAAGGAAACATATGCATGGAGCTGCTAAGTGGTTTGGCTGGAGTTACTAGAGTAAGCTAATGACAAGACTGAGCTGCTCTGCTACTAAAGGCCAAGAGGAAATTTTGTAAGGAGAGATACAACATAGAAAAGTTGCTAATACCTAGACTGAATCTACCGGAGACAGGCAGATTTATTTATGCTATCTGAGATAGCTCTAGGGGAATTACCACACAGTTATAAAGTGTTTGTGAATACTGTAATATTACCACCATAATAAAGTGTTTGTGAATTTTATAACTTATTTCCCCAAGTTTCAAAAACTAACTCTTAAGTTTTTTGGGAAAAGAAAGAAGCAATTGTAAACAGTTTTACATTCAAAGAACTGTGGCTACATGGGTACAGAAAAGTGAAAAAGATGGAATCGTTTCTGAGTTATAGCAGAAAACAGCAAAATATTTCTGTGGCAGAAATAAAAAGAAATGAAGGAAGTGCAGTGAGTTAAATCTAAGGTGATCAACCAATCATGTTTGTTGAGAATGGAGATACAGCTATCACTACATGTAGTGTTTCTCAAACTGTGGGATGGAACCACTAAGGATGTAATCCTAAGCATGTCTACTCAGAAGTAAGTCCCACTGTGTTCTTTGATACTTACAGCACAATCCAGAGTAGCTACAGGAGCTCTTGCGTCAACATAAGAGTCATTTACTTTGACGTAGTTATGGTGCCATCTATGGGAAACCTATGAGCAATTCATAGAGCTATCCAGAGTAAATTTTTCTTACATCGACATAACAGCTTCTATAGTTACTCTGGATTGTGCTATTATTCTCAGGAAAGCGTGTACAGGATTGCAGCTTAAGTGGATTGCAAGCCAATTTCAAGTGCATCCCCATTCATTTCAATATGTATTTTATTTTTATAATTATGAGTAAAAAAAAAAAAGCAGGCCTCCGTCAGTCTTGAAAGACTATGGTATCGTCCTCAGCTGCATGCGAAGCACGAAAGCCTGGGTTGGATTTTTATGGAGGATAGGCTGTTACCCAAGCAGCAAATCCCCCCTCTCCAAGTCACTGAATTAGTCCAATGGAAAGGCAGAGCCAATACGATTGGATCCAGCTGCGTCGCAGAACTGGGTTAAGGACAGGAGCTCACCCTGTCTTGTGGGGCCGACCTGGGTCTCAAACCCTGGCCTGCTGGTTAACAGGCACAGCGTCTTAACCGCTTGTACAACCATATCTACTCAAAAGTAAGCCCCATTGTGTTCAATGGGTCTTACACCCAGGAAAGTGAATTTAGGATTGCAACCTATATTTGATGCTTCCATGGTATATAATTGCATTTGAGAAAATGTTAAAGATCAGTATATGTGACTATGTAAAAACCTAATTATCAGCAGATTTTTCCACCCACAACTTTATCTCAACATGAATGAGGTTGGCTTTTTAAATTAAAAATAAATGTTCCTTTAGGCAAAATGCCCCAGCACCCCATTGTTCTGTCCCCAGTAGGGGTGCCTGATGCCCAGACACCTGGTGCCCGGCAGGAATGCTCAATGTCCAGTAGAAATGTCCAGTACCCAGTGCCCACTGCATGCTGCCCAATCGTGCCCAGTGGCGCCAACTGCCTGCCAGTTTCTGCTACTCTTTGGTGCCATTTGCCCACTACTGCCAGTGCCTAGTGTCCAGTGGTGCACAATTCCTGCCAATGGTCGCTGGTGCTCAGCTGTTCACATTACCCACAAATATTCTTTAAATTTTATTTCTGCAATGACAGGTAAGTTCAGCTAGTTTTAAATAATTTTTAACTTATACTTATCTTTTAACTCACTTAATTTGATTTGCTTTTGTCATAGCGTTATGTTAAAAAATTTCTTGCTTGATGACTTCCAGCCATGATTTCACTTCCAGGTTAATAACATCACTTCTGGTGAGTCCTAACAGACTGTCATTCTTAAAAGCTTCAGGGCTTATAAAAAACTGCTAAAAAGTATAATAAAATTGGAGTGCAAGAGTGTAATCATTTTGCAAAAGCAACATTTTATGTTAGCCGCCTTGAGTCAGCTAATGGCCCGAGAAAGGCGGGATATAAATTTTTAAAATAAAAAATAAAATAATCTTGATGTATTCCTGACAAGGTACACTTTCTCTATACAGGACTATAGCCAGCAAGTCAACTGAAACTGGCAAAAGATACTCCTGTATGTCTTGATAATCCAAGTGTATTGATGGATCCAGGAATACCTCCAAACTACATGTCTGATCTTTCAATGAGCACAATCACATCTAGAGCCAGATCTATAACCTTGTCAAATCTCCACTCAGATGAATAATCTTTTCAAAATCACATCACTTCTTGTCTTTTCTGGATTAAATATTATTTGTCCTCATCCTGACCAGAAATTTCATCAAACACCAGTTTGAGGAATCCTCATTGACTTTATATTCACACAATTCCTCTCACTTCTTGTATTTAATGTTATTTTCGAAGTTGATCATGTTTGGTTTCTGATAATATTTTTCTAAGGCACAAGCAGTTATTTAGAAAAGATTGAATCAGAAAATTATGGTGGTGAACAAAAACAAGTGGAAGGCTGAAATCTTTTAACATATAAAATGGAGCTTCAGTTTAATCTTAAATTATCTTTAAACATTAAAAGGTTGATTTCTATTAAGTTTTTATAGTCCAGGAAAAACAGTTAAACCAGAAAACTTATAAAATGGTGTTTCACTAGACCATTAAGCATTTGTCACAAAAATGTTCTACAAATGGTATTAGTTCAGTACAGAAGATTAACTGAAATTTCATCAGGCCTAAAGACACACAGTCCATAGCTGGCAAATGACTTTTATTATACCTATTTTAAATTGGAACTAAAACCACAGAAACTATGTTTGACTAATGTTAATGACCTGACATCTATAAATTTCATTGAAGTTGTGGTTTTCAGACTGAAACTCTCATTAACGTACCCTGCTGTGTTATGGTATTGCAGAAGTATTACAAACAGCAACATTGCATTCCAGATGTTAAAAAGTTGGGGAGCAAAAATAACTTGTACCATCTTTATTTTGAGTAGTTTGAATGTTGTTTTCATCATGTGATTTGCTTAAGAGATTCCAGCCTTCTGTTTACAATGTATGTCTTAGAACTGAAAAAAAATTACAGACATTGGAAATATATATATTTTTAAGTGGAAGCTTTAAAATAGGATTTCTCTGATATACTACTCATAATTGGACAAAATGCCACTTTTATGTCCTTTTTATATTTAGCAAAGGGTTGCTTCCTAGTATGGTGTTTTTTCAATTGGCTATTGCTGATGTCTCTTTTGTATCTTCTTTTAGATTGTCAGACCTTCGGGGACAAGGAACCAATTACTTAACTAAACCACTTTATGAACTACGTTTCACTGAAAAGCACAGTACAAATATTTTTTATTAATAACAACATTATTATTCAGTTGGGCTGACTTCATTATAATAACTGTGCTATAAAACAGAATAAGCCAAACTGGAGTCCCTGGAGCATTTTAATTATCTAAGTGCAATTGTGAAGAAGAAGCCTTGTCTTACTCTATTGTTAAGCTTCTTTTATCATTTCCCGTAGCTCAACATATGGTCAAAACAACATTACCAAACAAGCCACAGTAGCCATTCCCAGTAGTAAGAAATGTTTAAAAGATGCAAGCCCTTCAATACAGAATTCACACTATTGTATCAGCAAGATTTTTCTTCTGAATGATTAGTTCATGTATCTGGGATACATGGGCTAAAAGAAAGGAGCAGCAGGAACAACATATACGTTGGTTATGCATTGTCTACCTGTTGTCTGTTAATATTGGGATGAACGCCATGTTCTTCATCTATATTTTGCCTTAATAGCTTATGTTCTGTCCAGATATGTGAACATTATCTGTGGGGGGTGGGGTAGGGAGCTATATCTGTAGATCTGTATTCCTTTCCTGAGTCTTGCTACTATGCCTTATAATTAAGGGACCTGCAAAAGGTGAGATTATTTTTCCTGGCAAAGGATAAAGACCCCTTTGTCAGGAAAAATAATCTCACCTTTTGCAGGTACCTACTTATAATGAATTTTAACTAAAAACTGGAAATAAACTTTTTTGCCCTTTAAACAGTTGTTCTGAGGCCTGCGAGAGGATGCATAAGCTTCTGCAAGGCTCAGAACATCTTCCAAAGGGGAGGGGTGGGGCATCTCTGGTATTTGTGCTTTCATGTTAACCTTGGGGGATTACAGAAGGGATACTGGGGCATACGTGTCCTACACACATACAAACCTTTTCATGGCATTCCATCATTCAGAAGTAACCGTGAACCAAAACAGAAAAAAACTATTAAAATGAAGAGGCAGGTTATTCAGATAGAAGTGGCCATGATTCTCAATGGCAGAAGGTGACCCCCACGCTATTCCCAAATGCATTCCTTCACATAATCCCATATTAGAAGGAAAAAATAACACTTGAATGTCCTCACATTTCACTTGAAAACACATACATAGCCATAACCTGCAATCAGGGGTGCACTTTGTGTATGGGGCATGTAGTGCACACTTACAACTGAGACACAGTAATATGTATAAAAAGAGTCCTTACTATTCATTCACATATCTAGACATTCAGTATGTCCCATTTTTGCTTCTATGCTCCCAAACGGAAACAAAGAAACAACAAAATGCCAACAAATAAATTATAGTTAACTGATTAATGACTCTTGATAATGATCCAGGAAAGCATTTTCCAGCCTAAAACATAAAAACTGACAATTCTGAAATAAACCATATTAAAAATGTTTTACTTAGGATGCAATCTTAAGGGCACTTTCCTGGGAGTAAGACCCACTGAACACAGTGGGGCTTACTTTGAGTCAACATGGTTAGAATTGTGCTCTTACAGTAATAACTATAAATGCTCTGTGCTTATTTCTAAAGTAGCTGATCTGCAAAGCGACACTGATAGTTTAATAAGTCAACTGAAAAATCAACCACAATGCTCTTTCAGTGTGGATAAAACCTCTATATATTGTTTAAGTAAAAAAAATTAATAGATGTTCAATTGTTAGCAACTGGAGATATAAACTTAAGCTAAACTATTTTGTCCTTTCTGAGTTGTTAATTTTCCATGCTGTGACCACCAACAAGAAGTGCCCACACCATGGATCTTTTTATGATGAAAACATCTGCCTACTAGGAATGAAATCAGACAATCAATTATTTTCACAGAGGCCACCAAGAAAAAGTTCACCTGCTAACAATTTCTCATTACAACAAATCCGAATTGGATTCAAACTAATGATCTTAGTCAAAGGTGGGCAAACATTTTGGCAGGAGAGCCACATCATCTCTGACACAATGATGGGAGCTGGTGGGAATTAATTTACATTTCAAATTTGAATAAGTGTACACAAATGAGATGGAACTTGCACAAATTAGAGATGGAACTTACTTATGTGAATGAATGAATTTTACTGAGGTTATTTATAATACACATGAGAACCATAACACAGGAATGTAGAACCACATGAGAACTATGAACTGTTTACCACACACCTCTTGCACAGTGAAAACACATAGACCAGGCAAGAAACACATGGAACATAACTTGTTCAGAAGCAATGGGAGATGTTAAAATAATGCCCAGGGAAAAGCAGAAAAAAACATGGAGACATGAAATTATGTACTTGGGACAATTACGGTTGTTGTGACTGGCAGTCACAGGCCAGCATGTGTTCCAACAGTTTCTGACAGGCCAGAGGCTCATTGGAGACTGATGGCAACCTGAACTGGGAATTCCTGAGGGCCACAAAAAGTCCTGGGGCTGGGGTTTGCCCATCCCTGATCTAATACTAAAACTTAATATCCTATTAATGATATATCACTTTTCAATTTCTTTTAAGAACCTCACTGAACAGAAATGACTACTGGTAATAATGCTGAAATTAAATATTTTTTATATGTAGGCCATCTCACACATTTTTCTTAAACTATACAACTTTTTTTACATACTATTCCTACACAATTGAATTTTGGAAAATTTAACACAATAATATTTTCCCCACACTTTCTGGTTTTGGCAGCTGTTGGGGTCTTTGAGGGGGATCTGCAGGCATGCTAGCAAGGGGAAGTTCTGCAGGCGTGCCAGGATCCAGTGTTGGCGTGCTAGCAAGAGGAACTTCTACCGGCATGTCGGGATCTGAGAGACACTGGAAACAGGGGTACAGTATAAGTAGAGGTTCTGAATGCATTCTTCCCTTTCTTCTCCTGACTGTCACGTGCCTCCATGAAGAGCTTTCACTGCTGATGTTTCCATTGATGTCATTCCCACTCGTGCTGTCTTCCAACAGCTGCCACTGGAGAAGATCCATGTGTGTTGCATCAAGGAACTGCTGAGATGCCTTAATTTGACAAAGCGTGGCTACTTATCCCTCCAATATTCTCACTTTCTCCTCCAACAGTGCAACCCGCTTGCACTTGCTGCACTGATAATCCTTGAGGTCTTTGGGGAAGACAAAAATGGCACACATGCTGCATGTCATGACAACTGTGGTGTTGCCTTCCATTTCCAGTAGCATTGACACAAGCCTCCTGCAGTGCTCTTGACAGGACCTGGTGAGGCCTCCAACTGTTGTCTGTCTTTGAAGTATAGGTAGCTGGAAGGACAAGAATGATGAGCTTCTACCCTCTAACTCTTTGTTCACAGACTTTGTCTCTTGCCCTACAGCTTGCACCAAAGGCTCGCACCTCAGGCACACCAGGCAATCAGCCAATGAGCAGCTAGTGGCAATTAGCCACTCAGGTAACCAGCCCCTTCTACCTGTGACCGTGTGCTCCCTCACAGCTGCTCCACAAAATGGACCAAGTCCAAATCAATTACACCACATAATTTATAGGCATTGAACAGGCTTTGTGTTCCATAGGGCTTCCTGGCATATACCTTTAAATTCTTAGAGTTTCACTTTTCTAAATCCAGTATTTTGTATGCTATCTTGTAGTGGTGCTGCACCAGTTCACATCACCGGGTGCAAGGGGCCAGCACAACACTCCCCCCAAACACATTACCCCTTCACTCAGCATACTTGCAAAAATTCTGAAGTTTCCCTTGCCTGCACCAGGTTTGTCCATGTGTGCTACACTTCAGAAGCCACTTGCCCTTAGGAGGTGTGGTGCGTATACGTGAATGTCATGCGTTTGGACCACACTTCAGAACCCTTCAGCTGAAGAGAGGACAGGACGCTTCTCAGCTGGAGGGATCTGAGGTGAAGCATGCAAGCATGAACGTTGTGCATGCATGCAATAAGCTTTGCCTCCAGCCAAGTTCAGAGATAAAATCTTCCAAACTCGACTAGAGTGGACTCTGGTCACATGGAGGAGGTTTGCTGGCAGGCGAGTCAATGTCAAACTCCTCTGGCATGTCACCCAGTGTGGACCACACTAACTGTACCCCCCTAGTGATGCCCCTGCTATCTTATGAGATTGAATTTGCTTTAAGGCTTATGACAAACTGGCTAAGACCCTCAGATATGCAAGCACAACTTATATCTTTGTTCTCTGAGTGTGTATGTATGTGCAAATGAGGCAGAAAATGAGCTGGAAGTTTATACTAAGAGATGCCAACTGGCTCTAAAAGTATCTTAAGGTTATGATAATGAATACTTATACACCTACTATTGATTCTGATGGATTAGAGTCCATTACATTTTTGCCACGTTTACACAGGGTTAATTGCCTTCTGAAATTCTACTGAAACGTTTTTGAAAATAGCAGGAATAAAGCTGCTAGTGACACATCCAAGCAAGGTGTTTATGTAACTCTTGCTTGAAAATACATTTCCTCACTGATTTTCCAATCAATACAGCTATGGTTATAAAAAACACGACAGCTCCAGGTTCTATCCAACACGCTAATTATAATGCTGATTGCCAACATTTAACTGACAAAGGGTGCAAGTGAATTAGCTTCTCTATTCACATTTCTGCCTCCCTGTTTGAATTGAAAAGGCCATATTCTGATGTATTTTTTCCATCTTCAGAGGAGTACAAGTGGAAAATGAAGAAAAACGTGTGGATTCTGCTTTAAAATGTTCACATGCAATATTCAACTGTGATGAGTACAATTTGGTAGCAAGTCCAGGTAACGGCAAATAGGTCCCAAAACACTATACATACAGTCCACTAACAGTACATGTCAGGTCAAAGCACTTAGATAGATGGTAATACTGACACTCGTTTTTCCTTACAATTAGCGTACAAAATATTACACAAAATAGCAAATTGAAATAGAGGAAGACAAACACCAGCACTTTGTAAATAGCAAACCTTCACTTTTGTTAAGACAGACAGCAAACAACCTTTTTCCAAAATCCTTAATGTGTTTGACAGATGCATCAATTTTTTTCAGACCTGTGTAAAACCATCAGAACAATGTAGTTGCCACAATAAGTATTTATGTGCCAAAGGATTAGCGTGCCATTCTTCCACTTACACAATAAGAAAGAAAGCATTCCAATGTATTTCTTATTCTGAAAGGGAAATGTATCCTTTGTACAATGCATAGAGGTTGTGTCAACATAACAGCCTTAACAGTTCTCCATTCTATAAACTATGGAGCTGTTTATTAGTCTCCAGACATACACAGGATTTGACTTTTTAAACTAAAAGCACCCTGATAAAAATACAAATATTTCATTTTATAAGAGTGCACAGGAGAAGAATGGTGAACGGGGGAGGGGGAAATGGTGCACAGGGGGCATGGTGCACAGAGGGGAAGAGGGGGTTACTCCTGCAATGGCAGGTAAATTTCACTAATACAGTTGTAAAACAGCACAGCATGGGTTATTGTTAAAAAAGGTTACATGGAAGACCAAAAATGTTTGATGTCATGGAAGTATCATGCTTTCATGATGCAAATCATGAAAATCATATTTGCAGTCATGAAAATATTATTACAAGCAGTAACAGTTTTTATGTACTCTTGAAAACACACAATGAAATACAGCATACATTCAAGGAGTTCCTCAAATTCTGCCTCACTTTGGGATCTTTTTGAGGCTTTTTAACCAATCATTTTTGACAACTTCCATGAACCCTCTAATCAGCTGACAGATTTCCCTGCATCTTGTCTATTTTCAGAAGACTGACAGTAAAACAATGCTTAAACACACAAACTTCCTTAAATCAGGGTTTTTGATTCAGATGTTTCCAATCAAAAACCATGGTTTAGATATGTGGCTATAAAGCCCAACCATAGCTAAGGATCCTTAACTGAGCAGTGTTTGGCTTGCACTGAGTTGAGGGTGCATGCACATGCGCACACATATACACTCTAGGTCACAATGAGGCCATGTACTTTGCATTTTCGGCTCAATCATCACATTCTTCTTCACAGACAAAGCTCATGAATACCATGGTTTAGAACCATGGTTTCCAAATTTGTATAGGGAAGCTTGGGAAATCTTGAGAGAAGAATGACAGCAGCAGTGAGATCACAAGGATCATGTTGCTGCCAGGGATGGAAGGAGACATTTTCCACTTACCAGAGCCAACACCAGACTCCTGCAGGGTACGGGGAGCCATCGGATGCCTCCAAGGGTTCTCCCAGTTGCAGAAAGCTTTTTAAAAGCTATCATTACCCACTTTCAGTTTTCACAATTGCAAACCAGAAATTGGTCATAATCGCTTTTTCAAAGCATTCTATGGCAGGGGGAGCCCTGGTTTGTACACTGCAGCCCATCTGTCTGGGAACTGACTGGCCTAGAATCCCCTTAAAGAATAAGAATATCTCTTAAAGAACTTCTAGAAGTTGGAAACAATTTTTTTAAAATTTTAAACAGCACCGATATACAGCAAGACCAGTGGAGGATTGAATGAATGATAACACAATGTTATTACATGTTACTAGAAATGTCATATCCCTCCATTGGTTCATTAATGAAAATTCTTCTGCAGTCCTTTGAAAGGATATTTTAAAGAATTATATTATAAATATGCCTTTTTGTGTGAGATTTAAATGTTCAATTCTCAAGAACAGGACCACACACTATTTCAGATTAACTTGCTAAAGTGCATTACTTCTTTTATGTTCTACTCCTTCATGCTGTTTGTTTTTAAAAGCAATGTCAAAATGTAGGATTTTGTCTACACATACATTAGTTTACATATGAGGCCTTCTGAGTAGTGATTTGGTTTATCACAAAAATCACTAAAAGGAATTAAGACTATGTTCCCACTAACAATGACAAGTGGAGGCATAAGGCTGCTATAACAGAAAGACCCAGTGCCTGGAAAGACAAGCAACAAACCTTTTCATACACTTCATTGATAATCAAAGCCCTGCTCCGTATTATACAATTTTATCAGTGATGCTTTTTTAAGGATTATACTGATAATTCAGTCTTTTTGAATCTTTTCTTCCTTTTCCTTTCAGGAGGAGAACGTGTCTACATGTACATAAAATAGGCTATGAAACCCGTCTAACAGCATCCAAGGGCAATAAACATTCTCTTAAGTGACTGAAGGTGTTTCACTTTCAAACCTTGATTATTTCTTTTTAAAAAGAGATTTCTTCAAACTTGGCAAACCTCTGCTGAAGAACGGGGAGGTTTGTTAAGAACCTACAAAAATTACAATTAAAACCAATCAAAAGGAGTAAAAATGCAGAACTGTAACAATTACATAACACAGAGATAGGAAAAAAACAAAATTATAGCACCAGTTTAACAAGAGATTGGCTGAACAAAAAGATCTTTACAGGCAGCAAAAGGCCACCAGAGAGAAAGTGCAGCCTATCTCTTTAAAGGGGGAGTTCCACAGCCTGGGTTGGCAACAAAAAAGGCCCAATCCTTCACTCCAACCAACCACTCAGTTGGTTCCACACAGGAAGGCTCTTCACTATATTGTAAAATTTAGGCATGTTTGTATAGAAAAAGATTATTCTTCAGATATTTTGGTCCCATGTTTTTCTAGGACTTTAATTGAAAAAAACAGAAGTCTGAACTAGGCCCAAAAATGAACTGAAAAACTGATAGGTTTCAGCTGAGTCATATGCTTTTGATAACTGGCTGCAGTCACCTATCAGAGCAGCTGCAATTTCTGAACACTTTTCAAACATAGCCCTACATAGAGCCATTCATAGAGCCTACACAGAGCAGCAATCCAAACAGGAAACAACTAAGGCACGAATCTCCAACGCTAGCTCTGATTTTTCTAGGTACATGTACAGTTGGCACATCAACCACGTTCCTGGTTACATCCAAACTCAAAGCTGCTCAGGAGCACTTTCCCACCCCACCCCACCCCCAAAGTGCAAATCTGTGATTTCAAGCTGAACGCTACCCCCAACCAAAACAAACTGATCCAGTTCCCAGATCAGCACTTACTGACCGGAAACATCTCCTGAACACTGTATATCTCAACAGTTAAACTGTTACCTTAAATGAAATAGGAAACAGCCTCAGATAATATTAAACTACAACATTTATACTGAAATACAGATATGCAAAAAAATAGTCTGGAAAATTTACAATAGAGAAAATGTGGTTAAAAGGCACATAAACATCCTACTCTGTGCATCATCCTAAAAAAGGAGGGTCAGAATCTCATGAAGATTTGAAGATCATTTCCTTTTCGTAACTATTCTTACAGTAAAAGAAATATTTAGTTTCTGTTCTTGGGTAGTTTCTGTTGGCAATACCGCAGGAAGGAACATGACCTCCTCAGCTCTGTGGCAGGTTAAGAAGCCTGATTGAACACTGGCGCTAATTAAGAGCTCTTGTTGTTTGGCAGGACCACCAGAGTACCTTCAGCACTTGTTCATGACAGCAGTACCTCTTTCAGAAATTAACACTTGATGAGTGCAGACAGGGAGCCCAGCTGGTTCTCCTGAGTCCTTCAGCTATATAAAATGAAGTGTAATAAGAACACTGGTGTCTACCTCGGGAAGAAAGGCTATTCGTGACCTCTCTGTAAAAAAACAGAGTATACTTTTACATTGACTTAATTTTCTTCATTGGGGTTAGATAATGCAGCTGGGGACTGTACAAATAGATCCAAAATAACAGAAGGCAGCTCTGAGCATTTCTATACCAAATATTTTGTTTTATTGGTTGGCCTAAAATTCTATTTTGTTTCTTAATATTAAATATGCATGTAAACCAAAATTATGAGGAAAATACTTTCAAAAAGATGAATGTTTTCTTTTAATCAGAATGGCTAAAACTATTATTTAATATCAACTGAGACTGTGAGCAACACCACATACAAATGCATTCTGAGTTGCCATAAAAATGATTGACATATATTAAATTCATCCTTTTAAATAAAGTTTCCAAGCTAGCTAATGGAAATGCTCCAGAGGTAGTAATAAATCACAACTCTCCTACTAAATTCTTTCTTTTCTACCATTTGTCTTATGTCCTTAATTAGTCTTAAGACTGATATATAAATCAGAATAAGCTGAGAATGAGAAGCTAAAATTACAGACCACTCCTATGTTTCCAGTATAAAAATAACAGACCAACAACAGACCAATCCTATGTTTCCCAATCCCCACTGGAGCAACTTCACCAAAGCAGTTATGGGTCCCAGGAAGCCGTCGGGAGTCTTCACAAGGGAAGTTAAGTTTCGTCTCCTTCCCCTGGTAAGAGCCCCAGGCCAGGCAAGGGGCCTCTTTGCATCCGCACAGGCTGCTTTCCCAGCACAGATGTGAAAGCAGGGCTCCTCTGGTCCAACCTCCTCCCACCTGCTCTGCCTTTCCCTTACCCCACCAGGGGCCACTGCTGCCTAGTGGTCTCACTTACCTAGCACATCCTTCTCCTTCTGGCACTGGGCTAGCGCCACTGCTCACTGTTCTCCAGATGCTATAAACATGCTTTATGACACATTTACAGTGTTATGTAGTAGTACTATTACAGATATCATAACTTCTGTTTGTTAACCATTTCAGTATATACTGACCACAATCTATCTTGTTACAATACTGTTGTAATACTGATTAATACTGTTAATCAGTCTAACTTGTTACAATACTGTTAACTGCTGGATATTTTAGAACCTAGGCCACTCAAACGTAAAACTGAAACTGAAATCATACAAGAGAAAAATCAAGGGACACGTTTTAATTTTTGAAAAGTTATATTCCTGTTGTCATTAAAATTTCATTCATTTGAGGGTTTATGTTCCAAAGACCGGACAGTCCATTATCCCTCAGCCTTTCAAGTATAGTTATACAATTTGCAAACTGCAATTGGTTAATGAAGCTAAACATAATTGGTTCAACTTTCTGCAGCTCACATCAAACAATGCTGTTTGATATATTGTGCAAGAGGACCAAGTCGTCTACAGCTGGCTAAGTGTCACAATGAAAAGGCATCTATACTTAATTCTAGGAACTGAAATGAGCTGTTTTAAGTAGAGCTTTTCTTCCATTTTCTGAGACTGCTCTACTCTGACCTTCCCAAAATCAATCCTTTGCGGATTAACATGTAAAGCAGCATTGAATTAATTTCAGAAAGCGAATATGAGATCAGCCTGGGATCATACAAAACATCTAACCCCTAAATACACTAATGCTTCTAGGTGCTCAATGAGAAGCTGTCAATAAAAAAGGAGGGGTAAGTTAGGAGGATTTGAAGCACAGAGCAATCTATCAGGCTAGTTAGAGCTTTGCCTACTTCTGTGACATGGCTAATGCATTCCTCTAGAAGTTAATCCCATTTCTAAAGACCCTCCCGTGAGGAGCATAGGCCGTGCCGAATGAGAACTAAAATGCATTAAAATTCTAAACAACGTCACCAAAAGGCACACTATTGGATTCTGAATGTCAACAATAAGATGATTCATTAGAAGTGCAAGGTCTAAAATGGACCATTTCAAAACATATATTGGGAAGAAAAATACTGTCACATAATATAAATACTATAAAAATTTTGAAAACAATGAAAAAAGTTTTCATAAAATGGTGAGAAATGTAATAAGAGAAAGTGGGCACAAGGACTATGTACTGTAGTTGCCACTGTAATTTTTTTAGGTATGCTTATAATTCCCTTCAGAATTTTCAAAAATATTCAGTTATTCATCAAGGCTAACACAAGAATATAATAAAATATTAATTTTTCCAGTTTCTATTCATACTACTTTACAAGTTCAGGACTAAAAACAAACCATTTACACATGCACACAATGAGGTCATTTTTAAAAATGACATTTTTCTCCATTATAAACAATGTCAAGCTTATATCTCAGATAATGGGTGTCAATGTAGAAGTCAAACAAAAACAATGGAAAAGGGTGCTGAAAAGACAAAACAGTGGAAATAGGTGTAAGGAAGGTCTTTTCTTTCCTTTTTAACTTCAGGCTCTCCCACTTCAAACACTTTTCTATAAGGAATTATGACAGCCTTTGTGCATTCATTTATATAAGAAAGGGAGGAAAAAATATATTTGAATAATAGTATTAACTATCACTATTGTATAATCCTGGATGCGGGTCTCTTTTACTATATTTAATTCTTTAAACTAGTATTTCTCAAAACGTTGGGTGGGTTGCGAGCTGATTTCAGATGGGTCCCTACTCATTTCAACATGCATTATATTTTTAACATATTAGAGTTGATGCTTCCATGGTATGACACTCCATTTGGTGAAATGTTAGAGATCTGTACTTTTAACAGGCTACTATATAAAATTGCTTTCCCCCAGGTACTGATTTGCATGTGATTCAAACGGTTTTGGTTTGTGAGAAGCGAGTGCACACACACTAGTTCCAGGTCTATTCCCATAGGCATTAATGAGAGCTCATTTGCAGAAATCTTTGTGAGAGCCCAAAATCATTGAAATGAGAGCCCATTTGCAGAAATTTACAAGATAAAAAAAGAAGTTTTGCAGTTGGCAGTTTACAACATTTTGTAAACGGAAAAAAGACCAGATCCCAATGTTTCTGCTTTTCTTCATGGTTCTAGTACCTAACTTGTTAAAAAAGTGTGGGATGCCTGTACTGGTAATATTCTCAAGCTGTGTCATGATGCCTTTTCCTAAGAGCCTCAGCCACTGGCCCTCCAAAGGGTGGCCTTTTCAATACGGTGGCACCTCACTTAACAAATTTAATTCGTTCTGGAGGCATGTTTGTTATGTGAAACATTCTTTACATGAAGTGGATTTCCCCATAGGAAATAATGGAAACTCATATGATAGGTTCCACAACCCAAAAAATATTCATATAAAAGTGTTAACTGGATGTAAAAATGATGACAAAACACTGGAACTGAATTCAGAAAATGCATTCAAAGTGCATGATCCTATGAAGTCTACTTAGGCTGCAATCCTAAAGACACTTTCCTGGGAGTAAGACCCATTGAACACAATGGGGCTTGCTTTTGAGTAGACATGGTTAGGATTGTGCTCTTAGGCTGCAATCCTAAAGACACTTTCCTGGGAGTAAGATCCTTTGAACACAATGGGGCTTACTTCTGGGTGTAGATATGGTTAGGAGGCTGCAATCCAAGACACCTTCAAAGTGTCTCCCCATTTTCTCATTCTCTTCATCCTGAGCCTCTCTCTCCCCTGCTCCCTTCTGGCTAGCCCTGAGCTGCTTCCCTCTTCTCCATTGCTCTTCTCTCCCTCTGCCCAGCGGCCGCCTGGCCACAGGAGGAACAGCGCAGAAGTGCTGCTTTTGCTATGGGCAGGTGCGCTAGGCAGCCCTGACACTTTTTAAAAGGGCTCCCAGCCAGCGCATCTGCCCCAACTGCCAACGAGTGTTTGTTACATGAAACAGTTTGTTACATGAAGCAGAATCCTAGAGAAATTTTTGTTTGTTACATGGAACATACTTTATGTGAAGCACTTGTCACATGAGGCGCCACTGTATTTTAAGACATTCCCCCAAATCCAGAGTAACTGTGGGAGAACGTAAGAGACTTTATATGCACCCGTAGTTACTGCACCACCTAGTGAAAACCTATGGAAAATTAATATTGGAATCCAGAGTAAGTTGTTCTTACACCGGACCAAGGACTCCCCATAGTTACTCTGGATTTTGCCCACAGCCCTGAAGAAGGCTGTGCAAATCATCCTGTAACTCCTGGAAGATGTGGTAGCCTCCTGTGTGTAAAAGAAGCCCACTTCACCCCACTTTAGCAACTCTGGAACTCGTGCCTTCACCCTCTCTCCTGCAAAGGCTTATCTCAGGAAATTTACTCTGAGAAGTTTAATAACTTCTGACATAATGCTAAAATTACTAAAAAAAACCAAGAGGAAGACCAAAGAAAACATGGCTGAATAAAATCTTAGAAAATTTAAAATTTCCTAAAATGAAGTTTACTAACTGCCACACAACTTTGTTAAGATCACACAGAATTAATATACCCTACAGTCCAGAGTAACTACGGGAGCACTTAAGAGACTTTACGTGCACCCATAGTAACCTAGTGAAAACCTAAGGGAAATTCATATTGCAATCCAGAGCAAATTGTTGTTACACCGGATCAAGGACTCCCCGTAGTTACTCTGGATTGCACCCATAGTTGAGAAAGCTGCTATGTTGTTTCAATAGGAACTTTTAAAATAAGGGGGCTGTTGATAATATGTTGAGTGGGGGATATCTGTACTGAAAAGAGTACAGTATTTGTCTAAAATATCACAGCGATATTGTTATTTTATATTTTATAGGTGTGAACAACCCCCAAGTACACAACACATGAGGAAAACATAAATATGAACTTTAAATTATAGTTTAGGATAGTGTTGGTATGTCGAAAATTCAGAATATGCCAAACCTGACTTTGCTGTGTGTTACTTCCTATGCCCCAGGGATGTCCAAATTTTCAACTTTAGGGCTCTTGGACATTTAATAATTATACTGAAGTAAAAATTTCATCAGGAACAGCTTGTGATCTGTGAGATTACAAACTACACCTGCTGAAATTTCCTCCTTTATACAATTCTTAAAGGTCCAAGAGCTCTGAAGTGGAAAGTTTGGACATTCCTGCCTCAACAAAAAAGAAAGCGTTCTTTACAGTATTCATTTATTTTAAAAAAATCAGTCCAATATTTGTTGTGCTATGTGGGCTGTGGGTGGCGCAAGCGGTTAAGACGCTGTGCCTGTTAACCAGCAGGCCAGGGTTCGAGATCTGGGTCAGCCCCACAAGACAGGGTGAGCTCCTGTTCTTAGCCCAGCTCTGCGACGCCAGCTGGAACCAATCGTATTGGCTCTGCCTTTCCACTGGACTAATTCAGTGGCGTGGAGAGGGGGGATTTGCTGCTTGGGTAACAGCCTATCCTCCATAAAAATCCAACCCAGGCCTTCGTGCTTTGTATGCAGCGTATGCAGCGCTGAGCACGATACCATAGTCTTTCAAGACTGACGGAGGCCTGCTTATATAGTATATTAAGTAGTATCTAATAATGACAAAAAAGAATAGGAGTAAAACAAACTCAGTTGTTGTTGGAACGCTGTTGAATGCTGGCAGGTCACCCGAAACGTGGGCGCAATCACCTTTGACACATGTTTGCCATTACTGGTTTGAGATTTAGAAGATAGTTGATATCAAACTTGAAAAAACACCAATGTGTTTTTTAAACATGTTCTGCTCCATAGTATGTACAGGATTGTGGTAATCTTCCCTCCTGAACTGTAGAAAAGTTTGCACTTCATTTTCCATAGCAGAATATCAATTACTAACAGGGTGCCAAGTTAAGCCAATTAAAGAATCAAATCCAGAGTGACTAAGAAAGGGGTCATCACAACCTACAGAGTTAAGTGTTATCGAACTGCCTTATGTATAGTCACATATACGAACATGAAATGAGTCATATATGCTAAACAGACATTTTTATGGTGTATGAAGCCTGTCATAATATTAGTATTTGTTTAGAAGTGCGGTTTAGGCAAAATTTTAATATGGATTTTTGTAAAGCAAACATTTTAACAAGCAGGATAAAACTAGTTTTATGATTGTGTAATTAAGCATAAGCTTACTATAAAGCTCAAGGTCACAAAATCCAGTTTGCTAATATGTTGTAGCAGCTTACTGCAATAAGTTCCCTCCATTTTTTCCCCCCAGTTTGTACCTTGCCACTTTGTTTCAGCCTGGATACAGCCAGTTTAATACAATGGGACTTACTGTTGAATAGATATGTATAGGATTGCACTGTAAGTGCAGGTTAATTTGTTTTATTTTTATTTTGTATTTTGTATTCCGTTTGTACATTTTGTAATATTTTTTATACAAATTTTTTTTGTTTTGGAACGAATCGTTTTGAGTTTCCACTATTTCTTATGTGAAAATTTGCTTTATTATACAAGCTTTTTGGATTACAAGCATGAATTATGCTTGTATGAATTATGCTTGTAAACCACAGTACCATTGTTTCATGACGAACTGGTCAAGAATGGGCCCAATAAATACAACTGACCCAGCCATGAAGCAAACAATGCTATTTGGATCAGTACCAAATAGTGCTGGTAGAGACAGTCTGGAGATAGCTTTCACCCTAGATTTGCCACCATTCCCCTCCAAGCCCACCAACGACTGAGCAACATTGATCCACCACAATAATTTGCTGTCCTGTCTACTTACACTGTACATTTTCCTCATATGATCCAATTCAAACTAAAAGTAGCACACAAGTACGTACAATGCAAAATAACTGGGCAGAGACGTGGGTCAACATTGCCTATGGTTTAAAAAAAATCAGAGGGTATATGCAAAGGAAACACCAATCCTAAAATTAGTGAAGCCTTAGCACTTTCACTTGAAAGGTGAAGGTTGAAAGATGAACATAGCTCAGGTGTTTTACCCTCCTACTGATCACCTTTTGAGAGAATCCATAGATTATAGGCTGCGACAACTCTATAATTACAGAGACATGAAATCTTAAATAGAACAATATATGAATTTCACACACACACACACACACACACACACACACACACACACACACACATATATATGTCCGATGTAAAAAAAATTGGCCTGAATATATGTGATACATTTCTTTGCCACAGGGTTCTATATTGTTATAAAATTCACTTTACTGCCTCCAAACACATTTAAGCAAGATCAGAAAGTACAGTTCTTTAGCAAGATCAAAAAATACAGGAGAATTAAATTCCATATTAGCAAGGATTATACAAATCAATGTTACATTTTTAAAAGGATTAACAATTAAAGATTTAAAGTACATTACTATTGATCTTCAGTATAAAATAGTTGTGATCAATAAGGAGCTAATCTGTAAATTTGATTGAGTAAATCCTATTTACTGTACTACAGCATAAGCATAATTTTAAAAAATAAGTTAACCCACTTTAAGTTATAATGTGAAGCACTAGATCAGCACTAGATAGAAGAAGACAGGGAGTCTAGATATTTTTCTTTGAATATAAATTATGTATCCAGGAAATTAAGAACTTTCTAGAATTTTCTATTTTTACAGTACACAACAGGCAGCACAAATTTCAACTTAGTTTGTGTCTGACAAAAAAAGAAAAACAAATACCTACATATACACACAAAATTACATTTCAAGTCTCTGTCCCAAAACGAGGCAATAATTTGCAAGCTTAATAATTCAGTGGAATTTTGTACTGAAAATGCCTTAGGACATTTGAAAAAGGCTACTGTCACTCCTAAAAAACATGCCTAAAAACTGGGGGAGGAATAACTGGGACTGATTAGGATAGATAAAGAGTTGGCAGAGAAAATGTTAAACTCACCCCACACTTCTGGGTAGAAGCAGAAAGGACACTGTTAGCATTTCATCTGATTTCACCCCTACACCTCTGCATCTTGGCGTGTGTAAAATGAGTACTGTATATAGCCAATGCTGTTTGCTTTTCAGGTTCCTCATCAATTCAAATTATGGCTTCCATGAAATAAAAAAGCCAGACTCCAGACAAGGAGACCCAGTCATCCATGCAGATGAAGTGATAACTGAAGTGACAGAACTTAAGAGATAGAACACTAGACTGTTATACTTCAGACTCTAGATGGAAGTCTTATGTAATTCTCACGCAAGCAAAAAAAAATCTTGCATATAGTAAATCAGCACAAATTTAGGAAAGGTTTAACATATAACTCTTCCTTATTTGCTTATTCACCACATACAAGCAAAATACAGACCATTTGTTTCCATGGGAAAGGCTTCAAAATCATCACTCTGAACTTAATTCTGAAGCAGAAATGTCCAGGTTTCTATCAGATAATTCATCTGAAGGTTGCATGTTTGAAATCACCTGAAGACTCCAGAGTGGAGATCCTGAAAAGCTGAGTGAAGCATCTTTGGATGGCAGCCAAAAGGAGCCAGCTGTGAAGCATGTACATGTGGGAGGACAGCAAGCCAGAATGTGTATCCAGATCATGGCAAAATCCACCTGGAATGTAGCCAAGTATTTGAAAGACAGAACTCTCTGTTAATTGTAAAAGGCGTAGAAAAGCCTGTTCACGTACACCATCTTGCATAAAGCCAAAGGAGCAACCCATGGCCAGAAAGCCAATTTTATAAATACCTGTGTTTGTTTGTTAATATCACCTCAGGTTACCAGCTCATTTTGTGTAATGTGTATATTGGATCTTACTTCCTACTGTGATTTTCTATTAGTGCTTAAAATTCTGGATGCAAAACCATGAATTCCAGTACTATGAAAGTTATGTACATAAAACCAGCTAATTAAGATGTTTTCAGATACACCCCAATTAGTCCATTTGCTCTAGTTGACAGCATTCTTTGGGATTTATAGCGTAGAATATGAAGTCCTTGCTACAGACACTGTTAACATAAAGAGGAAAGTCATCATAACAAGTGGATTTAAAATTTCAGGTTGCAAGCACTGATAATTTTCCAAAATAAATTTCTTTCAATGAGAATTAAAGGAACAGAACAATAAAACACCTTTAAACAGAAAAGCTCATCAGACTTTAGCACTGCCTGCAAGACTTTAAAAGGTCTCATTTCTAACGAAATTCTAAAAAGAATTTTAAAAAGAATTAAAGGGGCTTTATCTTCACAGCAACAGCGCAACACACTACAGTGAGTAAATATGAGAAAGATCAACAGATGTCAAAACAGCAGTTTTACACACTGATGGAGCTGTTTTCCTTCCTAAAGTACAATTTTAGAGAAATCTGCAAGTCGTCCTCTATCATTGACATTTTGAAAAAGCTATGATGACTGCTTGCGTTTCCACATAGCCCACTGAGAACCTATAAAATTCTGAGGCCTTTTTCCTCAGATAAAATTCCTAACAGCAATTTTTTTAAAAGAAACATTTTGACAATTGACCTAGTCAAAAATAAAAACAAGTGATCAATTTATTTAAAGTTAATGCCATATACAGGCACATTTTCTTATCAGAAATGCAATTTGAAGCCTTTGCCTATGTGGGGTTCATATATGCCACTACATTTTGGTTGCTGTTTCTGCATGGCCAGGACTCACAATGATGTGACATCTACAACTAGGAGCCACGGTTTCTTCCACCTGCAGTCAGGCAACTTGTGAAGAGAACTGTAAATCTCAATCTCTCTCTCTCAAATGGCTTCAGAAAGAGTACTGCATAGGCACCAACTCTGACGCCTGCACAGTCTCCCCCGAAGCCAAAAGACTTCAGAAAAGTACTGTGCAGGTGTGAGAGAAGGTGCCTGCACAGTACTCTTTCTAAAGCCAGTTTGCTTCAGAAACAACTGCGCAGGCGCCAACTTTGGCGACTGCGAAGTCCAGGTAGGGGTGTGTGCGCATCCCAGGGGTGACGCACAGACTTCCGCACCGGGTGATGCGCAGAGTCATGTCACCACTGTAGGCACCACAGCTATTCCTTGTTCAGTGTGATCTGAGGGGTGTCTCCTCAGGAGCAAGTCCTCCCCATGTGTCAATTACTTAGCATGCTATGTAGCAGTTAGGGCAGCCCAGGCTTCCTGACTCTCTGGATGCAGCATAACTTTCTGTTCTGGATACAGAATAGTTAGGAGAGAGCAGTTAGGGCAGAGCAGGCTGAACTTGCTCTGGATTGTGCCCTAAGTCTGAAAGCTGACACAAATGTGTCCAGTAATTCTCCCCAGGCCAATGCCTATGTATATTGATACAGAAAATTAATCCATCCCAGACAACTTTCTAAAAAAAAACAATGAGTGTAATTGGTTGGACATGATTACTGCAACACCCTCCCCCAACGACCGTATGCTGTACAGGGGTCTTCTCCAATCCTCCCTCATTGTGTTGGTGCTGCTTCCTTCTGCACCTGAGGAGGCCATTATTTCTTCTCTTCCTCCTACCATAACTTATCTTACCCCAGCCTGCCTACCTCTAACTGTGCTGAGCCAACCGGCATAATATTCAAGGATAATGAGAACAGAGTCACAGTTCATGAGAGGTAGGTGGCAATTCTGTCCCTCACTTATAAACAAATTTGCAGATAATGAATTCAAACATAAAGAGAATGATTGTATGAGCTAGAAATATAGGATACTGGAAACAGATAAAGTTCAACATTCAGTCTTCTGAAGCTTTTCTGTCATAGCTTTCTGGAAATACTGTTGTGACTGAAGAGACATACAAATGCAAGGTGGCACTTTTTAACAAATAATAAAAGAAATATATTGCCTTCTTTAAAACATGTTTAAGATGGTAATATTTGTAACAGACTTGGGAAAATACCCGATCATTCTGGACAGAGATAGTTTCTTTGCCCTCTTAATTCTGTTTTGTGCCAAGGGTAGTAAAGGTATAGTGCAGCATGGTTTGGAAGAATTTTCTAAAAATCAGCTGACACTGCTGCACTGAACTGATGGAAATGATATGCAATATTTTGTTAAAAGCCAGTAATATTCTATTTTAAAATTATGTAAAGCATGAATATCCAAGGCTAGTTAAGAGGATGCATGAAGTACCCTTGTAATTATAACTGCTTTGGTGGGCAATATTGTGGGTGAAACAGATGTTAGGAACCTATTAATGAAAGTTTTTCCAACATCTGCTTACAATTTGAAGGCAATTGTAAATATAGCACATAAGGTCAATTGGGCCAATTAAGGACTATGTGCAAATCTACTGCTGCAGGTTCCTATTCAGCTTATTCTGATTCTCTTTTAGCACAGGAAATAGTATTTAATAGCAACTTTGTCAATTTTGATTGTGATTTTATAGAACAACAAACACTGATCACATTCCCCATGCTTCACCAAATAAGCCATGTTCCTTCCTCTGTTTCCTCCATACCTACATAACACCACTAAGTTCATTAGGATATGGCAAAAAGTGGCAAGACAGGTTACAGGAAAGTTGATTATGCTTGAAAATGCTTGATTCTGCTTTAAACAATCAGATCCGGGACTCTTGTTAATGAATCTTTACTAGGAGAAAAACACTAAATTTTACTTATTTTGAGTTTTCCTAACATATGGATTTAATAACATTTAAAAATACGATATGCAGCAGTGTGACCAGATGCTAAGCCCAAAATCCCCCCCCCCCCAATTCACCAAAATTCCTATCCTCCAAGCCAAAATTCCTACCTGGTAAAAAAAATTTGTAGGGCATCCCCCCAAAATGTAGGACAAATGTAGAACATGTTAAAGGAGGTTTCAAAATGCATTGCTTCAAAATGCTTCAGGAGGGGAGATTGAGTATTCTGGAGGATGAAGATGCATTGCCTTCCCAATGGTATAGCCCTATGGCATAGCCACTCAAAGCCGCTTTGAGGCTGGCTAATGGCCCGAGAAAGGCGGGATAGAATTTTTTTAAATAAATAAAATAAATAAATAGCCTGATGTGCCTCCTTGCCAGGACACCCATAGCCAAAGACCTAGAAGAAAGCTGAAGAGAATCATAAGCACAGTCTGCCACAGCTGCAGAGGCCAAAGCTATCTTTTTAAGTATACACCTGGCCTTATGTGAAAGGGACTTGTCTTTGGCTGCTAGCCCTGATATAAGCCGCCCTGGAAAAGATGAAGCTAGTTACAGAAACATGAAAGGTTTGTGACCCAGCCTCAAAATTACGTTTTAGTGCAGCTTCTACCCTCTTATTACAAGTGTCCTTTGGTCCTGACTCACCCTCAGGGGGAAGAGTCATTGTTGAGGAGATTGATACCAAAGGGGCGTCTACAGAGGGAATCTTTTTTCATTACAGGTTCCGGCAAAGTGTAGAACTTATCAATGGCCCTGTTATGATGTTTTGATTGGTGAATGTTCCCATTCAGTAGTAAAGACCCTCTCCAGAGCCTCAGGAAAGGAACCACTTGGGATTTAGGGGGTCCCTGTTGATGGGTCTTGGCCCTGGAAGATGGAGCTACGGGCTTGAGTGTGGATACCAGCAGGTCTAGGTCTAGGACCACCACCATCTTAGAGGAAAAGAATCCCTTAGGGACCACCACTCTGGGGGAAAAATCTGAGGGGCAAAAGCGGTCAACTTTATAGTTGACCAAGGCCTTCTCTTGGTCTTCCTCCCCTGAAAATTTGCCCTATTTTCTTGGTGAAGAGAGAGTATGTTCCCCTTTTTGGTGAGTAGAGATGGCATAGAAGGGGGCTTGGGTGGCACATAGAAGTCTTTAGGGGGTTTGGGTGGCACATAGAAGTCTTCCGACTCAGAATCCGATGTGTGGCATCTAGACTTGTGAGAAGGAGAGGGAGACCTTTTATGTTTGGCCTTCTTGACTTGGGAAGGCGCCTGAGGCTTGGGGAGAGGGCATATGAATCCTCCCAACTGTTCCTTAAGAACCTCCTTCACTGCCTCTTTGACCATCTCAGAAAGGTTAGAGGCAGAGATAGAGGTGGCCCACTTTGTTTTAGAAGGTGCCTGGGCCCCCTGAGCCACATTCCCAGTTTCACGCTCTTTCCCCTCCACACTCACAGGATGGTACACTTTAAGTGAGGGACTTCCCATCCTACCAGTTCTGTTGCATCTTCTTTCATTTAACATAAGCAACTTTTCACAATAAGATGCACTAGGAGCAGTTACTGCTAAACCATTATCAGTTTTTTATTTGCAAAAATAAGGGAGTTACTTTTAATGGTTGAAAACTTCCTGTTTAATACAGCATTTGTTTGGATAATAAATACAGCACATTGTTGATCAGAAACAGTGAATCCTAACTTGAAGTTCTGCTGGGGCAGTGGTCTCTGCAGTGACAGAAAGCATCACAAATGTGTCATAAGGCACATTGCAACATCCAGGGAGTAAGCATCATTGGCAAAGCTGGAACACATGAATTCTGTCAATATGGCCAAGAAAAGTTCATCCAGGTGAAACACAAAAATAAAAACACTTGTTTCACAAACAACATAATACCTGGCCCTAAACTCTGATTTCTGCCAACTTATCTCAAAGAGTTGATAGAATCCCTAAACTGGTGATTGGAGGCCATTCTAATCTCAATGAGGGCAAACAAACTGCAGTTTAGTCTAGATACAACATAAATGCTTTGATTTGGATTGTTCCCCAGGACCAGCACAACTGCATAAGAGTCCATGCTGCTGTGATGGTCTCAAAGGCCATGCTGCTGCTACCTCTCAAAGGGAAATGGTCAGAGCATCTCAGACAGTCATAGCAATGTCCCAATTTGAGAACTTCTGTCTTAAGGTGATGCTTATTCAGAAGGACAAATAATAAACATAGATTTTAATATGAAACAAAATAAACTTAACGTTATTCAGAAAAGATAAGTGGTGTAAAATAACATGCCCTAAATTCAAGATACATCTTAATTTGTGAAACAAGCATTAATAGTGCCCTACCATCTTAAAAGATGGTTGCAAGTTCTTGTATTGTACAGTAATTTATATCAGGCATGTCAAACTGGCGGCCCGAGGGCCGCATGCAGCCATTTTGCAAGCACATGTGCAACCCTCGAACAGAGGGCCACCCCCAGAAGGAGCTCAATAGTGGTGGCAGCACACTTGATTTTGAGCTGGAGAAAGAGCCCAGGAGGAAGGAGGGCTCATGAAGAGCTGCAGCAGCTTCCCAGAACGGGAGAAAGAGCTCAGGGGAAAGGAGGGCACTTCTGAGTAGACATGCAAAAAATTGGATTGCAGCCCTCAGGAGACACCATTAATGATACTGCATTCCTCGGGAGACTACAGTAATGCTAAGGCAGCCCTCTGTATGAAATGCGTTTGACACCCCTGACTTATATTACTGTAACTATATTTACTAATATCTGAGGGCACAATCCTAACAAATTTAGGCAGGCATAACTCATCTGTCTCCCTGTGATGTTGTTGAGAAGCTGGTGCCATGTCTGTGCACTGGCCTAACCTCCCAACAAGTGGTGCAAAGTGCTTTACTGCACTTTTTTGAGCCCCTCAGTTCATCACAGGAGTTATTCCAGGACTAATGCCAACCTAAATGGAGGTTAGGATTGCAGTCTCAATGACAAACAGAAGGCCTCCTTGATCAAACAACTTAAATCTTAATGTAAACATCAGAAGACATTCCCCATCAATTAGTCGTCTTTGCTCAGCTTGGCCCCATGTCACTTACTCTGAAAACTTAGCACTTCATCCATCCTTCCTATTACTTATCAGCAAGGGTATTCACAATGTCATTTTTTCCAGATTAATTTCCTCTAAATAGTAAAACGTGTGTAGCTCAATAAATCTGCACTGCTTTTTTCTAAACACAGCAGAACTGTTTAAAAAAATGTTAAGATACTTTAACTTTTACATACACATACATTTTATATTTTCAAGAGTTTTCTTCAAATAAAGCATTAGCTGTCATCCCTGTCAGACTATTTTTCTTTAGAGGCAACTGATGCAAAAGTGGACAAGGCTACAAGAATGTCATGGTCCAGATCAACAAGCAATTAATGAGAAAATCTACACTTGTCAAAAGTCCCCCAACTACAACACTATTAAAGTACTGAAGATCTTTGCAGCTGCACCCTCCCTCTGAGGATGCAGTGAGGCTACAGATCCCTCAGCAGGACTCCCCAAGCCTCAGAAAACCTAAAAATAGTAATTGCGACCCACTTCTGCTTTCCAGGAGATAGGCATGTTTGAAAATGGAAATTAGGGAGATAGGCAGAACATTAAAATCAAGAGCTATGCAAGGATGTTATGTGATGCTGTAACAACCCTGACTACAGAGCTCCACTGAATCTATGGACTATTAAGAATTATGTGACAATGTTATATAAGTCACATTGTAATTTTCTGTTCAATACAGTACAGTGTAAGATAAGCCAGTGAGCAAGTGTGTTTGTGTTTCAATACTGTGCATTTATACAAACACTCCTTTGTTAATGTTAGATACTTAGAGCACAATCTTAACCATGTCTACTCAAAAGCAAGCCCCATTGTGTTTAATGTGTCTTACTCCCAGGAAAGTGTCTTTAGGATTGCAGCCTTAGGCTCTTAGAGCACAATCCTAACAATGAGCACAATCCTAACAATGTCTACTCAAAAGTGAGCCCCATTGTGGTTAGTGGGTCTTACTCCCAGGAAAGTGTCTTTAGGATTGCAACATATGTCTCCTCATAAGTAAGCCCCACTGTGTTCAATGGGTCTTACTCCAAGGACAGCGTATTTAGGATTGCAGCTTTCTATACTTAGGATATTTTACTGCTGTCTCCCTGTTTTTAACATGCAGTGCAATTCTAAGCATGTCTATTCACAAGTAAGTACCATTGTGTTCAATAATGTGGTTAGGATTGCAGCCATGGTCTTTTAATTTGGGTTTTTACTGGTTATATATACAGTAGTTTTAATGGTATTTTATTGTCTTGATGTTTTTACTATTTTTTCAAGTTTTTAAATTATATCTTATTCTGTTTTAATTGCTCTTAGCTGCCTTGAATTTCCTCTTGGGAAAAAGGAGAGATATAAATCAAATAAATATATTTATTTATGTAAATGTATTTAAATTTGAAATGTAAATTAATTTTCCAACCCCCAACATAGTGTCAGACCAATGTAGCCCTTCTGCCAAAAACTTTGTCCACCCATGATGTAAACTATGAAATGTTAATAAAGAGAATTTTTACAGAACCTCTACAAATAGTCAACAATCTATGACTGAATTCACAATCAGTGGTTCTCATTTTTAGTGAGATTTACTCCCTAAGAATGTCTTCACGGGGGAAAAGCTGGGGTAGCGATGTGATCCCTAGGATCACTAGACCAAAGGGGTGTGTGTTTGTGTGATGCTTTCACTTTCACTCCGTGTATGCTGCTGTGTGCTCCAGGAGGTCTGGAATATTCGCAAGTAGACTCCAGGGATTGGAATGTTCACAAATGAACATTATAAAGCACCTCTGGGAAAACAGAAATACCTTGGAATATTCACTGTGAATGCTCCAAACCCTGGAGACTGCTAGCAAATGTTCCAGATCACCTGGAGTCTGGCGAAGTACACACAGAGTGAAAGTAAATGAAAGCACCCCTTCACTCCCCCCATTAGAGATAAGATCCTGGGGATTGCATTGCTGCCCTCATCCCTTCCCCTGCCCTTCAGAAGGATCCGGGGATCTTTACTTGAACTGGGGGGTCACGACCACCCAGTTTAAGTATGACTGTGTTAGATAATAGTCAATTTCAATTATTGTAATCTTAGAATGTAAAAATCTCAAAATACATGAAATCTGCAGAATTATTTTTTTTAAATAGCCACATAGGTAATGCACAAAACTGAACAGCAATTTGAGAGGGTGAATCAGATTTTCTTGTATAAAAGGATTTTCTTTGGAAGACAAGGTAATAAAACTCGGAGCTACCGGCTATTCAGAATTCACTGAACAAAATGGTCCAGTAAAGAAGCACTGGCAAACACTGCTATTATACATGCCAATAGGTTCCTTAGTTTGAAGGAAATCATAGCTACAGAGCTTGTTTTGGAAAGAACTCTTTGGCTTAAAAAAGGAATTTGGTCCAACAACATTTCTTGGGAATTTTGTCAAGAAAAGAAGCAAAATAGTGCAGTGATTAAACCTAACTATGGTAGATTTATCAGAAAATGAAGCCTAATGCAGATGTAAACAAACAATGATTTTGGAAATAAGCCGCAGGATTGTGAGCTTCTTTTTCTTAAATCTTGCCTCTTTTGGGGAAAAATGTGTTTTTCCCACAGCTCAGTTCACCATAACATGCAGCCATAACTAATCTAAATTAATATTTTGTTCATAAGCTCTTGGAGTGGTTTACAAACAAATAAGACACTAAATACACTAAATAAGACACTAAAATACACTAAAATACACAGTGAACCCACTATTCTATTTTCGCTTGCTTCTCCTGTAATTATTTGACTACTAGTAGTTTACCTGCAGCGGCTGTGGGTGGTGCAAGCGGTTAAGACGCTGTGCCTGTTAACCACCAGGCCAGGGTTCGAGACCCAGGTCAGCCCCACAAGACAGGGTGAGCTCTTGTCCTCAGCCCAGCTCTGCGACGCCAGCTGGATCCAGTCGGATGGGCTCTGCCTTTCCATTGGACTAATTCAGTGGTGTGGAGAGGGGGGATTTGCTGCTTGGGTAACAGCCCATCCTCCATAACAATCCAACCCAGGCTTTCGTGCTTCACATGCAGCATATGCAGTGCTGAGCACAATACCATAGTCTTTCAAGACTGACAAAGGCCTGCTTTGTCCACATGCATCTCCAGCTTGAGTGAAAGATAAAGTACAAAATGCATGGTTTATGGACTTACTTAGTTGGGAACAGCAGTCAGGAGACTGGTGTTCTGAGGGGGGAGCCAAAATACTATTTTCCTTAGTAGCACACAACATAAAATGGCTGCCCCTTAAAACAGACTAACTCACAGTCCTTAACCACACCCTTTTTAGGTGCTAGAGTCATGGGAAGCAAAGTGTAGGTGGAGTGCAAATTAGTTGGAGTGCAGTCAGGAGGCTGGGGTTCTTCTGAGGAGAGAGCCAAAACACTATTTTTCTCAATAGCAAGCAAACAAAAATGGCTGCCATTAAATTATGTTCAAAACAGGTCCACATACAGTTCTTCACCACATCCAAATTAGGTGGAGGGGGCAGTCAGGAGGCTGGGGTTCTACTGAGGGGGGAGGATAGGCACTATTATCCTCAGTAGCAAACAACAAAAAATGGTAGCTGTTAAATTATGCTGAAAACAATCCCATCCAAAGTCGTTAACCACATCAAAAATGGGAGAGGGGTAGGGGGCACTCATGAGGAGTGAGTCACCCATAGTTAGGAGGGGTCACCCGAACTACATGGTGGTCACTGAAATTCTTAACACAGCAGTAGGCGGTGGAGCACATCAGGCACAACCAAATCCACAAACACATAAAAATACACACACACAGGCGTCCCTCATTTTTCACTAAGATCCATTCTGGAACGTTCTATAGGAAAAAAAATCAATGTATTTAAAAAGATAGAAAAATAAAAACCCATTTCCAGGTTTCTTGCTCTTAATTGAATAAAGTTGTGTCTTAATATCTGCATGGGTTTGATTCTGAGACTCCCTGCTGATAATAAAATAAAAG
This sequence comes from Cryptoblepharus egeriae, assembly GCA_030015325.1. Taxonomy (NCBI): domain Eukaryota; kingdom Metazoa; phylum Chordata; class Lepidosauria; order Squamata; family Scincidae; genus Cryptoblepharus; species Cryptoblepharus egeriae. The sequence continues at coordinate 49,818,648 of JAREYC010000005.1, read as the reverse complement.
CAGTTTAAAATTAATAAGAGTGCATCCCTTTACAATTGTTTTAAAGCCACTTTTCTTACTATTGTAGAGAAGCACTCAGCAATTAGAAATGCAAAGGACCACTGCTTTTCCCTGGCCCCATTGAAGATCTGAATGACTGCTTGTATCACTGCTTCTCTACAACAGTAGAAAATCTGTTTTAAAAATTGTGATTTGAAGTGGCCATTCACACTGAGTCTGTGTATAAATCCATATATTAGTGTAGAACAAGGTTGGACCTGTAGTTTTTTTCAGTATTCTGAACAGTTTTCAAGTCTGCAGCACCCACTTAGCCATTGAGCTGCAGCAGAAAGTTGTTTATAGGCAATCTTTGTCCTTTGACAAATGCCATTGTCAATGCGTTAACCATGCATCCCTCTGCTGACAGAAATGCAATTAGCAACTGAGTAGCAGATCAAGCCAAGTTATAAAATTTCCAAGGAAAGGGATGTCATTCTCTACCAGCTTCCTTTGCATTTAGAGGAGGAAAGATCTTTTGCTGAACTGAAAATAAAAACAAGCGGCAATTCTTTGCCATAGAAGTAGCTGAAGCTAGAGAACGTCTAGCTAGGAATGGGGGAAGCCCTTATGACAATCCTAACTTTGGGCTACAATCCTAAAGACAATTTCCTGGGAGTAAGACCCATTGAACAGAATTGGGCTTTCTTTTGAGTAGACATGGTTAGGATTATGCTCTCTGTTTCCGTTCCTATTATTACCATTTACCATTTTTATTTTTATTTTTATTTCCAAGGCAAGTCATGTGAGATCCGGCAGCATCTGAGCTTCATCTGCTGGGCATTAATGGTTACTGCATTCTTTTGCAGAAAATCTTTCTTTATTGTTTCCTGCCAAGTACAGCTTTTCTTGATTACCTTTAGTAGTAGTATTAATTTTATTATGGTCATCGACCAGCACATACAAAGATATAGAACACAGAATTCCATCTGTGTCCACTTGCATGAATATCCTTGATAACCTTTCTTTTCCCATTTTAATTTTTTTAGACTTTTAATTGTTTTATTTTGACCTCTAGTCTGTCTGGCCCATGTTTTCAGAAATTCAATAGATTATAATATTTCCTTGATGTGTAGAATCTACTGCGGGATTGATATTTAATATGAACTCTAGAGTTCCTAGGACATGTTCTCCTCTGATGGGATATCCAGATGGTTCTGTTTTTCATGGTCTCAATAGTCTAGAATACATTTCCTGTTCAGCTTCATGTCCATAAAGGAGGAAGTGGGAAGCAGGAAGGAGTGTGGCACATGGAGCACTAAGTGCTACTTCTCTGGGTCAGCCTGCCTTCTCTTGGGAGTTCCTGTTCCTGATTTCCACCTATATTCCTAAATTCAATTTAAGAACCAATGCCTAATTACAATTCTCAAAATAAGTTTAAAGTCAGCTAGGGATCATTTTAATTCATTTGGCAATTGTCATGCATTAAATCCATATATTGTCTTTTTATCCTTTTTGCCTTTTGCCCCTGAAGATGCCATTGTAGATGAATGGTGAAATGTTAAGCTGTCAAAATAACTTGAAAACCTGGAAATGAATGCACAGTAGTGTCCTATGCAGTACCAATTAGATTGCTACCCTGTGTTGGATTGGAACTTACTCAACAGAGTAATGTGTCTTATATGTGACTTAGGAGCCTTTCACCTAATGCACCCTGGCTGTTTGCTAAGTTCAGGCAATCATAAAAATTAGGCTGAGACTAGAATCAAATTTCAGGAAGGTTTACTCAAAATTAATGTTGGTTCATTTTTACAGCATCCGGCTTTTACCTGAGTCCCTAACAATTAAATGGACCAAGAGCCCTATGTAGCTGCTCCAGCTTGTATGGGGGGGAGAGAGTGGGTGAAACTGATCCAACTGCCAGACATCACCATATATGGCAGCGTTTCTCAAAGTGGGGGTCGGGACCCCTTTGGGGGTCGCCTGGAGCTTTCCTGGGGGTCGCCTAAAGACTCCTGGTGCAGGGGGCCAGGTGGGAAGACCTGGCAGAAATGCTGGAGCTGCCGTGGCTGGAAGAAGCCGATAAGAAGCAGCTCAGAAGGAGCCTCTGAGCAGCTTGTGAGACAATGTGGAGCCTTGGGGGTGGGGAGGATTGCACCTTAGAGCCCAGTTCTATGCATGTCTACTCAGAAGTCAGTCCCATGATAGTGAATGGGACTTACTCCTAGGAAACAGTGGCTGGCTCTGCTGCCTGAGATCCCAATCCTATGGAGGCCTCCTCTCACCCAGGTACTTACCTTCCCATTCCTCCCTCCCCTCCCTCTCCTTTCTTTCTTTCCTTCCTTTCTTCCTTCCCAGTCACTCCCTCTTAGCTATGCCACATCCATCCATCCGTCCGTCCATCTGTCTGTCTGTCATTACGTATTGTTTTGATGATTAATCACTATGCTTTAATTATGTTCAATTTGTAACAATGAAAATACATCCTGCATATCAGATACTTGCATTACTATTCATAACAGAAGCAAAATTACAGTTATGAAGTAGCAATGAAAATAATTTTATGATTGGAGGTCCCCACAACATGAGGAACTGTATTAAAGGGTCACGGCATTAGGAAGTTTGAGAACCACTGATATATGGCATTCAGGATGTTCCACTGCTGCCTTCTGACATGCAGGTCAGTGTTATTTCCCAACACCCTTCAATTGCAATTTTGGTAGGGCTTATAGAACTTCCATAGTGGAAGCCCCAGAAAAGGAAACTTAGGGTGCAGTCATAACCTAGGCCGGCACAATTCATTGGGCCTTGCATTCCTGTAATGATATAGGCATACAAGTACCTATGTGTGCACTGACCTCATCTAACCCTCCCCTAGGAATGGCGCAAAAGAGTCTTCCAAAACTTTTGTGACATCCCCAGGTCAGAACTTATGCCAGAGCGTAAGCCAGCCTAACTGGAGCTTAGGACTGCCACCAAAATGAGGTATTGGTTCTTGTGAACTTTTTAGGGGAGAGAACTAACTTACTGACTGAGGAACCAGACAAGGTTTTATAATGAGAAAAAGTGCCTGTGTGAAGGTATAGGATCCAAAGTGAAGACCTACCCAGACTACAGCTACAAAAACATAATAGATCACTTTCAGGACTGTGCAAACACACAGCTAGAGAACTCTTTGTGTGCTTTTAAAGACCAGAGAGAGAGAGAGAGAGGCATGAGGAAGTTATGTTAAAGTAATTCAACAGGTGGATGAAACTGAGTGCTGAAACAAGCTTCCATTATCAGGAAAGGATCAAGCAAGAAATTATCTGAAGTTAGTTGGGAAAAGTCAGTGTTCAATATATTCCTCCACCATCCCGGTAAGACTAGCGATGCTAACAAGTTGAAAAGGAGGACAGTAAAGACAGTGAATTTGTTCAGGATAAAATAGCACTTAAGTGATTTCTGCTGTTTTACTACAGAAGCTTTCCTATGTAAAAACATTCACCAAATTTCCGGGATACAGTACAAGCATGCCTGGCCATGGCATGACACTGAGGGCAGGGACCTCTGCGCATGTGCCCATCCCTCCCTTCAGCATTGCCCTGTTGCTGCCCGCAAAGTTGCTGGTTCCTAGGTTCCGACCAGGTCATGACCCTAGAATCTGGGTACCACCCAGTTTTTCTGGGGAACTGGCAACCCCAACCATTGGGTAACACCAGGCAACCCTAACCATTGGATAACACTAGGCACCCCTGCTGGAAACCATGCACTGCCAGCCAGAGGGCACCACTGGGCACCAAATCAGGTCTTACTGATTTAAGGGTCCTTACATCATAGAAAGAATATGCTCCCTGAATTTCATGTCCAGAGGTCTGGGTTCAGGGGCGCTGATGAGTCAGCAATTTTTCAGTGTTAAGTAGGGATGAAAATACACTGTATCCCTTTTCATCTCCTTCAGTTCTTAATAAGTGCCTACATCACAGAAGGAATATCCTCCCCAAAATTTCACACTTCTGGGTTCGGCAGTTTTAGCTGGGCACTGATGTATGTATGTATGTATGTATGTATGTATGTATGTATGTGAGTGAGAGAGTGAGTGAGTGAGTGAGTGAGTTATAAAATTAGACCTGAGCATATTTTAAAATTATCTGAACATTAGAGAAGATAAATGAATCAGGTCATACCTACACCAATGCTTCTTAACTTTCAGCCATATCCATAGACATGACACCTCTTTTTGTGAAACTAATCTGTAGACTTGTTTTAAAGCACTAGCAGAATACAATTAATCAGCAAAGTTAAACTGATTTGTCAACTCAGACAAACCATAGGGGTACTATTGTACTGACAGTTTTCAATATTCTCTTCCATTATCCTGTTGATTTAAGGATCCCAAGTGCTAACGTACACCCCTGCCCCATGGATCAGTGGCTATTACCCCTTCCAATTCACACCCTTACCATTCTGAACATCTCTCAGTCTTCCCTCCACTTCTAAAATGCCTCCATCACTGCCTCCACTGCCTCTTCTAACTGTTCTGTAATAAATGCCACTCTAGTCGCTTTTCCCCAAGTGACCCATCCACAGTTCTGAATCACCAGTCCAAACACAGTACAAACACACCAACTAATATACAGAATTTCAGTTTTATATACTGTACTAGCAAAAATGTACCCACGTTGCGGGAGTAAATTTCCCCTATACGCCATCCCCCCACTGTACAACAACCCCATATGCATCATGCCCCCATGCACAACATCCCTCCATGCGCATCATTCCCCCATGTGCAACATCCCCCCAATCGCATCATCCCCCTATGCACAACCCCCATGCGCAACATCCCCCCATGAGCATAAACCCCCATGCACAACTTCCCCATGCACATCAACCCCCATGTGCATCAATCCCCATGTGCAACATCTCTCCATGTATATAAACCGCTACGCTCAACATCCCCATGTGCAACATTCCCCCATACGCATCAACCCTGCATGCACATCAAACCCCTATGCATATCAACCCCCATGTGAAACATTCCCCCATGCACATAAACACCCATGTGCATCAACCCTCCATGCGTAACACCCCCTCCCATGTGCAATAACCCCCTCACAATGGTGGGCACCCCTATTTAGCAGGTTCAGGATTTGGGGCTGGGTATTGATCAGTCTTCAATGTTAAGTATAGGCCAAAAATATGTTTCACCCCTTTTCAGCCTCTTAGGGGTTAAATTTCTCAACATCAGTTCTTGGTGGGTGTTGCTGACACAAAAGGAAGACCCTCCCCATATTTTATGCTTCTCAGTCCAGGGGTTGGGGCAGAGCCTTCTTCAGTTAGGGATTCTTCAATGGCAAGTATAGGGAGGAAAATGTGTTGAGCTCCTTTTCACCCCCTTCCAGTTGGAATTTCTAAAAACCAGTTCTTAGTCGACATCTCCATCACAGAAGGAACACCCACCCCAAATTTCACTCTTCTAGGCCCAGCGTTTTTGGCTGGGCGTTGATGAGTCAGTCAGTGAGTTAGCGAGTCAGTGACTTTTCAATTTTATATGTATAGATTAGGTCTGGTTTTGTTTGTAAACCACTTTGTGACCATTTTTGTTGAAAAGCAGTACTGTGAATAATAACAGTAATACCATTTTACTTTCTTGATACTGTATTTGTCAACTCAAAATGAATATACTTGTGAGAAAACAGAGTTTCCAAATGTCCCTATATCACATCACTCCACCACATTATTATACATCCACTCATTATTATATTAACTTCCAAAAACAATTGTCATTCTGAAATTAAGACTTGGGTATTAATGTTAGAAATTTTCCCTAATGCTCTTAATGCATTTACTTAATGCATTCATTGGTGTGAATCCCTCATTTCTAAGATAGAGAAAAAATGAGTGATAAAATAGAATTACCGTAACTTTTTATTATGCCTTAGGATTGCTACCTTTTATGAGCCATGTCTAATTTGTACATGGCACATCTGGCATAACAGATATGTATAAACCAGGAATGCTTGCAATAATATGTTTCCCAGTATTAAAATAAATACCTTAGCACATTACATTTTGGCACAGCACTTTTGCCACAGTGGGGAAGTACTTATCTGTTTTAATATTTTGTCACTTACGAATTATCACTCAATTACTGAAAGTGTTTTTAATCTAGGAGACAATATAATAGTTTCACATTTTTTTCAACTTTAGATTTTACTTGTGATAAGTAAGCATATTAAAATCATTTTAACCTTTCTTTCAGACATCAGAACTACAAAAATAACCTTAACATTTTTTCAAACAAGTATATTTATAACAAATTCTACAGAAGTCCTGGCTCTGCACAATGAAAAAGTAATCAAAATACCTCATCATAATCTGCTAAAGCAAACTACCTAATCTACCACAGCAGTCTCAGAAGATAAATCCAACAAAAAGGCAGGGACTTTAGCCAAATGAACTTCAGGATATGTCTGCACTACATAAATCAGAACACAGTGCAGGTTGACTGGCACACTCTGGCTGAGTTAGCTTATTTAAGCGGGAATCTCCACCACGTCTATATCATATTTAAAAGTCATTCTAAAACAACAGGGGTGGCCAGACCATGGCTTGCAAGCCACAGGCAGCTCTCAGATTTGTTGGTTGAGGTCCTTTTTGAATCATAATTGAAAGGCAAATAAAAATTTCAAGCTTTATAATTGTTTACTTATAAACTAAGAGTCTATTGGATTAAAAAAAGTACAGTATAATGTTCATGATGAGTTAACACAGGCTGTCCCTCATTACCCTCTACGGTTCAACTCTGGAACTCCTAATGCATAAAAAATATCCCTGGATTAAAAAGTGGTAAAATAAAGACCCAGCTAGCTTGCTCTTCCATTGCTCCTAACGTAATAATATTCAAGGGGTTTGAATCTAGGACTCCCTGCTGATATAAAAAAATGTGCTAAATGAAAGTAGTTAAAAAAAACTGTCCCTTTACAATTGTTTCAAAACAGCTTTTTATACTGTTGCAGAGAGGCAGTCAGAAATTAGAAGAAGCATTTTTACCTCAGGGGACTCTGTTGGCCTAATTAAGGAGTTTAGTTTCAGAAACCTGGACTGTGTTGTGAACTGTGAGACTTGGACTGTGGTTTGGACTTTATTATTGGATTCTCTATGTGTATGATCTTTGAAGTGAAAACCTGGATTCTGTTTATGTGTGCTGTCTTTAAACTTGACAATACAAAAGGCTTGTTGCATACCAACTGCAGTGGCTTTCTCTTAGGGTCTTAGGGACACTGGGTCTGGCACAACTACTTACTGGCACAACTACTTGGGTCACCTCTGCTGCATACTGTGTATGATTACTCTACCCAGACCTGCTCTGTTTCTTACCTGCCAGAGGCAAGCCTATCCTTATTGGAAAGAGGTAGTCACATGTCTCAAGGCCATGACAGTCTCTCTATATTAAGATAAGCAGTTTTTAAAACTGATTTTAAAGGGATGCATTTTTCCCCAACTCCAGGGATTGGCACATTCCTACAGTGACCATTCACATTCAGTCAAATCCATGTATTAAAAAATCCATTCGGCAAGAACCCACCTGCATTTGTTGGTATAAGCATTAAACAATAATTTTATCAATTTTGACTAATGTAAGCCATTTTGTCAATGAAATGTGAATAATCTGCTGTTATGACAGCTATACAACTACAAGATCAGGGAACTGCTACTAATATGGATGGTTTGAAAAGGGAGGACAAGTCTTTCAAAGAGTCTACAAGTAATGACTGCACGCTACTTTCAGAGGTAGTATGCAAGAGTAGAGGTAGTATGCGGGAGTAGAATACCAAAAGCAGAGAAGCCCCAGTATTGTCTTCAATTTCTACTTATGGGCTTTCCCAGAGGCATCTGGTTGGTGATTGTGCAAAGCAGGATTTTGGAATAGATTAAGCCCTGGATACCATTCAACAGGAATTTTTTATATGCCTATGTCACCAGAAGTGCTCTAATTTTTTTCCCAGGTTAACCGTCATGGCACATACAAAATCGGAGGAAAGGGCATACAGGTTTTGTCTTGATCCAACAATCCATTGTTTGGTCAACTGAGAACGTGTTGTCTAAATCAGGCAACTGGGCAACCTTTTTAAATTTAAAAAAAATCAAACCATGAGAGAAAAATAGATAATCTGAGTCAAGCACAATATATATGACACCATATATTGCTGGCAAATTATGAACACTTATGACTTGGGCTGCAATCCTAACCATATTTTCCTGGGAGTAAGTACTACTGAACACAATGGTACTTACATCTGAGTAATATGCTTAGGTTTGTCAATCATCATTCCATAACATCAAGAAACTATTCCTTCAGCTCTTGTTTTCAAGAAAATTACATATACGTGACAGTCAAAAAAGCTGCTCAGACACATGCAAGAGGCTTGAATGAAGCCAATACTATATAATGTTTTCCTTTATTTCATTCACTCACTCTTTCAGAAATTGTTTATGTAGTTCCCTCAGTTTCAAAAGCAGATTGCCAGTTGGCATGTGGGACTGCTACTTTAGAACAAACTCCTCAAGTACATTAAGGGCACAATCCAGAGTAACTACGGGAGCACATAAGAGACATTACGTGCAACCGTAGTTACTGCACCACCTAGTGAAAAACTAAGGAAAATTCATATTGCAATCCAGAGTAATTTGTTCTTACTCCGGAGCAAGGACTCCCCATATTTACTCTGGATTTCACCCTAAGTTTTGGGTCCTAATTTTTAGTCTTCTTCTATACATATATATAAAAATGAAAAGTCACTCACTGACTCATCAACACCCTGCCAAAACTGCTGGGCCTAGCAGCGTGATATTTGGGGTGGGTGTTCCTTCCATGACTGAGCAGTGCATTAAGAACCAGTATTCGGAAATTCCAACCGGAAGGGGGTGAAAAGGGGTGCAATACATTTTCCTCCCTATACTTTACATTGAAGAACCCCTGACTGAGGGATGCTCTGCCACAATCCCTGGACCTAGAAGCATGAAATTCGGGGAGGGTGTTCCTTCTGTCACATGAACACCCACCAAGAACTGATGTGGAAAAAATTAACCCTTAAGGGGCTGAAAAGATGTAATGTGTTTTTGTCCCATACTTAACTTGGAAGACGGCCCAACATCCAGCCAACTTGGTGCTTGGTGCCTGGTGCACTGTGTTGTTCAGAGGGAGGGGTTGCACTGGGGAGGATGCTGTGCATGGAGGGTTGTGCATGGGGAGATGATGCGCATGAAGAGATGATGTGCATGGGGGTTGATGCACATTGGGAGGGGTTGATGCTCATGGGGGGATGATGCACAGGGGGAGAAAGATGTACAGGGGGAGTTGTTGCGCACAGGGGGTTGTTGCGCATGGGGGGATGCTGCACCATGGGGGGATGGCATATGGGGGAATTTTACTCCCGCAACGTGGGTACGCATTTCGCTAGTTGACATATAATTTTCTTAGTGCTTTCTCTGTATATTGAGAGAACCAACAGATATGAATACTGTACATTCACATTCATATCCATGCTTACTCAGAGACAAACCTCACTGATTTCAACATAACTTATTTCTTGGTAAAAGTGCAGTTGATTGCTACCTCAAACTGCAGTCCTATACCTGCTTACTTGGTAAGAAATCTCACTAAGCTTAGTGAGACTGGCTTTTAAATAAATAGGATTGTGTAGTAAAACCACAATCTTTATCTTCAAGCATAGATAAATATATATGGAACTACTGTAGTTTTGTAAGCCCAAGATGGTGTTAGATTTACTACTCCTAAAACTCCCATGCTACATAGTGGCCTGTTTTTGAAACTGAGGGAAGTTTCAAAAGCAGTTTGTTATATGAAAGTAGAACCTGGCATTCAAAGAAAATTTTTTTTACTGAGCTAGTGTAAATCTTTCACATGAACCTTGGAAGTTGTTTGGTTCCACTTCACATTTCCTTAGTGGAAAAAGCAAGAAGACTGCATGACCAGATGCTTTGGATAATGCTTGTAAACAATACAAAGGTTACATTTAATTGCAAAGAAATATACTTGGAAGTATTCAAACACTTAGTCTGGAAACGTATGAATTACAAAATGGGAAGCATTCAAATAAAGGTTTTAAGTTAGCTCAGCTGCTTCTATTAACCATGATTTAAAATAGTTTCTTTAATCAATCCATTTTAACACTGGATATATTTCTAAGCAACAGTTCAATCATTCCCGATCTATATTAAGTTTGCAATATTCCAGCTATATTTTTTAAGATAAGGAACAGGAACATACAAGCTTATAGAATTAATCTAACAATGTTAACCTGCTGTTGTTACTAATATGCATCCAACCAGCATTATATCTTCAGTTTCTTCAATGTATCTTTAATTTCTGCTACAATGACAATTTTGATAGACTTATTAGAGAATTATGGCCCCCATAAAATAAAAAATGTTTTGTGTAAAGTCATAAAGCAGATTGTTTAATTTTTAAACTACCCTTTACATAATTTTACTAATATCCTCTAATTTAAAGGTACTAATAGAGGTGTTCACACTTTGCTTGTTAGTTGTACATGCAAATATATGCCAACAATAATATGGCTTGTATAATAATACATAGTAAATCAATACAGGCCATCTGGAGAACTAATGAATAATCAAGGGACTCCAAATTAAACTATAGAATTTTTCTTAGAATCTTTAGGACAACACTGTCAAGTTCAATCTATTCATTTAGATTCCAGAATCAATTTTTCAAACTTTATGACAGGTCTAATAGTTCCCACCTGTTTCTCCTGCTTGACTTTTGACTGGCAAGTTACCAGCAAGGGTGGAAATGTAGACAAAGACCCCTATTAGACTCCGGCTGTTTCTCTACTGTGAGGTCACTCAGCCATTAAATTAGTTCCAGCCCACTTTCTCCTGTGTCTGAATTTTGAGGGGGATATGCAGATTTGGGGATCTGAGATGGAAGATCAGTATTTAGCTTGTAAAAAGATTTGGAAACATATTAAATAAGAATGTTGTGTCACCTGCAGTCATAAGTGAAGTTTCATTCACTAATTCACACTGCATTTTTAATATTATTTACAGACTTCCAGGTCTTATTTCAAAGTCTACAAAATGAAAAATCCGAAAATCCTAAATTCTATCTAAATATATGCTTCAGTTAAATTGATCACCAAAGCTTGCTCAAAACAAATGTGCTTGGGCTACATTTTCAGCTCTTACTGAATTAATACACATAATTTAATATAAAGAATTTTGCTATTTTTCAATAGATTCTTTAGTTCTGGCCCAAAGTTATCTCTACACATCTAAGGGATCTTTGCAATTCCATCTCTCAAGAAAAATTACTCATAATACACAGCTAGCTGCTTTAGAAAACATTTCAGTCAAACTGTGAAGGGAAATAGGGCTCAACGGTAGCTGCTAACCAAAGAAAAGTAACTTAGCACTTTACTAGTCATACCCAAGTCCCAAGGTTTGCTTAAAATATGTCACTAGATACTTACCATTTAATTCAAGCTATCTACAACAATATAGTAGACAGCAGGACTTACAATACTGTGTACCCTGATCCTTTATTTAAATTGAATTACACCCTATTGGCTGTACAGTATGTTTAAAATATTTGTATCCCATGCAGAGCTCAATTAAGTGTGCCGCCACATTGCCACACACCTTAGAGCAGTGATTTTCAACCTTTTTCATCTCATGGCACACTAAAAGGCAGTTAAATTGTTAGTTGTTTTTATCATTGACAAGGCATACCAGGCTGTTCAAATCCCCCACTTTTCCTATTAATTAATTAATGTCAATCCCCAAATTCCCATGGCATACCTGAGGACATGGCACTGGTGTGCCATGGCACACTGGTTGAAAATCACTGCCTTAGAGAGAACATTGGTAAGGAACCAATCACATTATCCTCTTTATAAATACTTTCACTATACATAAGTTTACATAGCGATGCTGCACATGCTAAAACCATCCCTATATCTATACCAAGATTTTTGATAAAACATCTTGGAATAGCAGGGTAGGAAAAAAGGATCAAGTCTCTTCTGAAGACAAATTTACCTCGCTTGCCCAGGAAAGAGTTCCAGGAGGTCACATCAAATTTGGATTCCTCCTCCTGACAGGAAGGAGGGCCAGAGTGCCCCCTTTACTCGCATGCATTCCTATAGCCTTTAATGGACAAACTCTTCAGGATTCAGAGAACTGAGCATGGCTAGGGGAAGAGGAATCCTCTGGGTAAGATGTAATGCCAATGAATAGCACCCAAGCGCTCAAGCAATGTGCATTACATGTTCCCTTTTATGGGAAAGGAACAGCAGAATATACTAGCAGAATGCCATTGCAGGAATAAAATTTCCAGAACATTTGTGGGCTTTACGCATAGCTGCACTGCTGGGCACCGAGCAATGGGCATCAGCAGGCAGTGGGCACTGACAGGCACCAGGCACTAAAAGGTAGCAGTGACGGGCAGCAGCAGGCACTGGCAGGGACCAGGCATCCCTACCAGGAACCATTAGACAGTAGGCATCCCTACCGGGAACCATTGGACAGTAGGTACTACTGTGCAGTGGGCAGTGGTCACCACCAGGCACAACCAGGCAGCGGGCACCAAGTGGCACTGGGAATCCCTAATGGGCACCACTAGGAACCATGCACCACAGTGCATGTGCATCTATAGCAGGCACCAGCGGGCAGTGGTGGGCACTGGGCATCTCTTCAGAGAACTAGGTATCCTTAGCAGGCACTACCGGGCACTACTCCACAGTGGGCAGCAGAGGGGCACCACCGGGCACCACTGTGCAGTAGGCAACAGTGGTCACCATTTGGAAGCGTATACCACCGGACATCACAGGGTTCCACCTGGCAGCGGGCACCACTAAGCACCAGTGGGCAGCAGGCACCACCAAGCACCAGTGGGCATTAGGATTCCCTACTGAGCACCAGGCAACCTTACTGGGCACCAACGGGCTTTTAGCACCACCACTGGGTACCACCACTCACTGGGCACCAGGGATTCAGGCTGGGTGTTAATCAGTCTACAATGTTAAGTATAGGACAAAAACACATCGCAGCCATATTCATGGCCTTAGGGGTTACATTTCTAAAAATCAGTACTTAGTGAGTGCTCACATCACATAAGGAATATGATCCCCAAATTTCATGCTTCTAGGTCCAGGGTTGGGGCAGGGCATTGATCAGTCAGCAATTCTTCAATGTATAGGGACAAGAAAACATTGTGCTCCTTTTCACCTCCTTCTGGTTTGAATTTCCAAAACCCAGTTCTTAGTGAGTCCTTGCATCACAGAAGGAAGACCCTCCCCAAATTTCACACTTCTAGGTTGGGCGGTTTTAGCTGGGCATTGATGAATGACAGGCTGCAATCCTAAAGACACTTTCCTGGGGGTAAGACCCATTGATCACAGTGGGCCTTACTTTTGAGTAGACATGGTTAGAATTGTGCTCTTAGTCCAGGGGTCAACAACCTTTTGGCTGAACTAATGTTACAATGTTATTCCATGTGCTCACATGATTCTAAAATTATATATGCACATGCAGAGTCTATCTCCTGGGGCTTTCCTGTCCAGCTAGCCACCATGTGACTTCCTCCCACCCTCCCCAAGGAGCTTCTCCTTGTGCTGCTGTAGGAGACCTAGAGATGCTGAAGAACAGTCAGATCCTATCCTTGGCATGCCTCTTGCAAAAAGGAGCTTATTTCCAAGTAGAGAGGTGCAGAATTGGGCTCTTATGAGGCACTCTTCTCCACCTCTTCCTGGGAGAATCCTCCATTGACTGCAAAGAGGCTTACTTCTGAGTACAGAGGGCAAGCTTGAATGGGACAGAGCAGCAAGGCATTCCTTTGCTGGCCTTACATAGGGCTCTGGCTGCTGGGACAGCAGGGAAGGCCTCACACTGCCCCTCTGGCCTCCCTGGCACCGTGCTGGCATTGTCCACCTGCATGGCCTTGGTGATTCCATGCCTGCTGTTTCTTAGATAGCCCAGGGAAGGTTGCCGAGGGAGTCACCACAGGAATGATGCTTGGGTGCATCCAAGCTGCACACCTGTTCTCATGCAGAAGTCTCTAGAGGGAGCAGGGTCTCTGCCCCAGGGCCTTCCATTCTAATGGCGGCACAGCAATGTGAGAGGAGGAGAGATGTTGCCATTCAGGGTACTGGCATTGGTGATGAGCAGCTGGCTGCTGGCAATGGTGGCAGTGGCAGTATTCCTGGCTGTGTCTGCCAGTGGCATGTCAGTAAGCACCATTTCACATGTTGAGCTTGGCACCCATGCTGGGACTTGCCTACCCCTGACTTGACCCCTGACCAGTTGTTAGTGACTTTTCAGTTTTTATATGTATATATATGGGGGGGGGGGAGAGAGAGGGAGAGGGAGAGAGAGAGAGAGAGAGAGTGAGTGAGAGAGTTGCTTTTCTACTTTTTACAGCGTGTTTGTTTCTCCAAACTACTGTGAATAGGAGTCCTAAAGAACAGAAGATTTTTTAAAATCAAGAGAAAAATGAAAACAGATGAAATGTACAAGAGCTGCAACTGAAACTTGAGATGGTAAAACTCATTATGTGATGCAAGAGTTTCTGAAACATTTTCATCACTAACACTTTATTGACGCTGAATAATGCTGCTATTAAATGTTATTTATTCAAATTTATCATGTCATGCAACTTTTTCCTTATGTTATTAAGTACTATGGGTTATTTTGGTCTTAACTTGGAATGGATTTGGAATGAATTAAATTTTTTTCCTACTGAAATGAATGTAATAGTAATGAATGTACAAACAAGTAAAATTTTATTAGGACTATGCAAGATGGAGAAGGTATTCAATACTTCATCTTTGCACTATGGTCCTTAAGAAAATCCCCATTTGAAGCTGCCAATCCTGGGATAAAAACTGCTATTGTTACCAAAGGAGGCTTCCCTCAAAGGAGGCTTCGGAGAGAAAATTTTCATCATGACCATGACGTAAATGTTAAACACCCCATCTACACACACTTTGGTCCTGATTTTGACCAAGAGCCTCCTTGTTGTTTAGCTGTTAAGTGATGTCTGACTTCTTGATTCCATGGACTGCAGCATGCAACTGATTTATAAAATATGTCCTTTTATGTACACTATAATAGTTAGCATTTTTTAAAGCTTGTTAAACTTCTCTTAGTAGATTTTACTAATTAAGAATAAGTCTACAAGAATATCTGAAATTTTCTTTATGACTACTAATTTCAACACTGTAAAACTGTAATCATCAGCATGATCTCTTACCCATCAAGAAGACTCATTGTGGTTGATGTAACTTCACCAAAAAGTACTACTTTTCCAAGGTTCTCTGTGTGTAAATTTTGCTTGTATCTCTCCAGGCTGAAATTTTCAGAAAAGAAAGCTTCTGTTTCAGTGACTACTGGCATGTGGGAAGGTGTTACTTCAGTTCCTGTATCACAAGATGATATAAACTTAAGAGATACTTTGCTGGATGCAATGAATCCTTCTGCATTCACATTTCTTCCAAGCCACTCAAGAAAAGAATGTTTGTCTTCCTATGGAATATATAAAACAAATTAATTGTCACTGAGTGAAACCCTGATGTTTCTCATCCTGGACAACATATATTTGAAAAGAGATACTTCTAAATTATGTTTAAGTGCCTTTGCCCAAACACATTTATCATCTCACCCAGTTTTGATCTGAATGTGAAACAGTTAATGCCTTGTGGTTTGATGCACTACCAACATACAGAACAGTAAAACCTTGGATTGAGAGTAATTTGGATTAAGAGCATTTTGCAAGACAAGCAAACATTTCTAATAAATTTTGACTTAATATATAAGTGATGTCTTGATAAACAAGAAAAAAATTAGTCTCAGCCGAGATATGGCCAGTTTTGGCACTCCGCCAGGACCTGCTCAGCCTCTCCTGAGACTAACCTATGCTTGTCTACTCTGAAGTAAGCCAATGTGGTCACATAAGGAGGCAATGGAAAGGAGCCTGAGAGACCTTGCATGACTACTCAAAACTAAACCCTATTATGCTCAGTGGGGCTCACTCCTGTGTAAGAGGGCAGATTACAGCTTGAGAGACCAAGTGTAGGTTAATTTGTTTTATTTTTCTTTATATTTTGTACTTTCTTTATTCCATTGCCATTGGCATCCTTCAGTCTCGAAAGACTTTTCTTTAATTTTAATTTTCTTTATTATTTTGTATTATATTACAGTATCATAATCTTATATATATAAAAAACTGAAAAGTCACTGACTCACTCACTGACTGACCCACCAACACCCAGTCAAAATCACTGGACCTAGAAGCGCAAAATTTGGGGAGAGTGTGCCTTCTGTAATGGAGGCACCCACTAAGAACCAGTTTCGGGAAATTCAAACCAGAAGAGTGTGAAAAGGAGCACAATGCATTTTGGCCCCTATACTTTACATTGAAGAATCACTGACTGATTCATGCTCTGCTCCAACCCCTAGAACTAGAAGCATGAAATTTGGGAAGCATATTCCTTACTTGACATGAGCACCCACTAATTATTTTATATTATTTATTTTTATTTTAAAAATTTGTATCCTGCCTTTCTCAGGCTGTCCAGCCCGACTCACTAAGATTTTTAGCAATTTAACCCCAAAGGGGTGAAAAAGGATGCAAAACATTTTCAGCCTATAATTAACATTGAAGACTGATAAAACCCAACAGCAAACCCTGAACCTGCCCACTAGGGGTGCCCATGGTCGGGGGGGATGATGCATGAGAGGATGTTGTACGGGGGAATATTGCAGGGGGGATGCATGGGGGGTTGATTCACAGGGAGGTGGTGGTGCATGGGGGATGTTGTACAGGGGCTATGGTGGTACATGAAGGAGATGTTACACTGGGGGGTATTTTACTTCCACAATGGTGGGTAAATTTCGCTAATCATTTTATATGAATTTTTTTGGGTTGTGGAGTTTCAAGTTTCCATTTTTTCTTATGGGAAAATTCACTTTTATTTACAAGCGTTTTGGATTACAAGAATGCTTTTGGAATAAATTATCCTCGTAAACCAAGGTACCACTGTACATGTTGTCCCTCATTATCCCCTACTGTTTGGTTTCAAACCTCTCTACTTCTTAGGGCTCATCAATTTACTTCTAATTTGCAGTAGCCCTTGGTGTCTAAATGCACAAAAGTCTAAATTTCTTTTAAAATGCATGTATAATAACACTTTATAATAGCAGTCTTGAAAGACTATGGTATCATGCTCACTGCATACGCTGCATGCGAAGCACGAAAGCCTGGGTTAGACTGTTATGGAGGGTAGGCAGAGTGAGGGAAAGCCTGGGTTAGATTGTTATGGAGGGTATGGAAATCCCCCCTTTCCACGCCACTGAATTAGTCCAATGGAAAGGCAGAACTGATACGATTGGATCCAGCTGGTGTCGCAGAGTTGGGCTAAGGACAGGAGCTCACCCTGTCTTGTGGGGCTGACCCGGGTCTCGAACCCTGGCCTGCTGGTTAACAGGCACAGTGTCTTAACCATTTGCGCCTTAAAATCTCCTTTTTACAAAACAAAAAAGATTATATATAAAGTCTGTGAATGTCTTACTTCAGCAGCAGTGAGAACAAGAGGTAATTGAGGAAAAGTTGTAATGAACACAAATCCTTTTTAAAGAACCACTCCATGCTTATGTTTAAAATCAAACCACCAAAATAATAAAATTAAACCAACAAAATAATAACTAAAAAACAGATTTTTTAGTCTGACCAGCCAAAACTTTTAAAGCATCATCATTTTACTTAAAATGAACCAATGGGTACAAACTGCAAGAAAGGAATTATCAGAAAGTTGGATATCAGGAAAAAATTTGACGGTGAGGGCGCTTCAGCAGTGGAACAGATTGCCAAGGGAGGTGGTGGACTCTCCCTCACTGGGGATCTTCAAGCAGAGGCTCAACCAGCACCTGTCAGAGATGCTCTAGGAGGATTTCCTGCTACAGGCAGGGGGTTGGACTAGATGACCTACTAGGTCCCTTCCAACTCTAGGATTCTATGATTCTACCACCTTGAAACCACCTTGGCTTATACTAGGGTCAGGTGAAAAAATCTTCGAAAAATGGCGGGCACGACCACCAGCGCCCGCCCCTCAAGGCCCTCTCCCCTTTCCAGCTGCTCGTGCCGGCTCTCTGGGCTACGGAGGAGGCACGGGGGGGGAGAAAATGGTGGGTGCGATGACCCGTGCCCACTGTGGAGGCTCTGCAGTGGCTTCCCCCAACTCTCTGGACTGTGGAGGTGCGGGGGAGGGAAGAAAATGGTGGGCACGACCTTCCGTGGCTGCTGTGGAGGCTCCGCAGTGGCATCCCCCGGCTCTCTGGGCTGCTGAGTAGGCATGGGGGGGAGAAAAAGGCAGGCGCAAGCACCCACCCACTCTGAAGGCTCTGCAGTGGCTTCCCCCGGCTCTCCAGGCAAGAAATGGAGCCCTTGGACGACCCACCACAAGTAAGTGGGCCTTACTTCTGAGTAGACACGTCCAGGATTGGGCCCTGAGGCTGCAAGGCCAGCCACACTTTCCTGGGAGTAAGCCCCATTGACTGGAGTGGGCCTCACTTCTGAGTAGACATGTCCAGGATTGAAGCCCTGAGGCTTTCCTGGGAGTAAGACCCATTGACTGGAGTGGGCCTTCTGAGTAGTCATGCCATGAATGCAGCCCTGAGACTGCAAGGCCAGCCACACTTTCCTGCTGTTGCTGCATTTCCCACCCTCGGCTTATACTCGAGTCAACAAGTTTTCCCAGTTTTTTGTGGTAAAATTAGGTACCTCGGCTTATACTCAGGTCAGCTTATATTCGCGTATATACGGTAACCAAAATCTCTATTTTCCAGTAAATTGCATTCTTAACTACCCCTTCCTATTTTACTCTTCCACGTGTTGATCCTATTTTGTCTTTTAAAAAACAAACAAAAGAGAGGTAGAGCCTATAGGAATAATTGTATTATATTTCTCTTGTTTTACATCTGTAAAACAAGTGGTGTCCATTGTTTTGTGGCTCTCTCTGGTAACCACTTAAATGAAAGTTGTTGCTTCTAATTTCAAGAACCTGCCTTTACATTCTTTATCAGGAACATTACAAAGTACAAAGCTGAGGAAGCTGTACTAGTTAAAAGTTTTGACAAGAATTATAAGAACCAGCACCAGATTATAGGAAAGAATTCAAAACATACATCATTAGTATCAGATAAAATTTACATCTCACTTAACCTCAAATGCACACATTTGCTGAGTCTGAATTTTCCACATATAAAAGCTAAAGGTGTCCCCTGCAGGTTGCCCTGCTAGTTGTGACCAACTCTAGGGAGCAGTGGTCAGCCCAGATTCTAGAGCCATAGAGCCAGCATGGTTCAAAGATGTCTCCTTTGTGAGCTGCATGTGCATGAGCTGCATGGTTCAAAGATGGACATGTGAGCTGCATGTGCAATGGATTGCTGTTACCTTCTCACCTAGGTGGTACCTAATTATCTACTTGCATTTGCATGCTTTCAAACTGCTAGGTTAGAAGCAGCTGGCTGAAGACTGTAGCTCACACCTTGCAGTACTCAGGTCTTGAACTGCTGACCTGCTGATCTTCAGACTGACAGGCACAGCGCCTTTAACCACTAAGCCAACTGCAGTCCGCATTTCCACATATATATGCAGTCATTTGTGTCATTATGCCAAAGTGCCATCATACCAAATCTATTTACTTTAATATTTGGAAGATGAATTTCTATATATAGATCATTAAAATAGTTTACATCAATATCAATTTATCCTCAGAATGGTAAAAAAACATTCTTTGATGTCTTTTCCATTTAAGTAACTTTTTCCATTTTTCCCATTTTTAATGTCATTTATATTTAATTTTTTCTGTCCTGAGAACAATGGTTCCCAACTGTAGGTCGAGACCCAGTGATGAATAGTGACCTATCTTTTTTGTGGGTCCAATAGCAGCTGAGCAGAACCTGCAATGAAAACACAGGTGATAGAAAGATCTGATAACTAATTGCCTCGAACCCTAAGGCTATTCCAAAATCATATAGCTGCTAATTGCCTCGCAAAGTGTTCAGCTCCCTGCAAACTCCTGCTGTTTGCAAGTATGTAAATCTAAGGGGATAAATGAGCATCATTTGGGTTCTTGTGTTTTTTTAGATCTCCTTTTAAGTCACATAAACCTAGGTGGGTCTGGATAGAGTATAGTTTTTTAAAAAGTGGGTCCTGGTACAAACATGCTTAATAACCACTGCCTTAGAAAATTAGGTGCATTTTATAATTTTAAGTATTATGCAATTAGATTATTTACTTGAATCTAATGTGCCATTGAATATCATGCACACTCCTATTTTAAAAGGCTTGAAACTAAAAAACATTTATTGGCATTCGTAATGGGCAGCTGCAAAGCAGGCACAAAATTTAATTTTATTGCATATAGTAATGAGTTATGGCAATGGGTTTATGTTATGATTTTTACCTAATTTTTTTACTTTATTCAATGATGGATTTATGTTACATTAATAACAATAGTAAAATGTTAAACTAAAATATTGACCTATATTTATGATCAGTATCTGTATTTACTCAAATCTAATGCACCATCGAATCTAATGCAAACCGACTTTGGAAACTAAATTCAGCTGAAAATGGCGAGTGTTAGACTCTAGTAAAAAGAGTATTTTATGTTCATAAATATATCGCCTTTATTAAAATACATTTTAAATGTTTTCCCAATTGTGAAGCAAGGTTCTGTAATCAGCCATGGATACTCAACCCCAAATTGTGGGCGCAACTTAAGCCTGCAAATAAACAATATGGGCTATGGTGTATAATTCCCTCCTTCCTTACAACATGCATGTGCTAAGAAAGTGGCTTCAATCCTAAACCCACTTTTCTGGGAGCAAGGCCCATTGAACACAATGGGGCTTACTTTTAAGTAGACATGGTTAGGATTGTGCTCAGGCAGCCCAATCCAGAGCAACTAATCTGTCCACATAAGAGCCCTTAGGTTGCCCTATCTAACACTAGGTTGGAGCAACTGCAAGATGCTCCAGCCAGTTACTCTGAAGGAGGCTTAGGGCAGAGCAAGGCAAGATAGGGTGCCCTAAGAGAGGTGGACCTGCTCTGCCCTGAAGTTGGCTTCTGAAGTTGGCTTCAGAAACAACTGCACAGGTGCCAACTTTGGTGACTGTGCAGTCCAGGTAGGGGGGGCGCGCATCCCAGGGATGAGGCACAGACTTCCGCACCAGGTGATGTGCAGAGTCATGTCACCACTGTAGGCACCACAGCTGTTCCTTGTTCAGTGTGATCTGAGGGGTGTCTCCTCAGGAGCAAGCCTTCCCCTAGTGTCAATTACTTAGCATGCTCTGGAGCAGTTAGGGCAGCCCAGGCTTCCTGACTCTCTGGATTCAGCATAACTTTCTGCTCTGGATACAGAATAGTTAGGAGAGTGCAGTTAGGTCAGAGCAGGCTGAATTTGCTCTGGATTGCAGCCATAGCCATATAAATTGTTGTGGTGCTAGAAACTGTTGTTTCATCTTCATTTCAACTTTGAATGTTTCTTATCAACTTAGCACCACACCAATAACAGATATTTAACAGACTGAATAAAAGCTATAAGACTTAACATTATCAATTACTAGCTTAAAAGCCGCACTCCATGTGGACTTTTAAGCCAACTCCTGCGAAGGACAAATACACTGTCTCTGGAATTCAAATGGCACGACCACCAATTTGGGCTGGAAACAAATTCCAATGCTAGATGTTCAAGCAGCAGATGAAGGGCAGATTTTCAATTCTGGGATCATCATGAAATAGCCTTGTTTCCTCCCTATTCCTGCTTGTTTGACAGACACTAAACTTTGCAAGTACTTAAGCAAGTACTTAACTTACAAGACACTCATTTGGCAAAATCTGAAGCTCCTTGATTTCTAGGAGTTAAGTTGGATAAATATGCTTTAGAGCATTATTCTAACCATGTCTGCTCAAAAGTAATTCCCATTGTGTTCTAACCCTACAATTCAGAGTAACTATGGGAGCACATAAGAGATATTACGTGCACCTGTAGTTACTGCACCACCTAGTGAAAACCTAGGGGAAATTCATATTGCAATCCAGAGTAACTTGTTCTTACACCGGAGCAAGGACTCCCCATAGTTACTCTGGATTGTGTGCTCCCAGGAAAGTGTCTTTAGGATTGCAGCCTTAGTTGCTTTAATTAATATAATTTTTTATTAAATTAAAAATTAAAAGTTGATTTAAAATAAACTTTTTAATTAAAGACTGCTACTTTTTAAATTTGGTTGCAATTTTTTTCATTATTGTTTTAGTCGGAAAGCAAATGACAATGACTTTTGCTAGGCCTTTTTAATCCAATACTGATACCAGTATGAACATCCATACCAAAACCAGCAATACCTGAAAACATTCAATGAAAAACATGTATAGGAAAAAAGATATTGAAGGCAATTTGGAGAAGAATGGAAAGTTGGAAAAGAGGTAAGAGTGCATATTTTGATTTTAGTGGAGTGCATATGGTTGGCTTCTATAACCAATATGAGATCCTTGCAATAACCAGCACAAAAAAACCAGCTTGCAAGAAACCAGCTTATATGAACATTGGGAAGAATCTATAAAATTTATACTGCAATCCTAAAGACACTTTCCTGGAAGTAAGACCCACGAAACACAATGGGGCTTACTTTTGAGTAGACATGTTAGGATTGTGCTCTATGAGGACATATTGCATGAGCCTAATGTAAATTCTATAAGACCATTTTGTTAATGTTGCCAGCTGAAATCTTTTGTTAACGAGTGCCAGCTGAAATACAAAGAAAGTAGTAGTAGTGTGGACTATATGTAGAGTCTTTAGTGAGAACTATGAATACCTTGTTTTTAACATGGCTGATTTTATAGAAATCAGCCCCCTCAAACAGCGGAACTGTTATTTTTGTAGCTTATTTTCACATTTAAGAAGTTTGGTTCAGGTATCACAATTTTTCTACTTTATATAAAGAAGTAAAAATGTATCAATGCCTTTGATGCTAAAAAAAAGTATTACATTCTGTGTCTGAGCTGAATATCATGAAAAAATTAAACACGAAACACGCTTTATCCACTATATTACATCCAGACATATAAAAACAAAAATGCCAAAGATTCAGTATGGAGACTTTCCAAGTCATTCTTCCAATCCAAGAGAAACATATTTTAAAATTGTAGCAATAAGGATCTGAAGCTGGCCAAAACAAAAAGTGGCCAGGACCTAACTCTGGCAATACTTGAAACAGATATTGGCGAAAATGTTTTGCAGACAAAGGGAGTGGCATATAAATATAATCCCAGCTATCACACAAGAATACTGATGTTTAAAAAGGCAAAAAGAACTAAGCAGTACAATCCTATTTATATTTGTTTAATTAGAATAGCTTTGAACTGCATTCAAGTTCAATGGTGTTTGTGCCCAGTTAGATTAATAAATAGCCTTAGCCATTTACAGAGTAAGGGCACAATCCTAACCAATTTAGGCCAGCCCAACTCACATGGCATATCTTCATGTGCTGATGTGAAGACGTCAGTATGCCTATGCACTTGCCGAAGCACCCCCCCCCCCGCCTCCAAGAGTGGGGCAGACGTGCCATACAGCACTTATAAGCCTTATAAGCAATGGTCATTTAGAGTCTGCATAGATACAAATTAAGTAGAATATACAAACCAACAATATCGGGATTTTTTTCATATGAAGGAGATAGTAAACCCTGTTAACCAGCAGGCCAGGGTTCGAGACCCAGGTCAGCCCCATAAGACAGGGTGAGCTCCTGTCCTTAGCCCAGCTCTGCGATGCCAGCTGGATCCAATCGTATTGGCTCTGCCTTTCCGTTGGACTAATTCAGTGGCGTGGAGAGGGGGGATTTGCTGCTTGGGTAACAGCCTATCCTCCATAACAATCTAACCAGGCTTTCGTGCTTCGCATGCAGCGTATGCAGCGTCGAGCACGATACCATAGTCTTCCAAGACTGACAGAGGCCTGCATCCATAGCTTGAATTATATATTTTCATAATATATTATTATGAACCTTTAAACAAGTTTAACAGTTAAGATTACGGTATGCTGGGTGTAGGAAAAGACAAATATCAGCACTCGTTTGTTTTGAAAGTCAAACCATGCAAGAAGTTAACTTGCAAGAATTCATAAAATAAAAGTTATAAAAATACTATAATTTTTTGCATAGTCATACATACTTTCTAAATGCAGACATACTTTGTAACACAGAAGTAGCCATATTTTGCACCTCAAAAAGTCATACATATTGTATTACTGCTGTGGACTGTCACTAGAAATTACTGTGGAACCTAAGCGATCACAAGGCCAACTTGAATACTCCAGGCCTTTGGGATCCTAAGGCAGGCACATGTACTTCAACTGCACATTAATGTACTAATTTCATAATTTAGGAAACCTCAACCAGAGACACTGAATAGCTATACAACCTTTGCAAATAAGTCTGCTTCAGATTGTTTGCAAACAATTTTGAACATTAAGAACTACCCTGTTCTATATTGCGGTACTGAATACATCAACACAAAAACAAATGTAGATGTTAAAATATTATAATAGAAGAAGCAAAACAAAGATGGTTCCGCAATGCCTGGCCATTGTAAGGTGCATTCAGGTTTACATTTCTCACTCGCTTCTGTGAGAACAGTCTGGAAGCAATCTTCTTCGCAGCTGCTCTCATCAACAAACTGTTTATTGTAACAAAGTACTTAGGTCAAAGGCTAAACATCATCCTAAGCTGAAAACATACATTATAAAAAATTTATACTGTTCATGCGTAAGAAAACAGCCCTGTGTATGAGAAGGGAACCATGTGATGTCAGAAATGCCTGAATATTTTAAGGATATCTTATACAGAATTTGATTGAACAGTACTTTGATTCAAAAGCTATTGCTAATTTCCTTTGAACATTTCATAAATATATAATATTTATCAGTCAGCTATCGTAACCTGTGCTTTATTCTCTACACAAACTCTTGAGATACTGTGTAAGATTAAAACATTTTAGTTCTATCAGTGATGTCTTTCTCCGTCAGAAAAGCTGCAGGCTTGCCGCCACACAGGATTAAGTTTGCCACAGCTACTTCAGCAAAATATGACAGCATTTCACAGTACTAAAAAAACTATCAGTCACTGACAAACCCATGCTGAATCCTTCATTGCAGTAATTTTAATGACATCATGGCCAGCAAATTTTTTGGATTATTTTAGTGCAATATGTTTTGAGCATTTTATTTTTTTAAATGTCTGTGATACAATTTAGATAATAACATACCAATAAATGCTTTTCATACAGCAAACTACAATTATGTGCAAAGTAAAGATGATTCAACAGAACAGTTTTTAAAACTTGTTATCAGCCATTAATATTAAAGAATATCAGAATTTAGATGTAGCACGTTCTTTCTATTGTAAATTACACCTTTCAGGCTTTCAAGAAAACCATGTTTTACATAATTTCATGAATTAGCAAATCAGGTATCAGTTAGGGAACATCTTGTATGTATAATTATGTAAAGCACATCACACAACTAAACACGTTTTATGAAATTGGCAGTTTAATATTTTAGCAAAATTAGTGCTGACGATGAACATAATCTCCACAGTCCTGTGAGGATGTTATTCTTTTCCCAACACATACCATCTGACTTATTGAGGTACAGAAGGGTGAACAGGTGCTGGTGCTCAAATTCAGGATTTTTTAAAATAGAAAACAAAATAATCCAAAAACCAGGCCTATTAGAAAAAAGAACAGTGAGCAATCCAACATTTCTTTGACATTTCTACCATATGATGAGAAAGTTTCCACTAAATGCTGAAGAATCAACCCACTTCCCTGTTTAAATTTTATGCTTTTAATAAAAAGCAACTTATCAATTCATCAATATTTGCAGCTGCTACAGAAGCTTTAAAAAACAACAACGCTGCCATATGAATGGTTATCTGACATTTGTGTGGAACACATCTTCAGAGGACAAACAATTACCAAGTGTGACTCTGAAAATCTTCCAGGCTTCCTGTCACGACAATATCCACACAAACTGGACTCTCCACTATAAGATTTAAGAAATGCTGCCCTAAATAAGGTAAAATTTGAAAAGCTGTAATAAGTAAAAAAACAGAGAGGCTGAGAAATCACTGCCACTCTATATAATCCCCATATAAATGAAAAACATCTACCTTCAAACATTAGAAATAAACACTACTATAGCCAGTTTTGTCACAAAAACACAACTATGGGGATTAGAATTATGTTGTCTTTGATGTGCCTTATTTGTGTTAGTTATGCTTATAGTTGCTTATAGTTATGGCTGCTTATAGTTATGACTAGGATGTTTTGTTCTTGGTGACAAATTTGACACACATTTGACACACACTAGAAATTGCTTATAGTAAAGGCTTACTGCTAAACAATGATAATCAAACAGTAAGGATCTTTTTTAACAAAAAAGAATGAACCAAGTATTCAATATCACAATACCTAGACCACATTTTTCATTCCATATGTCATTTAAAGTAGCTCTGAACTTCACACTTAATTCAAACCTTATGTGCCTATAGTCTAATTTATCCATAAACTCGGCTTTTCCCTTGAGGATTTAAATGCATCTTTCTTCAGCTGGTAATTCTTAACACACATACTAACTGCCACCCAAAACCTACCATAGGATAAAAATAAAGCTTTTACAAAGTTAAGGCAAGGCAGAAAGGAAATATGCTTGTAATTAAACTTTATACAGTACTTTGGGTTACAAACAGCAGCCACCTCTTAAGTCCCTTTCGAAGAATCCTCTTCTCTACAGTCCCACACAGTGGAGGAATAAGATAAGATAGCACCTTCTCATCCCATTCCGGTGTCTAGAGTGTGTATGCTTGTAAATTCCAACATGTGATAAGTCTTTTGAGGCAGATCCCTCCTCCCCGCAAAATGGGACTTGGGCCTGTGATATGTACAGGCATTCCTATTATTGCCATCCAAGGCACCCACTATGTGGGGCAGAGACGTACACTGCTGCTTGTCCGATCCTTTATGGAGGTTTGGGACAGTATCTGAACTTGGCCACTATAATTTTTAACCAGATAAATCCACTTAAATTACTGTACCCCAGTTCCCAAACTGTCACAGTTCGGAAAACAGGCATAATCTTCCCTATCAGTGCTTCAGTTGTGTTTCCTCTGGCTTTCCTGTGCCCATTTCCTTTCAATACTTATACCTGTGGAGGGAGGCAGCATTGAGTCCAGCTACTTCAGTGACAAAGCTGTCTCTACTAACATGTGTCTCAGCTCCAAATGAGCTTCTTTTTAATTGAAATGGGTTCCTGGGTTTGCTTTCCACTGCAAGCACCAGTAACATAGGCTGGGGAAAAGGGCATTTTTTCTTCATCAGTGCTTCAGTGCTAGTTCCTCCGGCTTTCCTGCATCCACCTCTTTCCCTTTCCACCTGAACTGCACACCTAAACACATTCCTAGGCAGAACATGCTACTGAACAGATGTTTGGAATGAACATTTTGGAATGAACATTTTGAAGATGAATGAAGACAAAGATCTTACTGTACCTGATAATCCACAATCTGCTTTTCTGTCCATCAATCAGTATGCCAGGACAGGTGCATTTCATGAGATGGAGCATAACACCATCACATAATTCAAAGCTGCTACTGCCACACAAACTGATATTCCTTAACTAAAACCTGCTACTTCTGTAATTCGTTTCTGTAATTCGTTTGTAATTCGTAATAACTTCGTGTATTTTGTTTCTGATTTAAGTGAGGACCACAAATACTGCTATTTCATTAAGGCCAGCATACCCAAGAATTGTCTACCCTACCTAAATCATGCCTTACTTCCTCCTCTGCTGCCAAAGTGTCCCTCTCTGAGACATT
Organism: Cryptoblepharus egeriae; assembly: GCA_030015325.1. Taxonomy (NCBI): domain Eukaryota; kingdom Metazoa; phylum Chordata; class Lepidosauria; order Squamata; family Scincidae; genus Cryptoblepharus; species Cryptoblepharus egeriae. The sequence continues at coordinate 49,790,718 of JAREYC010000005.1, read as the reverse complement.
CAGAAACTGCAAGTTTCAACAATACTGAGTCTCCCTCAGGAAAGAGACCAAACACCAACCAAAGTTTGTCTTAATTGTCTCTTCCCCCCCCCCCCCCCACCTCCCAACCCAGACCCTAATTATGCTTTCATGTTTGATTATTGGAGAATGAGAAGAACTTATCAGAACATGCATAGTGCCCTCATCTGACACCATCATAAAAGTCCACAATTTGGGAAAGAAATCAGTAATAGTCAACTGTCAAAATATCAGCAGAGAGTAGATCCATATTTCAGAACACAGAATGAAGGATAAATGAGGTTAATTTGCTGTACTACAAGGGGCTATTAAGGTTGCTGTACTACAAGGGGATATAGGTAAGACCGTATGCACTGAAGGAAAAATGATGGTAGGAATTTTGGGGAAGAATTAAAACACAGTATTAAGAAAATAACTGTTTGACAAATAGATATTTAAACTTATAATCATTTGAAATTGATGTAAACATTTTGCAACAAAATTAACTGAGAAAGAAACTAATGCTGCAGTCCTAAACACACTTTCCTGGGAGTAAGATCCATAGAGTACAATGGGGCTTACTTCTAAGTAGACATGGTTAGGATTGCAGCCTATCTATATTGTCATTGTACATGAATATACTACAAAATTCAGATGCACTATCAGGATATAGACTCAACCAATCACCAGAGTGCTGAGCCGCTTCATGTACATGCGCCACCGAAATAGATTAGCAGAACCAGAAACCAATTTCTAAGATTGAGAATGGAGAAAAAAAACAGCAGAGTAACATAAGACAGTCCACAGAAAAGAATAAAAATAGTACTAACTTACATACTAAAGCAGAAGCATTTTTTCTAAATAACAGATGAAAACTTTATATACAAAAAACTCACAATAATAAAGAATAATAAATTGAATAAAATAAAATACAAATATGATAGCTAAGTAAGAGACTTTTTAAAGTAAGAGAACAAAATAAATTGCAGGAAAATAAGAAATAATTAAATACATGGAGTGGCATCTCTGTTTCCTCTATTCTGGAACATGAAATCTTGGTATAGCCTTCATTACAAAAAAAAGGAAGATTATGGATGTCACCAATAAAATAAATATAAATTTCCCACAGGAAAAATAATCCCTATTAATGGTAGTGGCTATCTTTACAATACTGAACAGATAGCAATTTTAGAAAGTTAAATAACAGAATAAATTTAGTGAAAATAATTGTGCAAAAAAAGAGCATACAAAGGAATTCAGAAAAATGATGCAAATTTCTGACAAGCAGAACTGTTTTAAATAAATGACAAAAGAACTGCTTATGAAAGTTTGCATACAGAGAGTAAACAATAGAAACTGAAAAGTGTTTATTTAAAATCAATGATTTTTGATTCAATTTAAATAGCAGAACCTAAATACCTAAACATTTTTGAACATTCCATTAACAGTTTTTGGTGGATTTCCACTTATTATTGGAAGCTATCTTATCATTAGGAAGCTATCTGATTCAAAGAGGTAGCAAAATCACTTTGACTTCTGCTAGACTACACTAATACATGGTTAATAAGTTACAATCTCATTAATATTTGGGAGCACAAACACATCACATACAGACATACATCAACAAGAACACACACACCATTTGTTTTCTATTCTACTTAATGCATGTACACACCCTCAGTTGCATTATTTTATTAGCTTCTATGAATCCTTATTAAAATACCACCTCACGGCTGCAACTACATAGAATATAACCTTTAAAAGAGAGAATAATTGCAGCTTACATATTTAGTCAAGACAGTCATCTCACAGTATTACGAGTAAGACACTTTGTCTTCTGAAAGTAGAGTCTATGGATCTAGGCTGCAGCCTCTGTTCTGAAAAACTACTGCTCCTCAATTTTTTTTAACAAATCTTATTCTTTAACCCTACTGTATGAAAGCAAGTACAAAATTTATAACAAAGAAAAAATGCAGAAAGACTATCAGGTTTTTACAATTTACAATTGGTAAATTTGTAAATAAATAAAAAAATTAAAACCTTTTTTATTGTGCAAATTAAACAACATAAAAAGACTAACAAAAATACTGAAGAAAAGGTTACATAGATATGGATAGGCAATTAAAAATTACATTGATTATAAAAAAGAATTATACACAACCACAATTATCCTAATGCTCTACATATCTTATGCTATTCTATTATATTCAGAAATGGCATCCAGATATTCTCAAAGATGCCAATCCACATCAATAAGGCATTCTTTCAAATCCTGATAAATGCAAAATATCATCTTTCAATTGGGCATATATGCAGTAGGTGGGCACCCTTCTTTCCAATTACAACATAATATAGCAGCAATCCTAAACACACTTTCCTGGGAGTAAAAAAAACTTGGCATCCATCAGTCTTGAATGACTATGGTATCATGCTCAACGCTGCATGCGAAGCACAAAGGCCTGGGTAGATTATAAATGGGACTTACTTCTGAGTAGACAGGCTTAGGATTGCACCCAAAGTCTTTTTGCTATTGAGACAGTCCCTTTTAAGTCTCCTGATAAATCTCCAGACACCAGGTAAATAATTAAGAATCACATAGATATTATTGAAAACCAAAACTGCTATAGGACAATATTTATAATATTGATTATTTCCCCCCAAAACTAATAATAACTGGGCATGACCACAACATATGTATAAGAGAAGCATTCAAACGCAAACATCACCAGCAATTGGAATCATCACTAATTTATTTTAAATACAATTTCTGTGGTGACCAAAATACTCTTAAAATATTTTTGTTGTATTAAATGTAATCTAATGGATATTACAGATATATTTTAAGTGCCATTAAGAGTTATTTTTGTTTATAAATATTTAATGATGTACTAAGTTTGATATACATATACTTAGAAATAAATGGAATTCTGAATTAGAATGTTCTGTTTTGCATGATCAATGAGAAGTAGCAAACAAATATAAATTTAATGCAAATGGGAAAATGTAAATGTAAAGAAATGTAAATTTATTTGCATTTACACAAAAATATCAGTTAGAATTTAGTGGTCATAGAGACGTCTATAACCTGGGAATAAAACCCATATGTAAAGACACAATCCTAAAGACACTTTCCTGGGAGTAAAACCCATTGAGCACAATGGGTTTACTTTTGAGTAGACATGATTAGGATTGTGCCCATAGTCTTTAAAATTCTTTAGCACATAATTTTCAGCATAGTTTGCTGCAACATAGTTTCTGAAAATTTTTAAACACTAGTTATTTATCATATGAATAGGCAGAACAATCAAGTAATTCTCTTGCGTTTGACATGATAATTATAACTGGAATCTCTATTTCACTGGCAAGAATCACTGCGATTAGTGAAACTCAAATTCTGCAAAAACTTTAAGACAGCTCAGAAGTGCCTCCTTGTGGCAAAAAGAAATTACTGGTAAAGATGTCTTTCCTATTTTTTAGAAATAGTATTAGATTTGTTTTTAAAGCAAGATGAAATGCTCTGAACAACCCTAGAAACTACCTCTAACAAAACTAATTCAGATGCGCATTTAGTTTCTCCAGGATCTCAGATTAAAATTGTGAGTTGAATGCAGTGAAACAACAACAGCTTGGAAATATAGTATGTTTGCTTTATCAAAAGGTGTGGCCAAAAAGCCGGGGGGGGGGGGGGAGACAATGCCCACCATCACCATGCCCACCATCCAGGTTTGCTCCACCATCTGCATAGTATATGAATATTTTTAAATAAAATTTTAAAAGAGTAATCAATATTTAGAAACAGAGAAAGGGAACCCAGGTTCTCAAACGTTTGCATTTGACACAACTATTTCAGCCTCATGCTGGTTCCCAAACTCCTCTTGGGAAGTAAAGAAACCCATCTAAGTGCTTGAGGAGACAAGGATATGGCAGCAACAGAATCTTGATCATCACACAACTTCCAAAAACTGGGAGGTTTCCTCCCTACCTGGCAACAGCACCAGTTTCCAGAGGGTACGAGGAGCCTCCTGGACACTTCTCCAGGATTCCCCAAGCCTCCAATTAAGTGAACAATCATCTCTTCCAGTTTGGTGATTGGAAACCAGAAGTGGTTTTTTATTTCATCAGTTTATCAGAGGCTTGGGGAAATCCTGTGAATGCTTCTACGAGCTCCATGGACCTTCTGAAGGCTAGCTCTGCTGCTACATAAGGAAGAAACCCCTGCTTTGGGCCACAACCTTAGGCAGTTTCCTGGCAGTAAGTCCCACTAAGGTCTACCCCAGTAAGGGTATTACAAAAGAATTCCAGGATGTCTATCAACATTATGTCACAGTTGTAAATTTGACACAAATTCCTTTAATTGCTGATATAAACAATATACTTTCCAGTGGTGGGCTTCAGCAGGTTCGCATCTACGCGATAGAACCGGTTGTTAACTAGAGATAGGACATATAAAGTTAAAAATAGCCATTTAAAAGTGGCTGCCAGATGGGCATAGAACCGGTTGTTAATTTCTTTGAATCCCATCACTGACTCTGACTCATTACTTATTTGCCTTAGATCCTAAATACACATCTGTGCATACTGTGCATACTGAGTTCTTTGATAAGAACTTGCTCCAATATAAAACTATCTATCTATCTAGTATTTATATACCGCTTTTCAACTAAAAAGTTCACAAAGCGGTTTACAAAGAAAATGAAAAAATTATTGGCTATGTGATATATATATATATAAATTTATATATAATATAATATAATATATAATATAATATATAATATAATATAATATATATAAATTTATATATATTTATATACCTGCATTTTATTTACAGTGCTTATTTTACACTGTAAAAAACTTCAAAAGAGCTATAGTTTAAATCCTAACGTCCTGTTAAAGGTAAAGGTGTCTCCCGCAGGTTACACTGCTGGTCATGATTGACTATAGGGTGTGGTGTTCATCCCCGTTTCTAAGCTTTTAGAGCCCAGGTATCAAACACAAGGATTGTAGGCCAAATCCAGCCTGCCTTATCATTTAATCTGGCCTGCGAGAGCTTCTCAGACTACACTTTCCTGGGAGGAAGCCCCACTGACTATAATGGGACTTACTTCTGTGTAGAGATGCATAAGATTGAACTCCGGACCTTGGAACATGCCATTAATGATAACTTTGGCCCTCTGTATTAACTATTTTGACACCCCTGCTTTAGAGCCAGTGTTGTCCAAATACAATTCTGTGGTCCTGGGGCCGGCAAGAAAAGAACACTATTTTACCTTCCCACCGAGGTGGTAATCATTTGTCTACTTGCATATACATGCTTTTGAACAGCTAAATTGGCAGGAAGTCTTGTTAGGCAAATGGAAAACATTATTTTTGCTTATTTCCCCCAACACATTGTGGTGCAGCCCCTCTTATGGTATGTTGTTCCAAAGTTTTCCCTAATCCTCAGAAGCTGATTGTCAGAGGTGAAAGAGAATGCAAAGGAAGAAAAAAGCCTGATCCTATAAGCCCTATAAGATTCTCAGCTTTCAAAATTAGGATCTAAACCTATCTCAGGCTAAAGTTTCACTTTCTATTTATTTTAAAGATAAGCTAAAGCAATTTGGAAAGTTGCTTCAAAATTAAATACGTATGAATGCTGTAAAAAACATAAAAGAGATTAATGCTGCAAGCAAACTATAATTTAGTAGATAGAAGCTAATAGAGAAGATAGAGAAGCTGGGAAGTTTCACTATAATGGTGATTGGGCAGCAGTGCCCAACAACCAGCAACTTATTTAACCCTTGATGAACATCTGTGCTGCAAATTCAGCACCATATTCCTCTTGTGTGTTCTCTCTCACTTTTAATTTCTTTGTTCCTAATTCTGCAGTTGTTTTTCCCTCTTTCTTTATGTGACATCCTTACAATAAAGTCCTACAATGTGATTGTTTTAATACAGATAAAATATTTCAGTAACAAATTAATATAGTTCTGTTGTCAAAAATAGTACTGTTACTACAAATAAATCTTAAATATTCTGCAGACACATAAGTTATTGCTCATCATTTATCACTTCAATGCTGACAAGTTTTGAATAAATAGGGGAACATTGACAAGAGTTGGGGGGCAGCAGAGGGCATTCAGTTTGCAAGAGGCCCATCATATTCACCCATTTCTGAAATGTCAACTAGCCATGTTTTGGTGTATATACAAAATCAATACCCAAAGAGCAACAATATACCAAACCAATTAAGTCTAGTTACAAACATCTCTGATAACCACACTTTTTTATAAATAGCTACAATTGTGCAAGAACTTTATTGTAATGCCACTATTATATTAAACTAGAGATATTTACCCACCATTGCAGGAGTAAACCCTCCTTGAACCATCTCCCGATACTCCATCCCCCACCCCCATGCACCGGGCAGCAAACAGGTTCATGCTTCTAGATCTAGCAATTGGGTGCTGGATGTTGATCAGTCAGTCTTCAATGTTAAATACAGGCCTGAAAACACATTACACCGCTTTTCACCCCCTTTGGGGTTAAATTTCTAAACATTAGTTCTTAGTGGGTGGTCACATCACATAAGGAATACCTCCCCAAATTTCATACTTCAAGATCCAGGCATTGATAAGTCAGTGATTCTTCGATGTATAGCAACGAAAGCATGTTGCGTCCCTTTTCACTCCCTTCCAGTTTGAATTTCCCAAAATCAGTTCTTGGTGGGTGCTTACAAATGAGATTAGGAAATTTGTAAACATTGGGAATTTGTGCAAAATTTTGTAGAAAAGCACCACCCAAATAAGGCTATAGAAGTGCAAGAGATGAATCCATTTAATGACAACGCAGTGTCACATTTCCATGAAATCCTTAAAAGGAGACAAAAGCAAGTGTCACTGGATAGGTTCCTTGTTAGAGTTGCTCAAAAAGACACCAGTGATTCTTTTAGAGAAAATTATTCATCCTTGGCCATAAAGATTTTTCTTTTTTGTTTTTCTGTACAGTACAGTGTTTCTTATTAATATTACAGTAATTGTGTTCTGTATTACAGTGTTTTGAATTCAATTACAGTGCTTTGTCATCATTTTTACATACAGTTAATATTTTTATATGAATATTTTTGGATTGTGAAACCAATTGTCCTAGCTACCATTGTTTCCTATGGGAAAATCCGCTCTGTATAAACAATGCTTTGGAAGACAAACATGCTTCTGGAACAAATTATGTTCATCTTACAAGGTACCACTGTATGTAGACTTGGGCAAGAGGCACTCTTTCAAGTGGGTGTTCTTTTATTTAGCAAGGGGAGAGTACCTGGCCCTACACATCCCAGCAATGTCTGTTCTAGTGGCATCTGCTGGTATTCTTTTGCACTTTAGGTTATGAGGCCTTTTGGGACAGGGACACATTACTTATTAATTAGCTATTAATTTTTTCATTTTCTTTGTAAATGGCGTTGTGAACTTTTTAGTTTAAAAGTAGTATATAAATACTGTAGATAAATAGGCCATTGGTATTGGCATTTCAGCCCAAGATCCCCTTTCAAACTTAAAAATCAGTCAAGCACCCCATTAAACTTACCAGGATGCCCCTCCAAGTCTACTTAGAAGTAACCCTACAATCCAGAGTAACTACGGGAGCACGTAAGAGACATTACTGCACCACCTAGTGAAAACCTATGGGAAATTCATATTGCAATTCAGAGTAAATTGTTCTTACACGGGAGCAAGGATTCCCTGTAGTTACAGTATGCTGGATTGCGCTCCAAGTCCCATTGGGTTCAATAAGACTTACTCCCAGTAATGCCCAGTCCCATATTTCAAGATGGTAAATCCCACACTCTTGTGACCCCCTGACCCAAGCTTGTGATCTCCTAAGGGAGTCCCAACCCCCACATTGAATAGCAGGCCTCCGTCAGTCTTGGAAGACTATGGTATCGTGCTCAGCGCTGCATATGCTGCATGCGAAGCACGAAAGCCTGGGTTGGATTGTTATGGAGGATAGGCTGTTACCCAAGCAGCAAATCCCCCCTCTCCACGCCACTGAATTAGTCCAATGGAAAGGCAGAACCAATACGATTGGATCCAGCTGGTGTCGCAGAGCTAGGCTAAGGACAGGAGCTCACCCTGTCTTGTGGGGCCGACCCGGGAATCGAACCCTGGCCTGCTGGTTAACAGGCACAGCGTCTTTACCGCTTGCGCCACCCACAGCCACTGATTTAAACTCACCTTATCAGCAGATAGCAGGAAAATAGGAGTTAATGGAGGAACTTTACTCAGTCCACATCTCAAACCAAGTAGTGTCAGGATTTCAACAAAAACTTCATATCTTCTGGCATTGCTTATTTTGAGTGCTCTGAAGTCATTCTGCCTTTGACTAGACAAATTTTTGACATTCACTTCCAAATGTGCCTATAAATACATTACAGAAGGAAACAATTCTTAAAATTCATTAAGGTATTTTGTAAATCTGAGGTTAAAATAATCTTAATTATATTGTTAACCCTTTAATCAATTACTGTGTTATATTCAAAGAGATTCATATTCCTACAATTAGATGCTAATCTTCAACCCCCAGCTTCTTTAAAAATGGCCCACAGTAACAAATTACAGATGGTAGCAATAATAGGAAAAGGAATATTGAATATTTATTCTTGTATAAAAATACCTTAAACAAGTGGTTCTCAAATTAGTGGGTTGCAATCCAACAGCCCAGGAAGCCCTGTGGTTGTTTTATTTTGTAAGTAAACACAGCCCACATTTACTGCCAGGAGGTGCAGAGATCTTGATAACCTTTCTGCAGGGCTCTCTGTATCTCAGAAAAGTAGGGTTGCCATATCTCTGGTTTTCCCGGGTGGCCCCCAGAATCCAGGATCATGACATGGCCAGAACTTGGGAAACTGCAACCCTGGGGCTGCCCCACAGTTCCCCAGCTCCGCGGCCAGCTGGTCAGCCAAACAGAGAGCTCGGGAACTTCTGCAAATATGCCAATCTGACATGCGCTGGGAGTGTTCCCTCTCTTCAGTGCCAGGCTGGCGCTAAACGGAAGGTGCATCTCCTGCATGTGCCAGCTGGGTGCATTTGAGGCGAGGGGAGGGACCTTTGCTTGAGCCCAGCTGGCGCACACGGGAGCATCCCCTCTCTTCAGCGCCTGGCCAGAATTTAAGAGAGGGAGTGCCTCCTGCACTTGCCAGCCAGGCATGTCTTCAGCCATTTGCCAACCAGAACACGCAGGAAGCTGTCGCTTCCCTCAGCTGCAAGCGAATGGCTGGTGAGGTCCCTGTCAGAAGACAGGGGCTTCTCTGCACAGGCTAGTGTGCGCAGGGAACAGTGCCTCCCCTCAGCATCAGGCCAGCGCTGAGGGGAGGGACCGCCTATAGGTGGGAGAATATGTGGAACAGGGGTGGCACATTCATTATAGAAACTGCTTAAAAACACCTGAAATATTAACAAGTCATAAAACATTAAATATTGATGCACTGATTTTTTAAATATATTTCTCTTGCTGCTATATATTTTGGGCATTAGAAATAAGTGTACTGGAGTATCTAATTTGGTTATATTCCTTCATCTTTGCGTTATTCCCACATAGCCATTGACACAAGTGAAATATACAACCAATGTGTCACTACATCCACCACCAGGTTGTTGCTCTATTCTACATCTACATCCACTACCAGGTTGTTACCCTATTCACTGGATAGATCTATTATGGAATTAAACTATTCTATCATGGATAGATCTATCATGGGGTGACATGCTGACCTCCCACACTGGATGATGCAAACCCCTAGTGATGCCACTCCACAGGAAAAGAAGACATTACACATACCATACCTGACAAAGAATGGCTTCACCTCCAGTATTTCCATATGGCAGATGGACAATCATTGTATCTTTATCTGTGTTATCCAAGTAACCAAGCGACTTCACAGGACTGAGTTTTTCTGTAATCTCATTCTCAAACACTTTTCCACTAGCTAGAACATTTAGTTTTATCTCATTGTTCTTAGTTTTAGAAAACACAAAGGTCTGTACAGTATCCGCCAGTTCATTTCTACTTTTTATATGAATACCACCAAAAATAAAAGAGGAAGAAAGTCCTAAAATCTTCCCACCTTTTGACATGAAAGCCTGAAATTTTTTAGAAGCAGCATCTGAAACAGGTGCTGCTGCAGCGATAATCAACAGCAATGCATTATCAATCCAAGGAACATTTAGAACTTGTTCCTCCAAAAGTTGGTAAACAGTATAAGTATTAACATCAACACATTCCGTGACAACTGATTTTATTTCTTCAAATTTGACTTTGTCATCGTCCGAACCAACATAAATTAAGATATTTGGAGGCTTTCCAGCAAGGTTTATTTTTTTCAGATCTCTTCCCAGATGCTCATCACTATCATCATCCAAGCTGCCACTATAATCATCAGGAAGATCTGGAATGTTTTCCGCAGAGGCAAATTTAACTGACTCAATTGTACTATTCTCAAGTTGCAAGCACTCATGGCAGCTAGAGAGATGCAGGTGTTGATGATGATCACCAGTAGCTATTTCATTTTCAGGCAGTTGCTGAACTTGTTCATGAAGTTTTTTTGCTTTCTGAAGTGTGCACTCCATTCTTTTCTCTTCTTGATCACCACTTCCTGCACAACTAGCAGCTTCTGGTTCAGCAAGAGTCTCTACAACAGAATCTTGAGTTAATTCAAGAGGCTCCATCTTCTTTGCATTCTCCTCCTTTTTGGCACTCACTGTCAATTGTTCTAACTCTTCTAATGCTGACTTCTGCAGATCCACAGCTGACCCATTTAAAATAGCAAAATACATAAAAATGACAAAATTAGAACCTGGAATTAATTTTGATTTTAGTATAAGCTAGAGATGGTACCCTAAAGCTTAAGATGGTAGCTTGAGATGGTAAGCTTGAGATGGTAGCACTAAAATTTGGGCTAACGTATCTGTAACTTACTACCTGTCTATTTGAAACAAAACATAACAATACAACAGCAAGACGTACAAATATAGCCAAGAATCAGCATTCCTCTAAATAATTGTGCTGACCATTCATGTTTTGGGACTAGACTGTAAATACATCATTTACGCTATCAAATAATACTTGTATTTGTTACATCCACTTGTTATATTTTGTGAACATTTTGTAAACCACCTCGTGCATCTGTTTTGGCACTGGACAAGAAAGGTATAATTTTTTAAAATAAATAAAACATAAATATGCCATTATACTATGCACATTCTCAAAAAAGTGTCTAGCAGTCAGATTGAGGGAAATGATTCCCTCATTGCTACCACAAAAACCACCATACTTGCATTTTTAATTTCAAAATCATTACTCCAAGATATAATTGCAGGCACACTCGTTTCATGAGAACATGGAAAATATTTAATTAGTGTTAAGCACTTACAATGGTACAATTTATTTATTGGATGTATACAATAAGTAAAAAAAATCAACAAGGTACTAGAGCGTTAATTTTGACAAGTTTTAAATGACACGAAAAGCACTGAGTTTAACATTACAAGATACTGAATTTTAAAAAAATTATTATATTGTGAAAAACTACCATCCAAGCTAAGTAAAATTCAAGGGAAAGAGAACTCATTAAGCCAAGAGGGAACAGACAGGATTTTAGGGATACAGAGGGCAAATACCACTCAACTATCAATTGCAAGTTTTTTCAAGATACTTACACACAATTTTGTGAGGCACCATTCCATTATCCATTTGGAGTCTATCTTCCATAAATGCTATCCCAAGACTACTGAAGTTATCTATGCTGGCTTCTGCAAATAATATGTAAGGTTCTCCAGGTTTAAAGGCCACAGGTGAACAATAATCTGACCACTTCACAATCTGAGGAAAAATATACAGCATACTTTTCAAATTTTCTTAAACTCTACAAGTATCAAAACACTGAAGACATATTGCAAAATTATGTTCACAGTACTATCCTACTGAGTTTCAATTCTAGTTTATAACTTCCAGATTATGAATTTATAATTCTCCAAAACTAGGAATTTCCATACAAAGATCAGAAAACATCCACAACAGTAAGACAGAAGTTATCAAATTCTTCCAGTGAAGACAAAATAGAAAGACTAACAAATTCAATTTAAATGAGAGAAATCGTTGCTAATATCTGGACTGAAATTAAAATAACAACTGTTGCTGTAGATGGAAATTTTTTTTCCTCGCCTCTTTCTTAAATAAATAACCGGTACTTTAGTTTAAGCTTTTATATTTGAGACACATGCCAGCACAGAAAAGACCCAATATTATGGAGAAATCCAAAGATCTGCGGAAATTTCAGACATTGCAGACACAGACTCCAGATAAATATCTACCTGTGGAATTCATTCAAATCATCTTCTGCAATCGCAAGTTAAAATAGAATCAAAAATGGATGCAGTTCAACAAGAACTTAAAAACCTGAAACTAGAATTGAGAGAAGTAACAGTCCAGGGACAAAAATCCCATAAACTCACCAAACAAGAGGAACAACAAATGCAGAATAGAATTGATGAGATCACTGTCAAATTGAAGTTCTAAATTCAGAACAAGACAAAGCCCTGGATACGAAGCTACTAATAGAACAAGCAAGTAACGAAAAAAAGAGCTGTTTCAGAGATCTTGGGACAAACTGGAGAAGAACTGAGACAGCAAATGATACAAAGACACTACAGCTACTAGGACAGGATCTGGGAATTGATGGAAAAGCAAAAACATCTTAACTTCTAGAAGCACTCTAACTGAGATTCCTTTCAGAATTTTTCAAAAGACAAAGGACTATGCTTTTCTGAAAGAAGAACTGAAAAAGATTATGTATAGATGGGGAAAATAGGACAGCATTATTTTCAATTTTGTCCACGAATCTATATGTTGGATATGCTTCAAAAGGCAAGAGATTTTATGCAGAGACTCAAGGAAGAATGTGAAAAACTAGAAGGACAAGAGAAAAAAAAATCAGAAGAAATACAACAGCTTCAATGCCTTCAAGATTTGTTGGATGTTGGTTAAGGACTTTAGGATTCACTGAGTACAAAATGTTGGCTATGAAATATTAAGGTACAAATGGGAGTAGTTACAGACAAAAATTTATACTAAACATGAAGCGTTTTTACAAAATGATGTATAGATGGTATTTGATACTAGGCAAATTTGTTAAAATTTATGAAAGTGTATTAGATTATGATAATTGTTGTATGACTACTCTGTGTTAAATATTGGAAAGTCCCAAAGAGATTTCCTTGGGGGAAAAGGATGGACAAAGATATCTGATTTTGCTGAATTATAGAATTCTTCCTTAAGAGAATTTAGTAAAAAAAAATTATGGATAATTAGAATACATGGACTTTCTGCATGTGAAAAAGAAAATCAATCAAATTATCAATTCAATTGGTTGAAAATTGATATTGTTTTAATCTCCCTTTTTATCAGTTTTGCTTTATTGAAAATGTAGTATACTGGTTTGCTTTACCTAATATGTGGTTTGACTAAAAGAACTGTAAACTGAGATCTCCATGTTTACCACAAAACTTCTAATATTTTCCCTTGGTTTTTTTGTTTATTCTTTTCAACGATAATTTAAAAATACCATAAAAAACAATTTACCTTTTCTGTAGATGAAGCAATTGCCTCTGAACTATCTGCTTGAACTGAAGTACTCTCAGTTACAAATGCAATATGTTCTGCTTCAAATATTTTTTGGGAATAATGAAAAGGTGACATAATAAGCAATGTCCATTTTTTTAAATCATCAAGGGGCTAAAAGAAAAAAGAAAAAGAAAATTTGTTTTTACAAATGCTGGTCGGTCCCTGAAAATTTGTTCTGATTTAATTATAGAAACACTTAACAGATAAAGCAGAATTCACAACACACAAGTATGCCTTATATTTGACATAAACTTCATTTATCCAAAACCTACTTATTGGAATCCTTTCCTAATCTTAGTATGCCATACCATATAATTTCTAGGATAGCCACTTCATTAAATGTATCTTTTATAACCACTTACTATTAAGTTGTAAGAGAATGAAATAGACTCTTTTATAATTTGAGTCAAGGATAATAAGTAATACACATTACCAGAGAGTGAGACTAATGTCACATCACGGCCCATGGTCGTGTTAGCATCCATTGAGCCTAAGAGACACTGGAAACCACTATGTGACAGTAAAGCCTTTATCACCTGTACTCATCTACAAGTTAGACAAGGGGTAAGGGAACTTTTTTACCCCAAAATATATTTAGATATGCCGATGTTACCCCCTTGATACGCTGACATTACCCTCACCAAACCCTGCATCCATCCCTTCCCAAGTGTCCCTTGCTTCCCTTATAGTGTTCCATAACAATATAAGAAATTTCATTTTTACCCCATTTGGGATCATTTACCTCTGCCCTCTGACCACTGAATTAGACAGTCTACAGATGATAAAATCAGGTCACTGTGAAGATGCTTTAAACATTTCAAAACATATTCAAATAAGAAATTGTCCTCCCCATACTAGAGGATAAAATTTGTCAACCAATTATCAGAAATGCAATCATTTGCCCTTTTCTCTACTCCTTTTCCTTCCTTTACCACTATATCTTACACTTCCAACGGTCAGAAACATCTTGTGACACCCCTGATTTAAAGACACAAACTCTCACATTACTTCCCAAGCATTTCTATTAACAATTATAATTTCAAAGCAGAAATAATGCCAATAAAATGGGTAGGAAGACAACCATGAGTACTATGATGTCCTTAAACTTCATAGAAGAGTGGAACAAAGTTTACACACCAAAAAAGGTAATGTTTCAAACAATTAACAAAACCATAGCCAGTTTCACAGACAAAAACAAAGCTTTAAAGGGCTTTAAAGTAGCTTTAAAGGGCTTGCATTGGTAGTCCAATTAAACAAAATATTTTGCCTCCCTTAGAGGCAAAATATTTTGCCTCCCTTAGAGAACAATCCTAACCATGTCTTCTCAAAAGTAAGCCCCATTATGTTCAATGGGTCTTATTTCCAGGAGAGCGTCTTTAGGATTGCAGCCTGAATGTACTTTCAGTGCAATCCTATGATTGTCCACTCAGTACTAAATTCCAAGTTCACTAAAAATATGGTAAAATTATATAAATTGTGTAAAAGTGCTAGAAATAGCAGGCACAAGGCAACACAATGAAACTTCTTCAGAGATAGATCCAGAAATGATTTTGCTATACAGTAGCCACCTTGGGTCTCTTTAGAAAGGTGGGATAGAATTAAAGGCAGAAACCCTATCCTCCAGTTAGGCCAGCCTAGGACCTGGTATAAGTACTTTGCTGACTTGGGGGTATCACAAAAGTGCCATAAGGCATTTCTACCCCATTCCTGGAAAGGGGGCTAAGCCAGTGAACAGACATACACCAATCTCCCCACCCCATCCCCATCAGGTGACTTAGACTGGTCTAAATTGATTAAGATTACACCCTAAGTAAGTAAATAAGTGAATGAATGTATGAATTTTTCTTTCCAATGGGAGAATACGTTTTGATCTGCAGGTGGTTGAAACTGCAGGTACAAGTTCTGTGGTATGGTTTCATAACATTTCTTAAACATATTGTTGCCAACTACACACAGATTAAACTCTTTCTGTGCTCAAGAGAAGCTCGTTATTAATTATGGCAAATCTAAGGTTCTGGTTTTTGGTAGGAACAGAAAAAAACACAAATGATCTATCGGTGACTATCACGATTGAACAAGTAAATACCTTTAAATATTTGAGAGTCACATTTAATGCAAATCTTTCTTGGTCCCCCCACTATAGCTACACGAAACTTAAAGTTGAACAATCTATTCAGATGCTGATCCGTTTTATGAGAACTAAGAGTGGAAATTTGGTGGCCCCAGAGCTTGAGATTTTTGCTAAGAAAATCATCCCTCAATTGCTATACGGAGTTCAAATCTGGGGCTACTCTCAATTCTTTTGTTTTGAAGCTATTCAAAACAACTTTATTTGCATGCTTCTAGGTGTTCCTAGGTCAACACTGTCTTCCTTAATTAGGCGGAAGTGGGACTTATCCAAATTACTGCACATTGTCATACAGCTCTGGCTCTTTATTGGTACTGATTGGTCTCCATGAACCCTTCATGTCTCCCAAGATTGTTTTGATAAGCAAATTACCAACTTAGCTTTCTCCTCTTGGGCGACTTCAGTCAGGCCTATTTTGGAATCTTTTGATTTCCCTGTGGATACTTTCCCTTCATTTTTTTCTCCCAGATTTAAATACTCTCTTAGAGATTCTATACACCTCTACTATATGAGGCAGGATCTTAGCGCAATCATTAACTCTCCTTGTTCACATTGGCTTTTATTTTACAAAACAACTTTTGTTCTCGAAAATTATTTAATTAACCTGACCAATACTACTTTGAGAAAGGCTTTTTCTGCCTTACGTCTCCAGACCATGCAGTCTGCACTATTGGAAGGCAGATTCAACAATACTCCCTATGACCTCAGACTATGTAAGTGCAGTTTAGGAGAGGTTGATGACATTGCACACTATCTTCTGCGATGCCCACTATTGGATATTCCCAGAGCAAAATTTCTGGCCGACTTTATTATCAGTTTCAGCAATAGACCATTTATCGATCTCTTATGCTGGCTTTTGGGTGATGCTGATAACGACATTACCTTTAAAGTTGCAAAATTTGCTTTGGAAGCTAAAACTATAAGGTCAAAGCTCCCTGTATGATGTATAGCTGTTTTTTTACGTAAGTTTTAACGAATTCTCTTTGTACCGACCCTACTTTTTTAAAACAGTCTTTTATAATTTGTCTAGGTATGTTATTTTAATCAGCCGAAATGTTTTGTAATGACCAAATGGTTACACAAATAAAGTTGTTTGTTTGTTTATTGTTGCCAACTACAGGAATGTTGCATTTTCCTAATCCTATCAGCTAAGGCAAATGTTTAGGATGAAGCAGAATCAGAGCCAGTACCAGAACACTGAGAGCCTCCCCTCCAAGACAACTGCTGCATTGGGCTCTACATGGTGTCCCCACCACCCTCCTCTCAGAAACTGAGCATTTCCATAGCTTTCAGTATTGAGGGATCAGCCTGACCAGGTAAGCCTCTGTTTAGTGTAAGCCCTCAGACAATGCCTGACCTCATGACACTATTGCCAGAGGCAGTGACGAGTCAACACTTCTGGAATTAATATCTTTTCAGCATGACTATACATGAATCGAGACTGCAAACTTGCCTAGATGAAAAAAAGCAGAATCGTGAATTTTTTCAACTGGACAAAGAAGGGAGGGATATGGCAGGGACAGAACTGGAGTCAAATCATATATAGCCATTTTTTAAAGCATTTCAACCTTTGCTTGCAGCCACATGAGATTTACCACTGATGACTGCAGCTAATAAAACTGTCAACTAGAAGCTCTTGAGGTTATGTTGATGCAACCAATTCTATTGTATGTAGGAGTTACACTAAAGAACTGCAATTAATGTGAGCTATATGGATCCTCATGAGTAGCAAATATTTTTAAAGGTAGTTTTGTGGTTCATGATATGCATGTTTACCCAGAAGCAAGTACCACTGAGTTAAATGTTTTAACTTTAACTAACGTTTTCCTAGAACTACAGCTTCAACTGCACTGCTTTCAGCTCCAGCATTGCAACTAAATTCCAGACACATTTCAGGCCTCTGAAGTAAAAAAAACAAACAACCCCTATTTACCTGAATATAACGCTCACCCTTTTCAGCCAAATTTAGTCTCCAAAATCTAGGTGTGCATTAGATTCAATGGTGCATTAGATTCAAGTAAATACAGGAGTTTTTATTATAAGTATAGGTCAGTATTTAGTTTAGCAATTTACTATATTGTAATTAAAATGTAACAATTTACTATATTGTAATTAAAATGTAATTAAAATGTAATTTAATGGGTTACATTTACAATGTTTATTGTTTTACAATAAACCCATTGTTTTACAAAGTAATCATAACATAAACCCATTGCCGTTTTATTATTATCATAGAACCATAGAGTTGGAAGGGACTCAGTAGGTCATCTAGTCCAACCCCCTGCCTGTAGCAGGAAATCCTCCTACAGCATCTCCAACAGGTGCTCGTTGAGCCTCTGCTTGAAGATCCCCAGTGAGGGAGAGTCCACCACCTCCCTTGGCAATCTATTCCACTGCCAAACTGCCCTCACCGTCAGGAATTTTTTCCGGACATCCAGCCGGAATCTCCTTTCTTGCAGTTTGTACTCATTGGTTCTAGTTCTGCTTTCAGAGGCAGCTAAGAACAAATTAGTCCCTTCCTCTATATGACAGCCCTTCAGGTATCTGAAGAGGGCAATCATGTCTCCTCTCAGCCTTCTCTTCTCCAGGCTGAACATCCCAAGTTTCCCCAACCTTTCCTCGTAGGGCTTCCCTTCCATCCATCATTCTTGTCGCGCTCCTCTGGATTTGCTCCAGTTTGGCTGCAGCTTTTTTAAACTGAGGTTATCATATAACTCATTATTATATGGAGTAAAATTAAATATTGTACCCCCTTCGCACCTGCGCATTACAATCACCAGTATATTTTCTTTTTTAAAAATCTCAAGGTTTCTAAAACCTCTTCAAGGTCCGCATTAGTTTCAAGTAAATATTGTATTTAGCACTTTCAGTTGTGCTTTTTTCAAGCTTTCCATCCTCCATGCCATCTTGCAGCAATCTTTTGGAGAAAGCTAACATTTTTATCCCATACAGGAGCAGACAATAGCAGCTTACCTAATACCTAACTCTTATCTGGCGTGAGAGTTGAATCAAGTTCAGTACGATATTGCTACACCCACAGCCTTAGCCACCTCACCACACCAGCTCAACTAGTGATAGCGCAATCCTAATCAATTTTCCTGCTCCAGGGTGTGGATAATGCATATCTGAGGTAAAGGGACAAACATTTCCTTACCTGCTCCCCAACTGCAAGACTGCAGCACATGTCTCACTGGCACAGCTTTGCCAGTGCTGGAAAGTTGTGAACAGTACTCTGAATTATCGAAATGAAGACTTTGGCTGCAATTCTAAAGACACTTTCCTAGGAGTAAGAACCATTGAACACAAAAGGGCTTACTTTTGAGTAGACATGGTTAGGATTGTGCTCTGTGTCACATGAAAATGTTTATACTGTACAGGGTGATCACAAAGTCCCATTGCCCCACATAAATTGTTCAAATGCATGCAAACTGCATCAAACTTGTATGAACAGAGAGGACGAAAGCTTAATGAAGCATGGATATTGGCATGATTTATTCCTGACTGTCTGTATGTCCACCATCATTTTCACAGCAGAGGATTATTCACCATGCGGGAAGAGGCAATGGGATTTTTCGATCACCATGCATAGTGAGTATCTAGATTCCATCCACAGGCACAATCCTAACAGTTGCAATATATATGATTGAAAATTAGCTCCACCAGATTGGGGAGAGGGGTTACTTAGGAATACATTCTAAAGCAGGCCTCCGTCAGTCTTGAAAGACTATGGTATCGTGCTCGGCGCTGCATACGCTGCATGTGAAGCACGAAAGCCTGGGTTAGATTGTTATGGAGAATAGGCTGTTACCCAAGCAGCAAATCCCCCCTCTCCACACCACTGAATTAGTCCAATGGAAAGGCAGAGCCAATACGATTGGATCCAGCTGGCGTTGCAGAGCTGGGCTAAGGACAAGAGCTCACCCTGTCTTGTGGGGCTGACCTGGGTCTCGAACCCTGGCCTGCTGGTTAACAGGCATAGTGTCTTAACCACATGTGCCACCCACAGCCAGAGGAATACATTAACACTTTCATTTTGTCAACTTGTTTTATATGGATTTAAATAACTGGATTTTAACTGCACTGTGACCTTAACGGGGTGAAAAATCAAGATATCTTACATCAGGGGTTCTCAAGCATTTCAGCCCAGGACCCCTTTCTGAGAATGACAATCTATCTGGGTCCCGCCAGAATCGATGTCATGGACAGAAATGACATCAAACAGGAAGTTACATCACTGTGATGCCAGAGCTCCTTGGAAGTAAATGCCATTGTGTTCAGTGAGACTAACTCCCAGGAAAGGAGCTTGAGTGTCCCATTCCAAGAAGTTGGTGCCTGTTTCAGATTCCAAGGCAGCACCCAACTTTCTGCGACCCCCTGAAATTACGTCCTGACCCATAAGGAGGTCCTGACTCTCACTTTGAAAACCTGAACAAACAGCTTCCTAACAGGCAAGAGATTTGGGCTGAAATCCTATGCATGCTTTCCTGGGAGTATTGCTGCAATCCTAAAGACACTTTCCTGTGAGTAAAACCCATTGAACACAATGGAGCTTGCTTTTGAGTAGACATGGTTAGAATTGTACTCTTCGTCTCATTGACTATAATGGCACTTCTGAGTAGATATGAATAGGATTGGGCTCTACGGTAGCAACCCTATGCACACTTTCCAAGGAGTAAGCCCTTTTAACTATAATGGAACATACTCTGAAGTAGACATGCATAAGACTAGACTCTCAGACAGCAATCCTACGCACTTTCCTAGGTGTAAACCCATTCACTTTAATGGGATCTACTCCTGAGTAGTCATCCATAGGATTGGGCTCTCAGGTGGGAATCCTATGCACACTTTCCTGGGTGTAAGCCCATTCACCATAAAGGGGTCTACTTCTGAGTAGACATCCATAGGCTTGGGCTCTCTGGCAGCAATCCTATGCACAGTCCTAGGTGTAAGTCCATTCGCTATAAAGGGGTCTACTTCTGAGTAGACATCCATAGGATTAAGCTATTTGACTACAATCCTAAGCACACTTTCCTGGGTGTAAGCCCACTCACTTTAATGAGGTCTACTTTTGAGTAGGCATTTATAGGCTTGGGCTCTCTGGCAGCAATCCTATGCACTGTCCTGGGTGTAAGCCCATTTGCTATAAAGGGGTCTACTTCTGAGTAGACATACATAGGATTGGGCTCTCAAGCGGCAATCCTCTGCACTTTCCTGGGTGTAAGCCCCATTGCCTCCACTGGGGACTACTTCTGAGTAGTGGTGGAGAGGGCTGTGAGGGGGCACCTTCGAGGGGAGGGAGGCTCAGCGGTGCAGCCCCTCTGGAGGAGAGCCCCCTGTCTGTCTGTCTGTCTGTGCAGAGCTGGAGCCTGGTGCTGTCACCTGAGTCTCGCCAGTGAAGAAGACTCTGTCGCCCGCCCTGAGGCAGACGGTGTCCTCGGTGGGGCGGGGGAGCGGAGGGCGGTGCGGGGCTTGGCGGGGGCAGCGGGCGAAGGTGAAGGAGCAGCGGCTCTGGTGCAGCCTCCGCACGGTGCGGCGGATCAGCCCCGCCGAAGAGGCTCCCCAGCGCGCCCACAGGTACAGGTAGCACAGCGTGATCAGCATGGCCGGGCGCGCCCTCCAACCGCCATCCCGGCACCAACCGCCGCTTAGGGAACCCAACCGACGACACGCGCCACGGCCCACCCCATTGGCCCACACGCCCACCCGCGCGACGCTCCTGATTGGCCCGCGGAATGGCCTGACTGACAGGTCTCCCAGGTGTCCCGCCCCCTAAATGGAGCATGCGCAGAGGGTCAGGAAGGCCCAGGTGGCTCTTTCCTCTCCTCCCTATGGCAGCCTTACCTGGGAGTAAGCCCATTCACTGCAGTGGACTTACTTCTGAGGAGACACACAAGGTGGGGTTCTTGGACTGCCATCCTCTCCAGCCTTACCTGGGAGTAAGCCCCATTCACTGCAATGGACTTTATTCTGAGTAGACACTCATAATGTGGGGTTATTAGGACACAATCCTAACCATGTCTACTCAAAAGTAAGCCCCATTGTTCAGTGTGTCTTACTCCCAGGAAAGTGTCTTTAGGACTGTAGCCTTAGACTGCCATCTTATCCCCCCCTTACCTGGGAGTAAGTCCTATTGACTGTAATGGGGCTTACTCCTGAGTAGACATGCCTAAGATGAGGTTATTTTCCATCCTATCCACATTTACCTTGGAGTAAGTCCCATTGACAATAATGGGGTTTACTAGAGAGTAAACAGTCATAGGATTGGGCTGTCAGTTCTGGTCTCAAACTCTGGTTCAAAAACAGAAGGCCTTTCTTGCAGAACAGTAATAAACTTCCATAGTTTACTTTAATCCCATTGCCTAAAAGAGTTTATAATGGTAAAATAGGAAGGTCCTACAGCAGTTGAGTCCACAGTAATAAGGAAGAAGATCTCCCTTTTTATGTCTGTTGGAATTATTAAAGAAAGGTAAATCTGGCTTTTGCCATATGTTTTAAAATAATATTTATGTTCTCTCTGTTTCTTTTTTCCTTTTCTTTAATTTTTCTTTGATTTTTCTTTATAAAAATCAATAAAAATAAAAATCAATAAAATCATTTTTTTAATCCATATATAACAAGGTTGGACCTGTACACTGATTGCCAACCCATGCGATCTGTGAGAATTGGTCAAAGGGGGGAAAAAAATCACTTGATTGCTTCCAGTGTATCACTGGGACAGCTGTTTCCCACCCTTATTTACAAAAAAAGAGGGTGGATAACAGACTTCAGTGACACACATAAGAAGAGCCTCCACTGGATCAGACTATGGGCCCATCTAGTCCAGATTCCTGTTAACAGCAGCCCACCAGATGTTTCAGGGAGCACATATGACACCTGCATCCATTTTCTCCCCCTTCATCTAACATTTTGAGGTTGTCCACTTCTCCACAACCCTCATGGCTTGTAACCTGCGATTTGTCCTTTCCTCTAGGAATTTGTCCAAACCCATCTTAAAGGCTTTGAGGATAGATTTCATAACCACATCCTGTGGCAGGGAGTTCCATAGACCAACAACACGCTGAATAAAAAAATATTTTCTCTTGTCCTAACCCTCCCAACATTCAATTTTAGTGGATATTCCCTAGTTCTGCTGTTATGGAGAAGGGAAAAGAGCATCTCTCTATCCCCTCTGTCCAGCAGAGCCATGCCTGTGGCACCTGTGTTGAGCCACAGTCCATTGTGCATACATTGGAAGATCTGAAGCTACAAGGCAGAACTATTGTGCACTGGCATCATTGTGCCAACGTCTGAAGGCATTTGTCAAATCCCCTGCTGTTCTGGCTGGCAGTTATAACATAATCATAAGTAGTACAGCCATTATGTGCCCTCATGGCCTTCAGTCTAGATTCAGCACCAGCAGGATGGCATAATCCTTCCTGCCAGGACTGCTTTACACAAGTTTACAACAGTAAACGGCTTACAACAATACTAGTAAAATTTAGCTTAAATGGATATGGTTCTGAAAGAGACATATGATATTTGCATGAGAGTACATGAGTACATTTGCATTAGAGGACAATCACAGATTTGTTCTTTATATTTTGTTTTCATATAGATTTTACTTATTGACAAGTGCAACAATCTCTTCAGTAGCACAAATATTTCGGGAGGATTTGGATGAAAGAGTGTCATATAAATGCCAAGAGGAGGTAGGACTTGCTCCATACTGGCCCCCTATGAGCAGAAAAAGATGGGCAACAATAATCCATTGTTTAGCTTCAGCTATTAGCTAGTATGATTGCTCATCATAAAAAAATTAAACAATAAATTCCACATGCAATAATTATTGCAGTAACAATGCAACTTTAAAATGTAAAACTTCCTCCTTCACCAGCAAATGAAGAAATTTATATATTAGTCTCTGAATTATTTGCAAGTAATACACTTTCAAATAATCTAAACCCACCCACTCCATTTCTCTTCCATTGATGCAGTTGTTACACTCTTCCCAGAAGTTCTGACAGCATCAAAAACAAATAGCTGAAGCCTTAAGCACTTCAAGGAAACAAATCAGTGATCAAGATAATCTCTTCTTTTACTGGAGGTCTTTGTTTGGGTTAGTATTCTCTGCAAGTTGAAGTAGGAAGGAGGAGTTGAAATGCTTTTAAAGGTAGCTGGGCCCACAGAAGATCAAAGCTAGGTAGTAAGCAGGCAAAGAAGCATTATGAGTATTCCAGCAACCAAAGAGATTGGCCAGTGTACTCAAGAGATCCAAGCCCTTGCATTTCATCCAAGGGAACTGCCAGAGAGGTAAGAGCACAAAAAAATGTTAATTGATTTGTCTAGAAGGTATACATATGGTGATGGTGATGAGGAAACAATATGTGAGAAGGAAATAAGCTACCACCTGTCTCTTCAACTATGTTAAACAGAATATTGTCTGAGTCACAAGTGACACTCTAAATATATCTCTGTGTTTCCTAGATTTGTACTAGGAAAATCTACAGTGACTAGAATGTATATGTAGGCTGCAACTGGAGCTAACTTGTCCAGGAGTAAGGCCACTGAATTTAATGGGATTTATTTTGAGTAAGTATGTATATGATTGTGTTGACAGTCAAAAATATCTTCCTGTTCCTAATAAAGTAGGCATATGACTGGGATAAGATAGATTATAACAGGCTGTGTAGAACCCAGATGCAATTTGACCACAAGCTTCCTAGATGGCCTTAGGGGTGTCCCTATGGTGTCAGTTTCAATGCTGCTTCTTCAATGTGAATATAACAGTGAGGCACTATCCTAACCAACTTTCCAGCGCAGGCATAGGTGTGCAAGTGGAGCATGTGCTGCATCCTGCAACTGGAGGGGGGCAGTCACAGTGGCCTCCTCAAAGTAAGGCAATATTTATTCCCTTACCTTGAAGTTGCATTGCCCTAACTGTGGACCTGGAAAATTGGTTAAGATTGCACCTTTATACAGTTATTTCTTATACAGTTGTTGTAAAAAAAAGCAGGCCTCTGTCAGTCTTGAAAGACTATGGTATCGTGCTCAGCGCTGCATATGCTGCATACGAAGCACGAAAGCCTGGGTTGGATTGTTATGGAGGATAGGCTGTTACCCAAGCAGCAAATCCCCCCTCTCCACGCTACTGAATTAGTCCAATGGAAAGGCAGAGCCAATACAATTGGATCCAGCTGGCGTCACAGAGCTGGGCTAAGGACAGGAGGTCACCCTGTCTTGTGGGGCCGACCCGGGTCTTGAACCCTGGCCTGCTGGTTAAAACACAGTGTCTAAACCGCTTGCACCACCCACAGCCCATAATTCTTGTAAGAATTAATGAAATACAGTAAAGTAATGTCAAATGGAAGCATTTAAATAAAATGTTACATAAATCTAACTTTTACTTGTTTTATAGTTAATCAATCATAGCTTGCATCCCAAAATCTAATGAAGCATAGCTCTGTCATTAGATGGTTCTTCCAACTGCAGAAGTTGTTTCTGATCACACGTCTGTGATTTTGTGCGCTCTAGACTGCAATCTTAAACAGACTTTCCTGGGAGAAAGTCCCACTGAACACAATGGGGCTTACTTTAGAGTAGACATGGTTACCTAGTCTTAGAATGCAATCTTCTCTGTGCTCCATAAACAACTCTGACAGGTTTCCCAATCTGTATCACTCACTGTAACTGAATAAATACTTGTGCTTCAGAATATGTGAGAGAAGCTGAGTCCTCGTCACTCACCTTCCTTAATATTACACACATCAGTTTGTGTTTGTTGTAATTCACACAAATCCCATGTTTAAGGCTCCAATACAAGAAGCATACTGTACTTGGGATATGGACTGAATGGACTCAAAGAGACTTACTTCTGAGTAGACCAGATAAAATTCTGCTATTATGGGAGGCAGCAACCAGTTATTAGAATTTATTAGAATTTATTAGAATTATTTGACACTTTTAAATTCATGCTATGAGTCCCAGGCAGTTCGCCTACAGGCAAGAAGGCTTCAGTCAACTTTCTCAGGCTCCCCAGGATGGGATTATGACGTCACAATGCCTGTCTCAGCCCTTAGGCTTTTGATGTGGTCAAGCTGTTAATAGCCCACTTAGCATCAATCAACTCTCATTCTCTCCCAGGAGAAGGGATTATGACATCACAATGCCTGCTCATTGAGAGCTGTCAATCAAAGCATTATTGTGGTTCGCGGTGATTAAGCCCACTTGAGACTTCTAAAGCCTGCTTATCTCAACGGAAACACTAGGGGAATCCCCGCTTTTCGTCCTCAGCTGGCCCGGGAGCGCTAGCAAGAAAGCCTGATATGAAACAGAATGGAAGCAGCTTTGCGAAAGGAAGGAAAACAATGCAGTGGAGATATTGATTATCAGATAAGGCGGAAGAACTTGCCTGGAGCCCAAAAGATAATAAAATTAAAATAAATTTTATTTCCTTTTTCACATGAGAACGGAAGCCTGGATGGACCAGCCAGATGTGAAACCTATATGTACTAGATAACAGCAAATGTTTTCCATTGTAAAATGTGTAATCATAGATTTTACCACATCCTGTTTCCTTCCACCATCCAGGAAGCCACTGGAGATAAAATCGATACCTGTATGAATCCTCTTGTCATGAACAGAATAATCTCTTTATGAACGATATGCCTACGTGACAGTTAAGCTATAAAAAGTCTGTACAAATTGTGCAAGGTGCTCAGTCTTTTGGGAGGCAGAAACTCTGCCCGACTGTAGTCTGAAGCTTCAATAAAATTGTCTTTTGCTTGCATGAGCCTCTTCTGGGTTCTTCCTGATATTACCAATCTCATTTCCATAACACTATGAATCACAGTCATTCTACCTGCTTTTAAATATGCAGTGCTATTTTGTTTTTTTCATTAATATTTCAGCAACCTTAATATTTGGAGACCTTGGATTTTAACACCAAGAGATGTTATACAAAAGATTTATCAAGAACAGGTAAGATATACCTTGTGAAAACAGGTACTATATTTCAGTATTAGTAAAATAAACATAAATAGAAACATGATAATTTTATTGTCAGCTGTTTGCAATGATAATCTAAATATATAAAATTGAAAAGTCATTGAGTGATTTACTCAGTGACTCACTGATGCATCAATGCCACACCAAAACCGCTAGACCTAAAAGTATGAAATTTGGGTGGGTGTTATTTCCATGCTGGAGGCATCCATTAAGTTTTTGGAAATTCCAACCAGAAAGGGGTGAAAACGGGTGCAATGCGTTTTCCTCCCTATACTTTCCATTGAAGAATCCCTGACTGAGGGACGTTCTGCCCCAACCCCCAGACCAAGAAGCATGAAATTTGGGGAGGGTGTTCCTTCTGTGACATCCACACCCACCAGGAACAGATGTTGAGAAATTTAACCCTTAAGGGGGTGAAAAGGGGTGCACTGTATTTCTCTCCTATACTTAACATTGAAGACTGATCTACATCCAGCTGATGCACTGGGAGGGAGGATGGTGCGCGTGGGGGGACGGTGTGCGTGGGGGGACGGTGCACAATGGTGAATTGCATAAGGGGGGAATTTTATTCCTGCAATGCGGGTATGTTTTTGCTAATGAATTATAAAATTGAAATAACTACTGTATCATAAAATTCTGTAATAAAAAAGACTCATATAATATACATGCATATTCTTTTATAAAAAGTAAGCTTCCCTTGAAAATATAGGCCAAACTTTGGATTTACTGACATACTGATCCTTCGCATATTAACATACTCTGCATATTAACACACTCCTACTATGTTAAATGGGACATTTCAGGTGACTGCAAATTATGCACATTTATTTGGGAGTATGGCTGCAATCCTAAAGACACTTTCCTGGGAGTAAGACCCATTGAACACAATGTGTCTTGCTTTTAAGTAGACTTTCAGCCCAATCCAGAGCAACTAATCTGTCCACATAAGAGCCCTTAGGTTGCCCTATCTAACACTAGGTTGGAGCAACTGCAAGATGCTCCAGCCCAGTTACTCTGAAGGAGGCTTAGGGGAGAGCAAGGCAAGATAGTGTGCCCTAAGAGAGGTGGACCTGCTCTGCCCTAACTGGGGCAGCCTAAGCAGCTCAGGAGAGGCAAGTTGAGGGCATGTTTAGCATTGCCTAGGGCAGAGCAGTTACTCTGTATCCAAAGCCCATTTCCAAGGCAGAAATGCCCTCTTCCAGCCCTCAGAGTTATACCACCTCAGGAGCAGGTATAGTAATGAGTAGACCCATAGGGGTCCATGATAAGGCCCGAGTAAGAATGGCAGTGCTGACCAAAAATCTGAGTTCTTGGCCAGCCTAGCTGCAACCCCTTCCTCTCAACCTCAGGATATGGAACAAACTACGGCTGCCCACAAACCTCAGGATACAGCAGGCCACTCTAAGAAGCCCCTTGTATTCACTGTAGAATGTACTGGCATCTCATCAGGGACTCCTTATAAGGCAGGCACCCAGTAGCGTCACCAGACTGGTGCGGCTAGTGTGGGCTGCATTGGGGATGCACTCCGTATGGGGTGATGTGCCGGAGGAGTTTGACTGTCCTTTGGCAGGCCCCGGGCATCAGCACACCCATTCAGGCCTGCTCCAAGGCAGAGAATCAGCCAGAAGCTGCCACTTGTCTGAGGAGCTGGCCTGAACGGCCATCTGAGATACACTGCGCAGAAACACACTGAGCATGCCGAACAGCTTCAGAGGAGACTTCCTTAGAGCAGAGAAAGTCCGCGCCTCTGCACAGCCATTCGGCCTCACTCAGGAGGCGGAGCGGCAGCCGAATGGCTTCAGAAAGAGTACTGCACAGGCACCAACTCTGATGCCTGCACAGTCTCCCCCGAAGCCAAAAGGCTTCAGGGATGACGCACAGACTTCCGCACCAGGTGATGTGCAGAGTCATGTCACCACTGTAGGCACCACAGCTGTTCCTTGTTCAGTGTGATCTGAGGGGTGTCTCCTCAGGAGCAAGTCTTCCCCTTGTGTCAATTACTTAGCATGCTCTGGAGCAGTTAGGGCAGCCCAGGCTTCCTGACTCTCTGGATTCAGCATAACTTTCTGCTCTGGATACAGAATAGTTAGGAGAGTGCAGTTAGGTCAGAGCAGGCTGAATTTGCTCTGGATTGCAGCCTTTGTTAGGATTGTGCTCCAAGACCTATTGAAATCAATAGTAGTTACATCTCCATGCACGTGGATAGTATCTCATTGCTTAGCTACAAACTAAGCTCATTGCAAGGTATGCTCCAATGAACACAGGAGGATAACAACTTCTTGGCTAATTATTTATTGATATTTCAACTAAACAGGATTTAGAACAACTTACAAAAAAATGTTAAAAATATATTTAGAGCCCAGTCCTATCCAACTTTCTCAGTGCCAATGCAGATGTACTGATGGGGCTTGCACGGCATAATGGTAGGAGCGTCAAATACTCAGAATTGAAGTAATTTTATAAAAAATCTTTTTCTCCCAGAGCAGATCAAGTAATGGTTACAGAAATTTCCTTCCAGCAGAAAATTCAGGATTTCAGCACCCAGTGAGGTAAGATGAATCATACAAAAAAACAATGAAACCTAGTCTCAAACCCTGGCGTGCTGGTTAACAGGCACAGTGTCTTAGCCCACTTGCGCCACCCACAGCCCTTATGTATTCAGATCATATGTATTCAGTAATTGCAAAATTATCCTGTGTTTCAGTTTCATGTAAATTTAATGTAAGGATGTACAGTATTTGTCTCAAACTGCTCCCACTTGAAAATTACAGAATTTGCTAAACCAGTCCTTGCATGTTTATTCAGAAGCAAGTTTTCCTGAGTTCAGTAGTTCTTACTCATAGGTAAGGTGCTTGTCAATGGCAGAGAGTACATTTTTACAGCTAGAAAATCCAAGGTTCAATTTCTGGGATCTCTAGATTGGCAGTGAAAAATTCCTGACTAAAGAACTGCTGCTACTGCTGGTCCATGTTGACTATACTGAGCCAGGGAAACCAATGATCTGACTTCAGTTAGCAACTTCAGTTATAAAGCAACTTCAGCTATTAAACTGCTATAGAAAAAAGACCTTAAAGACTGTTTCTCCTAACATGTAACTGAGAGGACATAGACCCCACACAAAGACCACAGTGGCTACACACCAATTAAAAAATAGCCCCCCACTCGAGATTACTTTTATACATACAAATGTAGGTCCAACCTTATTATACACAGGTTTGACTCAACACAAATGTCCACTGCAAATCACAGTTTAAAAAGCTGCTTTTCTCTTATTGTAGAGAGGTCGATGTGCAGGAAATCATGTGCAGGAATCAAGTCCCAGAATCAAATCCCTGCAGATATTGAGGGATTCCTTATTCCTTATTGAGGACTTCCTTATTCCACTAGGAACAATAGAAGAGGAAGAAACCTAGAAGTGGGTCTTTCCCCCCATTGTTTTCTTTATACATGAATTTTTTTTTATCCATGGGAAGTTCCAGAATGGCACCCTAGTGGATAACGAGGAACACCTATAGATATTACAGTGAGGCCCACTGCTTCCTCCCTACATTTATTTTGTTACTGGTATTCTGTAATTCCCTAATGGAATAACAGCTAATACTTAATACAGTGATTTTCAACCACTGGTGTGCTGCAGATAGTCCTCAGGTGTGCCTCCGGAATTTGGGGATTGACATGTAATTATCCCATCAACATAATGTGATGATCACTTCTGAATTGCTTTGTATGGGGAAGCAATTTCTGCCTCTAAGCCAAAATTTAGATGTTTAAGCTACTTGAAAGGGAAAATTATTGGTAGTGATTCACTGCTTTCCTTGTTACTAATTGCTACAAATGTTACAAAAACAATTGCTTTTGTACAACATGAAGATGGGTATCCATTTTATTATATTATGTTATATTCCCATGGTATGTTATATTCCCATATTCATGTGTTTAAGATTTTTTTAAAACCTACCATATACACATTATTTGAAAGTCTTTTCTTTTCTCTCGCTTGTCTTCTACTAGACTTTATTTGCCTAAGTCCAAGTGTCACGAATACCTGAACAGCACAGGAAAAAAGATTTTGGCCAGCTTTCCCGTACAAGCCACAATTAATTTCTACAATGACAACTCTGATTCTGCAGATGATGATGATGATGATGAAGGAGGAGGAAGAAATGAAACTTTATAGATAGGTTAAGAAGATAAGTTAGAAAATAGATGAGAAGATAAGTGAAACTGATGTTTCAACATGAGAGGAAACGTGTGTCAATTGCTTTATTGGTCAATCAAATATGGAAATTGATATTAATTGAAATGTTGATTATACAACTAATAGGACAAGCCTACACCTGTTTACTTAAAAGTAAAATTTATTTTGTTCAGGAAGGGCTGTATAGTGTTGCACCTTCCAAAGTTTATGCCTTCAGCTTCTTGTTGAGATACCAACCCATGTGCATATAGTACACATGGTTTCATCTATTCATGAATGCTGACTACTTGGAGAAATTCATTGGTCACAATTTTTGGTGGAACTAGGAATTCTTTTCATCAGTGACAATCCCACTGTTTATACAAGTAGAAGGGAGTCCTCAGAGAGTGTGGGTTTCATTTCTGTATATATCAACCTTTGGTTCACATTTGAAGTATATTTATATATCAGTGGTTGAAGTGGGTTTAGACTGATTATGCTTACATAACTAATCATAACTGATCCACCATGCAGGATAGCAAAATTACATTTGCTTTCTATATATGGATTGAATTTTTTTTTCTGAGCAGGGTAGAAGGATTCTTTTAAGAGCATTCCATGTAGGTTGAAATCCTGTATGAACATAGCTAGAGAATGTAACTTTCATGTGTTTTGAAAAATAGCCTATTCTGGGAATGTGTTTTTCAGTTGTAGCATCTTTACAGAGTTTGTAAACAGTGGCAATTTATAAATTGAACGCTTCTTTGCTTCTATTCATATACATCATACATACCTTAAAATTTAGAATCTTCATTTTGTGGACCTTCATTTATGATGAGTGTTTCATGATAGTCATAAAATGATGAACATACAATTATGAACTCACCTCAGGTAAAATGATAATACTGTGAAATAGTTTTGTTATTCCTGTTTCTCTACCATATATTGTACTTGAAAATTCCCCTTCATCCTCACCTGAAATTAACACCAATTTCTAGCAAAGAGAGGAATAATATGTTTGGCTTCTTGTGTTTACATTGTGTGTTTTCCTGCTGTTGCCATATAGCCTATATTCATCATAAATCAGTGGTGGGCTTCAGGGGGTTCTCACAGGTTCTATAGAACCCTTTGCTAATGAGCGCCTGGTTCTGAGAACCAGTTACCAATGGGACATAGAACCTGTTGTTAACTTATTTGAATCCCACCACTGATTATAATGACTTATTTTCTCCCCTTCCATCCCACACCACATAGAAATAGGGCAGTGGAAAAGCAAGACAGAGAAGATTTGTTCAGAAGTTGTGGCCTCTCACTTTCCTATACATCATGTGAAGACTTTCTTATAGTGTGCCCAGTTACTCTCAACAGTAATGTGGCTATGGGCGCAATCCAGAGTAACTACGGGAAGTCCTTGCTCCGATGTAAGAACAATTTACTCTGGATTGCAATATGAATTTCCCATAGGTTTTCACTTGGTGGTGCAGTAACTACATCGACGTAAATGTCTCTTATGTGCTCCCGTAGTTATTCTGGTTTGTAGGATAAGGCTGCAATTCTAAACAGACTGCCCTGGGAGTAAGACCCATTGAATACAAAGGGGCTTACTTCTGAGTAGACATGGTTAGGATTGTGTTTATAAGAAACCCTGCCCTATCTTCTTAGTGATTAGCATTTTCATACAGCAACAAATCTTTAGGACAGAGAGAAATCTTCCTCATAACTGGCACTCTGGAACATTCCAAGGCAGTAATCACAGGAAGGCTCTCCTCTTGCATTCAGCATTCATCTCTGCAAAAAATGCTGATCATGGAGAGGAGGGCAGCCTTTACCAACACATCATCTGCAGGGATGTGACTAAGCTTCACAGGAAGGCTTCACAGATAGAGGAATGTATTGTAGATTCTGAATAGGGCTGTTAGAGTGGTGCAGAGATTAACAAGAGAGAGAAAGAAGATTGAATGACAACTGGAAGACCATAAGGTGCTCTTCAGGGATCAGATTTGGCCTAAGGGCCAGCATTTGCTGTTCATTTCCTTTAAGCAATGTAGTGGGCATAGTCCACTACAGGGAAGAGGGAATTGATAGAAATGAAGCATAGCATGAGGCATACAAACTATATTGACATACATTTTGTTTATCCCAGTATAATTGCTTAAAATACACAAGCTCAAAAATGCTGCAGTCGCTCAGCAGTTAAAGGCAATCAGAAAATCAGCAGGTCTGTGGTTCAAGACCCAACAACTGAAAGACAGAGTGAGCTCCTGTCCTTTGCCCAGCTCATGCCAGCCTAGCAGTTCAAGAGCATGGAAATGCAAGTAGGTAAATAGGTATTACCTCAGTGAGAAGGTAACAGCGTTCAGTATGCATGTGAGCCACAGGTACACAGAGGAGTCTTCAGACAGCGCTAGCTCTATGGTTTAAGAAATGGGGATGAACACTTCCCTCATTGACCTGTATTCAAGCATTTCAGCCCGGGACTGTCTTGAGAATGACTGTCTGGGACACCAGACAGAAAGTGATATCATGGCTGGAACTTACATTAAAGGTGTCCAGGACCAGTTTCTAAGATGGCTGCATCCAGCTTTTCATGACCTCCCCAACTCCCGCTTTTAAGAGCAAGTGCTGCCCTAGTCAGTCACAACCAGCAGGGCAAACTGAAGGGGATACCTTTACTCCTACAGAAATTCAAGATCTATTAATATTTCAGCCTATGACATCCAAAACCTCAAGTAGTCCTGCAATTTGGGAACACATTCAAGCCTAAAACCATCTTTGTAGGTTATAATTATATAACTGTTCTTGTAATACTACATTGTCTCATTTGTACATTCAGACTAGCATTAATAATCTTTTATTTTTTTATGGTATAATCTATTTATATTATACTGTATTTAGATTATACATTGAAATCTAAGGATATGTTTCCATAATTGTAAAATATCTTCCTATTCAATGCAAAAGGTCAGCAAAACTTTACTGTCTGGGTCAAATTTAGCCACTTTATTGTGCAATCACTATAGTGTAATGAAGCTATGTAACACTGGGAATGCCAATCATAAGATTGAATTGGAACAACTACATGTGATAAGTTCCTTTTTCATCATTGACTATTTGCTAATCATTGAATATTTTACACTTAAAAAAGGCTTTTGACTTTTCTAACATCAGAATAAAAGATGGCCAAACAACGACAATACAATAAAATGAAGCTGTTCTTGTCACACATCACCTGTTTCAGAAACACTTAAAGTACTTAAACACTTTAGATTGCTTAAAGTAACTGAGATTATCGAGTGCTGTAAAATGCTTTTTGACATCTGGGGAGTTAGCATGGCTAGTGGGAACACATCATGTACACTGGCTGCTAGGGTACAGTTGCCATACTGAACAGTGGAAGGGCATAAAGCAGAGTGAAGATATTTGTGGAGAAGATGGAGTGGTTCAGGCCTTGAAGAGGGCATGGACAGTAGAGCAGGATTCTGCCTGCTCCTAAATCATCCTTGGTCTGAAAGCCCTACATGAGACTGCTGCGTTCTATGTCAGTGACTTAACTGGTGCTTATCCGAGTAGCTCCACTGAGCAAGCCAGGACTCAACACTGGATAAGGGAGGGAACAAATTTTCCTTTAACCTGAGAACTTCTGCCTGCATAAATCCAGCACTGGATGCATCATGGCATGGGCTTAGTGGCACAGCTGTACTGCCATTGGATATGATTGAGCTATTTAGGTTTTTAGGTTAATACAGGTTTTTAGCACTTTGTTGCTCAAGGAAAAATGGTAGTATCATTGCTTTTGAAAAATATTGTGGTCTTGTTTTTTCAATAGACTTGTTATCTGGGCAGACACAATCTTTGTAAAAAGGGAATAATCGAGCTGTTGTAAAGCCGAGTACAGTAAAATCATAGAGTTGGAAGGGACCTAGTAGATCATCTAGTCCAACCCCCTGCCTACAGAAGGAAATCCCCCTAGAGCATCCCGACAGGTACTCGTCGAGCCTCTGCTTAACGATCTCCAGTGTGGGAGAGTCCACCACCTCCCTTGGCAATCTGTTCCACTGCCAAACTGCCCAAACCGTCAGGAATTTTTTCCGGATATCCAACCGGAATCTCCTTTCTTGCAGTTCGTACCCATTGGTTCTAGTTCTGCTTTCAGAAGCCGCTATGAACAAATTGGCCCCTTCCTCCATATGACAGCCCTTCAGGTATCTGAAGAGAGCAATCATGTCTCCTCTCAGCCTCCTCTTCTCCAGGCTGAACATCCCAAGTTCCCCCAACCTTTCCTCGTAGGGCTTCCCTTCCATCCCACTGATCATTCTTGTCGCTCTCCTCTGGAGTTGCTCCAGTTTGGCTGCATCTTTCTTAAAGTGAGGTGCCCAGAACTGAACACAGTACTCAAGGTGAGGTCTGACCAATGCTGAATAAAGAGGAACTAGAACTTCTCGTGACTTGGAAGCTACAGTCCTCTTAATGCAGCCTAAAATGGCATTTGCCTTCTTTGCAGACACATCGCACTGCTGACTCATGTTCAGCTTGTGAGCCACGGCGACTCCAAGATCCCACTCACATGTTGTGCTGCCAAGCCAAGTATCCCCCATTTTATACCTGTATTTTTGGTTTTTATTTCCTAAGTGCAGAACCTTGCACTTCTCCCTGTTGAAATTTATTCTATTTGTTACAGCCCAGAATTCTAGTTTATCCAGATCCTCCTGGAGGTTTCTCCTGTCTTCTGTTGTGTTTGCTACTCCTCCCAGCTTGGTGTCATCCGCAAATTTGATCAGGCTCCCCTGTATCCCTTCCTCTAAGTAATTAATGAAAATGTTAAAGAGAACCAGTCCCAAGACAGAGCCTTGGGGTATCCCACTTGAAACCGACCTCCAGGTTGACACAGAACCATTTACTAAAACCCTTTGAGTGCGGCCATCGAGCCAGTTGCGGATCCACCTAACGATTGCCCCGTCTAGCCCATATTTTTCCAACTTCCCAATTAAAATGTCATGTTTGACCTTGTCAAATGCTTTGCTGAAGTCAAGATAAATGACATCCACAGCATTGCCACTGTCCAGTAAGCTTGTAACCTGATCAAAAAAGGAGATCATATTTGTCTGGAAAGATTTATTCTTGGTAAATCCATGCTGGGTTGTTTTGATCACCGAGTACTTGTCTAGATGTGCACAAATTGTGTGTTTTATGATTTGTTCTAATATCTTGCCCAGAATTGAAGTCAAACTGACTGGTCTATAATTTCCCGGGTCTTCTTTTTCCCCCTTCTTTTTGCCCTCTTCCAGTCCAGTGGCACTTCTCCACTCCTCAAGGATTTCTCAAAGATGATGGACAGAGGCTCTGCAAGGACATCTGCCAGTTCCTTAAGAACTCGAGGATGCAGCTCATTTGGTCCAAATGACTTGAATTCATTTAGGCCAGTTAAGTGGTTTTGAAACAGTTCTTTATCAATCTTAATCTGCTGTTCTGCACCATCCATGTTTTCATTACCTCTTTGGGGATGCAAGCACATCCCCACATCAGCCAATGATCCCGCACCCCCATTTGCACAGCCCTCCTTCCGAGAATAGATGGACGCAAAGCAGGAGTTGAGCAGCTCTGCCTTCTGCTGGTTTCCAGACACCTGCTGTCCATCTTTGTCCAGGAGCAGCCCCACCCCCTCGTCTCTCCTCCTGTTCCTTTGGGCATATCTAAAGAAGCTCTTTTTGTTATCCTTGACTCCCCTGGCCAGCCTCAGCTCATACTGAGCTTTAGCATTCCTGACCCCCTCCCTACAAGACCGGGCTATCTGCCTGTACTCCTCCCTGGAGATCTTTCCAGTCTTCCACTCCCTATACTTCTCTTTAACTTCAGCTGGTCCCCAAGCTGTTTGTGGAGCCATCCTGGTTTTTTCAGGTTTTTTTCCCCCTTTTTCATGGGAATTGTTTCTGACTGTGCTTGCAGAAGCTGCCTCTTAAGGAGCTCCCGCCCCTTTCCCCATTAGATCCTCAACCCATGGGATTCCGCCTATGACTCCTCTAAGCCTGTTGAAATCAGCTTTCCTGAAATCCAATGTATAAGTTTCACTCTGCACTCTTTTTATTTCCCACATTATTCTAAATTCCAGCAGCTCATGTCACTTTCCCCTAAAGCAAACCACGTTGACCCGGTCAATCAGTTCTTCACGATTAGTTAAGATCAGGTCAAGGATGGCCCCTCCCCTTGTTGTTTCCTCCACCTTCTGGACCATGAAATTATCTTCCAGGCCCATCAGGAATTTATTGGAGCTTCCATGTTTGGATGAGTAATGTCTGGATAAAGTCCCCCATTACTACTACCTCATATTTCCTTGCAACGCCTGCCAGTTGCTCCAAGTAGACATAGTCTACTCCTTCTCCTTGGCCTGGCCGTCTAAAGTAGATGCCCACCACAATGTTTTGTTTCTTGTTTTTCCCCCTAACCTTTACCCAAACACACTCCACAGGGATATCCGGACCAGTTTCCTGGATTTCAGAGCAGGTGTATATGTTCTTGACATATAATGCTACTCCGCCTCCCCTTTTGCCACTTCTGTTCCTCCGGAACAGCTGATAGCCTTCCATTTGTGCGTTCCAGTCATGGGAGTCGTCCCACCAAGTTTCAGTTATTCCTATCAAATCAAATTTCCCTTCACTTGCTAAAACTTCCAGCTCATCTTGTTTATTTCCCAGGCTCTGTGCATTTGTGTAAATGCAACGTAAGCCCTGGAGGTTGCAACTTAATGCATTTCCCCCCCTTTTTGTAAGGCCAGGCCCCTCTAAAGATTTTTGGGTTACAGCTGTGCCCTGGCAATTTCCATCCAGAGCATTTTCCTTATTCCTAGGTTCCCTTTGGATGTAACCCACCCCTTTCTTATTTAGTTTAAAGCCCTCCTGATCAGGTTGGCCATCTCCCGTCTGAAGACACTTTCCCCCCAAACCGTAAGATATAACTCCCTACATCACTTTGCTAGGAGCCCTTCCTCAAGGAAGTTCATCCTGTGATCCCAGAATCCAAACCCTTCTTGATGACACCATTTTCAAAGCCAGCTATTGTTTGGAAAATCTTGCCATCTTTCTGAGGATCTTTGCCGATTACTGGGAGGATGGATGAGAATACCACTTGGGTATCCCCCAGGTCCTTAATCTTCCTCCCCAGAGCTTCATAATCCCCAACTATCTTTTGGAAAGTTTGAAGAATTTTGGAAATTACTATGAAAAAATATAAAGAAAACCTGGAATTGGAATGTGGCTCACTTGGACCAAAGCTGCAATCCTAGGCTAGCCTAATTTCCATCACAAGTCTCATACTGTCCAGAGGCTGTTGTAAAAATGCCATTAGGCACTGCTACAACACTCACAGGGGATTAGGCCAGTGCACAGACTTGCACTGGCCTCCCAACATAATCATGGGAACAGGGAGATGGGCGAGTTGTGTTGTTCTAAATTAGTTAGGATTGCATCCTGACTATTCTTAATGTTTTCCACTGAAAGTCTACATTCCAAAATTCCATACCAAAATAGAATTTGCAAAGTTAAGTACTGAATTTCTGATCCACTGCAAATAATATTGCTTGCAAAATAGAAAATCAGGTGACCTTCATGACTTGAGACTGAAGCTGCAGTCCTAACATCCCCAGTTAGGTCAGCATAAACCCCAGGTGGCCAGGGAGTGTCATGAAAGTGCTGTAAGACACCTCTGCAACACTCCTAGAGAAGAGTTAGGCCAGTGTAGACATGTACTGACCTCCCTACATCACAGGAATGGGAAGACCAATGAGTTGTGGCAGCCTAGGTTAGGATTGCACCTTAACTGGATCCACTGCATCATACTGGCTGCAAGAGTTTCCTGGGAGTAAGATCCATTGAACACAATGGGCCTAACTTTTGTGTAGACATGGTTAGGCTTGTGCTCATAGTCTTTCAACAGTGGCAAAAGGTCAAGAAATGCTTTGAAACATTTAACTCTCCTGTAACAAAAGCTCACAACTCAAACTTGTACAGTGCTCACAAAACAGAAAGTGCACTATACTGGTACAATACAGCAGCATTCTGAAATCCACACCTTGTTGTCAAGATGCCAATGATAAGGAGGTGAAAATGAGGACAAGACTAACAAGTAGGTTCAGTTAAACTTGTCTCATGAAGGATTGGATATTTGATCCTATGTCACCTGCTCTTTAAGTAAATCTGCACACAGGTTATGTTTGGGCTAAAAGAGCATGCTAAAACTGCCGATTCCTTTATCTCTATGCTTTTATTTTTTTAACTAAAATGACAGCAATAAAACTTTTAATGTTTAAAATGTTTTGTTTTATCAAGGAAAAAGAATTGGATGAAAGCAAACATTTTAGGGGTATGATTTTCTCTTATATGCCAGAAACACATTTGTAAGCTACAGTTGAACTATACTTCAGGAAAGAACCTCATTTGTTTTAGTAGTAATTAGTAGCAGTAATCAGCAAAAAGACTGATCTGATAAATTTATTTTTACTACAAAATATTTGAAATTATAAGCCAGCTAAAATGCTTGGTAAAATCTGACAAAATAACTAGTTTGGCTATAAGGACACCTTTGGCAGTTCAATTTATTTAAGCTTCCAGATCAGGATGGATGTTGTAGCAATTGCTCCACTCAGTAATGAAGGAAAACAAAGATTGAATTTCATGCCTGAGCATTTATCTAACAAATGACCTGTTTTGTGTAGTCACGAAGGCCTCTTCTGTTAGTTTTCCCATAATTATTCCTGATCAGGTCAAATGAAATGTTAGCTACATCACTGATAGAATCTCTCTGTAAGATTTACAAAACTTCAATTTGCCCTCAAGCTTGGAAGTCATGCTCCCTCTTTCTTGTTGTGGGGTCTGTATCCTTCTGTAAGCACCAACATTTTTTATAGATTACGGTAAATAGATATTACAGGAAAATTGGGGTATTTATTTCACACTTTGTAAGTAGTTTATATTTTAATTTTACACAAGTAAATAAGCTCTGAAAAGTATGCTCCATGTGCATACTGAGGGTTTTCTGGCCGTATCCACAAGAATATATACACTCAAAACTACTTCAGAGCAGCAAATGATGCAATACAGGGATAATGCTGCCAAGGAGAAAAACAGGAAGACACTAAAGTTAGTCCAAAAGTTAGTCCATGCAAAAGGACTCATACCCCCAAATCCAGAGTAACTACGTAAGAGTAAGAGTAAGAGTAAGAGACTTTACGTGCATCCGTAGTTACTGCACCACCTAGTGAAAACCTAGGGGAAATTCATATTGCAATCCAGAGTAAATTGTTCTTACACCGGAGCAAGGACTCCCCATAGTTACTCTGGATTTTGCTCATAGAATGTGCTGGAAGAAGTCACCTAATCCCTGAAAGATGCAGCCTATAGGCTATGCCGATACTGTACATATATAATCTCACAGATGGCAATTGTTTAAGTAGTTAATCATCAATGCAATTGTCCCAGTCACCTTTATTTTTTCCATACAAATTTATTTTTAAAAAGCAAGAAGGCATTTTCTTTAATTAGTTTCTATTGCAAATCCCTCTGCCTTTCAGGAAAAACATTTTGTTGACTTCACTGATTGGAATATCCCTTAATGCAGGGATAGCATCATCTTGGGGTTTCTTCAGTTTCTGATTCTTTGCATAGTGGTCTGTTCAAAATGAAAGAAAAAAATACAAAAAGAATAATCTTTTTCTGGTTTATTTAAGGCAATACATTTTCATAAAAATGTAAGTAATACAACAAAGATAGATAACAATTCTAACAAGCCAGCAAAAATACTCCAGATACTAAAAAAAGACTTCAAGTGAAGTTCCAGTTTAAGCTTCAAAATATACTACACTGATTTTGTATGCACCTTTGCTATGGAAATGACAGAAAATAAAGGTTGAGAATGCTGCCATGGAAATGACAGAACAAATACTGAGAAATATTGAGAACAAATACTGAGAACTCATAAGACAGACTCTAGATCAGTAGCGGCGAACATATGCTGGGGACTCAGAGCCCTCCCTGTTGGCACAAGAGCCAGATCATAGTCTTGTGGCACACCCCTGCCCGGCAGTGTGGATTCCTGTTGGGCACTCCCCTACTGCATCGCCAGTGTCCAGCATGCATGCCCAGAGCTCTGGGTACACACAATGGGATCAGGGCGCTCCTGGCCCATTGCACATGCTCAGAGTTCTGGCATGCACACTTGGAACCAGCGCACTCCGTATGGCTTTCATCTGAAGAGCAACAACTGCCAAACTGGCCCACCTCACCATTTAATCTGACCCATGAGAGCTTCTCAGGCTACACTTTCCTTGTAGTAAGACCCACTGGCTTAATGGGACTTAATTCTGAGTATACTTGCATAAGATTGGACTCCAGCCTTCAGGAGACAACATTAATGTTAACTTTGGCCCTCTGTATGAAATGAGTTTGATATCCCTGATATAGAGCAATTTGCGATACAAATGCACATTGCTAGAACAATATGACAAAACTTTCCTTATGCACAGTCAAGCTATAATCCTATACTATACACACTGGGGAATAAATCTAATTGAACACAATGAGGCTTACTTCTGAGTAAATCTTATAGGCTTGTGCTCTCAGAAGTCCATATGTATATGAACCAGACTTACAGCCCAATCCAGAGCAACTAATCTGTCCACATAAGAGCCCTTAGGTTGCCCTATCTAACACTAGGTTGGAGCAACTGCAAGATGCTCCAGCCCAGTTACTCTGAAGGAGGCTTAGGGCAGAGCAAGGCAAGATAGGGTGCCCTAAGAGAGGTGGACCTGCTCTGCCCTAACTGGGGCAGCCTAAGCAGCTCAGGAGAGGCAAGTTGAGGGCATGTTGAGCATTGCCTAGGGCAGAGCAGTTACTCTGTATCCAAAGCCTGTTTCCAAGGCAGAAATGCCCTCTTCCAGCCCTCAGAGTTATACCACCTCAGGAGCAGGTATAGTAATGAGTAGACCCACAGGGGTCCATGATAAGGCCCGAGTAAGAATGGCAGTGTTGACCAAAAATCTGAGTTCTTGGCCAGCCTAGCTGCAACCCCTTCCTCTCAACCTCAGGATATGGAACAAACTACGGCTGCCCACAAACCTCAGGATACAGCAGGCCACTCCAAGAAGCCCCTTGTATTCACTGTAGAATGTACTGGCATCTCATCAGGGACTCCTTATAAGGCAGGCACCCAGTGGCGTCACCAGACTGGTGCGGCTGGTGTGGGCTGCATTGGGGATGCGCTCCGTATGGGGTGATGTGCCGGAGGAGTTTGACTGTCCTTTGGCAGGCCCCGGGCGTCAGCACCCCCATTCAGGCCTGCTCCAAGGCGGAGAATCAGCCAGAAGCTGCCACTTGTCTGAGGAGCTGGCCTGAACGGCCATCTGAGGTGCACTGCACAGAAACACACTGAGCATGCCGAACAGCTTCAGAGGAGACTTCCTTAGAGCAGAGAAAGTCCGCGCCTCTGCACAGCCATTCGGCCTCACTCAGGAGGCGGAGCGGCAGCCGAATGGCTTCAGAAAGAGTACTGCACAGGCACCAATGACGCCTGCACAGTCTCCCCTGAAGCCAAAAGGCTTCAGAAAAGTACTGCGCAGGTGTCAGAGATGGTGCCTGCGCAGTACTCTTTCTGAAGCCAGTTGGCTTCAGAAACAACTGGGGGGCGCATCCCAGGGATGACGCACAGACTTCCGCACCAGGTGATGTGCAGAGTCATGTCACCACTGTAGGCACCACAGCTGTTCCTTGTTCAGTGTGAACTGAGGGGTGTCTCCTCAGGAGCAAGTCTTCCCCTTGTGTCAATTACTTAGCATGCTCTGGAGCAGTTAGGGCAGCCCAGGCTTCCTGACTCTCTGAATTCAGCATAACTTTCTGCTCTGGATACAGAATAGTTAGGAGAGTGCAGTTAGGTCAGAGCAGGCTGAATTTGCTCTGGATTGCAGCCTTATGAACATTTTTTGTACTGATCAAGCTATAAAGAGTTATAAGGCAATTATGACAGGACAGATGGAGCCAATTCTGAAATGTTCAAGACTGCAATTCTAGTGCTACCTGCAAGCTGTATGCCACGGGTGTCCATACTTTTTGGCAGGAAGGCTACATCATTTCTCTGACACAATGTCAGGGGCCAGAAAAATCATTCAAATTTGAATAAATTTACATATAAAAGTATATTAGATATATTACAAGACTTGTCTGCAGGCCAGATGGAGGAGTATTGCCCCAGGCCGCATTGAGGCTTGCCACGGGCCACAACTGGCGTGGGTTTGGAAACCCCCGAACTAGACAATGGTAATATTAGGCTTTTATGCAATCCTTCCTATATGTTTATTTTCTTATTTTTATTAAAACCAGCATGGATGCTTACAAGTCAGCACTGTGGTTATTTGAAAGACATATAACAAGTAGGACTCATGTGTCACAGAATCAAAATTACCTGTAATGGTGTGCGTGGAATTCAGGGAAGCAGTACTCATCATGTTAATACCAAAGAGAAGTATATAGCCTATTCCCAGACTAACTAAAAGATATACAGGCAAAGCAACAGCCCAGAATCTGTGAAAAATAAGTAGTATCATCACATAAATAAAAAGGTAAACATTTTTTAAAATAGTGTATTTCAAGAGGACAATGAAATGAATCTCCCATAGTAGAAGACCCTGAACATCTCTCTTATCAAATGAAACAGACTGACAGTAAGTTCATAAAGGACAAAAGAGAAATGCTTATATGGGAGAAATTGTGGAATTCACTATTGTAGAATATGGTGGTGGTCAGTTGCTTAAATTTATTTTTAAGTTATCCAGAACTGGCTCCATATTTTCCAAAACCTAAGTGTATTAAACAATTTCTATAAAAAAACCTGGTGATTGATTGTCCCACTGTTTGTACCACTCTCTGAACTAGAAAAAGAGGGCAATAGAAATCTAAACCTCCACTCTCCTCTCCCACTTCCTCATTCATTTTCCAGTTCAGGATGGGGATGAAGAAGAGCAGTTAAAGCAACTTACACTGCAATCCTAAGCATGTCTACTCAGAAGTAAATCCCATTGTGTTCAGTAGTACTTACTCCCATGAAAGTGTGGTTAGGATTGCAGTCAACATTGGAAAAGGTGGGTGTCACCTTTACTCTGCTACCTGAACATAGTTGGCTTCATGGATGGGTGAGTTTGGGGTTAGATCAGTGGGTTCTCAATCTTCCTAACACCGTGACCCCTTTATAAGTTCCTCATGTTGTGGGGACCCCCAAGCATAAAATTATTTTTGTTGCTACTTTATAACTGTAATTTTGCTACTGTTATGAATCGTAATGTAAATATCGGATATGCAGGATGTATTTTCATTGTTACAAATGAAACGTGTATTTTATGCACACATTGAACACAATGGGATTTATTTCAGAGTAGGCATGCATAGGATTGGGCCCTGAGGCTGCAGTCCTACCCACATTTACATGGGAGTAAAGGCCCCCCTGACTATAATGGGATTTTTTCAGAATAGGCATGCATAGGATTGGGCCCTGAGGCTGACAGTCAGTCCCAGTGCGCGTGCAGCTA
This sequence comes from Cryptoblepharus egeriae, assembly GCA_030015325.1. Classification (NCBI taxonomy): domain Eukaryota; kingdom Metazoa; phylum Chordata; class Lepidosauria; order Squamata; family Scincidae; genus Cryptoblepharus; species Cryptoblepharus egeriae. The sequence continues at coordinate 49,746,222 of JAREYC010000005.1, read as the reverse complement.
CAGCCGGTCTGGCAAGCCTGACCTGGCCCCCTGCACCAGGGGTCTTTTGGCGACCCCTAGGAAAGCTCTAGGTGAACCCCAAAGGTGTCCCGACCCCCACTTTGAGAAACGCTGGGTTAGAACAACTTATGAAGGGCAAGTCTATGTTAGTTTTAAATAACACATTTCAAAGACATACTGTCTCTGAACATAAGATGCTGGGGACATAAAGTGGAGAATGTGGACATAAAGTGAATGTTGTCTGAAGAAATGGAGGAAACATAAAAAGTTGACTTCGAGCACAATCCTAACCATGTCTACTCAAAAGTAAGCCCCATTGTGTTCAATGGGTCTTACTCCTAGGAAAGTGTTTCCAATCTTTAGGATTGAGCCATTATTCCTGAGTAGACATGCATAAGACAGGACTACAAGTCAAGAAGATTTCGAGTTGATATGAGAAAATTGTTTAAACCTACTTTTGAGGCCAATATGTTAACCCCAACGAGAATAGCCAGGATCCAGGTACATAGGCCCACACGAGGTACAGAACTGCAAACACAAAGATGATGGAAAAATTAGGTAATAATGATTCAACTTAATGACACAAAATTTATTCTTGCAAGATTGTTCCATTCCATCAACTGTAAAAGGTTGTATGAGTTTTTGCATGAAGTCACTAAATTCTATCTGGTTTTAAATATATAGCAGAATTTTGTATTTAATTTATCTAATCTTTCAGCAGCCCTAATATTTGGAGACCTTGGATTTTAACTGACTTCCTTGGGAGTCAGTCCCAGTGACCTGAGTGGAATTTATTCCCAAATAAAAATACATGGGTCTGAGCACAAAGATTAACATAAAAGGGGAAAGTTATGTCAGGCCTCTCCTGTCAATTCAGCAGTTTGCTGTTGAAATTCAATTCAATTATTAAAATAGCTATTAACATTCCAAAGGGTTTCTCATTCTGTTAAAAAATTGTTGAAATGCTTTCAATCATGGCATTATGTCCAACACAAAATTAAAAAATTCAGCAGCCTTATAGGTATCTTGTTCATTCAGATCCTACAAAGTTGTAAGAAAGCCCCACTGAATTCAATGGGATTTATTCCCAAGTGTGCTTGGGTTGGCAGTCTGGATGCTTACTTGGCATCCATCATTCTTGAAAGACTATGGTATCGTGCTTGATGCTGCATGCAAAGCACAAAGGCCTGGGTAGATTGATATGGAGGATAGGCTGTTACCCAAGCAGCAAATCCCCCCTCTCCACGCCACTGAAATAGTCCAATGGAAGGGCAGAGCCGATACCACTGGTTCCAGCTGCGTTGCAGAGCTGGGCTAAGGACAGGAGCTCACCCCGTCTTCTGGGGACCCGGGTCTCGAACCCTAGTCTGCTGGATAACAGGCAATGTCTTAACCACTTGCACCACCCACAGCCCTAGAATCATAGAATCATAGATTTGGAAGGGACCATCTAGTGCAGGCATGTCCAACACAGGGCCCCGAGGGTCGCATCTATGGGCTTTCTAAGCCAAATGCGGCCCTCGAGCCTCTTGTTGGACATGCCTGATGTAGTGGATCATCTAGTCCAACCAGAGGTGGGCAGTTGCCTATTTGCACCGGATTGCCAGAGCCGGATCTTAAAATTTGGCGGCGCTGGCGGTCCGGTTGTGGAGGGGGGAGCGAGAACCGGGCGGAGCGGTTCGGAGGCTTTCGCAGTGACTGGGGGCACTGGGGGCTTGCTACAATCAGTAGTGGTTAGCCACGACTAACCTCTACTGAGATATTTTAAAAAATCACTGCGCACGTGTGCGCAGCTAATTACTGGCCGGGAGAGCTCCTAGAGAGTCCCTGTGTAGGCAGGGACCTCAATTGAACTCTTCTGGCAAGTGAAAGTCCGGAAGAGTTCAATTTAGGTCCCCACCTACACAGGGACTCTCTAGGAGCTCTCCCGGCCAGTAATTAGCGGCACGCGCATGTGCAGTGATTTTTTAAAATATCTCAGTAGCGGTTAGCCGTGGCTAACCACTACTGATTGTAGCAAGCCCCCAGTGCCCCCAGTCACTGCAAAAGCCTCCGAACCGGTCCGAACCGGTCACTCTCCCACCCCCCAGAACGGGCTCTAAAGAGCCCCCACTGCCCCAAATGCCCCTAGTCACCCTCCCACCCCCCAGAATGCCAGTGGCACTGCAGCCTGAGAGCCCAACCTGACTACTCAGAAGTAAGTCCCATGACAGTCAATGGGACTTACTCCCAGGAAAGTGTGGCTGGCACTGCAGCCTGAGAGCCCAACCTGACTACTCAGAAGTAAGTAATTTTATTTTTTTTTAATTAATTTTTAAATTAAAAACCTCCTGGCCACTTCCCCGGCCCGGCACGGCCCACTTCCGGAGAACCAGTTCTTGGGCCAGGCCGGGCCCACCACTGAGTCCAACCCTCTGCCTGTAGCAGGAAATCCTTGCCTTGTGGGGACCCGGGTCCCGAACCCTGGCATGTTGGTTAACAGGCACAGTGTCTTAAACACTTGTGTCATCAGACATCACTAGATCTTAATCTAGAAAGCCTAGTTGGCCATGATTCCTAAGCATTTTTGCTCTTGGTTCTAGAATCATACTCACCACCACCCTTTTTAAAAACTTCCAGCAAGTTAAAAAGCATATTAGGAAGGCCAATGGTATAATGGAACAAAAAGAAGAAGAAAAAAGAAATTTCCAAGGTGAACATAAGCAACACCTTCTGTGCACATCAAGGCTTTTCTTGAATGCAAACTGCCACTGCAGAAGGAATATTAGGTTTGATGTATTACTCAGGGTGTGATTCTAACCAATTAAGTCTGGCACAACCCACCTGCTTCCCATTCCCATTATGGTATGGGGAGGCTGTCACGTCTCTGCTCTGGCTTAATCCCCTACTCCCAGGGCACCCCCAAGTCAGCACAGGACCAATCAGGGACTAGAATTGCTCAGTCAGTAATCAAACATACTCACTAAAGAGAAACTGGGAGCCTAAGTAAAGAACAAAACCATATATGGCTCTTTCAGGCAGTGGTGCTGGGGAGTTTTCAACCATGCTGGTCTTTCTTCTTTACCCTGAAAACGAGAGGAAATAAAATAATATTAATATTAAAAAATTAAGTTTTATTAAATATTAAAAATAATATTAATGCTACATTGTCTTTGCATTCTTCTATAGAATATACACACACACACATATATATTTATACACACACACCCATCTCTCTCTATTTATACACACACACACACACACACACACACACATTATACTATACTACACTGTTCCATATACAACATTATAGGCTGCAATCCTAAATACACCTTCCTGGATGTAAATCTCATTGAATACAATGGGCCTTACTTACGGCTAGACATGCATAAGATTGCACTGACAATATATATACTGGCATGCATATGTTGTATACATGTATGTGTTTGTGTGTGTATATATATATGTGTGTGTGTGTATATATATATATATATGTGTGTATATATATATGTATGTGTGTGTATATATATATATATATATATATATATACACACACACACACGTGTGTACACACACAGCCACTCCTGTGGGCTGTGGGTGGCGCAAGCAATTAAGACGCTGTGCCTGTTAACCAGCAGGCCAGGGTTCGAGACCCGGGTCAGCCCCACAAGACAGGGTGAGCTCCTGTCCTTAGCCCAGCTCTGCAACACCAGCTGGATCCAATCATATTGGCTCTGCCTTTCCATTGGACTAATTCAGTGGTGTGGAGAGGGGGGATTTGCTGCTTGGGTAACAGCCTATCCTCCATAAAAATCCAACCCAGGCTTTCGTGCTTCGCATGCAGCGTATGCAGCGCCAAGCACGATACCATAGTCTTTCAAGACTTACAGAGGTCTGCTTTATATATATATATATGTGTGTGTGTGTGTGTGTGTGTGTGTGTATATATATATACACACAATTTTTTTAAAAGTTAAGAACTTTTTTATGCAGTTAAAATAAATAAAATTCAATTAAGACAAAACTTTGGGGTAAAAATAACAGGGAAATGTGGTATTTTGAGTGTAATTTTAGTAGAGTGCAGGAGTGGCATGGCTGGAGCCTCCTCCAGAAAGGCATCCCTGTGGGTGGAGGTGAGGAGCCCCTCAGAGAGGAGGCTGCCCAAGGACCTCTTGGGGGTGAAGGGAGAGGCACAGTGAGGGGGAGCCTCCCCTTCAGGCTCAGCCAGGGCCTGAGAAGAGCAACCTCCCCCCCCCCTCCTCAAGCCAGCCCAGGAGCTAAGCCTCAGGGGGTGTGGCCATTGGGTTGAAGAGAGGAGGGAGAAGATGGACTCAACCCACCCTTCGAGGCACCGCCCACACTGTCCGTTGTCCACTCCCAACTGTCATCGTGACGTCACGCACGAGCTGTTCGAATTCTCACTCACTGCGCATGCGCCCAGGGCATTGGACAGCCTAAACATAGACAGAAAAACACCTAGACACCCAAGTCCATTGCCAGCTGTGAGACTGACTGACTGGCCCATGCTATCTTTTGAGGAAAACACAAGGAAAAGGAGGCCTTGACAGAGGAGGCTTCTTCTCCTCAGGTGGTCAGGAAAAGTCCCACTCAGAGCAGAAACAGGCTCCTCAAAACAGGCTCCTTGGCATGTCTACTCAGAAGTAAGACCCTCTGTAGTCAAAGGGGGCTTACACCCAGGTAGCTGTGGCTAGGATGGCAGTCAGCCCAATCCTATGCATGACTACTCAGAAGTAAGTCTCAATATAATCAATGGGGCTTACTCTGAGGTAAGTATGGAAAGCATTACAGCGAAAGGGCACAATCCTAACCAATTTAGGCTGGCCTAACTTGCCTAGCATATCTTTCTGTGGTGGTGTGGGGATGATGGCACACGCCTGTGCACTGGCATGAACCTCCCACGTGAGCATCCCCCTTACAGCGCTTCTATGACACTCTCAGGTCAGCAAAGGAAATATGCCAGTTTAACAGCGGGTTAGGATTACAGCCTTATTTAGGCTGGCCTAAACCCTGGCATAAGTCCCAGTCTAGCCTGGGCGTGTCAGCAAAGTGCCATAAGACACCGTCTGTGCCACTCCTGAGGAAGGATTAGGCCAGTGCATAGACATGCGCTTGCCTCCATACATCGCCACAGGAACAGGAAGACTGATGGGTTGTGCCGGCCTAGCTTAGGATTGAACTCATCACCTCCCGTTAGGCCAACCTAAGCCCCAGCATAAGTTCTGTTCTGACCGGGGAGTGTCCCAAAAGTGCAGTAAGACACTTCTCCTGGATGGGGTGGTGCTGGTTAGATCAATGCACAGGCATACACCAACCTCCCACACCATCACATAAAGAAACGCCAGGTGAGTTAGGCTGGCCTAAATTTGTTAGGACTGTATCCCAAGTCTGTTTGTCTTTAAGATGATGCAAGGCTTTTTACGACGTGTAAAATCTACATTGCGCATTGAGTACAGGTTCACATTTACTCTTCTTCTTGTGTCATATCTTGTTCCATATCCTGTGCCATTGGACATTGACAATCATGTTGGTGAACCTATTTTAATAGCATCCCTGCCCCATTTAAGAGGCGCCCATGCTTGGGGCCATTGTTAGGTTTTGCCGCCATTAACATGACTTATAGTGTAGTAGTCTTCCCTTTGCATTGGCTGTGGGTGGCGCAAGCGGTTAAGACGCTGTGCCTATTAACCAGCTGGCCAGGGTTCGAGACCCGGGTCAGCCCCACAAGACTGGGTAAGCTCCTGTTCTTAGCCCAGCTCTGCGACGCCAGCTGGATCCAATTGTATCGGCTCTGCCGTTCCATTGGACTAATTCAGTGGCATGGAGAGGGGGGATTTGCTGCTTGGGTAACAGCCTATCCTCCATAACAATCTAACCTAGGCTTTCGTGCTTCACATGCAGCGTATGCAGCGCCGAGCACGATACCATAGTCTTTCAAGACTGACGGAGGCCTGCTTCCCTTTGCTTTCTACACCGCAGTGCATACACTGTTCAAGTGGCTACCACCACACCATGTGCATTCCAACCAAATACCACTACACACACATTCCATCCAACAGTGGCTACCACCACATACACATTCCATCCAACAAGGTCCCTGATGCTAGGGAGCCAGCCGCCACTCTCCAGGCCTGTTGGTCCATGGGAGGTATTTGGGATATTTAAGTATTTTGGACAGGTTAAGTCTGGCTCCTCAACAAAAGTCTTTCTGGCATGGGAGTCCCTGCCATTAGCTACGCTACTGCCAGCAAACACCTTTGTATCACTGGAGTATAACAATCCCAACACCATGAAAAGGTACTGTCCAGTGGTGGGCTCCAGCAGGTTCGCATCTACTCTATAGAACCAGTTGTTAATGAGCGATAGGACATATAAAGTTTAAAAATAGCCATTTAAAAGTGGCTGCCAGATGGGCATAGACCCAGTTGTTAATTTCTTTGAAACCCATCACTGGTACTGTCCATGTTGTCAGTGTTGTCTCTTAATGGCTCCCTCTGGCCTCCTGGCAGGAGCCACACCCTCAGCAGATAGACAGAGATTACTCACAAGTAATCAAACGTTTAGTGATTTGGTGTGCCCTTCCACCTTGCACTTTTTATCTCCATGGCAATTCAACACTAAGTTCAATTAAGGTGGTCCAAGTTGCTGTCGTTTTAATTTGGATTTAAATTAAATCCAATTGTTTGTGTTTGGCAGCATTGTGTTCACTGTTGTTGTTCATACAAGCAGCATCCAAATCATAAGTAGGTTTTGTGAGTTTAACTGAAGTAATTAACTCTGTAATTTTGCTTTTGGGTGCATGCGTCAGAGATGGGTTTTATGTTTTACAAAGGTCTCATCATACATATTAGATTTATTTATTTATTGGCTACGTATGAATAACATACTTTGAATTTGGCTTTGGCTAATGGTTACGTAAGTACCTACATTATAATAGAACTTATGTTATAGTACTTATAATAGAATTATAAATGGAATTATATAAATATAATATTTATATTTATATTTATATAAATTATAAATATATAATTTATAATTTTTATATATATATATATATATATATATATATATATATATATATATATATATATATATATATATATATATATATATATAATTTAGAAATATAATTATATAAATATAAGTAGAATATATATGGCTGCAATCCTAAGGACACTTTCCTGGGAGTAAGACCCATAGAACACAATGGGGCTAACTTTTTGAGTAGACAACATGGTTAGGATTGTGCTCATAGTGTATTTAAAAATTATATTTATTTATATAGAAAAATAAATAAAATTATATTATACTAGAATAATACTATAACAGCATATTATTACAATATCCTACTGGAACATAAGGCTCCAATCCTAGCCACACTTTCTTGAGAGTAAGCCCATTGACTGTAATGACACTTACTTTTGAGTAGACATGTGCTGTGAGGCTCCAATCCTGGGAGTAAAGCCCACTGACCGTAATGGGACTTACTTCTGAGTAGACATTGCTGGTGTTGGGCTGTTGCGAAGGCAGAGCAGTCTGACAGTTCCAGGTATCTGTTCTTTGCATCACCGAGTCGGAGGAGCAGAGCGGCCCAGGCCAGCCCTGTACCGGAAGTAGAGAGGTCCAGGAGTCGAGGAGCGCTCTAGCCTTTTCGTCTCTATGGCTCCTCCAGGCCGGAAGGAAAGTGCAGCCGGGAGCTCCGCCCACGGGGCAGTTGGGTCTGTTGGAAGCGCGTGCAGACCAATCAGAGGCAGAGGCGGTCGCGGGCCTTGGAAAAGCTACGCGGATAAGCGGACAAAGACTCGGACGGAGGCCCGGTAAGAGGCGGCCTTGCCCTGGGTCTCCTCGGTCAGGCTGCTGGAGGCCCTTCGCTCGCTTGCAGCGCAGACCCAGAACAACCCCCTTCTCCCTCCAGGCCGTTAATCTGCGGAACTCCCCGCCACTGGAGGCAGCAAGGAATCCTCTGGGCAGGGGTGGGTGGGTGGGTGGGTGGGGTGGGAGGGGAGGGGAGGGGGACCCTCTCCTTCTCACCACCAGAGCCGCCAGGGTTGAACAGCCAAAGGACATGTGGCTTCACCCAGCTGGTGAGGTTCTTGGCCTGTGGAACTCCCTGCCACAGGATACCTTCAGAGGACAGGTTTCTGGAGGAAAACCCCTCACCTGCATGGTGATCACATGTTATCTTTTTCCCAGGACACGCCCTCTTTTTAAGCCTTGTGTCCTGGGAAAAAGGATGCATCACCCTCTTCATTGTTCTCCTTTTCACTCTGAGTAGGAAACCTATAGCCTTCTTGTAATTCACAAATTATGTTTATTTAATCTGTATATATAAAATTGGAAAGGCTGTGGGTGGTGCAGGCGGTTAAGACGCTGTGCCTGTTAACCAGCACGCCAGAGTTCGATTCCTGGGTCGGCCCCACAAGACAGGGTGAGCTCCTGTCCTTAGCCCAGCTCTGTGACGCCAGCTGGATCCAATTGTATTGGCTCTGCCTTTCCATTGGACTAATTCAGTAGCGTGGAGAGGGGGGATTTTGCCTATCCTCCATAACAATCCAACCCAGGCTTTCTTGCTTCACGTGTAGCGTATGCAGCGCTGAGCACGATACCATAGTCTTCCAAGACTGACGGAGGCCTGCTTGCTATGCAGGAAGAAGGCTTCCCATGACAGAAAGAAGTGGTCATTTCAATTGTAGCTGAAGGCTTAGGGCTTGCAGTGCATGTTTTTATAGTTATAGAGTAAGGGAGGGGTTTTCTGTGTATACATTAGCCAGATAAATTCATTCCAGGGACCAGTTTTCACTTGCCTGCTGGCTAGCTAAATCTTAGACTGTACAAGACTGGTATAATTTGGGAATCTTGGATACATTTTATCCCCCATTTTTCCTTCTGAGGCCTAATTCATATCTTCATATCATTCATTCATATCTTCTTTGAAGCCTCATTGCAGTCAGTGAGGCTTATATCCAGGTCAGTGTGGTTAGGAATGCTGAGTTAGTGTAGTTGTATATTTAGTAATTTAATAAGTAGATATTTAGAAAGAACCACAACATTAAGGACCTATCTAAAGTTCTAGTGCCAATGCATCCATTAGACAAAATAACACATTTCCTTACCTTGACAAGCCTCTTTGACCACAGTGCAGTCTTTGATGGAGTGCAGTCCCCATTAGTACAGCTGCATTAAGAGGATAGAATTCAACCCTAAGAAACATTTATTCACTTTTTAGATTGAAATTATGGACTGCTCTAAAGTTTCAACCCTTTGAGATAATTTGGGCCTTTTCCTATAATCACATGAAGGGTAGCTAAAATCTCAGCTTTAAACTGAATGAAAACATTTATTCAGTGGTTCTCAAAGTGGGGATTAGGAACACTTGGGAGGGGGCATCATTTCAGGGAGGACATGAAAAGAAGCTGGGATCCACCAGCTTTGAAATGGGGGGTATAGACTGCAATCTTTATTTTCCCGGGTGTAATTCTTATTGAACACAATATGACTTAGGGCAAAATCCAGAGTAACTACAGGGAGTCCTTGCTCTGGTTTATGAACAACTTCTGGATTCCAATATGAATTTCCATAGGTAGACAGGAGGAGCTCTGTCATCACAGTGTTGTAGTATCCGGCCATGAAATAACTTCCAGTAGGGTCCCAGACATATTGTCATTCTTGGGCTGAAATGCTTGAGAACTACTGCAATAGGAGAATCCCAATTCACAGCTGGATAATACCTCTTTTAGGATCAACCAAAATGATACAAAGTTATAAGTAGCAAACTTTTAAATTCAGACTGCAGTTTTAAGCAAAACAAGCTGGGGTTGATGTAAGTTCTAAAGATAACAGCTAAAGATAACAGCTTAGACATAAAAGTCTTAAAGATTGTCTGTAGACTTTGGGACTCTCTAACCCTGTCTAGCTTTTGATTCTCAATACCCAATCTGATTAAGTGTTGTTTTGTCATGCAGGATGAATATTAAAGTTATTATTAATCTGTGGGTTTTTAGTTTGATCGTTTATACTTGAACAGAGAATGCTGTTTCTCATTCAGCTTTGATGGAATTGTGCAAGTCATCAAGAGTTTTCACAGTGACTTTAACTAGAGGGGAAATTTTAAAAAAATATGAATAAGATTTTGCAGATTAGCGTGCTGGTCATTGTGTTGGTTATTAACCATACAAAGCAGAGAGGCAATCATTTCTTTTAATTGGGCCAACTAATGTGCTGGATATGTGAGCTTCTAAGTTATAAAATATGGGTAGATTTTGAAAGTGAAAAGATGGTTCTTACAATGTGAAACCCACAGTTCCTTTACTCTGGTAGAAGACCTTGTTGTGGAGCAGTGTTTTTCAGAGTGTACTCCTAGGAACCTTGAAGGCTCACTGAGAGGCTTCACAAGTGTGTCATAGTGGATGCCGCTGCCCCTTTCTGGTTTGTTCATCTATCCCTCCAATTAAAAATAATTAATTTTGTGGTGGTTCTTTCTAATTTCTTTCCAATTCTGGCTCCTTGCCAGTACAGTATTTGGTGTTGCATGTCGCACTGAGCCACTCTGCACATTCTCAAAAAAGTTTGAGAATCACTCAGGAAGGGAAACGGTGCCACCCATTTTTCTATTAAGTGCGGTATCCATAGTTCTGCCAATGTATGTGATATACATGGTGATATGGGATACTTTCCTGAGAGGCTTAAGGAAAAAATCTGGCCATTAACTGGAGACATGTAAAACCTAAATACATAATGGATGATGTAATCCTGGCAGGGTTTGTTGGATTATAAACACAATCAGAAACACTGGTCCTCTGGTATGCAAGGAAAGTAGGCGAAAAGTTTGTGTTTTGATTTAAAACAAGCTAGGATTTGCCATGACATTTGAACACAGCAACTCTCAGTTTTCTAATAGGAGTATTTATCAAGCTAGAATATGAAATGGGAGACAAATGTCAAGGTGTCCTAAAGCCAGGACTGGAAAACTTCCCTCCTTTGTGTGTGAACCCAAAGCTCATAAGCATTGTTAGAAATAATCTAAATCATATTTCCACATGATGTCTGTTTTGGGCTCCCAATAGATGACTTATTTGGCAGAAGTAGAGGAAGATTTGGAAAGCAGTCAAGAAAAGAGTCAGCAAGGATCAAATTTTGTGGCATTTCCTATTGGCCTGACGGTTTTGGTGTCGTGTTATCTTAAAACAAAAAACATTGTCCCTGTGATCTTTCCTTGATTTATCTATCATATGATAATTCACACAAGACAAATAGCACCAACCTATTGAATTATAAAAATTATTTTGAATTATAAAAAAGTTAAAAATTGAGCATCCGTACTTCAGTGTCTTAATAAATATACTTTTTAAAAGGCAGGTTAATTTATGGCACAATCCAGAGTTAGGGGAGTGAGGAGTGCCCTAGCTGGGCTGCCCCAACTATTCTGAATCCAGAGCAGAGAGTTATGCTGGATACAGAAAGTCAGGAAGCCTGGGCTGTCCTCGCTGCTCCAGAGCATGCTTAGTAGACACCAAGACAGTGACACCCTGGGGAGGGCTTGCTCTTGAGTAGATCCCCCTCAGATCTGAACAAGGAATTGCTATGGTGCCTGCCTTATAAGGAAGCCCAGAAGTTCCTGACAACCAGTAACAGCTGCAACATGAAATTCCAGTACAGGAATACCTCTAGTGGAGAATGGATGCAAGGGGCTTCTTGGAGTGGCTGGTGTATCCATAGTATCCACTGTGGCTGCCGTAGTTGTGCCATATTCTGAGGTTGCTTGGCAGGGGTTGCAGGTAGGCTGGTCAAGAACTGAGAATTTGGTCAACGCTGCCGTTCTTACTCTGCCTTATCATGGACCCCTATGGGTCTACTCATTGTTGTCTCTGCTCCTGAGGTGGTATAACTCTGAGGAGCTGGAAGAGAGGATTTCTGCCTGGGAAACAGGCTCTGGATTGCTCTGCCCCAGGCAATGCTGAACATGCTCTCAACATTCTTTTCCTGAACTGCTTAGGCTGCTCCAAGCCTTTTCTGCTTGGAAGTGGGCTGCCCCATGTTGGACTTCACCACCTCAGTGATAGATACAGCAGTCCAAGTGCACTTCTGGATTGCAGCCTAAGTTTTTAAGTAGCTGGTAACCAACAGTATTATATCCTTAGACATGCATGGGTGATATAGATCCTTTCCTAGGAAAATTGTTCTTTGTGATCTAAAGAAAATTAAAACGTTGCTTATGTGTGTTGCTTGAGATCTGGATCCAAGTATTTCGACTGCCCTGGCTGGTTTCTTATAAAAACCCTTTTAGTTGTTCTTTTATGGAGAGGTTCTCTTTGATAATTTAAACCTTGAGTAAACGTTGCCAGTCATTGCCTGAAGTTTATGCTGATGTAGTGTTTTTGTTTACCTTCATTTGCTTCTCAGGATCATGCAGCATGGAAAATTCTCAATTTGAAGCAGACTACAGTCACATCACATTATATGGTTCTTATATTAAACCATGTTGTGAATTGGTATGTGGATTCTGATTTTTTTCCTGCCTTAATCAGAGCTAACAGTGTTTTAGGGCACCATTCTAACCAATTTAGGCTGGCCTAAGTCACATGGTATAACTTCCCATGGTGGTGTGGAGAGGTCAGTGTATATCTGTGTACTGGCCTAACCCCCCTCCTCCCCAGGAGTGAGGCAGAAGTGCTTTATGGCACTTTTGTGACACCCCCAGATCATCATAGAAATGTGCCAGGGGTTATGCCAGCCTAACTGAACGTTAGGATTTCAGCCTTAGTCTTACATAGGATTTGGTAAATTTAAAACAACTTTGTCAAGTGTCTAAAATGAAGCACTTCTTTTATTTGTATAAAATAAATACACTTCTTTTATTTTTATAAAACTTGTTAGTCCTAGGGAGAAAAAACTCATGATTGTCCCTGAGACAAAAATCATGCAGTCAAGCCTTTTCTGTGCTGCTTTCAAGAAAATGAAATTAAGGGTGACTGATACTGCAAATCTAATGACACTTTCCTGGGAGTAAGACTCATTGAACACAATAGGGCTTACTTTTGAGTAGACATGGTTAGGATTGTGCTTTTAGTTAATTGTTTATCATAGACAAATATGATTGTGTTTACCTTCCAGCAAAGAGGCTCCTCACATGTTGGGTGCAATCCTAAGAAATTTAGGCTGGCCTAACTCACTTGACCTATCTTTCTGTGATGGTGTGGGGTTATTGGCATATGCTTGTGCATTAACCTAATCCCCCGCCCCCCCAGGAGCGTGGCAGACACCCCGAGGTCAGCACAGGTCAGCACAGCACAGCGCTTAAATAGAGTAGGATTGCAGCCTATGTTCGTTTCATTATTACCACAGAAGAATAGGGAAAAAGAGGACCATAGTAGAAAGGCAGTTATAATATACAATTATATTAATTTGGGCAGTTCTATTAAGTTTTGTCATCGGGACATCATTAATGATATCTCATTGTTAGGAGGGCTTTGATAGATTGGACTGCAGTAGTTCAACATAATTGCTAATTTCCTAGTACTTGTTGAGGTCCTTCCTGCTCCTGCATTGGTGCTGCCTCGCAGAGTTCCAAGAGGGGTTTAGCTGCACTCAACAAAAAATGATATTCATATATTCATTACCACCACTGGCTATATCCTAGGGAATCTAATTTCAAGTACCCTCATAACACACAATAGTTTTCAGAGTTCTTTTCAATTCACAGTGAAAAACCTGTTGGTGGTTGGAGAAAGAGCACAAGTCAGTACAGTACTACTTTGAAGGAGGTCAAACTCTTATGTACTGCAATCAGTATTAGTCCAGATGACTGAATCTTACTACCTGTGTATTGGTTTTAATTTGTGTTTCACCTGATTTGCCTTCACAATTATAAATCCTTGTTATTTTGTAGGCTCGCCTGAAATTTGAAAGTTGTTCTTTAAAGAAATATAAGATAAGTAAGTAAACGAACAGTGTGAGTGAATAATTTCATTCTCTTAACATGCTGAATTACAGAGTTGTATAGGATCTGGTGTTAGTGTACCAGCACAGATGCTCATTGTTTAACTATGTAATTCTAGAGATTTGTTTTGATTTCTTATATTTTTTCTTCCCTTTTTTTCCACAGGTGATATCTGTAAAATATGGTGCAGTAAACCAGTTGCTGAATTGCACAAATGTTGTGACGTGATTAAAATATACACTTTTTGGCCACTTTTGTTTGAACCTGGAAGCAACCTTGCAGAGAACAATCGTGGAGATTTCAGGTATACATACATCTATGTATTAATATCATTCTGCATTCATGAAACTTTTTGCCTTGTAATTTTGTTAATTTAAATATTGAAGACTTGGGAGTATTTTCAGTATGCATCAAAGCAGAAGTTATAAAAATATAGGAAAGTATTCATTTTTAAAAATAGGTCATGGGAAAAATAGTAATTGGCATTATAAAGCCAACAGCTATTAAATTGCTGTTGAAGAGACTGTTGTAATGGCTTAAGTTGATTGAACATGATTAATTTGTTCTGTGCAATCCATGCATGTCTGTTCAAAAGTATGCCAAATTGTGTTGAACGGGTTTTTCTCCCAGGTAAGTACAGTGGCATCTCACGTGACAAACGCCTCACTTAAAGTATGTTTCACATAACAAACAAAAATTTCTCTAGGATTCTGCTTTACGTAACAAATAGTGCTTCACGTAACAAACACACTCGTTGGCAGTTGGAGCAGACGCGCTGGCCGGCAGCCCTTTTAAAAAGCGTCAGCTTCCTAACGCGCCTATCCATAGTGAAAACAACACTTCCCCGCTGTTCCTGCTGTGGCTGGGCATTCTCTGGGCAGAGGGAGAGAACAGCAGTGGAGAAGAGGGAAGCAGCTCAGAGCTAGCCAGAAGGGAGCAGAGGAGAGAGAGGCTCAGGGTGAAGACAAGGAGAAAGTTGGGAGACACTTTGAAAGTGTCTAGGATTACAGAAGAAAGTGTCTTGGATCGCAGCCTTCTAACAATGCCTATCCAAGTAAGCCCCATAGTGTTAAATGGAGCTTACTCCCAGAAAAGTGTCTTTAGGATTGCAGCTTAAGTAGACTTCATAGGATCATGCACATTGAATGCATGTTTTGAATTCAATTCCAGTGTTTTGTCATCGTTTTTACATCCAGTAAATATTTTTATATGAATATTTTTGGTGTTGCATGTTTGAGTTTGAGTTTCCAACTGTTTGAGTTTCCATTATTTACTATGGGAAAATCCGCTTCACGTAAAGAATGTTTCACATAACAAACATGCCTCCGGAACGAATTAAATTTGTTATGTGAGGCGCCACTGTATATAAATAAAATTGGTTTGTAGGTGTAGTATTCTTCACAACCAGGATGTGTGAGCACTGACTATCCTTAGTCTTTAATAGCAGAGATTAGCATTTAATATGGATGTATTTACCTCTTAGCAATCCTTACCGCTGTGAACTAAATTTGGAGAAACTGTGTCAATTGGAAACTTTGGAAGATGTTACTGATCTAGTCAAAAAGTTTGCAGTAAGTTTTTATATACATTATATAAAATGTGCACTGGTATTGTTTAGAAGAGATTAACAGCTTTGGTTTTTGGTGTATATTGTAAATACAAATACCTTTTTAATGTCTGCATTGTTATTTCCTTTCAAAGCTCAGTTGGAAGTTAGAAAATCCCTTCAGGTCACTTACCAATATGATTCAAATAGATTGAATAAAACCTACTTGTATCTCTTATTGCTCAATTTCTTTTGAATCGTTTGCTGCTCTTTAGTATAATCCATTGTTGTGTTTTCCGTTTAACAGCAATGAAAAAAACTGAGTGAACTGAAAGTTTTTAGTGGCGGCTTTTCATGTTATACTTGATACTGCAGTGATGTTTCCTCTAACAATCACATGTCATCCATGTTTTCAAAAATTACATTCTGCGATTTCCTGTCATTGTATAATGACATAAGAGAATAATTGATGGTGATGGCTTGTTTTTTTTCTTCTCAAGAATGTTCCACGTTTCATCAGTGGCATATTGAGAATTGGAACTGAAATTGACAATGTAAGTGCATTACTATATCTGTAAATACTAGAAAACCTTCTGCTTGATCAGAATGTGCATCTCTCCCCCCTTTAAAATAAGAGTAAGGGTCATAAATAGCAGATGACAGCCTTTTATCTTATATAATCAACAATTAAAAATGTTGAGGGGTGGTTATATGTCAAACTTGTAGCTCATGGGTCCACTAGGGCAGGGGCCTCCAAAGTTTGTGGCAGGAGGGCCACATTGTCCCTCTGACATTGTATTGGGAGCCAGAAAACTAATTTACATTTCAAATTTGGGTAAAATTACATACATTTACCAATAAGAATGTATTGCAGTGGATTAAAAGGCTTGCCCAAGGGCCAGATAGAGGGATCTTGCCAGGGGCCACATTGAGGATTGCTGAGGGCTACATTTGGCCCACGGGACACGGTTTAGAGACCCCTACACTAGGGAGTAAACACTATTCCACCTCAAACATAATGGTACAGCAAATGTGCTGTTTAATAAATCAGCCGGGTTAGTGGGAAGGATTTTTATGTATAGGCTGATGCATTTGGAGAAAAGGCAAAGATTTTTTGCCTTCTGAAATGTATAGAATGGCTGAACTGGAGTATTTTATGGAGTTTTGTGGCTTTCGTTTCAAAATTTTATAAAAATGATGATTGCCTAGGAACAAATATGATGGGCTAAAAAACTTATTGTGGAAAATTAATACTGCTTAATTATGCTATACAAGTATTCAAGAATTTGTTTACATATACTATTAGTATAACACATGCTCTAACAACATAATTAATTACTCAGATTAACAGAGATTGTCGTGATCAGAACTAGACAAGTTTGTGTTATATCCCGTGTGCCAAGAATAGTAGGCCTCCTTAATAACTTTGTGCTAGAAATGCTAGAACATTTCAGCACTTTTGAGTTGAAGTCTTATTTATTGTCTTTTTCATCTGTTGACATTTTATTTTTATTGTTTATTTGGATATCAAGCACATACCTCCTATGCATCTTGTTTAAATGAATCATACTTGATTATAGAGAGAAAAAAGCATTTATGAAATTTAGAACTATTAGTTTTGTAGAGATAAAGGCTTTGACAAATCACTTTCCAGTAGTTGTACAAGAGAAAGTTATTTTAAACTGGGTTTTCTGGTATATGTTTCACTTGAGGGTCTTTATGTAACAGTGTCTTAGCTAGTGAAAGTGACATTAACTTTCTTCTTCCATACAGAGACTCTTTAACATTTGTGATGCTCTGGACTGGGTGAAATATGCAAATGACATTGGTATTTTGCATAAATTAGAACAACTAGGAGATTATTGTTGGCCTTTTCTAGAAGTTTTTTTTGCTGAATGTAAGTATATTAAAATGACTGGTTTGTGCCTCTTTTAATCTTGGTTTTCTTGAGTTATGCTTTGTTTTAGTCTAAAATTTTTATGCTCTGCTAGCAAAAGCGTACCCGTGTTGCAGGAGTAAAATTCCCCTTATGCCATTCCCCCATGCACAACAGCCCCCCCATCTGCAACAACCCCCATGTGCAACCCATCTCTCCTAACAACATCCTCCCCAGTGTGCCAGGCACCGAGCACCAAATTGGCTGGTTGTTGGTCAGTCTTCCATGTTAAGTATAGGACAAGAACACATTGTACCCCTTTTCAGCCCCTTAAGGGTTAAATTTCTCAACACTGGTTCTTGGTGGGTGTTGATATCACAGAAGGAACACCCTCCCTAAATCTCACGCTTCTAGGTCTGTGGGTTGAGGCAGAGCATCCCTCAGTCACCAATTCCTCAATGCAAAGTATAGGGAGGAAAATGTGTTGCACCCCTTTTTACACCCTTCCATTTGGAATTTCCGAAAACTGGTTCTTACTGCACCCCTTGGTCATGGAAGGAACACCCACCCCAAGTTTCACGCTTCTAAGCAGCTGCTCAACCCTCTGTGGCTATAATGATGATTGGGTCACATCTCCACAGTAGAACTAAATCATGTCTGTTACTAATGTGCTTTTTCTATCCTTACAGATAAACATTATATAAGTAGAGTTGTACAGGAGGATTACAATTTACCGGAAGAATTTGAATCTCAGAATTGTAAAGATTGTATAATGGTAAGGTTAAAAAGCAATGTCTACATAATAATGCCTTTTGTCAAAGAAAAGTGATCGAAGATTATAGCTATCTTATAAAAGGCTTGTTCTGATTGGTTAAAAATTCAACAAGTTGGTAGTTTTGGTTGTCAGGTCTGTAGGGTAGAGCTGTTCTTAAGTTTGAAAATTAAACACCAGTTTAAGATTGCCAGTTCAAGACCAGCAGAAGTGTCCTTGAACAGCAAGATATGGAGAATTGATAAGCTGAGTCTTTCGAGTAAGAGCCAAAGAAGCTGCTGGTAAGCAGTACATAACCAGAATTTTTGACCAGGGCCTGATGGGATCCACCTAGAATGTAGATACTTGAAAGAAATAACTCATTTGTTGGTTGTGAAAATCCTTTTAGAGGTTTAGAAAAAAAAGCCTCCGTGCCTTGAATAAAGTCAAAGGCCAGAAAGGCAGTATATAAATATCTTTTGTTACAAATGAAAAGAAACTTTGTAAAAATCCAGAGTTTTTCTCTGTATAATCTTAATTTTAAAGCTGATCAGAAATGCTTGAAACAGTGATATATACACATAATTAGGGTTTGTATAATTCTGCTCAGTTCAATAATGCATATCTAAAGGTAATTTCATGCTCTCTGTTTTGAGATGAACCTCAGCTAATAACAGAAGGGTTCTTGCATATAGACAACGCTTCTGTATTAGGTTAAATTTCTTAAGAATCTTACATATTCAACAATTCAGTTTTCAAGTAATTTACAATTACCATTAAGAGTGCTAGTTAATTTGAAATTGCTTTGATAAATATGCATGGCTCTTTGGAAATAATGCAGTTTTACCATTGTTTTTATTTACTAACAGCTTTTTTCTGCCTTGGTGCTTAACCAAAAAAATAAAATTGACAAGTTTAATAACGGTTTTCATGGAATCTTCTGCCTGTACACCTTAAAATGTTGTGCAACGTGAATTACAATTTCATGTTTTCCTTACAGAAGAGTGAATGTATGAAAAAGAAAGGAAATGAAGCATTTGCTAATGAGAACTTTGATAATGCTATCTCTTGCTATACAAAAGCCATAGAACTTTGGTAAGGGAAAAATTGCATGATATATAAATACAGAAAAATATGTAGACCTGATGTAAGATCTTTATGAATAGGAGCCAAAAGTGGTTTTCAGTGTGACAATATTTTTAGGAATATATCTGAAGAAAGTTGCAACTGTTCTGACATAGGAACTATGCCACTCATGGGGGGATGTTGCGCATATATATATAAGTTTTCCCGTGGCCTGATCACAGCAGAATTGTAGACCACTGGCTGTAGTGTACTTGCTATTAGTGGCAAGATCCACCCATGCTAGCTGATCCAGTTGTTATGGTCAGTATGGTTAAAGTTGCACCTGTCTTTTATGATGGTGTAACGAGATGGTGTACAATTTTCCTTGCCAAATGAAACCACATATTTGTATTGTATTGAACAATAGAAATATTGAATTATTTTTTTAAATAATTAATACCCCCCCCTTTCTCAGTCAAAGGCTGACTCAATTTGTATTACTCATAAGCCACAATTAAAAAAAATCCTTATTCAAATCTACTTACTCCAAATAGTTGACCTGGATTTTTACACTTCCAGGTGTTAAGATCAATTTTGGAATGATTTGAAATAAATATATAGTCAATTTTTAGGAGTATTAAGTTCATAGTTTTTCTGCTTTTCCAAACTGAATATTGCTGAACTTTTTCAAGGCCTGGAAATCATCTTCTTTATGGAAACCGGGCCCTCTGTTTTCTCCGAACTGGACAGAATAAGTAAGTCTCTTTTTATGTTTTTTGTTTATTTCCTGTGGAATTTGAAAGGTTCCACCAAACTTAATGAAATGTTAAGCCCTCTCTGCTCATGAGAGCTTTTAATTGCTCAGGGCTGGCATTTTCATAAAGATATTAATGGATTTTATTTTTGAGTTAATGTTTTACTGTTTGTTTATTGTTTAATTCAATATATTCATGTCTCTATTTACCTTGAGTCCCCTTTTGTGTGTTAGAAAGGCAGAATATAAATACCATAAATTATAGTGTATATAAAATTCTGTTTGGACATACCTGTTCTAGATCCTTTTGGTTTTCATATGGTTTTTTTAAAATTACTGATATTTTTAAAATTTTTGTTTTAGAAAAGCTTTGGGTGATGGGAAAAGGTCCATCATTTTGAAGCCCAGCTGGCCAAAGGTTAGTTGTGTTTGTTTTGTAGACTCGTATTTGCTATCTCAGAAATTTTAGAACATTAAACTTTTGTAGAAGTTTAACAATTCTGTAAACAGAATGCAGGAAATCTTCCATTGATGTGATAATCTTTCTCATGCTTGAATTGGTGATCAGGTTGTTGGTCTCACAATGCCCATTCATTTTTCCTGTGCTGGGAGAGAGCTTGAAATCCCTGAATCCACACGTTTCCTTCTCACTGCCACTTATCTCTGCTCTGGCACGAAATATTGACATGGAATATCCTAGGTATAAACAACTGTGGGTGGCGAGGGCTGTGGGTGGTGCAAGTAGTTAAGACACTGTCTGTTAACCAGTAGGCCAGGGTTAGAGACCTGGATCCCCACAAGACAAGGTGAGCTTTCCTTAGTTCAACTCTGTGACGCAGCTGGAACCAATCATATCGGCTCTGCCATTCCATTGGACTATTTCAGTGGCGCAGAGAGGGGGGATTTGCTGCTTGGGTAACAGCCTATCCTTCATAACAATCTAACCCAGGCTTTCGTGCTTTGCATGCAGCGTATGCAGCGCTGAGCACGATACCATAGTCTTTCGAGACTGATGGATGCCAATACTACTAAAACAACTCCAAGTGTCATCCATTTCTTTTTTTAGAAACTAACCAAGATGTCAGGGGCACAAGATGTGGTAAAGAGAACTTTAGGGACTGGGTGGTCTGAATTGATGTAACTGTATGTAACTGGGTGGGAGAAATGCCCTTTCCTTCATTTCCATGTGGCTTACTCCCAGATAAGATATAAGACTGCAGGCTTAGAGCTCCTTTCATATTTCTAGAAATGTACGTTGGGCCCAAACTGCCAAAACTATTTTTAGAAGATAACTGTACGCTGCTTGAGATTTTCTACTGTATATATTGATACTATGCATGTGGTTTAAAAAATGAAATCTGAAAAAGACATGTACAAAATAAGTATAGATGTTATAATTTTAGTAAGAAAGTCATTAATTTAGGCAACTACCTGCATTCAGCATTATGGTAAGGGATAAGCAGCAGTGGATATAATACGTTTGCAATTAAAAACGCTTGTTTCTCTGAATTCAGTTCCAGCACAATCCAGAGTAACTATGGGAGCTCTTACGTCGACGTGGTTATGGCGCTATCTATGGGAAACCTACTGAAAATGCATAGAGCAATCCAGAGTAAATTTTTCTTACATTGACGTAAGAGCTCCTGTAGTTACTCTGGATCATGCTGTAAATTCTCTAATGTTGACTTAATTAGGACAATTGCATGGTACCCTGATAGTAAATTTGTGCCACTAACTGTACAGTATTGTCAAAATTTTGAGCCACATAATTTTGAATGATTATTGCAATGACAGTAACTGATAGCATGACGAATGTTGTATAAGAAATTGGCTTTTGTGCAAAAATCCTTGATTATTTGGATATTTTTAGATATCCTTATTTACCTAGTCAGTACAAAGATAATATTGTTGTTAAACTGTTGTTTGAGAAAAATTAATGGCATATAGAAAATTGTGAAATGTGTTTAATTGGCAATGCTAGCTAGCTATGTTAGAAGGGTAAATAAGCTATTCTCTGTAGGGACACTATCGGTTCTGTGATGCACTGTCACTTTTGGGGGAATACAGAAAAGCACTAGAAGCCAATGAGAGAGGTCAAGAACTGTGCAGAGACAGTCCTGAAGGAATAAAGGACCTTACTCAGCAACACGAAAAATTAAAAAAGCAAATGGAAGAAGTCAGAGGTAATTTCCCCCACCCCACCAATGGTCTGTAAAATGCTTTGTATTATAACATTTATTAAATGACTTCTGTTAGGGTTTGAATCTAATAATGAAACATGTTTGGTCAGGCAAGTTGATTCAAGGCTGATGCAGTACTGCAGAAGGCTGATGCAATCTAGCTGATGCAATCTGTAACTGCTCTTACAGCATGATTCAGCAGAATTGGAAGTGCTGAGTCACTGGTCACATGACTGCAATATCTCTAACTGATTGGTGGTTCACTATATTTAAGTGTGTATGAGATTACTGCAAAGTGTGGGTTACTGAGGAGGAGTATTATTACTGTTTGATACTCTGAAAGACTGGACTGTATCTGTGGACTGACTTGTGGACTGTTTAACTGGATTACTGAGATTGGAATAACCCTGCAACTGGATGTATGTATATGACTGATCTACTGCTTTGACTTTGGACTGTGTTACTTGACTTATCTTCTGCCTGTCGTTTTGAACAATATAGTTATCTTGAACTATAAACAGCTGTGTGTTTACTTTGTGCTGCTGCCCTCTCATCCTCTGCACAACTACTCTGCTTAGCCCTGCTAATCCTGCAGGGACTCACATTCCTAACAACTTCAAAGTGTTTTTTAATAATTCCTTTAGGTGTGAGACAAACTAAACACAGAATAAAGAAACCAGTATTTCCCAAAAAGTAAGTTTTTTGTATTACTTGTAATACTTTTTGTCTCGTCTAGATTATATACAAGTGTTGTTGTCCTGGTGATGTGATCTTTTGGGGCATAGGTGTGAAACACAAGGTCCAAGGGACAAATCCGGCCCACCTCACATTTTATCTGACCCTCAAAAGCTTCTCAGGCTACACTTTCCTGGGAGTAAGCCCCATTGGCTATAATGGGACTTACTTCTGCGTGTTGGACGCCGGCAGATTGGACTCTGGCCCTGGGGAGACACCATTAATGCTAACTTCAGCTTTCTGTATGAAATGAATTTGACACCCCCTGGTTTAGGGACTGGAAGACAGTCTTTTTAGTTTAATATGGTGGTACCTTGTAAGATGAATGCCCTGTAGGACGAATGCTTTGAAAGATGAACTAAAATTTTTATGGGATTCTGCCTTGTAACACAAAAGTGCTTTGTAAGATGAATGCCCATCGGCTAGGCTCCCTCTCCTCCTGCATGCTGTACACACACCTGACCAGCAGAGGGATGTACAGGCAGCAGCGTCCTCTGAGTCTCCCTATCCAGCCTCCTGCAGTTTCCCAGTCTCCTCAAGCCAGCCAGCTGAGCCCCTGCAGCAGTCATCATCAGGTAGGAGGGAAACCCCCCTCTGGACCTCCCCTCAAAAGAAACCTCTTCCCCCCCCCCCCGCAAGGAAGCTCCCCTGCTTAGAGCCCACTATAACTATTTCTCTTCCTTCCCACCATCTTCCCTGCCTGGACCCTACACACTTTCCTGTGAATAAGCCCAGTGGATACAAAAAGATTTGTCACACAAAGATTTCTGCAAATGGAATCTCATCAATTCCTTTGGGAATGGGAATAGACCAGGAGCTAAAGTGGCCATGCCTGTTCTTCCTCCTATACGCACACATCAAATGAGTCTGAGTCACCAAGTCGTAATCAAATCAATATGGAGTAGGCAAATTTTCGCAGAGAGGTTGAAAGAGTGAAATATGTGTTGAATGAATGACTTCTTGGTATAACATAAAGGTGTTGAAAGAATGGATCATTAAAAAATGGACCATCAGAAAGTAGGGGATACCTGTATCATAATAAACAAAAGTCAAGCAGTTATTAATTTACTACTGCAGATTTAAATTACTAAATTAAATAAAT
This sequence comes from Cryptoblepharus egeriae, assembly GCA_030015325.1. Classification (NCBI taxonomy): domain Eukaryota; kingdom Metazoa; phylum Chordata; class Lepidosauria; order Squamata; family Scincidae; genus Cryptoblepharus; species Cryptoblepharus egeriae. Next base: position 49,722,280 of record JAREYC010000005.1, on the reverse strand, counting down.
TACTAAATGACTAGATCTACTACTGCAGATCTGCAGATTTAATTTACTACTGTGGATTTGATACCAATAATTAGCCATGTATAACTGAATGCCTGGGTATGTATTTAATAGCTTGGTTTCCTTAAACTTTAGCATGTTTATAAGATTAACTCTTTAAATTTAGAAATACCCAGGAACAATACCATCTTCTGGTTCAGTTCTCAGAATTTTCTAATTCATTAGATTTGTTATTTATGATAAATATCTCTTAAAAAGGGACATAATACTCTGTGCTGATTGCATTAGGATATGTAGCATGAGAAGAATTAAATCATACGAAACTACATTGACAGACAGCTCTTAAGAATAATGGGAACAAGCAAAAATGAATGCTCCATTGTTGTTGCTCCTGTGTGGTTAATTTTAAGAAGCAGTTTAGGGTTCTGAGAATCTTTTTTTAACAATGTATAAATAAAAGGAATAAAGTATGATTGACTGCAAGTACTTAAATGACGTAATCATTTTGCCTGTTACCAGTTCAAAGCTGCATTGTGCTGGTTATTTGTATTGTAACATGAACTGCGCAAAGCACTTTACAAAAAATATGATTGTAAACTAAACTATGATAGTAGAAAGAGAATATACGGTAGGGAGGGGCAAGGGGAATGAGGGAAGAATATGACTAAATGCGCTATTCCTATACATCTTTCCCTTATCCTCCCCAGCCCTCTGAGAATAGCGATGGAGCCATGAGTGGTAGAACATGCTGGGTGACCATATGTCCTGGATACTCTGGTTTTGTCTGGTTTTTGAGCCTCAAGTCCAGTTGTCCTCCAAAAAGGCTTCAGTGTCCTCAATTTTTGTTCTGTTCCCTATTGCTTCTATTCCAAGTCCCTCCCCATGGGCTGTTTACTCTGATCAGCGCCGGCTTCTGCGATTAGTAACTTAGCTTAGGGACAATCCTAGCAATCCCATCACATGACATGGGAAAGGTGAGAAGAAAGGACTCTTTCTGCATTCTTTGGTATTGTCTGTGTTTTCCCTCGGAGCACTTTGCAGGGTCCTTGGGCAGCTGTCTGCTGGCATCAGTTGGGGGTTAGTGCAAGCCTTTTTGGAAATCTTTTCTCCTGCCTTTGTGTGGGGAGGGCTTGATGCTTCCGGCAGGTGAAGGAGGGGAGAGATAGTGTATGCATATATGTGTTTTGAGTGGGTGAAAGCACAATCCTTCTGGGCAGAGGCTGCTTGCAACTGGTTCTGATGTTGTGGGGGAAGGAATCGGGGGAGTGAGTGTGCATGCATGCATGTGTGGAAGTGTGCTTTCTTGTTGTGAGTGGAAGCTGGGTGCTGCTGGGCAGGGTCTTCTTTTTCCTAAAACTGGATCACAGATAATTCCCCTTCTCTCTCAAATATGTTTCTGACTTCTTAAAATGATGCACACTTGGTGTCTTGTTTTCTATTGTTGTGAGGGGAGGAAAGGTGTATGTACTTTAGGACAGGCACTTCCTCTGTTATCAACTTTGTATGGCCTGGTAATGTCATGATTCTGAAAAGTTGTCGTTGAGTTATTTTGGTAGTTTGGTGGTTTTGTGATCCTTTGGTTTTTTAATTGTGCTTGTTTTAAAAATTTCTGATATAGTTTTCTCATACGGTTTTAAATTTAATAATTGTAATTTAGTGTTTAAACACATGAAATGTATGTGTTTTATCTTTCATTTTGAGTCTTACATCTTTCTTAAATTTCCTACATTTTGCGGCTATCCTGCCCTTTTTTAGGTAATACATATGGTCACTCTGAGCACATGTGATGCCACAGTATGTTATTGGACTGCTGTTCTTAAGCTTCAGGCGCTGTGTTCTCCTTTCCAGCTTTGCTAGAACCAACATTTTAGAAGGTGCTTTTATAATGTTTTGAGGTAGCTCAAAAGGAGGAAGTGTTGTTGTCTATAACTTCCACTGTGCAGCCCTGTCTACCGCAGTGGCAACAGTACACTGTGTGTTTGAGAGAAAACATTGCACTCCTTTGCAGCAAATGTGTATTTGTGATTCAAGAGAGCTTCATCAGTTCTGGAGACTAACTGTAAAACCTTTTTCTCTTCTGGGAAGAAAGCAAAAAAAGAACGCAACTTTCCTCTTCCTGTTTTTTAATAGAGAATCTGTCAGCTATCAGGGTGTTTCCTATTTCTTTCTAGAATTGAAAGAAGTATATTGCAGGGAAGCCCAGCAACAGTATACAAACAAGTCTGTTTGCTGCAAGACTCGCTTCTGCTGGCTGACGTAAGAAACCAGTGTCCTCCCCAAGTGAGGTAACAAGGCTGAATGCAGTCCAGACCTTACAAAATATACAGATATGTTACAAAATATACAGTAGTTCCAGATCATTAAAGTTGCTTTGATAATTGAATATAATTTGAGATGGTTTTCATAGTTACAATGGCTGCTTTTTCCATGCTGTTAACTTTCATAATTTTATAGCTCTTCAGACCCTACGTCAGTCAAAAACCAAGAACCAAAAAAACCTGATAATGAAAAGAAAACTCATTTGGACTCTCTCAACCATCACTGTCCACAAAAGAACATGAAAGTAAGTGCCGATACTTTTATGACTGATTGGTCTGATTTAGATTAAGTGTTATTTAAAAGACAGTTGTGTCAAATATCCCATCCAAACTGAACATGTGTACAAGTTACAGCCTGATCTTGTGTGTGGTTACAAGTGTCCAGAAGCAGACGGTTGGTGCTTTATAACTTTTAAGAACTTCCACTGAAGTGTGTTCAATCAGAGATTTTAAGATGGTTATGACAAGTTTAAACATGTTTGTGTTCTTACTGGCATCTGTTTTCTTTTGTTATCTTCCTCTTTGGAAAATGTGTAAAAAGCAAGCAGTCTGCTTCTTTCCTTGCTGTCCTTGTTTTCTAAAAATGGTATACAGTTGACTTTAATCTTCTTGTGAGCTATTTTGGACATCATGAAAATGTTATGATAAAGCAAGAATTAGTGTCTTAAAATAAATGACACTGAACTGAAAGGCATGGCAGTCTGGCCTCCAAAAAGCAACAGAGTTGGCACCAATTGAGCATCTCCAAAGAGAGCATTTCACCATTACTGAAGCAGGCCTCATCTTTGCTTAGCACCATCTCCTTTCTTCAGTGGCTGCCTCTGTAGTAGGGTAGTACCAGTACCAGGTAGCAGCAAATGGGCATGTTCCTATGGGATTTTGTTCTGGATGGGCTGTTGCTTGCTAGCCAGTCTTGATGAGACTGTGCCTGTGAATAATGCTGATGAGATTGGAAAGCATTGTATGCAGCCCTATTAACCAAGTAGATCATCGTTGCTTGGTATGACTGTGTAATAACAGATCCAGCATGTTAGTCAGTTTGAGTGAGGTGTCCACTTTAAGCAGTGGAGTGGCAGTGGAGAGTGCCCAGTACCTGTCTGATAGTCTTCATCCAGCCTGCCATCTTTCTACTTGGTCTAATGCGACACCAGCTGACCTCCTCCACTCTTTTGGAGATGAGTGGCATGGAGCACTTTCTGAGTGTATCTTTTAGGCATTTTACTCATTAGTTTTTCCTCGTTTGTGGGAGAGAGGTGGTGTAGGAATCCTAGTTCAACCTTCCACTGTGAGAAGAAAAAAAATGTGGTGCATGTATGTTTATGCATAACTCTAGCGGTGGGGACAATGTGCTGCCAGGAGTGGGAGCAATCTGTGTTGACATTTTGTATTTATCAATGACTGCTACTTAATTAACCACCCTGTGAGATTTGATTGGATTATTCTCCCATGTTAAGTCTTCTTGTTGGCTGCATTTTATCAGCTGAATCTGTGACAAGAAATGTAAAGTATTTCTTTATGGGTGGAGAGAGGAAAATAAGTGAGTCAGAGAAATGAAACCTAGTTTGAAGATTACGAAAGTGAGTGCATCAGAGAAATGAAACTTAAAGCGTAAGAAAATTTGCCATAGTGAAACTGATGGGAATGACATAGTTGGGAGTTTTGTAAAGACAAGGACGAAACAGGTACCATATTTTCCAGCTTATTACACGCACCGGACCATAAGATACACCAAAGTTTAGAGGAGCAAAACAAGAAAAAAAATATTCTGAACCAAATGGTGTACTAATATATTTAATAAAATATAGCAGAATAATATTTCAACCATGTAAAGTCAACAGTGGTATTAAGAACCATCATCATTATCAATAACAAATGAGGAAAGACTTTAATATTCAAGCATTCTTTTAATTTTCTGGAATCCCAAAAAACTCATCAACACTAGTGTCAGTGATTTGTGGCTCAGATCCTTTGCATAGCCTTGCAGATTGATGCACAGCCGTGCATAGCCTTCGCATAGCCTTTGCACTTCGCATAGCCTTGCTCTATGCATAGCCTTGTGCAGCTCAATGCATAGCCTTTCATAGCCTTGTTCAGTGCCTAGCCTTTGCAGATGCATAGCCTTTGCATAGCTTTTGCATAGCCTTGCTCGATGCCTAGCCTTTGCAGATGCATAGCCTTTTTTGATGGCTCAGATCCTTTACCTTGCAGCTTGATGTCCCAGATCCTTTGCACGCCTACTCAGGAGTAAGCCTTCCCCACCCCTGGAAAGGATGCCTAGGATTGCAGCAGCAGAGACTCCTCTCTTTCTCTTGCTCTCTTCTGAGGTGCTTCCTGCACCCCTTCCCACCAGTGCCCCCTTGTTCTTGCCTGCATGCTCTCTGGTAATCCTGTGGGATCCTCTGGGCTCCATTTGTTTCTTTGAGGGAGGAGCCTGTTGGGAAACCTCTGTCCCTCCTCCCCAGCTTACCCTCGCCTTCCTATAGGCCGGCCCTGCCCAGGGAGACAGAGCACAGCTGCAGAAGGTGCTCCAGGATTGGCCCCTTCACTCCATAAGATGCACAGACATTTTCCCGCCCTTTGGGGAAGAAAAAAAGTGAGTCTTATAAGCCAGCAAATATGGTATTCCAACAATTGTCTGCAATTTTGATTTGTGTGCCTTTTGGGTACTCGCTGGGTACTGAGCTAGCAGCATCTTGGAAATGTTATACTATATTCTTTTTACTATTTTGTACATTCTTTTTACTATTTTGTACATATATAACTGGCTAATAGACTTCTTGATTAGAATACAGGAAGTCATATTGCTTCCTGATAGAGATGGTCAGCTCCATGTAAGTTATAACTGTGAAGTAGTAATATTTGAAATTTCTTCTACCTTCCTTCCTACTCAAGAAGGAAAATGTGCTTTTAGTGTTGCTGTTGGGAAGGGGAAAGAGTTGGTGAGGTGAACACAGCAGGAGAATTCATTTATCAGAAAGAGATGAATGAATTTGTAGTGTTAGTGGACTTCATCTGAGTGAAATCTGCAGATAAAATTCTTGTTACCAATCACCCTGGCATCTTTTCTTGTGCTACTGTCAAAGTTCAACATGCCCAGATAAATCACTGAAATCTGGAGTGGAATTTCTTTTAGGCTGCAATCCTAAAGACACTTTTCTATGAGTAAGACCCATTGAACTCAGAGGGGCTTACTTTTGAGTAGACATATTTAGGATTGTGCTCTTAGCTGGGTAATTAAATCATACAATTATTGTGCTGTTTTGTCCTTTTATCATTTTATCCCTTTATCATTCTTTGCTTTAATGCAATGGATCCTAAACATTTTAGTACTGGAGCCACTTCTTAATCTATTATGATCTGCTAGGTAAAGAAAATATTTTTGTTTATTAATTATTAATAATAAATCAGAGGCATTTCATAGAGTAAGTGTGTAGATTTTTTCTGGACCCTCCCTCAAACTGGAGTTCAAGAACTCAACTTTTTGTCTCCAAATCTTTTACAGTTGTTCCAGGTTACCAAGAAGGCTGAGCTGGAGAGTAAGATATGAGAGCGTTAGGGGCTTTCAGGCCAGATAAAAGGGTGAATGTTGGTACAAACATAATCCACAGCACACTAGTTACTAGAAAAATAGGATATGTGACATATTAATTTGGGGTATGAAGATTATTTTCTAACACAGGCTAGTGTACCAGCTAACCATTTTCTTCCACAGACTGAACAAAAATGCTTATAGTACAGAATTTTTAAAAAATGTTTTGAAAACCTTTCTCAAAACCCACCAAAAATTGACCCCTTTCACAGTTGGGAAACACTGTTTTAATGGCCAAGTCTCATATTTTAATGCAGGAAGTGTAAATTTTTCTCTTCTGCTTTCAAAAAAATCAGAGAATCTTATTTTGAAAGGCTGTGCCCTGTTCTAGCCAGATATACCCTTACAATGAAGGGGCGTGTAATGAGGGTTGACCTTTCCATGAAGCAATCTGAAATGAGTGTTGGAGTGGAGTGAGAGTGAACAGGCCAGCATCCAGCCTCTCCATTCTGCTGCCCACCAATCCTATTCTGATCTGACTTGCTGAGAGCAAAGTGGAAGAGGATTGCTACAGCATTGGCCCAGAGGTCCTCCAGAATTGAAGGAAGATGAGCTTCTCGTGCTTATGAAGAGTTGAATTTTATGGATTTGTTTTTCTATATAAGTTGTATGCTTGGTTTGAGTCCAAGAATATTTTCCATTTCTATGCTTCTGTTTGGTGACGGTGTCAGGTGAGGATTTTTGGGTTCATCACTCCTCAGCTGTAGGTGAGTGAGTCCGTTGGTTCCAGATGCAGGGACGGCACCTAGATGCAGGTGTCATATTTGCTCCCTGAGGCATCTGGCGATATAGAAATCTGGACTAGATGGGCCTTTGGCCTGATCCAGTGGAGGCGTTTCTTAATGTTCTTATACTCTCCTCTCTTGCTATCAATGGTGGCTGTTGATAGCGCTCTCCTGATCTTGCATACTTACTAATCTTGCAAACTTCTGTTATCTTTATTTTATACTTAAGTTAATGAACTTCTCCACATGCGACATAATGTCTATGGAATACATTGGAAATTGTGATGGCTAGTGGCTTAGAAGGGGAATGAAATGAATGGAAGACAGTAGTTATTAGCTGTGCTTGTTAAGTCAAGATCCAGGATGAAAGGCAGCATGGTTTTGAATATTGGTTGCTGAAGGGGAGAGAAATAGCATGTTGCTTCATGTGCTTTCAACAAATCTCTGACTGCCCATTGTCAGAAATAGGGTGCTGTATTTGTGTGATCTGGGAGGAGAGCTTTTTTATTCTTAATACCAACATAAAAATTAGCCATTCTATTTCAAGAGCAGTCCTGAAATTTGTTTGTTTGGATCTTTCTGGTTTTGTCTGCGTTTTCCAATCATGTTTTTTTGGATGAACTCCCACAACTCTTTATACCAATGCAAAACTCTTTTCAGAAGATGATTTTTATTTTTTAAAAGATCTTCTTTTCACCAGAATATTATAGTCTGAATGCTCTTTTGAAAATATTGCATTGGGTGACATATTTGCATTTCAAATTTTTTTCAGGTGACTGATACACTAACTAAAGAAAACAAAGATTGTCTTTTGGATTTTGCAGCAGGTACGTGAATTCAGAATATATACATTCAGCAAAAGTTCAGATATGCTAAGCACTTTGCATGATATGAAAAATGGTTCCAGAGAAGCTTGCAGTCTTAAAGTGATAACAAGGAAGTCATCCACAAGCAGCCGCTGAAAACAAAGCCATCCTGGATCGATACTGACCATTGCTCCCTCCGGCTAAATAGAGAACTGCTACTTATTTATGTAAGGGATTTATACCCCACCTTTCCCATGCCAATGCAAATATCCAAGGTGCTTTACAAAGCTTTAGTTTCTCCACTCTCACTGTCCTCCCAGCAACTTCTATGAGGTACTTGAGGCTGAGTATGGGTGACAGAGTCAAGTCACTCAGGAAGTTTCACAACCAGGTTGGGATTTGAACCTGGATCTTCCTGTTTTAGTCCAACTCCTAACTACTGACACCTTTCCACAGTCAGCAGAGGTTATGACAGAAGATACCTATCATTATTTTACCAAGGGTGGTGGATTTGGTCTTTTTTATTTAACTTGAAACAAAACATAAAATTAGTACGGGCAGAAATATTTGTTCTATTCAGAAAGTCTATTGAAGGGTTTTTTTGAAGTTAAACACCAGATATTCTAAATTAATGGGAAATTCTATCATAAAATAGTAGATCACAAATATTTGATTCCAAAATCCCGTAAATCGCAACAAGATTCACCAGCATTGTATGATCTACAAGATTTTCAAATTTGCATAGAAACATTGTTTACATGTGAGTTAATAATTTACTTCAAATGTAGACATGTTTTAAAGCTGGGGTGTCCAACACGAGGCCCGGGGGCCACATGCGGCCCAGGATGAGGGTGGATGCGGCCCTCCTGCAAAGCTGGCCACCACCATTGGAAAATCTGGCTTTGTGGCAGCAGCCATTTTCAAATTTCACATGCTTCTCTGCGCACTGCCCTGGGTGGCCACCACAAAGCTGGTCTGAGCTGCCTGGCTTCTCCCCCTACCTGCCTCCTGGCACTCAGAGCGCTTCAGGCCCCTGCAGACCTTGCCCACCTGCATCCCCCCAAAGCAGCCTCAGCCTCTATCCCAGTTGCTGCCTACTATCCTTGAGACTTACTTAGAAGTAAACCCCGTTAAAGTCAATGAAGCTTACTCCCAAGTTGCAATTCAAGAGCCCAATTGATGCATAGTATGGGCTGTGATCCTCTCCGAGCTTAACCTTGGAGATATGCTGCAATCCTAACCATGTCTACTCAGAAGTCCCATTGCACCCAGTGGGTCTTACTCCCAGGAAAGTGTGTTCAGGATTGCAGCATATCTCCAAGGTTAAGCTTGGAGAGGATCACAGCCCATCCTATGCATCATGCCTCCTCAGAAGTAAGCCCCACTAAAGGCAATGAGGCTTACTCCCAAGTTGTAGTCTGAAAGCCCAATCCTATGCGTGGCTAATCAGCAGAAAACCCTGTGATAATCAATGAGACTTACTCCAAGGTTTGGCTTGGAGAGGATTGCTTGCCCATCCTATGCATCATGCCTACTCAGAAGTAAGCCCCATTAAAATCAATGAGACTTACACCAAGGTTTAAAAACATAGGATAAAATATAGGACATCCTACATTTTGTCCTACATTTTTTAAAAAAGTTGTTAGTGTTTGTGTGCAGCCCAGACCAACTCTTCTTCTTCCACTGCGGCCCAGGGAGGCTAAATGGTTGGACACCCCTGTTTTAAAGCAAAATGAAAAACCATAACTGGGTGATGCCTTTGATTCTGTGTTATCAATAATAAATACATTGGTGTCTTTATGAAAATATAGAAGTATTCTTAAATGAGTTTTCAGAGTTTGCATTTTAGACATCAGAATTTGTTGTCGGATCAAGAGCGATCTAATCCAGTTTTCTAACAATGATCAACCAGTTGTCTCAATACGGGGCATCTTTTTCCTTAAATACAATCTTCAAATTTGATAGAGGATGGGGAAATTGTTTATTTTAAAGTTGTGGTTTTTTTTCTTTTTTATAGAACCAAATGAAAATATAGAGAAGCAAAGAAACAAAATGAGTGATTCTGAAAAGACAAGGTAAACATATTCTGTTTATAAAATGAGAACAGTTTAAGAGTAATGCTGCCGTCCCTGATTCAGAACTTTACTTTTGTATCTGTATTGGCTTTTTTAATCCTTTCCACAGTTGGACCAACTGATGAAAAGGATGAAAGCAACTGAAAAAATTAAAGCAATCATTTGAGTATCCAAGAACACTTCAGTTATAGATTATCAAAATGCACATGCAAGCGAAATTGTATGACTAATTGTAGGGAATATTTCAGTTAAGTTTTGTAGCCATCAGAATATAGACACACAATGAAATGTGATTAGAAAGCTCATACTGTAGTGATTCAGCAAAGAGGTCTGTTGAAACAAAATAATTCTTTAGAGTAAGGCAATATGCTTATAGCTATGGAAATAATCATCAAACTTGGAATGGCAAGCATAGTCTTGTGTTCTTTTTTTTAACTGCAGAGACCATTTAAATTTAATAATTGATTCTAAAAAACAACTGGACAGAGAGGATACTGTGCCTCAGGTAAGAGAATGTGTAAAAATAAACTCATAGTGATTTATTTGGGAAGAAGGGAATGTAATGTGCAAGGGTAAAATGTATAAAATGGCATCTTCAGAAAAATGTACAGATCATGCAGCAGCAACTAGTAGTTGAAACAAGGAAGTTTTGCACGAATAGTGATAGATAATGGTGCCACTTCATCTTATGTAATATCCGTTATAAGTACGGTATGTTATTAGATAATATCCTCAGCTTAAGACTAAAACACACGGGACCATAACACAGAAATGAGTGTTGATATACTCCAAGGATATTAAGAGCCCAATTCAGAGTAAAGGCAGTGAGGAGAGTCCTAGCTGGGCTGCCCTAACTATTCTGTATCCAGAGCAGAGAGTTATGCTGGATACAGAGAGTCAGGAAGCCTAGGCCGCCCTAGCTGCTCCAGAGTATGTTCAGTAGGCACCAAGTCAGTGACACCTGGGAAGGGCTTGCTCCTGCAGAGACCCCCCCCCCAGATCACACTGAACGAGGAACAGTTGCGGTGCCTGCCTTATAAAGAAGCCCAGAAGTTCCTGACAACCAGCAACAGCTGCAACATGAGATTCCAGTACAGGAATACCTCTAGTGGAAGATGGATGCAAGGGGCTTCTTGGAGTGGCCTGCTGTATCCACAGGTTAGTGGGCTGCTGTAGATGTGCCATAACCTGAGGTTGCTGGGCAGGAGTTGCAGATAGGCTGGCTAAGAACTCAGATTTTTTTTGTCAACTTGGACACCTATGGGTCTACTCATTACTATACCTGCTCTTGAGGTGATATAACTCTGAGGAGCTGGAAACAGGCTCTGGATACAGAGTAACTGCTCTGCCCTAGGCAGTGCTAAACATGCCCTCAACATGCCTCTGCTGAACTGCCTAGGCTGGCCCAGTTAGGGCAGCCCAGGTCCACCTCTCTTGGGGCAGCCTATGTTGCCTTAGGCTGCCCCAAGCCTTTTCCAGAGTAAATAGGGTGGCCCTTCTTGCAGTTGGGTCAGCCCAGTGATAGATAGGGTAACCCAAGTGCACTTCTGGATTGTGCCGTAAATCAAAAAGCTACTAATTGCTCTGCAGAGAGCTTGGCTTCTGCTTGTTTGTAGGGATTACAGCTTCTGCTGTAAATTTAGGGATGTCATTGAATTTTTTTTCTGGCTTAGGTATCTTAGTTGATGTTCTCTAATAAAAAACCAGAGAAATTATCGTTTGTATTTTTGGTGATAAATGGGAAAGGAAGGAGAGCTTTCATTGAAGTTCTTTAGGACTGCCTCATTATGAGAAATGTATTGAGATTTTTTGTAAATGTTATTATAAATAAAATTTCTTCCAAGATTTTTAAAGTTATCACACAGCTGGATGAGTCTCAACAACATCATTTTTAAAATTGGGTCTTGTTGCCAAAGAGTTTGGGAACCAGTGGGCCACTAGATTCAGTTGCAAGTTAAAAATTCTGATCAGGCAGACTGCATATTGTTCTTTTAAAACATGATATAGACACAATTCCTTCCTGACTCAAGATTGACTTTTACAGGACAATTTAACACCAGTAAAATTGAAGGCTTGTATAGCAGATGCATGTTCATCTTTAATGGATCATCGTTTTCACAATGCTGAACAATGCTTTGCACAATTATTGAATATTCTAGATGCGTCTAGTCTACAGGTAACATTAACAATGCCATAGTATGTTAAAAACAATTTAATATAAAATAGAACTGTAGGATGTATAAGGGTACTCGCATATCTTATTTTGAGCGATTGATAATCCTAGAAAACAGAGGAAGGGCTCAAGTCTTTCCAGCTTTGTAGCATTTATTATAGCCATGTCAACAGAGCATTTTTCTCCCTGTGGTGAAGAAAAGCTCTTGTTTTTCCCCCTGTTACAAGAAAAGCTCTTGTTTTTATTAATTTCTCCCTATGAATTATGATGTATAAAACCTGATTTTCAGCTGATTTCAAATAGGCCTGCTTGTTGTTACACTCTGACTGTCTGTCTCCACCTTTTTGTTCCTTCCACAAAATCCGAAACATTATTGTTTATATTTCTGGTGATAAATGGGAAAGGAAGGAGAGTTTTCATTAAAGTTCTTCAGGACTTCCTCATTATGAGAAATTTATTCAGATTTCTTTTGGTAAAAGTTATTACAAATAAAATTTCTTCCTCAATTTTTAAAGTTATCATTCGCCAAGTTGAGTCTCAACAATATAATTTTTCATTGTCACCTTCTTCCCCAACAAACCAATTGACTTTTTTCCTACATCCTGAATCCCTCTATTCATAGGTTAATGTGCAGGTCATTTGGGAGAGACACCCTTTTGTCTTGTGGCATCTTAACTGCTTCCATCCTGCATCCAGTGTCGCCATTGTTTCCTGATCCTGTTCAGTTGTACATCAACAAGCCATTCTGGCTGTAGCACACCAGGCTAGTTCCTCCCTGTCCTGCCCTTTCCAAGGCTTCTCCATCCCTGATTGGTCCCATTTTGTCCCTTTTTTGCGGAGCAACCTCCATATGTAACCTACGTTATAAAAATCCCCCAAATCTGCTGCTCTTTTTTCCTGGACCCAGACTGCATGGCATGAAGAGGTAGATATTTGCTCCCCCTTTCCTTCATCTTTCTTTCTCAGCTCCTTCCCCCTCTCTCTCCCTCATCTTTCTTTGCCTCCCCTTTTTCATTCAGTACATTTACTATTCAAGGAGCAGGTACACTTCATTTTATGATATTGAATGTATGTAATTTTTCTTTATGTCTTATATCAATAAATGCTGTTTCTTTGTGATATGCTTCCTCTCTGTTGCTCTTTTTCTAATCAGGATATCCCCTCTGCATGCTGCTGTTTGATTAAGAGTCTGGCCTATGATCTTATATACTCAAGAGGGCAATAGATAAATTCCCTTAACTAATTTTAAAGCCCTTTTGGTAACATGAATGCTTCCTTCTATCTCAGGAACAAAACAAATGATGTTCTCCAGCAGAGGTTGAATCTTCTTCCAAGAGGAGTTATTTTCAAAATTTTGTAACAATTTTCTTTGTCAGGGGGACAGTTTATTGCTGATTGCATTTCAGTGCATGATGAGGGTTCATAGCATTCTTTGTAATCGTTAATGCTATCTTGCCTATTTCATATTATTCAAATTGCTTTCAGCAAATGAACCTTTCTCTTCTTGACTATGTTGTGGTCATCTATGGATATGCGACTGCTCTCCTTGGAATAGGGCAGTCCGAGGTAAGACTTCAAGCTATAATGCAGGTTTTAAATTTATTGAAATGCCTACTATTAAGACAATAAGTGAGTCATGATAGGAAGGTCTGGGAAAAAATTTGAGAAATTGGGGAAAGTTTTTTTTTAAATGCTTCGTCTTCAGTCAGACTTATAGCATCAGTTTGTCAGACTGTCTGTTGCTTTAAGGCTGAGAATTCATCCTCTTAATTATCTTGGCAAAAAAAAAACACATCGCACACACAAATATGTGCTGATCTTCACAATTTAACAATCTGTACAAAATTCTAGTTCACTCATGTGTGTATCAGGTAGGATTCCTAGGATTTGCATTGCTACCACTATGTCATAAACACTGTCTCTACATGTTTTGCACAATAACTATTCCAATAAGAAAATGCCTTCAAAGTGCTGGAATATAAATCAGAAATATTAAACAAAGATGTGCAAATTGGTTCTGTTTACTAACTATCTGCTGTTATCTGCTGTTTGTTCAGTGTTGTGACCTATAATGTAGTACCCCCACCATCTTCTCCATGTCACTTTTTAGTATTTATTTCATACCTATATTGAAATAAAGCCTTGTTGATGAAGCTAGTTGATAAGAGGGTGGATGAGTTGACAAACCACTAGCAGAACAGGTTGCTGGTGTAGATAGAGATAACCAGACCCAGTATGCAGCAGAAGTGTGACCCAGGTACCAGTAAAAGAGACACACTCAAGGTAGTATGCAACAAGTTAGTATATATCCAAATTTGTAGGAGCATGCATAAAGCAGAATCCAGATCACAGTCCAATGGTCAGTACACACAGGAATCTAGTAACAAGTCCAAATCGCAGTCCTAGTCTCACAGTCTACAACGCAGTCTAGGTTCTCAGGTCCAATTCCTTAAGCAAACTGACAAAGTCACATAAGGCAAACGCGTCTTTAACACCCACACCAGGAACTGGGAGTGCTGGTTTATATACTGCTAAAATTCACTCTGCTTTTGTCCAGCATTCTCCCTCAGCTTCTTATTTCTCAACCCCAGGTGCTCCTGGTTAGCAATCAAAAGCTACATGCAGATCTGCACATAAGCACTTTGCACAGGTGTATCTGATTAGATATTCTTCTCATTCTTTGCATTATCTCCAGACAGTATGCCTGGTATCATGACTTGGCAGAATGAATTTTAGGCCTTGTGTTTCTCTAGGCCAGTGATTTTCAACCTTTTTCATCTCACGGCACACTGACAAGGCCCTGAAATTGTTGAGGCACACCTGGCTGTTCAAATCTCCCAATTTTCCTATTAATGACCTTCCCTAAATTCCTGCAGCACACCTGAGGACTTTCTGTGGCCACAGCACATTGGTTGAAAAACACTGCTCTAGGCCACAGCGTGAATAGAGTACTTTCAAGAAGCATGAAATCAGCTTGAGTGATCCTTCTTTGGATCATCTTTGCTCATGTTAACCGGATAAATATGACAGGTGTGTATTTAAACTCATTATCTAATTGTTTATTTCAAAGGAACTAGCCAAAGCTGAAGACCAGTTTAAAAAAATCATTGAGCAGTATGAGAATGTGAAATTTAATTGCTTGGCACATTATGGAATTGGAAGAGTATATCTGAGGCAAAACAGGTGAGTAGTATGTTGAATTTTTGCTTTTAAAAAGTGAGATAGTTTCTCTTAAAGTAATTAAATGTTCTTTAACAAGGTGATGTTTTCAAATTCTTGTGAAATGACATCTTTGTATTTACTGGGTTTGTCTGATTCAAACAGCACTGGAAAAAGTAGTCGATGATGGAGGAAAGAGGGCAAAACATTCTGGGGAAGCTACTTTGTTTCATGTGTGCAGAGTCAGAAATGCAGGAGTTGTGTTGGTTTAGCCATCTATAGATAGTGGTCATTAATTGATGGGGGTGTTTTTCTTATTTTCATTTCCCTTTAAATTCACTCTTTCTTATGAACTTTTCTCTGCTTAATGAAAGACTTGGATACGTCAGTAGTTTGATTGAACATGAAAGATGCATGGTTAGATACTGTTAGATAACTGGTGCATCTGGTTCTTGAGGCCTTTTTCATTAGGAACACTGTAAAGTAAATTGCCTTCTGTTTGTATAAACCCCTGAAAGAAACAGACCTACTGAAATCCATCATACATATACAAGCAGCCCAAATTGGAGAAGCTTCCAAATTATCTCTTGATGAGTCTAAGAAGTGATTATTCCATCACCACTCCACTAGTTCAGTTCCACAGTGACTCTCATTATTCTCATTTGCTTTCAATGGTTACCTTTGGAAAAGCAAGTGAATGGACTCTTTCTTTTGATGACTTAATAGGAAATTTGCTTTAATTTGGCCTATTTGCTTCAGGAAAGATAGTTTAGAAGAATAAGAATTGATAAAACAAAGAGAGTAGTTGTCATGAACAGTGGCTAATAATGGATTTCTTTTTTATGTTTGTTAATTTGCTTACAATTCAGGGATCAGGTTTCCATCCCAGACAATGCATGGAAGGACAGTTTAGTTTGCTCTTCTTTCTGTCATGGGAATTGTTAGAAGAGGAACGAGGCAGCCCAAAAACGCATTTCTGAGCAAGCTTCTATTCATTCATTGTGTGAAGTTGGGGCTCAAACCACTGAGTTGTATTGCCACTGGATTGCATTGCTAAACTGTTAGAAATATTGTCATCAAAGAGTCCTTTGCAAATATATCCAATTCTGTTGTCTCTGCTTCAGAAGCTTGGCACTCAGTAGCAAGAAATTAGGGCAGGATTGGAAGGGTTGGGAACCCAACAGGGAATGGAGTGAGTCCTTGGCAAGCTGTTGTCTAGTGGCGGAGAGGAAGAATAACTTGATGGACATGGTTCCAGGTCAGAAATATTTGAAACTAAGTGGTAATGATAGTAACTTTGACTTCTTACTAGTCAGGAGCTTTAGCAAGGGGAGAGCAAATTGGCTCTTTGCTGTGTCAGGGAGGGCAAAGTTTAAAGTTGAGTGTTGGAAAGGCAGAAATGTCATTAGCTGTAGCTTATAACTAGTCACAGTCATTGCAATTTTTATTTCTATCCATTCTGTTAAACTTTATGAGGAAAAAATGGGAATGATATTCATCTGCCTTGGGTTCCAAAATATGTCATGTATATACATTGACATGTATCTACACTTTGATAAAATAGAACGAGACGCACCACTAAAATTTTTTGCTTTCAATGCAGATTTTTGGAAGCTATGGACCAGTTCATGAAATCAAAGTTCAAAATCATGATCATACCTGGTGTATTAACCTGGCCTACAACTTCAATAGTTATCGAAGAGACTCGGGCAGAGAAATTGCAGGTGAGTACATGTGCTGTCTTGAAAATAAAACAAGTGGCAGTAGGCCACTTATGTAGAATTGAGACAATCATGGTTTGCATCAAGGAGAAAGTTAGGAAATTTGTATTTTTATTCACTTACATGCTAGCATCTTTGTGTGAATGATGGTCATCCACTATAGATGGTAGGATTTCTAGAAACTTCTTTTCTTTTCCTGAAGTTGTCTAGAATGTTATGCCTCGGTGGTTTTCAAAGATTACCTTTACCTGTTTTTCATCTCCCAACCGGTTGATTTGGCTAGATATGTATTCTGAGGCTGCTAGTATTATTCCTGAAGTCAAGTTGTACAAAAGCACCATTGGATTTAGAAGCCAGTCCAGCAGCCATATGAAGAATCAGTGCTACTAGGCCTTCTAGAACTGTTATGTTGCAGATTCCCCACTGTGGAAGGAACAAACATTAACAATTGCCATTGAGTTTGGTTGCAGAGTTCAGAAGATGTGACTGTAGTTCTTAGCCCATTCAGGCAGACATTTCCTGCACTCCAGGAACTTTTTCAGAGACAACCAGTAAAAAACGGCAGTCCTAACTTGCTGTGGGAGTGCCCATGCCATTTCTCCCTAATCATTAGGGTCCCAAAATGTGGACCAAGATCCATCTAAGCAATGATAGTTGCAGATATAGGGTGGCATCCTGACTTCCACTTTTTCATGAAACCAGAACATCCTCCACAAATGGAATTAGTTTTCTACTCTTTCAAGGTGAAGTGTTTTTTTTTTTTTGTTCATTGAGCAAAGTTCTGTTTGAGAAGTGAGCTCCTGATAGGATTCCACCTTTAAGAGCCATTGCTCTTGGTCTTCTCCCACCACTGCTTGAGATTTGCCTTTCACATGAGGGCTCTTGTGACATGTTGAGACACTTACTCATCTCCTAGGTTGAGTCAGGTATGCAGCCAATGCAGGAATGCATTTCATCTCTATAGTCACTGGAAACTTAGTGACTACAAAGCATGTAAGTTCTTAAGTAGAGCACAGGAACTATTTGGGAGAGTAGCGTGGGCAAATTAGAAGCCAAGTCCCTCAATTATCACATGTACCTTTACTCAGGGTTTCTCATCTTCCGGTCCAGGAACCACTGGAGGTCCTTGGCAGCTGCCTGACCGGTCCGTGAGAGGACTCTTTAAGTCCTCTTTAAGTCCTCTTTAAGTCTTTCCCTTCTCAAAGAAGGAGGGCTCTGTTGGAGGATTGCAGCCTCAGAGCCCAATCCTGTGCCTGTCTACACAGAAATAAGTCCCATTGTAGTCAGTGGAGTTTACTCCCAGGAAAGTGGGAACAGGATTGAAGCCTCAGAGCCCAATCCAATGCCTGTTACTCAGAAATGTCCCATTATAATCAATGAGGCTTACTCTCCAATAAGAGTGACTAGGATGGCTTTGTGCATTTTCAGTGCAATCTGCACAGAAGAATGTTTGAAAATCCCTGCTCTGAGTAGACATTGAGACATTGGTCTCTCACCTGCAATCCTATCCAAAGTAAGCTAGCAACAGCTCTATTTTTTATAATGGGATTTCCAGCTGGAGTCAGCTGTGCTGTAAACAGGCAAGATCAGTTAAGTGCTGACATAGTAGAGAATTTCAAATGGCCATTCATGTGTGGCCATCAAGGCAAAATATCTCCCTATGGCTTTTTCCTATCTTATCACAATAACATTGGAAAGCCTGGCACCATGTGAGTGGAATGAATTACATGTGTGATAGTTGTCTAACCAGAGCAGTTAGGAATGGAAAGAATCGAAGACACTTTCCTTCTAATGAGGTGCGAAAATACTCCAAAGAGAAATTATATGACCCAGTGTTATGTTGATGAACCTGTGTATTCATAAATATGCTAATTAAATGTCATTGAAATGGAAGCTTAACAGAAATTCTTTTGATCAGAATTGAGTGTTTCAAAGTTTCTTTGCATTTAAAAACATTTTAAATATATATAAATAAAAGAGAAAAGTCACTGACTTCACTGACTGAGTTACTCAGTGACTCACTTATCAATGCCCAGCCAAAACCAGTGGGCCTAGAAGTGTGAAATTTGCGGTGGGTGTTCCTCCCATGACCGACGGATGCACTAAGAACCGGTTTTTGGAAGTTATAACTGGAAGGGGGTGAAAAGGGAGGGATGCAATGCATTTTTCTCCCTATACTTTGCATTGAAGAATTGGTGACTGAGGGATGCTCTGTCCCAACCCCTGGACCTAGAAGCATGAAATTCAGGGAGGGTGTTCCTCCTGTCACATGAACACCCACCAAGAAGCAATGTTGAGAAATTTAACCCTTAAGGGGCTGAAAAGAGGTGAAACCTATTTTTGGCCTATACTTAACATTGAAGACTGATCAATATCCAGCCCCAAATCCTGAACCTGCCAGATAAGGGTGCCCACCATTGTGAGGGGGGTGGTGATGCACATGGGAGGGAATGTTGCACATGCGGGATGATGTCCCTATAGGGTTGATGCACATGGGGATGTTGCGCGTGGTTGGTGTTGCAAATGGGGGGACAATACTGCACATGGGGGTGATGCTCAGTCGAGGGTATTGCGCAATGGCAGAATGACATACGGAGGTATTTTACTCCCACAACATGGGTAGTATAAAGTATTTTAACTTGGAGTTTGTTTGTTTACAGGAAATGTTGGAGGATCATATTAATAAATGCAAGTTTCCACCAAGTCCAGATGCGGTTTGTCGCTACCAGCAGTGCCAGGCACGTAAAATGGAAATATATTTTAGTGATCCAGACTTTAAGGTAAATATGGCAGTTGTTAAATAAAATAAGTGTTAAAATATCTTTAAAAACCTGTGAAAAATGGTTTTATAGTGGTGGCTTATTGTGTTCATAGTGCTTACATTCCTACAATCTCCAAATTTCAGGGTTTTATACGTGTTATCTGCTGTGAAAAGTGTACAGTGGAATTTCATGTGAGCTGTTGGAAGAAGCTAAAAACAACAAGATACAATGATAAAAATGACAAGGTAACATTTGACTTTTAATGAGGAAGTCCAGATTTGGGTTGTGTTGGGTGACACTTCATAATAAACCAGATTTTTGCAGTGGATAACAAGTGAGAAATAGACATACAGAGCAGTGCATGTTTAGGATATTTGCTGCACTGTTAATGAACACACTTTGTCCTAGTTCTGCAGTGCCAGTACAAGAGAAAATCTTGGAAGTTCAGTCATGTAGTTGTTTCATATTGGCCAAGTATGGGTTTTCCATGTTAATATAATATTATAAAGTAAATATAACATGGAATATCTGCTGAGTTTAAATTAGCTGCTAAAGTTAGGTTGTTTCAAAGATGCATATTCTACATATGTTTTTCCTACTGAAAGATAAAGCCTGGGGGCTATTTTAAAGAATGTTTATGTAATTGGATTCCGATTAGTATTAAGTTTTGGTTAATCTGATTATAAGTAATTGAAATATAAAAGTAAATTGAAATATAAAGGTAAATAAATTAGTATGAAGATTGTTGTGTTAAAATATAATTAAGGGATTGTTGTGATGTATGGTAGATATATTTTGGATTTATATAAAAGGTAAATGTTATATATGGTAATTTTGTTATTTTAGAGCAGTATATTCTGAATTAAAACAAATTTTTCAATTTAGTATAGTTAGAGAATAATAAATAATTAATATGGAAAAAAATTATTAATAATTGTAAGTGAAAGTAATTGTATACCAAAATCCAATTAATTAAACAATTAAATAAACAATTTTAAGTGAGTTTGGTCCAATTTTGGTCCAAAGTTTGGTCCAAAGTTAGGGGTTGAAGGCAGAAAGAAAAGAAGTATAGCAGATGCATTTGAAATTATATAGAATTAAAAAAAATAAATGGAGAAGAAAGAAAAAGAAAGAAATGGAAGTGGTGTCTAGAGACATTTTATATAGATGAATTATAAAAATTATAATTCCAGAAGAATATGTTGAAAATAAATATGTTTGTTAGTGAATAGTTGAATAGGTTACAAAATTTAAGTGATTGAATTTATGGCTTTGCTTTGAATTTATGTCTTTGCTGCTGTTGTAATGTATGAATACAATTGTTGTTTTTATTTTATAAAATTTGAACAAAAATATTATATGTGAAAGATAAAGCCTGAGATTCTCAAATTTGAGCTGTTTCCTGCAGTAAGCACTAGGGAGTCTATACTGGAGAGTCTGTGAATGTGTCATATTCAGAATTGTGAAACACATAATGAAATGAATGAACTGGATAGAAGAAAGCCAATAAAAGATTTATTTTTTGGTTTAAAAACTCCTGAAAAAGGTGCAGTGTCTCCTACTCTTCATTTACAAATATTACATGGCTTTTTCTGATTCTCTGTACCATCTTGCCTAACCTGTATGTAAAAACAGTTCTCAGCATAAAATAACCATGTTTACCAAATTTAATGTCCTCTATTCTTTTTATAATAAAAATAAAGGTGATTTTCTACTCCAGGTCAGAAATGAAACAGTCAAGCGAAGCTAGTGAATTAAAAATGATGGACTGTACCAAAAATATTGGGCCTTTCCCCATCAGTTTGGATACAGTTGTTCTGAAGTTGATAAAACTTAAAGGAACAAATTTTAAACAAAATGATATGTGTATAACTTGGCCATTCAGACAGTATTTTAATTTCATTTTTGAAATTTAGATATATCGTTAATTGTACTTAGTGAAATATTACCCTCAGGCATGTGTTTTCTTCCGACACCCACAGGATTTTCTTAAAGAGCTCTGCTTCACTTCTGATTGTAGAGGTCTAATTTCTAAAATTGTTGTCTTCAGTGCATCTGGTACTCTCAAATGTGAGGTAAGAATGAATTGTTCCATATTTGCAGATAGAACCAGGGACGCTGTGTTATCTTAAATACAGGCATTTGGTATTTTCTAGCAAGACATAAACCTATTTGTGTGTACTCAGAAGTAAGTTTCACTGCGGACTTTACTCTCAGAAAGTGTTTATAGGATTGTAACCCAAAAGTCCATGTTTTGGGAAAAGGTTGTTTTTGTGAAAAAAATCCCATATTTAGAGGTTTTTTAGCTTGCCCTACCCAATTTGAGAGTTTTATATAAAGTAAAAACCTAAAGAAAACTATAAAATTAACCAGTATCACTGAAAAGTAGTAACTAGCAACATACAGTAACAAAACCATTGTTGAAATTTTTTTACTTATATCTGTAAAATGCAGACATACATTTGGTGCTGACATACAGTTTTAACTGCAGTTAGCCTGCATGTAGTGCCAACAGTGGTTATGAGGGACCAAGCTATGGAAGGTGGTGTGTCTTCTCTCCCTCTAACCAATTCCAAGTGGACTTTTCCTGAAGATGAATCCATGATTGAGATTTATACGCAGAACAGGTTCAAAAGTGGATGATGAAAAGAAAACTATTTAATAGGTTTATTGTATGCATATAGATTTTGTTTGTGTGCGTAATATTCCAAATAGCATTTGGAAACCAAATAGCATTTTGTTTGTGTGCATAATATTCCAAATAGCATTTAGAAACCCCATTTGTGAGTGGAAGGGGTATTTTACTCACACATGAAATCCTTCCTCTTCCTCAAGCAAAATTTTTCTTAATGAATGGCGCTCCTGAAAGAGAAAACACTTGTGACAAGTTGAGTCTTAGCATCTGCGATGGTTCTGTTCCAGGAACCTCTGCAAATGCAGAATTTCACGTTAAACAGAAGCAATTAAAACATAATGGTAATGCAGTCAGTCTCCCTCTTCCGACTTAGAAGAGGTTCCTTTTGGGGCAGATCCCTCCTTTCCTCCTGGAGAGAAAAAAAATGCAAAGTGATAAACACTTCTCAGTAGCTTTGCATTTTCTTGCATGCTCCAGAAATGTTTGCCTCCCTGCTAAATCAAAGCGTTTTTAAGCTCCAGAGAGGGAAGTTGGTTGATGCTCTGCCTTGATGCATTATCCTGGTAAGCAGGCTATTTTTAAATCCAAAAGGGTATTTATCTTTTCATTTAATGGTCTAGCTTCATTTGGGTTGAGATAAAACCATGGGTGAAAAACCTGAGAGTTAGGTAATCCATGTATAACTATTTGATTGCATGAATATATATTGATCTAATATTGGAGTAGTATCTATATTTTATAAAATTATAATGAAGAAAATTAGTTATAGAAAAACCTCTTTGAGCTTGCTATTTTCCCTCTTTTAGTTTGAACATAAAATAAAAATAAAGACTCCACCAAGACCCATTGTTAAACAGAAGTGCTCAGGGTAAGTTTCCAAACTTTCTGAATGGTGCAGTCTTGTTTTTAGCAGGATCACATTTGTTAAGTATTGTGGAATTATAGTGCGCCAAGATGGGTTATTCTTGATGAAATGCTTGCTGCAAGCCGCTTCTGCCCCCCGGCTGCAGTTTGGACTCCCCTACTTTAACCAATGGAATTGGTACATCATGATAAAAATTCTCTGAAGTGCCAAGAGGCAATCAGCAAGGAACTTCAATTCCAGCTGTGTACACAGCTTATGGGGAATGCTGCTTCCCACACCTTTATTTGGTTAATGACCCTTGGTTTGGGAATCACTGACTTAAATTCACATATTCATAGCGCAAAATTTTAACTACCTGAGCTGCATCATAGTGTTGTTGGTTAACGTCCTAACCTTCATGGTCTTCAGTACTTGGGTGTAAAGATTTGTTTTGATTCTTGAAGACCATGTTTTAAACATAACCACAATGTGCAGTTCTCAGGAGCATGTGGCATTGATGTTTGGTCTATGCTCATGCAGAAATGCAGTTTCTGTGAACATGTATACGTATGGGAGCTGCAAATGTGGCCAGGCAGATAATTTGAAGGACCTCTAGGATCCTTCATGGTACCTAAATACTCATATAGGAAGATATCTTAATGGAGGATTTTATTCTTTCACGGGTGCATTTGAATTACATTACAACATTGCAGAATTTTATGTACTGGTTTTAAAAAGCATTCTTTGAAGGCTTCACAACTGTTTTATCAGTTCTAGGAATCTACAGATAAAACAAGATAAAAAATTAAAGAGAAAGCGCATGAGAGAAGTAGCCACAAACTCCACAAAAGACAGTACTGAAGAATGTCAAAGAGGAAAAGTTGTACCAAAATACGAAAGCCATAAAGGTATTAGAATAGGAATCCCCTTTTGTTTTATATATAGTGGTGTATTTGTCTCTTGAGACTGATAGTCATTGTATTTTTTCATTCTAGGAAGCGTTCAGAAGTGGTTATTTGCTGGCGATGCAGTTTTGCAGCATATTATACAGAATTCTGAGAAAATAGAGACAGGTGTTCATGATGCCTTCAAACTTCTTAATGAGTTGCTTTCATGGTGGGTAATTAGTGAAGAGGATTATGCTGTGTATTCGACAAGTAGTATTTCATCAAGTGAAATAATGGAACAGCTCATAAACTTCTTAATTCAGAAAAAAAATAGAGTGAAGACAAGAATTTTTGTTCATGTTCTAAGTGAGCTTGATGAAGTGGATCCCAAACTACATGACTGGATGAAAAAACTTGAGAGTAACGGTAGGCCATATTTTCTTGAACTATAAGATCCTAAACTTTAGGGAAACAGTTTGATAGTGTTACTTGTTAATTGTTACTATGTACAGTAGTATATTATGGTCCAAAAAATTAATTTTAATGACTTTTTGAAGTAGAGCACAGTTTAAATTTAAATACATCTGAACTGAGTGAAGGTAACTCCAAAAACCGTTGTAGATGTTGTAGTGAAGAGTGAATCTCCTGGAGAATCTTATTAGAGACAAATACAGTGGCACCTCACATAACAAATTTAATTTGTTCCAGAGGTATGTTATTTACGTTAAACATTCTTTACGTGAAGCGGATTTTCCCATAGGAAATAATGGAAACTCAGATGATTGGTTCCACAACCTTAAAAATATTAACTGGATGTAAAAATGATGACAAAACACTGGAATTGAATTCAAAACATGGAATGGAATTCAAAACATTTAACACAGTGGGGCTTACTTTTGTGTAGACATGGTTAGGAGGCTGCAATCAAAGACACTTTCTTCTGTAATCCTAGACACTTTCCAAGTGTCTCCCCACTTTCTCCTTCTCTTCATCCTGAGCCTCTCTCTACTCCCTTCTGGCTAGCCCTGAGCTGCTTCTCTCTTCTCCACTGCTGTTCTCTCCCTCTGCCCAGCGGCTGCCTGGCCACAGGAGGAACAGCGCAGAAGTGCTGCTTTCGCTATGGGCAGGCGCGCTAGGCAGCCCTGACACATTTTAAAAGGGCTGCCGGCAGCACGTCTGCCCCAGCTGCCAATGAGTTTGTTACGTGAAACACAGTTTGTTAGGTGAAGCTGTTTCCTAGAGAAATTTTTGTTTGTTACGTGAAACATACTTTACCTGAAGCATTTGTTACGTGAAGGCACCACTGTACTGTATAATGTATAAATTTGATTGATTTGGGGCGTCAGAGTTTTTCAGTTTATTCATCCGTTGTAGGTAGTTATGACTCTGTCCAATACTTTTGACCTATAGTACTTGTAAGTAGTAAGTCCTAGTAGTTTTCCTAACAACATACAGTACTTAACAGTAGCTTAGAAGAATTACTGTAGATCAGGGGTGTCCAACCTTTAAGCTTCCCTGGGCCGCATTGGAAGAAGAGTTGGTTTGGGCTGCACATAAACACTAACAACTTTTTTTAAATGTAGAACAAAATGTAGGATGTCTTATATTTTGTCCTACATGTTTTAAACCTTGGAGTAAGTCTCACTGATTTTAATGGGGCTTACTTCTGAGTAGGCATGATGCATAGGATGGGCAGCGATCCTCTCCAAGCTAAACCTTGGAGTAAGTCTCATTGATTATCATGGGGTTTTCTGCTGAGTAGTCATGCATAGGATTGGGCTCTCAGACTGCAACTTTGGAGTAAGCCTCATTGACTTTAGTGGGGCTTTCTTTTGAAGAGGCATGATGCATAGGATGGGCTGTGATCCTCTCCAAGCTTAACCTTGGAGATATGCTGCAATCCTGAATTCACTTTCCTGGGAGTAAGACCAACTGGGTAGAATGGGCCTTACTTCAGTGTAGACATGGTTAGGGTTGAAGCATATCTCCAAGGTTAAGCTTGGAGATGATCACAGCCCATCTTATGCATCATTGGGCTCTCAAGACTGCAACTTGGGCGTAAGCCTCATTGACTTTAACAGAGCTTACTTCTGAGTAGGTCTCAAGGGCAGCAGGCAGCAGCTGGGATAGAGGCTGAGGCTGCTTTGGGGAGGATGTGGGTGGGTGAGCACTGCAAGGTCTGCAGGGGCCTGAAGTGCTCTGAGTGCCAGGAGGCAGGTAGGGGGAGGAGGCAGGCAGCCCAGACTAGCTTTGTGGCGGCTGCCCAGGACAGTGCGCAGAGAAGCACACGAAATTTGAAAATGGCTCCTGCCACAAAGCTGGTTTTCCAATGGTGGTGGCCAGCTTTGCAGGAGGGCCGCATCCACCCTTGTCCTGGGCCGCATGCGGTCTCCGGGCCTCGTGTTGGACACCCCTGCTGTAGGTCTTAATATCGTGAGATGTCCACTAATGGGTTGCATCCAGAAATCCTGCTGCTTGAGTTGAATGGGCATCTTCTCATTTGGGTGCATGTTTGCTAGACTGTAAGCCAGTGTTTGCCAAACTTAAGGAGAGATTTACTCTCTTCCTAACTCTTTGTGGGGGTGCTGTGGCAGTGACATGGTCCTTTGGATCTTGCCCCTGCATGGAAATGGAGGAGTGATTGTCTGATATATCTTAACCTACTAAACCTTCAAAGTATCTTAACCTAAAGAGAGCATCTTACCTACTGCATCTGTGTGTGGTTCAGAAATTGCACAGTGGCAGACAGGAGAGCGCTCCAGAGGGTCATCAGTGGTGCCCAGAGGATCACTGGCTGTCCTCTTCACTTTATGGAACTTTAAATAAACTTTAAACTTTATGGAACTTTATAGCTCCCGTTGTCTCAAGAATGCGCGTAACATTCTTAAAAGTTTATCTCATCCTGGACATTCATTTTTTGAACTATTACAATCTGGCAGACGGTACAGGATAATGGAAATAAGGAAACAGTTGAAAAACAGCTTTTTCTTCAGAGCTGTAGCTATATTAAACACTGCCGGCTAGTGCAATATTAATATCGGGTTATCAGTTGTGATGGGGTAATTTAATATCAGTTGAAATGGCGGAGGGAACAGAATGCTGTCATTTTTATACATAAAAAAGCATTCCACACTGTATAAAGATGAATAAATAAAAAATATTTCAAAAAGGCTTTCTTACAGATGCACATTTTGTAACTTGGATTACATCCCATATACACCTCCGTCAGTCTGGAAAGACTATGGTATCATGCTCGGTGCTGCATACGCTGCATGCAAAGTATGAAAGCCTGGGTTAGATTGTTATGGAGGATAGGCTGTTACCCAAGCAGCAAATCCCCCCTCTCCACGCCACTGAATTATTCCAATGGAAAGGCAGAGCCAATACAACTGGATCCAGCTGGCGTGCAGAGCTGGGCTAAGGACAGGATTTCACCCTTTGTGGGGCCGACCTGGGTCTCGAACCCTGGCCTGCTGGTTAACAGGCACAGCGCCATAACCGCTTGCGCCACCCACAGCCCATGAGTAACCACTGATTTTAATGAACTTCTGAGTAAACATGCACAAGGCTTCACTGTGAAGAATTATAATAATTATAATAACAATTGCTGCACTCTTAAAATTATTCTTCAACATGACATTAGACTAAGATACAGTATAAAATAGAATAATCCTTTAGTGTCATTGTTTCATGTACTTGAACATTACACAATGAAATTACCATAAGTGCAATCCATTTGTACTTAGCAAACATTGACATTAAACATTAAAACATCCTTTTTGTTTTATCTGAGTCAACTAATCTCAAATTTTTGTTTTGCAGGTTTAAAAGCTACAGAACTATTTTTTCACTGTTATGTTACTCATGTTTTGGAACTTGACATTAGTTTGATAGCAGTTCTTTGGAATGAAAAATATGGCATTAAATTAAACCATATGTTCCCATGCTTATCTGAAGATATGTTTGAAATACTAGACTACTTTGAAAGCTTATCGATCATGGAATTGCGTTGTTTTCTATGGCTGTTAGAAGAGAATAGAGAGAGTTTCCCATCACTTCATCAACCATTAGATGAATACTTTGATAAAATGGGTAAGTGTACTAAAATGAAGGAGTGGATTTGAATGTATGTCTGTTATCTGCCTGGCACTTATTTTTTCAGTATGTGCAAAATAGGTTCCCAGAGTCTGGTGCCAGCCTTGAAAGGGAAAGATAAGCTGATAGTGTTTGTTAAATAAGTGTTAGTTTGTTATGTGTAGGCATATGCTACTTTCTTGAGAGCTCATATAGTAATAAGAAAAAGGAACTGGGATGCATCATTTAGGACAGGGTGAGCAGGATCACTGCAGAATGTTCAGTACACATAGAAAAAGACAGGCAAAAACAAATTATACCCTTTACTTTGGTGGATCACCCCCATCTGTGGGGCTGAGCTTCAAGTAACTAAACAAACTAAAACGGTAAGCATTACATAGTAACAGATATGCTGTTGGGCTTGTTAAGATGTAAATTGTTTATGAAAGTCTTGTTCAGTCATGACTAACTTGTTATGTTGAATTTCTAATTAGGGCCTCATGTTGATATCACCTTAATCTTAATCTTGGTCAGGCCCTTAGAACCTGCTCTAATACATCATCTATATTTTGTAGGAAGAATTCTATCCTCTTATCAAATGTCAGAGTACTGTAATTATTTGAATGGCAGTATTAGATATTTCCATAGTATAATTTTAAGAACCAATGTAAGAGGACTAGGTATTTTCACTAACTTGCAAAATATGTTTGGGAGGAAAATGTTTTGGAATTATTTATGTGCTTCTGTCTAACATATTTCTTAAATATTTGCATTTTTAAAACAGATAATCCTTTTACTATATTAAAGAAGCAAGACATTGAAACTACTTCAGTAAGTTTGACTATCTTTTATTGATCTTTGCTGAAATTGAAACATGAATACAGCCTTATAAGAATCCTTTGAAAAAGGTTTGGGAAACCATATACATAAAGAAATCTTATGATTTTTGAACACGTATAGAAAATCTAACTCATTGTGGTCACTGGCAAAACAGACCAAACAGCTTCCATAAATATCATCCTCATTTCTATGACATACACTTCATCTTTCATTTCAGGATGTCATAAATGTAATTTGTTAAAAAGTAGGTTCATGTATTTTTCACTTAGAATTGTAAGAATTAAATCTCAATGTTGATTAATTCTGCCATTTATTGTAGCATAAGCTAATAGGCAGAAATATAAATGTGTCCTGATCTCTTTGAAACCAGGATAATCCTGAAATTTGGCTGAAGTTTCTGCCGCTTTTTAAAGATCAAATTCTGATTTTTAAAAAATTTCTAACTGTTAACTGACTCTTACTGTCCTTTAAGGTGATCAGATTTTGCAGTCAAGGCGTAAATTGAATGTTTTTTTCCCCCAACAGTCCAGTTACTGAACCATTTTTCCATTCTTCAGGCTCCGATTCTTTGAAGAGAGTACTTGGTGTTGGAAGCTTTTTCCTTAACTAGTACTTGACTCTGGACTGTTCGCATGAAATTGCAGGTTTCTGGCTAGGGTTTCTGGTTCATAGGCCCCTTGTTGGACTATGTTCCAGGGTGATTGCCTCTGCTTAGTGGGCAGTTCCCCAGCATCAGTTGGAAAGAGGCACATAGAGCTTCACTGTCAGGCCTGGCACAGTGAGGCCTGGTGCACCTTTCATTGTTAATCTGTGGCTGCTGGTGTTGGTGGTTGTAATATTTGTACATGAGGTGTCTTATTGGAGGGGCCCTGTGTTAGTCCACCAATCATACATAGTTCTCCTCTCTTCATCTCATAATCCAGAAAAAAAGCTTTCTATTGTGTCATAATTACATGTTCATCATAATTCATGGTTATGGGTCATCATGGTATATCTGCAGGAGATCATCATGGGTCATAATTTCATTTCTTGCTAGAGAACCAATCTTTTGGTTTTTTTTTAGTCTCTACATGTTGTGTTTGCTTATATTCTTTTTTATTTTTTTTTACAGA
This sequence comes from Cryptoblepharus egeriae, assembly GCA_030015325.1. Lineage (NCBI taxonomy): Eukaryota > Metazoa > Chordata > Lepidosauria > Squamata > Scincidae > Cryptoblepharus > Cryptoblepharus egeriae. Next base: position 49,692,563 of record JAREYC010000005.1, on the reverse strand, counting down.
TTTTTATTGTGTTTTCTATTTCAGATACAGGTATTGGTAAGATTAGACATGTAGTAAAGGGTTACATAGGTACACACATAAGGACCATTGTTGTACTATTATCTTCTATTTTATCAAAATATCTCCACTTAAATAGATCAAAAACACATTTTATCATTTAAATTCATCTTATTGTCTATATATTCCAAAGCTCTTCTTCTATATTCATACGTAACACATTTAAAATACAATATCTATCTTCAAGAATTATAATCTTGTAAAAGCTACATGGTAAAACTTTAGACATCAATGCCTCTTTCTTAACCTTTTTGTACACAATAAAACATCAGACATCAATGCTTTTTTCTTAATCTTTTTGTTACACATTTCCAAACATACTTCTATGCTTTCACTACTAAATTGTTACTCTGTCATCCTTCATTTATTTCAGTAATAAATAAAGTTAACTATATTAAAAAATTAACTTTATTAAAAATTAATAATAAAGTTAACTTTATTAAAAATAGACTTTAAATAGTCTTTATTTATCTGCTTCCTCTAATCTTTTATATAGCTAGGGCTCAAACTCTCCTTAGTTCTTACGGTATTTTTTTTATTCCATTGTTCTTTCTATTCTTTATTGTTGTTTCCTTTTCCCTTCCTTCTTTTTTCTTCTCTTTTCTGTTCTTTACAAATATGAGTTTTATTGTGTTAATTTTGTTTTTCTTTTGATACTTCGGTTTTCTTAGTAGGGGTCAGAATCTCTTTTCCCTCTTCTGGATTAATTTTCTCAGCTCTCCAGTTCTTCCTTGCTGCCAATTTTTCTTTGTTAATACGGTTAACTTCTTCTGTCAGAACTTTATCTGCAACCTCCAAATAATTTTTAAAATTATATTTCAATCGTGAATGCTCCTTTGTCGCTTGACTCACTCCATTAAGTTCTTTGCCCTGTTGTAATAAAATTTTTTGAATTTCTTCCTTGGAGTTAATATCTCTTTGGGAATTAAAAGAGAAATTGAGCCCTTCTAGATTCATCCATCTGTGTTCATTCAGTCTAAGGATTGCAGTGAAGTCCTTATACATCAATCGTTTCTGTCTTATTTTTACAGGCAATTTCCTTATCACTTTTACCACCTTATCATTGAAAGTTCTTGTTTTCTGATCCAGTTTATGCAGAATCCCATCTCCAGCCATTTTATTTCTGCACTTAATAATTTCTCTTGAAAGGTTATTTCTTTTACTAAATGATGAGTTCCTTCTCTATATGTAGTCAATATTTTTCTTAACTTTTTTCATATCAGTCTCCTGAAAAAGCCATGTTTCAAAGTCTGTGATTTTTCCATTCTCTTGTTCTGGAAAATTTCGAATACAGATTTCAAGATGACTTTTCTCCAATTGCAGCTTCACATATGTTGTCAAATCATTATATTGAGAGCATAAATCTTCAATTGTTGCATCCTTTTCAATAATTTTTTTGCTGAAGTTGTTGAAGTTCTGATTGTTGATCTGCTATCATCTCTTTATTTGATTTTATACTCTTAACCACATTAAACAATTCATTGGTTAATTCTTCCAATTGTCTATTTCTTTTCTTATCCACTGATGAAAATTATTAACTCTTTAAAGCTGCGCCCTAATTCTTTTACTAATTCCACAAAGTTCATTCTCAGTAATATCCCTTGCCATGGCTTCTCCCCTTAATAATGTGTTGCAATACATAAATATAAAAAATCACAATAATTTCTTAGCACTTAAGAGTTTTTTTAAAAAAAGCACAATTATACCAGTTAACAGAGAGCTGGATTTAAAACATCCTGCAATTCTCTTCCATACACAATAGAAAAATCCAATTCTGCCCCTTTAAGAGTGCAAAAATAATTTTTTCTCTTATAGTTACCCTCTTGCCAAGAGAAGGAGGGCGGAAGTGGAAATAAGGTTAGTTCAGTAGCTGGAGAAGTTCAAAATCTTGCAATTATCATCCCAAAACAAGCCCATCTTGCAGAAATAAACCAGATGCCATGAAGGCTTTCCATTTATTAGCAGCAGCTCCCTTTTACTGGCAATAAATAGTGTCCATTTTCAGTTTCTACATCCAAACAAAACTTCTACTGTCAAAAGTTCTGAATATCTTCTCTGTTTATAATCCTTACGCAATAGTCCTTGGTTTGGGCAAATAAATGAGCAAAACCTATCCATTCGAAGCGTAGTGCTATGTTGATCAAAAAGTAATAAATCTAATTACGCTCTGCAGCAGCTAAGGACTGAAGCCGCCTGAGGAATTAAAACCAAATTCATAATCCGTTCCTTGATTATATGTCAGTCTTCTTTCAATTCTTTCTTGTTTTCTTACACCTCTTCCTTAAAAGATCAGAGTATAACAATGGGAGGAAAAACACCGCTTACGCCACAGCTTGTCTGCCATTGCGGGCGGTCTTGCAAAGATTTATGCTTCAGGCCACGGACTCTAAATCTTCTTGGTGATCGCCATCCCCCCTCCAAGATAGAGTCCACCGCAGCCCCACTGCTCTATCTTGCTCCTGAGATAAAGAGGGACCCTCAGACCCAGATCAAACGGTCTGGGAGAGGATATAAATCTTGCAGCCATCGGAGGCTCAAAAAGCCACCGCATTCACCATGGCTGCTAATCATGCCCCTTTGTGTTTGCTTATATTGAAACTATGTGTATGTTCAAGTTGCTATGCAGGAAAATAAAAGAACAGGAATTTAGAAACATGTAGATCTGTTTCTTTGCTAGTTTGTACATTAAACAGAACAAGGTAAATACATAGAACATGAGAATTGGAAGGGGTTTGGGAGTCCATCTAGTCCGACTCTGTGCAGGTGGTTATCCAGCCTTGGCTCGAAAAGCTTCAAAGAGAAAGAAATTGTAGAAGTCAAACTGTTCCCACGCTGGGTAGTTCTTAGAGTTAGGAAATTCTGTCTTATGGTTTGCCGAAATATAGCTTTCCTAAAGATAATATATAAGTGTAAATAGGCATTTTATTATAGTAGTACTGTATATATCGTATTTACTCAACTATAATGCGCCATCGAATTTAATGCACACCTATACTTATAATCAAAATACTGTATGTACTCAATTCTAATTGACATTGAATCTAATGCATACCCTGATTTTGGGGACTGAATTTGGCTGAAAGGTGAGTGTTATATTTGAGTAAATACAGTAATTTTAGTTATATTAATCTGTATATAGTATATAGCTATTTTAATTTTTTTTAAATCCCTCCTTTCTCAGGTCATATACAGATAGTATTATATTATAAAAATTGGTATTTTTCTCTGCAAAATATCTGATGGTTTGTGCTAAACATTTCATTTCTTTTTCTTCTAGAATAATGGTATCAAAGTTAAAAACAGAAACCGAAAGAAACCAAAGGAATCAAGGGTATACAATGACTTTTTAAAAAATTAAGGTTGTATTATCTGTTTGAATTCAAACAGTAGGCAAAACTACAAATACCCATTTACTTTTCTCTCTCTTTTTCTTTCTGTCTCTCACTTGTATTTAGACTTGCTCCATCTTTTTCTAGTGTTTCTCTGTATAACTTTCTGAAAAGTAGGGAAGATTTGTTTTGTTTAAACACATTTAGTCTGCCCATTTCATTTGCATGTTCAGCACCCATGGATTCATGCAACGTGGGTGCTGACCCCATGTCAAAAGGGCTGGAAGGACTTTTTGGAAACAACTAGAAACACTTTCCAGTAGTGTTCTCAGGCCCATCTTGTGGTCTCTGAGTACTTCCTGATTAGAAGAAGCTTCTGGTTGCATCCAGGAGGACCTTTCTGTAGGGGATCTGGAAACAGATCCCTTTTGGATTTCAGGAGCTCTCAATATTGACAAGCATTTATGTAAAGAATGCCAATAATGTAAAAGGTGAATTTTGTTGAAACAGTATTTTATTATATGGTCCCCTCACAAAAAAATCTTGCATTTGAAGAATTAACAATAAAAGGCATTTTAATCTGAATTGTATTCTTCCTGTTCTGTCCATCTGGTTTCTAAGTACAGGTTACTCTGTTTAATTCAGTAACAGTGTGGAGGAATGTGGCTCATGTATGATAGCTGCTCAAAGCTCATGTGTTCAATTTGAGAAGAAACTTTGCACAAATTAGTCCCATAAATTCTAACAGATTTGAAATATTACTTAATACCATATAATTTTTTTTCTTTTCTTGCTGGTCAGTCTATTTTAGTTCTGTCGGGTGGACTTGGTACAGTAACACGTGAAGAAGACAGTACATTTTCAGACGAAAGTGCATTGTAAGTGTTTCGTATTGTGAAGGTTTTAGGCCTCAATAGGCCCCTTGGTTTCATGGACAGAATTTTGTGTTCATACTTTTTCGGGTACTATACCTAACATTGATTTAACAGTGATTTAAGTAGAAGTAAACTTTATGAAACATGTAACTGTTCATCAGAAAATGGACTTGAAATTAAATCTTCATATTCTGTTGAGATGTGTAGTAGTATCATAATTGCTCACTGTCACAATTTTATGTTTTTCTAGTATCTTCACAAGGCACATAATGCTGCCAGTGAGCAGCTTACATCCCTAAGAGTCCTGCTAATAAATGGACATCCCTCAAACTCCCGTAGCAGACCTATGGACCATTCATAATACATCAGTGTTCTTCAGCATAGTGGTTTAAAATCACTGCAAGGAAAGGAGATACTCAGATGCCCTGCAGCACTATAGCCTTCCTTCCCCTTAATGGCCCATGTTTAACATGACCTTGCCTTAGGGATTTGGCCTGATTGCAGCCTGTCAGCACAAAATTCTGCCTAGCTCCCAAGGAAGTATCAGAAATTAAAACAGTGTTATGATATATCTTGCACATTTGGAAAAGAAAAGATGTTGGTAACAGACTAAAAATGGGACAACTGTTTGTGATGTGTTATCTGACATATCATCCTTGTTCAAGGACAAAGTGGTTTATTGAGTTAGAAAAAAACCTGTTTTAATTTTTCACAGCTATTATTGCTGATTGTCTAACTGAACAGTGGATAGAACTAGTAAAATTTGTTTCTCATCTTCTCAACAGAAGTTTTATGAATCCTTCCGAGCCTTTCAGAATACCAGATGGTCTTTACGATCAGTTGGAGACATTTGAAACTTTGTATAATAATGTTCCTTCCAGTAACGGTTATCAGAGAATTTTGGACAATTACCCAGATCCAACTTGTGAAAACTTGTATGAGTAAGTGGCCATTTGCTCCTTTTAATTAAATAAATCTGAGCAAGCATTTGATATGCTTTTCTGTTGCCCCTTCAAATTATTAATGATACTATTGTACCTATATGACCACTGAATTGAGAATTAACTTTGAAGATCTGTTTTCTTATCAGAGCCTTCCTCCAAACTTTTTTTCGTCTTCAGTTTCAGAAATGGTTTGTAAGTTTGGCTTATCCTGCCAGGAGAGTAGAAGCCAGACCTACCACTCTTGTATGCATTTCAGAGAGTCATGTCATTGAATGTATTCCAATTCCAGATCTGTCCTTACCTGTATCGATTTGTGTCTGGAATATTGGGGATAGAATAGGCAGTTCCTTACTGGATTTTTTAAAAAAAATGTGTCTTATTTTGTGCTGGTATTCATGATTGTTGATCTGCTAAATCTATTGCTAAATCTAATAAAACTACTACACAGACTCCTTTTGAAATTAGAAATAACTCTTTTAATTTCATTCAAAGCTATTTTGCTCAAATCTTGGAAGAACATGGCCCCATGGAAATTGAAAACCCACTCTTAATTGGAGAATATGAAAGCTTTCCAGCTGCCACTCGTAAGATTGTGGAAGATTCTGGTGGTCTGAAATCTTTTCTGTTGGAATCTCTACGTTTTGTTATGATGGGTGATCTTATCGGCTTGATGAAACATGCTGTTATACTTACAGAAAATACTGGTGTTGAAGGAAAAATTAGCAGTGAAGAAAACGTCTCAACTAGCTTGAATAACCAAGAAAACAATTCTCAAAACAAACCACGTTTAAATCCTGCTGCTAAGGAGTTCACACCCATCTCTTGTCTGAATAAACCTGATATGCCAGTATCTACTAATACAGTAGCTAGCAGTACTTTACAGTATATGACTACAACTCATTCCACTTTCAGTTCTTTTGCTTCCACATATTCTGTGTCTGCTCAAACAGCTGATATAATACCATCATTGCCTATATCAAAAGTGCCCTTGTCTTCATCAATCCTTGAAAACCATCTGATGTTTCTAAATGAGGATCCTTCAGATTACCAGGAAGAGAAAACATTTTCAAGTCTTAACGACATACCAGAATCTCAATCTGAATCTGCAGATTATTATACTTATCTTGATAGTGATCCAGAAATGATATCAGGCAGCAAGTCTGGTACTATAAGTCGTGTATCAGAACTTCCAGAAGTGTTGCATAAAAAGATCCCAGACCCTTCATGTATATCAGACAATCACACCCAGGAAAATAAAGTTGAAAGTTATAATAATGAATCTGAATGTACTGTTATCAAAGTGGAAATTGAGAACAAGCCTCTCACAAGAAATAATCCCCGTTCAAGGATGATTGCTGTCCAGGTAAGAAAAGGAATATATTTGTATGTACTGTTTGAGATGCATATTGTTATCTGAAGATTATACACATGAGTGTTTCACCAGGTTTCATTCATGGTGAAACACATGAGTGTTTCACCACATAAGTTCTTTCACTGAGATGCCATCACCAATCTCAGCTTTCTGAATAATAGCAAAGTACAGTATCTATTCTTGCAAATTATCATGATCCTTGCACAGAGATCTTCCCTCCCCCCAGTGTAATTCTGCATAGGGAAAACGTCAAGTGAGACTTGGCTCAAAGGCCAGGTGATATCACTGGAATTCAGTTCTACTTTAAATTTATGGCATAAAACCTAGGATAAAATATGTGTATTTTGTTTGTATTTACCTGCATTGGTCTTGTCTTGCAGAGTCAGACGCAGTAGCACAACCACATTTCTGCAGGGGATCTTTATTCATTATTTTGCAAACTCATTATTATTGTTATTGTTATTAGTAGTAATAGTAGTAGATGGAAGAAATGTGGCTTCCTTTGGTTTGCAGGGAGGGCAGAAGCCTGCTGCATAGTAAATGTTTTGCTTAGAGACTAATACCCTGTTAGCTGCTGTTAACTTTTTTCAAAGAGGATTGGCTTAAAAATAAAGAAAAATAAATTCCTAAGGATACTCTGTCAACTTCAGATTCTCGGTTTTTGTTTTTGTTTTGTTTGTTTGATTGAAGTCATCTAATGAAAAAACATTTTTATTCAAAACTGGCTGCTTGGGGTCATATTCTACAAATTTTGTAAAGGTTGTTCTATATTACTTATCAGAGTTGCTGTGATAGTAAATGCCTGTTTACCCTTCTAGTTTATAGCATTGTGTATATTCAGCAACCATGAATATTATTGCTTAGTAAAATTCATATGAATTGCCAATGGAATGGTGGGATGTAACTGAATTTTGTTGAAACAGTGTCTGGCTCTTTGTATTCTAGGTATCTCGAGAAGTAGCAGATGAGGGAGTTAATACTTTGCCACTCCATCCATATGAAACTCAACAAGTAAGTGAGGGAGAAGTTTGGAGTGATTTTTATTACTACAGAAAATGCCATACATGCTTTCTAGCATTATTCCTTATGAACCTTGTTTGTATGTGATAACATATTGGGCTTTGTAAAGATTACTTAATATATTACTTGTTTTAGTTTATTTTCCAATCTGTTCAGTAACTTCTGAGGCATGGAGATCTTGCATGGCATTCTGTGCTTCAGTGGCGAATATGTAGATGCTTTTGTGTAAGAAAATTTGAGTCTCTATTCTAGTTGGAAATCACTATTCTTTCAGATGATGTGTTATATAAATACTTTGAGATGTGAAAGAACACTCCAGACATGAGCATTGTTATTTCTTTATCCATTGTATCCATAGATGTATTTTATAGTTATAAGTTTCCTTTTTTCAGGGAGATATGTTGCGTATGGAAAAAGAGCACCAGGTCCTGCAAGAACAACTTAAAAAAGCAAGTGAAAAATATGAACAGCTTGTAAGTAGAAGCTCTGAAGAAACTAGAATGCTTGAAGATGAGTTAAGAAATGCTACTGAAGGAAACAAGGTAATATTAATAATTTGCAGTGGATTTGATTCACATCCAGTGAAATTGATTGGTCTGTCCTAAATCTCCTGTCAAAGAAGGACAGTTCATAAAGTGTTACATTTATTGCCCAAAGATATGATGATGACAAACTTGAATGGTTTTTATACTAGAGACTGGATAAAATTCATGAAGGTCACGTGTCTCATTGACTGCTGATTATGATGGTTCTAGCAGCTAGTGGGAGAATTGTAGGTTCATAACATGTAGATTCTTATATCTTAAATATTATTGCATGGTAAAATACATATGTGTTAAGAAACCTAGATATATTCATCTAACCTAGGTATATGTACCTTCACGTGGGTTTGGTGGCATTATGGGCATAATCCAGAGTAACTACAGGAACACATAAGAGACATTATGTGCACCCGTAGTTACTGCACCACCTAGTGAAAACCTATGGGAAATTCATATTGCAATCCAGAGTAACTTGTTCTAACTCCGGAGCAAGGACTCCCCTTGCTTACTCTGCATTTTACTCTGGAAGTTACTCTGGATTTTACCCAATGTCTCTGAGGCTGCAATCCTAACATCCACTTTGACTTGTTCACTTGTTTGTGGATTTCCCAAAAGCAGCAGGCAACACTCTGTAGGAAACATGACACTGGAAATTAGGTGCGACTCTGATCCAACATAATGAGTTTTTCTTATATTCTCCTACCAGAAGCTCTTGGGTGATATATGGATCTCTGCCTATGTTCCAAGAAGGGTTCCCTAGTCATACATGTTCAACGAACACAGTATTGGTATCCTCTTTAAAACTGTATATGAATAGTGCTGGTAACCATTATTCTTCAACCACTTTTAGGAATATGCCTTCAAAACTGTAAACTCAGGCACAGATTCTTTTTCCAGAAAATTATCTGATTTTTCTTAAATATTTTTGTTCCATAGCTCACAAAGAGAGAACTAGACTGGTTCCACCAAGATTTAGAAGTAGAGGTCAAAAAATGGCAACAAGAGAAAAAGGAAAATCAAGAAGGATTAAAAGTGGGGAAAAATAAGATCAGGAAGCTAACAGAAACTAATGAAATGTAAGTTCAGATTTATTCTTAAATAATTTGGAAAATGAGGTATGAAAGAGCTGTTAGTCTACCCTTTCATAATTTTCTGCTTGTATATTATAGGTGGTTGAATACAGTTTGGATAGTATTATCAAAATTTTGTTTAGCCATCTTTAAAATGGGAAGCCACCCATCTTCCTAAGAAGATGCAGTTGGTGTTCCTCCGTTCTACATTGAGTCCACTTTCCAATATACAGCACCAGAGCCAGCTAAATTACATGGTTTTGCTGGAAGGTCCCTATTATTGCTTGATGGGTTGCCATTCTTGTTGGTTAAAACTCTCTTAGCCTGCACCTCTCAAATGAATATGAACCCACAAGGAATGGGGGCAATAAGTACTTATATATGGCCATCTAAATTCATCAAATTATAATGGCATGATAGGGCTACACGAGTACTTCATGAATATGGTATCTCCCAGCTAGATTCACAGTACTCTTCTACTTGCTTAGGTACACCCATGGTTATTTCACTAGTTGTCCTGCTTATTTTTTTTGGGTGGCTTTCACTGCATGTTGTACTGCTCTTCACTAGCTGTGGACGTGGTTGGCAATTGATCTAATTTCAGTGCCTTTATTTGCAGCTATCATTCCATATTGTGTAGGATGATCATTTTCTAGCTTGAACTTTTATAAATCCTTTGTCATAACTTCCCATCAGGGTTTGCTAACTAAAACCCAGCTATAATTCATGGGACTTGTCCATTTCTCCATTTGGCTAAGTTTTAAAAAGAAATCTTTTAAATAAATGTTTATTTTACATTATGTTGCTTTTGTCACACCTTAGTGAGAAATACTTGCTAAACTTAAGACATGTAAATTATGGGAGAAAAAGAATATTAACTGCCAGTAAGAAGTTAAAAGATCGGTATGATTAATGAGTGCTAAATTTATGCCTTGAACAAAAGTTTCCCAATTATAACCACCTTTCTCTTAAAACTTGTTTCTGTAACAAAATAGATACTCGAGGACCATTGATGAAAAGGATAAGCAATACAAGCAATATTTAGAAGAATTCATTGAGATCAGGTAAACTTGGATTATCTTTATTACACAGTGTTTCAGAGGGACATTGGAAATTCTTACAAAATAACTTTCCACTTGAGGGATTTTACAGCCATGTTTGAACAGTCAGAGTTTACATATCGTGGAAAGATCCTCACCCAGATAGTTTTCCTGCTGTCAGTAGAAGTTCTCCTTAGTTCAGACTAAGGAAATCAAACTAACCCTAAATCAAACTAAGTTGCATATTTGAATGGGCCTAATTCAACACCCACTATTTGCTGTTACATTTCTATAATGTTTTGACCCTGGTATTGGCAGAGGTTCTGTTCTGGAACTCCCTGTGCTTACTAAAATCTGTGGATACTTGGGTGCAAGTTTAAATGTCTTTATGGAGAAGTGCAGGATTTGTAGCCAAACTGAGATGCATTCTGAGGAGAACCTAGAAAAAGGAAAAAACCCTCCACGCAACTTGGAAGTGGATCTCTCAGTGCTTAAAGAAAGTTCTTCTGGCTTGTAAATGGTGCTGTTTGGATGCTAAATGAGTTAAATCCACAGATTGCAGATACCAGTGTCCCATTGTATAAGCAGTATATGCATTAAAGTGATTTGCTGAACCAAGTTATTGATAACATACAGTATATTGATGGGGAAGAACAACCACTTTCAATGTATTGTAGCAGTGCCAAACTGTAGGCTGTGACCCAATTGGGCCATGAAACTGAAATGGACAAGCAGATAGCTAATAAGAAAAATGCATTGAACCCTATGGAAAGTGAGTCATCTGCACTGCCCTTTCACTTGTGAATAAGCGACAGAGTCCATTTTGAAGAGTAGGCTGATGGAACCCAGTTCCACAGGAATAGTCCCGATCAGATAAGTGCAGCCCCTCAAAAGTACACATTGAGCCCCTCTCTCCAAGCTGACAAATATATTGAACGCTATCCTGTGGAAAGTGAGCTACATGTGTGCATTAGCCTGTAGTAAGCAATTATGCCTTGGCTCCTATTGAATGCCAGGCACATGGGAATGCAAGGACATCAGAATGGTAAGGTAATGCCTAGCCCCTCTTAAGGATGTTGCACTAGTACTTTGCAGAATTGAGAAAATATACCTTAGGTTGTTTGAGTGTTTAAAATTAGACACTTGGTATCAATAGTGCAAAAGTGGACTTTGCTGGTAGAAGTGCTTTCCAAACTTGTCTTTATAACTATTGTTGAAACTAACTTTACAGTAATAAGTTTGAAAATGAAAAAGTCAAAATGGAAGAGCTTATAAAGAAGAGCCACAATGACTACGAGGAGTGCACCAGACGAGCAGTTGCAGCAGAGGTAAAATCATGTGTAGATCCTGTTACTGCTCATAGTGCCCCTCACCATTCATTCATTGCAGTGTACAAAATCCTTCTTTTCAGCCTTTTATCACTTGCCTAGCAGTTTTGTTTTAAAAGAAGTAATACTGTGACAGACGCAAAAGTTAGAAACATGAAAACCATTCACTGCAGAGTCCTGCAAATGGGGAAGATCCTTTCCTGGGTTGTCAGTTTCTTTCATGAACCTCAAAGTAATTTTCTTTTCAATGATTTTTGTAGCCTGATTTCTTTTCCTAAAAGAGGAAATTGTGTCGGTCAAGATTAATTTTATATTATTATAATATTCTTAATCTTATATTTTGTGGTAGCATTATACTTGTCTGGTAGCATAATCTTGTCTGTAGCATTATACATTGATGCTCTTTAATGTTCCCTTATCACAAATGACCCTCCAAGAAATTTCTGCCAACAGACATTTCAGACCAGCTCTCTCATAATTTTCTAAATGCTGATCAAAACATTATTTTGAATTAAGATACACTTTTGATTTGGCTAGTTTGGCACTAGTCAGGTGCTGTTCTGAAATGATGCTGTTTTATACATTAATGCTTATGAAATTTGAGCTTGTGATATTTGAAATCAGTGTCATTTAGATTCATAACATATATGTAGTGTGAGTTAACTGTGTATTTAAATTAGGTAGGCGTCTAATAAATACTAAATGAAGATCATTTTTATATGTACTGATATTTTGTTTTTAATACAGAATAGAAGTCCCCTAGGTATGAGTACCGGTATATCAACAGCTGGGGCAGTAGATATTAAACAGGCCAATATTGCCTGTTTAATTCCATATATCTTACAAACCTGACACAGTCTTTTGTCCATCTAAGTATTTTGATTTAAATTCAAATGTCCTCTATTTTAGGTATCAGTGCTTGAAAATTGGAAAGCAACAGAATTATATAAATTACATAGAAGAGTTGCAACTGCAGAAGCTAATGTAAAATATCTGAAATTCATGACCAGGTATGGCTAAGTTTATATGAAAATATAAAACAGACGTTTGCGCTCACTAAAGTATATTGTATTCTTAGGTGACATAGGTGTTCTATTGATATTTATATATTACGCTATATTTTTTTCTGCATCAATATTTCCTGATATAATAAGATTTTAAATTCAGATTGTTGAGGAAACTTTAGTAGGCAGCTGCCTTAGACAGTAAAGTTTTCAGTGGATTACTTGTTCACTCGGTTGACATACCTTGGTTTTTTATGCAGTTACATAGCTATATACAGGATGACATGGAGGAACATATGCCTGCAGTGCTTACATGCATATGCTTGGATTCCTTCTACTCATTGTTGCAACTTAAATGCTATCTTAGTTGAAGAAATTACCATAGGATGAACATACGTGGTGCTAGTACACAGAATAGCTTGGACGTCAACAGTTGTGGAGGAACCACAGGATATAAACTGATTAAATATATAAGCTGATCACAAAAGTAGGGCTACATGTTTATGCCTACCTGGAAGTCAGTTTCATTAAACTCATTGGGGCTCAATTCTAAATAGTTATGAATGGAATTCCCCTGTTGTGCTGTTGCATTAATTCTTGTGCTGTTTGGAATACTTCTCAAAAAAGCAAAAGCCTGGTATATCAGAAACTACATTTATAGTATGGGAAATGTGGTAGGTTTTGAAAAGATGTTAGTTGAATGGAGAGACACAGCAGGATTTTGGGAATAAATCTTATATTTAATTCTTCCTCTATGTTGGAAACGGACCCATCATGAGTCTGTTGGCTTTCTAATAGGTCAAATGCTCTGTTGTTCCCACTTGGCTATATATGTTGATGGCACAAGGTGGAGGCAACTACCTTTTGGTCACATGAAGTAATCCTTTGGAGACCTAACAAAATAGAGGAAAGGGTTTTAAAGTATCTGGTGGGTTATCATATTCACTCCAAGACTAGGCATTGAGCTTTTTGAATTATTGATGAAGAATGGCTAATAGGCGTTTTTTTCCGAAATATGTTACCAAACTCTGATTTTCAAGTAGCATGTATTTTTTCTTGAAGCTCTTAAACACAAAATTATCACAGTTGTGTGAAACCTAACAATATATAATTTTTCAGTCATTCCACAGGACCTCAGTCAAAGTCACAAATTGATTCTTTGGAATCCTTTATTTCTAATGCCAAGGAAGAAATTAAGAAGGCGGAGGTAAGTACTTAAGATGGTGTCTGATGATATCCACAGGACCTCAGACCCCTACCACCTGGCAGCGAGACCAATAATGCAACTTGACAAACAGCAGTAGGAGGTTCAGGTTGGTGGCCAGAGCTCCAACATGCACCTTTTGCACACTTCATCAAACCCTCCACTCTGTCATGAGCCTCTTACTAATATTTTTCATGTTGCATATAGTCTCCCAGTCTGAAAGTAACTGGCAATGGTATCAGTGACTTACCCTAGATGGACAATGCAAAGTGGTACAGAAGGGGACAAACATTGAGAGAAGTTGGTTTAAATAAACTTTTTTCCCTATGTTTGCAGAAACAGTTTGAAGAAAGAATTTGTATGGTAAAAAATGGAGCCTCTTTAAATAGTATCCCCAAAGTGGAAATTACAGAAGTTCAACTTCCTCCTGGTTTGCACTTATCAGTATGTATCTTAACAATGGAAAGGTTTTTTGCAATTTTATATTTGATACGGAAGCCTAATAAGCCACTCCCTCCCAACAATTACAGCAGAATGAGGGCATCTAAATTAGGCGCTATATGTTCTTGTGTATTTAAAAGTCAGCATTGAGGACATTCCATGTGACTAGGGTTTAAGGAGTCAACAGTACCACATTTTCATGGCTCCTTGAGGTTGCTTTTCATATGGAGAGGTGTAATTCCAAAGATTTGGGTTCCTGTAATACAGCGATTTTCAGACACTGTGCCATGGCACTCTGGTGTACCACAGATAGTCTGCAGGTGTGCCACTGGTATTTGGGTAGGGTCATTGATCAGCAGGGCAGTAGAGCGGATTTGAGCATCCTACAGCAGCGTGCTGGACCTTGTCAATGGTCCAAAAACCGCTGTTGTGTCTTGACCATTTTATCACCTTGTCAGTGTACCATGAGATGAAAAAGGCTGAAAATCACTGCAATAAACTGCCCAGCAGAACTGAGGAGTGATCAAGTGGATAATGAACCCTCTTTCCATCTCCTTTAGCCAATTTTATGTCCCATTTTTCCCAATGCAAGAGCAGCTTGATTTGAAAAAAGGAGATGGTGAAGAAAGTTGCCAATATTTGATTGATTTTTCAATAAGGTGAAAGGAAGAGATTTACTTAATAGAGGACAGAAAACTTCAGACTGCGCTGTGTTACCTTTTATTATGAAATACTGTGATAAGAGAGGGTGACAACTCTTGCATGCCTGTTAAATTTTTCCTCAGCAAAGATGCAGTATTTTTACAAAAATTTTCATACTGCATATAAAATATAGAATGATTGGGTAAAGTGGATGAAGTTCAAAAAATATATTTAAAAATCAGATTTCACAATTATTTTAAAATTTGCAGAAAACCTCAGAATGCTTAAAAATTGCTTGAATGAACTTAATTTACTTGGGTTTCTTTTTTCCAGGCAGTTCACGAGAAGCCTCTTTTTAATGATCCAGCCATCATAATGTATTCAGCCAACTCTCGACACCTTCCCTCTAACTTGTTTGCTACAGGTTCAAATACGAAAGATAATAGTCCCCTGCACTCAACAGTGAATGTACATACTGGAAATAAAACATCCCATAAACATGCTAAGCCTTCTCTTGCAACTGAAAGTACAGGAGAAGTGACATATGATTATAAAGGAACATCTCTTTCTGATAACATATGCCTACCGCAGTCACCCGGAAAACCTAGAAGATGTGTCCGAGATACCCAACTACAACATAGCACACTAGAAGAACCATCAGCCCCTGCTGGATTGGACCATGCTCAAGCCACAAAAAAACCAGTGCATCCAAAACCACCTGAAGATATCATTGATCAACTTAGAACTATATTTCCAGACACTACACGGTATTTTTCCATGGGGAAAATGGTGGTTCTAATAGCTTTGAATTTTCCTTTTCTGAATTAAAAATATGCATGTTCATATTTCCTCTGCAGTCAAAAGCAGAATGGGGGTGGGTGGGAGAGAACAGTTTGCGTTTGCCTCTCAGGGCTTGACCTCTTTGCTGGGATACCAGTAGAAACTGGATGCCATTGTGGAAATGACCTTTTGTAATTCACATAAGCAAGATATCAGAACAACAGGATTCATTCTTTATAGGACATTCACTGTAGTGTTTCCCTCAATATATACACTGAGCCCACAATATATATACTGAGCCCAGAATTTTGGTGAAGTGCGTACATCCTGGTTAACATTTCTGCCGTTAAGATCTTCCTCTGCAAACAGAAGGGATGTCCTGTTCACAAAAAGAACTCGATTGCAGAAGCACTAGCTGGGATACAGCTCAGTTTTGACAATACTCTGATGTGTTTCCATCCACCAAAGAATGGCCTCCAGCTATTTTCCCCCCTTGCATTGGTTAATACAGGTTAGGTAGTTTCATTTCAAATTCCCAGCTAAGGAATTTTGGATGATGAATGTCCATGACATTACTCAGATGTTTTTGGCCTGGTTTTAAAAATTCCTGAGAACTTGTTGAATAGTTTGCCTAGATTTGGATCATGGGCTGCCTGATGTTTGCAATACATTATTTTGAAACATGTTAAGGAAATGTATATGTTCCTTCTGGGTACCAAATGGCCATCTTTAGAACTTGGAGCCAAATGCAATATAAGTTGTTTACCTATGTCATTATTTTCAACGAGCCTTACAAGGATAAAAAGATAGCTGAGCGTTTGTAGCACTTTAAGAACATCTTCCTCTTGTCACATATTTTGGGATTCATATTTTGGGGAAGCTTAAAATGTAGCTGAGATTTTTATAGAATGTTCTTAAGATGCATACAGTGCATCATTGCAAAAGTCTTAATAATTCTGCTTTTTTCCTTTTCTGTTTTGTAGCTCAGATTTTGAGAATGTTATAAAAGAAGTAAAGATCAAGAATAAGAAGAAACTGAGCACTGATGAGCTCCTTAGTTTGGTGACAGAATTTATTCTGGATCACCCAAACAGGAAAAAGGTATAATTGTCCAAAAAGCATTAACTGTTAACACGTGGTTGGGGAACCAGCTTGGGCTAAACTGGGTCACTTAGTTGAGCTGAGATCTTGGTTGAGCTTTACTCTCTCCCTAAGATTTTGCAGGGAGGAGCTGGGGCAGTGACATAATCCTTAGGATCATGCCTCTGAAGGGTATTGAGGGCAATTTTCTGCCTCCTCAAGTATCTTGCCAGGTCATGCCCAGAGTCTGTGTAGCTGTGGGGAACCCTGCAGAGCTCTGCAAAGATCTGGCAGAGCTCCCCACAGCTGGAAATAAATGAAAGTTTTTGGATGCAAGTCTGCCTTCTGCTCCATTAGTCCCTCCAAATGTAGGACATTTCAGTGAACTGTGGGGTTCACTGAAAACCCATCCCAGTTTGAGAAGCACTGCATAGTAGCACTGCATTTGAGCACCTCTTCCCAAATGCACCATTCTCCCTCTTATTAGAAGCCATAGGAATAGGCTTCACTGTAAGAGATGTTGGTATGAAAGTTGAAGAGGAGCTATATGCAAGGCCTAGTCCATAGTTGCCCAAAAGCTGCTTGTCTGGAGTTTTATTTTTATATCATATTCTAGCCTTTTTCTTTATCATTTGCAAGGACAGCATATTCATTAAGAAAACATTATCCATGCCTTTCTGTTGTATCTCTTTAGGCTCTGTCCCTGTCAGGGAAAATTGAGAAACCATCCTTGGTTGCGTCAGGGCAGAGTGGGGGTAAAATTCCAAAATCATTAGGACAAAGTGTGCTTCATCCATCCAAGCCCAGGCCTGCTAACGAAAACCCAAAGAAAACAACTCTCTCATCTCAGTCAACTCAGATGCCATGGAAAACTGTTGGAGGGACATCAAAAACTAAGTGGAAGAAATCTAGTGATTCCATGGTAGGTCATTTTTCTGATGGTGATTGTAATAAAAATTATGTTTTGCTAAAATGGGGGTGGATATTTGGGGGATGGATCCATCTGTTTTCTTTTTCATCTCTAGCATTAATTCTTTGGACTGCATTGGTAGAAATAAATTGTACATGCATTTTGCTTCTGTAGGATAATGATCCCTGCATAATATGTCACGAAGAACTAAATTCTGAAACATCGCATGTGCTTGACTGCGGACACAGTTTTCACAAAGTGGTAAGTGGGACACTCAGGCCAAAAAGGAGCTGATATACATTGAACATAGTCAGCAGTAATTTCCAAGATTATAGCAGTAGCTGTCAATTATATGTTTGTCCAGTTCAGATGTCACAGGAATTATCATTACTGTGGCATTGATTTAAAACATTTATAAAACTTCACAAAGTATCTTAGAAAGTTTACATTTTATGCAATTAACAATGCAGCACAATTTATTGTAATTGTACTTAAAAATGAGTACTACTTACTCAGTAGTAGGTATGTCCAGGTTTATAAAAAATAGTTTTTAGGATTTTGACCAAAAAAAATTGCATTTTATTAAAGAAACTAAAGTGTCACAATTTCAGCTTAAATGGTCATGGCTTACTTTGAAATTGGCTTCTCAGTTATTGACCCAATCCTGGAACATATAAATACCAATAAAGAAGCAAGTTTTCCTAGCAAATTCAGTGGTAAAATCACATTCAGGCAATGTAGCCTTAAGCAATCCTAAGTCATTAAAATGGCAGCAACTTTTTAAGCAACTACATATTTGATGTAGTTCATTAGTATGTATGGGTGTGTGTGGAACATCCATGATTACTTCTTCCTTTTTGCATCCTACATGGACCCACTCATGGCTGTGGCCATGAACTGCCACAGCCACTGGGCAGAGTAAGACTTCCTGGAAAGCCCTGCCCTTCTGGTTTTAGCGATCATGCTCTTCCCAAAATGGTTAATAAATACAGTATTTGTATTGACTACTAAGACTTCACTGATATTTTGGTCAATAAGTGCTTTGGTTAATGTACCTTAAAATTCGTTCACATCTAGCATTCATTATTAGAAATAGTAGGATACAAATTTGGACACAGTGGTTTGTTTTCTAGCTGTTTTTTTCATTCTGGGATGTAACAAATAGGACATAGAAAAGGAATTGCCTTATTTTTTAAATAATGTGTTAGGGTTGACAATGCAATCGTTGACATATCATATAGTACAAAGACTGGTAATGTACATATTTAATGTGGACATAGCTGTGATGTTTTCATGAAATATTTTCTGAACTCTTCCTGTTTTACATAGTGTATCGGACCATGGATCAAGGAGCACAGTACATGCCCAACATGTCGACGTCATGTTCTACTTCCTGAAGATTACCCTGAGCTTTCTGGACGACACAGAGATACTTAAATTTTATTATAAAATATAATTTAGCAAGAGTACACAATTCAAATTAGTCATGAGAATGAATGAAGATATATGTATCTTGCTTCTTCTGCTTATGGAGTACTGCATATAAGATGCTGTCATATTCCTTTCTGAACTAATGAAAAGGAGGCATGTTGCATATTCTGCCATTCTACACCCCTTATGTAGCATCCTAGATTTCAAATTATTCCAGCTGGTGTCACCATTTATAGACCTAAGTAATCTTGGTTGCATGCCAGCAAAAACTGGTAGAAAACTTCAAAATTTACTTAGCAGACGTTATTCTTTTGAATAAAAAATAAATGTTCTAATTATGATTTATAAATCTGCTTCCAGCATTTCTGAACACAACTTTAAAGTGTTTATGAATGAGGATTTTGGACAACTACATACAGTAGGCAAAGGTCTCAATTCTGTTTATTAAATTGGAAGTCTGGTTTGTGTTCATTGTCACTGACAGTTTTGCTTGAATGCAAAACAAGAGCTTGGAAATTCCAACCTGCATATAGTGTCAGATCCAAAGAACTTGAGCAGAAGGAAATTAGCCATAAATTTTGATCAGCAACTAGTGGAACAATTCATGCTGTACTCTAATGGACGTGGAGGTGTAAGGCATCTCTCCTGAAGAGACCTGTTTTGGAAGTGTTTTTAATTTGACCCATGACGTCAGAGTTCTTGCATTGTCAGTGCGTTGAAATTCCTGGAGTGGTGTTTCTTGTTCCATTCCTTTCAACATAAACAAGTTTTTTAAATCTGTTATTTCAACTAGTTTTTATGTTCTCATTCTGAAATCATAGTTTCTGTGGATTATATAAAAATGTTCACTTAATAGAAAGCTCTTCTTGTGGCCCATAGTCTTGTCCCTCTAATCCACCAGACTTGATTGGGAAGGATCCCTATACAATTGACCTTTCATAACATCTAATTTTTTTAGAGTTAGATTAATAATTGAAGAACTAAAAGGAGGAAGATCCTGACTATCCCTTTTGCTGGCAGGATCTCTACACAGAGCTCCCTTTATAAACAGAAGATGTTTTCACCCCAAGTGTCCCTTACAAGCAGGAGACTCCCTTGCAACAGGCATGCTAGTTAAGAAGCAAGTAGCCTGCTGTCCAGACTTATGCTGCTTTTTTGCTTATAGGTATAACCTAAATATCAGCAGGTTTTTTGATCCCTGGTTTTATGTCAGTATGAGGATGGCCCTTGAAGTTAAAAGAAACAAACCTTTTCGGATTAAAAATAGCCTGCTTTGCCATTATAATGTTTCAGGCAAGCAATCCATCTCCTTCTCCCTGCATTCATTTCAGCAGGAAACCCCCCTTTGTAGCATGGGCCAGAATGCAATGCTAATGAGAAGGGATCATCATTTTTAACTCTAGGGGATTTGCCTCCCTCCTCAAACAAAGCTTTTCTAAGCTGTGTGGAGGTAGATTGATTGGCCATGTTACTGTGGTAAGCAGACTATTTTTAAAGGGCTGCTTAATCTTTTAATCACTTTTAACATGGAAACCGGTATTAACAGAGGTTCCTGGAACGAAACTTTGTGAATGCTAAGAATCAACTTATTATCAAATTATCTGCCATATTGAAATAGCTACTGGTATTCTATAATCAACCACATGCAACTGGCTTAATGTAGTTTACTCCTCATTTACATGTTATGAGCAAAATAAATTCTAACTGGTACCAACTGTCTTCTGACTTTATTCTTTACACATGCCAATTCAAAGCTTTTGTATTTGCTCTGGTGATCTGAACAGGCCCATGGTTAGCACAGGGCACCTCCATAGGCTTCGAGATCCTCAGTCACAAGATATGAGACTCCTTAAATATTGTAATTAGGGCTATATGCTGCAGTAGGTGAATGATCTTTTCCTCTTTTAGGACACAGATGCTTTTCTAATTCCCACTCAAAAACAAATAGAAAATCTTATACTTCATTTGTTATAAACTTCATTAACAATGAATGCTATTATAATACTGGGCACAGTTGGTTCCTTAAAGATAGCTGAATCAGCATGGCAAAATATTCCTCCCAAGAGGTTTGTCAAATATTCAAATTAAGCTTAATGTTTGCAGAAATTTACAGAAAGTTACAGTTGACTTTTCATTTACTGTTCCATTCATTTCCTTTCCTCTGCAACTTCCATTACAGTAGTTTTATTAGAAGTAGGACATGTTGCTTTTTGGAATGACTTCTTGTATAGGAAGAACACTGGTGCACTGGGTATGGAGCACCCAATGGAAGTTACGTCATGACCAAAAGTGGCATCAAGCAAAGGAAAGCCAACCTCCAAGTGACTATTGATGTAGGCTGCCTGCAATGACCTCAACCCCCTGTAAAATTTAGTGCAATTTTTATTTCTTATACAATAACTAGCATAATTTTCCTGTTGTTCTGGGAATAAAATTTCAATACTTGTGGGCCCCAGGCATAGGTGGGCAGTGGCAGGGAGTAAGCAATTGGCACCCCTACCAGGCAACACAGGCACCTCTACCAGCCATCCCTACCGGGCAGCAGTGAACACCTTACACCCCTACTCAACACACTCAGGTTCAGGCATTCCTGGGCAGCACCAACATCAAATCAGTTCTTAGTGCAGTGGTCTTTAAAGTGGAGGTTGCAACCCCCTTGGGGAATCACAACCTCCTTCCAGAGGGATCCCAAATGGTGGGGGACCACCCTCTTGGTGTGTCCTGCTGCAATATTTTCCCCCCAGGTCATCCTGTGAGCAATCTCGGGAGCTGCTGCAGCCTTAAGGCTGTACAGGAACCATTGCTAGGCAACCCAAGTCTCCCCTGAACCAAGGAGTAGTCTTTGCAAAGTGCCTTGTAGCTGCCACAATGGAGCCCCAGGGAGGCTGCCTTGGGCTCCTGCCACCACCACTTTTGCTTCATTTCCTCCCCTCCCCGTGCGATAGGACATAGGGGTACCAGAAACCCCAACCAGCCTCCCCATTTTTCCACTGGGGCTCCATTGTGGTGTGCACAGAGGTAGCCTTGCAAGACCGCTCCAGCAGCCTTCCCCAGCTAGTGCTCCTCAAGGAAGTATGAGGCAGGTGAGGAGGGCTTAATGACCCTATTTACCTTCTCCAACTCCCCACCATGCAGGGAGACGAGGAGTGGGTGGAAGAGCCCCCATTGTGCGTGCATGGTGGGTATGTGTGAGTACATGTTGAAAGGGAGTGTGTGCATGTGCATGTGTTGAAAGGGTATGTGCGAGTGCATGGGTAGAAGAGGTGTATGTGTTGTGTGAGTGTACGGGAATTGGGGCAGTGGGGAGGGGGCAGGTTTACCATATGTCCTGTTATTTCCAGGACATGTCCTCTTTTTAAAGCAGTGTCCTGGATTGGGGTAGAAAGTTTGACCAGGGGTGGTGGTGGTCTTGGACAGGTTCTAAAGACTGAAAGGGGGTCACACATACAACGAAATGTGTGAAGACCACTCCCTTAGCGGGTCCTTGCAGGAAGGTCCTTGCCGAAGTAATATGCTCTTCAAATTTCATGCTTCTATGTGGTTTTGGGCTGGGAATTGATGAATAAGTAGCTATTCAATTTTATATATCTACACTAGCAAAATGTACCTGTGTTGCAGGAGTAAAATGCTATCCCTGTATGCTATCCCCCGTTGCACAACATCTCCCCCAGTGAATCAGACACCGGGCACCAAATTGGATGAATGTTAAGTATAGGACAAAAACACGTTGCACTCCATTAAGGGTTAAATTTCTCAACATCTGTTCAGTTCTTGGTGGGTGTTCGATTTACAGAAGGAATGACCCCAAATTTTATGCTTCTAGGTACAGAGGTTGGGGCAGAACATCTATCAGTCAGGGATTCTTCAATGTAAAGAGTAAAGGGAGAAAAACATGTGCCCCTTTTCACCGCTTTCAGTTGAAATTTCTGAAAACTGGCTCTTAGTGGGTGCTTCCATCATAAAAGAAACACCCTCCCCAAATTTCATGCTTTAGGTGCAGTGGCTTCGGCTTTAGTTGTTGAGTCAGTCTGACTTTTCAGTTTTTTATATATAGATAAATAAAAGATTAAACTGCAAGGTGATTAGGGAGAAAATCAGTTTTAAATCCAATATGTTATTTTGTTTGGGCTAAACTGAGATTTGGAGCTTCCAGCTAAACAGCATTAAAACACCCATTGATAAGGAGAGAAAATAAGGCTTCTGCAGAGTTTTTGGAATATCAACCCACCTAGCTTTACATGTCAAAAGGAATCACCCCTTCAGGCCTATTTTTATCCTTTTTGGTGAGGAGAGGCTAGTCTGGGGAGTATCTGTTGATCTCCACTTTAAAGAGATTGGGACCATTCTAATAACCTTGCTTTCCACTTTGCCTATCTTAACCACAAGTTAATTCATGGTTACTTGCACATAAATATGAACGTGTAGCTAGGTACATTCCACACATTGGAGGGATGGACTTCTTCCTTGTATTTTGGGGCTATGTTAACCCAATCAGGAGTATTCTTGTGTCACTGGATTCCTCTTGGCCTATCTTTCCAATGGACTAAGGCAAGTTTGCCTACTTGTGGGTAAATGCACAAAATAGTTCACTTTCCAAAGGGCTTCTGCATTTATCTTCTCAGCTGGGCAGCTTATCCATCTAAGGTTTGCACCCTGGAAACCACTCAGCTCATGCCCCACAATTTGAGAAACCCTGCTGTACAACAAGGATGTAAAAGGACTTGGTCTACATACCATCTTGCTGAAAAGGTCTCTTTTCATCATTTGGGGCATCCCCTTATCCCAATAAACCTACAAAGGACCAACTTAATCTTACAGCAAGATGTTCGGTCATCTCTTGCCAAACTAGAGCCAGGTCTTCAATATCCAATCCATATCAGTAAGGAGAGGTTTCATTCAGTTTTTGCTAGATAATGACTTCATGATT
The DNA here is from genome assembly GCA_030015325.1 of Cryptoblepharus egeriae. Lineage (NCBI taxonomy): Eukaryota > Metazoa > Chordata > Lepidosauria > Squamata > Scincidae > Cryptoblepharus > Cryptoblepharus egeriae. The sequence continues at coordinate 49,668,567 of JAREYC010000005.1, read as the reverse complement.
TATAGTTTCAGTTCAACATATGATCATCCTTCAAATGTCTTGGTTTAACTGCCATAGGATATGAATATGCAGCAGAATGATCGTATTTCTCAATTCCCTCAGTGCCAAAGCAGACTGGATTCTCAAGTGATAGTAATCATCAGGTTCCATGGATCGTTCTCAAAATAGATCACATCCTGCAGAGTTTCAATGGAAAATTCTCTGTGATGAGGTGATCATCATGCAAGAGAACAACTATGTTGACTTCAAATTCTAGAAACAAAACATACAGTAAGTTACCAATTTTGTTTCAAGGGAACAAGCAATAGGACTTTTTTCAAACCAAGTCAGTTGGAACAGTGGTTAACTGGGCAACCTTGACTCAATCTCTATCTTCCAAGCTAACCTAGCTCACAAAGTTATTGAGAGGATAGTTTATAGTAGTGGTACTAAAGGGGGGTTTGAGACCCTCTTAAGGGGCTGCACACTCAGATCAGGGGGGGTCATAAGAAGATGGGCTCTGCCGTCTTAGAATCTGGTACTTTGCTTGCCTGGGAATCTCACTGAACACAATGGGATTTATTTCCAAGTAGACATGGAGGACCTGTGACATCATAGTGAAGTCACATCCCAATAAATTTTATGGGGTCCCAGACAGATTTTTTAAGTTTGAAAGGAGGACCTGGCTGAAATGCCCAAGTACCACCGGTATACAACACCCACTCCCAAGCTCTGGATATGCTACAATGGACACTAATGTCCAAATGCAGCATTGGGATCAGTATGATTTCTTAGGGACCTATGACTAGATCATCAATGTCTATGCAAAATAACAAGTCTGCCTCCAACTGTTTTGGGATCCTGGGTATGGCATGTCAGCAAATCCATCTCCTCCAGCACCAGCAGAAGTGCCCTCCCAATATGAATGAAATAGGACCAATATGAGTCCTTTGAAAGGTTCATGATTACGACAGCTTTACTGGAACACTAAATGCAGCATGACAACTTTCTACCAATTACTTTCTGGATCCTCAAAAAACTAACATTTGGCTACTAACAAGCTAAATTAAATGAACCTGTTTCAAACTACTGTATTTGTTCCATGCAAAACAACACCAGATCCCTCCTTACCAACTTTGAAGTTTGTAGTCTCTAGCGTAGGGCAGGTAAATAGTCTGGGGAATACAATGTATATTGGAATAGGAAGATTTCGGCAAACATCTCCATCAGCAATCTGAATGTTTTGAATCTCAGTAGCATCTCTTGCATAGCCTTCAGCACACCCTTTGTCAAAACAGTACAAAAGTAGTACTATAAGTTAAAAATGTATCTCAAATCAATGTTTGCTGTTTTTTATTAGAGCATTTCTGAACAACAACTATTTCCAAACAGGAACGAATATGATAGAAACCAATAGATTAAAATTTACCCTGCCTTTTAAACCAGCAATAGATGTTGTCCACTTTGCTCGAACTGCCACACTGCTCCAAACTGTCAGGATTGAGGTTTTAATTGTGGCTGAAGATGTGGCCTGTTTTTTCAATTAAACTGATCAGGATCAGTGTATTAGGGAGGAAGCAAGAGCTTTGTAAAGTAGAAAAACATGTTACCCATATCATGTTTTTCTGTTTAAAAAATTGGTTCTCATGATCCTGGTGTATGACAAGCTTCACATCTCAGTGAAGGCACATTTGCAAGCAAACAAATGTATAGTTCAGTTTTGCTTTCAATGCCTTCAATACCATTTGTCAGCTTGGAGGGAGTTACTTCCTTCTCAGGTGTTTTGGGGAGCTGCATTCATCAGATCCCGGCCATTCTTGTGGCACTAGGATTCTTCTCAGCCTGCCCTTTGCAATGGACCAAAAAATTGTCTATTCACACGTATGTGAAATGTCTGGCTCAGAGTTACTTCCCATGAGGCACAATACACTTCCTAGTTTAGCAGCTTGTCAGCTGCAGCTTTGCAACACAGTTGGAGAAACTCTGCCTTAAGTTAGTATCCCCAGTTAGCTTAGAACTCCATGTAAAGCGTTGCCTCTCCCCTAGGAATTGTCAAACCAAGTGGCCAGAGACCTCACAAATCTGCACAACCTTCTTCAGATAACTGTAACCATGTAAGAGTTTGCTCTAACTTATTTTCCCATGACAAGTGGACTTTTAACTTAGCAATAAAGCTAAAGATAGCAATCTTAGAAAGCAAATAGGCTGTAAAAATGCATGCATAAAAACCTACCACAGGTTTCCACTCGTACTAACTGAAGTTCAATGCTCTTAACAGCAACTTCTGAGTTCACCACCACCAGTTCCCCTGTTAATGGCTGTGTTATAATGCAGTTTGTTGAATTGAGGTGTCCTCTAATGAGAAATTTAGGGAGTGATGCTCTCTAAATGCAAAATGAAGAAACAAGTGTGGTCAAAAATATCCAAGAAAAGGAAAGAAAGAAAAAAAGAGGGACTCCCAATTCTCTGTACAGTATTTTTCAGACTGTCAATCAGGACCCATTCCGTCAGCTTCAAGACAGTTTCAGGTGGGAATTGAAAGGAACTGAAATTTCATTTCAATTTTAAAAAATTTTTAATGGTTGTATAACCCATCTGTTGTTTTTTCACAGATGTGAATGAGAAGGGCCCTTTAATTTAAAATGGGTCTTCAAACCTCAACCCTAGGGCTGAATGTGGCCCTCTGCAAGTCTCAATTTGGCCCTCTGCAAGATCCCTCCCTCTGGCTCACAGGCAAGCCTTGTAATGTGTCTAATACAATCTTATATATAAATTTATGAAGATTCCATACTGAATTACCTCCCCAGACCTCCAATGCCGTGAGCCAATCAAATGCATACATTTTATTTCAACTTACCTCTTTGACATTCTGTAGAGTTTCAGGTGTAATAGTAAAGTCCACTGGACTTGGGGTTGGTTTACCTTTCTGAGGCTGCAAGTGAAAAGTGCAGATCTGTAAGTCTTGTGTTCAACACAACGAAGCTACTACTAACAGACTTCCTTAGCTTGATTTCTGTATTAAAATAAGGAAACTATCCCAACTTCTACATTTGGTAGAAAACTTCTTTGAGGAGTCATAATGAACGAACAACTTATATCACTAGATATGCACTTTAAATTGCTTTAAATACAAGTTATGAATTTAGAAACAAGTGGGGAATTAAGTTACTTTAGTTGGTCTGAGACTGATACAATTTGTCAAGTCTGTAAGAGAAGCAAGAAGTGCAAATTTTTCTGAATTGCCAATCTCCCTGTCATATCATTGATTATTCTTTGTCAAGGAAAGTACTGAGAGAAAACAAGCTTCAGGATGGGAATAGCTCTTGGGTTTAGTGTGCATGTCCCCAGCCTGCTCTCTGCTTTCTCTTTTTACTGGGTCAACATTTGACTAGAAAGAGAAATTGGTAATTCTGTAGCTGCCATGCCAGGTCACAAAGACTAAAAAATCCTCTCCAAAGACAGCACCAAACCCCTAGGATTCTTATGTAAAAAACAAAACAAGACCACAGTAGTACCCACAAACTATCCACAGTACCCACAGGCAAAGTGTCTAAATATTAGATATAAAAACTCCAAAAGAAAAGGAACTAAGCAAATGGGAAAGGGGAGGGGAACAAGCAGGGGAATAGAAAGTGCCTGAACTTAGCTGACAGAATGTATAGTAACAGTAATGCCTGGCCGATGGAGCTGGAGGCCACTGAACAGCAAGCACACAAAATCTGTAGCAAAACCTGTAAAGCGTGCAGACTGATTTGGAGTAAAAACAAAAAAAAAATCCACAAATGTGTCAAGCCTCAAATTTACAGTCCCTAGGACGGAATTTATTTGTCCTCAGTGTGGAAGGGATTGCCACTCTAGAATTGGCCTTTTTAGCCACACTAGATGTTGTTTTAGGACCTCCAATCAGAGCACGATACCATAGTCTTTCGAGACTGAAGGATGCCAAAGCAAAAGTGATAGTAAAAATAGGCAAAAATGGGGGGAGGAGGCCAGATAGCTATTCATCACACCCTTGAGTTTCAAAAGCCGTTTTCGAGGCATGCAGCTTTGTTCAGGGAAAATCAGTATCAAGACCCTTTGGGAACACATAATTTATCCCATAATATGGATCCTGCCCACTGAACAAGGCACTCCTAATGCAAGTTCATCAACCTCACTCATTTAACAATTACTATTTCCCAGCAATTCTTCACATATATGTACAGGGGGGTTTCTACATCTGTGGTTTGGTCCACACATGCCCTCATGTGCCTCCTATGGAGGTAAAGTGAGCAAAGCTCCTCTTAGCTCCAGGAAATGGTGGGGAGGGAGGCAATCACCTGTCTCTGGTTTTACTTATAATTGAAAAGGGGTCTACAACAGAACCCCTGCAGATATGAGGACATGCTTGTTTTGTTGACTGCAACTACAGGGTGATTGAAAAGTAACTCCCTATTTCAAAATACTTATAAATTACAATATAGGAAGTTACTTTTCCATCACCCTGTATATAGAGAAAATGATGTTTTAAAAGAACGTTAAATTTTCCAGACAATCTCATAAAATAGAACCCCTATTATATGAGTATGTTTCTCTAGAATGTTAAATGTGCTTAAAGCAGTATTCTCAGAACCACCCAAACGCAACCAAGTAAACATGAAGACAAATAATCTAAGAATTATGCCAACTCTCATAAACCAACTTACTGGTGAATGGACAATAAATTCACATGTCTTGGTCAAATCCTTGGCCAGAAGAGAACGGCGCATGTCACATCGAAGTGTATACTATGCAAAAAACAAAACAAGGTATTTCATCTATTTTCAAATAGGAAATGAGTACAAACTTCTAGGCCAATGGTTCTCAATCTTCCTAACACCATGACCCCTTTATAAGTTCCTCATGTTGTGGGCCCCCCAACCATAAAATTATTTTTGTTGCGACTTTATAACTGTAATTTTGCTACTGTTATGAATCGTAATGTAAATATCCGATATGCAGGATGTATTTTCATTGTTACAAATGAAATGTGTGTTCTATGCACACACTGAACACAATGGGATTTATTTCAGAGTAGGCATGCATAGGATTGGGCCCAGAGGCTGCAATCCTATCCACATTTACATGGGACTAAAGGCCCCGACTATAAGGGAATTTATTTCAGAGTAGGCATGCATAGGATTGGGCCCTGAGGCTGTCAGTCAGCCCTACTGCGCGAGCAGCTACAGCCAGAGGTCTGGCAAGCCTGACCTGGCCCCCTGCACCAGAGGTCTTTAGGCGACCCCCAGGAAAGCTCTAGCTGACCCCCAAAGGGGTCCCGACCCCCACTTTGAGAAACGCTGTTCTAGGCATACCCTACTATGCCAAGCAGGCATTCTGCACAAGAACCAGGTCTCTTCTGAAGACCTGTCTCAGGCTATAATCCAGAGTAACTATGGGACCTTTTACACAAACGTGGTTAGGGTGCCAACTAGGGAAAGTGCATAGAGTAATCCAGAGTAAGTGCTTCTTATGTCTTCTCGTAGTTACTCTGAATTATAGCATAAGTTCATGTTAAACAGTGGTGGCCAACCCTTCCATTTGCGGGCTCCTAGACCTTTAACAACTGTACAGAGAATATTTCAGAAGGTGCAGCTACGCTGTACACCAGCAAGCTACACTTACTGAAATTCCCTCTTCTACACATTTGTTAAAGAAGGTACAGCAACCATCAAGTTAAAAGGTTGGACACCCTGATATAAAATGTGTTTTAAAGTTTGTTTTACATTTGCAATTATGTCATATACATGATGCCTATTCACATTTGAAACACTTGTAGTTAACCGCACAGTCGTATGCAGGAGATTCAGTGACTATCTTAAATGTAGTTCAGAAAACTCAACAGGGAGCAAAATTATTTACAACCAGGATAAGAGCTAAGAATGTGAATTGCTTTGGGAGACATATTTTGGGTGATACGTCTGCAACCAGCACTTCCAATTACAGACTACTGAATCAATTGGCTACATTAAGCATTTGTATTCATTAACCCCATTAACAGAATCACTAAACACATATAATGGAATTTAACTGTTTAGCACTAGTAAGACAGGGTCTTCTTTAAATTGCTTTTTTTAAAAAAATTGGTGGACATGGTGCAATCAGTGGTGACAAAGGAAGCTTCTGTTCACGAAGAGGAAGGTTAGTGAGGGGTGCCAGATTTAGCACACAGGTGGTGTCTGGAGAGCCCTACTATAACCAATATCCAAAGCAATGTTTACATGCTCCCTCCAAAGAGGACAAGTTTGCCTTTCTTACCTGGATATTGACAAAAACTCCATGGTAAGTTTCATAGAGAACTTTATTCCCCCTTACTTGAAGTGGAAACTCAAAAGGAATTTCTGTTTTTCCACTGGGTAGTTTTCCAGGTTTTACCATTTCTACAGTACTATTAATAAGCTGGATAGGCTGCACAAAAAAAGAAAAAAGAAAAGCTTGAGAGAAATCCATTTGCTCTTAACTATCTGACAATATACATTGGTGTGATCTTCAAGAAATCAGAGTTTTTTGGGGGAGGGTAAAGGTGTTGCACAAACTGCAACAACAATCTATCCTTGTTTCTAGTTCCTTTGTCAACCCCTTTGTGTTGATTTTAGATTGTAAGCACCAGTGGGACAGGGAACCATCTTCTCATTACTGCTGAAGTACTATGTACCCAACTGATGCTATATAAACAATCCTTTTGTAAGCCAACAGAGTTTTAGTTCTTAACCCTAACATTATTTTCTTCCCATTGCAGGAGTTTTTATTTAAAAAATTAAGGCGATTTTTGAACTGAAGTATGGAATATACTCTCAGACAGTATTCTAAGCATCTCCCCTATTGCTCCTTATCTCTGTAGGTGCTGCTCTGTTGATTTGAATTCCACCATTAAAATATTTGACACAACCTATTTTGGCACTATCCAAACTGCAATCCACTGGTGTGCTATAGACACTAAGGACAAAATCTAGAACAGTTATGGGTCCACGCAGTTACGTCACCCTCTAGTGTTATCCTATGGAAAGTCACCTTAACTACTCCGGAGCAAAGGGCTTAATTTGACGTTAGGATATGGGCCTAAGAGCACAATCCTAACCATGTCTACTCAGACATAAGCCCCATTGTTTCCAATGGGTGTTACTCCCAGGAAAGTGTCTTTAGGATTGCAGCCTAAGAGTATGAACAACAGCTTTAAATACAGACACAAAGGGAAAAACTGCTTTAAGAACAACTTTTCATAGGCTACAATCCAGAGTAACTACAGGACGTTTTACACCAATGTAGATACAGTGCCACTTACGAAAAAGTGGCACCGTATGTCATCTATGGGAAATGGATAGAGCAATCTGGGTAAGTGCCTCTTATGTCTTCTTGTAGTTACTCTGGATTGCAGGAATACTGTTTTAGAGAAAATGTCAGCAAGTGGCCCTTGCTTTTGCCTGGCTCAACTGAAGAATGGAACGACTGCTTGCATGACTACCTCTCTACTACAGGATTTCTTAAAATTATTTTTCAAGGGATTTCTTAATTTTTCAAGGGATGCATTTTTTGCCTTCTCCATGTTCCTTCTCATTTGCATGAAGTCAAATCTGTGTATAAAAAACTGCCTAACTTATAAATTTAATACTTTCAAAGCTTAACTTTTTGAAAGACATATTTAAGAAATAGAAAAACAAAAGCAGAAAATCATCTACTCTATCTGAAGGTTTGTCTGGAGTCAAAACTATCCACAACAAACTAATCAAACAACAGAAATTTCCCTTCAGTGCTCTTAAGCCCTTCAGGGCTTAAGAAAGCTTTATATTACCAATATGTTTATGATTTGTACCTTAACAGAGTTGTAGAAGGCTTCAAACACACCAACACTTTTAGCACTGAGCTGAAGATTGACAGATCCTTCCATTGTTAAGGAGATTCCCTGGTGCTGGACAGAATCTTTACTTGTAATGACCACCACTCCGGTGAGAACTTCCTAAGAGGAAGAAAAGGAAATCATCATCATCATCATCCAGCTAGAATTATACACCGCTACATCACACAGTCCTAGACTCTTGGGAAGGGTCCGACTGGTGATATGAATGAAACCAGCACGAAATTGTTTGCTGTGTATTTATGTTTGATTTTCAGTAAAATAATGGAATAATCAAACAGTCAGTGCAATCCTAACCCCTGCTTAGCTGGGCACAAGACCTGTGCTGGCCTGGGGGTGTCACAAACTTGCTGTAAGGCACTTCTGCACCACTCCTGGAGTGGTTAGGCCATCACACAGATATGCCCCGCCATCCTGACACCACTGTGGGACAGTAAAATGGGAGAGTTGGGCTAGCTTAAACTGGTTAGGGTTGTATCCTGAGTCTCTTCTGGTCTTTGGATTTCAATAATAAACCAAAGTGGGTTATGTTACTCAAAAGCATCATCCACCAAGGCATACCATGGGAAGACAAAGGTTTCAGCATACACCAGGTACATGCTGTATTCAAAACCAGCTACTCTATGATGCATCTTGTATAGGGGGAAATCATTACAGTCACTGCCACCTTGTTCATAAGGTACCTCCTGCACACCACTTTGCTGCAATATGCTTTGCGATCCTCCAGGAAGAAAAGTGCTACAAATGAAACACTGCTGGTATGGTTTGTGTCACTGCAAGGACAGATCCAAAAAAACCCCTTACTAATGAGATCATGATTCATAATGGAGGAGATTTATTCCCATCTTCTTTAACTGTGCCAAGGGATTCCCTGTGAAGTATTTATGTGTTTTGACAACAGCACTGAGGACACAAAGAGGTTTTATTTTGTGTTTTGTTCCCAGATTCTAAAACAGTGTCACAAATTATTCTTTCTTGGCCCTTCAGGATCTCTTCCTGCTTACAGATCTCCACTGCCGTGAGACACGCAACTCTTAGGCTGCAATCCTAAAGACACTTTCCTGGGAGTAAGACCCACTGAACACAATGGGCTTGCTTTTGAGTAGACATGCTTAAGATTGTGCTCTTAGTTTGTGTGTTTCATCTCTATAGGACGAGATTCTAAGCATGGAAAGAGGAAGCCATATACAGAGTGCGTAACACCCTTTCCTGGGAGGAAGACCACTGAGCACAATGGGGCTTACTTCTAAGTAGACACGGTCAGGACTGTGCTCTGTATTACTGTTAACTCCGCATTTTACTGTTTTACAAGACAAATATCACCACACTAAAGTCAACAGCACCTGCCCTGTCTCCTTAGTAGCACTCTTAGTGGTACAATCCTAACTGCCCTTACCCAAGAGTAAAGCCCGTGAGGCAGAATGGGGCTTACTCCCGAGGAGACAGCACAGGCCGGGGCTGTCAGGCCCCCATCCCAACCGCCCTTACCCAAGAGTAGAGCCCACTGAGCGGAATGGGGCTTACTCCCGAGGAGACACGCACAAGCTGGGGCTGGGACGAAGGAAAGCTGTGTTACTCTTGAGGAGGCTCACCCCGCAGTGGTAGACCTTGTTGGCCCTCTTGATCTTGACGTCCAGCGCTGTCCCCATGGCTGCTGCTGCTGCTGCTGCTGCTCCTCCCCCCTCACGCGCCTCCTCGCCCTGTCCGGCCACGTGACCCTCCCACGCACTGCCCCCTCCCGAGCGGGAAAGCCGTTGGAGCGCTCCCTGCCGCCCCTCCCACATAACGGTCACATCCGGGGCGGGTGACGTCACACCCCGAGGAGCCGTTTGTTTTTAAAATGAGATACTCCGCCGACGTCACCCCAACGGTAGGCAGGAGGCGGGGCCTTCTCCGCGGTTGCCTGGGATAGAAGAGGGAGAGGCTGGAGGAGGCAGCGCCCTTACTCCCGAGGAGACTCTGGCCCGCACTTTCCTGGGAGCAGGACCCATTCGCTCCAAGGGTGCTTACTCCTGAGTAGGCAAGCCTTGGGCTGCGCCCTGAAACTCCACAGCCTGTGCAGGTCTACTCGGGAGTAACTCCCATTGTAGTCTATAGCTCTCCCTCACAGGAAGAAGTGGTGGACAGGAGTGTAGCTGCACAGCCCCTGCCCACCCATCTCTACTCAGGAGTAAGTCCAATTTCAGTCCATGGGGTTTACTCACAGGTAAGCGTTGCGGGCTCACAACCAGACCCTATGCAGGTCTACCCAGAAGTAAGTCCATTATAGTCAGTGGTGCTTACTCCTAGGTCACTGTGGATAAGATTGCAGCCTGAGCCCAGTCCTTTGCATGTCTGCTCAGAAGTAAGTCCCATTATAGTCAACAGGGCCTACTCCCAGGTGAGTGTGGATTGGATTTCAGCCTTACAGCACCCTCCTGTGCACTCAGTACATAAGGCTGAAACCCTACCCACGCTTGCCTGGGAGTAGGCCCTATTGACTATAATGGGACTTAATTCTGAGTAGACATGCAGAGGACTGGGCTCAGGCTGCAATCTTATCCACAGGGACCTGGGAGTTGGCCCCACTGACTATAATGAGACTTGTCCGGAGTAGACATGCACAGGGTTGGACTCTGACACCAATGTCATTCTGTGCATTTATTTTCTGAGATGGAAGCCTGATGGAGACCAATGGGATTTAGGGCCTGTTCCTACTGACATCTGTTCAGAGCAAGTCCCATGGAGTGTAATGGGGACTAATCCAACTTTCCAGCACCCATCCAGCTGGGCCAGTTAGATACGCACTGAAATCATGCAGTGTGGTGTGGGGCTGAACTGTGGCTGCACAGTGTGGGAAAGTTCGGCCCATACTCTTGACAAGTGACCATAAGTCCAGCCAAGAATTTGTGTGCCTCTCTCAAGAGAAGCTGATTTTGAGCCCAGGACATCTCTTTTATGCTCCACCTCCTATGGCTCTGTCAGTATGTGGATCCACCTCCCTGTATTACGATCTTTGAACAACAACTGGAGGTTGTCTATGACTTTGTGAACCTTGGCTCAACTATCTCCGACACTCTCTCTTGAGATACTGAGCTGAATAAACATTTTGGTAAAGCGGCTACCACGTTTTCCAGAGTTACAAAGAGAGTATGGCTAAATATGAAGCTGACAGAATATACAAAGATCCAGGTCTATAGAGCCTGTGTCCTGAGCACACTCCTGAACTGCAGCGAGTTTTGGACCCTTTATGCAAGGCAGGAGAGAAAGCTGAACACCTTTCACATGCACCGTCTCCAGTGCATTCTTGGCATCACCTGGCATGACAGAGTTTCAAATGGCGCACATATACACTTTTAAAACAGTGACATCTACATTGGCTTAGGCATGTCATGAGAATGGCATGTCGAAAGATCTCCTTTATGGAGAATTAGTGCAGGGAAAGTGCCCTACAGGGAGACCACAGCTGAGATATAAGGACATTTGCAAAAGGGATCTAAAGGCCTTGGGAATGGACATCAACAGCTGGGAAACTTTGACCTCTGATCATTCAGCTTGGAGGCAAAAGATGCAGCATGGCCTTCTCCAATCCGAAGAGACGCTCGTTCAGCAGGCTGAGGCAAAGAGGCAGATCCAAAACCTGGGGGCTGGACAGGGGACAGACTGTATCTGTCCTCAGTGTGGAAGGGATTGCCACTCTTGAATCAGTCTTTCGAGACTGAAGGATGCCAATGATGATGACCTATGGGGATCCTATGTGCATATCATCAACACTCCACCACCAGTGGGTGTCTTAAATGTGCCTGGCTGAACATAGGACATATCCTGTGGGTGTATCATCAGCGCTTCACTACCTATGGACATCCTATGAACTTATCATCAGTGCTCCACCACATTGGGTGTCCAAAGCACATTTGTGCCTGAACCACATTTGTGAGCCTAGCACTGGTTCAGCACAGATGATGGAGCACTGAATAGGGGTGTGGTGAGAGGGTTGGTAGGAGGTGTTGTGGCAATGAGAGGGGTGAGTCTGTCAAAGCTTATTTGTGCCAGACCATGATCTGATCCTTTTAAAATTCTGATTTGTATTGCCATTTGTATTGAGCATGATTTGCCATTTGTATTGAGTATGAATCGACTTATGAAAAATCAATGTATAACAAGATTGGACCAGTAATTCCAAAGTGTGATTTTCAAAATTAGTAAAATTTCAGGTGTTACATTAAAAATAAAACCTGTTATGGGGGAGGCAAAAAAAACCCAGTGGAAAAAAATTATAGATCACAAAATGTCATTTCAACAACTTTAAAATTAAATTGTATAACTTCATTCGCTGTTGTAGACTTCTGCTATATTTAAGGCCATATAAATGCCTCTGTAATTTAAGGCATGTGACTGACTAGTTACATTCTTTCTCTTCTGATTGGCTAATTATAGAAATGGAAAAGTTAGCACCCACATCTTTTTTAGCTTTCTTGATGTTGGACAAAAATAAAACTAAACAACTTGATCCCCTCAAATAACTTTCCATCTCAGTCTGTTACCCAAATATGGTGGAAAATAGGTACTGGTAACTGATCATCTAAAAAAGATTCAGTTGATATGTATAAGTTTTTTATAACTTAAATATAAGGCTGGAGTGGCTGAATTTTTTTAAAAAATCAATACTTTCTTTGGTGTACTTGTAACAGATATTCTCATTCCTGGAGTGATCGTATAAATATAAGATGTTTAGAGGTATTCAGTTTTTCTGCCTCAGTTTACTGAAGACTTGAATCCCCAGCTACATTTAGCAGCGAGAAAAGTATTGCAGGAGTTACTAGTACTTTTCTGGAGAGCAATAATACAATCCTTTCAAACTGTTGTTACAAGTATTGAAGGTAAAGTGATTGAAACAGTGTGTGGGGAAAAAAATTAACCATGCTTTAATCAAGTAAACTTAACAATATAATTTCCAGTTTTTGCTTTCCCCATTTCCATTTTTGAATTTGAAAGATATTAATTTTATCAGGGATTTATTGTATTGGTTCATCCCATGTTAATTTCAGATGTATCTTCATGAATAATGCTTAGGAAGATTGCATGTAACCAGTCGGGCGTTATGTATTATAATATCTATCTATAATATCATGGCAACCATATGCCCCAGGTTAGATGGGGAACTGAGATTGAGGAAAAAATAAAATAATTTACAGTCTGCTGGATCAGACTAAAGATGTGTTTAGAAAACCTTCCTCACAATGGTCAGTCAGATCCTTAAGAGAAACCTCCCAGCATGACATAAAGGCAAAATTTTCCCCTGCAGCTCATTCTCAGGAACGGATATTCAGTGGTACTACTTTGGCATTTTATATTACTAATCCTCCAAGGAGCTCACTATTAAGATTGACAGAGAACTGGTTCGAAACCACTTAACTGGCCTAAATAAATTCAAGTCATTTGGACCAGATGAGCTGCATCCTCGAGTTCTTAAGGAACTGGCAGATGTCCTTGCAGAGCCTCTGTCGATCATCTTTGAGAAATCCTTGAGTGGAGAAGTGCCACTGGACTGGAAGAGGGCAAATGTAGTCCCAATCTTTAAGAAGGGGTAAAAAGAAGACCCGGGAAATTATAGACCAGTCAGTTTGACTTCAATTCTGGGGAAGAACAAATAATAAAACACACAACTTGTGCACATCTAGACAAGTACTCGGTGATCAAAAAAACCCAGCATGGATTTACCAAAAATAAATCTTGCCAGACAAATATGATCTTTTTGGATCGGGTTACAAGCTTACTGGACAGTGGCAATGATGTGGATGTCATTTATCTTGACTTCAGCAAAGCATCTGACAAGGTCCCACATGACATCTTAATTGGGAAGTTGGAAAAATATGGGCTAGACGGGGCAATCGTTAGGTGGATCTGCAACTGGCTCGATGACCGCACTCAAAGGGTTTTAGTAAATACCGTAGTTCTGTGTCAACCTGGAGGTCGGTTTCAAGTGGGGTACCCCAAGGCTCTGTCTTGGGACCGGTTCTCTTTAACATTTTCATTAATGACTTAGAGGAAGGGATACGGGTCAAATTTGATCAAATTTGCAGATGACACCAAGCTAGGAGGAGTGGCAAACACAACAAAAGACAGGAGAAACCTCCAGGAGGATCTGGATAAACTGGAATACTGGGCTGTAACAAATAGAATGAATTTCAACAGGGAGAAGTGCAAGGTTCTGCACTTAGGCAATAAAAACCAAAAACACAGGTATAAAATGGGGGATACATGGCTTGGCAGCACAACATGTGAGCGGGATCTTGAGGTCGCCGTGGATCACAAGCTGAACATGAGTCAGCAGTGTGATGTGTCTGCAAAGAAGGCAAATGCCATTTTAGGCTGCATTAAGAGGACTGTAGCTTCCAAGTCACAAGAAGTTCTAGTTCCTCTTTATTCAGCATTGGTGAGACCTCACCTCAAGTACTGTGTTCAGTTCTGGGCACCTCACTTTAAGAAAGATGCAGCCAAACTGGAGCAAGTCCAGAGGAGAGCAACAAGAATGATAAGTGGGATGGAAGGGAATCCCTACAAGGAAAGGTTGGGGGAACTTGGGATGTTCAGCCTGGAGAAGAGGAGGCTGAGGGGAGACATGATTGCCCTCTTCAGACACCTGAAGGGCTGTTATATGGAGGAAGGAGCTCATTTGTTCTTAGCTGCCTCTGAAAGCAGAACTAGAACCAATGGGTACAAACTGAAAGAAAGGAGATTCCGGTTGGATATCCGGAAAAAATTCCTGATGGTGAGGGCGGTTCGGCAGTGGAAGAGATTGCCAAGGGAGGTGGTGGACTCTCCCTCACTGGAGATCTTCGAGCAGACGCTCGACAAGCACCTGTCGGGGATGCTCTAGGACAGTGGTTCTCAATCTTCCTAACGCCGTGACCCCTTTATAAGTTCCTCATGTTGTGGGGACACCCAACCATAAATTATTTTTGTTGCTACTTTATAACTGTAAATTTGCTACTGTTATGAACCGTAATGTAAATATCCGATATGCAGGATGTATTTTTATTGTTACAAACGAAATGTTTGTTCTATGCACACATTGAACACAATGGGATTTATTTTAGAGTAGGCATGCATAGGATTGGGCCCTGAGGCTGTCAGTCAGCCCCAGTGCACACGCAGCTACAGCTGGAGGTCTGGCAAGCCTGACCTGACCCCCTGCACCAGGGCTCTTTAGGCGACCCCCAAAGGGGTCCCGACCCCCTCTTTGAGACAAACTCAAACAATCTAAGAGGATTTCCTGCTGCAGGCAGGGGGTTGGACTAGAAGACCTACTAGGTCCCCTCTTAGTTTCTAAGGGTTTTATGATTCTAAGGGTGTGTGTGCGCGCATGTGCGTGTGTGTTTGGGTTCTTACAAATATTTTTAATCTGTCATTGCAGTAGGCAGTTGTTCCATCATGTTTTAAGATGGCCATTATTCTGCCAGTGCCAAAAAAAGTTTATGGTCAAGGGGCTCAGTGACTATTGTCCAGTTGCACTTACGTCTATTGTTATGAAATGCTTTGAAAGATTAAGGATGTTATTGTATCTAGTCTTCCACCAGCATTTGATTCACTTCAATTTGCTTATCACCCAAATTGCTCTACAGAGAATGCTATTTCTTCTGTTTTACATCTAAACTTGGAGCATCTGGAAAAAAGGAACACTCATGTGTGAATGCTATTTGTTGACTTCAGTTTCAGCATTTAGTCAATAAATTGGGCTCTTTAGGATTCAGCATCCCTTTGTGTAACTGGATTCTGGATTTTTTTATGCAATAGATCTCAATATGTTGGGACCAATGTTTCGAATATTTGAGACCAGGTTCCCCTGAGTGCTGTGTTTTAAGTCCTCTGTTGTTCACGCTCCTGACCCATGTGATTGCTATGCTAGGGATGCCACCAATCATATTGTGAAATATGCTGATGAAACAACAGTGGTGGGCATTATACAGGATGATAATGAGGGTGCCTGTTGAAAAGAAGTAGTGGGATTAGTGAATTGGTGTAAAAATAACAGCCTGGTTTTAAATGTTGAAAAGACCAAAGAGATCTTCGTTGATTTTAGAAAGGCCATGTGAAGCCACTCTCCACTACTTATCAACGATTTACCAGTTGAAATTGTCAATAGTATCAAGTTCACAGTAGGGCTGAGTAGGGTTCACAGTATTTTTCAGGATGCTACTCATCCCCTTAATCACCTGTTCTCTTTGTTACCCTCAGGGAGGAGGCTCTGGTGTATCCATTGCAGAACATCTAGATTTGGACACAGTTTTGTTCCATACTGCATCAAATTAGTGAACTCTCAAAATGCCTTTTCCCACTATGTTTCTCAAAATGGACAAAGTTAATCTGACATTATTTTAGGTGATTGTATGAGTTTACTCCTATAAGCAAGCAATGTAATTTCATTTTGTTTGTGTGTTCCAGTGGGTGTGTATCTGTGTGGGCACAGTAAATTGACAATAAAAGTTATCTTATACCTGGTTGACAACCCTATCTGGCTACAGGAATATCCCACAAACATTACATCATATTGCATTCTAATGCCCCCCCTTCGAAAGTTCTCTGGCTTCTTGTAGGAATTACACCAACTTAAGGACACTGAAATCCAGTGGTTAAATCACTTAGATACAAGGTACACGCCAGAAGTTTTGAGACTTTTTATTGTGAGGCACTTTTAATTGTCCTAACCAAATGTAAGTTTCATAAATGCTTGCTGTGGCTGTAATAAGCTGACATGCCAAGTAATATTGTTTTAGGTTGAAGGATTGGGCCAGTGCAGCACTGCAAACCCTACTTGTCAGACATGGCTCATCACAGCCTCCTACATCTCCTCCACATCCTCAAGGATTTGAACTGATATAGTCAGTTATAGTTGAGCCTCCAAGTTGTCATCACATCCTGTCTGCATTGTGAGACACGTAGTGTTTGGAGTGCCACACTGGCCCGATCCTTCAACCTAAAACAATACTACTTGGCATGTCAGGTTATTACAGTCACAGCAAGCCTATATGAAACTGACATTTGGTTAGGACAATTAAAAGTGCCTTGCAATAAAAAGTCTCAAAACTTCTGGAGGGTCCCTTGTATTTGACTATAACCCCAGACATATGCTGATATACTGTACTTTATATATGTGAATTCCATGTTATACTGCTGTATTTCTCCATATGAATTAAAAAATCTGGCATTTAACACTTTGCATCATCACAAATATGCAACAGCTGGCTGGGACGCATAGACTGATAAGAGAGAATATTGTTTTGGCTAGCATGTGACACATGGTATCTCCTACAGTGGCCCACCCAGCTAGCCACAACCACCACCTGTTTTTGTTGTATTGATGGCACATGCTAGCATGGCTGTTACTGTGCTGTTCCTCTTCTCTCTACCTACCATCCATAGTAGCAGAAAACTGAGCTTGTGACAACTGAGAACTTTCCCTGCCATTGGAGCCCAAGAAGCTATGGAGCAAGTATGCTGCAGACCCTGAAAGTTGAGAGGCTTCTTCATCAGCCACCAGAGTGTACATGCAGTAGTGCCTTGGAGGGGAGGAGATTGTTGTGGCTTGGAACATTGTCATTCCCTCTCCTGAAGGGGTTAAAGTGGAACTGTGCATAGTTGGAGAGATGGTTAGACCATACAATTCTGGAGGATCAGAATGCAGAAGAGAGAGACATGAGAGGGAGATGCATCATCAACATATTGTAGCGCGGAATTCCCCTTCTCATTTACTGTGTGGGGTGCTGTGACATGGGCCCCTTGCCAGGTGGGTAGGAGCACATCAAAGGGATTACCTTCCTCCATGAGGTTGAAAGCAGCTGCAGAAGACACAGACTCCTGGTAAGAGAACAGGTAAACCATTACTCTTTGCTTTCTTGCTTGCACTGCCACTTGTTACAATTTTGTTTTTCTTACAGGTACAATTTGTGACAACAAAGAACGAACTGGAGGGTCTTGGCCTAGAGACATTACCCAAGGCCACAAGGCAATGGCCTTGTCCTTTCCATGCTCCAGACAAAGCTCTGGTGCCTGATGCACGCGTGTGAGTGCTCCTCACATCTGCCATACCCCAACTAAACTCTGCCTGTATTTTCCCACTCACTTCCTCGCCCCCTCCTTTTCTGGAATCTTCCGCGGCAAGGGCAGAGGTGTGGGGTAGTGGGTTAAGCCCAATAACGGGGGGTATAACTAATACCATAACATAAGGGGGCCATAACTGAGAAGATGGGAGGTGGAGGCACTTCCAGGTCCAGCCTTAGCTTTCCTTTCAACACCTTCTGTTCTTCCTTTACCCCCTTTTCTGCTCCCCCTTTCTCTTCTACCTCTTCTGCCTGGGTGGACTGTTCCCCTCCATTTGAATGACCCCTTCCTTCTGCCTCACTGTTCTCCACCCCTTGGTCGCTAGGCTCATTAAATGGAGTTGAGTGGTCCTTAGAGCCTTGTGTTCCTTGTGCCTTTGGGGGCTCCTCTCCATCTCCACCACAGGTACATTGTCCTTGTTGAGGCAGGGGTTCCAGCTGCACATTTGTGTGTGATGACCTCCTGTGGAAAAATACCTGCAATAAAAACTCTGAAAAGACACGCATTAGATATGTTGTTATACATGTGAGGGAGGAGTTGTTTTATGTGCAGAGTGCTGCCATTATGAACTAAGTTCCCCTTTGAAAGACCCAAATAATACAAAAAAGTCAAAGCCACTATTGTCATTCCCAATACTTGTGAGCTGTTCATTTAATTTGAAATGGTATTATTTGAAATGGTATGTTTTCTTTCCGTTCCCTAGAGCTTTAGTTCCCAAAATATGCACTGTGATGCCTGGGGATGCTGCAGGACATTTTGAATTTTCAAGGGAAGAAGGTATTTTGGAGGTATTTCTTTTGGCCTGGGGCACCATGAACTGGAAATGTTTAAAAACCAGTGCCCTAGAAAATTTCTCTTTAATTATCCCTGCTCAATACCATAACAAGGAAAATTAGCACCCACAGCAAAGGAACAAAAGAGAACCCCATTCCTGTAACTGGCCAAATTAAAATACCTTTAAAATGATATGCCAGCTCTTCATTTAAAATGCCACACATTCTTTTTAAAATTTGATTAATGAATCTTTGGTTTACACTGTGTTAGATATTCTGATTTTTACGGCAAAAATTTAAAACGTCATTTGCTATTTTGTTTCTTGGGAAATAATCTTTAAAAGATTAGGGTCATGCCATTTCAAGTGGCCTAGTTTTGGAAAAGTGCCCTGCATGACTGCCAAGGGTTTTGATTTTGTGTGGAGTCGCACATGTCTCAAACAAACTTTTGTAAAGTTTTCTAGCTTTACATGTGGAATAGTTATTGAAATATAGCTGTTTATTTGACTCCATACCATGTCAATGTACAGTACAACTATAAGATTTCGGCAACTTTGGAATACAGTATTTTCTCTGCTGTTTTGTCTAAACAAATGAAACTGAGCTAGCTTGTAAACGTTTTCTGTTCTATTCAATGGAACTAATAATAATTTTGGCTTCATTCATACAGAGTGGGTAAATTGCAGCAAAGTTGTAAAAAAATCATTTAAAAAAAAAATTCTAAGTTTGACGCATAGCTCCCACAATAGTCAAGTAATAATTGTGAAATTTAGCACATAATATCTCAATATATCATTGTTTCTCAACATATAATTTCAGCATCCTAGCTCTTTTCATTAGTGTACAAACTGAGTGTAAAGTTTTGTAAAATGCCCCAAAATAGGGTATTTTCAATCTGATTTTGCAAAAAAGTACCATCTAAAAATGCTTACAAACCAACCTCATTAGAAAGAGCATATTTAAAATTTTCCAAAAAAGTGGGTTTGATTTTCCAGCACCGGCATATAATGCCCGGGCTATATTTCAACATGCAATTTTTTTCATTTTCCAGATTGTTTCTCATGTCTAATTTTACTGATAAATAATTTTTTCACATATATGTGAGTTTCCTAAGCTTAGATAAACTTCTACTAGTATGTACTGGTTATTTTCCTACCATGATGCTAATATTTTGCATGTTGAAATATAGCCCATTGCCATGGCAACATCTCCCAACTTTGTCCTTAAATTTCAGGCATTGTACACCAGCACTGGAAAATAATGTTATTGTATTTAAAATTAATACTAATACTAGAGGTTTACCTGCAGATTCACCTGTGTGCATCACTGGTTTCAGTGCAAGGAGCTGACAACACCTTGTTTCCACTATTTCCCCAATCACTCCCCTCTGTTTTATTAGTAAGGAGCTCCCCTGCCCAGTGGATCATCAGCTGTTTCCCCTTTCCATTCACTCCCACCCAGTGGTGGGATTCAAATAAATGAGCAACAGGTTCTATGTCCTAATAACCTAAATTAACAACAGGTTCTATGTCCCATTAGTAACCAGTTCTCAGAACCAGGTGCTCATTAGCAAAGGGTTCTATAGAACATGTGAGAACCCCCTGAAGCCCACCACTGCTCAGTCCCACCCTATTTTGAACATTCCTAGAGTTCCTAGGTGAGGGTTGGGGAACCACTCTTCCTCACACACCATGGAAAGACAGGCGCGCACCTGTCTTGCTTGCATGCACTTTCTGAGTGGTTCCCTAGCCTGTAGGGAGCCACTTCCAGCAGGGTTCCCCCCAACGCGCTCCCAGGATGGTGCTGCCGTGTGCGCGCGTGAGGCCTGCCTGTGGGGCAGGACAAAGTAGGTGTGGACATAAGGCATTAGAGTTCCCATGGCAGAGCCTAGGCTAACCGAGCAAGAGGCACTCTTTCAAGTGGGTGTTCCTCTTTTATTTAGCAGGGGGAGAATAACTGGCCCTCCACACCCCAGCAATGTCTGTTCAAGTGGCTTCTGCTGGTGTTCTTTTTTGCATTTTAGATTGTGAGCCCTTTTGGGACAGGGGCCCATTAGCTATTAATTAGCTATTATTATTTTTCCATTTTCTTTGTAAACCGCTTTGTGAACTTGTTAGTTGAAAAGTGGTATATAAATACTGTAGATAGACAGACAGACAGACAGACAATATTTTCCTCAAGAGCAAGCAACAAAAATGGACATCCTTAAATTAAGTTTAGAACAGACGGAGGCAGGCTCTAGGCCAGGGCTTACTCCTTCTGGGGAGTTACTCCTTACAGCTGGGGATCCCCAGCCTGCTTCTCCCTCCTTTCACACTGAACTTCCAATCCCCAACTACCTCCAACTGTTGCTGCTCTCCCTGTCCCAATCCCCACGGTATCCAACTGTCGCTGCTCTTAACTGCCATTCTGCTTTTCTTCAAGTGACCTGCACCCGGTGGAACAAAGATATCAAATTTTGGTTTATAAACTGAACAAATTATGCTCCTAAACCAAGGTACTATGTTGTGTGGGTGTGTATATATAGAGTAGTACCTTGGTTTACGAGCATAATTCATTCTGGAAGCATGCTTGTAATCCAAAACACTTGTATATCAAATTGAATTTTCCCATAAGAAATAATGGAAACTCAGACAATTCATTCAACAACCCAAAAACTGTGTATTTCTTTCTTTCATGTAAAAAATATTTATTTTTGATATTCCCCTTAGAACTTTGGAAAGCTCTCTTGAGACAGGCTTCAGATGGAGCCTAAAAACATTTTATTTTAAAAAAAACATTTTATTGAGGTGGTGGTGGGGGGGGTATGGGCTGTGGGTGGCGCAAGCGGTTAAGACGCTGTGCCTGTTAACCAGCAGGCCAGGGTTCAAGACACTGTGCCTGTTAACCAGCAGGCCAGGGTTTGAGACCCAGGTCAGCCCCACAAGACAGGGTGAGCTCCTGTCCTTAGCCCAGCTCTGCAACGCCAGCTGGATCCAATCGTATTGGCTCTGCCTTTCCATTGGACTAATTCAGTGGCGTGGAGAGGGGGGATTTGCTGCTTGAGTAACAGCCTATCCTCCATAACAATCCAACCCAGGCTTTCGTGCTTCGCATGCATCGTATGCAGCACCAAGCATGATACCATAGTCTTTCAAGACTGACGGAGGCCTGATGGTGGGGGTTATTATTTTTATTATTTTTAGTTTATTTGTTTTTAATTGAACTGTCTTATGTAATGTTTTAATTATGTTTTACTGTGAGCTGCCTTAAGTCAGTCTATGGCCCAAGAAAGGTGGGATATAAATTTTTAGAATAAATAAATAAATAATCTATATATATAAAAGAGAAAAGTCACTGACTCACTCACTCACTCATCACCGCCCTGCCAAAACTGCTGGGCCTAGAAGCATGAAATTTGGGGTGGGTGTTCCTTCCGTGAGGGAGGGGTGCACTAAGAACCGGTTTTCAGAAATTCCAACTGGAAGGGGGTGAAAAGGGGCGCAATGCGTTTTCCTCCCTATACTTTGCATTGGAGAATTGATGACTCATCAACGTTCCGCCCCAACTGCTGGGCCTAGAAGCATGGAATTCTGGGAGGGATTTCTTCTGTCACCTGAACACCCACCAAGAACCCATGTGGAGAAATTTAACCCTTCAGGGGCTGAAAAGGGGGCAATGTGTTTTTGTCCTATACTTTACATGGGAGACTGAATAACATCCAGCCAATTTGGTGATCGATGCCTGGTGCACTGGAGGGGATGTTGTTCGGAGGAAGAGGTTGCACTGGCGAGGATTCTGCGCATGGAGGAAAGTTGCGCATGGGGGATGATGCACATGGGGGAAGTTGCACATAGGGGACTGATGTGCATGGGGGAATGTTGCGCATGGGGGAAAGTTGTGCATGGGGGGATGATGTGCATGGGGAAAATTTGCACATGGGGGGATGATGCGCATGGGGGGATGATGCTCATGGCAGTAAGTTGCGCATGGGGGATGATGCGCATGGGGAGAAGTTGCGCATGGGGAAGTTGCACATGGGGGGATGATGCGCATGGGTGGAAGTTGCGCATGGGGGAAAGTTGCGCATGGAATGTTGATGTGCCGTGAGGGGATGTCGTATGGGGAAATGTTACTCCCGCAACGCGGGTACGCTTTTTGCTAGTAATAAAAATATTCAAATAAAAATGATTACAAACTGTAATATAATACAAAATAATAAAGAAAATACAAAATATAAATAAAAGTAAAACAATTTAACCTGCATTTAGTCTCTCAGGTCTGTCCGGCTGCAATTTTCCCCCCTCTTATTATATATGCAATCTGAGCCCCACTGATTATAATAGGGCTCACTTTAGAGAAGATATGAAGGGCTAAGAGAACAATCCTAACCATGTCTATTCAGAAGTAAGTTCCACTCTGTTCTATGGTACTTAACTCTCAGGAAAGTGTGTATAGGATTGCAGCCACAGGCTACAATCCTAATGACACATTCCTGTGAGTAAGACCCATTCAGCAATGGTTAGGATTGTGAGCTGGCTCTCTCAGGCTCCTTTCTATAGCCCCCCCCCCCCCCACTGATGCACATGTAGAATCAGTGAGTAAGTGACTATAATAGGCTTTAGTGACTATAATAGACTATAATGGAGTGAGTAAGTGACTATAATAGGCTTACTTCAGAGTAGACCTGCATGGCTGGTCTCTCAGGAGAGGCTGAGAAGGTGCTGCCAGAGTGCCGAAACGCTGTATCCCAGCTGAGACTATTGTTTTCACTTGTTCAACAAGACATTGCTTGTATACAAAGTCAAATTTATTAGAAATGTTTGCCCGTCTTGCAAAATATTCTCAATTCAAGTTTTTCCTCAATCCAAGGTTTTACTAAATATTATGGTCATTCAAATTTATATTCATTTAAAATTTATTAAAGTTATTGCAGTTAAAAAACTGCAATTCCAACACAAGTTCCTGTGCTGGCCGGGGAGTGTAGCAAAAGTGTTATAAGAGGAGAGGCTAAGCCATTGCACAGACATGCACCAAATTCCCCACATCACCACAAGCATGGAGAGTGTGAGAGTTGTGCTGGCCTAAACTGATTAGGATTTCACCCTCATGTTGCTATCCGACCTTTAGTTAGGATGGCCTAAGACCTGCCATAAGTCCTGTGCTGCCCTGGGGGTGTGACTAAAATGCCATAAGGCTCTTCTGTTCCACTGGAGGGAGGGGAGTCAGGCCAGTGTACAGGCATACCCCGATATCCCCATGACAAGATATGCCAGGTGACTTGTGCTGGCCTAAATTGGTTAGGATTGCACCCTCAATCTCAATAGGAAGTGGCTTTTGACAGGTGTCAGTGTTTACAGCTTGTCTGAACTGAAAACTCCTGTTGGAACATTAGAAGCATTCCTTGATGCCAGAAGTGATGGCCACACTGTGTAGGATTCCATCATGAAGAGATGAGTTGCATGAACTGCACTAGTTCAAATGCAATGCTGCTGCAAGGTAAGGGAAAAAATGTTTCCAGACCTTGAGAAGGCCTCTGTGACACTCCGTCCTCACAGGTGGAGTGGATACCCTGTTGACACAGCTGCATCAGTACTGGAAAGTGAACTGGATTGGGCACTTGGAGCCAAATAGCACATTTATTCTAAGACGCAAGTCCCATTGTGCAAGTTCAAATGGTATTCAATCATGATGTTTCCTACATGACCTTGAGTCAGCCTGAGAGTGTACTTGTGAGGATAAAAGAGGGAACCTTAGTACAGTATGTCAAAGAGAAAACAAAGAATATCACCTTATGCCTGAGGTCTCCATCCCCAGCGCAGAGGCATGATGCGGCCCAAAGCAAGCGTTTATCTGGCTCATAGCCAGTCTCTGATCCCCTGAGCCTCTGGTCACTGAATTTAAAATGACCAGAGCTGTACATTGATTGTACAGTAGTACCTTGCATAACAAGTGCCCCACGTAACAAGTGATTCACATAACAAGCATAAATTCCCATAGGGAGTGTGCTTCTTTAAACAAGCCCGCTTCACTTAACAAGCCCCAGGCAACCTGAAAGCAACCTGGCCGGATCATCTGGGGACGCGAAAGGCAGGCGCATGGAGAAACAGGAAGTGTTGCTTCCTAATGGGCGGTGTACTAGGGAGCCCTGACACTCCGCATGGAACTTGTTTTAAAGGGCTGCTGGCCAGTGCACTGCTACCTCTAACTGCCCCCAACTTGGGGGAAGTTGCCCCTAACTGCCCCAAATGCCCCAACAGCCTCCAGCAGCAGCCCAGGTAAGCCCCCTACCTTTCATGCAGCCGCCTAACCATGTCTACTCAGAAGTCAGCCCCATTGTGTTCAATGGGGCTTACTCCCAGGAAAGTGTCTTTAGGATTGCAGCCTCCTAAGCATGTCTACTCAGAATTAAGCCCTATTGTGTTAAATGGGTCCTACTCCCAGGAAAGTGTCTAGGATTGCAGCCTAAGTAAATTTCATAGGATCATGCACATTAAATGCATATTTTGAATTCAATTCCAGTGTTTTGTCATCATTTTTACATACACTTAATATTTTTCTATAAATATTTTTTTGGGTTGTGGAACCAATCATCTGAGTTTCCATTATTTCCTATGGGGAAATCCACTTCACATAAACAGCGTTTCACATAACAAGCATGCTTCTGGAATGAATTAAATTTGTTATGTGAGGCACCACTGTATCCAGTGGTGGGCTCCAGCAGGTTCGCACCTACTCTACAGAACCGGTTGTTAATGAGAGATAGGACATATAAAGTTTAAAAATAGCCATTTAAAAGTGGCTGCCAGATGGGCAGAGAACCGGTTGTTAATTTCTTTGGTGCCCATCACTGACTGTATCCTAGAAATTTGAGCACATTTATTAACTCATCTAAGTTCCATTTTGATGTACAGTGGCGCCTCACATAACAGAATTAATTCGTTCCAGAGGCAGTTTCTTTATGTGAAACTTTCTTTACGTGAAGCGGATTTTCCCATAGGAAATAATGGAAATGCAGATGATTGGTTCCACAACCCCAAAAATATTCATATAAAAATATTAACTGGATGTAAAAATGATGACAGAACACTGGGACTGAATTCAAAACATGCATTCAATGTGCATGATCTTATCAAGTCTACTTAGGCTGCAGTCCTAAAGACAATTTCCTGAGAGAAATACCCATTTAACACAATGGGGCTTACTTCCAGGTAGACATGGTTAGGAGCCTGCAATCCAAGACACCTTCAAAGTGTCTCCCCACTTTCTCCTTCCCTCCATCCTGAGCCTGTCTCTCCCCTGCTCCCTTCTGGCTAGCCCTGAGCTGCTTCCCTCTTCTCCACTACTCTTCTCTCCCTCTGCCCAGCGCACACCCAACCACAGGAGGAACAGCATGGAAGTGTTGCTTTCACTGTGAGCAGGTGTGCTAGGCAGCCCTGACGCTTTTTAAACAGGCTGCTGGCCAGCGCGTCTGCCCCAACTGCCAACAAATTTTTTTTTACATGAAGCACTTTTTTTACGTGAAGCAGAATCCTAGAGAAATTTTTGTTTGTTACGTGAAACTTACTTTACGTGAGGCTTTCTTTACATGAGGCACCACTGTATTTAAGTTTTCTTTGATGTTTGACATTGTGCCAGGTATTGTTTGGAGATCCCTAGAAGGTGGCAATCAATCAGCGTCGATGTGAGGTTACTCCCAGGTATCTGTGGACTGGATTGTAGCCTTGTAACATTTAAAGGTTTTAAGATTTATGCCATCCACACATACTACTGTTACATACATGTTCTAACTTTCTGTTAACTAAGCTATTTTGTGCATGAAGGAAAATAGGCACAGTAGAGAAGGACACTCATATTGGGGTTGAAGGGACAAAAGTGTAGCAGACAAGTCTCTGATACATATGGATGTTAAAAAGTTACTGATTTAACTAAATACAATAGTTCTGTACAGACCCACGTGGAACACGTCAAAGAAACTCATTTAGGATCTAACTACTATTCTCATGGTTCATTTTCTAACAATCCATTTTTTCCACACTTTTCAACCTCTCTCTCTCTCTCTCTCTCTCTCTCTCTCTGTTATAATTGTTAAAATTCCCATCAATCATGTTGATTTGCCCATAACATTCAGGCTGAATGTGATTCAGGCTGTTTTGGCATGTGTATTTGAGAGACAGCAAAAATGGGCGCTTTAGCTCCTGGTTAACTCCCATTCCTGAAGGACTTCATGAGAACCCATGTGCAGAAATCTTTGTGTGAAATTCTTGCAGAACTTGCAAGATAAAAAGGGAATTTGCTACTTGCTAACTGAAAAAAGTATCAGAAGTGACATTTGTAAACAAAGAATAGACTGGGTACCACTTTTCAACCATTTCCACTTTTCACCACAGCTCTGGTCCCTAACTTGTCAGAGAAGTAGGGAACATCAGCAACACATGTACACATACAATCAAAATTAATATAGGTCCAGCCTTGTTATACATGAATTTTTTTAATACATGGATTTCAGTGGTGGGCTCCAGCAGGTTCGCACCTACTCTATAGAACCGGTTGTAAACGAGAGATAGGACATATAAAGTTTTAAAACAGCCATTTGAAAGTGGCTGCCAGCTGGGCATAGAACCGGTTGTTAATTTCTTAGAATCCCATCACTGATGGATTTGATTCAATACAAATGATCACTACAAATCACAGTTTTTCAAACTGCTTTTCTACTGTTGTAGAAAGGCAGTCATGCAAGCAATCATACAATTTTTTTCAGCTGAGCCAACCAAAGGCAGGGGATCCTTTGCATTCCTATTGTTGACTACCTCTCTACAACATAAAGAAAAGCTGTTTGCAAAGGGATGCACTTTTAATTTTTTAACTGCTTTTATTAAAAACATTTTTAGTATCAGTAGGGAGTACCAGAATCAAATCCCTGCTGATATTAAGGCACAACTTTATTCCATTAGGAACAAAAAAATATGGGTCATTAAATCAATTTTTGTATCGTTTTTCTTTATATGGATTTTTTTTTTAGCCACAGGAGGATCTGAAACTGAACCCTAGTGGATAACAAGGCAGGACACCTGTAATGTATTTTCTAGATAGAGTACTTTATGAGATTAAAGAAGTTAATTAATAAAGCTGAGCATCAGTATCATATAAAACAAGTTGAAAATTATTTTACAACTTCATTTTTCCTTCTTCCTATCATAGTTCATTACTAGTGGAATGATCCTGCCATTGTGGGAGTAAAATTTCAAGAATATTTGTGGTCTCTGGGCATGGCTGGGAACTGGTGGGCACCAGGCAGTGGCATTGGGTGGTGGGCAATGGCACTGCTGAGCAATGACAGGCACTGGACACTAGAGTTTACAGTGGGCAGTGGTGGGCAGCAGTAGACATGCCTACTAGGCACCAGACATCATTAGTTAGCACTCCAGTCACCACTGTGCAGATGGCAGTGAGCACCATTGGACACCACTGGAGACTGGATACCCCTATCAGGAACCACGGCACCACCTGGCAGTGGTCACCACTGGGCACTAGCAGGCACTATGCATGCAAACCAGGCACTGGGCATCCCTATGGGCACCATCCAACATCAGGCACCACCGCACAGTGGGCAGTGGGCACCACTGGGCACTGTGCATCCCTACTGGGCACCAGGAACTACCTGGCAGTTGACAATTGGCACCATCAGGCACCAGATATGGGGCACCAGATGCTGGGCACCACCAGGCACCATGCATCCCTACTGGGCACCAGGCATCACTTGGTGGCAGTGGGTAGCAGACAGCATCAGGCATCACCAGCCATCCTTACTGGGAACCAGACACTGGGTACCAGCGGGCACCAGGCACCAAATCAGTTCTTCGTGAGTGTTTACATCACAGAAGGAATATGCTCCCCAAATTTCATGCTTCTGGGTGTAGGGTTGAGGCTGGGTGTTGATCTGTCAATGATTCTTCAATGTAAAGTATAGGACAAAAATACATTGAGCCCATTTTCGCCTCCTTCCCGTTTGAATTTCCAAAAATCTGTTCATAGTGGGTGCCTCAATCACAGAAGGAAGACCCACCCCAAATTTCATGCTTCTAGGTCTGGTGGTTTTGGCTGGGTGTTTTGGCTAGGTATTGATAAGTTAGTCAGTGAGTCCATCAGTGAGTCAGCCAGTATGTGACTTTTCAATTTTATAGACAGTATATAAATATATAGATTTAAGTGGAGGATTGGGTGCAATGGACAAAAAAAAAATTATCAGAACAAGAAATAATTTCATGGGTCAAGTTCACTCCTTGCCAGAAATATGAGTTTTAAAATGACTGCAATATCTTTTGGGACAGAGAACCATCTATTGGCTGTGTAAGTTGCTTTGACAGCATTTTTTGTTGAAAAGTGGGATATAAGTATTCTAAACTATATTAATTAATTACACACACAACAAAGGATTTGATAAAGGACAATTCACATTTCCACAGAGGCAAGAGTGGGCAGCCTGCTGCAAATCAGATTAAAGAGGTTTTCAAGTTTATTACATTTATATCTCAGTTTTTTCCCCACCAGGCTGATCAATGTAGGGGTAGCACCAAGTAGCAAGCTTTAGGGGGCAACAAGTTGAGCTTGATACTAGTGGCTAAAATTGTGAAAAATGGGGTTTGTATGAATATTATTACTAATAATAATATCAAGTTATATATCATTGGAAAGGTAATTTAATGCAGAATTCAATGAAACAAACTCAGTTGGAATATCTGTATTATATCAAATGTTATGGATATTTAACCAGAAAATGAAAACGCAAAAACCTATGGAACAAAAATTCCCCAATTTTCTTTTTTAAAAACCCAGGATGACATCACTCATGGTTGTGACATCACTTCCAATCAACATCTGAGCTTTGCACTGGGCTGCATGAGCATTAGCCACGCCACTGGTAAAGACTGTACACATGGCATTCTCATGAAGTCTCCCAACTAGGCACTCATCAGATCTGGGCTTTTAGCATTATTAACCCTGTTAATGCAATCCTAACGCTTTTAGGCTGGCACAAGCCCCAGCACAAGTCCTGTGTGGTCTGTGAGTGTCACAAGATTTCTGTAAGGCAGTTCTGTCCCACTCCTGGGGGAGGGTTAGGCAAGTGCACAGACATGCACTTGTCTTCTGACCCAACATCACAAGGGGAACAGGTAGACCAAATAGTTGTGCCATCCTAGGTTAGGATTGCACCCTCGGGCTGCAATGGTATGCATACTTTCATAAGAATAAGCCAAGTTGAACACAGTGTGACTTACTAGATTTAGGGTACTAACCATGGAATCTTCAGACCACAGGGGTTTCTGATGAATGGGTAACAAATCTACTGTAGCCAATAATGTCCAGACTTTCAGTGTTAGGACTCTTGGCTTTTAAGAACTGTTGTGGTTGGAGAAGAGGGAATTTCATCAGTACAACTTGTCATCTCAGACAAGCTGTTCCTGCTGAAATTTCCTTTTACTACACATGGGTGTCACGTGGGTTCACGTCACCTGGTGCAGGAGGCCAGCACATCACCCCCATACATTTGGTGGGGCAACAATACAAATAGTGGGCATGGTTATGTGCCATTGCCCCACTTCCACTGGCTTTTTTAGCCACAAATTTTAATAGAATAAAGA
This sequence comes from Cryptoblepharus egeriae, assembly GCA_030015325.1. Taxonomy (NCBI): domain Eukaryota; kingdom Metazoa; phylum Chordata; class Lepidosauria; order Squamata; family Scincidae; genus Cryptoblepharus; species Cryptoblepharus egeriae. The sequence goes on along the minus strand of JAREYC010000005.1, from coordinate 49,638,244 downwards.
TATTTCAAAGTGGTTTGTTTCACTATATTTTGCTATAAATTATGCATTCAGCGGTGTATAACATGATGGGATTATTTCTACAAAGCATGATTTTAACCATTCAGGTCACAAGGATGCCCCCTTTCTAACGCCCTTGTAAAGTCCCTGATTGGGACCATTTTGTAAGTCTTGTACTCTCCTGGACTAACCTTCCACACCAGCCATGCTTGCTTATTCACCAGTAAACACAGCTGTGCCGTTCACATCCATTTTCAATGAATTTCAATGCAATCATCAGGGGCCTGCTTCTGTGGTGATTTGTGAGGGCTGAATTCATTGGATCAGAACAATTCTAGTGTCCTTAGATCCCTCTGTCTGCCCTTTCCAATGAACTATGGCACCTTTGCCTACTTGCAGGTAAAGCCATGATATGGGTCGCTTTCACTTTCCAAAGAGTTCAATGCATATTTTAGTTTTTTGCCATAACTTTTGATAGGAAGGTGCTATTTCAAAACAGATTTTTGCTTTGGATTCTGCTCTTCAATACAATTTCATTGGTATATGACATGATGGGATTTGACACACCATCATGACATTGCAATTTTTAGGTCTCCCCGCACATCCCCCCTTAGGTGCGTCACCTGGTGTGGACCGCTCCACCCTAGTGACACCCCTGACTACACAATTGTTAAAGGCCAAGGAACACTAAAGTTGAAAGGCTGGGCACTCCTGAGCTAAACTAATCCAACTTAATTCTCATCTAGTCTTCAATTAAATGTTTCCAACAATTTTTTCTGTGCTTGACTGTGCTTGAAAGGTCTATATGAAGAAGATTCGAGTGTATCTATATCATTAACTCATTTTTGACCAGCCCACAAGTGTACACATTTGATCGCTGTTGTATATATGCAGTATTGGGCATATATCATAAGTCCATGTATTGTATGCTGTATGCTAAATAAATAGTATTGGGCAGAAATGTAATGTCAAAATTAAAAATCAGAGAGATCATTCCAGTTGGGCAAAGGCACCAAAACCAGCTGTATCCTGGCTGGGACTATATTTTTGCTTGTTTATCAAGACATCACTTGTATATGAAGTCAAAAATTATTAGAAATGTTTGCTTGTCTTGCAAAACACTCTCAATCTAAGGTTTACTGTATGAGGGACTCATAGTGTTTCTCTCATGGTTTATGTATTCAGAGTGTATGAGGGACTCAGTGGGCACAATCCAGAGTTAGGGCAGTGAGGAGAGCCCTAGCTGGGCTTCTCCAACTACTGTATTCTGAATCCAGAGAAGAAAGTTATGCTGCATCCAGAGAGTCAGGAAGCCTGGGCTGCCCTTGCTGCTCTAGAGCATGCTAAGTAGGCAACAAGTCAGTGTTACCTGGGGAGGGCTTGCTCCTGAGGAGACCCCCCTCAGATCACACTGAACAAGAAACAGCTGTGGTGGCCTGCCTTATAAGGAGTCCCTGATGAAATACCAGTAGTCTACAGTGAGTACAAGGGGCTTCTTGGAGTGGTCTGCTTTATCCAGAGTTTAGTAGGCTGCCATAGTTGTGCCATATCCTGAGGTTAGAAGGCAGGGGTTGCAGGTAGGCTGGCCAAGAACTCAGATTTTTGGTCAACATTGCCATTCTTACTCTGCCTTATCATGTACCCCTATGGGTCTACTTATTAGTATACCTGCTCCTGAAGTGGTTCAACTCTTAGCTGAAAGCGGGCATTTCTGCCCTGGAAACAGGCTCTGGATACAGAGTAACTGCTCTGCCCTAGGCAATGCTGAATATGCCTCTCTGGAACTGCATAGGCTGCCCCAGCTAGAGCAGCCCAAGTCCACCTGTCTTGGGACAGCATATGTTTCCTTAGGCTGCCCCAAGCCTTTTCTAGAATAACTAGGGTGGCCTATCTTGCAGTTGGGTCAGCCCAGTGATAGACAGAATAACCCAAGTGCATTTCTGGATTGTGCCCAGTGTTTCTCTCATAGTTTATGTATATTCCCATGTAGCATATGAGGGACAGAGTGTATGAGGGAATCAGTGTTTTCTCTCATAGTTTCTCTCATAAACTATGAGAGGAAACTCATACACTCTGATATGATACACTGAGTCCCTGATATGCTATATGCTATGAGGGAAAATACATAAACTTATGAAAGGAACACTGATTAGCATATAGCATATGAGGGACTCAGTGTTTTCTCTCATAGTTTATGTATATTCCCTCGTAGAATATAGCATATGAGGGACTCGGTGTATAAGGAAACACTATGAGTTCCTCATATTCTTAGAGCACAAGCCCAATCATGGCTACTCACATGTAAGCTCCATTGTGTTCAATGGTTCTTACTCCCAGGAACGTGTGGTGAAGGAATACACATAAACTATAAGAGAAACACTGAGGGAATAAATATTCCCTCATAGCATGTGAGGATATAGTGATTCCCTTACAGTAGTAGAGTGTATGTATACTCCCTCATACAGCAGCTGAGGGAATCAGGAGTCCCTCCTATACCATGAGGTTGTGATCAGGAGGCAGGCTTCTGGACCTTCCCATGAGTAGCTACAGCGGTGGCGTAGCTGAAGAGTGCGAAGGGCTTTTCAGGGAAGCCATTCTGGGGTCCTGCCTAGAATGCCTTCAGGGAGGGGCGCTTAGTGAGTATCCCTGCAAAGCCCTTCATCCCACTCCAGCTACGCCACCGAGTCGCAGGCACGCGCGTGAGGCAGGAGGGAGAGCGCGTGAGGGGGTAAAGGGGGCGCGCGCACAACCGTCACCCAACCTCTCCACCCGCCTAATGACAGCGATAGCGGCGCGTGCCTCCGAATTTATAATCTCCCAAGAGCGCGGGTGGGGGGAAGGAGGGAAGAGCATGAAGCAGCAATCGCCAAGGCGACGAAGCCCCTCCTCCTTTCAGCCCTTCCTCTCCTTTCCCCTTCAAGGCGCCTGTTTTGGGGCGGGGCCGCGTGCGTGATGATTGACAGTTTCCATAGAAACGGGCTCTTCCAGCCGCCATTTTGTCAGTTGGACTTTTTTTTAAAAAAAGGAAAAAAAAATCCCAGTTCCCGCCCGAATTATTGAGTTCACGTAGACGCTTCTCCCTGGGGAGGGGGGAGGGGCGGTGTTGACCCCCCTAAGAGAGGGGGAGGGAGTGGGTGTGGGGGAGGGAGAGCGGGCCAGCGAGGACCTCCTCAGAAGCCGGCTCGGCGGCGAGGGGGAGGAGAGCGGGGGACTGACTGACTGGCTGGCTGGGAGGGGGAGGAAGCGGACGGGCGGGCGGGAGCGCGAGGAGTTCCGGGGGTTCGGTTGAGGCTGCCTCCTTCTCTGCTGTGCCCGGCCTGGGCTCCTCCGCCGCCGCCGCCACCACCAGCCTCCGTCATCGTCTTGCTGTTCCCGGGCCCGGCTCGGTGTGTGGCTCGCGCTGCGCAGGTTTGGAACGCGCGCCATTTTGTGAGCGCTACACAAGCTGCCCGGCCGGGTATCGCTTCGGATCCGCCCGCCGGGCCGGGCTGGGCCGGGCTAGGCCGGGCTGTCCTCCTCTCCTCTCCCCCACCTCCACCCCCACCGCAGGAGGGAGGCGCGTTGAGTGCGGCTCCCCTCCGGAGCCAGCCAGCCAGCCAGCCCAGGCCTTGCAAGCTACGCCGGCTGAAGAGACTGCGGAGCGAAGGGGGACGCTGCTGGGGCTGGGCCGAGGCGGGGAATGGACTGAACCCACCCGCCGCCGCCTCCACCACCACCATCTCTTCCCAAGGAAGGAGCCCCCGGACGGGCACCAGAGGCGGCCACCGCCCCGCACACTGGTAAGTGGCAGGGCCTCAAGCAGCCAAGCAGGCGGGGGGCCGCTGGATGGCTGGCTCCGCCGCACGGGGAGGGAGGGAGAGAGGCAGAGGGGCCGCTGCCATCTTGAAGAGGCCGCCGGGGCGCTGAGGAGGGGAAGGCGGCCGGCCTGTGTCGTGCCTGGGAGGGAAAAGCAGGCTCCGGCTTCCTTGCCCCGTTCCTCCCGGCTAGGCCCCGGGAGGCCTGGGCTCTGCCTTGCGGATCGGAGCCGTGAAGGTAGCATCCGAGGCAGGGCCTTCCCTCCCTCGGAACTCCGGCATTGCCCAGCCGGGACTGGGGCTGAGAAGTTGGGCGGGCAGGTAGGAGGAAAGTCGGGCCGAGTTAGCACCTGTTGTAGGAGTGGTTGGAGGGGCTCCTCCGCATCCACCGTGGAAGGCGGGCGTGCGGGCGGAACTCTCTCTCTCGGTGGGGGTTCCGGGCACTTCCAGCCTCCGAGAGTCCCTTCTCCACTCCGGCCATTCAGGTGGCAGCCCCCTCTACGCTTTCCCAGGAGTAAGACCCAGTCACTCTAGTGGGACCTTCTCTGAGTTGACCTGCACAGGTTGGGTGTTTTGAGGCAACAATCCTCCACGCTTTCTCTGGAAAAAGTCCCACCAAATAGAATGGAACTTACTTCTGAGTTGATCAGCATACAGTTGGGCTGTGAGGCAACATCCTATCCACACTTTCCTGGGAGTAAGCCCCATTAACTAGAATGGGATTTGCCTCTGAGTTGACCTGTGTAGGATGGGTGTTTTGAGTCCTGTGCACACTTTCCTGGGAGTAAGACCCACTCACTATAATAGGATTCACTTCTGAGTTGACATGCATAGGTTTGAGTTGTTGGTTCTGTTAAAGAAATAACCATAAATGCTTCTGAACCACAATGCATGTTGCTGTCAAATGGCAGGGGGAGAAAAATTGGAATACTGTTTATACCTCCTGAGACTGATCTCATTTGCATTCTTTGATCAAACTTTACTCCATCCCCAACTGTGCTTTTACTCAAAAGGGAGTTGAATTAATTTCAAAGCAACTTTTTCTTCCCAAGTGACTTTGCTGAACATCTGTTGGGAGTTAAATATCAATCTGATCCTATGTCTAGTTCCACACAACTTAGTTGGGACTACTGAGTGAGAGAGAACTGTCATATGCCTTGCCAGTAAACTCCCAGTACTCGTTTCTGCTTCCAGCATTGACCTGTCACAGGAGATGTGGCTTTGGCACTGCAGTCAGTTTGCCAACAAAAGTTACAGTTGGGGTAAAGTAAAAGTTGGTTAAGTCAACTTCACTGCTTTACTATTAGATAAAAAACCTGATGTGTGGTTTTGTATGTAAGAAATTTTGAACTATGCAGAAAGAAAAATGCTGGCTGTATTGTATTTAGTAGTTTTATGTTCTAAAAATGCTATGTGTGCTGCAATATTTTGAACTCAGTTGTTTAGTTTGTTGTGGTTGTACTTCCAGTGTCTTTCTGAAAGTCTTGTGTAAGTGAAAAACTGCACTGATAACTACAACTTTTAGAACTGTTACTTAAGGTATCGTTGTAATCATGCTGGAGAATGCTTAGTCTTACTGTTTATACTTCATACTCTACTGTTTATACAAAAGTTTATACTTTTGCATGCAGATTTAATAGACCAGTCATAGGACCTCAGCTCATAACTACATAAGAACAGTTGAATATTCATTTCCATTTAAAGTATTTATTTAGTTTGGAAAAGATGGGACAAAGTTAATGTATTTGCACTAGTATCTGAAATTAACAAATTGGACTTTAGTCCCAAGAACAGTTTTCTGTAAGGCCCATTGAACATGGTGGAACTTCTAACTTTCCATAGTTTTGTGCTGCTAGTATTTAAAGCTTAGAGCACAATCCTAACCATGTCTACGCATAAGTAAACCCCATTGTGTTCAATGGGTCTTTCTCCCAGGAAAGTGTCTTTAGGATTGCAGCTTTAAGCTGCAGTGCTAAATGCACTTACTTGAATGTAAGCTCTATCAAACAAAATGGGATTTACATATAAGTGAACGTTTGTAGGATTGTGCTGCTGGATAGTCTTCTTTTGGACTCTTATCTAGTAGAACAGCAATTTTTAGTCTAATATGATTTAACATTACTTCCTGAATCATAAAATTCCTGACACAAAATTGTGTTGTCTTAGAAGAGAGGTGAATGAATTGAAGGGAAAAAACACTGTTTTGTCATAGTTGATGTTCTTTTGTGTAGAACAGGACAATGAGACAGAAATTAGGCTGTAGAACGACAGGTGATGCCATAACTTAGACTGCTATGATCTTTAAACAAAACTTATTTATAGCATAATCTGAATTTTACTGATAATTTTGTGGGACTTCTTCCCTAGTAACAGTGCTTAGTCTCACTGAACGAAGTTTTACTTCTATGTAATGCATAGGATTTAATTTTTAAATGTGTAAAGTGCACATTTTTGATCTGTAAAGTGTACACATGAGGAATTCAAATAATTTCTTATAAGGTATTCTTACAAGGTGATATTTACAGCTCAGTCCTATACATGTTGACTCAGAGGTAAGTTTTGCTATGTTTAGTGGGACTTACTTCCCAACTAAGCACAATCCCAATGGAGGAAGGGGCTCATTTGTTCATGGCTGCTTCTGAAAGCAGAACTAGAACCAATGGATACAAACTGCAAGACAGGAGATTCCGGTTGGATATCCGGGAAAAATTCCTGATGGCTCAGACGGTTCGGCAGTGGAACAGATTACCAACTGAGGTGGTGGATGCTCCCTCACTGGGGGTCTTCAAGCAGATGCTTGACGAGCACTTGTCCGGGATAATCTAGGAGGATTTTTTGCTGCAGGTAGGGGGTTGGACTAGATGAGCTACTAGGTCCCTTTCAACTCCAGGGTTCTATGATTCTACAATCCTAACCCATGTCTACTCAGAAGTAAGCCCCATTGTGTTCAGTGGGTCTTACTCCCAGGAAAGTGTGGTTAGGATTGCAGCCTAAGGCTACAATCCTATCCACATTTTCCTGGGACTGAGCCTCATTGATCATAGATAATACTTACTTCTGAGTAGGCATGCGTAGGATTGGGCTCTAAGAGTGCCCAGGTTTGCAGTGTATAGTTCAGATTATTTATAATGAAGACTGAACATCATTAGCTTATTTCATAATGTTTATTGAAATATGTTTCACAAATAAAATTTGAAACATTTTATAATTTGGTTCTCTGTCATACTTATTTAGTAGTTTGGAGTAGGCTGGCTGTAGTTAAAATGTGTAGAAATGGACTGGAATGTTTATCTATACATGTGAGTACTTTTGGTGATTGAGATGCAAAGATAAATCTTGAGTGTTTAATTTTTTGATGTCATGTTTTGTTCCTTTATATGGCACAGGCAGTGAAAGAATTTGGTTAGTTGTATATATTTTAGCTTTTTAAATAAGAATTTATATGTGGTTCTATTTCAACTTATTCTCTTGTATATTAAACTCTGATAACAGGTGGATTTCATGTGTTACATGAAAGGATCCATACTAGTTTGATCACAAGTAAGAAACTGCAGAATTATGACTGCTGATGTCATTGTCAGTATTGTCTTTGACCTCGGAAGTCGAAGGATGTTACTAAAAGCTGCTGGTAAACACATGTTCCTCTTGAAGGTTTGAAAATCTAATTTTGTAGCATTAAAGCTGATGGAGATAGATAGTGTCGACCAAGTACTTCAGTGCATCAAGTGCACAGTACTTCAAGTGCATCTTTTGAATAGTTCAGGAAAAAAAGTTGGTTTGAAGGATGTTCTTGTTGCCGTAATTTGAGACTTTAACTTTTATGATAAACTTTGGATATAGTGTAATATAATCTGGCTAATAGGGATTGTGGAAGATAAATCAATTTTACTATATAGTTCATTTTACTTTCAGATGTAGTGGTCCCAGACTTAACTTTCAAATCTCCATTGGAATGACTGATTACAACTTTTGTTTAAAATCCCAAAGACAATAACAATACTGTTTTTGATTTCAGTAGTACAAATTCTGTGCTTTGTCATTGATCTTAATAGTTAAAAGTCCTGGCCTGAATTCATTTTACAAGTACCATACATTTAACTAACTACTTCCCAGTTAACCAGTAAATCGTTTCAGATGTTTCAGTATCATGTTGGAAAAGGAACTTACAGTACAAACCTATGCGTTATATAGCGTCTACTGAAAAATAACTCCCATTATGTTCAGTGGGGCTTACTTCTGGGAAGGTGGATAGGACTGGAGTCTTAAATACTAATCCTTAAGTACAACTTAGATTTAGAAGATCCTGACTACTTTGTCATAATAATGTGATAGGTTTATGGCTTTGATTCTGTGCAAACTTGAACTTAATTGAGACTGCTTTATTTAACTCTGTGAGAGTTACTTCTGGTTAACATACATATGACCTTCTTCATGGAAAGGGCTGTGTTGTACTGTCACGTAATTCAGAATTTACTGCAATAGTGGTAATGGTTATGGCCTCATGATTAAAGGGGAATTTTACACATTTGTGAAAAACTATGCACAGTTATAATATGGGACCCCCATATCTGTGGATTCATTTATTGCGGATTCGTTGCACGCCCTTTCTGGTGATGAGGGGACCTCTGTTCCTCTTGCCCTGGAGAGTGCTCTAACCCAGCAGAGGCAGTGGACATCTATCTACAGTCTCTTGTCAGGCTCAGATTGAGTCCTAAAATGAAAATGAATGAGCTTTCTGCTGCATGAAGCCCTAGAATGAGCACTCTGCTGGGCTCAGAGGAACCTCTGGAGGCTAGGTACCCTTTCAGCGAGTGGGGAAATGTTTGATGGTATCTGTGATGTCAGTCAATCACAGAGGGTTCTGGAACATAAGTTTTGCAGATACTGGGGCACTTCTATATTCTGTGCTATAATATTAGATTGAAAGATTAAGTATTATTAGTTATGACAGCTTGATGGAAATTTCAGATTTAGAGGAAATTTCACCTGTTGTTGGGAGGATTTGTTGCTTCTATACTATACTGGTAAGGATGCAAGAAATATTTGGTCGGCTTTTGTGGGGCGTATGGTGCTAGATTATGTGGACAAAAAGATACTTCTTTCTGTGGGAATTATGGTTAGAGTTCTGATTCTCTGGGGATTGTGGTTATTGGTTAAAGATGCTGCATTTGTTGCCAGTTTGCACACTGGCAGTTTGTGACTCGAGCGGTGCACAACCGAGTGTCCTCCTGTCATTTGTCCCAGCTCCTGCCAATGTAGCTGTTCAAAAGCATGTGAAAGCTGGCAGGTTGGCTGGTTTCCTCAGTGTCGCATCAAACATTGATAGGATGACTCTGATCCAGAAGAGTGGACCCTGCCACCGCACAGGACAAATACTGAAGAAGTTTCTTTACCTTTGCCTTGCCACTGCTCATAACCTGTGGAATTTAATGCAACAGGTTGTGATGATGGTTGATATTTCAGATAACTTTTAAAAAGGCTTAGAGCAGTTTGAGAAAGTCAGGTATCTTTTTGTATTTATGCTGTCTTTATTCTGTCTGTTACTTAGGATTCAGAGGCAATATGTCTCTGAAAACTGGTTTTACAGGCCAGGGTTCGAGACCCGGTTCAGCCCCACAAGACAGGGTGAGCTCCTGTCCTTAGCCCAGCTCTGCGACGCCAGCTGAATCCAATCGTATTGGCTCTGCCTTTCCATTAGACTAATTCAGTGGCGTGGAGAGGGGGGATTTGCTGCTTGGGTAACAGCCTATCCTCCATAACAATCTAACCCAGGCTTTCATGCTTCGCATGCAGCGTATGGAGCGCCGAGCACGATACCATAGTCTTTCAAGACTCATGGAGGCCTGCTTTTAAAAAGTGATACATTTCCTTGAGTTTTTTCCATGGGTCCTTAACAGTTGCCTCAGCTCCTTACCAAGCTATTCTTTTTTTTTCCTCATCGACTTCCTTGTAAACATTCTCTTTTTGGATCTTGATTTTCAATCTGGAGAGTCTGGAAAAAACAATTGGAAGTGTGAAAGTTAAGTTGTTGGTTAATTGTTGCAAGTTTTAAGAGACATGGGATAGTCATTCTTGCTTGCTTGGTTCTTGTCTAAACATAACTATGATCAGCCATATTTTGTCTTAACTTGTGTTATAGCATCTGTTGGCTTCATAAAAATCTGGATATGATACTTAACTGGTGAATGTAACCAACTATGAACTGAAATTTCTTCTAAAACGCTTACAAAAAGTGATACATTTTATTAGCATACTAGCAGAATTCATTTGTTGTGGGAATAAAATTTCAAGAATTATTTGTAGGTGCCAGTGGGCATAGCTGGGCACTAGTGAGTACTGTTTGTCACTGTTGGGCACCATGTGACTGGTACCACTGGTTAAGTTTGAGCATAGTTGGTGAATAGAACAGGTAAATATTATACCTGAGCCTGCAAATTTGTGTCTAGGTTGTACGTCATATTTAATCAGCTCTCCTGATGAAATAACCTCTCTGTGTTTTCGCATATTGAACAGTATAAGAAGAGAACGCTGAGTTGGTCCTGTCTGACAACTAGTTTTGCATGTGAAGTGATTTGATTTTTTTATTGTATGGAGAAGTTCTCAATAATGCAGCCTCTTCTGAGTTGAAGTGGTACCTCACCCCAGTGAGGAAAAAATGAACAAAGTATAACAGAAGGTTATATTTGGAACAGGAAGGTCAGTGGTCACTCAGAGTGTGGCAGTAAAGCAAGGTGAAGAGGTAGTAAAGCTATTTGGGTTCAAGAAACCTGTACAGTGACACCTGACGTAACAAATTTAATTCGTTCTGGAGGCATGGTTGTTACATGAAACGTTCTTTACATGAAGTGGATTTTTCCATGGGAAATAATGGAAACTCAGACGATTGGTTCCACAACCCCAAAAATATTCATATAAAAATATTAAATGGATGTAAAAATGATGACAAAACACTGGAATTGAATTCAAAACACGCATTCATTGTGCATGATCCTATGAAGTCTACTTAGGTTGCAATCCTAAAGACACTTTCATGGGAGTAAGCCCCATTTAACACAATGGGTCTTACTTCTGGGTAGACATGGTTAGGAGGCTGCAATCCAAGACACTTTCAAAGTGTCTCCCCACTTTTTCCTTCTCTTCATCTTGAGCCGCTCTCTCCCCTGCTCCCTTCTGGCTAGCCCTGAGCTGCTTCCCTCTTCTCCACTGCTGTTCTCTTCCTCTGCCTAGCGGACGACTGGCCACAGGAGGAACAGCGGGGAAGTATTGCTTTCACTATGGAACAGGAGGAACAGTGTTGCTTTTGCTATGGGCAGGTGCGGTAGGCAGCCCTGATACTTTTTAAAAGGGCTGCCAGCCAGCATGCCTGTTCCAACAGCCAACAAGTGTGCTTGTTATGTGAAGCACAATTTGTTATGTGAAGCAGAGTCCTAGATAAATTTTTGTTTGTTAAGTTGGTCAGTTGTTACATGAGACTGTTGTTACATGAAGTACCACTAGTCCACCACAGTAATGTACCTCTTCAAGAAGTAGGGATTGTAGCAAAACCTTTTTCTTATGCTTGCTCATAACTGACATAACAGACAAGTTTTATACCCTTTGGTTTTTGGTAATAGAGATTCACTTCTATGCATTTTTTTCCAGTGGCGTTACATCTTGCTGGTTTAAAGTTTGTATTCCACTTCAACATCTTGCATTGCCCCCATTTTCATTCTTGTGTCATGAGTTGCAATCATATGCATGCTAATACTGTGCTTGGAACTGGCTTCTTAGTATCTGTAGGATTAGTATATTGCACAAGTACTGGTAGCTTCTCTGGGTTATACCCAGAGAAGTATTTTTAAGTAGTTTCTATGGCCTACTAAGTACTCAAATAATATTTTGCACTCAAATAATATTTTGAAGGTTCTAGTTCTACTAGTTGCAGTGACACCTAAAACAATGAAAGTTAACAATCCCAAATTAATGTTTTGGGTATGCAGATTGAGGAGTGTTATCCAAAAAAGCAGGGAAATATGTATTTTCAAACTCTGACAGAATTCATCTGGAATTGTCAGTATGTTCTGGTACAGGCATCCCTCATTTAATGGATGGGTTAAGGACCGGAAGGAGCACCATCCAAAAGTGAAAACATTGTAAAGTGGAACTGAGTCTTCTCAGCTTGAGAATGCAAAATGGCCACAAAAGAGACATAAATATCACTTTGATAAGACCTAAATAACACAACATATAAACATATAACAAATACATAATAAATTACAATAAAATGAACAAAGGCATATGTGGCCAATGAATATCTTATGTATTTGAATGATGGTTAATTAGAATCATAGAGTTGGAAAGGACTTAATAGGTCATCTAGTCCAACCACCTGCCTGTGGCAGGAAATCCTCATAGAGCAGTGATTTTCAACAAGTGGGCCATGGCACACTGGTGTGCCACAGATGGTCATTAGGTGTAACATGATATTTTGGGTAGGGTCATACAGTGGTGCCTCACATAAAAAGCTTAATTCATGTCGGACGCATGCTCTTTAAGTGAAACGCTCTTTAAGTGAAGCAGATTTTTCCATAGGGAATCATGGACACTCAGACGATTGGTTCCACAACCCCCAAAATATTCATATAAAAATATTAATTGGATGTAAAAATGATGATAAATCACTGGAATTGAATTCAAAACATGCATTCAATGTTCATAATCCTATGAAGTCTACTTAGGCTGCAATCCTAAAGACACTTTCATGGGAGTAAGCCCCATTTAACACAATGGGTCTTACTTCTGGGTAGACATGGTTAGGAGGCTGCAATCAAAGACACTTTCCTGAGAGGCTTACCTAGGCTGCTGCTGGAGGTTCAAGGTGATCAGTGGAGGCACTTGGGGGCAGTTAGGGGCAGCTGCCCCTGGCACCCCCAGGCAACTGCCCCCAAGTTGGGGGCAGTTAGAGGCAGCAGCGCTGGCCGGCATCCCTTTTAAAGAGCCTCCGTGCGGCGCGTCGGGGCTACATAGCACGCGTGCACATAGTATGCTTGCTTGTTAAGTGAAGCGGAACTTAAGTGAAGCAAGGTTTCTTGGAAATTTTTGCCTGTTATGTGAAACGCTTGTTGAATGAAGCGCTTGTTAAGCGAGGTACCACTGTATATTAATAAGGCAGTTGGGGGATTTGAGCCTCCTTCCAGCAGGATGGTGTGTCTTGACAATTTTAGCAACTTGTCAGTGTGCCATAAGATGAAAAAGATTGAAAATCACTCTCTTAGAACATCTATAACAGATATCTGCCAAGCCTCTGCTTGAATATCCCTAGTGAGGGAAAGTCCACCACTTCCCTTGGCAATCTGTTTCACTGCTAAACTGTGTTGACAGTCAGGATTTTTTTTTTCTGATATCCAGTCAGCATCTCCTTTCTTGCAAGTTTCTTGCAAGTTGGTTCTAGTTCTGCTTTCAATGGCCGTTGAGAACAAATGTGTCCTTGTTGCTCTTCTCTGAACTTGCTCTAGTTTGGCTGCATCTTTCTTTTAAAGTGAGGTGCCCAGAACTGGTCACAGTACTCAAGGTGAGGTCTAACCGATGCAGACTAACATTCTCACAACTTTGGAGGCTATGGTTCTCTTAATGCAGAATTTACTGAAGAAAAGTCATAAGGAAATGCCAAAAACAGTTTGATCCCCATGTCACATGCAAATCAACATCAGGGAAGACAATTTTAGACTTTAGACCAGCAAAGTGAGGTTGAAATAGTGGAGCATGTGTTGAATGAATGAGTTATGAGTATAATTGAAAGGTGTTGAAAGAGTGGAGCTGTTGGAAAACAAAACATCAGAAGGTGGGGGACACCTGTAATTATATTTATATGTTATACAAGCATTTGAATGAAACTTTATATGCAAGGGGTGGTGGGATAAAGTTGGAGTGCTCTGTTACTTTGCCCTGGATTTCTGTTTAATTTTCATGCTTGATCGGACTGTGCAGAAAAATGTAGTAGTTCACTAGATTGCAGAAAATACAACAGTTCACCATTCAGATTTGATGGGATCCTGGTTTGTGCAAAGGATTTTGTTTTAAACAAGATTGCAACATTATTTACAAAGAAAACTGGATAATGTGGTATGACTATGAAAATGTAACAGTAGAAGCCTTATATGTATGAGTAAACTGCCACAGTTGTTGCATCCTTTAGCACAGTAAGGGTAGATTGGTTACTTTTGTTGTTCATATCTACCATGGTAACGTAAAGGACATTATTTAATATGAAAAAAGAAAATGGCAATGTGTCACAAACCAGATCCATTTTATAAGGTGATTTGTGTAGCTGTGTTTTTCATTTATTTTTCCCTTTATATGAAATATTTTGAAATATTTAGGGTGCAGTCCTAACATAGGCCAGCACAACTCATTGGTCTTCCCGTTCCCATTGTGATGTAGGTAGGCAAGCACATGTCTGTGCACTAATTGGCCCAACCCACTCCCAGGAGTGGCTCAGTTTTGTGACACTCCCTGGGTCAGCATACGTCTTATTCTGGGAGTTAGGCCAGCCTAACTGGAGGTTAGGATTACAGCCTTAGTGTCAGATGATGACAAAATAATTCAAATGCATTATAGTGTTGTTTAGAGGAGTCCATTCAAAATTCTATAACAATTTTTTTTTAAAAATTATAAGTAGTGAAGCGTTAGCACAGATTTCATGGCTTACAATATTTTAGCTCTCAAGATTCTTAAATTCACAGAAAAAAGATTTTGCAAGAGCTACCTTAGAACATAGAATAATAGATTTTGAAGGGATCCAGTGGATCATCTAGTCCAACCCCCTGCCTGTAGCAGGTGATTATTGTCTTGTGGGGACCCGGGTCTTGAACCCTGGCCTGCTGGTTAACAGGCACAGTGTCTTAACCACTTGCGCCACATTTCTGAATAGTGTATTAACAGGTCTGATGCTAGTTTGGTACCTGCTGCATTAATGCATATAACATGCACATTAGGTATTCAAGCTCTTTATAGGTATAATCCTAACCTAGGCCAGCACAACTCATTGGTCTTCCTTTTCTCATTGGTGATGTAGGGAGGCAAGCACATGAACTAGATTGAAGATCACCCTCTTTGTGCTGGAAAGTGTTTATGAACTGATTTGAATTCATTTACAAGTTCCATCACAAATATATTATTTTATGTAAATTTATTCAAATTTGAAATGTAAATCAATTCTTTTTTTTACCAGCACCCCACACAGTATCAGAAAGAGAATGTGTCCCTTTTGCCAAAACATTTAGATACCCCTGTTTTAGGATTTTTCTGAACACCAACACACATTACAGAAATAAAGCACATATTCATATGGATCCCCATTCTTTCCCCTCCATTGCAGTACATTGGGTTATACAAAGGTAACCAAAGATGTATGTGAAGACATGTAGGACACATACCCTACCATCCAGAGTAACTACAGGAAGACATAAGAGGCATTTACTCTGAATTGCTTTATGCATTTTCCATAGGTAGCACCATAACTATGTTGGTGTAAAACGTCCTGTAATTACTCTGGATTGTAGCCGTAGTTGTACGATAGGTAATTGCTGTGTACAAATGCTAAAAGCTGTGTACAAATGCTAAAAGCTTACGAAAGTATTTCTGTTACCTTTTTTTCAGCCATGCTGTACTTTCATCAAGTTCTCCACCAGAACCAAAATATCTTTCTCCTGATCTGTTAGAGTCCCGAACTCATTAGCCTAAATATGAAGCTTTGAATTTTTTTGGTCACAGTATGCATTATTTTGCACTTACTTTGATTGAAGGGGCCATTTTGCTGCCTATGCTCCCAGTTTGGAGAGATCCATCAGGAAATTTTCACATAGGAGCTTTTCTCAATTTACCACCTGAAAAACTTACCTGCAAACTTGGCAATGTTGCTGTTTATACCTGACTCCAGGTTTTTTTAGAACAAACTAGATTTCACCTGTTAAACAAACAGGATTTAACCTGTTGTTGGGGAAGTAAAATTTCAAGAATATTTGTGGGATCCAGGCATGGCTGAACACTGGCAGGCACTAGTGTACACCTGGCAGTAGCACTGGGCGACAGGCACCAGACAGGCACCGGAGTGTCTGGAGGGTACCACTGGTGGGCACTGGGCACCCTACCAAGCACCACCTGGCATTGGGCACCATTGGGTAGTGGGCAGCAGGCACCACTAGGAATCAGGTATCCACAAGTACCAGCTGGTACCAGTGGGAAGAGGGCCCGGGGCTTCCCTGTTGGGCTCCAGGTAGCAGGCACCACTGGGTACCAAATCAGTCTTTACATCAGAAAAGGAATATGCTCCCCAAATTTCATGGTTCTAGGTCTGGGGGTTGGGGCTGAGTGTTGGTCAGTCAGTCTTCAATGTTAAGTATAGGGACAAAAACACATTGCACCCCTCTTCACCCCCTTAAGGGTTAAATATCTAAAAATTGGTTCTAAGAGGGTGCCTCTATCACAGAATGAATACCCTCCCCAAATTTTATGCTTTTAGGTCCAGTGGTTTTGGCTGGACATTGATGAGTCAGTGAGTAAATTTTATATGTAGAGATTAAAAACTCTTGTCCCAGGACGGGAACATTACTGTTCCTTGGCACATTACTGTTCACCTCTCTGTTTCTTCTGCTTGGTCTTCAGCCCGTCCCTAATCCATGAGCGGTCTTGCCTTTTGATTCTACCTACACTCTGGCTGCAGTGAATATCCAACGTAGTCTTTCCCATTACCTGTTACCTGATCCTTTACTTAAGGATTGGACCTGGAACCTTCTACATGTGAAGAATGTGCTCCCTGTTGACTTTTGGTACTAACTCCCTAACTAGATAAGGTAGTAGTCCCTCTGTTTTGGTTGTGAACTGTTCCTGCTAAAAAAAGTGCATTGCTTCAACCAGTTCAACTACAGAGGTATCTATGAACGCTTGTACATTTGCTGTTTTTACTTACACTTGGTTGGTTGTTTGCTAAAATCTTGCTGTTGAGCAATTTATAGCTTGATTCTGTGTATGTTTACTCAGAAGTGTCCACTTTCATTGGGGATTGGTTTTAATTAAGTGTATATAAGATTGCAGCCTTAAATGTGTTTTCTTCATGACCAACAGTTAAAATACTTCATTTCCTGCTACTGTAGTCTTGACTGTCATCAAGACTGAGTTTACACTTTTTTCTTCAAGTAATAATCTGATTCTTTGATGTGACACTTTTGTTTCAATGGCAGTCCTTAACTTTTTCATTTCTTTTGCATATAACGTATCTGCATTAGTTGAATACAGTGTTTGAAAATGAAAAATTTGGATAAAGAGGACAGAAGCAATTCTGGCTTTTCAGAGGAGTGCTTAGTGCCATCTGGTTCTAGTAGGATGCTTGGAGCTACTACTGTAGTTTCTAGCATAAGCTGAACAGAACAAAATAGTGGTGAGGAAATTTTGAATTGATAATAACTGTCTCAGTAGTAGTTGCAGTAAAAAGAACAGGTGGCATATATATTATGTGATGTGTGCCATAGTATAGAAGAAAGTGAAAAATTAGTTTTGACCAGAACATTGAAAGTTGTGAAAGTGAAATGTTTTTAAGAAAACTATAGAAATTATTCAGATTCTGAATATTTCCTAGAATTTTAGCAAATTAATAGTAGTTGGAAATATCAAGCTTGGCCAGTCCCAAAGTAATATTTTAAAAAAAGGAGTAAATCTTATTTTGGACTTTTAAAATACAAACAAGAATTGCTTTTAATTGCCATTGATAAGTTAAGGGCTTTCTTTCTGTAAGAAGAAAAGAAAGAAGGGCTTTCTTTCTGCTAAGGGCTTTCTTTCTGTAAGAAGAAAATGTTCTCTAGTCCATCTTTTAAGAAAGCTGTAACTTGATCATAGGTTACAGAAACTAAGGCTACCCCAGTTAGGGCAGAATAAGCCCTAGCATAAGTCTCATGCCCAGCCTGGAGTGTGTCCATAAGACCAGGATGACCATATGTCATAACCCAAAAAGAGGACAAGGCACCCCAAAATGTAGTACACCAAAGAAAAATGTAGGATATGACAAAATAAAAGCTAAACACATGCACACATTGTTTTCAAGTGGTTAATTTAAGCATTATATTGCTTATTATTAAATTAAAATCAATTACATATAATTTATTTTATATTTATTAACTAATGAAATGTACCTGTGTTGCGGAAGGGAAATACCCCTCCATGCTTGTCACCCCCTCACTCCCAGTACACTGGGCACTAAATTGGCTGGATGTTGGTCAGTCTTCTATGTTAAGTTTAGGTCAAAAACACATTGCACTCCTTTTCAGCACCTTAAGGGTTAAATTTCTCAACATCAGTTCTTGGTGGGTGTTGATATCACATAAGGAACACCCTCCCCAAATTTCATGCTTCTAGGTCCAGGGGTTAGGGCAGAGCGTTCCACAGGGACTCTTCAGTGTAAAGTACCAGGAGGAAAATGCATTGCGCCCCTTTTCACCCCCTTCCAGTTGGAATTTCTGAAAACCAGTTCTTAGTGGGTGCCTCCATCATGGAAGGAACACCCTCCCCAAATTTCATGCTTCTAGGCTTGGCAGTTTTGGCTGGGCATTGATGAGTGAGTCAGTGAGTGAGTTAGTGACTTTTCAATTTTGTATAGATGCATAGATTACAAGAAGTCTACATGCTGCCTGCTCACGAGGAAAAGGAGTAAAATGAAAAGAGAACATGTCCTAAAAAAATAGGAAGTTTGGTTATCCTGCCCCAACATCCCAGGCCCTTTGTTACAGCTCCACTGCCCCTAAACCCCAGTCTCTCTCCCATCCCCCACTGCCCAAAACCCATAGGTTCTCTCCCACCCCCACTGCTCCAACCCCCTTCTTTCACCTATGGCACCTAAAACCCCAGACTCTCTCCTACCCACCTACCAAGCCCTCTCTTACTCTCACTGCCCCCAAGCCCATAGGCTCTCTTTCACCCCCATAGCTACCATTGCCCCTTACCCTTGCTCATGCTGGCTGGTTGGATAGAGGGGGAGGTGACTTGGCATGCGTCCTGAACTCCCCCATCCCTCCATGGCTTCAGGAATGGGAGGAAGTTTGAAACACACACCCCCAGCGTGGCCAGCAAGTAGCAAGTCAGCCCTCTTTCCCATCTGCAGTGACTGGCTGAAGAAGAGGCAGTGGCTCTTTGTTGTGCCCGCTGACTCCTAGCTTGGCTGCTGTTGCGGCCAGTATCTTGGGGGCAAGGGGGGAGGCAAATTGAAAGTCACTGACTGACTCATCAATACTGGTAGGTGTGCCTGGTGGTTCCTGCTGCAGGGTGGTGCCTGGTAGGGATTTGCTGTGTCCGGTGGTGCCCATTGGTGTCTGGCACATGGTGCCCAGTGGTTCAAAAAGAGAGATGCATATACAGCTCCAACCTTGTTAAACACTAATTTTTTTATACATGGATTTGACTCAACATGAATGGCCACTGTAAGCAGTTCTAAAAACTGCTTTCCCTACTGTTGTAGATAGGTAGTCATGCAACCATTTTTCAGTTCCAGAATCAATCCCCTGCAGAGACACTGCAGATATTGAAGCATATATTCTATTAGGCACAGTAGAGGAGCAAGAAACCTGGAAGTGGGTCTTCAAATCTATTTTTCCATTGATTTCTTGATACACAGATTTTTTTATTCATGGGAAGTTATAGCATGGAACTGTAGTTAACAAGAGACACCTGTATTTTCTGCTGGGATATGGGGAAATATTAACAAGCGTACAGGGCTTAGTGAACAGGTGGAGTTTTGTCTTTCTTGCCTTGATGTTTGGGTAGAGTAAAATAATAAGATCCTTGCCATTTTTCCTTTTCTCCCAAGATCAATATGACAGAGCCTGACAGTGACTATTGGGAATTCTCCTTGGAGAACCAGGAATAGTTGCCCTGGCATATGTATGTATGCATTTCCTGTTTCCTCTCAGATCTTCCCGAGAGGCTGTTCTGTATGTAGTCATTGAGTGAGGCTTTATTGTCCTGCACTTGGGACAGTCTTCTCTTTGGTTAACCTCCTGGTTGTAGAATTCTTAGTTTCAGAGGTTTGAAAACCTCCCACTATTGGTATGTTTGAAAACTGTTAAAACAGCACCCTCCACCTGTTCTCGTCTCTTATATTGAAAATTTTGGCACAAAGAGAGGTAGTCCTTATGCATGTAGTTGGGCTAAGTGAAAACCGGCACATCTGCTAAGTAACATTTTCACAGACTCCAAAAATTTCTTTTCCTTCATTTGAGGGATATTTATATACCATAGGCTACAGCAGGTCTTGCCAGGCTGAGGCCTGTGGGGCAGATTCAGTACCCTGCCTTTGCTTTGCGTATGTTAACAGAGCTTACCAAAGTGAGGAGGAACTTCCTTCCCCACTGCTGATCTCTTCTAAGCTGCACTCTGGCCTGCTGTTTCTGGGTTCTGTCACCTGAGCAGCCAGTGAATCCGAATTTCCAAGCAAGCATGGTAGGCTGGAGCATAGTTTTGGGGAGATTGGTGGCAGGGAAAGAGGTTTCCATGTCTGAATGGTAAGTGTTGGTTATGCTGCAGAAGCCTTTCCTGACGTGCAGCAGTCATTATTTTGGAGACAGTTGGAGTAGATCAGTAATTTTCACCCACTGTGCTATGGCACTCTGGTGTGCTTTATGGTCTGCAGGTGTACTGTGAGACTTTGGGGAGGTTATTTATTAGAAGGGCAGTTGGGGGATATGAGCCCTCTGCCAGCAGCATGATGTGCCTTGTCAATGGAAAAAAAACTGATGGGCTTGACAATTTAAACAACTGGATATCACTGAACTAGAGAGATAAGAGTATGAGTAAGAATGCCATGGCATTTTATAGTGGAAAGAGGTAAATAGTGCATTCAGTTGAGTTTTTTTAAAAAGATCGTAATAAATTATCCCGGGTGAATATTGAGATGACCAAGCTTGTCATTTCATTGAATTTTTCAAAGTAATAAAGTTCAATGCAGACTATGAAAGGTCCCAAGAACATTTTTCTGAATAGGACAAGCGAACAAAAAAGTCATTGTTAATATATGCAAGTGTCTGTGATTAGTTCTGCACGTATAAGCAAGGAAAAGTTTATCCAACTACTCAGAATGTGTTTTAAAGCTGGGGATAACTATTCAGAAGAGGTGTATTGAGATACGTAATAGTGGGGTGTATTTTAATTCCTGAAGGAAGTAATGCATGTAGAAACAAACAAATGTGCAGGTACAGGTGCAACTTTTTTATACATGGATTTGACTCAAAATGAATGGCTACTACAAATCAGTTTAAAAAAACTGCTTTTCTACTGTTGTAGAGAATTTAGTTACTCTTGGGTGGATGCCACCTGGGCTCAGTGACTTACTGATCTTTAATTTGTCAATTAGATCTGCACCATCTCTATCTGACTTATTGCTGTTGGTTCTGCTTGGACCTCTGAGTGGGTTTTTATGCTATCAAACTTAAGGTGTGCTTGGTAGGGATGGGGGGAGAGTCAAAAAAACCCTGTTTGTGTAAAGGTCCCCCACTCCCTTTAAGGGGCAGATGAAGCCCCACTCAGGGCTGTAGGTGGCGAAAGTGGTTAAGACACTGTGCCTGTTAACCAGTAGGCCAGGGTTTGAGACCTGGGTCCTCACGAGATTGGGTGAGCTCCTGTACTTAGCCCAGCTCTGCAACACAGCTGTAACCAATGATATTGGCTCTGCCATTCCATTGGACTATTTCATTGGCGTGGAGAGGGGAGATTTGCTGCTTGGGTAACAGCCTGTCCTCCATATTAATCTACTCACGCCTTCGTGCTTTGCATACAGTGTTGAGCATGATACCATAGTCTTTCTAGACTGATAGATGCCAATACAATACAAGCTTAAATTGGCACTTCAGTGTCAGAAGGTTCCTTTGGGGACAGATGCTTGACCCAATAGCTCTTGCAGTTCCACAGTGTTCTGTCTTGTCTGTGCCTTTTAACATCTGCATAACACAGCAGGGAAAGGTTTTCTGGATGGTTAGAGTTAAATTTCATCATTTTGCTAATGACGCCCAGCTCTAATTCTCTTTTTTATCTGTATCCATGGATATGTATGTTCTGAACTAGTGTTGGGCAGCAATGAAGAACTGGATATGGGCTAATAAATTGGGATTTCATCTAGACAAGGCAGTCAGTAGGAAAGAGTTTAAAATCTGTAAGGTAAAGGAAAGGTGTACTTCACAGGTTACCCTGCTAGTCATGACAGATTCGAAGTCTGTGCTCATCCCTGATACAAGGCTGAAGAACAAGCATTGTACAAAGATCTCTCTGTGGTCTTATGGCCAATCTGATTAAACTCCAAAGGCACACAGAACACAAGTTACCTTCCTACCAAAAGTGGTACCTATTTATCTGCTAGCGTTTACATGCTTTGGAACGGCTAGGTTGAGAAGAGCTGGGCAAGCAATGGGAACTCACCTGAGTCTTGAGCTGCCGACTTGCCAGTCTTTAGGTTGACAAGCATAGCGTTTTTAAGCACTGATCCACCCTCTTGATGGCATGGCATTCTACGTGAACTGCTCCCAGGATATGGTTTTGCTCATGGAGGGACAGTTGGTAGAGGTAGCCAGGAGCAGTTTTGAATAGCTTCAACTGATGCATCAGATTCAGCCTTTCCGGAGACTACAGTAACCAATATTTAGTTACATGCTTTCTATTTAGACTACGGCAATGCAGTCTTTGTGGGATTGCCCTTGAAAATGGTCCTGGACTATGAAATGGTTCAGAATTCGACAAGCCAGGAGCTTATGGGCAGCTAGTAATACTACCCTAGTGCTCTACCCAAACCCATGGACCAAGAAGCATGGAATTCAAGGAGCGTATTCCTTCTGTGATGGGAACACCTACCAAGAATAGATTTCTAAAAATTTGACCTATAAGGGGCTGAAAAGGGATTTAACATAAGCTGGTGTTCCTAAACTTAACATTGAAGACTGATCAGTACCCTGCCCCAAATATTGCACCTGCCCAGTAAGGGTGTTCACGGTTGTGAGGGTGTGTGTGTTACGCATTGGGTGGTGTTGTGCATGATGATGCATATGGTGCGGATGATGCGCATGGGGGGTTGATATTCAATGGGAGGTGTTATGCAATGGGGGATGGCTACAGGGGGTATTTTACTCTCGCAATGTGGTTATATTCCATATATAATTGAAAAGTCACTGACTGATCAACGCCCAGTCAAAACTGCCGGGCCTAGAAGTGTGAGATTTGGGGAGGATGTTCCTTCCATGATGGAGGCACCCATTAAGAACTGGTTTTTGGAAATTCCAACCAGAAGTGCTGAAAAGGGACGCAACACATTTTCCTCCCTATACTTTACATTGAAGAGTCCCTGACTGATGGAAGTTCTGCCTCAACCCCCAGAACTAGAAGCATGAAATTTCGGGAGGGTGTTCCTTCTGTGACATCAACACCCACCAAGAACTGATGTTGAGAAATTCAATCTTTAAGGGGTTGAAAGGGGTGCAATGTGGTTTTGTCCTATACTTAACATTGAAGACTGACTGATCAACATCCAGCTGATGCACATGGGCTCATGGGGGGGATGTTGTACGGGGACGGTGTGCATGGGGGTGGGCGTATGGGGGAATGTGGTACAGGGGGTGATGTCGCGCAGTGGGAATTTTACTCCTGCAATGAGGTTACGTTTTCACTAGTTATCAGTAATTATGTAGCTTGGATTCAGGGCACTTGAAGGGGCATTGTATTCTAAATGATTTTTCTCGCCCTTGAAAGTTCTGCTTCACATCCAGTAACCATAAGAGGCCCACTTACTGGGGAGCTGGAACCGGACTTTCTCTGAGGTGGCCTCTCCAGCTGCATAATTTTGTCCCCTCAAAAAGCTTTATTTCTTAGTTATGATATCTGGGGATTGAGGACCCACTACTAGTGAAAAGTTAAAAGAAGATTATAAGTTGTCTGTCTTACCCTCATGAATAACAGAAATTCACAGGTCACTTGACAATATTTTTGTTTCATATTATGATCACTTAGCTGCTGATCATTTTCTGTTCTTTGGTTCATCCCTGCAGTTTGGTAGACACAAAGACTTCAATGACTCTGTCTTTAGAAAGTTTATAAGTAGTACTTTTTCCACCAAGATTCATTCTCTGATCAAAGGCAGAAGAAAAAGCCTTTGCTTGTGGCTTCAGTCTGCAGATTCCACTTTGAGCTCCCTGCATTATTATAGTTGGTGTTTGTAGTTGCAAACTACAAGAATCTCTAAGAATAGAGGTTAAAACTGTGTATAAGGCTGCAATCCTAACCACACTTTCCTGGGAGTAAATACTGTTGAACACAGTGGGACATCTGAGTAGATATGCTTAGGATTGCGTTGATAGGTAAGATAATTTGATTCAATGGAAGTTTCTATTTACAAATGATCAAAGCTAGACTTGTAGCTCTTACTGACATTTGTGGGATTCATTTCAAAGTACTAATAATGTAATAGATATAATTTGAGATGTATTGAACATTTATTTTAGATGTAAATTTATGGCTCTTGTTTATATAGATGGCATTTGATTTTCTTCTATTCCTTTTGGGGATCCAATTAACCCAGCTATTTTCGACTGGTTCGCCATGGCACATTTGTATGCTGTCATGGTCAGCCAGTGTTCCATGGGAGTTTTGAATGGTAATAAGTATGGCTGTTAGGAATGTTGGCAGCTGACAGCATGGTGTGTTGGGAAGCATGACAGCATGAGGGAAGCTGTCATGAGAAGTGGAACCTGGACCAAAAATAGGAGAGACTAGAATGGCGACTGAGAGACAGCACAACAGGATCAAAGAACAATTAAGGTGCAGAAGTATCTGTTGGTGCTATTAGGCTTTATATCTTTCAAGGATCCTGGACAGTCAAAGAAGCAGTATATAAGAGAACCTGGGAGAGAGAACTGGTGCGGCCTGAGATAGGAGAGGAAAGATAAGTTAGGGACAAAGGGTCTGTTGGGGAACCACGCTGGGAAATAGTAGAGAAAGGGTGAAGGCCCACTGAAATTAATTGGAAAAATGTCTAAATTCATATTCTGAATGCCTTTGGGTTTTTGAAGTATGGGTTCACTGAGCTCACCCACAAAATCAAGCAGTGTTATAACTGCTGAAAAAACCTGGTAATTTTTATTTTATTATCCATGTGTCAATGGACTGACAGAAAAAGTAGGGTCATGTTTGGGAAACACTTTTAGGAAAGAGCTCAGTGGGTTTGCCAGACGTGTTCCCTGAGATTAGCTGACGTGGAGCAAAAAGAGAACAGAACCATGTATTCTGATCTATGAAAATTGGAATTAATTTTATGGTTGGGGTCAGGGGTTGGTTCTTAATGCTATCTTATTATGGAAAATACAAAGCTTCTTTATAGCGAGGGTGTTGATGTTGGAGCAGCAATTTTCAATCAGTGTGCCAGGGCACACTGGTGTGCTGTGAACCAGCCTCAGGTTTGCAGTGGATTTGGAGGGAAAAGGCAGAACTGGACATGCCGAAGCAGGTGCAAGACTGGCTGCTTTTCCTCACATTGCAGCCTCTTAAAGCGGCAGAGACTTTGAGAAAGCTCTGCTGCTCTCCAAGAACAGAGTGAGCCCAATGCTAGACATGTCTACTCAGATGTAAGCCCCATTACAGTCAGTGGGGCTTACTCCCAGGTCAGTGCGGCTTGGATTGCTGCCTGACCCAGCAGTTCCCTTCCTGGGGAGCTGACTAGGCAGCAGGAGCTTCATTGTACGTTAGAGCAGGAACCAGGAGACAGGCAAAAGGTCAGAAGTGAAGAGGGAAGGAGCCTGGCCAGTTGAAAAGGAGCCTTGAGAGTGCCTTTTCCTTTGTTCTGCAGCACCCCAAGGTGCTGTTTCTCCACCAACAGAGCACTTAACAGAGTTTAAAGGTAGCAGTGCAAAGTTGGGGGTTCTTGCTACATAAGCCCAGTCCTAGGCAGGTCTACTTAGAAGTAAGCCTCATTATAGTCACTGGGGCTTACTGTCAAGTAAGGGTGGATTGGATAGCTGCCTCAGAGCCTATTCCTATGTCTATTTACTCAGAAGTAAGCCCCATTATAGTCAGTGAGGTTCACTTTCAGATAAGTGTGAGTGGGCTTGTAGTCTCAGAGCCCAATCCAATGCCTATCTACTCAGAAGTAAGTCCCATTGTAGTCAATGGTGCTTACTCTCAGTAAGGTGAGTAGGATTGCAGCCTCATCTTTGTCCTCCACCACCCCGCTCCCTGCCATACAAATCATTCCATATTCCCATCCTCATAATCTGAACTGAAACATCTACATGTTCTAAAGGCTTGGAACTATCTTACATTCTCTCTCTCGCTCGCTCTCTGAATCCCCTCTATCTGACATTTCCGATAAAAATTGGACCACCCCCTCCAAAACATTTTTATTGCATACTTCCAGATTCAAACTCCATTCTGATTGGATGAGGGATTTCCTGCTGATCCAGTCTGCTATTCTATTAAATACTGCATTGATATTCCTAGAAGTCTGTTCTACTCTGATGGACTGAAGGGGTGACTCTCCCCAGAGAAAGCTCCTGCATGGCTTCTTGAGACAAGACATATGTCTTGGATGAAGTGTTGAATATACAATGAGACATCTAGGTGTTGAGCTGGGTCTGGAAGGGCTAGAGTACCGAAAGTTGCTCCAAAGTTTGAGCAAGTTGATACTACTTGGAAGCTAACTGGAGCCTTTGACGTGGGTTCCTGTCTTTGGTGACTAAGAAAACTAGGATCTGGATGGATCAGGCAAGGTCAATCTGGAGAAGTCGAGGAGGTCCTATCTTTTTTTGGTATCATGTAACCAAGCCTGCTACCAAGAGGAGGAGCATCTATCATAAAAGATTGGACCATCCTGGGACCACTGGAGAATGACTGTGAGATAGATATGCTACAAATGGAGAAACAGACATATTACTGCCCTGCCTTTCAGGAGGAAATGGGCCCAAAACTGCAGGAGTATTGTGGGAACCCCAAACCCAGGAAAACAATGTGGAAGAATTGATAAAAACTGAACTCCTAACCAGTTCAAGGGTAGCAATAGGGTGCAGCAGTTTGCTGCTCCCTTGTGGGCATTTTTATAATTATGTATGTACAAATGTGATAAATATGCCAAATAGTTCAGTTTTATATGCTAACTGACTTAAATGATACATTTTCTTAAATTTAGGCTTCATAATGAAAATTAATAAATCTCCATTGTCTATATTTCATCTGTTCCCAAAAATCCTATTAAAAACAAAATAACTCCAATTTTTTCCTTGTGACTTCAAAATTTCTGGAAATTACAGATCTCTCCATGTATTATGAGGTTTATTTTGTCATACCAGACTGGCCCCATGAAATCTTTTACATAATATTGACTGCAAGTGATTTGTGTGTGATGAAAAATTTTATACGACCCTTTCCAGAGCAACTCAACCAGCGTCTAGAGACAATATAATTAGCTCTTTCTCTAAAAGTTGGATATTATTTTTGGACTCTTCTTGTTGCTATTGCACCTAAAGAAGTAGATGAATTTTCCCTAGCAATCTAGGTGAGCCTATTAGTCCATTGTCATAACCGCAGAACAAATTCCAACTTGCATGCATTTGAATAGGATAAATGTAGATAGATGAATTACAGTGATACCTCGCTTAACAAGCACCTCACACAACAAGCGTTTCACATAACGAAGAAAAAAATCTCCAGGAAATCTTGCTTCACACAACAAGTTCTGCTTCACTTAACAAGCAAGTGCGCAATGGGCACGTGTGCTATGCAGCCCTGATGCTCCGCATGGAGGCTCTTTAAAAGGGCTGCTGGTCAGCGTTGCTGCCTCTAACTGCCCCCCCTTGGGGGCAGTTGTCTGGAGGTGCCAGAGGCAGCTGCCCCAAAGTGCCCCCACCGACCACCTTGAACCTCCAGCAACAGCCCAGGTCAGCCTCCCAGGAAAGTGTCTTTGATTGCAGTCTCCTAAATATGTTTACTCAGAAAGTAAGCCCCATTGGGCTTTAATTGTATTTTAATGATGTTTTAATTTGTATATATTAGCAATTTTAATGATGTTTTATTCTTTAATGTTAGTCGCCTTGGGCTCCCCCTTATGGGGGAGGAAAGGCGGGGTATAAATTGAGTAAATAAATAAATAAATTGTTTTAAATGGGGCTTACGCCCAGGAAATTGTCTTTGATTGCAGCCTCTTAACCATGTCTATCCAGAAGTGAGACACATTGTGTTAAATGGGGCTTACTCCCTGGAAAGTGTCTTTAGGATTGCAGCCTAAGTAGACTTCATAGGATCATGCACATTAAATGCATGTTTTGAATTCAATTACAGTTTTTTGTCATGATTTTTACATCCAATTAATATTTTTATATGAATATTTTGGGGGTTGTGGAACCAATCGTCTGAGTTTCCATGATTCCCTATGGAAAAATCTGCTTCACTTAAAGAGTGTTTCACTTAAAGAGCATGCCCCTGGAACGAATTAAGCTATTTATGTGAGGTACCACTGTATAATCTTTTTATCTTCTCTCTATATAAAACTAAGAAGTGACTGACTGACTCATCAACGCCCAGCCAAAATCGCTGGGCCTAGAAGCGTGAAATTGGGGAGAGTGTTCCTTCCGTGATGGAGGTACCAACTAAGAACCAGTTTTCAGAAATTCCAGTCAGAAAAGGGTGATAAGGGGTGCAACGTGTTTTCCTCCCTATACTTTACATTGAAGAATCCCTGGCTGATCACTGCCCTGTTCCAGCCCCCAGACCTATAAGCATGAAATTTAGGGAGGGTGTTCCTTCTATGACATCAACACCCACCAAGAACCAATGTTAAGAAATTTAACCCTTAAGGGGTTGAAAAGTGGTGCAACTTTCTTATCCTATACCTAAAATGTGAGACTGACCAACATCCAGCCAATTTAGTACCTGGTGCAGTGGGGGGGGGGTGTTCTGTGGGGGAGGAATGTTGTGCATGGGATGTATTTCACTGGGGGGAAGGTGTGCATGGGGAGGCAATGCTCTGCAGGGGGGAAGTGCATGGGGATGATGCTCAATGGGGGATGACATTTAGGGATATTTTCTTCCTGCAACATGGGTACATTTTGCTATTTAATAAAGGCTTTGGACAATATGGAAGTTTTCTATCATCTCTCTTACTTTTAAAAAAGCTAGTTTCAGTGTTCTGTCCTGCTCTAGGGTAGAGAAAGAACAGTATCCAAAAGTAAACTATGCAGATAGGAACAAGCTTGATTCTTGTAACAAAGAGCCAGAAATAAATTTTGCCATTTTCTCAGTGATGTTCCAAAGTACATATTTTCCCTTTCTCCTTTATAAGTGAACAATAAAGCAGCAAAGGCATTATTGCAGAGGGTGCAAAGATAGTCCACTTTAAAACCTTAAGACCTGGTGTAGGTTGCTACCATAGCTATTGCAGTATATTCAGGGGTATTGGAGACATTATAGCAGCTGCAATTAGGATAGGACCAGGCTATTAATATGTGGGTTTTTCTGAGTGTGACTGGTGTGGTCTGTTTTAATTTCAAACTTAGTGGTTGCCTCAAAAGTTGGGTAGTATTTCTACTACATTAGCCTTCAGTCATTTTGTATTAATATGCTTTTGACTTTTAAAAATGTTCTCAGAATATGTATTTTATATCTTGAAATGTATTTTATTTCATGAACTAGCAGAATGAACCCACCATTGCGGGAGTAAAATTTTCAGAATATTAGTGGGCTCCAGGCACAGCTGGGCAATAGTCAGCACCAGGCACTGGTATTGGGTGGCAGGCACCAGCAGGCCTCCGTCAGTCTTGAAAAACTATGGTTTTACGCTGCATGCAAAGCACGAAAGCCTGGACTGGATTGTTATGGAGGATAGGCTGTTACCCAAGCAGCAAATCCCCCCTCTCCACACCACTGAATTAGTCCAATGGAAAGGCAGAGCCGATACGATTGGATCCAGCTGGCATCGCAGAGCTGGGCTGAGGACAGGAGCTCACCTTGTCTTGTGGGGCCGACCCGGGTCTCGAACCCTGGCCTGCTGGTTAACAAGCACAGCGTCTTAACCGTTTGCGCCACCCACAGTCCTATGGCAGGCACTGAAAGGCACTAGAAAGGTATCAGGGTGCAGTGGCAGACAGCAGCAGGCACCAACAGGGACTGGGCAGCACTGGGCAGCAGACATAATCACACAGTGGGCAGTGGCAGCAGATACCATCAAGCACAAGGCATCCTTAGCAGGCACCATTGATCATTGGGTACCACCTGGCACAACTGTGCAGTGGGCACTACCAGGCACCATCACACAGTGGGCAGTAGTGGTCAGCAAAATTCCCAAAATTGGTTCTTAGTGAGTGCCTACTCCTACATCATAGAAGGAACACCTTCCCCAAACCTCATGCTTCTAGATCCAGATGTTTTGGCTAGGTGTTGATGAATGAGTCAGTGAGTGAATCAGTGACCGACTCGGGCTGAAATCCTAAGCACACTTTCCTGGGAGTAAAACCCATTGATTCCAATGGGGCTTACTTTTTAGTGAATATGGGTAGGATTGTGCTATCAGAGACTTCAATTTTAATACACACACACAAAACATTCCCGCGTTGCAGGAGTAAAATTTCCCCATACACCATACCCGCACTGCGCATCAATCCCATGTACAACATCCCCCATGCGCATCCGCCCCCCCGTGCACATTATGATGATGCGCATCAGTCCCCCCGCGCAACATCCGCCATGCGTTTCAACCCCCCTATGCGCAACACCCCCATGCACAGCGTCCTCCCCAGTGCAATCCCTCTCTCCAAACAACATCCCCCCAGTGCACCAGGCACCGATCACCAAATTGGCTGGATGTTGATCAGTCTTCCATATTAAGATCAGTCTTCCGTGTTTATTAAGACAAAAACACGTTGCACCCCTTTTCAGCTCCTTAAGGGTTAAATTTCTCCACATTGGTTATTGGTGGGTGTTCATGTAACATAAGGAA
Source organism: Cryptoblepharus egeriae (assembly GCA_030015325.1). Classification (NCBI taxonomy): domain Eukaryota; kingdom Metazoa; phylum Chordata; class Lepidosauria; order Squamata; family Scincidae; genus Cryptoblepharus; species Cryptoblepharus egeriae. Next base: position 49,607,479 of record JAREYC010000005.1, on the reverse strand, counting down.
CACCCTCCCCAAATTTCATGCTCCTAGGTCAGGTTGGGACAAATCATCCCTCAGTCACCGATTCTTCAATGCCAAGTATAGGGAGGAAAACGCACTGCACCCCATTTCACCCCCTTCTGGTTGGAATTTCCGAAAACTGGTTCTTAGTGACTCCCTCCATCACCCACCCCAAATTTCACACTTCTAGCCCAGCAGTTTTGGCTGGGTGTTAATCAGTCAGTGAGTGACTTTTCATTTTTTGCTCTCTCTCTCTCTCTCTCTATCTGGTACCTCTCATAACAAGTGCCTCACATAAAGTAGGTTCCACATAAGTTAAATTTCCAAGGAATCCTGCTTCACATAACAAACCCCTCTGGTACCTAATGGGCATGCGCGCTATGCAGCCCTGATGCTCCATGTGGAGGCTGTTTGAAAGGGCTGCTGGCCAGCGCTGCTGCCTCTAACTACTCCCAAGTTGGCAGTTGCCTGGGGACGCCAGAGGCAACTGCCCCCAAGTGCCCCCACCAGCCACCTTAAACCTCCAGCAGCAGCCCAGGTAAGCCTCCCAGGAAAGTGTTTTTGATTATAGCTTCCTAACCATGTCTACTCGTAAGTAAGCCCCATTGTGTTAAATGGGGCTTACTCTTAGGAAAGTGTCTTTGATTGCAGCCTCTTAACCATGTCTACCTAGAAGTAAGCCCTATTGTGTTAAATGAGGCTTACTCCCAGGAAAGTGTCTTTAGGATTGCATAGACTTCAATTCCAGTGTTTTGTCATCATTTTGACATACAGTTAATATTTCTATATGAATATTTTTTGGATTGTGGAACCAAAACATTAAAAATGGATGGATAATTGTAATTGGATCAAAAGCACAAATTAAGTTGGAGAGTTTCTCTTATTTTGATTGGTGGTTAAACTTTGAACAAAGGTTGTCCATAGGTTTAGTTCTAAATTATTCATTAATATTGATTCAAGCAACCTTATAGTTAGCTACTTCCAATAAGTGCTTTCATGGTTATGGACCTTGTCTTAAGCAGGGATATAACTGCATATTAAGAAGGTGAAGTTCTAAAGCTGTCTGATGCAGTTTGCCATGCAAGTTGTGACGAACTCTAGGAAACGGTGCTCATCTCCGTTTCTTAAGCCATGTAGCCAGTGTTGTCCAAAGACGCCATGTGGCCCACACGCTCATGGAATGTTATCTTCCCACCAAGGCGATAGCCTTTTTATCTACTTGCATTTGCATGCTTTTGAACTGCTGGATTGGCAGGAGTTGGCCAAGGACAGAAGCTCACTCTGTCTTGTAGTATTGAACCATTGTCCTGCTGATTTTCAGATTGACAGGCACAGCGCTTTTAACCACTAAGCCATTGCAACCCCTAGGGGAAGGTACATTATTAGGAAGGTTCATCAAGTCAAATCATCCAGTTTGTATTTCCTATTTTCTACAAAGTCAACACTGATACATAAAGTTAATAAGAACAAAAAACCTTTTGGCTGCAGCAAAATGTTGCACAATGAATTTCTTATACATAAATACAGAGCTATATGTGTAGCAAAGGCAACATTTTTGGGGAGCTGCAGCACATCTTTAACACACAGTTTCATTGCACATTCAGTATATATCAAAGTTTCAGATATTTTAGTCTTTGGCAGAGAAAACTAGTCTTCTGTCATTTACTTGACATTTTAATTTTGCAAACTTCAACGTTAGTTGGCATTTATGAAGCAGTTCTTGAGTATTCAAAGCTCTTTGCACACATATCTTAACTACTTTTACAAAGAACCCTGTACACTGGATCTCTGCTTTGTTATAGTCGTCTGCTTTGGCAACATCATTAAGAACATAAGGAGAGTCCTGCTTCCTGTATGTCACCATTCTATATGCTTCTGTGATATCTAATCCATTCCTGAAAATGGCCCTTATAACAAAATCTGGATGAGTGCAATTATGACATTAACTCAATGGGAATTTGAACATATTCCAAAGAACTTAAGAACCAAATCACCCTAAGACCCTAATATCTTAAGGCAGTTGTTCCCAAACTTTGTGTCACAGTGTCTGCGGGCACCTCAGTGAACTTACAGAAGCATCATGGGATTTTTCCAGTAGTCTTTCAGCTCTCTTGAATTCTGCCACCTTGAATCTTATCATATCCAGTATTTGACGAATAGTGAATTATTGATCGATGCAACCTCGATGTGGTGTGAATTTTCTGATGTTCCTACAGCCTTGATAGTGTGATCATCATGAACTCCTTGTCAATGATTGAGAGAAGGCTGATGCCTCATCAGTTCTTGTATTCTTGGCTATCGCCTTTCTTTTGACTTGGCACAATGACTGTTTTCTTCCATGCTGATGGCACAGTGTTCCAAGCACCAGATGCGTGTCAGGAGGCCATGGAGCTGCTGCAGAAGGATCTCCCCTCTGGCTTAGATCATTTCAACAGTGACATGGTCCACTTTAGGTGCCTTTGTGTTCTTCAACCATCTTATCACCCTCCTCACTTCATCAGTAGTTGGTTCACTATCAAGGAAAAGATTCTTCTGCAGGTCAGTGGGTGGTGGCGGTTCCTGGGGTGTGTCATGGTTGTAAAGTTTTGGAACAATTTCTTTCCACTGCAGCAGGCATTCATCAGACAATTATTAGCTCATAAAGGTGCCATCTGTTTCTTGATATTGTCATTAAGTGACTTTACCACTCACCTTTTTGAGGGTCAGATACAAAGTCCAGCACTTGTGCCTAGATTCTACTTCTTCCAAGTCAACTGCAACACTATTCCAATAGGCTTCTCATTCTGCCTTCATCCTCTGTCCAACCTCCTTATTCAGACACCAGTACTGTTTGAAGTCAGTATGTTTGGCTTTTCTCTGCAGGAGGAAGGGAGAGCGCTCCTAACCAATGAGTGCTGTCCTCCCTGGAGGCCGGACGCAGTCAGAATTCTCCTTCCTGGGAGGGCACCCAGGATCCCCAGTCTTGTCTGGCCTCGTGAAGTGTCTGTATGTGTGTCCAGGGAGCTTTAGGCTCCCTCTTTTCCTTCAATTTCTTTCTCTGTCAGAGTTATGTGCCTTATCCATCAACCCTAATCTTTGTATTTTCCACAGTGATTGGGTTGTGCTCAAAGTGGACCCTGCATTTACCCTAAGATCAATACAATCCCTAAGACCATGTCCACAGGTCTCAGGTCTCAGGACAGTCCCAAGCACTGATTCCCTTTTTCAAAAGAAGATCGTTTGAAGGAAAATTGGTTGGGGTTCGTCCATCTAGAATTACCTTAGCTAGATGGATAACTAGGGCTCTAGCTATGGTGTATGTATCCCTAGGAAAGGTCCCCCGTACTGGTATCACTGCACATTTCATCAGAAGTGCTGCTGCTTCTGCTGCCTTCGAGGAGGTAGCCTCTCCGGCAGCAATCGGTAAGCTACCACAATATTCCACAAGGATAGGGTGGTTCTATGGACACCTTTCTTTATGCGCCAGATAAGCTCATGGTTTCATAGGGCCCAAGAACTGGTTTCATAGGGCCCAAGAACTGGTTCCTTTTGCCCTAATCCTTCTTGTACATCAGAGGCTTTCTGGCACAAGTTAGATGCTAGAAAAGCCTTAAAATATTATTTGGAATGGACTGGAGATTTATATAAAACCTATAGTCTCTTTGTCCTGTTTAAAGCATCTTCTGTAGGTAAGCGTGCTTCCCTCTCTACTTTGGCTAACTGGCTGAAAGGGACCATAGCCTTTTCATACTTATCCTTAGGAAATAATCTTCCTGTCGATATTACAGCCCATTCAATTAGTAGTGCGGCTATGTCCTTTGCTTTTGAGGGAGTGGCTTCTCTTGAATCCATCTGCAGAGCAGCCACCTGGTCTACCCCCTCTACTTTTACAAAGCATTACAAGATTGCTCAAACAGCTTTGGCAGATGTGGCTTTCAGCAGGGAGTGTTACAGAAAGTGGTGGTGACCTAGGGTCTTCAGATCTTCCACCCTTCCTCCGGACAGATACTGCTTGGCTATATCCCATTGGTTAGGAGTGCTCTCCCTTCCTCCTGCAGAGAAAACTGGAATTTCTTACCTGTGAGACTATTATTCTTGAAGGAGGAAGGGAGAGCGCTCCGCCCGCCGCTTATTTCGATCCTTGCCTCTAGGGTTACACTGACTACACTGGTGGGGGTCTGACAGTGGTGCAGGGGTATGTTCTTCTCTACCCTTCTTTATGCTTATTTCTCTATGCTTTGGGGCTCGCCACTGGCAATGCCTTTTCTCCGCTAACTTTTACCTTTGAGTCTATTGATATAGAACTGGTAAAAGCAAAGATGGAAGGGTGTTCCGGGTTTACTCAGCTCGGTATAGAGACTGGGGATCTTGAGTGCCCTGCCAGGAAGGAGAATTCTGACTGTGTCCAGCTCCAGGGTTAGGAGCGCTCTCCCTTCCTCCTTCAAGAATAGGAGTCTCACAGGTAAGAAACTCCAGTTGTTTCTGTTTGTCCACCAGATCCAGGCACTCCTCTGCCATGGCTGTGTCTGCTGGCAGGTGGATGGACATAGAGGGGCAGGACATTCCAAAATGGAGTCTGATAGCTGCTTTTCTTCTGATTAACATTGTTGATCAACATGGTTCAGGTATTGCAAATCTGTTGGATAGGGCTATTTGGAATTTTTGTCTGAGTGCTGGTTCTGTCGGACACGACCAATTCTATTTGGCTGGTGGTGATGCCTTGTGCTTTTGCAGCTGTACTTTGAGATAGTGATCAGAGCCACAGTCAAGCCTCCTCATTTCATGCACAGCTTTTAGTTACAATCGGAATCAGGAGCTGATCAGAATGTAAATCAAGGTGGCTGAACCTTTGCCAGATGGGTTTGACCATGTAAGCTGTGTTTGTGTGGGTGCTTAAAGAGACTGTTGCGTATTTCAGGTCATTCATTGTAGCATAGCAGTCGCAGTCTGCAGGCATTGATTCTGCCATGACCAAATCTGCCCAGCATTTCTTACCATCAAGTCTTGTCTTCTCTGATGTAGGCACTGAAGTCTCCTGCTAGAATAATCAGTTCAGTCTGCAGGATTGTGTCCAATGTCTGTGGGAGCTAGTTGTAGAAGTCATCCTTGGCTTTGCCCAGGCTGGTCACACTTGGGGCATAGGTGGATAGGATATGTGTCTTAACCATGCCAGCAATTGTGAGAACTGCCATGCTATTTGATATTTGTTGGAAGGCAATTACCTTTCCAAAAGCTCATCTGTTCACCATAAAGCCAACGCCAGATTCTCTTTTTTGCCACCGGAATAGTGCCGGTGATTCAGATACTGCAGTAACTGAGATTTTGCACTTCAGTAGGTCCATGGCAATAATTTTCTTTTGCTCAGTGTGGTGGCTAGTTCTCATATTCCATGCGGCGATGCTAATTTCCAATTTTGGAAACCAAAATTTGGTTGAGTGGCCAAAAGCCAAAAAGCCACTCAAAATTTCTCAAAAGCACCCTCTATCCCTAGTGTTGGTGCATCGGCTGCCCCGGATGCATTAGCAAAAGTGAATGCATTAGCAAAAGTGAATGAGCTTGTTTGAATTTCCATTCAGTTTCTTGCCTTGTTCCCTGGTTTTCCAGTTCTTGTCATTGTGGCAGTGTACCCACCCTCCTCCTTTTGCTGCCGGGCTTGAGATTGTCCTTGGCGGAGTTATAGTCGTACCTGGGTTTACAAACATAATTTGTTTTAGAAGCATGCTTGTAATCCAAAACACTTGTATATGTAAATGAATTCTCCCATAAGAAATAATGGAAAACTCACTATTCCTTCCACAACCCAAACATATTAATATTAAAAACTATTACAATACTGTAATACAAAATAATAAAGAATATACAAAATATAAAGAAAAATAAAATAAATTAACCTGCACTTAGGCTGCAATCCTAACCACACTTTCCTGGGAGTAAGGAAACACTGGAACGTATTTATGAGTAGACGTGCTTAGTTATTGCACTGACAATCTCTCATGTCTCTCAGGCTGCAATCTGCCTCCCTTACTCAGGTGTGAGTCCCACTTATTACAATAGGGCTTACTTTTGAGTAGACATGCAAAGCTAGGTCTCTCAGGCTCATTTCCACCCCTTACATAGGAGTGAGCCAAAATGACTGTAATAGGCTTAGTTCAGAGTAGACATTCATAGGCTGATCTCTAGGAGAAGCTGAGCAGGTGCTGGCAGAGTGCTGAAACTGGCTGTATCCCAGCCGGGACTTTTTTTTTTTTTTGCTTTTTTATTAAGATATCACTTGCTTATAAGAAATATTTGCTTGAAAAATTAGAAATACCTTCAATCAACTCTCAATCCAAGGTTTTACTGTACTTGAAACTGGCAGGAACACACATAAGAAAAGGAGCCTGACTGGACCCCTGTCTGCCAAGGCTCAGTCTGACCTCCTGGAACTTTCTAGGCATTCAAGGCAAATTCATCCCCTTCTGTGTCTTCAGAGCTCAAAGTATTTAAAGTACCGCTAGGGAAAAGATGATAAACTTATCTCCTCCATCTTTCCTAGTCCTTGCATAGAAAATCTTGGTATGGTTGAAAAGGGATGATATTCATATGTGCCATATGGACATTTGAAGACCCTTATAATGAATATATTGATGAAGGAAGAGTGTATTGTGAACATATTGTAACATATTGTAACAAATAAGGCATTGTATTTTGGTAATTCACTCCAAGACCTCAGGAAATGGATGTTTCCTCTGCAGAACTAAGCTATTCCCCTTTCTAAAAAGTGATTTAAAAGATGTCTGCTGCACTCCCATGGGCCATGGTTATCTATGCATTGTAATTATAAAATACAAATTAAGGCTGTATTCTTCCCTCTTTATGAACAGCCACAATGTTAAAACAAATGTTATTGTTGACAGCCTACCCAATACTTGAATTTGCATTGCAAAATGACAAATATCATCCATGAAGCTCTTTTACTGGCAGTCCTAAGCTTACCATAGTTACATTTTGTAAGGATCTTTGTTTTACTGTGGTATCATAAAGTCGTTTAATTGTATGCTGAACTACGCAGTTGCAAAGTGAGGTCCACTATATTTTTGCTCAGCAGTATTTCAAGTACTGAAAATCAAGAAATTGTGACATGATTAGGCCGTTTATTAAGTTGATGTTAAGAGATTTAAACTGGGAACTTCCTTGGCCACACCCTTAGGACACAATCCTAAGAGATTTAGGCTGGCCTAACTCACCTGACTTGCCTTTCCATGATGGTGCGGAGAGGTTGTCGTATACCTGTGCATTGGCCTAACCCCCCCCCCCCCCCAGTGGGGCAGAACTGTCTTGCTGCCCTTTTGTGACACCCCCAGGACAGCACAGGACTTACGACAGGGCATAGGCCTACCTAAGTGGATGCTAGCAATGTAGCCTGTGGCCACAATTGGATGTCTAGTCAGAAGTAAGCCCCATTGTGTTCAATGGGTCTTACTCCCAGGAAAGTATCTTTAGGATTGCACTGTACAGGCTTCTTGAACCCAAATAGCTTTACTACCTCTTCACCTTGATTTACTGCCACAGTCCTGGAGAGGTGGGTCTTCTTTCCCCTTTCCCTCCTGGGCCAGCCTTTTCTGGAGGAGTCCAGGCATTTCCGGTCATCCTGACACCCTGCTCTTTTGAGACCTAATGGCTGAAATAGCAGTGTGGACAAGTTCAGTAGTGTGGCAAAGCGAAAAATAGAATTTTGGTTCTCTTCTGTTTGCATGTGTGTTTATATTGTGCTTTTAGAACGTGCTAATAGAACAGCAACCACAATGATTCAGCAGTTGCTACTTTCTCTGGGCAAGTTTCAAAGTAGGTAAAAATAGCACTTTGCAAACTTGTACTGGATTATAATTTTTGATTTCTTTAAGTCTTTAATAATAATTCTAATATTATTAGAATTAGTAAATCTTTATTAATAATAAATAAAAAATCTTTAATAGTAGGTAATTTTTTTCCTGCCTAATCCCGTTTTTAAAATAAATTATTTTTACTTCTTAAAGAAATCACTACAGTGTAAGTTTGTTTACTTGGTTTTATCCATGATTTTAAATCCATCTAAAATATTTTCCCTTGCTTTGTTTCCATGATTGTATTTTTCTCTTTTGTCATATTGGAATCTAATTCTGCGAAGAGAATACTCTCCCATTGTAGAGAGTGGAATATGGGCTACTTTTGAAAAATTTTCACTTGCTGATTATTTATTACATCATCTATGAATATTCCTTTTAAAAATATGCACCTGCCAACAATTTTAAAAGAAAAGATGTTGCTTAGCATTGTATCTTTTTTGATATGTGTCAATAATAGAAAATGTTTTAATTTTTTTGTTAAATTGTTGCTCATGGTGTGTAGGAATTGTCTCCAAGCAAAATGGAGAGAAGCTTTGACAAAAAATGGGAATCTGAGTAAACTTTAAAAATGCTTATCTAGATGGGAGAAAACTATACCTTTTTCTGTACAGGCATTCCCTGCTTTCTGTTGCCCGATTTTCTGTCGTTTGGCTCTTTTGTTACTCTCAAAATATGCCTGCCTGCCTGCCTTCCTTCCTTCAGCAGAGGAACCAGATCAGTACAGATCCTTCTGTACTCCTTTGTCAGAGGGCTGCAACCTTCTCTTTTCCTCTCTCCGACTTCCTTCCACCTCATCCTTTCCCCCTACTTCAGTCTCCCTCTTCCCCATTTCACTCCACTTCTCCATCACCCGGTGGCATAGCTACAGGGGATGGAGAGTGAGTCAGAAAGGGAGGTGTGCTGGGGTCCCTTCCCTTTGAAGCAATTCCAGGTGGGGATAGCCCTACTGGCTCCTTCACCTGGCAGAGGGGTCTCCTCACCTGCTGCCAGAGCCAGGCAGCGTTGTAGGTCTCCTGAGGTGGAGGGGAGAGCCCAGAAGAGAGGTGCAGAGCTGAACCACTCACCGCCAGCAGGGACTGACTGACTAACTGCAGCAGGCAACCTGGCACTGCATACCTGATGGAGAGGTCCAGGAGCAGAAGCCTGGAATGGCTCCAAAGGAAACTCTGGCACGCCTCCCACCCTGACTGACTCCTCCACCCTCTGTTCCTATGCCACTGCCCTAATCTCTTTCCTCCACCCTAATCTCCCCCATTCCACTTCCCTCTACTCCCCTTCCCCAGTTTCCCACTTCCCCCAGGCTCCCCCATTCCCAGGCACCAGCTTTCCTCACCCAGGGTGACCATATAACCTCTTTTCCCAGGACATGTCCTGGACTTTGGGCCTTGTGTCCTGGAAAAAATTTAAATCTCCTTTTTCTTGTAAATGGGCAGCATGTTTCCTTTATGTAATTATCTAATAAATTACATGTAGTAATTTCAAATTTAATAAGTACTATAATGTTTAAATCAGACACATGAAAGCGATATTTATGTTTTTATTTTCTCATGTCCTACTTTTTTGGGTGTCCTATATTTTGGGGGGCTTGTCCCATTTTTTGGTAATGGCATATGGTCACCCTGCACATATGCCTATTTATTTTAATGTAATTTGAATTATGTATGTTGAATATGTGTTTATAGGCTTTTGCAAGTGCTATTTATGGTTTTTGGTGGCAATTTGGCATTTGCACGCTGAAAAATAACGTTTCATCAGAAAAACGTTTCAGCAGTTTTTGCTTTTGGTTGGTGGCCGGTCTGTAACTATCCAATAAGTAGGGGACACCTGTGTCCTGGAAGAGGTGCTTTTATTAGTTTTTATGCAGGGCCTTGTCTGTGTGAAATTGACTTATTAAGTATATGTAAAGCTTAATAAATTTTGCTAGTACAGTGGTACAGTGGAGCCTCACTTAAAGAGCTTAATTCGTTCCGGAGGCATGCTCTTTAAGTGAAACACTCTTCACCTGAAGCGGATTTTCCCATAAGAAACAGTGGAAACTCAGATAATTGGTTCCACAACCCCAAAAATATTCATATAAAAATATTAACTGTATGTAAAAATGATGACAAAACACTGTAACTAAATTCAAAACATGCATTCAGTGTGCATGATCCAATGAAATCTACTTAGGCTGCAATCCTAAAGACTCTTCCCTAGGAGTAAGCCCCATTTAACACAGTGGCGCTTACTTCTGAGTAGAGATGGTTAGGAGGCTGCAGTCAAATTCACTTTCCTGGGAGTAAGCCTCATTTAACACAATGGGGCTTTCTTCTTGGTAGAGATGGGGACTTTACCTTGCCTGGGAGGCCTTCTGGGGGCTGGGAAGGTACTTGGGGGACTGGGGGGGAGAGCGCCTGGCTTCCTAGATGACATCCAGCTGTCTAGGAAGCCCCTCCGACCTCTGTGTGTCTCAGGGAAGCAGAGATGCATCCTGGGAGCTGTCTGGGAAAATGGTGCTGAAATCTCCCATCCAGGAAAGAATGTATTGTTTAAGTCCAGTTGAAAAGTTTTAAAGTTTTAGGTCCAGTTTTAAAGTTGGAAGGGCAGCCAGCAGGCGCTCTTTAAGTGAATCTGCCTCATTAAGCAAGGCAGAGGCCCTGCATAACAGAGTGCTCATTAAGTGGAGCACTTATGCAGGGCGCTCGCTAAGCGAGGTACCACTGTACCTTGGTTTACGAATAACCTGGATTGAGAGTGTTTTGAAGGACAAGCAAAAATTTCTAAGAAATTCCTTCTTGGTTAACAAGTTACGTCTTGCAATACAATCAGGGCTGGCACTTTCTCAGGAAGTTCCTGCCCTGCCTCTGCTTGCTCTCCAGGAAGCATGAGGACTGTCTGCCTTGTTCCCCTTTGCTTCAGAGTCCAAGCCAGGGCCCCAGCATCTTCTAGCTGCCTCCTGCTGCTCCTGAAGTCCACCAGTGACCAGTACTGCCTGCTCTGCTTGCTTCCCAAATACTGTAAGTAGGAAGATTGCAGGGGGGAACATGGTCACCTGGAGTGACTGTGGGGCAGGTAGCTTGGTGGGGAGGCTCTGGGGGAGATCTGAGGCTGCTATCCTATCCCACACTTCACAGGGAGGAACCCCGTTCACTCTACTGAGAATTACTTCTGAGAAGACATGTCTAGGATTGGACATTGAGGCTGCAATCCTATCATGCAGTTTCCTGGGAGTAAGACTCACTGGCTCTAATGGGACTTATTTTTGAATAGACATGCCTTGGAGTGAGCTCCCTCACACCAGCCATGAAGGTTTTCAAAGGTTCAGTACAGTATTTTCTTTATTACAGTGTTTTGTACGAGGGTGATTCAATAAATAAGGTGAATTTTTCTGTATAAGGACTTCTAATACAGATAGAAGCTTTTTTTATTTTTCAACGTAGTCTCCCAGGACCGTCACACACTTTTCCCATCTGTGCACAAGCTTCCGTATTCCCTCAATGTAAAAATCTTTAGACTGATGTCTCAGCCAGTCGCTCACAACACTTTTGACTTCATCGTCACTTTCAAACTTCGTACCTCTCGTGAACACTTTCAAGGGACCAAACAGGTGAAAGTCTGAAGGGGCAAGGTCTGGGCTATAAAGAACAAACACAGAGGTCATCAAAGGAGTCATCTTGCATCATGACAACGCAAGGCCTCACACAGCAGCCCAAACGGTGCAGACCATCAACGAGCTGGGCTGGGAACTGCTCCCTCATCCTCCCAATTTCCTAGGGGCTCCAGAGAAACCCAGAGGTCTGGGCACCCTGCTCCCTCTAGCACAGCCGACCTGCAGATTGGACTGCATTGGAGGGAAGTGTCCCATTTTCCTCCTGCCTTCTTTGACCCTGGGCTTTCTTCCCTCCTGCTCTGGACACCAGGAAAGGGCCCCCTCCTCTGGAAAAGGGCTCTCCTCCTCTGGTCCTTAGGGCTTCTTCGCAGAAAGAGGCACGTGCAGTCTGAGGAACCTCAGTCAGGCTGGTGGTATGTTCCACCCAATCCTGGCTTTCCCCCCTTGGGAGGAAGCCCAATCAGCTGGCTGGTGGCTCCCTGGACATGCGGCTGCCCCACAGGCACAGCAACAGCTGGCACCAAGCCTTGCTACTGCTGGGGCAGCCGCTTACAAAGTGGAGCCTCCCCAGCCTCTCTGAGCCTTTCCAGCCCCACAGCCTCCAGTTAGGAGGTACCCCCCAACAAACCCTCCCTGGATTCCCCTTCTACCCCTCACCTCACAGAAACTCCAAACACCTTCCCTGGGCTGCCCAGACCCCCCCTTCCCTCCCACCCAAGAGAAACCCCTGAATCCCCTCTTATTTATATACAGTGGCACCTCACTTAAAGAGCTTAATTCGTTCAGGAGCCATGCTCTTTAAGTGAAACACTCTTTAAGTGAAGCAGATTTTCCCATAGGAAATAATGGAAACTCAGATGATTGGTTGCACAACCCAAAAATATTCATATGAAAATATTAACTGTTTATAAAAATGATTACAAAACACTGCAATATAACACTGTACAAAGCACTGTAATATACAGTAACACACAACACTGCAATAAAGAAAATACTGTACAGTACTGAACTGTACTGTACCTTTGAAAACCTTCATGGCTGGTGTGAGGGTTACAGAGAGGGGATGACTTTCACAATCACTAATGGAGTCACTTATCTATTGGTTCATTGGAATCTATTGTCTTTTTGTGCAACTTTAACATTTGACGGGGAGCAGCACTAGAACATTGATAAGGCACACTTTCCACACTGCCACACACAGATCCCACATACAGACCTGACTCAGGCTGCTCCCCCTGGACATCCCATGAGTTCCCTGGCAATGGAAGCCTATTCCAAACTTTGCCCAAGGCTCCACTGTAGCTTAAGCTAGTCTCCTCGTCCCACATGTGAGTTCCCTTGCCATGGAAGCCTGTTCCAAACTTCCTCAGAAGTGCTCTTTATTCAAGACAGTGCTCTTTAAGCAAGTCAAAATTTCTGAGAAAATTTTGCTCTTTATACAAAACACTCTTTATTCAAGGTATCACTGTATTTATAAATTTACACATATAGACACATATACACACACACATACAGGGTGTCCCTCCAAAAAATGTACTCACTCTTGATTGACCCATCACTCACATAGCCATTTAAAGTGTGAGTACATTTTTGGGACATCGTGTATATGTATAAGGTATATTATATAGTTATATATAAAGTACACTATAGTGTTGAAATTAAGTACAGAAAAGCAGTACAAGTGTTTTAACCTTTATTTTAACATGTCCTGCATTTGTCCTACTTTTTTTAACCTGGTAGAAATTTTGGCTTGGGGGACAGGAATTTTGTAGAGCTTGGGGGGAATTTTGGATTTGGTGTCTGGTCACCATGGGAGGGAGGCTCTTTTAGAGTGGAAGGAGAGACATGCAGATGAGTGGCAGCAGCAACAGCTACTGTAGCTGTATCCTCCTCTTGCCCTTGCTTTGTGCTTCAAGTAATATTTCTTTATTGAACTGATTCTAATACCCTATCAAGTGCACACCTCTATTTTAAAGGGGAAATTCTGCTTAAAATGATGTGATTTAGAATTGGATACATACAGTATTTTCATTTGCCTATCATCAATCTACATAAAAGCCTTAACCTGTGTGTTAATTCTTAAAGTGGGGATAGGGATCCTCTTGGGGGAGTTGTGACTTTATTTCATGAGGGGGTCACAGAAAGTTGGGCACCAGCATCTTGGATTCTATCATTGGGCACTGCCATCTCAGAACAGGGTTATCAATCTGCTTTCGTGGGAGTGAATCTCATCTATATATATAAAAGAGAAAAGTCACTCAGTGACTGAATCACTCACTCACTGACTCATCACCGCCCTGCCAAAACTGCTGGGCCTAGAACTGTGAAATTTGGGGTGGGTGTTCCTTCCGTGACGGAGGGGTGCACTAAGAACAGGTTTTCGGAAATTCCAACCGGAGGGTGGTGAAAAGGGGCGCAACACATTTTCCTCCCTATACTTTGCATTGGAGAATTGATGACTCATCAACATTCCGCCCCTACTGCTGGGCCTAGAAGCATGGAATGCTGGGAGGGAGTTCTTCTGTCACCTGAACACCCACCAAGAACCCATGTGGAGAAATTTAACCCTTCAGGGGCTGAAAAGGGGTCAACGTGTTTTTGTCCTATACTTAACATGGGAGACTGAATAACATCCAGCCAATTTGGTGCTCAGTACCTGGAGCACTGGGAGGATGTTGCTCGGAGGAAGAGGTTGCACTGGCGAGGATGCTGCGCATGGGGAGAAGTTGCGTGCGGGGGGAAAGTTGCACGCGGGGTGTTGATGCGCATGGGGTGTTGATGCACCGTGGGGGGGGGATGTTGTATGGGGAAATGTTACTCTCGCAACGCAGGTACGCTTTTTGCTAGTTGAACATAAAAAAGCAGGCCTCTGAGTCTTGAAAGACTATGGTATCGTGCTCAGCGCTGCCTACGCTGCATGCAAAGCACGAAAGCCTGGGTTAGATTGTTATGGAGGCTATGCTGTTACCTAAGCAGCAAATCCCCCCTCTCCATGTCACTGAAATAGTCCAGTGGAAAGGCAGAGCTAATACAGTTGGATCCAGCTGGCATCGCAGAGCTGGGCTAAGGACAGGAGCTCACCCTGTCTTGTGCGGCCGACCCGGATCTCGAACCCTGACCAAGTACCATTGAACATAATGGGTCTTAATTCCAAGTAGACCTAGAGGATGCTCTGGAATCACAGTGTTGTCACTTTGATGTCATTTTCAGCCACGACATAACTTCTGGGGTGTTCCCAGACAAGATTGTCATTTTCAGAAAGGGGTCCTAGGCTAAAGTGCTCAATAACGACTGTGGTTAGAGTGTCTGATGCTAAACTGCATTCAGCCATTAGATGGGGCATCTAATGGAATCTCAACTGGGCGGAAAGCCAGGCTGAGAAGAGACCAGGAAAGCCACTGAGGAAATAGGCGGCAAAAGGGCAGTTGAGATGCTGGAAAGAGGGAACATTTTTAAAAATTGATAAATGTAATTATATTGTACTCTGTAAGTGACAGCTGCGGCTGTTACTAGTTTCTAATAAAGAAATCCATTGTATTGTGTTCTTTTGTCTCTGTTCTATTCTTGGCCAGTGAGCTAATGATTTTAATTAACGGAGGTGATTAAGGTTGCTTGAGATAAAATTATGATAGAGTTCAGTCATAATGACACTTTAAAAGAGAGTCTGTTCTAATAAAGGACTGTGCCAAGTCCATATTTCTGTAAGCAGACATGGGTGATAAATGGCAGCATATTAAATAATGAAACTATAATTTGACTAGCGAAAGCGTACCCGTGTTGCGGGAGTAAAATTCTCCGTACGCCATCCCTCCACTGTGCATTAAAACCCTCATGCGCATCAAAAGGGGCGCAATACATTTTCCTCCCTATACTTTACACGGAAGAACCCCTGACTGAGGGATTCTCTGCCACAACCCCTAGACCTAGAATCATAAATTTGGGAAGGGTGTTCCTTCTGTAACATCAGCACCCACCAAGAACAGAGGTTGAGAAATTTAACCCTTATGGGGCTGAAAAGGTGTGCAATGTGTTTTTGTCCTATACCTAACATGGAAAACTGACCAACATCCAGCCAATTTGGTGGCTCGGTGTCTGCTGCACTGGGGGGGGGGGGGGATGTTGTTCGGAGAGAAGGGTTGCACGGGGGAAGATGCTGCGCATGGGGGTGGATGTGCATGGGGGATTTCACCCCTTTCCGGTTGGAGTTTCCAAAAACTGGTTCTTAGTGGATCCCTCTGTCACCCAAGGCACACCCTCCCCAAATTTCACGCTTCTAGGCCCAGCGGTTTTGGCTGGGCATTGATGAGTCAGTGAGTGAGGGACTTTTCAGTTTTATATATAGAAGACACTGGATGGCCTTTTTGAATCTATGGATTAAATAACACACAGAGCACAAGAATTAATTGTATTAAGGGAGAATTGTATTAAAGTTACTTAGGACCATCTAAAATGTTGAGGTTAGCATATGGAGACAGTGTCGTGTAATATCAGTTTCATATGGAGAACATAATTTTGGAAAGCTGGTCATGGCATGGGTTGCTCCAATTGCACAGATAAGAGTGTGTTGATGAGATGCAGGGTTTCTGCATGCTTTGGGAGGTCTGCATGGTGGAATTCAAATGTTGAGATTGTGATTTGAGCTGTTGTACTTTATTAGCATATATGTGGTGACAATAATATTTGAATTTGCCCTAATCAAGAGAAGACTGATAATGCAAGTGGCTGTTGTAAAGATAGCCAGTCTGGAGCAATGATGCCATCAGCCTGGTAAAAGTATTTCTAGGTAGTGTGTTTCAGCTGTCCCTCTTTGACACAGTCTAATTACATTTTTTCACATTCACAGGGTCTGCTGCTGGTCTCTCCCCTCCCCCCGAGGATGATATGAGATTTGAAAGAAGACGATGCATACAGGTAACTTGACTGAAAATTTTACAAAAATAGTTGTGCTTTTTCATATTACTATATACCGTACTTGCTTTGCTTACAAAATACTCTTCTGGTAACCTATGACCAGTAAACATCAGGTAAATAATGTTTATTATTTTGAAGACTGGGACTTTGTTTTAAATGCTATTGATGTGCCAAAAATTATCATGTATTTGCTTGTTTGCTAGTTAGTAACATTTTAATATTTATTTTTAAGAATCCAGAGTAGTAAGCATATGTAGAAAAGTGTTGAATTACAAACTTGGATTTGAAAATATCTGGAAAGGGTTATATGAAATGATTCAACATTAGCTTATGAATTAACATGTAACTTTGTGATCAAAAATTGAAGAAATACTGGTCTATAAAGAATCAATTTGTTTCCATGTAGCCTAACTTATAGAAAAGTTAAACTGATGATAGTGCTTTTGGTGTCTCAAACCAAAAATCTGAATTAGTGAATGTTCCTGACTGTTTTGACAGTTGCTGTTTGTCAGGCAGGGTGACTATCTGACTGGAAAATCCAGAATTTGTCTGGATTTTTTAACCTGCTGTCAGCATGTCCTCCGAACGGGCTTCATTGTCCTCCACTTTGGCTTCATTTTGGAACTTTGCAATGGTGTACAGTACGCCATCTTGTCATATGTCATTAGATTTGTGTTGAAGAGCAAAATCCAATGCAAAAATTGGTTTTGATATATCTTTTTCCTATCAAAGGTTATGGCCAAAGGACTAAAATAAAAAATATGCATTGAGCTCTATGTGTAAGCGAAAGTGACCCATATCACAGCTTTACTAATGAGTAGACACACGTGTTATAGTCCGCTGGAAAGGCCAGGCTGAGAGGAATCCTAAGACACCAGAATGGTCCTGATCCAATGAATGCAGAGTCCAAAATCACCCAAAAGGAGGTCCCTGATAATTGTATTGATTTCTATGGGAACTGAAAGGGAGCCAAATTGTGCCATTACTCATGAGTAGGCAATCTTGTCTTCGATATTTGGAAAGGGCAGGCTGAGAGGAATTTGGTCCTGATCCAATGAATGAATCAGGAGGCTCCCCACGAGGAAACCCCTCCTCCAAGCTTCACTGCATTAAACCCTTTTGAAAATGAGGCTGCACAGCTGCTTTTACTCACAAGTAAGCAAGCATGCCTTGGCTAGTGTGGAAGGTCATTCCAGGGAGTGAAAGGCTTCCTGAATGGTCCTTATCCTATACACCTGGAACTCAGCAAATGCTCCACTTGGCAACATTTGAATGTTTTCAGCATATGAGTGTTATCAGCTTTAATTTTGTCATATCCTACATTTTGATTCTACATTTTGTTCCACATGTTCCTCTTTTTTTGGTTATGGCATATGGACACCCTGGGTTTTAGATCACTTAAACATGCACATTTTTGTTTCTGGAATCATGTCTTGCAAAGGAGATGCTGGCCTGAGAAAGTTGGCTGCTTTGGTTTTGGGTCACGTGAACATGTGCCTTTTGGGTTTTACAATTTCATAATATTGTGTTGAAATTAAGCATAGGAAAGCAATACAGGTGTTTTTAGCTTTTATTTTAACATGTCCTATATTTGCTCTACGTTTTTGGGTGTCCTACATTTTTAACATGTCAGGAATTTTGTTTGGATGTGAGGAATTTGGGGTATGAGCATCTGGTCACCCTGCTATCAGGGATGTGCAATCACTAGAGGCAGGTGAGGTGCCTCATGTGAACTCAGAGCCACCCCAGTCCCAGGCTGCCAAACTCTGGTTGCATCCAGAGTTGTTTGAGCTCCAGAAAGGCCATTTTCAGCCTCCTCAGCCCTCAGAATGCTTGAGGGCCACTGGAAATGGCCTTGGAAATGGTTCTTGGAATGCATTAGGACCAGGGTGGGCTGAAGGTTGTTCGGACCAGATTGCCCAAACCGCTTCCTGTTTGTGCCCCCCAGCTACCGATCCGGTAGCTACGGGGGGGTGGGGACAAAACCGGGTGCACCGGTTTAGCGCGCCCGGGGAAGCCCTACACTGCGTAGTGCATCTCCTGCAGCTGGCTATAGGAGATGCATTACGCATGCGCCAAGCTTGACGCATGCGCAGTGCATCATCTGCAGGAGATGCACTACAACTACAGGAGACGTGCTGCACGTGCGCCAAGCTTGGCACACGTGCAGTGCGACGGGGTTGGAGCCCACCCCTTGCCCTGCCCACCCGCACCTGCAGCGCGCTGGGGTGGGTGGTGACCCCTCCTCAGCCCCTCCCCAAACCCGGCCCGCCCACTTCCGGCGATCCGATTGTTGGGCCAGGCCAGGCCCACCACTGATTAGGA
This sequence comes from Cryptoblepharus egeriae, assembly GCA_030015325.1. Classification (NCBI taxonomy): domain Eukaryota; kingdom Metazoa; phylum Chordata; class Lepidosauria; order Squamata; family Scincidae; genus Cryptoblepharus; species Cryptoblepharus egeriae. Next base: position 49,588,813 of record JAREYC010000005.1, on the reverse strand, counting down.
CATGACCAGAGCACTGGCGTAGCTAACGATAACGTAGCCTGTGGTAATGTTGCCAAAATGTTGCCCTGGAAGGGATGTCATACCTGGGTATTCGTAAAAAATAAAATTGGGGAAAGTTTATCTTATTTGCTATCAAGATTTTGTTGCCTCGCCTCCAGCAACAAAATCAAATTTAATTTAAGTTAAAAAATGAAAATTGTGTCCCTTATTGGTCAGGGAAACAGTTCTGGGGCAAAGAGTAATGGTTATTTTTTTTCCCTGCTGAATCTTAGAGGAGCATCACTTAGAAGTGCCTGTATACCCACTTAGCATGGATAACTGTTTTTTTTTGTACAGTACAGTGGCGCCTCACGTAACAGATTTAATTCATTCCAGAGGCATGTTCGTTACGTGAAACGTTCTTTACATGAAGCGGATTTTCCCATAGGAAATAATGGAATCTCAGATGAGTGGTTCCACAACCCCAAAAATATTCATATCAAAATATTAACTGGATGAAAAAAATGATGACAAAACACTGGGATTGAATTCAAAACATGCATTCAATGTGCATGATCCTATGAAGTCTACATAGGCTGCAATCCTAAAGACACTTTCCTGGGAGAAAGCCCCATTTAACACAATGGGTAGACATGGTTAGGAGGCTGCAATCAAAGACACTTTCTTCTGCGATCTGAGACACTTTTAAAGTTTCTCCCACTTTCTCCTCCTCTTCATCCTGAGCCTCTCTCTCACTTGCTCCCTTCTGGCTAGCCCTGAGCTGCTTCCCATTTCTCCACTGCTGTTCTTGCCCTCTGCCCAGTGGATGCCCAGCCACAGGAGGAACAGCATGGAAGTGTTGCTTTCACTATGGTCAGGCGCGCTAGGCAACCTTGACACTCTTTAAAAGGGCTGCCAGCCATCGTGTCTGCGCCAACTGCCAACAAGAGTGTTTGTTACGTGAAGCACAGTTTGTTATGTGAAGCAGAATCCTAGAGAAATTTTTATTTGTTACATGAAACATACTTTACATGAGGCATTTGTTACATGAGGCGCCACTGTATATGGAAATGAGAGCTGATTCATATTAACACCTTATTAGCTACATACGGTATGAGAATTATATCTCATTGGCTTTCAGAGAAATCAGTATCATGGGAAAGTTTAAGTTAAGAAATCCAGTTTTTGTTCCATAGGCTTTTGTGTTTTCATTTTCTGGTTAATTGGCCATAAACTTTGATAGATTATAGAAATTCCAATGCAGTTCATTTCATTGCATGCTGCTTTAAATTTCCTTTCCAATGATATAATAACATGATAGTATTATCATTCATATAAACCCTGTTTTTCACAGTTTTAACCACTAGTGTCAAGCTCACTTTGTTGCCCCCCTAAAGCTTGCTGCCCGGTACAAGTGCACTCCCTGCACTCTCCTAGCTGCACCACTGGACCAGTGGGGTCACATCTGGAAGTGACATCACTTCCAGGTAACAGGGCTTGATTAATGTTGTGTCTCATCAGCACAAACTGTCACTGCTGCATTCCTGCATGCTACCTTCAGTTGAAAATATGCTACTGTGAGATGCTTGTAATTTATGTTCATTGAGAAGTAATATTCCCCAGAAGGAAACTAACTCCTTCTTAAATAAAGTTTTGAGTGGTGTTCAATAAATAAGACATTAGTTACACAATAAATTCAGTAGATGGAAACTTAATTCTGAGCTTTTTATAGCCAAATTCTCACAGATTGTCCTGACAGTAATCGTTGTGAACCTCATTTTAATATTTTATTTTGCAGTTTTACTGATAATGCAATATGAAATAAAGTGCAGTATGAATCTGCCAAAGCTGTAAATACCAATGTGTCTTATCCCACGGCAGATCTTGCTTCTGTTTAAAACCTATGCATATTTAATTGAGGGGAAGAGAAGGATAGAGGGATTTATGCATGCATGCAGATGATCTCCTGATTGACATTTCTTCATTGCATCAGGTTTTCATGCATAAACAGCTTTATAGGATACATTTGCATGAAGTAAGTGATGCTGAGTCCAATGTGAATACTTTCATCTCAAATACATGCTCTTGGTTTCATTTACCTTTTTTGAGGAACCCAATTATTAGACAATTTTCTTGTTTAGATAAAAAACTTGGCATCCATCAGTCTTGAAAGACTATGGAATCATGCTTGACGCTGCATACGAAGATAATAATACAAGCAACAAACTTTTTTCTGAAGGTATGACAGTCACTTTTTCTATAATCCATATATTCCCATAGGATCAGAATAAATTTTATTTAAATTGCTATTCAGACAGAATGCTTTTGTTTTTCATAAAAAGTGCACTCCTAATTGCAGTAACCTTAATACAGTGGCGACTTACGTAACAAATTTAATTTGTTCTGAAGGTGTGTTTGTTATGTGAAATGTTCTTTTCGTGAAGTGGATTTTCCCATAGGAAATAATGGAAACTCAGAAGATTGGTTCCACAACCCCAAAAACATTCATATAAAAATATTTTTATATATGTATAAAAATATTAAGTGGATGTAAAAATTATGACAATACACAGGAATTGAATTCAAAACATGCCTTCAATGTGCATGTTTTTTCCTTAGGCTGCAGTCCTAAAGACACTTTTCTGGGAGTAAGCTCCATTGAACACAATTGGGCTTACTTCTGGGTAGACATGGTTAGGAGGCCGCATTCTAAAATACATCCTTCTGTAATCCAAGACACTTTCAAAATGTCTCCCCACTTTCTCCTTCTCTTCATCCTGAGCCTCTCTCCCCCCTGCTCCCTTCTGGCTAGCCCTGAGCTGTTTCCCTCTGCTCTACTGCTGTTCTCTCTCTCTGCCCTGCGGATGCCCGGCCACAGGAAGAACAGTGCAGAAGTGTTGCTTTTGCTACAGGCAGGCGCGCTAGGCAGCCCTGAGGCTTTTTAAAAAAGGCTGCCGGCCAGCGCGTCTGCCCCAAATGCCAACGAATGTGTTTGTAATGTGAAGCACAGTTCATTATGTGAAGCAGAATCCTAGAGAAATTTTTGTTTGTTACATAGAACATACTTTAGGTGAGTCATTTGTTACGTGAAGGTACCACTGTACATACTTTTCACAAGTCAGGTACATGTTTCATTTTTAGAAGGCTCATTCTATACATTTTAAGAGTGATTTATTTTGAAAGCCTTTCAGGTTAGTTTTGCAGTTACACCAGAAAATGAGGGGATGATTTTTATTTCCCAAGCTGATTGAAGCAGATATGCATTGGAAGGTGAAAAATTTATTATTCAGCACTTAATCTTGAAAATTTGAAAGACAGAAAATTTTACCTTATTTGGTTTGGAAAACAGTCACCAGCAACTAGACAGATGTTTAAATTACTGTATTTAAACAAATACAACGGGCATTCAATATTTGTGGTTGAACTATTTGAGAACCCCCCATGAATACAAAATTCTGGAGATAATGAAATATGGGGTATGTATGGCAACAAAATTTATCTGGGGTCTGCACTCAGACTCAGCCCCTAAAATTTTAAAATGTAGATTTCTAAAGTCTTGAAAATCATTAATTTTCAATATAATATTTTTAGACAATTTGCAGTAGTCTGAGCACAGTGTTGCATTACACCTGGAAATATTTCTGATACAAAATGAGGTGTTTCTGAACTTTTGATTTGTCGGTGCGGGCTGCTGCTTCTTTAACTCTTTACATGTGGCACCCAAATTTAAATTGCTATTTAAATTGCTCCTACTTTCAGGTCTTTTATTGTTCTCTGTTTTCTCCTTCCTCTGTTCCTCCAATCATCTCCTTCTCTCTTCATTCTTTCAGCAATAGAGAGGATTTTGGGAGGTGTGTGGGTAACCCTCTTTTTTCTTACAGATCCCATTTCACACAATGTGCTCAGTGGATCAACATGAAGAACTTGGCATTTTGGTTTGGTTCGTCAGCAAAATCATCTTGTTCTTTCTTGTTCATAATATGGAAAATAAAAACAAGTAGCTCTTCCTCCTTGGATTCCAAACAATTTATCAGTTTAGAATGAGCTACTGCAAAGGAAGAAAATACACTTCCTACACTAGCAGAAGAATCACCACCTTGAATAAATTATCACTTTACAAGTCTGTGAATCTTAGGCTGCAGTCCTAAAGACACTTTCCTGGGAGTAAGACCCATTGGACACAATGGGGCTTACGTCTGAGTAGACATGGTTAGGATTGTGCTCCTAAGCTCATTGATGTGATTTTTATAGATCTTCAGTAAATCTGATTTTTTTTTAGCAGTTCACCCTTAACATCGTTTTTATAGAAGGCATTATGGAAGGATGATTTCCAAATCATGTAGCCAACTCCTCTTCCTCAGCATTCTTCAGTAGCGACCTGGATGCTGGACATGGGAATATTTGCAAGAAAATGAACTAAGATAATAGTATTTGTTCATTTTATTCCATGGCTGCAATTTTACAGTCCTTTGTTTTTCTGTTATTATCTTTTTAGAATCTCACTCAAAAATAAAAGTTGTATTTCTTTGCACTTTGTATTCCACATTTCTCTTAAGCCCAGTGTTGAGAACTATGATTGTGATATGGCCATCTTATTTTCATCTGATCATCATCAGATTAGATTCTTGATATAGTGTTCAAAACTTTCCACTACTGAGTTCCATTAGATGTCCTTTGGAGTGTCATCTTGTTTCCCCTATGTTTCTTCAAACCACCTGATGCAAACAGTTGTTAAAATAATAGTATATTTTGCAATTTCAGTATTGCCCATTATTGTTTGTATACTGAGGTCTTTGTCTAAAAGGTGGTGAAATGGGCCCTGGAATCATGAGTGATTAGGCAGAGATACAGAAGTCTTATGGATCTTCAGTTTGTTATGCTCTTCTAGAGCTGTTGTGGGTAGAACCATCCTTTTCTTATTTGTAAGTTTCACAGTTTGATGTGTTCTATCTAGGTGGCTGTGTGGCAAGAAGTGGCTTTTTGAGTTTAAACTGTTCCAGGGGATACAAGTTAGAGAGGCCAGGTTGGTGATTATGAGGGCAAAGTATTTTCCATAGTGGCTCTTTTATTTGGCACTCACTTCCTAAGACTTGCTTCAGTAACTGCTTTTTATTTTTGTGAAATTTTGTTTCAACATGGTTTTCATGGGCTTGGGGATTGAACTGATAAATGCTGCCATTTATATTGTTGAAATGAGTTCCTAAGAAAAGATAGTATAGTAGCTGAAAGAAAGAAATGAACTAAAACACTGACAATTCATGTGTTGTACAGTATGTTTCATGCTGTGTTTTTAATGCTGTAAGTTGCTTTGAAGGAGTTGCTTTCAAATTGAAAACAATTTGAATAACAGACTAAGCTAATAACAGCTTAGTCATTAAATCAATATTTCTAGATTTCTAAAACTGCATGCTAGATGCCATTGGAAAAAGACAGATTTTGATTCTTATGATATTGTCTCCCCTTTTAAAAAAAATCTGTAATGCTAAGGTTCCATGTGTAAGTAGGCTTGGGTGGAAGTGAGGCATTTTGGGGAAAAATTGATAGAAAAATCAAAGTAATTGAGAATTTTATATTGAATTTCATCCACTATGTCTGAGACAGTGTTTGAGTATAATTAGGGTTGACAAATTATGGAATGTTAGGTGTCTGGAATGCTGAGAGTTGGAAGATTCTGAGCAGCTGTATGTAAAGTCTTTAAAGTATGTCTATTTTGAAACTCAGACAGCATAATAATAGTTTGTTATTTAGAAATTGTTGGCTATATTATTGCTACCAACAGGCAATACATTAGCTTTAGCAGTTTTACTTCTAATGAAGTAAAATAATGTACACTGTCTTCTACAATGCAGCTACAGTTTTTATGTATGTTTCCATTTTGGTGCCTATTCTATGGAATAGTATCCTCATGAAAAATACTAGATTTCATTATTTCTCATATTTTGCTTAGTATAAACTTTATTACAAAGTTTTTCGATTGATTTAGTGCTTTTGTTCTAGCAGTGCAATTTCAACAGCTATTCTAAGTCCCATTGAATTCAGTGGGGCTTTCCCCCCTAGGAAATCATGTTTAGCAATGTATTCTTTGTATTCTATTTCTGTTGTTCTCTTATTATTGTTTTAGTATTTTAATATTGTCACGATTAGAATATACTGGTCTGCTCCTTTGGGCAGCTGACATGGGAAAGGTGGCTTATAAGCTTTGTAAATTAAAGACTTCAGAAGGAAAAGGTACTTTTATTTATGCTTTTATTCATGGGCTGTGGGTGGCGCAAATGGTTAAGACACTGCCTGTAAACCAGCAAGCCAGGGTTCGAGACCTCGGTCAGTCCCACAAGACAGGGTAATCTCCTGTTCCTAGCCCAGCTCTGCGATGCCAGCTGGATCCAATTGTATTGGCTCTGCCTTTCCATTGGACTAATTCAGTGGTGTGGAGAGGGGGGATTTGCTGCTTGGGTAACAGCATATCCTCCATAACAATCCAACCCAGGCTTTCATGCTTCGTATGCAGCGCCAAGCATGATACCATAGTCTTTCAAGACTGATGGAGGCCTGCTTTTTTATTCATCAGGTAAAACCTTGGATTGAGAGCGTTTTGCAAGACAAGCAAACATTTCTGCGTGGGCGGAGACCTGAATTGACCTCTGCCGGGACTTTCACTAGCCGCGTGCCGGCGGAGATCAGGTCTACGCCCACACAGAGACCTTCTAGGACCCCCGTCTGGCACTAATTAGCTGCAAGCGCATGTGCTCTGAATTTTCTCAAATATTTCAGCAGCGGTTAGCAGTGTGGAACCGCTGCTGCTGCTAAAGAGCCCCTAGTGCCACCCAGTGACCCCCCCAGTGCCTCCATCCCCCAGTGCCTCCATCACCCTCCCGCACCCCCCAAAAGGACCCCCCCCGGCCCCAGCAAACAAAAAAATTTCAAAATGTAGGACGCCTACATTTTGTCCTAGATTGTTTTTTTTTAAAGTCCGGATTTTCATGTGAAAATCTGGACTATAAAGTGACCAGGTCAGGAATTTTGGATTTTGGGTCTGGTCACCCTGGACAATGAGCGAGTCAGTCAGTCTGTGAATTTTCAATTTATTTAATTGATAAATAATTATTCAATAATTTAATTTATTTATATATATAAGCATGATTATGGAACAAATTATTATGTAAATCAAAAACCACTGTAGTTTTACAGCAGCAGTAGATGATGATAATAAATTTAAAGTAAAATATTTATTTTGTGAGTAAGCATGGTTATAAATGTTTGGAGCAAACTTTGTGTTTAAAAGTTTAACTTTTAACTCTGGGGTTAACTATGTATTACAGACAGGCAGTAAAATAGTGAGCTCCAGTTAGGCCTGCATAAGTCCTGGCATACTGTGCTATCCTGAGGGTGTTACCAAAAGTCCAAGAGGCAGAGTTAGGCCAGTGCACAGGCATATGCTGGCCTCCCCACACAACCACAGGAAGATATGTCGGGTGAGTTACGCAGCCCTAAATTGCTTAGGATTGCGCTCAAATTCAACAGTTGAGATTGTGCCACAGTGAATTGTTTAATGTACTTCAAAATTAGAAAGCAACTTTTTCAACCGTATTTTCAAATGACAGTGCTATATTTAATCTACAACAGGCTTACCGCAATTGTTCTGTCTAATAAGGTCACATATAATACTAAGAGCACAGTCCTAACCATGTCTACTCAAAAGTAAGCTCCATTGTGTTCAATGGGTCTTATTCCCCAGAAAGTGACTTTAGGATTGTAGCCTAATACTACTACTCTAGACTTTCAGTTTCTCTAGACTGTTGCTAGAGTTTTAAATGATTTATGTCATATAGGTATTGCATATGATGGATTCATCCCCTTGTTTAGCTCTTACAGTAACAGCTTGGCATGCTTGTACATTGATAGGGTAGATGCTTGCCATATTTTCTTCACCAGCTGTTTAAATACATCTTGTGTATATATATTTACTTTTGAGAAATGGATTGAATTAATTTTTATTGATGCTTTATATACGTTAATAAGGCTTAATTTGCATTATGGAATAAGAAAACTGTGATTAAATGACCAACTTTTATTAGAAGGTTCTAACACTGTAGTATGTAAAATAATACACTGTCCTGTGTTGGGAATAATAAATAAGTATCATCTGTTTACTTTTGAGTTTAAAGTTACTTCTTGTTAGAGTTTTGTGCATTATTTATGATGGATGCTCCACCCTTCCAAAATTTGGCTTATGTTGGTAGGAAAGATAATGTTTTCAGTTGTCAGGACCCTGCTCCTTTTCCTTCGAACAGTGGTTTCCAAACTTTGAGCTGTGTCTCCATGGGAATCTATGGAAACTAGCCAGGGGGAAAACATGGTATCTTTATGAAAAACCCACCAACCAAACTGTGTCCCAGGAGCCAGATACAGCCCTTGGTGAGCCTCAGTGTGGCTCTGCAAGACCCTTCTATCTAACCCTTGGGCAAGCCTTGTAATCAATACGTTCTTATAAGTAAATTTATGTTAATGTAGTCAAATCTGAAATGCAAATTAGTTTTCCTGCCCCTGAGACTGTGTCAGAGAGATGATGTGGCTCTTCTGCCAAAAGGTTTGGGAAAACCCTGACCTATACAATGTTTGGAATTGTAGCACTAATGGAATTCTGTGGCTCAGTAGGTCAAGGGATTTCCCAATTTAAAAAGATCAAAACCATTAGTTTTACACAGATTGAGACAAGCTTCTCCACTCTTTCAATTTTTTAGTCATTTGCTTGATCAGCCTTTGCTTGATCAGGCCAAAGGCCCATCTAATCCAGATTCCTGTATCTCACAAGGCCCACCAGATGCCTCAGGGATCACATAAAACTTTCAGCTTATATAACTGCCAAATTTACATTCAGTCTGTATTTGTATCGTTAAGTCACTATAAGTGCCAAATATAATGCAATATGATAGAAAGAAATTATTCCATTACATTACATTCAGCACCTCTAGTGGCTGAATAAGATAAATACCAATGCTGATAGACCTGGAAAATAAATATACCGTAACTACAATGGCACCTCACGCAACAAATTTAATTAGTTCCGGAGGCATTTTTGTTACGTGAAACATTCTGTATGTGAAGCGGATTTTCCCATAGGAAATCATGGAAACTCAGGCGATTGGTTCAACAACCCAAAAAATATTCACATAAAAATATTAACTGCATGTAAAAATGATGACAAAACACTGGAATTGAATTCAAAACATGCCTTCAATGTGCATGATCCTATGAAGTCTACTTAGGCTGCAATCCTAAAGACACTTTTCTGGAAGTGAGCTCCATTTAACACAACAAGGCTTACTTCTGAGTAGACATGAAAAAGACACTTTTTTCTGTAATCAAGACACTTTCAAAGTGTCTCCCCACTTTCTCCTTCTCTTCATCTTGAGCCTCTCTCTCCTGCTACCTTCTGGCTAGTGCTGAGCTGCTTCTCTCTTGTCCACTGCGGTTCTATTCCTCTGCCCAGCAGATGCTCAGCCACAGGAGGAACATCGCAGAAGAGTTGCTTCCGCTATGGGCAGGTGCGCTAGGCAGCCCGGACGCTTTTTAAAAGGGCTGCCGGCCAGCGCATCTGCCCCAACTGTCAACAAGTGTGCTTGTTAAGTGAAGCAAGGCTTGTTATGTGAGGCAGAATCCTAGATAAATTTTTACTTGTTATGTGGATCGCTTGTTAAGCGAGGTACCACTGTGTTTTAAAACCATGGATATTCCTTTGATAGAATCATGGACAAAATGGATTTTGAAGAAATGAATAAGCTTACAACAAACATAAATCAATAAAAACTTTTATGTGTTCCTGGAAACCAATTATTGACTTTTGGAAGAGAGAGAACAATTAGTGAATTTTGAATTTGAAGAGTAATTTTAAATGATTATTTAAAATAATTTGATCTGGAATTTATAAAGGTAATAAGGACTGTTTGGAGACAGCTAATGTAGGGGTGAAATTTTGTTTATTAACATAAAGACAGAAAGTACAGTGGTACCTTGCTTAACAAGCGCCTCGCTTAACAAGCAAAAATTTCCAAGAAATCTTGCTTCACATAACAAGTTCTGCTTCACTTAACAAGCAAGCGCGCCATGGGCACGCGTGCTATGCAAGTCTGATGTTCTGCATGGAGGCTCTTTAAAAGGGCTGCTGGCCAGCGCTGCTGCCTCTAACTGCCCCCAAGTGCCACCACCTTGAACCCCCAGCAACAGTCCAGGTAAGCCTCCCAGGAAAGTGTCTTTGATTACAGTCTCCTAACTATGTCTACTCAGAAGTTAGCTTACTCCCAGGAAAGTGTCCTTAGGATTGCAGCCTAAGTAGTCTTCATCGGATCCTGCCCATTGAATGTATGTTTTGAATTCAATTCCAGTGTTTTGTCATCATTTTTACAACCAGTTAATATTTTTATATGAATATTTTTTTGGGTTGTGGAACCAATTGTCTGAGTTTCCATCATTTCCTATGGAAAAATCTGCTTCACTTAAAGAGCGTTTCACTTAAAGAGCATGCCTCCAGAACAAATTAAGCTCTTTATGTGAGGCACCACTGTAATTAGAATTTTTCTTGCTACACTGTCTATTATAGTATCAGTGGTGTTTGAGCAATTCAGCCCTGGACCCCTTTCTTAGAATAACAATCTTTCCAGAAACCCCCCCCCCCCCAAGTGATGTCATGGCTTGAGGTATCATTAATGATGCAAAGTGCCAGATTCCAACATGGTTGCATCCAGTGTTTCGCAATCCCCCTGAAATGAAGTTGCAAACCCCCAAGGGGGTCTTGACCTTCACTTTGAAGACTTGATGTAAATTTATGTAAGTTCACTCTATGAATTTTTTAATTTATGTAAAATTTACTTTATGTAAATTTTTACTTCACTTTATGTAGATTTTTCTTTTTTTGCTTTTGTTTTGTACAGTGGCGCCTCACGTAACAAATTTAATCCGTTCTGGAGGCATGTTTGTTACGTGAAACATCCTTTACATGAAGAGGATTTTCCCATAGGAAATAATGGAAACTCAGATGATTAGTTCCACAACCCAAAAAATATTCATATAAAAATATTAACTGTATGTAAAAATGATGACAAAACACTGGGATTGAATTCAAAACATGCATTTAATGTGCATGATCCTACGAAGTCTACTTAGGCTGCAATCCTAAAGGCACAATCCTAAAGACATTTAGGAGGCTGCAATCCTTAAGACACTTTCCTGGGAGTAAGACCTATTGAAAAGAAAGACCTATTGCTGCTTCTCAATGCCAGGTCAGTAAACAATAAGACCTGCTTGGTCCAGGACCTGATCCTGGACCAGAAATCTGACCTGGCCTGCATTACGGCAACCTGGCTGGATGAGGCCAGAGGTGTGGGCCACTCCCAGATCTGTCCGCCAGGTTTCCGGGTGCTGCAGCAGCCACGACTTCAGGGGCAGGGAGGTGTGGTTGTGATAGTCTATCGTGATTTTATCTCACCAGGTCCTCTGTCCAGCGGTTCACAGGGTTTGAGTGCCTCCATGTTGTGCTGGAGGGGCAAGACAGAATAGGGATTCTGTTGGTGTACTGCCTGCCGTGTTGCCCAACAGTCTCCCTGCCTGAGCTGATAGGGGTTATCTCGAGCATGGCATTGGAGTGCCCTCGCCACTTGGTGCTGGGGGACTTCAACATTCATGCCGAGGCACCCCAAACGTCTGTAGCTCAGGATTTCATGGCCTCCATGACAACCATGGTTCTGTCGCAAAGAAAATCTGCTCCTACTCATGATGCGGGGCACACACTAGACCTTGTGTTCACTGCTGGGCAGGTTGATGGTGATCTGGATGTGAAGGACATCTCCATCACTCTGTTGCCATGGACAGATCACAACCTGGTGGGATTTAGGCTTATTGCAGCCAGTAGCCTCTGCACAGGCAGGGGACTGCATTCTATGATCCGCCCCCGGAGACTGATGGATCCAAATAGTTTCCTGAGGGCTATGGGGGATTTTCCTGTTGCCAGAGCTGGCAACTCACCCGGCTCCTTGGTCAATCTCTGGAACACAGAGATGACCAGGGCCCTGGATGAGATCACTCCTGAGCAACCACGGCCCTGCCGTGGATCAAATGCAGCTCCTTGGTTTTCTGGGGAGCTGCGGGCTTTGAAACAGCAAGGTCGACATTTAGAGCGATGGTGGGGAAAGACTTGTGTCATTTCTAATCGGGCAGAGGCCAGAGTTCACTGGCGAGCCTATTGTGTGGTGGTGGTGGTGGTGGCTAAAAAGGTATACTTCTCTGCCACCATTGTATCCGCAGAGAACCATCCAGCGGAGCTTTTCTGTGTGGTCTGGGGCCTACTCCATCTGGCTTCCCCCACTGACGTGGTAGAGCACAAGGAGGCTCGCTGCAACGTGTTCGCTCAACACTTTGTGGACAAGGTCGATCAGATCCGGCATGACTTGGATGCCACTTTAACAACATCCAACGACGTCCCTGGGGCATCTGTCCTATCCATATTTTGGGATTCTTTTCAGCTTGTTGAACCTGAGGATGTGGACAGGATTCTCTGTAGTGTGAAACCATCTACTTGCCCGCTGGACCCTTGCCCACCCTGGTTAATTAGATCGGCCCGGGATGGACTGGCCGAATGGATGGGAAGGGTGGTGAATTCCTCTCTGAGGGAGGGGGTGTTAAAGAGCTGCCAGCTGGCCCAAATCAGCTTTGCTGCCCAAGAGAAGCCCAGGGGAACAGTATTTTCCTTACCTGGAACATACTTTACCCAGGGCATTTGTTACTCAAGGTACCACTGTATTTTGAAATAAAAACAAAAAATGGGGTATTGTACTGCCGAGGCTGCTAGAGACCTTATGTATAGTACTAGCTGAATTTACATGTTGTTGCCGGAATCTACATGCTGTTGTTACATATTTGATGGCACCAGTGGGCACCAGGCACTGTTGACACCAGGAAGTAGTTTTTTACACTTGTTCTCTTGCATCAGGAGTTGGAAAGCCAATATGGATTGAGGTTAGAATGCTAGACTTGAATCATGAAAACTTCCAGGTTTGAGAACTTCCCAGTAATTACCAATTCCTTCCCTCAGTGAATTGGTAATTTATGAAGCTGTGTTTAAAATGATGCAAGCTGCCATGCCTGAAGTTTTATTGAAAAGACTCTGACTTGAATCAGATGGAGTCCTGAAAAAAGCTCTGGATGAGTCCCCATGTCTGCTCATTAAGACTCAATCATGAATCAGATCAAAGGGAATGCGGCAGGGCTAGACTTGAGACTAAATGAAGTAGATTGGCTCATCCCTGATTGTGTAATGAGAAAAGAATGTTCTTCAACACTGTTTGGAATTTGCTCAATATTTTTTCCAAATTCTTGGGGGGAAAATTTTTGTTTTCAAAATTTTTTCTTGGCCGTGGCTTGCGATCTATATTAATTTTTCAAAAAAATTTAAACTGCTACTCTAAGTCCTTGACTTACGAACAAGTTCCATTGTGGAACCTCATTCATAAGTTGAAATGTTTGTAAGTCCAACACCATTGATGTCAGTGCAAGTTTTGTGAAACTTTGCATCTTGAATGCTCATAAGTTGAGGATTTGCAGTATTTGTTAAAAAGTTAAAGCAAAAGATAAAGCCTCTTCAAGCAGAGGCTCAACGAGCACTTGTCAGAGATGCTCTAGAAGAATTTCCTGCTACAGGCAGAGGTTGGACTAGATGACCTAGTAGGTCCCTTTCAACTCTAGGATTCTATGATTCAATATTAGTGTTATAGCATAGTAATAATTTAATTCTAAACAATAAGAATAAAAACAGTTTTACAGAAATGATCAATGCAACCTATTCTAAATGTTTTTCCATAAAACCTGGTCTAATCTCATTAAGTATAATAAATGAGGTGGATTCTAGATACATTTGTTTCCAGTGTTGTTTATGACAGCATCACTATTGTTGTTTATATGTAGTAATTAATGTACGGTTAAAAATAACAGAAGGGTTATTTCTCTTTATAGAATGTTATTTCTCTATCAAGTATCTGTGAACACTTGATCACTTGATTTCTCTATCAAGTATCAAAACACTTTGAATTTGGCTCAAAAATGGATTGGCACCCAGTGTGCCAGTTTTAAAATAGATAATATTGAGTTCCATATTCGTCACTTTTGCCTAATCTAGATAGAATATAAATTTATTCATTTTTGTTCAGTTCATTTCTGTTCACAGCCAGACATGCATCTCTCTCCCTTACGTAGAGGTGGTCACATTTGTACAGACTATGCCATCCCTTGAAAGACTGGGGGTGGGGGGGTGTATTCGTTCCTGGGAATTGAAGTGTTGGTTTTGCACCTTCTCTATATTGACAGCCTCATAATTAAAGCATTTGGAAATTCATCCGCCCTTAAGGTAGACCCAGAAGAACAAGAAATTTAGCTTTTATGAGGACATGGGAAAAGGGAAAATGTTAGAGAATGGTGAAGGGCATTCTTCTAATGTAATTTTTGTTTCCTTTTTGAATGATTGGAAAGGTTTATTTAAACTAAAGTATTACACAAAAATTCAGGAAATGTATAGTATGAAGATTGGTATGTAACTGTGTACACAGAAATAGACTATAATAACACTGCATAAAGTGAAATAGACAAAATACACTCAAACCTGAGATGTACTTCATCAGATGGTGGATTTTGCCATCTTCAGGAAGGGAAACATACAGAGCATTTGTTGTTTGTGGATTGCAGCTTATCTTCTTCTGGTGACCTTTGTTGTACTTTGGTCAAGAGTTTAGTGCTTCTGCACCTGTCATACTTTTGACCTGACACTAGTCAGCTGTTTCACATCTCTTTTCAAATGACTTTTGATATAGCCTACTATAATCATATAGTTTTATTGCCTTAATTTGTTTGGGAATAAAAAGAGCTGGGGCAGTATATGTGCAGTGATTCTCAAGCATTTTAGCCTGGGGCTCCCTTCTAAAAATGACAATCTATCCACACCGTGTTGTTATGGCCAGAAGTTACATCAAATGGGTGCTGATGCCAGAGCTCTTCCATTATCTACTCAGAAGTTAGTCCCATTGTGTTCAATGAGACTTAAATCCAAAGAATGTATGGATGGCAGCCTGAGTGCCCATTCCAAGATGGCAATACCCAGCTTTTTGCAACCCATCTAAAATGAAGTCTCAAATACCACCACTTCGAGAATATTCTTTTTCCAGTTCTAAATCAGATTTCTAGCCCTTATTAGAATGTGCTTGAAAACATGAAGATCATGTTTGCAAAGTCTGCAGGAATTATGTGTAAAACTTCTGTATCTTCTGTATATAAGGGTCTATAAGACACTTTTGTACAATTGCTAGAAGGAATATATGTTTTAAAAAACTGTCCCAACCACTTTCCTCACAAGTTGATAAAGGACATCCAGGGCAAGGAGATATCATACCTATCTAATCCCAACATTTTCCATGTGCAATCCCAGCTTTAACCAAGGGCTTTCAGAAACAGACAGGTGGAAGGGCATTGCAGAATTCCTGGCCTTGAATTTCCATCATAGGCTGTAAACAGCAAGTTGCAAAAAAGTGACACTTTCATGGCTCTCTCATAGTGGTTTCACAAGGTCCATCATCTGCTTACCAGTTTGACTTCCAAGATGGAAACTCAGGCTGGTTCTGCTTAGCTTCTTCAGGCAGGGCACTGGTTGAACTTTCCTAATCATACATATCAAGCCTAAACTTTTTTTACTACTTTAATAGCATCAAATGCATCATATACAACTCTGACATTTAAAACTACAGAACCCTTATCTTTGTAGATGTGTAACTCAGCAGTTCTGAGATTATGTATTGATGGTTTGATGCTGTAAAGATCTATGAGATTATTTTTAGTGTGGCAAGCCGATCTTTGTTGTATTGATAATAGTCCTAAAATGAATTTGTTTAATATTGCATATGTTCAGAAGATGCAGTTGGTTGCATGCATAACTATATCAATAAAAACATTCAGTTTAATGTTGTTTTACTTTCAATTTCCATCAGTACATGATTTGAGAAATATTTGTTATGACAATTTATAGACTGTACCCATATCACTCACTGAAGTGTTCCTTCTGGACCAGTCTTTATGTAGAATTGCACAAGCTTCTGAGTTGCATGGAAAGTTCTGTTAGTTAAGGAGTTTAAAAATGTTTACTATTCCTTTCCAGAAAACTCTGCATCTATTAATTTCTTTGTCCTGCCTGATGCTTTTCATGGGTACTTAGAATAGAGTCATTGGACCAGCCATTTTCAACTGCTGGTGCACAGGTGTGCTGCAGGAGTTTAGGGAAGGGTCATTTATTAGTATGGCTATTGGGGGATGTGAGCCCAAATTATCATGAAAACTGATGTGGTCCTTGTCAATTTTAGTACGGTATCTTGTCAATGTGTTTCATACCTTGTTACTTTTGTATCAATTCTGTGCAGATTTTATGAAATTCATGATAAATATTAATGATCTTTGGTGTCCATCTGTGTAGATGCAAATTTGCATTTGTAGGTTGTACACGTTTTTGCTAAATACACAACTTTTATGTACAAGCTATTTTAAATATTTTAAGTATGTATATTTTTCCACTTGCTAAAGAAGCTAGTAAGCTAATTGTTGACTATTTAGTAGAATTAGTAGAGCTATTTAGTAGAGCTTAATGTGTGAAACAAAAGTTTCCTGTAGTATTTTATATTGTCTCTCAACAGATTTGGATTTCATGAAGCTGAGGCAGGTGAGAGGGAAATAAATCTTAAAGTTAAGAGTCCATTCCAAGTAGTGTTCTAGCAGGTATACCTTCTCAGGATGTGTATTTTTTATCCTCTCCTTCACTTTAAATAAAAGAACAAGGCAGACAACTTCATTAGCCTTTGCTTGGTGTTCTGTTCCTCTTTATCATCATTAAGAAGTATTTGGATATGTTGTGAAAATAATTAAATGCTCTAAAATATCCAGCAAGAGTTTTAGCAAGCCTGTAAAACAGCTAGCACTTAGCTCAAATCTGTGTGTATCATTATTGCATTGCCCTGTCCTTTCTTTGTGGGTGAAATGTAGAACATTATTCTAATCCTGTGCGTTGCGGCTTATTTTGCTTTAAACTTGAAAGTGTTAACAACAACTTGAAATGTGACAAAGCTCAATTTCATTTCTTGTTTATTGCTTGTTTTCCTATTGGACAATGGGAAGCAGCTTTACCCTGGCAACTAAAGCTAGCTATTTGCATATCCTGTTTTGATTGGCCAGCTCTCTGACTAACTCTTCCAATCATATGGTGTCGTTGTAGTGGTAGGCTATGCTAATTAGCTGCTGTTGCTGGGGTTCAGGGTGGTTTCTGTGTGCTGTTCTGCTGCATTGTGTTGCCTGGTGAGAGACATTGATAAATGAGTATTTAATGATCTGCAGCAGTTTCCACTCACTGCAGGCAGATACAGATTTTAGAACAGAAGTGGAAATAAGGATTTAATTTCTCTTGCCTACCTACAATGAAACAATAGATATTTTAAATCTTTTGCATGGGATTTTATGCAGGTGCAAAATATTTACCCTTAAATGTGCATTTTATAGGATTTTGTCTGTTTGTGTGTGGTGCTTTCCAGGGAGAA
The DNA here is from genome assembly GCA_030015325.1 of Cryptoblepharus egeriae. Taxonomy (NCBI): domain Eukaryota; kingdom Metazoa; phylum Chordata; class Lepidosauria; order Squamata; family Scincidae; genus Cryptoblepharus; species Cryptoblepharus egeriae. The sequence continues at coordinate 49,571,225 of JAREYC010000005.1, read as the reverse complement.
GGTTATTCCAGTTTATCTTTGCTAGTATTTATAGATATCAGATTGAGGCAATCACTTCAGTAAGAATTTTACTGTATTTGAAAATTTTAAAGCAGTATTAAAATCTATGGTAGTTAAAGGACAGAAGCCAATTCTTAAGAATTCTGAATAAAGTAGCTGCAGTAAAGGATATATTTGAATCAAGTTATGATGGGTGAACTTTTTAAAATATATAATTTTTTCAGCGTTCACAATGCAGGTTTCTTTCCATTCTAGAAAAGTTCCTCTAAACTCTCTTGTCTTCTGTAATATAGTTGCCAGACTTATATATCACATTTTTACTGTCCTGTTTTTCATCCTCAGCTGTTTGTCAACAATTGCCATTCTGGTTACCTTGTACTGTTGTCAGATATTTTGGAACATATTTCTTTTAAATTTGTTGCTAAGAATGTTATAAATGTTGCCTTTTATTCACAGTGGACGTGTAAAGTAATATGATTAAATGGGATAGTACAATCCAAAAACTGGTGTTGCTGATTTCCCTTTTACATGACAACTATGTACAAATTAAGAAGTAAATCATGACAGTGCAGAACTTCCCACATTGGTATTTAGTGGTATTTTTGTCATTTTAAGTATTGATATTGCTTGAGTTATTAGGTACATCACAAAAAAATCAAATTGGGTATGTTAATATTAATAGAAAGAAAGGAATCAAAGTTTGTGTTTTTGTGGAAGTGCTGTTGCATAAAGCCACTGTATGTAGATTTTTAAAGTTCAGTTCTTGTTCACAAGGATTCAGTCTGAAATATTGTGTTTTGCTAGTTGGCAGCATATATATAACTACACAGTTTATGTGGTAATCCAGATTTGTAAGGGTCACTTGATTTTCTGTGATGAATATGAATCACCTCCAGGCAGCCATGTAAAGGCACTTTTGTCAGCTGGAAGAATTTTTTCAGGCCCTCAAATATGTCAGAAATAGTTATAGACAGACTACTAATTTTTATGGATTTACTTTCAAGAAATAATCTTCTTACTATTTTAATATTTTCATGTTAAATGGATATCATAGTGCAATAAGAGAATACCAGAAAGTGGGTACAACTCAGAAGAGTCTTAATATACTGAAGATTCAGGAATGCACAAATGGGAGTTATATTCAGACAAACAAACCCAGGCATTGATTCAAGAAGGTTTTTCGATGAATCAGTATGGAACATCAACCTAAAATCTCTTGGTACTGTGAACCAGAACTGAACACAAAAAGTTGTAACTACAGTTCAAAACCAGCTCAATAAATAAATAAATAAAAATATTTGGGCACTTAGGAGACTTGTTTGAGGGATGGCAAGGGTTTCTCCTTGTGCCATCTTCATTTGGAGACATTACATGTTCTACTGAGCCTCCTAAAATGATACATTCCAGAAGTTGCCCTAGTCACAGCACCCTTGTGTTGCAGGAATTATTTCATGGCACCTTGTTGTGGCAATACCTTGCTGTGAAAGGATGAGGCAGTTGCCAGAACCCCTTGAACACACACAATTGTGTGTGATTTTTGTGCTTTGTACAGCAGAGATTGCAGAACCTGGGTGAGCACCTATAAGTTTATGTGGTGCACTGGGGCACGGCGGAACACTTGGGAACCACTGAGACAGAGATAAAGAGAACTTGATAGCATAGACCTAGGATTGCATGACTTCCTTGTGTTCATGTAGAGTCACGTCCATTCCCAGTTTGTGGTACAGAAACAACCTCAGTTTGGACAATTCTTGAAGTGAGGCTGGAAATTTCTTGTATTTTTCATACTTGCTGCTGAAGTGTTTCCTATATGGTTCTGAAATGGTTTCCACATGGTTCTTGTTGCATGTGGGAACCTTAATATGACAGGCAAGATCACATGAACACTTAAGAAAGGGCTCTCCCTGATTCCCTGATCAAACTCTTACAATAACAGGAACAAACTATGTAACTCCCTGCAGCAATCATGCCTGCCTAAAGAGATCTCACCACTGGAGCAGACTGAATATCTCTAGGGTCTGGCCAAGTGAAACTGCCCCCTACGTGTCTGCAGGATCTCCTGCCTTCCTCCGGAAGTGGCCTCCATCTCTCACCTCAGGTATAAAGCTCTGGGCTTCAGAGGGAACTGGGTCTGGCAGAGTGAAACTGCCCCCTGAGTGTCTGCAGGATCCCCTACCTTCCTCCTGAAATGGCCTCCATCTCTCACCTCAGTGCTTCAAAGCTTTTAAGTTAGTCTCTCCTCCACAAATGGGCCACAAACGCAATCTCTCCAAGAATTCTGACCTTGGGTCCCCTCCTTCTACTTGTAAACAACCCAAACAGTCCAAACTGGAAGATTTTTATGAGCCAGCCAGAGAACTACCTTCCATGTCGTTTATCTCTTCAGCTGAGGATGTGACAAACCTCCCCAAAACTATTGATTACTCCTGCCTTTCACCTTTAACCAGATCCCTAATTAGGGACCTGATTAACGACCAGAGTCAGGACCCTTCCTCCTCTTGAGAAGAGCTACCAGAGTCCGGTTTTGCAGAACTTCTTTTGCAACAGCTTACTTTTACAACTGGGACACTGAAACAAATTCTCAACTACCTTGAGGCTATTGTATCACTTTTAAAGGAACAGACACCCAATTGTCCATCTACCTATCACCAGCATTGTACCCCGAGTTCTCCCTCCAACTCTCTTAAGCCTGAGACTCCTCTGCTTCCATCTGAAGAATTCTCTCTTTTACTGGATGGAAATTGATCCTAAGCTAATCCTGGACTCTCAAAGCGCCGCTCTCTTAATACACCATCGGTTTCGACATTCCCCGGACTGGACTTAGCCTTGGAAGGTAAAGAAATATTTGTCCACCATCTTGAAGCTTAATTCAGCTAATATTGATTTATACAAAGTAGTGGCATTGCCCTCATTTTCAGGACAGACCAGGGTTCTATTGCATTTTTGATCTAGTCTCGTTCCGGGCTTGATATTTTCCCACGCCTGCACCTTGAGAGATCTGGGAATTTTCCCCCTTAAGACATTTCAAAAATCTTACGATTGCTAGGCTGCAACGGACCAAACCCAGCATGTTTCTCCTATCCTGCTAAGAAGGATCCTGCAGCTCCTAAAACCACTGGCGCAAGCCTCAACCCTCAACCGGCTAAGACCACTACTCATTCTTCGACTATCCATTTGAACTCAATTATCACCAAGCACCCGGATCCGCTGCTTACTATCTCCAAACCAGTCTGCTCACTTCCCTTATCCCCTCTGTGTATGATCAAAGAAATAATTCTACCGGAACATTTCAACTGGTAGATGCTCCCTCTCAAGCAGTTTCTCCTGTGGAATTTGATTTAACTCACCATCAGATCAATCCAATGGAACCTACTTTGAGGAACATTATGGAAGCCTCCATGGATAACCCAGCCTCCACGCAGGACACTGACTTGATAGATCTGGATCCCAACCCAGAGGTAAGCAGCGCAACATTTAATGGCTGCATTTACAAAGAGCCCTTATCATGCACCGAGATTACAGAACCCTCTGCACGACTCGCTCCCACTGTTCCCTCTCACCAGCAACTGCAGCCATCAGAACCTTCCGCTCCGGAACCTATGACTCAGTTACCCTCCACTTTTAATTTTCTTGATTAATTTAAATTAATTAAAAATTTAATTTTCTTTTAATTTTCTTAATCAGGTCTTGATAATTTTAATATTATTTCTTGGACTATTGCTGGCTGGACATCCAAATCTATGGACAAAGTTTTCAAAGACATCTGTACTCGCTTTGATATAATTGCCTTCCAAGAGACCTGGCTGACGTCCCCAGCATCCCCATCTATTTCTGGTTACGCTAGATTTGTTAAACCCGCTACTCACCCCCTGGTTGGCAGAAGGGCAATGGGAGGTTTGGCTATCCTTGTTTCTACACATTAATCCCCAAAGATTGTAATATTAGATACTCCTTCTGTCTCTAACATCTTGGCTTTACACGTATCATGGCCCTCCTTTCCTAAACTTATTCTGATTACCGCATACTGCCCTCCCAAGGATCCTTATGGCTCTGGGCCTTCTACAATGACCGATTTAGATCAGACACTCTCTGTCCTACTTGAGAAATTTCCTGGCTCTTTATTTTTAATAGCCATCGATATGAACGCCGGAATGGGGCAAAATAATTATGCCATGGGAAACGCGCTGGGCCTATCTCCGGAAGAGATTATTTTACCTCCTGGAAAGATCCTCATGCAACACAGGGATACACAAAGCCAGAAAAATTCTATTCAGTCTGATTTACAAATTTGTAAATCAGTCACTCTCCTTATATGTAATGGCTCTACTCTTGACTGTGATTCTGCTTCCTTTACCTTTCATGGTCCTAGGGGCAGCAGTGTTATAGGTTATATGTTGGCCTCTTTCGCCCTACTGCCTTTTTTTCACTCCTTTAAGGTTTTATGCAGGCCAGAAAGTAATCACATGCCAATCCACCTGGCACTCCTCTGCCCTCCAGGCAACCAGATAAACCGGACGGTATATACTGAACCCTCATCATTTCAATGTGAGAGAAGGCTCCTTTGGTCTGAGAAACTCCAAGAACAAGTATGTTCCCTTCTGGGATCTACTATCCTGCTCTCTCTTAGAGCTGCCATGCTTGAGTGTCCCTTAGCAAATTATACAGAAATTACGGATAAATTAAGGCCCTGCCTAGCCACTTCTAAGTCTCTGGCACAAGTATCATGTTCAAATGATGGTTGGTTCGACCGGGAGTGTATCCTTTATAAACGTGTATTAGCCAGAGCCCTCAGAAACCTCAGGAATAGACATTCAGCTGATAATTTTTCCTTTTACATTCACCAGAGAAGAGATTACAAAAACCTTCTAAAAATAAAAAAAGGCTGCCCAGGCAAGAAAGTCATGGCAGGATCTGGCCTTATCTATGGAAAGGAAAGACTTCCAAGTTTTGGTCTATGATCGCCAGGGGTATGAAGTCTCTATACGGTGCTCTTGATACTCAGATAACCGCTCCTCAGTGGCAAAGCCATTTTCCGGTGATATTCTCTGAAAGTGGTGGCCTTAATCCTAAACATCTTTATCTCATGAGTTGGCAGTTTCTGTTTTTCATTTTCTACCTGACTGGGACCCAGTTACTCCAGAAGAAATAAAAACTCTCCTATCCTCTACTCTAAACAACAAAGCCCCGGGGCTGGACATGCTTCCTGGTGAACTCTTTAAACAAAACTCAGACTGGTGGTGTGAAATCCTTGCTAAACTGTTCTTTTTCCTTAATCATACGGGAGATTTTCCACTGGGTTGGGAGGACAGTATTGTGGTTCCTATTCATAAGAAGGTATCTAAATCAGACCCTAAAAATTTCATACCTGTCACTCTCCTTCGTGTGTTATCTAAACTTTAAACTTGTAAATTGGAGAAATGGGCCGAAGAGAACTCAATTATTGCTGAAGAACAGGCCAGGTTTCAAAAAGGAAAATCTACACTCGACTATTGTTTTGTTATCCATCACCTGATTCATAAGTACACTAAGATTCATAAGTACACTAACCCCTGCTAACTGAGCAAGAGGCACTCTTTCAAGTGGGTGTTCTTCTTTTATTTAGTAGGGGGAGAGTAACTGGCCCTACACACCCCAGCAATGCCTGTTCAAGTGGCTTCTGCTGGTGTTGTTTTTTGCATTTCAGATTGTGAGCCCTTTTGGGACAGGGACCCATTAGCTTTTAATTAGCTATTATTATATTTCCATTTTCTTTGTAAACCACTTTGTGAACTTCTTAGTTGAAAAGCGGTATATAAATACTGTAGATAGATAGGTAGATAGGTAGATAGATAGTGGAAATAAGGAACTTTACACTGCCTTTGTAGACCTTACTTCAGCCTTTGATTCTATCAACAGAGCTCTGGCAGAAATTGTCTGAAACCAGTATTGATAAGAAGACCTCTACTTTTAATTCAGAAGCTACACACAGGCACCAATTTGAGAGTTAACTTGGGCTAACTGGTCTGCTTTCTGAAATAATAACTACTGAAAAGGGTGTCCACCAAGGCTGTTTATTAGCCCCATTTCTCTTCACTATTTATATAAACCACATTGTTTATGCCCTGCAACACCATGAGTTCTTCCCCCCTGCAATTGGGAATAGGAAGCTGTCAATCCTCCTTTATGCTGATGACATAACTTTATTTTCAGTCACATCTGTTGGCCTCCACAGACTACTGCTTAGATTGAATTCTTTCTGTTCCCAAGAAAAATTGGTCATAAACCACAATAAAACTAAAGTGGTTATTTTCGGAAAACAACAGAAGAGACATAAATGGAGGATCGATAACACCCAGATTGAACAGGTTAGATCCTTTAAATATTTGGGTATCACTTTTAATGCCAACCTTTCTTGGGCCCCTCACCTCAATTTGTCCAAACTTAAAGCAGCTCACTCTACCCAATCTTTAGTACACTTTATGAGATCTAAGGGAGGGAACCTCGTGGCACCAGTGATAGAGGTCTTTGCCAGGAAAATTATTCCCCAGTTGATTTTTGGAGCAGAAATTTGGGGCCATACCAAAACTTCCATCATAGAACCTGCCCAAAACGCTTTTATTTGCCTGCTTCTAGGTGTCCCGCGCCAAACGTTATCCTCTCTTATTAGAGCGGAAGTTGGCTTAATCCCGATTGCAGCTCATTGTCATACCGCCTTTGTCTTATATTGGTGCAAGTTGGTTACAATGAGCGATTCTCGTCTTCCTAAGATGTGCTTTAGAGAACAAATATGAAATATCCATGCACGCCCTGCCCTCTTATATTTCTCCTAGGATTAAGTGCATGTTAAAAGATAAAATCCATCTCTTCCACATGAGACAAGATCTCGGTGATATATCCAGCTCACCTTGTTTGTCATGGATACCATTCTACAAAATAACTTTTGTTTCTGAGAACTATTTGTCCTGCCTTACTATTCCAGCCCTGTGTAAGGCCTTTACTGCTTTATGTTTTCAGACTATGCAGACTTCGGTGCTCAATGGCAGATACAAAAATATCCCCTGTGGTCTCAGAATGTGTATTTGTAATACTGACAAAGTTGAGGATGTTACCCACTGCCTCCTAAGATGCCCCTTATTTGATTCCCCTAGATTAAACTTCCTTACAGATATTATTGCTCGTTTCCTTGCTGGCTTTTGGGTGATGCAGATCCTGAATTCATGTTCAGAGTCGCAAAGTTTGCCTTAGCGGCCAAAAATATTCGAGCCAATTTTCTGATGGCACATGCTCATAATTCTGTTATCTCTGACATGTAAACTGATGACAAAAATTTAGTCTTTTTAATTCATGTTATCTTACTTTTAATTCATGGTATCTTACTTTTTAATGCTTTGACTCTCTGGTTTTGATAATCAGTCATGTTTTTTAATATCGCTGTAATATCGCTGTGTTATTTTTCTTGCTCCCACAGATATATTATATATTGACTTATGATACCTTTTTAACTTTTATTTTATAATGACTTACAATATCTCTAGAACCACTGAGAAGGCGAATTCACAAATTTGTCCATTTAAAAACAGAGTATATTCTTCTATTTTATTGCTAAGTTAGTGGAACTGCTTGAAATAAAAATAGAGGGGTTGCAAGTGTGGAGGGGATGTTTTAAAAGGAAGTTTGGAGGTGTCATTTTAATTCTTCTATTGTATCCCACACTTCAGTGTAGCATTTCTTAGGGCAATACATTGTGAGGAGATTTGAAATTGATACTTCAGTTGTATCAGCAGAGAAAGGAGCCTATCTACTGACATCCAACACCCAATAAACATGGGGGGTATCTCATTTGATGTTGTTACCTGACATTGGTGTTGGCCTCAAGGCCATTCCTGTAAGTTCCAGTATAGATAAAGAAACCATTTAAATTATATTTTCTACAGTGCAATAACAGCTGACAATTCATTGCTATGGACCTATGGTGCAATCCTGACTTTGGCCAGGGAGAATGGCCCAACTAAGCTGGCCTAAGGTAGGCCATATCCTGAGCTGACAGGCCAATCCACAGGGCTAGGAGGTTTCTAGGCTGGCCTACCTGCTGCTGAAGAGGCAGCACAAGGAAAGTGTGCTCACAGGACTGTGGGAGTTGTGCCATATTCTGAGATGGGATGTTGTAGTTGTGCCATATCCTGAGGCTGAGAGGCAGCAGTGGTGTTTAGGCTGGGCCTAAGATTTAGAACTTTTGATTTTGCTTCCATTATTACTCTGGCTTATCATCGACCCCTATGGGTCTACTCAGATTTATTCCTACTCCTGAGATGGCCTATATCAGAGGAGCTGTGAGGGGGTGTCTGCCCTGGAAATATTCTCTGGATACAGCCTAACTGCACTGTTCTAGGCCATGCTGAACATGCTGTCAACACATCCCTTCTGAACTACCTAGGCTGGCACTGCTAGGCTCATGAAGATTCATCTGTCTTTGGCCAGCCTAGGTGAACTTATACCCAGGAAAGTGTCTTTAGGATTGCAGCTGATTTCACTTCCATATGAAGCAGTATAGTGGAGGACAGTGCCACAGGAGGAACAGCATGAAAGTGTTGCTTTCACTATGGGCAGGTGCGCTAGGCAGCCCTGATGCTTTTTAAACAGGCTGCCGGCCAGCGCGTCTGCCCCAACTGCCAACGAATGTTTACTTTGCGTGAAGCATGTTCTTTACGTGAAGCAGAATCCTAGAGAAATTTTTGTTTTTTACATGAAACATAGTTTATGTGAGGCATTCTTTACGTGAGGCGCCACTGTATATAAAAATGATTGTAATAGTGCTGATGGGGAGCAGCATTGTACAGGGACAGTGATAAGGCACATTTCACGGATCTCTCACATACACACATACCTTCCATGCTCTCACACACAGATCTCACACAGAAACGTCCCACACATACACGTGCACCTTCCACACTCTCACACAGATCCCCCCCCCACACACACAGAGAGACTCCTTCCACACTCTTGCAGGGTACCCACAGCCTTCCCACTTGCTTCGCAGTCACTTCAGGTGACCATGTGCCCCCCAGCCAGCTCCCTAATTAGTTGAGTGGCAGTTGGAAAAGGCAGTGCTGGTTTCTGGCAGGTCTCAGGAGCAGCTGGATACAGTTACAAGGTGCTGGGCTCCTGGCAGGGACTCTGAGGCAAAAGGGGGAGAAGGCAGACAGTCCGTATGCTTCCTGGAGAGCAAGCTGAGGCTTGGCAGGAACTTCCTAAGAAAGTGCCTGTCCTGCTCGTTTTGCAAGATATCGCTTGTTAACAAAGACAGAATATCTTAGAAATTTTTAATCATCTTGCCAAACACTCGCAACCCGAGTTACTCATAAACCAAAGTCCCACTGTATTAGTGCTTCACAGTTCTGTTTTGCTGCTTGGTTAATCTCCTTTTTAAAAGGAGAGGGAATTTAAAGTTCCATTTTGCTTTTTGTTGTTGCAGTAATTCCTCCTCTTTTTAATGTTTTGTGACTCCAGTCTTATTGTTCCTACCCTATAGGAATTTTGAGGTGGATATGTTTTCAGATCCTGTTACAGAAGGGTAAATCTTGTATAGGCATCTGACAATTTAGGTTTAAAATGGCAATGACATCTTATACAACTTACGGTGTAATCCTATGTATTCGTATATAAAAGTTCCTTTGGGTCCAGTGGAGCTTACTTTCAGAACAGTTGCTAGAGAATTGCCACCTTATGCCTAGAGAGATTACTCTAATGTATTCTATGTGGTGCTGCCCTTGAACACTATTTTGAAACTGCAATTGGTGCAGAATCCTGCAGCCCAGATAGTTACTGGAGGTAAGTGGTTTGCCTGCTTCTTCCATGTAACACTGGTTTCCCATTTATATCTGGGCTCAATTTGCCCACCCCTTCATGGATTTGGTCTGGGTTATTTGAGAGATCTCCTTCTCCCATACATTCTGGCACACAATCTTAGGTCATCTGAAGGAGCTGTTCTTCAAGTGCCAACTTTATCACAAGCTACATTGCTCTAAATAGGAGTGCATCTATATCAGAGTGCATCTGTAAGTGACATGCAAAGACTTTTTGGGTGGCCCTTTGCAACATTCAAGAAAAAATATATATCCCACCAGGCCTTATCCTGCCTCTGGATCACCTTACATATCCCTTGGGGTCTTTGTCAGGCACTCTTGAGTCTTTAGTAATCTGTTCTGTTGCTGGGTCCACCAAGATTGCAATGCTTAAGTTACCACCAAGATTGCAATGCTTAAGTTCACTTGCCAGCCTGAGCAGTGTGGAGCATGTGGCATTTGCATGCCCACACTTTCTGTAGGCTTCCCATAAGACATTTAAAATGTCATTTCCAGTTTCTCAGTGAAACTATAAGTTGCATTATTTTACCTGCCCAGCTCAGTGTCATCTGCAGAGGTGGTGGATGTGGAATGGGAAATGCTAGGCAGTTCATGGACCAGATCCACAGATAACTGAATATTTGAATATGAGGTCAACAAATATGGCCAGTCAGCCATTTACATTTATTGAGTATAAATTGTGTGTTAAATATTAACTATATTGCAAACACTTTAATTTATGATGTGACAACTTAATTCAGTGGTTATGTGTCAAATACCCCTGCAGTTCACTTGGTATGAAAATTTGGAGCACCCTGGTCTATATTATTAGTTCTTAGATGAAGGTCCCATTTCAACTGTGGAAAAAGCATGCATAGACTGGTGTTGTACAAGCTTCCTGGGCAGAAATGATTGGTTCAGAACTTGTATATGCACAGCCCTTGTAAAATAGTCTTGAAAGGTACCAGTCTAGTATTTGGGGAGTAGAAGAGATTCTCCTGCTCCACTAAACAGATTATCAGTGGCTTCCTTTATAAAGTGATTGTGGCTACAGTGTGTGTTTCCAACTATTCACTGAAGGAGAAGATATTGCTAGGATCACTTCCATAAATTGCTTCATGGAACAGATTTGTCATGTTTATAATCATGGACTCTGAAGATTGACATAATTTAATTGGATTTGTTTTGATACTACTTAAAATGGATAGTTTCTGAAGAAAGTTAATTTACTCTTCAGAATAGTTCAGCTATTCTGAAAAGAAAATTGTTAGATGGAAAAATCTGAAAGCATTGAAGTTAGCAGGGACAGTATGAGCCGTGTTAATATATTATCAAAGTATCCATTGGTACAATATACTGTATACTTCTTATATTTTTGAGACATATGACAGTTAAGAAGTCTTTAATTTTAAAAAGATAAAACTTCTTAACTATTGTGTGTTTAGAAGAAAATGAGGTATGTTTATCATACATATTCAAAATTAGAAATCAAATGAAACTTCTTTTAATATAAATTGTAAATAATTTCTACACTTCCACCATTCCAGAATAGCCACTACTAAAAACTAGAACTAACAATATTTAACACTCCAGTATACAGGGGTACCTTGGTTTATGATCATAATTCGTTCTGGAAGCATGCTTGTAATCCAAATTGCTTGTATATCAAATCAAATTTTCCCATAAAAATAATGGAAACTCAGACGAATTGTGCGCAACCCAAACATATAAAATGATTATAATACTGTAACATAATACAAAATAATAAAGAAAATACAAACTATAAAGAAAAATAAAACAAATTAACCTGCACTTTAATCTCAGGTCTCTCAGGTGCAGTCATGCCCCCCTTACACAAGAGTGAGCCCCACTGATTGTAATAGGACTAACTTTAGAGTAGATATGCAAGTCTAGCAATGCAATCCTAACTTTAGGCCAGAAAAATGGCCCAGCTAAGCTATCCCTAAGTAGGCCCAATCATGAGCTGACACTTAGGACAAGAAGCCCTCTGACTGGTCCAACTATGCCTGAGGAGGCAGCAGCACAAGGGCAGCATGCTCACTGAGTGGTGTTATGTGCTGTATCCTGAGGTTGAGAGGCAGGGGTTGGCCTAGGACCCCATGGGTCTGCTCAGATTTATTCCTGCTCCTTAGGTGTCCTAACTCTGAGGAGCTGTGAGGGGGCATGACTGCCCTGGAAACAGGGCATGGATACAGCCTTATTTCACTGTACCAGGCTATGCGGAGCATGCTCTCATTAGTTCTCCTGAACTGCCAACACTGGCACAGCTAAGCCAGGCCAGGCCCATCTGTCTTGGGCCAGTCTAAGTTAACATACACTGGCCCAAGTCTTTGTGGTGTATCTTGCCTGGCCTATTTTGGAATTGGACCAGCCCAGTGAAAGATAGGCTAGCCAAAGTGCATTTCAGGATTGCAGCCAAGGTTTCTCAGGCTTCTTCCCATTCCCCTCCCCCCCACATAGGAGTGAGCCCCATTGACTGTAATAAGCTTACTTCAGAGTAAACATGTATAGGCTGGTTTCTCAGGAGAGGCTGAGGAGGTGCTGGCAGAGTGCCAAAACCAGCCATATCTTGGCCAAGACTAGTTTTATTTTTTGCTTGTTACAATCACCAGATGTCCCTCTTTGGTTAAATTGCGGCCTTGAGGGTTCTTCAACATACTAAGGAGGATCCAGCCTGTGTTTTGATCTCTCCCTCCTTATCGAGCAAATATTTACATTTTACATACTCTTCTCAGTTCTCACAGACTCAATGGCACTTCCCAACATCACATTAACAAGGATACAAATAAAGATGGCTTCAGTTTGGCCAACCTGTTAGTTCAGATACAGCTACACAGAACATCACTCATATATCAAATCAAAATGTATTAGAAATTATTGTCTTGCAAAACACTCTCAATCCAATTTACTCTCTTGGCATCCATCAGTCTTGAAAGACTATGGTATTGTGCTTTACGCTGACACTGCATGTGAAGCACGAAGGACTGGGTAGATTGATATGGCGGATACGCTGTTCTCCAAGCAGCAAATCCCCCTCTCCACGCCACTGAAATAATCCAATGGAACGGCAGAGCCACTACGATTGGTTCCTGCTGCAGAGCTGGGCTAAGGACAGGAGCTCACCCTGTCTTGTGGGGCCGACCCGGGTCTCAAACCCTGGCCTGCTGGTTAACAGGCACAGCAACTGTTTATTAATTATACCCCATATATTTTTATTAATTATATTTATATAATTTACATGCATATTATCATGTATATTCAGAGACCATCTCTTGGAGCTTTTCTGACCTCCAGCCAGCACATGGCTCCCTCTGCACCCTCCAAGGGGCTTCTCTATTGCTATGGTGCTGTGGGAGCTGGTGATACTGAACAGCCTGATTCTGTCCTTGCCATGCCTCTTGCAAATAGGCTTACTTCTGAGCAAAGATGCTCAGCATGGGGCTCTAAGAATGCGATTTGCTCCACCCCTTCTTAGGAGTAGGCTCCACTGACTGCAAAGGAGTTTACTTCTGAGTAGAAACGTGCATGATTGAGGATGGAACACTCTTCTCCAGCCTTTCCGTTCTGATAGTGCAAGGTGGGGTGAGGGTGGGGAGAGACAGTGCCGTTCTGCACTCCACCTATGGTGACGGTCAGCTTCAAGTGGCAACACCTCCTAGCTGTGTGTACTGGGGTGCCTTGATATGCTGCCAAGCACCATTCCAAGTGCCGAACTTGGCACTATAGGTGGGGGTTGCCCACCCCTGTGATAGAGGATGCTTTAATCAGTTCTGTAAACTGGAATAAACTCAGAGCTAATCCCTTGTACCTTTATGGTTTGCTCTCAGTGTTAATAAAATAAATATTACTGGTGATGGCAAATTGGGAATGGAAATTAATAAAAACCTGTTGAAACCCTACAAGTGTGTAATCCTAATCTCCAGTTAGGCCAGTCTGAGCCCTAGCATAAGTCCTGTGCTGTCCTGGGGGTGTCACCAAAGTGCCCTAAGATAATTCTGTGCTACTCCTGGGGAAGGGTTAGGCCAATGCACAGAGATATGACTTCCCACCACTGAAACAGGAACACCAATTGGTTGTCCTGGCCTAGGTTACTATTGCACCCTAAGAATAGTAAATCCATTCTACTTCAAATTTGTCCTGAAAAACCAATATTCTGTAGCTTATCGAAGTGTAGGTGGTAAAGTAAGGAGGTTGAAAGTAATTTAGGTGCTGCTCTATGAAAAGACTGTTGTTAGGTTTCCATTCCATGTACTTTGAATGATGGGGAAGGATATAATCAGCCAAACTTCAGATGTAGTATTTGTGTGAACACGGTCATATGTAAGGAAGCAATACTTGAGAAAGGGAGTTCCACTGATTAATTATACTCTGGGTAAAGAAATATTTTCTTTTGCCTGTTCTGACTCTTCAGGCACTCCATTTTAATGGCATTTTAATGCTGATTCTGGGGTTGAGTGTAAGAGAAAAGAACATACCCGAATATATGGTGTCTATCCCTTTCATAATTCTGTACATCTCACTCACACACCTGGCTCAGGCTGCTCTCCCCCTCCCCAAGAGTTTCCTGTCCATGGGAGTCTGTTCCAAACTTTGCCCAGGTCCCCACCATAGCTCAGGCTACCCCCAGTCCTCCTTTGTGAGTTCCCTGCCCATGGAAGCCTGTTCTAGACTTTCTTAGAAGTGCTCTTCTTCCAAGACAGTGCTCTCAAAGTCAAAATTTCTGAGAAAAATTTGCTCTTAATTTAAAACACTCAGAATTCAAGACACTCTTAGGCTGCAATCCTAAAGACATTTTCCTGGGAGTAAGCCCATTGACCTCAATGGGGCTTACCTTTGAGTAGACATGGTCAGGATTGTGCTGTTAAAGTAAGGTACCACTGTCTGTGATATTCTTTTTTTTGCCTCAGTTGGCATCATTTTACACTTAAATTGAAACGCATATGCCATTTTATTGCCCAGTCTTCCAGTTTGGATAAATCCTTCAGGAATTCTTCATACTCTCTCCTGGTTTTCACCACCCATACGTGTTTATTGGTGTCCACAGTCTTGGCACCTTGGTACTTATCCTTGTGTCCAGGGATTTATGAACATGTTGAAAAACAACAGCCCTGGGATAGATTCTTGGGACGTACCACTTTTCACCTTTGTAAAAATTGCCCATTAACACCTATGCTCTGTTTCCTGGTCTTCAAAGAATTCTTAATCCATAAATAATCTGTCCTCTTATTCCTGACTGTGAAGTTATCTCAGCAGCCTTTGAGAAACTGTTATTTTCACCTTTTAAAAATCCATGTGTGTGGTATCCATGTGCTCAGTCACAGGACTTAGAAGCCATGCTGATTCTCCATCAGCAAGGCCTTTTTTCTATGTGTTTTAAGATTTTATCTTTCACTAGTTTTTCCACCATTGCCATGTGTTTTGAGAACCAGGAATTCTACAATGATGTCTGGTTGCCAACTGCCAATTCTTCAATATAGTCTGGCTGCCAATTGTTGTTAGTCATTTGGTTCACATGTTCGTGCTACCTGGATCATGAAGAGGCAAACTAGCATCACCATCCTTTCTCTGTGGACAAAATTGACACAGCCATCAACAGTCTGAAGTCCAGAAAAGCACCAGGTTTCAATGGCATCCACCCTGAATTTCTAATACATTATGGGAGATTCACAAGGAATATGGCAAATTCTTTTCAAATAATATTTTCAGCAGTCACCTTCCACAAGAATTCAAAAAAGCCAGATTCTGAAACCTGGCAAACCACAAAACAGAGTAGATAGCTATCACCCACTTTCCCTTCTGAGTTCATGTTACAAATTCCTGGAGAAACTAATCATAAATAGAAATGGCACCATAATAGATACATTTCTGCCCATGGAACAATCTGGCTTTGACATACCCTTAGTTGTGTTGATCAGGTGCTGAGCCTAATAGGACATGTTGAGGCTGGTTTCCAACTTGGATTAAAAACCACAGCTGTGTTCATTAACCTAATCACAGCAAACAATACTGTATGGAAGAAGGGACTGCTATACAAACTGAGTCATATTATTCCCTTTAAAATCCGCTATGGTTTAATCCATATCTTACCTGGAGCAGGTTAGGTTAATCGGCCTTTTGTATCCTGCCTCTCCCCTCCTCCCTTTTTTAAAAATTGGATTGATGTTTTCCAATATTCTGGCACCATGGAAGTTTTAAGGGACAAGCTACATATTATAGACTAGCGAAATTTACCCCCACACACCATCCCCCTCCTCACACCATATCACCCCCTGCACACCATTCCCCCCACCCCTGAGCACCATTGGGCACCAAATCAGTTCTTAATGTATCCTCATTTCATAGAAGGAATACACTCCCCAAATTTCATGCTTCTTGGTGCATGGGTTGGGGAGTAGTCTTAAGGACGAAAATACGTTGCACTCCTTTTCACCCCGTTGGGGTTAAATTTCTGAAAATTGGTTCTTAGTGGGTACCCTCCCCAGATTTCATGGTTCTGGGTCTGGGGATAGGGGCTGGGCATTGATCAGTCAGCAATTCTTCAATGAAGAATATAGGGGCGAATATGTGTTGCACCCCTTTTCACTCCTTCTAGTTTGAATTTCCCAAAATCAGTTCTTGGTGTCTCCATCACAGAAGGAACACCTTCCCCAAATTTCACACTTCTAGGTCTAGTGGTTTTGGCTGGGTGGTGATGAGTCAGTTAGTCAGTGAGTGAGTCAATCAATCAGTGACCTTTCAGTTTTACATACTGTATAAGATCAATCAATCTTTATATACTGTAGTATATACAGTACAATATTTATATAAGACTTTTCAACAAAGTTCGCAAAGCAGTTTACAGAGAAAATAAAATAACTCACTGCTAATGGCTTGCTGTGTCAAAAGGGCTCACAAACTAAAAGATGCAAAAGAACTCCAGCAGAAACCACTATAAAAGACATTGCTGTGTGAGGAGGGCCAATTACGCTTCCTCTGTTAAATAAGAGTGCTTGAAAAAGTGCTTCTTATCCTGTTAGCAGAAACTCATTCATTTTTTGCTGGTTCTATGCACTCCCTTGTAATGATTTTTTTTAATTATCTGAGAATAACATGACAGTGGGATTCTCTGGCTGTAGTGGAAAGGCTGTTTGACTCAGGTACATATGCATATATGTTTGGCCATGAGCATGTTGGGCAATCCTGGGTGAGAAGAGATTTTTATTCTAGTGGTTTGTCATGTCCTTTTTCAAGAACTTACTTTCCTCCAGGGGATTGGGAAAGACTCTGACCCGTGACTGAAAGAGGAAAACTGATTACAGTAGATTCAAAGCTAGCAATGTTAGCAGGCTTTGAGAGGGAAGGGGATTAGGTCCCTTTCCCATTGTAGTGGCCATTAAACAACAAACTTGTCCCGAGGGGAGGAGAAGGAGGAACCATTGAGATGTAACACCTTTCTCTATTCTTTGCATTATAATGATTTTTTCGTTGATTGATTTTTCTGAAAGTCTTTCTGGGAACCTAATCATCTAAAAGAACACAGTACAAATATTTTAAATAAGTCATTGCTAGAAACTAATAACTTCAAAGGAAAGAGTATTATTATTTTCTTTGCCTTTCATCATAATTATTCACATAAACAGGAGCTTTCAGGGCAGTTTTCTAGATGAACTTGTGTAGGAATTTGCAGTATTGAATGTAATCTCGTACATTAACTTACTGTGTTCCAAAGCAACCAAGTCTTATATTAAATGACTTAACAGGTTTTTAAAACAATCTGTGCATCCTATCCCAGCTATGTATGTTGTTCCAGCAAAATACTTATTTTACAGAATGGTTATCTATTGTTAAGGATGTTATATCTGTAAGGACTGTGGGTGGCGCAAGCAGTTAAGACGTTGTGCCTGTTAACCAGCAGGCCAGGGTTCGATTCCTGGGTCGGCCCCACAAGACAGGGTGAGCTCCTGTCCTTAGCCCAGCTCTGCGACGCCAGCTGGATCCAATCGTATCAGCTCTGCCTTTCCATTGGACTAATTCAGTGGCGTGGAGAGGGGGGATTTGCTGCTTGCGTAAAAGCCTATTCTCCATCACAATCCAACTCAGGCTTTCGTGCTTCGCATGCAGCGTATGCAGCACCAAGCACGATACCATAGTCTTTCAAGACTGACGGCCTGCTATATCTGAAGAAACAAATAGAAGCATTTATTTTCTAAGCAGTCTAGTGCTCAATTATTTACCATATTTATAAAACTGAGGAAAAGTTTACATCTAGTGCTCACTTGTATATCATATTTTTAAAATGGACACAGAGTTAAGTTGTTTAAACATACCTGGTTCACTATGTCACCACGGTCAATCTGTCCTAGCTCAGCTGAGTTCAGCCACCTTGGAACTTGTAATAGTCAAGATGGTGGCATTTTGAAAATTCTCACAAGGTCCAAGATGGCAGCACCCAAATACCTTGAAAGTGGATCAAGGGCAGTGATGCAATCCCCAGGATGACTTCTTTAAGGGGTGGTGCTTCCTTTCAGCCACTGGGCTGCAGCAAGCTCAAGGAAGTGCATTGTGCCCTGCACCATCCTTCTATGCAGTCCTTCCTCGAGGCTTGGAATATTCAAACCGAATGCTCGCAAAACACTTCCTGGAAAAAGGATAATGCTTTTATCCACAAGCTTTTATCTCTAAGCTCTCACAACAACCCTGTGAGATAGTTGATGCTAAGAGTGAGTAACTGGCTGAAGGTCATCAATCTATTCTGAGACAATTGTGGCACACAGTCCCTCTTTTCTGTTTTATGAATTTTCAGTCACAGAGTACCTGTGGGGCAGGTGGAATTTTATCACTAATGAGCCCCCTTCTATGTTGATGGATTCCATCCCTTTAGAAGATACACAGAGATAATTCCAGAAAGGAAACAATAATAAAGGATAATAGGTGAAAGGGGCCCACACCTATATAGAAATCTCTGATAGTACATGTGCTTAATTTAGGCTGCATTCCTAAAGACACTTTCCTGGGAGTAAGTCCCATTGGACACAATGGGGCTTACATCTGAGTAGACATGGTTAGGATTGTGCTCTAAGTCATTTTTGGAAGTGCTTACAAAAATTGTATTTACACTCCCAAATTTTAAAAACAGTATGGTCAAACTCTTGTGCATTCAGCCACTAAACTCATTTCCCCCATCAACTATGTCTGGAATTTCCCATCACCTTTGTCTGGAGAGCCTAAAGATAAAAAATAACTATGGCTGCAACCATATCCTAACCCCTGGTTAGGCCAGCCTAAGCCCCAGCACTAGTCCTGTGCTGGCCTGGGGGTATCACAAAAATGCTGTATGTTACTTGTGTGCCATTTTTGCAGGAGGCCAATGCACAGACATTCACTTGTCTCCCAACATCACCACAGGAATGGGAAAACCAATGAGTTATCATTGCACTCAAAAAGTAACAAAGCAGTGATGTGAAATAAGTTATGATCCACCACTTTTAGAGAAAAGAGCCTGTTATTTAGTTTTAGTGAGAGTGCTGTTCATTTCATTCAAGATAAAACAAAAACAAAATAGCTCAATCATGGAAATCTGTAACTCCAAAGGTAACTCCACAAAGTTATGTAACTCCAAAGTTCTGTAATAGAAGATATAGAACAGATCCTTCAAGCGGTATCATTTAGATACATAGTAAAAACATTTTAATTTACACATTTTTAGATACATGCTGCTTTTTAAAAATATAACCCCTGTGTGAAATGAGAGGTGCGTATACATGCATACATATTTTTCAACTTGGTAGAAAACATAATGTAAAGATTAGAACAAATTGCATGACTCTTATGTTGGGCTCTGTGTGTACTGCATCTTTCAAATTTGTAAAATCTCAGATGGTGTTCTTTGACATACATTTGTGCAATTTTTAATTGTAAATGAAAACTGCTGTGTATTAACACAATTTTTCCCATTTGTTTATTTGGCATGAAAATGTAAAGATACACAAGTGGAAAGGTGTATTAAACTATTTTACTGTCTTTTCTAGGAGAGACTTCAGCATGCAAACCTTCATCTGTTCGGCTTGCACCGTCATTTTCATTCCATGCTGCTGGCCTTCAAATGGCTGGACAGATGTCCCATTCGCATCAGCAGTACAGTGATCGTCGGCAGCAGAACATAAATGACCAACAAGTTTCTGCCTTATCATATGCTGACCAGATTCAGCAGCCTCTCACCAACCAGGTATGGGACATTTAAAAAAAATGTATTGCTAGTTAGGGTTTGAAAGCATTTGCTCTCTTCAAATGTTTACCCTTGCTAAGGTTCTTTCTAGATTTTCATTTTCAATTGGCCATCTCCTTTTTTGTTTTTTCTCTATTGCAAATTGGCAGTTGGGTGTTTGGAAACATGATTTAAAGTGACAATTCCAATCTGAAGATGATCTGGCAAGTTAGAGGTTTAAAATTTCATATAAGCATCCATACAATCCAACCTGTTACTTAAGATCACCTGGTGGGGTGCTGCTGACTGAGCTGCCCCCAAGAGAAGTGAGAGGTTGTGGCAGCTAGGAGCAGGGTGTTCTCGGTAGTTGCACGCCGGCTCTGGAACTCCCTTCCCTTGGACTTAAGAACTGCTCCCTCCTTGCACAGTTTTTGGCAGGGCCTAAAACATTCTTGTGGGCAAAAGCTTTTTAGTTAATAGGGAGGTTGTGGTTTGTTTTTTAGCAGTTTTTAGCCATGATTTTAGCCAATGTTTTATGATAATTTTTAGGGTGATGGGTCATTCTAAATTTTAAAATGTTTTTAAATGTGTTAAATGTTTTTATATACATTGCTATTAATGTTTGTTAGCCACCTTGAGTTGGCCTCGTCGAGAAAAGGCAGGATAGAAATCCCATAAATAAAATAATAAATAAGCCATTAACTCTTCAGAACAGTTTTCACTTTCTACTGCTTAACTTAAGGGTCTCCAAACCTCAACCTGGAGGATTTGTTTGTCAAATGTGCTTGCCTGTTGAATCTGGATAAGTCAAAATAAATATTGCTAGTAACAAAATTTAGCTAGTAGAGTTGCTAAATTATATAAATCTTGTAACATGACAGGATTGTAGGTATGACATGAGAAGGATTTTCTTGTAACAATCTATTGCTGCAAGAGTTAACAAACAGGAAGTTACCTCACTGGGATGCCAGAGCTCCTCCATGTCTACTTGGAAGTAAGTCCTGTTGTGTTCAATGAGACTTGTGCTGCAATCCTAAAGGTACTTTCCTGGGAGTAAGACTCATTGGATACAATGGGGCTTACTTTTGAGTAGACATGGTTAGGATTGTGCTCTTACCCAGGAAAGCAGCCTTTTGACCAATATCTACCAAAAAATCTTTTGGAACTTCCGTTTGATTTTTCTAATGCCATCCATAAAAACTTAGGCATGGTTATTTCTTCAGTAGCTTCTACTGTGAAAGACAAAGAGATCATTCTGCCTCCTTCCACTCTTTCAACCAATATCCTGGTCTAACTCCATTCCCAAATGAATTAATGATAATCCAAATCTTTGAATGGCAGCAAAAATTTGCAAGCTAAAAGGGGAATTTGAAATTTGCTAGCTAAAAAAACAATTGGAAACAGAATTTATAAACTGAAAAAGATTAGGTTCCACTTTTTAATGTTTTTCACTTTGGGGCAGTGCTCTGGTCCTTAACCCGTACTGCATCCCTATCTATTGCTGCTGAAAAATGTTACTAAGATCCTGTGAGTCTCCTTTCATTTTAAGGTGGCTTGGTGAAGACGCCAGCTGGATCCAATCGTATTGGCTCTGCCTTTCCATTGGACTAATTCAGTGGCATGGAGAGGGGATTTGCTGCGTGAGTAACAGCATATCCTCCATAACAATCTAACCCAGGCTTTCGTGCTTCGCATGCAGTGTATGCAGCGCCAAGCACGATACCATAGTCTTTCAAGACTGATGGAGGCCTGGTGAAGACTGTGATAACCTGTTTCTTGCATTTTTTGTTCACAGAGTACCGTATATATACTCAAGTAAAAGCCGAGTTTTTCAACCCTTATTTTTGCTGAAAAAGTCCCCCTCGGCTTATATTCGAATGGGGGTCCCAATATTGGTGGGGTGCAATATTGATGCAACTCTGGGGGCCCCCCATTCACCAGGAAGTTCCCCTCCCTCCCCAGCCAAGCCTCACCACCGCTGCTTCTGCAGATCCTCCTCTTCCTGCCCGGCCTTCTCCCCCCCCCCTCTTTCCCTCTGGAGGCACTGGCAAGGGGAGGAAGGAGGATGACAACCTGGGCTTCCCAGAGGAGGAAAAACATCCTCCCCCTGCCGCCTGCTCTCCACCTCGCCTCCTGGATGCATGGATTGGGTCCTTAGGCTCCTGTCCTATCCACAATTTCCTGGGGGTAAGCCCCACTGTCTATTATGGGACTTGCTTCTGAGGAGCAATGAGTACAATGAGTCCCTGCTGCTCCTGTGCCCCCCTCTAGCTATGCTACCAACTCCTCCCTTCCAAGCCATTCTGAGTAGGCTGTCCCTCACAGACTATTCAGTCACCCACCTGCCTTGGTTAAAAAAATGCCCCAGTCCTATCAACACTTTCCTGGGAGTATGCCCCACTGACTATCATGTGACTTGCTTCTAAGGAGAAATGCACCTGCCTCCCTTTCCTACTCAGTGAGTAAGCCCCTTTGGATTTAGTGGTGCTTGATTCTGAGTAGGCTGTCCCTTTGCCTCCCTCCTGTGCCCACCCTGCCTTCTGGATGCATGGATTGGGTCCTTAGGCTCCTGTCCTATCCACACTTTCCTGGGAATAAGCCCCACTGACTATCATGAGATTTTCTTCTGACAAAAAATGCATAGGATTGGGGTCTGAGCCTGCACATACACCCCCAACCACCCTTCTTTCCCCTATCCCCACTCACTCACCTGCACCTGCCTCCCTTCTCTATTCTTGGGAGTGGGGGAGGATGCAGCTCAAGTTGGGGGGTGTTGGAGGATCAAGGACTAAATTTGAGGCAGATCTTTTCAGTTCAGAGTAATTAGATGAGTTAACAAGCACAGCCCTAGGTGTGTTGACACAGCAGTACAGTAATTCCAATTGTGCTAAATGGGGCTTACTCCCAGGTCAGTGTAGTTAGGATTGTATCCTGACAGCCCAATCCTAGGCATGTCTACTCAGAAGTAAGTCCCACTAGAGTACATGGGGCTTACTCCCAGGTCAGTTTGGATAGGATTGCAGCCTAATCCTAGGCATGGCTACTCAGAAGTCCCATTATAGTTAGTTGGACTTACTCCCAGGTAAGTGTGCAGCCTTAAGCAAAGGTAAAGATGAAGCAGGGGGCTCATCCTGACATTCTCCACCACCACCACCTCCAAGATCTTAAGAACATACCCCATAAGGTTTAATTTCTTCTCCTATATTTTCTTCTCCTATTTTCTTATTTCTGTTCTGTTCTTTGCCTAACTTTGGCCTCTGGCTCTTTGCATGCCTGAGAGCACAATCCTAACCATGTCTACTTGAAAGGAAGCCACATAGTGTTCAATGGGTCTTACTCCCTGGAAAGTGTGTTTAGGATTTTAGCCTAATTCTTGGAATGGGTTGCCATTCTCAGGAAAGTGTACACAAGGGCCATGCTAGCAAGAACTGTGTTTCAACCTATATACAGGTACTTGGAATTAACCTATATGTGCATAAGGGTCTAGTCCTAGCCAATGGTATAGCACTGGTGCAGCTGCAATGAATCCTCAAGTGTTTCTCCATTACAGGATGCAGCTCATACCACATTGGCAAAACTGCAATAGCACTGGAAAATTGGATAGAATTGGGCCTTTAGGGTACAAGCCTATGCACGTCTACTCAGACGTAAATCCTATTGTGGATAGGATCACAGCCTTAGGATGCAATCCTAAAGACACTTTCCTGGGAGTAAGACCCACTGGACACAATGGGTCTTACTTTTGAGTAGACTGTTAGGCTTGCAGCCTTAGATTGCAGATTTAACAAGCTACATACAGCCTGTGAATGCCCTTGGGAAAGACCAGTGGTAACCAAACCATTGCTTGCCAGCCAGTTGTAACTCTTTGATATTTGCAGCTTTCATAAATTCGTTGGCAGATTTTTTTTGAATCACAATATAAAAAGCAAATTATTCATCTTAAAAACCTATTATTTATGGGGTGCAAACCAAGAGTCCACTGAATGCACTCCATTCCATATGATTAATGCTCATGGTATGGGAACGCATGTGGCACTGCAGCTACAAAAGAGCTGTTGGATAGGACTGGGCCATAAATCTATTAAAGAAGTGCGTCTTAAATATTAAATATCAGCTTGGTTGCTGATTGAAAGGTTTTTGTGCTTTTAAAGTAATTGTTGATACCATATGGTTTTGTTGACCCTCTTTTCTACTTACAGAGATAGTTTACTGTTTTTCTTTGAAATAAATATTCAGAAACATTTTATCTATTGATGCTGCAATTAATGTAATTTTATTGGTATCTACCGGTATTTTTATTTTGAAATTTACCAATAGCTGCTGCATTTCCTATCCCGGGTTTATACTCGAGTCAATAAGTTTTCCCAGATTTTTTTGGTAAAATTAGGTGCCTCGACTTATATTTGGGTCGGCTTATACTTGAGTATATACGGTATGTTATAATTAAGTTGTTAAAATCAGTAGATAATTTTTTTATATGCTTTAGGCTCCATCTGCTGGCCAGATAAAATCTTCCTACACAGAATTCAAGTTCATAGCTACAGCTCATAAGTATTGTTTGTGCATAGTTTATGTAGAGGAATAAAAATCTGGGGATTTACAGACATGTTTGTATTGAATTTACCATTTTAGAACATCCTATTTTTTCTGCCATCAATGTCTGTTATGTATGCCAAAAAGAAGAATCAGTTGTTTTCAAAAATAGCTGGAGAATTATGCAGTTTTTTTAAAGTATTCTCTTTTTCATGGGTATCTGTTTCTATCTTTTTGAATTAATTTAACACACATCCAGATAATTAGAATCATGGAAGTGACCTAATAGGTAATCTAGTGCAACATGAAATGTCCAACAGCAGTTTGTCAAGGTTCTGAATGAAGATTCCCAGTGATGGAGAATCCACCATCTCCCTTGTCAATATATTTCACTGTCCAGTCAGAAAATTTTCTTTCAGTTTGTTTCCATCGGTTCTAGTTCTGCTTTCAGAGGCACTTGAGAACAAATGTTTCCCTTCTTCCATATGACAGCGCTTCAAGATTTGAAGAATGCTATCATATCTCTCAGCCCCTCTTCTCTGGACTGAACATATGAAGTTCTCTCAGTCTTTCTATGTAGGGCTTGTTTCCAGTTCTCTGATCATCCTTGTCAAGCAGAAACACTTCTTGTGACATTGGAAGCTATGGTTCTACATACATTGCCTTCTTTGCAGATACATCACACTGTTAACTTACGTTCAGCATGTGATGTACTTGCAACACTGAGGTTGAAATCCTAACCAATTTATGCCAGCATAACTCACCTAACGTATGTTCCCATGGTGGTGTAGGGAGGTCAGTATATGCCAGGAGTGGGTCAGAAGTACTAAGAACACCTGGCAAATGTGTTCACATATCTTTAAATGGGGTAAAATCCAGTTGCCATGATTTAATGGCACATGATCCATCCACTTTGCTGAATCTCAGAAGGTCCATCCTTGGTGGGTGACTGTTGAATTTCATGTATGCTATCTTGAGTTCTATCATAGGAAAAAAGTGGGAAGAAGATGACTTTTAAAATTTTTTTGTCCATATACTACCTGGTTGTAATCCTCATAACCACACTATGACATATTATTGTCCCCATATGTCAGCGGAAGAGCTGAAGAGGGAGTGCCAGTTTGTCTCCACATATGCTTGATGAAATGGGTGCCAATATGCATAACCCCTCAGACATGTTGAAAGGTTCCTTCTGAAACTAGATTTTTGGAGGAATTGATTACACTATTACAACTGATGAAAGAAACAGAAGCAAGCAGATACAATAAAATAGGCTTTCAGTTGAACAGGCAGAGACTGTCCTTGTGTTTTGCAGCTGGCTGGTGTTGAGAGAGGAAGTTAAAGACAGGGTACCCAGTGTTTTAAAAGAATGGTGGAAAGAATAAGGAAGAGATAGGGACAATATCCTGTGGGAAGGGGAGAAACATGCTTCTGTAATCTTGGAGTAGGTAAGGCAGATGGTGAAGAGGAGAAAGCTTACAAGGTATGATCAATAAGTGGACTGGTGCTATAAAGAGAAAACTACAACACGTAATAATTTGGTATTTAATCTCCTTCAAAGTAGACCCCTTCAGAACCCACACACTTAATCCAGCACTGTTTCCATTGATGGAAGCATTCCTGGAACTCATTTTCTGGGATAATGTGGGATAATAATTTCTTGTCACATTCACTTGGATTTCCTTGACATCCTGAAAACTTCATCCTTTCAAGTGAGATTTGATTTTTGGAAAGAGGAAAAAGTCGCAAGCAGCAAGATCTGGGGAATATGGTGGCTGTCAGACCTGGGGGATGTTGAGCTTGGCCAAAAACTGCTGCATAAGCGGTGCTGAATGGGCAGATGTGTTGTCATGGTGCAGTTGCCACTTACTGGACACATGCAATTCTGGCCTTTTCCAATAAATAGCATCCTACAAATGCTGCAACACGTCACAGTAGTACTCCTTGTTTACTGTCTGACCACGTGAAGCATACTTATGATGAACAATCCCCTTATGGTTGAAGAAAACGGTTAACAGTATCTTCACATTGCTTCAACTCATTTGTGCTTTCTTTGGTCTTGGAGAGGTTGGGGTCTTCCACTGCAAAGACTGAGCCTTGGTTTTGGGATCATAGCCATAGACCCACAATTCATCACCCGTTATGACCAATCTCAAAAAGTTTTCATCATTCTCAACACAATCAAGATCTTGCACAACTGAAACCCAAAGCATTGTTTTTTGGTCAGCTGAAAGCAGTTTTGGCACAAACTTGGCAGACATGCGTCTCATACCCAAATCTTCATTCAGAATGGAATGAACTGAACTGTAACAAATCTGCACATCACGGATGGTGATTAGACAATTTCTATCATAGCTGCACACTCATCTGCGATGTTTTTTCTCAGTTCTGCTGGTTGCGGGTCTCCCAGAATGTTAGTCATTGTCGACATTTTTTCGGCCATTTTGGAAACATCTGAACCACTCGTACACTTGTGTGTGGCTCATACACTCCTCTCCATACATATTCTGCAACTTTGTGCAGGTCTCTGCGCAGGTTTTGCTAAGCTTTTGGCAAAATTTAATCCAGATTCTCTGCTCAACTTTCTCTGTCATGCGACGACCACACGCTACACACGTTCCTTCCAAGCACTGCTGTAAAGAGAGGAAGTGAGATAGGATGTTAAAACTTAGTGTGCATGCATGGTTGGGACAGTGATGGAATTCAAAGAAATTAACAACCGGTTCTATGCCCATCTGGCAGCCACTTTTAAACGGCTATTTTTAAACCTTATATGTCCTATCGTTAACAACCGGTTCTATACAGTAGGTGTGAACCTGCTGGAGCCCACCACTGGGTTGGGGTTAAGGTCAGTCTGTGCCAAGTGGCTTCACTCTGTATTTTAGCTCCTTTACTATGGCACCAGTCCTGGTTGAAGACTTCCACAAGTGAAAAATAGAAAGATAAAGATGCTTTTGCTTTGGAAGAGAGGGAAAGAGATTGATCAACGTGAAGTAGAAATACAGTATAGATAGTTTGAGAAAGGAGAAGATCATAGAAAATGTAGGTTCCTTTTGCCGGCTGCATGAGAGGACATGATAATATTGCACAGTGAGAGTCTCTCATACGCCTTCGTATGGAGTGAAAAGGTTCTTCTAACCAGATCAACTATTACATGTGTCTCCAAATGGGGAACCAAGGATGGACACACCTGACTTGTCCACTTCCATCGTCCCTTCTTCATATTTTTAAATTAAGTGTTCCATGGCTTACCTGACAAGAGAAGGGAGAACAGTGCCTGATGCAGTCTGTCGTGGACTTGCTGTCATTTTAGTTTCCAGCTGTCCTTGCCCATCTCATTGCATTGTGGATGGGCTTTGGTAAATTTTTAAAACAGTGTTGGACAGCATTAGGAAGTTGATCCATTGCTGCTTCTCTTCCTTTTGTCCATGGAAAGTTTTCCAGACAATAAGGGAAGGGGAACAGTAGAGCAATGAAGGAGAGTTCACTTTCATGCTGCATCTACAACCATGGCATGACAAATGAACTTTTCTCCCTTTCCCAACCCAGCTTTTCTGGAAAGAAGATAAAAGGAGAGCTCTCCTTCCATCACTTAACACAGAAAAGTCTGGAGGGGAGGGAGGTAGAGGAGAGTTGTACTTTGTGCTTCTTTCTCTGATTCTGGTTCCTGTACTGGTACTGGGAAAAATTAATGCAGGTTTACATGCATATAGTTCATAGGGGCCCACAAAAATTTGGGGCCCAAGGTGTTCCCCTCCCAGCAGATGTATTAAAAATTATATTTCAGATGACAGTAATAAATAGTTTAAAATTACTGATTTAAATAATAAATCCTGTATGGAGCCCCTTAAGTGGTACAGTCAATCCAAAAGGTTTGCTAATAGATTCTATTGGTTGAATAAACTAGCCCACCCACATTTTTATATATTAGGGAATTGAGGCCTTTGTTTTGTTTTAACTAAACCACCTCTTCCTCATTTAAGGCAGTGGGTGAAGAAGTAAGGGCTATTTTATGAGAGATATAGTGCTTTGCAGATCCTCTTGGGTATAATGGAGCTTTTAAAATTATTTTGATAATTTAAATATAGGCAGCCACTTTTAAATGGCTATTTTTAAACTTTATATGTCCTATCTCTCGTTAACTGGTTCTATAGAGTAGATGCGAACCTGCTGGAGCCCACCACTGAATATAGGGTATTTGGTTTGAGAGGACCTCAACATAACTATAAACAGGAACTGATGGGCATCATGGAGTGAGAGTAGAAGGTCTTATAATGGTATCACAAGGTGGCTTTTAAAATACTTTTTGTTGCTAACATAGGAGTCATAATGGAAGCAGAACTAGGAGAGGTCTTTGGCTACTAGCTTGAAAAGACTCAGGGTCATTCCAAAACATTGTGTAGGA
The DNA here is from genome assembly GCA_030015325.1 of Cryptoblepharus egeriae. Lineage (NCBI taxonomy): Eukaryota > Metazoa > Chordata > Lepidosauria > Squamata > Scincidae > Cryptoblepharus > Cryptoblepharus egeriae. Next base: position 49,542,262 of record JAREYC010000005.1, on the reverse strand, counting down.
AAACCAAAATGGTGGCCAGAGCATAAAAAGAGCTCTACTTCCTTTGCTTCTGCAGTAGCTGCAGCAAAACATGTTAAGAAAGTTCTTGAAAGTTGCCTGGAGAAAAGGCAGCCCAAGATGTGGGCTGATGCTTGATGGGGATCTATCCAAAGGTGCTGAATGCTGACTGATCCTCAATAGTGATATTTAGTATTTTTAAAATATTTATCACCTTAATATGTAGGAGTGACTTTTAGGTTTCTTTTAGGTGCCTAGACTTTTAGGTATAGAATTTGTCCATTATACTTTGTTAATTTGTCAGTCTCTTCCATCTGCTTAAAGTAGTATCAATTTGTCATTTTATAGAGGCGGATGCCACAAACTTTCCGTGATCCAGCAACTGCTCCTTTGAGGAAACTCTCTGTGGATTTGATCAAAACATACAAACATATTAATGAGGTAAGATCTGCTGAGTTCTTTAGTTGTATTTCAGTTGTATTTACATAGAAATGATTTTGCACCACTTATTATGAGTAGCACTTTAAAATGTTTGTGACTCCTAAGAATCCACTTACTATCCTTTGAACTTTTAGTTAAGTATAAGTTGCAATGGAATTACAGTATATTACGTAGCAGTGGAACAAGTGGAACTTTGCCACAGACTATTGAATAGGCTTATCAGAAACATGTGCTGTCTTCAAAGGAATACCTGCAGATTAATTAGAATTTTGAAAAATTTAAACTGCTGAATAAGAGCACAATCCTAACCATGTCTACTCAAATGTAAGCCCCATTGTGTTCAATGGGTCTTACTCCCAGGAAAGTGTCTTTAAGATTGCAGCCTAAGAAACATATTTATCTGGAAATTAGTATAGGCTGGCCAACTGCAGTTGCATACAAATAAAATGTCAGCTTTGTAAGTTTTAATACAGTTGCATACAAATAAAATGTCAGCTTTGTAAGTCACCATAGTGGCTATTTCACTATATTTAGACTATGAGCATAATCCAGAGTAACTACGGGAGCACAGCTTAGTAAATCTTAATTTCACCATAGTTATTTAGACTATGGGCACAATCCAGAGTAACTATGGGAGCACGTAAGAGACATTACGTGCACCCGTAGTTACTGTACCATCTGGTGAAAACCTATGGGAAATTCATATTGCAGTCCAGAGAAACTTGTTCTAACTCCGGAGCAAGGACTCCCCGTAGTTACTCTGGATTTCACCCTATGTCTTCATTATACTATATGTTGTTCACTGGATTCTAATTGTTCATTGCTAAAGTTATTCTCTCAAATAATATGCGTACTTCTGCAGATTGGAAATCAGAGTTGCAGGTAAAGCATACAAGTTTCTTGTGAATTGTATAGTATTGTGTTACTAGTTTCATTATTTTCTTACTGGAAGCTGCAGTGGCTTAGGGGTTAGAATGCTAAGGTTAGAACACTGTGCTTGACAGGTTAGCAAGTCAGCAGTTCAAGACCTATGTACTGCAAGATGAAGTGAGCTCCTATCCTTCGTCCTGCTCCTGCCAACTTAGCAGTTCAAAAGCATGCAGATGCAAGTAGATAAATAGGTACCACTTAAGTAAAAAGTAAACAGTGTTCTATGCACCATGCGACTATGGACAACACTAGCTCTTCGGCTCCTGAAACAGAGATGAGCTCCATACCCTATAACCGCTGGTCAGCGGGCAGGGCAACATGCGATCCTGCCTTTACTTTTTTACCTACAGGAAGCCTAACATATTCTACATTTTGGTGGTTATGCTTCAGGTTGGCTTTACATTATTATTGTTTTCCCATTTCAGGTTTACTATGCAAAAAAGAAGCGGCGACATCAACAGGGTCAAGGAGATGATTCTAGCCACAAAAAGGAGCGGAAAGTTTACAACGATGGTTATGATGATGATAACTATGACTACATTGTGAAAAATGGGGAAAAGTGGATGGATCGATATGAAATTGACTCTTTAATAGGCAAAGGTTCTTTTGGGCAGGTAATGCATACTAGCGTAAAAAAATTATTTGAATTAAAAACTATGAAGAGAACCAATAAATAGAGAGAGAGAGAGGACCAAGAAATAATGAAGAGAACCAAAACAGCTCTTCATGCCTTGAAATTCCCATATCTAAGGTTACTATACTAGCCATTAAACTATTTATGATTTGGATTGACAAATTGAAAAAGGTGTCAGAATTTGTCTCATTTTCCCTACAATTGCAATGTCCTAATTAAAACTATGATCAATTGATTCATTTTTAAAGTTGCGTCTCTGAATTTTTACTGTTTTAAAGAAGAATTTTTTTCATTTGAGCTCTCATACAAACATACATGAGATATACTTACTGTGCCTTTTTGTCCTACAGGTTGTAAAGGCATATGACCGTGTGGAACAGGAGTGGGTCGCTATTAAAATTATAAAGAACAAGAAAGCTTTCCTAAATCAAGCCCAGATTGAAGTGCGACTTCTTGAGCTTATGAACAAACATGACACAGAAATGAAATATTATATAGGTATTATAATTATTTTCATCTGGTCAAAATTACCTAATAGTGCCATATTGTTTTATCATAATGTTGAGACACCTTTTTACATAGAAGCCTTAACCAGTGTGTTAGCAAATGTGTCTGCACCTTCTGGTTAACATTTCATTTTGGGTCAAGGGTCAACAGGCTGAGGAGAAGCAACTGTCAGCATTCCATTTCCATTTCAAGTGTCATTTCTAACTGCTTCTGGGACAAATAACTGACCAGGCTGAGAAGAGGCTGGGGGAGGGGGTGCAGTTGAGGAAAGCCATTGAGAGAGAGATGGCAAAGAGTAGTTGAGGCGTAACAGGTGGCATTGCGATGGTATCAAATTTGCTCAGTATCTATTGGTATAGAGCAGTGTTTCTCAATCTATAGGTTTCTCAAACTACATGGGTCTCAAATCAATTTCAGGCGAGTCTTGTAGCACCTAGTGCCAGCTACCATGGAACATATGGGATGATGAAATGGTGGAAATAGAAATGGTTTTTAACTGATGAATGCTGTTAACACTGTATCTCCACAAGCAACAGCTGCAGACTGTTACTTGTTATATTTATAAGAATGGTATTTAGAGTCATGTTTTCAGTATGATGAAACATTGATGTTTCTGATCTGTGCTTATTATACCCAGTGGGATAGTCTGTAATGAGATGATTCTTAGTAAAATTACCGTATTTGCTGGCTTATAAGACTCACTTTTTTCCTCCACAAAGGGGGGAAATGTCTGCATCTTATGGAGTGAAGGGGCCAATCCTGGAGCACCTTCCGCAGCTGTGCTCTGCTTCCCTGGGCGAGGGCAAGCTGGGGAGGAGGGACAGAAGCTTCCCCACAGGCTCCTCCCCCAAAGGAAGGAATGGAGCCCAGAGGAATAACAGAGCATGGAGGCAGGCAAAAGCAAGGGGGTACTGGTGGGAAGAGGGGAGGAGGAAGCAGCCCAGGAGAGATAGGTCCCTACTGCTGCAATCCTGTGCATCCTTTCCAGGGGTGCGAGAGGCTTGCACTTGAGTAGACATGCACAGGATCTGGTTCCTAGGGCTGCAGTCCTTTCCAGGGGTGGGGGAGGCTTGCAATTGAGGCTTGCAAATACATAGAATTTTGTTTGCTAGAGGTTGCAAATGTGTAGCATTTTGTTTTCTAGAACTTAGAATCATAGAATCATACCATGGAAGGGACCTAGTAGGTCATCTAGTCCAGCCCCTGCCTACAGCAGGAAATCCCCCTAGAGCATCCCCGACAGGTGCTCGTCGAGCCTCTGCTTGAAGATCCCCAGTGAGGGAGAGTCCACCACCTCCCTTGGCCGAACCGCCGGAACCGTCAGGAATTTTTTTCCGGATATCCAACTGGAATCTCCTCTCTTGCAGTTTGTACCCATTGGTTTTAGTTCTGCTTTCAGAAGCAGCTATGAACAAATGAGCCCCTTCTTCCCTATGACAACCCTTCAGGTATCTGAAGAGGGCAATCATGGCTCCTCTCAGCCTCCTCTTCTCCAGGCTGAACATCCCAAGTTCTCCCAACCTTTCCTCGTAGGGCTTCCCTTCCATCCCACTGATCATTCTTGTTGCTCTCCTCTGGACTTGCTCCAGCTTGGCTGCATCTTTCTTAAAGTGAGGTGCCCAGAACTGAACACAGTACTCAAGGTGAGGTCTGACCAATGCTGAATAAAGAGGAACTAGAACTTCTCGCGACTTGGAAGCTACAGTCCTCTTAATGCAACCTAAAATGGCATTTGCCTTCTTTGCAGACACATCACACTACTGACTCATGTTTAGCTTGTGATCCACGGCGACTCCAAGATCCCGCTCACATGTTGTGCTGCCAAGCCAAGTATCCCCCATTTTATATCTGTATTTTTGTTTTTTATTTCCTAAGTGCAGAACCTTGCACTTCTCCCTGTTGAAATTCATTCTGTTTGTTACAGCCCAGGATTCCAGTTTATCCAGATCCTCCTGGAGGTTTCTCCTGTTGTGTTTGCTACTCCTCCCAGCTTGGTGTCATCCGCAAATTTGATCAGGCTCCCCTGTATCCCTACCTCTAAGTCATTAATGAAAATGTTAAAGAGAACTGGTCCCAAGACAGAGCCTTGGGGTACCCCACTTGAAACCGACCTCCAGGTTGACACAGACCCATTTACTAAAACGCTTTGAGTGCGGCCATCGAGCCAGTTGCAGATCCACCTAACGATTGCCCCGTCTAGCCCATATTTTTCCAACTTCCCAGTTAAGATGTTATGTGGGACCTTGTCAGATGCTTTGCTGAAGTCAAGATAAATGACATCCACAGCATTGCCACTGTCCAGTAAGCTCGTAACTTGATCAAAAAAGGAGATCATATTTGTCTGGAAAGATTTATTCTTGGTAAATCCATGCTGGGTTGTTTTGATCACCGAGTACTTGTCTAGATGTGCACAAATTGTGTTTTATGATTTGCTCTAATAACTTGCCTGGGATTGAAGTCAAACTGACTGGTCTATAATTTCCTGGGTCTTCTTTTTTCCCCTTAAAGATTGGGACTACATTTGCCCTCTTCCAGTTCAGTGGCACTTCTCCACTCCTCAAGGATTTCTCAAAGATGATCGACAGAGGCTTTGCAAGGACATCTGCAAGTTCCTTAAGAACTCGAGGATGCAGCTCATTTGGTCCAAATGACTTGAATTCATTTAGGCCAGTTAAGTGGTTACGAACCAGTTCTCTGTCAGTCTTAATCTGATGTTCTGCACCATCCATGTTTTCATTACCTCTTAGGGGATGCAAGCACATCCCCACATCAGCCAATGATCCTGCACCCCCATTTGCACAGCCCTCTTTCTGAGAATAGATGGATGCAAAGTAGGAGTTGAGCAGCTCTGCCTTCTCCTGGTTTCCAGACACCTGCTGTCCATCTTTGTCCAGGAGCAGCCCCACCCCCTCGTCTCTCCTCCTGTTCCTTTGGGCATATCTAAAGAAGCTCTTTTTGTTATCCTTGACTCCCCTGGCCAGCCTCAGCTCATACTGAGCTTTAGCATTCCTGACCCCCTCCCTACAAGACCGGGCTATCTGCCTGTACTCCTCCCTGTTGATCTTTCCAGTCTTCCACTTCCTATACTTCTCTTTCTTTAACTTCAGCTGATCCCTAAGTTGTGCAGCCAACCTGGTTTTTTCAGGTTTTTTCCCCCTTTCTTTTTCATGGGAATTGTTACTGACTGTGCTTGTAGAAGCTGCTTCTTAAGGAGCTCCCCCCCCCCCCCATCTTGGGCCCCTTTCCCCATTAGATCATCAACCCATGGGATTCCACCTATGACTCCTCTAAGCCTGTTGAAAATCGGCTTTCCTGAAATCCAATGTATAAGTTTCACTCTGCACTATTTTTATTTCCCACATTATTCTAAATTCCAGCAGCTCATGATCGCTTTCCCCTAAAGTTCCCGCCACGTTGACCCAGTCAAATCAGTTCATCACAATTAGTTAAGATCAGGTCAAGGATGGCCCCTCCCCTTGTTGTTTCCTCCACCTTCTGGACCATGAAGTTATCTTCCAGGCCCATCAGGAATTTATTGGAGCTTCCATGTTTGGCTGAGTTTGTCTCCCAGCAAATGTCTGGATAAAGTCCCCCATTACTACTACCTCATATTTCCTTGCAACACCTGCCAGTTGCTCCAAGAAGACATCGTCTACTCCTTCTCCTTGGCCTGGCGGTCTATAGTAGACGCCCACCACAATGTTTTGTTTCCTTGTTTTTCCCCCTAACCTTTACCCAAACACACTCCACAGGGATATCCAGACCAGTTTCCTGGATTTCAGAGTAGGTACATACGTTCTTGACATATAATGCTACTCCTCCTCCCCTATTGCCACTTCTTTGCCACTTGCAAATGATGAGTTCTTGATAATTCAAGAAAATTAGAAAAGTGCTTGAACCTTAAAGGCTCCTCATTTTTTGATGACAGTGATGATGGTTCTTAATACCATTGTTGACTTTACATGGTTGTAATATTATTCTGCTATATTTTATTAAATATATTAGTACACCATTCTGTTCAGAATATTTTTTTCTTGTTTTGCTCCTCTAAACTTTGTTGCATCTTATGATCCGGTGCATGTAATAAGCCAGGAAATACAATAAGGCTATAGCTTAGTCATTCATAGTTAAGTGCAGGCAGACCGTGTGCAGTATCCAAGGTTGATGCCAGTTCTTTTCCATATCCTGAGGTGCTTTATTGGAAGGTTCCACAACTTTAGATTAAATGACTGCCACAAGATTCTGTGCTGGTCCCACTACTTTTTAATATTTCTATACCTGATCTACCAAGCAGTGTTGCAAAAAAATAAAATAGCATGCCTTTGAAACGAATTAAGCTCTTTTTGTGAGGCACCGCTGTATTTATAAAAAATAAAATTATAGGTGACATTGTGGTAATCAAAACACTGAAGATTTTGACACCTCTGAAAAATCCTTGAAAATAATTTAAAGGAAATGGGAAAGTTTTTTGTGATCTGGTGGCAAAACTCTAACATCAGTAAAACTGAGGTAACTTGCTTTCATTTCAGTAATAAGACAGGCTAACTATATACCAAAAGTGGAATTTAAGAACAAGCTATTAAAATTTAATAGCTAATAAAATTTAATTTAGAAGTGATTCTTTACATATAGGAAACATTTAGGGAAAGCTATGAAGAAAATAAAAATTAGGAACAATATTTCCCTTAGTATATCTGATGTCTTGAGTACTATAGTCCTGAGTAGTCAGTATCCATACGAAAATAGTGGATATCTAGCTCTATAATACTATATGGTTAATATCAGGAACCCTTAAATCAACACCTCTGACAGGCTACCAGTATTTTTCTAATAGCTTATGAACTTTTTAGTTGAAAATTGGTATATATATACTGTAGAGAGATTAGAAAACAACTATTCTTAAAAAGGAAATGGCAGAAATATGAAGCTGACATAAGGATTTCCATGATCACTTATTTAGACTTTTATATCTCAAAATATGTTGTGGAAATTTGGACAGCAATTAGTCAAAAAATTTGATATTGAAACAGCATGGTGCCAGCAGTAGGCAACTTCAAACTCAGATTCATTTAATTTAGTTCCCAGTCCATTGCGACATCCCTACAGCTTTGATCTTCTGAGAAGGAATTGGACAGAATTTAATAAGTTTCATACTTAGATGTAGATGTCAATATTGAAAATACAAATTGGGGCTGGTTGATAATCCTGATTGTGACTTCAGGAATGTTCCACAAACTACATCATATTGCAGTCAGCTGACCTCTTACAGAGTATTCTGTAATGATGAATTGCATAAACTTTAGGGCACTTCTGTCCACTGATTAAATAATTTGATATCTAGAAGAGGCAATAGTGTTCCTATTTTTTTTCTTCTGTGGGTTCTTGGATTCCAAATAGTGACTGACAGTACAGAGCCTTTTGTAGTAGTTGTATGGTTTGCTCCAAATTGCATACTTTTTCCTTATAACAATTGATAACGTTGCATATAACTTTAGGATTGTTGTCAATCTTTAGAATAAATTTTTTACTAAATCTAAAAGATGGTTATTCCTTCCAAGCTGTTACGGAACAAGCTGGGCACATAACGTAGATTTCAAATATTTCAAGATACCACTGCATTAGGGTGTTATTCATTTATTAGAATGAATCCTTGCCACCCAAAAATGCCTCCCTGTCCCTTACCCCACTGCATTAGGGTGTTTTTCATTACCATATATTCTTGAGTATAAGCCGACCCGAGTATAAGCTGAGGCACTAATTTTACCACAAAAACTGGGAAAACTTATTGATTCGAGTATAAGCCTAGGGTGGGAAATGCAGCAGGTACTGGCGCTGGTCCTTTTCCTTATAGCCTTCTTGGAACTCATAGGCTGCAATCCTAAGCACACTTTCCTGGGAGTAAGCCTCATTGAACTTAGTGGAGCTTACTTCAGAGTAGACATGCATAGGACAAGCTGACCAGATTCCAAACCCAAAATTCCCGAACCCCAAAATTCCTGAAACCCAAAATTCCTACCCGCTTAAAAAAATTTCCAAAAAAATTTATTTTTTATTTTTATAGTTTTGGTTTTTTTTGGCCATAACTTTCGATAGGAAGGAGAGATCTCAAAACTGATTTTTGCATTGGAGTCTGCTCTTCAATATGAATCCAACGGTATATGACATGAATGGGTTTGATCCCACCACTTTTCAGTTCACCCAAGTATAAGCCAAGGGGGCTTTTTGGGCCCCAAAAACTCAGCTTATACTCGAGTATATACGGTAATTAAAATGGTGTCTCAGGATCAGTAAAAGTTAAAAATGATGAGAACAGAAATAAAAATGTAGAAATTTTGTTATATGACACTTTAATATGGGAAAGAAAGCTTAGTTAACAGCAGATGTGTGGCCAATAACAATTCCTCCTTAGAAATTTTCTGTAGATATTGGGCAACATTTTTTCAGTATTTGTAGAGGATAGCAGTAAAGGAGGTATTTGTGGAAATTAGCAGTAAAGTTTGTAGTGTTTGTGCTTGTTTGTCATTTCACAGTTTATACTGGGTATTGTCCAGCTTGTCCTGCAACTGTCTAATCACACAACATCAGCAAGTACTTGGATAGAAAAGAAAAGGTTCTGTTGGTAATATCCCAGAAATTGGACTTAATTAGGTACTTTGAAAGAGGTAGAAAGATCAGACCAATCTTTTCAGATTGAACAATCTGATCAACATGAAGGTTTTGATGTTGTCCTGTTGATAATCGGTTATAAAGCACAGGCACAGATATTATGAAATTTGTGTCAAGTTCTGAGACAACCAAAGCAACTGAGAAATTCTGTCACTGCACAAATCAAAATTGGAGGTGTAGGACAGTGTAGCAGTACAATTTTTTTCTTGATTTTCTGAGGGTGATCTACTTTCTGGCCTTGCGTTGACCAAACAGGTGAAGGACTTCAGTGGATGGTAATGACTGAGTCCTGTATCATTTTTTAATGGTTGTTTAACCTGTTTGATGATGTGACATGTTATCGAAAGACTTGAATATCTCCAGAGATATACAATCTGCTGATCAGGAAGTTGCACAAATATTTTGTATTTTTAAAAGATTGAGAGTAATGGTGTAACTCCAGAGAATATTTACAGTGCTAATAAAATTGGACTGCTTTTCATGCCACTTGCTGATTTCAACCTTTGGTGATGCACCTGAATTCAAGAGGATCAAGGACTCATCACTGTGTTTACTTGTGCAAGTGCTGCTGGCCTGCATGAAATCAGATTGCTAGCACTTTCAAAATTTAAGTGGCCAAGAGCCATCTGCAAGTGGAGTATAAGATAGTACAGCCTGAAGCTTTGGTGGACACAAGGAAATATTTTTGTACTGGATCCACTGCTTGTTTCTTGTTGTTAAAGGATCATATGATGAAACATGGAATGCCAGAAGACACAAAGGCTGTTAAGCATTTATATAATTGTCAAGCTCATACTTCTGAAGCAAGATTGTAGCTGACAGTATTTTTAGTCTTCTTGCCTGCAAAACCATTTCAACTGAAGGAATCAGAATTATTTGAAAACTAAAAGGCATCTACAGAATGTTTTTATGAGGAAGCTTGTTGCTGTTTAGTCGTTAAATCATGTCCACCTCTTCGTGACCCCATGGACTGCAACACAAAAGACCATTCTGTCCTCCACTAGCTTCCAGTCTGTCCAAACTCATGTTCATTGTCTAGGTGACACTATCTAATCACCTCATCCTCTGGTGCCCCCTTCTTTTGCCTTCAGTTTTTCTAAGGATTCCTCCCTTCTTATGATATGGCAAAAATATTTGAGCTTCAGCTTCAGTACCTGTTGTTTCAGTCAACAGGAAGCTGATCAACTTCAAATGCATAATCCAAGAGTTGAGTCATAGTATTCAAGTCCATTCAGGATGCAGTCTTCAGTATGACACTTGCCTCTTCAGTTGTCATGTCTACAACTTTTAAAAAAGCATAGAAAAAAAGGGAGCATAAGTGATTCATGAGATTTTTCTGATTAAAAAAATTTGAAGGCATTAGAGTTGGACCAAAATTTTAGATGACTTCAAGAGATAATGAGTGTCCATCAAAATAGAAATTACTCAAAACCATTCACCAAACTATATATTGATGTTGAAAAGCATATTAGCAATAATGATGTGTAGATGTCTCAAATCCCCAACAGACACTGAAATAGTTGTCCATTTGTAGAGAAGTACCTAGCTTCTGAGGAAGATTATAGTGAAGAGACAAATGTTTCTATAATATATGGGAACTGGTGAAATTTGCAGACCAGCAGTCGTATTATTCTGCTGAGGATGTCATGAACCTGCACAATATAAATAGTCAGAAAAAAATAAATGAATTGCAGGCTGGCAGACTGCAAAATGCTTCAAACTTCTGCAGTTTCTGCTACTGGTCAGCACCATCTGCTGTCAGCACCACAAGTTTCTTGCACTTTTGATTAACTGGCAACCATCTTTTTCTGTTAGTTTTAGGTAACAAAGCTCTTACTGTATGTAAACAGCAGCAGAGTAAAAGCTTGATTGCTTCCCAGGACTAATTTGTACCCTCTCCCTCCAGGCTTAATGATGTGTGTTGCTTTCTTTTAATGTTTTAGGCTGCAGTCCCAATCCCCAGTAAGGCCATCATAAGCCCCAGCACAAATCCTGTGCTGGGCTGGTAATGTCACAGAAGTGTTGCAAGGCACTTCTGTGTCACTCTTGAGGATGGTTTAGGCCAGTGCACAGACATGTGTTAAACCTCTTCTACATCACTAAAGCAGGCCTCCGTCAGTCTTGAAAGACTATGGTATCGTGCTCAGCGCTGCACAATGGGCTACATCACTACAGGAATGGAAAAACCATTGAGTTGAGGTGGCCCTGGTTAGGATTACACCCTTAGTATTTTCTGCTAAAATTAATATTTTAATGCTGTCTCTAATTGTTGTGTTGCATTGTACATTTACTGTGAAGCTTTGTAAGTCACCTTGGACATGTGTTTCAGCTTGTGAAACATTGGAGATACATAGATTGATACTGATCAATTTTATCAACCTGATAACAGATTCACCTTGAAATCCAGAGTAGCCAATAAGTGTGGTAAAACATACTAAACTCATCTAACTCTGCGGGTTTAAACAGGTGGAGCCAGTCTACACACAGATTTTTTTGTCTGTAGATCTGACTCAGCCTGAACCCTCCAAAGGCAACCAGAGTAGAGGACATTCTGACGCCCCAGAGTCTGCCTCTGCCCACCTGTGTCTTCTGTGGCCTTCAGAATGGTTCTTATGGGCAAAGAGATGCCTTTTAAGGCACTCTGAGGCTTGGAACTCAGGAAGCCAGAGTAGCATTTTTTTGTCTATAGGGACCATTCTAAAGCCTGCAGAGGCAGTGGGCAGACATATGTTCCTCCCTAGGCTTCAGAAACCTCCAGAGGTAACAGGATCACAATTCTCGTCACCTTTGGGGTGGGAGGATTGAAGGGGCTGAAACCATGGATTTCTGTTATCTGTGGTTTTTAGATAACCAGTTTTATGCAACAGTTTGTTATGAGATGGGGCACTTAAAACTAATATCGCGCTATTGCAAAACATCCCTCAAATCTCTAATTATTTGCAGGGCAGGCAGGCAGTGTGCATGTGTGTGGGGCATAGTTTGTTTACCTTACACATGAATCTCTCTCTGCATCTTTGTATACAGCAGATTGCAAACACAGTCTCTCTCACAGACACGCACAATCACTGCTGTGCTCTTCCTTCACTCTGTGAAATAAGGAAAGGGAAGTGTGCTCTTCCTTCACTCTGTGAAATAGAGAGAATCTCTTAACGGGACAGTCTCTTTTTCATGTTTGCACTAGATTGGGAAAGTGCACAAACACACTGTGTGTGTGAGAGAGAGAGAGAGAGAGAGAGAGAGATCGAGACCCTGTGTGCAGGCAGCCCCTGCCTGCCTTCAAGCTTCTGGGATGTGCTGGTTTAAGCACATCTTGGGAAGTTTGAGGGTTGGGAAGTGACCAGGTCATAGAGCATCCTCGGGGCTAGGAAGGGGGATGCTCTCACTTTCAGTTATGGAGCAGCAGCTCAAGGAGATGAGGGGAGATTTGGAATGTTCAGAAAGGAAGGTTCCAAAACACTTTCACTTTCCTTCCAAAGCATTGTGAGCCCTCAGGGTATGGGATGGGGGGCAGGGACTTTCTATTGAGACATGTTGAGATAAAATAGCATATAAACAATTTGCATGTAATTAGTCTTCACATGTATTCTGAGGACTTCTGAGAATGGATCTCTCATCAATACTGAGGCCCCGCCTATGCACATAAATTTAGGTGCTACCCGTAAGGGGTGTGGGTAAAAATGGGTTAAAAAATTGGAAATGGTCAGTTTTGTGACATATTCTATGTACTACTTGGTTTTCATTTTTAAAACTATACTTACAGTTTTAATCTGTTTTCTTTTTTCTTTTAGTGCATTTAAAGCGCCATTTTATGTTCCGAAACCATCTCTGTTTAGTTTTTGAAATGCTGTCCTACAACCTTTATGATCTGTTGCGGAACACAAACTTCAGAGGGGTTTCACTTAACTTGACGCGAAAATTTGCACAGCAGATGTGCACTGCACTGCTTTTTCTTGCAACTCCTGAACTTAGCATCATTCACTGTGACCTAAAACCTGAGAATATCTTGCTCTGTAACCCCAAACGAAGCGCTATCAAGATAGTTGATTTTGGCAGCTCTTGCCAGCTTGGACAGAGGGTGAGTATTAAGAATTGATCCAAGGCAGTTTATAAATTAAAATCATTTTCTTATGTATACCTTGTAAATGTGGAGCACAGGTTTATTCAGTTTTAAGATTTCATAAGAATTAATTGTTTAAACTTTAAATAATTTCAGCTGTTTGGAATATATAGTTAAGCCTTCTGGAACTCTCTGCTAGCCAGTGTTTTTAATACTGTTTCTAAAATTTCTGTTTCTAAAATGTCTAACCCTCTGAGACATCTACGTAACAGTCAAAAGATCTGAGGGCCTGAAAATCAGGCATCTCATTTTTCAGTATAAACCACAGTACTATAACACATGAAGCATTAAATTCTAAGTTGTAGAGAATGTCTTAACCTGAAATGTAGTACTTGGAACATATAGGGAGAGTAATAAAATATTTGTTAGAAAATTTACTAATGACTGAAAACAGCAGAGAATTTCAGAAAAGTAAAATGTCAAAACTTAGTACAGTACAGTTTTATACAACAATATTCAGTAAAATTACAAGAACATTTTGCTGCTGTGTTTTGAAACTTATTTTGTATTGAAATTACAGTTTTTAAAAAGGTGATTTCCAGCACAACTTGGAATAAGTTTATAATGCTTTTTTTAAAAAAATACAGATATACCAGTATATCCAGAGTCGTTTTTATCGTTCACCAGAGGTGCTATTGGGAATGCCTTATGATCTTGCAATTGATATGTGGTCCCTTGGCTGCATCTTAGTAGAAATGCACACTGGGGAACCCCTCTTCAGTGGAGCAAATGAGGTATGTAATACTTAAAAAAACAGTGATGATCTAAGTGACCTTTTTGTGTTTGTAAAAGAATAAGTACACTTAGCCGTATCTAAAATTGCCAGCAAAAGCTGGCAATTCAAGCTGACCTGCTTTATGATGCTTCAATAATACATTTGCAACAATGCATAAAATTATTTCCAAGTGTTGAATTGCCTAATATTTCAGCTCTTGTTGTTTGTTTGTTTTTCCAAACAGGTGGATCAGATGAATAAAATAGTGGAAGTTTTGGGTATAGCGCCTGCTCACATTCTTGACCAAGCACCAAAAGCAAGAAAGTTCTTTGAGAAATTGCCAGATGGCACTTGGAACTTAAAGAAGACCAAAGATGGAAAAAGGGTAAATTAACACCATTACAAATATTCTGTCAGAAAATATATTAAAGATTTTCATCTCTCATGGGATTTGCAACCACATGTTCACTCCAATCTCAGGGTTTCTTCATGGAAGAGCCATGCTTCCTAATCATCCTTTAGTAGACTTCCATTGTCTGCATGTATTCCAGCAGCATTTGCCAGCCAAAAGGATTAAGAGCTTGCCTCTCAAGGCTTCCCCTGTTTGAGGGCCATAAACCTCCTGATCCAGTCTTATAATTGATAGAAGGATTTGCCATGCTATTTGCTTACTGTACTAGTGTGTACTGTGGGCTGACTCACATGAGAGTAAGCCCCCGGCACTCCTGGAGGCTTTCTTCAAAGCAGGGAGTCAGAGAATTTTGTCCCCAAACCTTGCTCTTATTCATGTCATTATTGATGTCACTACTCTGGCCCACTTAGGGCAGAATCCAGAGTAACTACAAGGGAGTCCTTGCTCCGGTGTAAGAACAACTTACTCTGGATTCCAGTATGAATTTCCCATAGGTTTTCACTAGGTGGTGCAGTAACTATGGGTGCACGTAAAGTCTCTTACGTGCTCCCGTAGTTACTCTGGATTTGGGGGTATGACTGCCATCCTGGGAATATGCCCTACTGCAGTGTTTCCCAAACTGTGGGTCAGGGTTACTAGGAGGAGAAGGGTTGTGAGCCAATTTCAGGTGGGTCCCCATTCATTTCAATATTTTATTCCTAATATATTAGACTTGATGCTACCATGATATGTGATTGCATTTTGGGAAATGTCACAAATATGTACTTTTAACAGGTTACTATGTGTATACTTTTAGCCAGAGCTTTTTCTCTGGGGGTACTCATTGGTACTTGGTACCGGCATATTTTTCCTCCTGTCCCCCCTTAGCAGCTAATTAATAATGATATGGTAGTGACCTGTGGTGAGTCACAGAAAAAAATGCACTGCTTTTAACAATTGTAGTAGGTTGGAGTTGGGTTAGTGCAGATAGAATTGCAGCATATGATAGTTAAAAAATTTCCAGATGTCATTTTTGGTTATAATATCACTTCTGGTGGCTCTGATAGATTCTCATTCTGTAAAGTGGGTTTTGTTGTAAAAGTTTGAGAACCACCGCCCTATTGAACACAGCTCTAAACTCAAGTTATTTGTTGTTTCCATTGATGTAAATGAGAATTATTTCCAAGAATTATTTCATGCTACATTGTATCATAAATATATTTTTAGTGGTCATGTATGTAAAATAAACATGACTGTCTTCAACATGTAAAATTTTTTAAGTGTGAATTATTAGGTTGTCAATATTATTTTGATATGAGGTGATGTTTGTTACCAGTTTGTTATCAAATTGAGGTATGCTTGTAGGAAAACAAACTGTAAATTTTCATTAAGTTTAAGGAATGTTTGCTTTTCAACAGGAGTACAAACCACCTGGAACCCGTAAACTTCACAATATACTTGGCGTGGAAACAGGAGGACCAGGGGGGCGTCGTGCTGGGGAATCAGGTCATACTGTAGCAGACTACTTGAAGTTTAAAGACCTAATCCTAAGGATGCTTGACTATGACCCCAAAACACGAATTCAACCTTATTATGCCCTGCAGCACAGTTTCTTTAAGAAAACAGCAGATGAAGGTACAAATACAAGTAATAGTGTTTCTACGAGTCCTGCTATGGAGCAGTCGCAGTCTTCAGGAACCACTTCTAGTACATCTTCAAGCTCAGGTATAGTGTTATTTTTTGTTTGCCTTTAAAGAAAATCTAGGCTGTGCACAGTTTCTTAAATATAAGTTCCACTAAATACAGTAGAACATGTTTCTCTGGAGAGAGGGAGGGAGGGCGCTTGTCACAGCATGGGAGTTGCCCTTCCAGACCAGAGGCAGGTCGGATGAAGTTCCAACTTCCTCTTCCTGGGGGCACCCAGAGTCCAATCCTGCCTCCACAGGTGATCAGACGTGTCTGGGAGTGCTCTGCTCCAAACACCTCCTCTTCTTTCTGATGCCTCTTTCTTCCTCTGCCTTTCCTCATGCCTTCCTGCCTGTCTTCTCTCCCTTTCGAGTTCTTTGGGGGACATCCTGGGGGAACTGCTCCCTTGGCAAGGCGCCTTTTAGCCTCCCTAGTGGGAGAGCCAAGTGTACCCTTTCCTGCTGGCTACATTTTATGAAGAATATTTGCTAACTTGATAACATTTGATTTAACTTTGAAATCTTAATTCTGTTTCAAAATGTTTCCAATAAGCTTCTCAGTTTTTTTATTAATAACAATTTAACTTCCTAATGTTATCAGGCAACAATTTTTAGACATAGTCTTTTCTTTCCTGTCTTAATTGTGGAAATAGCTCTTTTTATTACTTACATTTTTTGGTAATTCTAACATGGTTATAATGTTTTTGTAAAGTGTATTTTGTTATGTTTTGAATAAAATCCAGATTGAGAATTGCTGGACTGGAAAGTAAGGATTTTTACTTAGAAAAATAATTTTTTAAAATTTCATTTGTTTTTGCTTACTTTTGAAAGGTGGCTCTTCTGGGACAAGCAACAGTGGAAGGGCAAGATCAGATCCTACCCATCAGCATCGACATAGTGGTGGACACTTCACTGCTGCTGTGCAAGCTATGGATTGTGAAACGCATAGTCCACAAGTAAGGCATTTCAAAAGAACTCGATAGTGGAAATCAGAGATATAACTGATTTCTCTCTGAAATAACTGAGAGACCTGGTTCGAATATTGTGGCTAAGCCACCCCAGTTTTTGCCTTAGATGTGGCATTCTCTCCTCCTTCTCTAATGCTCTCTGGTTTCCTTTTCCATTTTGTTATGTTCGTCTGAAATGGATAATGACCTACTTCTGCTTTCTATTTCATTCATGGCAGTGTGAAGTCTTAAGCTAGTGTCTCTGATGTTGAAATCCAATACTGTCTTTGCACTATATCGCACTGCTGAAATGATCTCTTTGTTGATCGTTGGCAACATTCATCCTAAATTTTGCCACTTGGATGACAGCACTATATCTTCCCAAAATTCAATACATCTTTCAGCATTAAATCTGTTATCCTCATTTTAGGATTTGTTTGTTTTCATGACAAGTAAATACCTTGACCACTTTTGCAATTTAATACGTTTTATTTCTCTGACACCTAAATCTTTGGCAGGTAACGGTTCCTTTTAATTACTTTCCAAGGTTACTATCACTCAAACCACCTTATGACTCTTGGGTATAGTGGTATGCTGTATTTGTAAATTGAATTAGAACTTGATAGCTCTCCAAAAGAAAGGCAAAACTGATCAGTACAGTTCATTTGTAAGTAATCACTTGTTGAATGTTCATATAAGTATCACCCACTTTCTGATAGTTCGTTTTCTTTAACACATTTCAGTTATACCCAGAAGCTGTTCCAGTGCATGATCCGCACTTTCAACCACTCTTTGCTAAAATTGCCTTCCCCCATGTTGATTTGCCTATGACATGGTGATTCAGACTGTTTCAGAATGAGTGTGTACTCATGAGTGTATACAATAAAAAGAGTTCATTTGCAGAAATCTTTGTGTGACACCAGAAATGTGCAAGATTAAAAGGGCATTTGCAATTTGCTAGCTAAAAAAAAAATCAGAAGCAACATTTATAAACTAAAAAAAGATTGAGTTCTGCTTTTCAACCATTTCCGCTTTTCACCACAGCTCTAGATAAGATAAGCTGCTTATCACCACAGCTCCGTTAGATAAGCTGGGGATATCTGTACTTAAATTTCTTTTCGTAAGTTGCAGCACAACTTTTCACATGGAGACACTCCCTGGACATAAATTCATTCCTTTTATGAAAGGAGAGTTATATACATGAACGGAGTTTTGCTCAAGAAAGAATTTCTTGCCATCACCACTACTCTCTCTTTCCATGAACAAAAGGAGCTTGGTAGCCGCTGAGCCTCTTCATGTGAAAAATCAGAATGCAATCCTATTTTGCGTTTTTCTTAAAAACTAGGAAAATATTGATCATGCTTCCAAATATCATGCTTCCCTCTGAATCTGCAGATCTAGAATCCACTGACACAATTATCCGCTGATCCAGGAGGGTCCCCCTAGCAACCACTCTCCATGGTAGTTACAGTAACTTCGTTTTTCATCCATAGAAATGGCAGCATGGGTGCTTTAACTTAAAATTGAAGAACTAGCTTGCTTCCTCTGAAGAATTCTTAAAAGTATCGAACATGACATTCAGGTACAGAGCCTGAATGCTAGAGGGAGACAAGCAGCACTATTTCCTGTTAATGTTAGCCTTCCTCTTGCATGCAGGCTTTGTATCTCCATGTAGCATTTTTCATTCTGTTGATTGATTGGATTTAAACCCTGCCTTAACCCTGCTATAACAAATGCCCAGGGTGGCTCACAAGGCTTTTATCTTTTTGTCCTCACAACAACCCGGTGTGGTAGGTGTCTTTGAGCAATAATTCTTTAGGCAAAAATATATATAGTGTCATCACTACAGATGAAAAACAAAGGTACTGTAATGGGCACAGGGGTGCAGGGGGTATCTAGTTACTGTATATAGACATCATCCCATGTCTGGCTTCTGTAACCATGGGGTGGGGAAATTAGATTTCGCCTGCCATTTTTTCAAAAAGTTGATTTTAGTGAATATAGTTTGAAATGTCTGATATAAAATAACAGCAGCCCTTTTGTTACAGGTGCGACAGCAGTTTCCTCCTCCTCTTGGTTGGACAGGCACTGAAGCTCCTACACAAGTCACTGTTGAAACTCATCCAGTTCAAGAAACTTCCTTCCATGTAACCCCTCAGCAACAGAATGCATTACACCATCATCATGGAAACCCCTCCCACCACCACCACCATCACCACCACCATCACCACCATCATCATCATGGACAGCAGGCCTTAGGTAGCCGGACCAGGCCCAGGGTCTACAATTCTCCAACAAACAGCTCCTCCACCCAGGATTCTATGGAGGTGGGTCATAGTCACCACTCCATGACATCCCTGTCTTCCTCAACTACTTCTTCCTCTACATCTTCCTCCTCAACTGGTAATCAAGGCAATCAAGCCTATCAGAACCGCCCTGTCGCTGCTAATACATTGGACTTTGGACAAAATGGAGCTATGGACGTCAATTTAACAGTCTATTCTAATCCCCGCCAAGAGACTGGCATAGCAGGACATCCAACATACCAATTTTCTGCTAATACAGGTCCTGCTCATTACATGACTGAAGGACACCTTGCAATGAGGCAGGGAATTGATAGAGAAGAGTCTCCCATGACAGGAGTTTGTGTGCAGCAAAGTCCTGTGGCTAGCTCGTGACTAAATTGAAACAAGTTTGTTTCTTGTGTGTTTTTATAGAAGTGGTGTTTTTCCAAAAAAAACAAACAAAAAAAAACAAAAAAAGTGCAAAGCTGCTTGAATCAGAAGGAGATAGACTTATTGAACCGCTATAAGAGGGCAAAGCTGACTATTTTTTTAAACTTGAACAGATTCAAAGGGACAGTAAAATTTTTAGAGCCATGTCCAGATCTATCCTAGATAGCTTTGAGGTGATGTCTCACCTTGCTGCCCTTATTTTAATTATCACAACAAAGTCATAGATTTTTTCCCCCCATTCAAACGGGGTAAACGTTCAGATGTTGTTCTTAGTTGCAAACAGCTTTTTAAAGGCATTGCCCAGGATCTTATAAATGGGCTTTGAGTTTATTTTTAAAACTGGGGGGGGGGGGTAAGTTTTAGTTTTCCAAACACACATAAGTACTGTAAAGGAAGAGGGACCTTCAAATTACAAAATATAATCTTCAGCTGTAAAAAGGGACGGTTGTAATGGCATTCATAAGGCACATTAAGCATGATAAATGGCGGTGATTAGGACTCTCCTTATCTGAACCTACTGAGAATCAAAGCAGCAATTATAATGGGATTTTGTGTCTCTTGTATCTGAGACCACAATCAGCTAGTATTGGAATATGACTGGTCTTGTAACTAAGTTGCACTGAGAAGCAATCAACAGGTTGGTCTTGGCCAGTCCAGGGGAAGTCTAAGTGGTGGTCTTTGGGGATAACCTTTGGCCTTATGGATTTGGACTCTAAGTTAGAAGAGCCTACCATTTCAGATGCAATCACTTTTGGACATGCAGATGGTCCTTAATGCTGAAAACACAGAGAATGGGTAATTCAAGAGGCCTTTCTTTTAAAATAGACTTTTGTGACCCACTTATTGTAAGGTATTGCAAGGTCACTTTGCGTGTGTCATAAAGTTGACTTCCTTATTGGTTGAAGGTCACAGGCGTAGTGGTTTGCTTTTGATGGAAATAGCTACAACTGTGTCCCTTCCTGCTTTTTACTTTTTTTCTTTTGCTTTTTTCTGGGCACGTGGTTTCTCCACCATTACTTCTGCACAAAGATGTCTTCTGTTCATCCTGAACATTTTTAAAAATGCAGAATTTTATGTGACTGCTTTTTTGCCTCACAATTATGCTGTGAATTTTACAAAAATTTATTTTCTTTTTTGATAATTTATTGTACCAAAGCTGTTTTTATAGCACATAGATGTCTGTAACCAATAATGTAGCAGTTCTGCACTTTGACACAAGGTGTAACTAGACCATTTTTAAATGTCAGTTGAATTATGGCTGTACTATTGCTTAAACAAAACTGGAACTGTTGTTGAATTCATAGCCAATACATTTACAGCAATCTGTGTACTGAACATGATAGATTGACATCTAATTCAAGACTATAATAACATCTGTTACATTATAAATGTGTTCAGGCTTCTGAAAGTAAAAGGGACACTAGATCCAGAAGCTATGAAACCAGCAGTTGATTCTTGTATTCCTTATTAGCATAAATGTAAACTTGAAGGTAAGACCTCGATTGCATGAACAGGTCCAACACTAGTATGAGTAAAGCAAAAAAGAAAAAAAGAAAAAAAAGCTCATGTGAGACCTGAGGTTAGCAGGCTGTACAGGTGCCTAATTTTGGGGTTCTGCTGCCTTAATATAACACAGTCAGCTTGGCAGTTGCTAAATTTCTGGATCCATTCTGAAATTATGGATAAAAACACAGTAAATTAAATTGAGGAACAGGATAAGTGATTCTCTTTCCCAGTGTTTACCACACTTTGCCCTTTTTGTGTTAAAAAGCAGTAATCTACCTCTGCAAGTAAACCAGTTGAAAAAGGTCATTCAGTAGAAAACTATGTACTTCATACTGGTCAGTTCCATGTGGCCAACTAGGTCAGATCTTCTGAACAAAGAGTGTTCTGTTCTTTCCTTTTTGTTTTTTTGCAGTCCTTTCAATGGCAACAGAGAGGCTGAAGCCAGTTGTACGTGCGGAATAATTCTTGGGGAATTATCAGTCTTTGTAAATCACCTTCTGTTTTTATCAAGGGATCCATACTGCTTTTGTACTGATATTTCAAACCTGTGAATTAAAGTATTTTTGAACTTCTGTAGTTCAAAAACATTTGGTGACTGAAAGGCTGTCGTTTTAGAAATGGAACATTAAGTTTAGCAATATAAAAAGGAATCCAGTACTTACTGCTGTCTAGGAATATAAGGGTAAAAAATATGGGTAATTTTTGTTTTCCTCCTGTGCTGGTTGCCACACCTTAGCAAGCACCAAAAATTAATACTGTTTTTAAAGCTACATAATGAAAATCATAAACTCCAATGCTTCTGCATACTGTGTTATGTTACAGTCCAGTTTTGTGTGCTTTACTACACAGTTTGGTTACAGGACTTCTGTGCATTGTAAACATAAACAGCATGGAAAAGGTTAAATACCTGTGTTCAGATTGTAAGATCTAGTCCGGACTTGCTGTGTATATTGTAACGTTAAATGAAAAGACAAGCCCTTTGTATTATAGTCATGCAGTCTTATGTATGATAAACAGTTGAATAATTTGTCCTCAGACTCTTTACTGTGCTTTAAAAATTAATTTAAGACAAAAATGTAAACATAGTAAAACCTTCCTATGCAATTAACCTATTCCAAGGCCTGGTCTGGTAGGTATGATTATAGTCAACATGTAAATATTAGGTACATTTGGCACAGATTTTTAAAATATTTTTGGAAGTAAAGGTTGGGGGCATTAAACATTATTTTGTGTGTTCAATAATATTTACAATTTCTACCACACTTTCTAAGTGTCCAAAGTGTTTCGCAGATTTTATCTTGAGTTCATCTGTACAACAATTTTTATAAGGCAGTATTTTTCAAATATTTGAGATGATGGACTGGCAAAACTTTTTTCTATTACGTCAGGGACTGGTTCAATATTTTGTGCCTTTTTATTATTGTACTTGCATTAGTGCATAGCACATCAGATTGGAGAAATGAACATTTTTCAATTGTAATAATTGGAATGGAAGTACGCATTCCAAGTGCAACAAATTTGCAGAGATGTTACCATTTAAATATTTTGAAGATTGAAAGTGTGTTTGCCTGAGCAGACAGTATAAAATGCCTCTTATTCATTTATAATCAAAGAAAATATTGTTTGAACTTTCATAAAAATATTAATTTATACTGGAAACAATATAACAAGCCTATGCTGGGAAAAGCCTATGCATTTCACTTTAGTACAGCACAATACACTTCCCTACAAAGTAGCCACAGTAGTCAAGATATTAAACCCACACACACACCTAATTTGCTCAGCTTTCACTGTGCAAGCAAAAAAGCACTTTAAAACATTACTTTCATTAATTTGGTATTTTTCCCCTCATGAAAACAAATCACTTTGTGGAAGGAAGCAAAAAGCTCTTTGCTTGTAAAATTTATTTGAAGAACCGGGAATTCAAGAGTTGAGCTGGGGGGATGGATGGGTGGGTGGCACTCAAAACCTTCAGCATCAGAGAAACCAGGAGATTCCCACCAGCAGTCAAAGGTACTTGCTACACATAACCACCTTCTTGAGGCTGTACTATTGAATGATAAGATTTAAACAGGTACCATGTGGGTCCAGTGATGTTCCCACTAGCGCTTCAAGACAAAATTCTGCAGTACCAGAATAGGGTAGCACACCTGGAGCCTTCATATCCTCAATGGGCTGCGATATCCAAGATTTAGGCTGCAATCCTAATCTCCAGTTAGGTCAGCCTAAGCCCCAGCATAAGTCATGTGCTGACCTGGTGGTGCTGTAGGACACTTCTCTGCCACTCCTCAGGAAGGGTTAGGCCAGTGCACAGACGTGCTTTCCTTCCTGCAAAATCACAGGAATGGGAAGACCGATGAGTTGTGCTGGCCTATGTTTGCATCCTTAATCTACTGCCTCCTGAACTGAAATCTGGAGGTGAACAGATTGGAGTTACTCAATACAGCAGGTGTTACATCTTCCCACCCTAGTGTGACAGATAATACCACCGTGGCATATTGGCAGCATGGAATCAGGTTGGGCTTCTAGAATACTTTCCTGAAAATTAACCGTGGAGCAGCAGCCAATGGCATCCAAACTGGCACAGGGTTGTGAGTTGCACTTCTGTAAGGTAAGTATTATCCCTATACTACAGCTGGGGAACTGAAACAAATGGGATTGCTTGCATGCTTGTATGTCATATTTGCATGACAGGTCAGATTTGAACAATAGAACTTCTGGTGGGCATGTCAGGCTCTTAGGCACTATACTACATTGGCTCTTTTTACAGTGGGAAATTCATGGATGCCTACCACGTTATCTTTGCTTGATTCAAACTGAACGATTGTGTTTCAAGGTTGCAAATGATACTGGTTTTTGCATTAAATCCATTTTCAAGTATTTCTTTAGATCAGCATTTCTCAAAGTGGGGGGTCAGGACCCCTTTGGGGGTTGCCTAAAGACCCCTGGTGCAGGTAGCCAGCTGGGAAGACCTGGCAGAAATGCTGGAGCCGCTGTGGCTGGAAGAAGCCACTGAGAAGTGGCTCAGAAGGAGTCTCTAAGCTGGTGTAAGACTGATGTGGAGCCTTGGGGGTGGGGAGGCACCCGGCACACTCACCAGACGGCAGCCTCCTCCTCCCCTCCGCCCGTAGATCCTCAGTGCGCCTGTGGGCTGAGTGAAGCGTGCTGAGGTGTAAGCGTGGTGTGAGTGTGGCGCCAGAGTTCTGGCAGGTGGGCTGTCAAGTGGGCACCCCGCTTGTGCACCGACCGTTGTTCTCTGTTACTTGTGCACTACTCAAAAGTAAGCCCCCTCAATGTTGTTGTTGTTCATGATAAGTGAATGGGACTTACTCCCAGGAAACAGTGGCTGGCTCTGCTGTCTGAGATCCCAGTCCTATGGAGGTCTCCTCAGAAGTCAGTCCCATGCTACTCCCAGGAAAGTGTTAGAATTGCAGCCTTAGAGTTCAGTTCTATGAATGTCTACTCAGAAGTCAGTCCCATGATAGTGAATGGGACTTACTCCCAGGAAAGTGCTAGGATTGCAGCCTTAGAGCTCAGTTCTATGCATGTCTACTTGGAAGTCAGTCCCATGATAGTGAATGGGGCTACTCCCAGTAAACAGTGGCTGGCTCGGCTGCCTGAGATCCCAATCCTATGGAGGTCTCCTCAGAAGTCAGTCCCATGCTAGTGAGTGGGGCTTACTCCTAGGAAAGTGCTAGGATTGCAGCCTTAGAGCCCAATTCTATGCATGTGTACTCAGAAGTCATTCCCATTGAGTTCAGTGAGGTTTACTCCCAGGAAAGTGTGCATAGCACTGCAGCAGTAGCAATGGAAATAATTTTATGGTTGGGGGTCCCCACAACATAAGGAACTTATAAAGAGGTCACGGTATTAGGAAGATTAAGAACCACTGATTTAGATAGTAACTTAAAACACCTGCTCCTGATGCCAGTACAAAAGAAGACAGATCCTTAAAACAGGCTTGTAGTCTAAAAATACTACACATCAGGAATACTCTTGTACTTCACAGCGTTCATGCCGATACAGACTCATGAATGTTTGAAATTAACATATTTGTTTTTAAATAGCACCTTTAGCTTGAATTGAGTTATCCTATAAGAAGCCATCAAACACACAGGGCATGAGACCCACCATTTAATAGAATGCATAGCTGCATGCAGAATCTCTGTGTCACTTCCCAGGAAACCCAAAAGCACAAAAGTGATACCTCAGTGTTGGCTGAACTGACTTAAAACAGTAGTCTGATAATTTATTGCATTTATACCTGTTCTTCCTCCAAGGTGCTTAGGGAAGTACAGTGCTACCTCGCATAACAAGTGCTCCACATAAAAAGTGATTCACGTAACAAGCACAAATTCCCATTGGGAGTGTGCTCCACTTAACAAGCCGCAGGCAACTGCCCCCCAGTTGCTCCGCGTGGAGCCTGTTTTAAAGGGCTGCGGGCCAGCGCGCTGCTGCCTGTAACTGCCCCCATCTTGGGGCAGTTTCTGGGGGAGCCAGAGACAGCTGACCCTAACCGCCCCCAAGTGCCCCCACCAGCCTCCAGCAGCAGCCCAAGTAAACCCCTTATCCTCCATGCAGCCTCCTAACGATGTCTACTGAGAATTAAGCCCCATTGTGTTAAATGGGGCTTACTCCCAGGAAAGTGTATTTAGGATTGCAGTCTAAGGGCACAGTTCAAAGTAACTATGGGAGCACGTAAGAGACATTACGTGCACCCGTAGTTATTGCATCACCTAGTGAAAGCCTATGGGAAATTCATATTGTAATCCAGAGTAACTTGTTCTTACTCCGGAGCAAGGACTCCCCATAGTTACTCTAGATTACACCCATAATAGACTTCATAGGATCATGCACACTGAATGCATGTTTTGAATTCAATTACAGTGTTTTGTTATCATTTTAACATAGAGTTAATATTTTTATATGAATATTTTTGGGGTTGTGGTACCAATCGTCTGAGTTTCCATGATTTCCTGTGAGAAAATCTGCTTTACATAAAGAGCATTTCACATAACAAGCATGCTTCCGGACTGAATTAAATTTGTTATGTGAGGCACCACTGTATACAATGTAAAGTAGTTCAAAGTTTAATAATTTCATTTGTATCTTTTCCTGCTGTTTTCCACTTCCAGTAGGATGAGTTGATCAAGCTGCTGCCCCTACAAGTCTTCCGAGCCTCCTTTCAGCCCTTCACTTTTCCAACCCCCCCCCCCATTTTCTTCAGAATCTCTTCAAAGCTTCCTGATGGCTGCAATCCTAAACACACTTTCCTGGGAGTAAGACACATTGAGCACAATGGGACTTCTGAGTAAACATGGTTAGGATTGCAGTCCATGTCTTAAAAGAGCCTAAGCATGGCTCTTTTCTTGTTCCTCAATCTACAAGTTCCTAAACAGGAGTTTTTCTGTCATAATCTGGTTCTCCTAGAATCTTGAGTTTGTTGAGTTTAAGTAAATTAACAAAACAAGCACAATAAAGAAGTAGATAGCGGCATACATACTTTAGAGAAAATAATACTCATGCAATACTGTACTCAAACATACAATAAGAATTCAGCAGCAGTCATAAACAATACAGCCCAACCTAACCTTCTGCTACCCTTGCCAAGAGCCCTACAAAATAAATGTGCCTTAAGTACTTGTCAGAATCCATCCAAACATGACTTAGATTGGGGTCTCCAAACTCCTGCCCTTGACAAGCCTCTAACTGATCCTCAGCAACCCCCTTCCATTCATTCCTCAGACAAGCCCTAGAATCCTCCAGAGGGGAGGGGACCTGTGCTCTCTGAACCTTGAGAAGTTGTTTTGGAGGACTGGGTTGCTCACATCTCTCTCTGTATATGAAAGTGCTTCTGAACTGGTTTGAAGGTCACATCTCTATGTGTTGGAAAGTGTTGATGAACTGATTTGAATTCATTCATTCATTCATTTACAAGTTCCATCATGAATATATTAATGTAAATTTATTCAGATCTGAAATGTAAATTCTTTTTTTCCCTTCCAACCTCCGACACAGTATATCAGAAAGACAATGTGGCCCTCCTGCCATAAAGTTTAGAGACTCCTGACATAGATAGTGCAAAAGGGAAAGAGTTCCGCATTAAAGTTAACTGCTAGATCTTCCACAACTGTCAAGGATGACCCTCAGAAGATTTTAGGTGTTGGATCAGAATGTCGTAGTCAGTCCCTCATCCTTTCTTCAAAGATTGAAGCTACCACCTTGCATTGGACCTAGAAGTGGCCTGATAGTCAACCTGCTGAGGTCTGGTGCCCACACGTGCCTCTGCTTTCTACACCAACTGCTGTATTGCAATGTACATACATTGCAATTTGTCTTTATTAACATTGGATTTTTCTGGTGAAATTTGAGTTATTTAAAATATTTGGGCCCAAGACAGCTTACATAAGCCAAATTTGAACAATAGAAAATAACATTTAAAACAATAACAAAAGAACAAGACCAGCTTAACGTAAGAGTAGGTGGAAGTTTTTATTCTCACTGCCTTGAAAACTGGTAAAGAATGGGAATAAGCAGACTTCTTAATAATGTAAGGAGATCCATATGTTTAGTGCCACATTCTGACACCTAAGTGACCAAGGAGGTGAAGGCAGTCAAATGTCCTATTCCTACGCTTTTTAGAACTAGAAACTCGCTAGATGCCAGGGCATCTCAGTAAGCACTTTTTGACCTAAAAAGCAAATTCCCAGGTTCAAAAATCAAATATCTTTACCAGTATACAGTATGGGGTGAATAACAAGAATATATCTCAAAGTGTCTTTCTAAAAAGTACATGAGTAGCTACTGTATGTAGGTAAGTAGCGGCTTCATATACTCTCTAGCAAGATAAAGCAGGGTAGAAATTTTTCATGTACCTAACAAAAGTGGAAATATTTCATTACTCTGTGCAAAGATTTGGTTTGCCAAGGGTATGTTTATAGCCAGTGATGGGCTTCAAAGAAATTAAGAACCGGTTCTCTGTCCATCTGGCAGCCACTTTTAAATGGCTATTTTTAAACTTTATATGTACTATCTCTTGTTAAGAACCGGTTCTATAGCGTAGGTGCGAACCTGCTGCTGCCCACCACTGTTTATAGCTCTCCAGAGAATTTCCAAGTTCCGATATTTTCCCCAGACATTTTCCAAGGTAAGTAGAGATGCCTCTAGACTCAGGGTGCAATCCTAACCATATCTACTCAAAAGTAAGCCCAATATTGTTCAATGGGCCTTACTCCCAGGAAAGTGTCTTTAGGATTGCAGCCTCAGTCACCTTCTGTCTATCCTTATGATGGTTTTTCTAACAAAAGTATTGCAATAGCTTCAGAAGGCTCATATGTCCACCACTCTGTACTGAATGGGCCAGGATATGGAAAATATTGTTGGGATACCGGTGTGGCATCACATGGACACTCTTTGGATATAGGATTGCAAAATAACCCAACAGAATACAGTACATGCCATTTGCTTTTAGACAGTGTGTGTCCACATCAGATCTTTCTGTGTAGGAATGAAAGAGGGACACCTCTTCTAAAATGGGTCATGTCATTTGCAGTTTTTCTAGTATTATAGTTTTTTCTAGTATTTTCTAGTATATGAAAGATAATAAACAATGAGCACAATCCTAACTATGTCTACTCAAAAGTAAGCCTGATTGTGTTCAATGTGTCTTACTCCCAGGAAAGTGTCTTTAGGATTGCAGCCAATGTTTGAAAAATGTATTCCCAATTAATTGGGAGGGAGGTTGCCTTTTTCAAGATTTTTCTTTGTTTTATTAACTGAGCAAAGTTGGAGACCTAATTATTAATAGACAGGGAAAGTTAGAAAGAATTCTTGTTCTGTCAGTAAAGGAAGCTTTGCATTTTTTTAGCCAATGTTTTTATGATAATTTTTAGGGTGATAGGTTGTTTTTTTTAATTTTTAAACATTTTTAAATGTGTTAAATTTTTTAATAGACATTGTTATTTTGTTTGTTTGCTGCCTTTAGTTGGCCTTGCTGAGAAAGATGGGTTACAAATCCAGAAAATAAAATAATCAATAAATAATTTTTTTCCCCTGGAACAGCCATTCTTCCTGTACTCCGAAACATTTTGCAGCAGTTTGAGGTATAGCACAAAGGCCACTTGGGCTGAAATCCGAAACACATTTTCCTGGAAGTAGGCCCCATTGAATACAATAGGACTTACTTCTGAGTAGACAAGCTTAGGACTGTACTCTTGGTCAAAGACAGGAAAAGCACTAGGTTTTTAA
Source organism: Cryptoblepharus egeriae (assembly GCA_030015325.1). Taxonomy (NCBI): domain Eukaryota; kingdom Metazoa; phylum Chordata; class Lepidosauria; order Squamata; family Scincidae; genus Cryptoblepharus; species Cryptoblepharus egeriae. The sequence continues at coordinate 49,512,744 of JAREYC010000005.1, read as the reverse complement.
AAAAAATAATAATAAATTATTAGATAATTGCCAATCGGAATCTAAGCAAAAATAAAATGTGCTTATACTGTAGCACTGCCTGAGTGCTTATCATAGTGGCAGGTGGAATGATAGGCCTCTACTAATAACTAGGAGTATGAATGTATCTAATTCTCCTTCCTCATAAAAAGGAAGGATGTTAGAAAAGTTACTGACAGCGTTATGAGTACATGTCAAAATATGTTCAGTTTCTGTTTGCCAGTGGAGGACTGAATCACTTGTATCACTGCAGAACCTCTGCCTTTGTTTCCATAATAAATTAACAAAGAAGCCACTTTTTTGTACACTTGCTAATTAGATTTGCAAACAATTTTTGTAAGTGAAATTACATAGGTTTTTGATATGTACCATGAGCCTTTCTTTCCCCCATTGCTTTTTGCCCAAATTATTCTTGTTTGCCATTGAATGTCACTGCTCATTGTTTGTGATTGTAATTGGTGATGAAGTCACTGCAACCTGGACTATCACTCTGAGTCATTTAACAAGGGGGAAGAAGAAACTCAGCAGGTTCTCCCATCAAAGGGAGCGCAAATGTAGGATTTGCTGTCAGTCACCGCAAACACATTTATGAATCACAGAAAGGGGTCCTTGAGATTAGCAGATGTAAATGGTGCCGGAGGACAACATTATGGCTACAATATTCAACTCACTATGGAAGATGCCCTTATTAAATTTCTAACTTTTGATTGATTTTACCCTGAAAAGTGGATCCTGACTAATCCAGGAAATTGTAGTTCTCTTTATTTGTTTTCTTCAGTAAAATCAATAATTGGGCCTGCAACAAATATGAAATAAACGTATTATTATATGCTCGTGCGTCATAAGCAGTGAGTGCATCCTATTGCTGCATTTGCTCCCATTTGGGTCAATGCATTTAATGGGGCAAATGTTAATGTAAGACTTATGTACTTTACTTAATTTCAGTCACAGGACCAAAAGAAATAGAAAAAAGATGCAGTCTTGCCATCTGAAGGGGCGCACATGACAATCATTGTAAAAGAAAAATTCCAATCGTTTGTGATATGAGTATCCATGCCTTCCAAAATAAATCAAGTATTTATTTATTTTACGATGTAAGATCATTTGTTATCTCACCCCCAACAGTGCCCAAGACTGCTATTGGATCACCAGTGGGGCTACTGGATCTGCACCAGATACAATGTGTGGTGCTGGCGTACCAAAAGGTAGACCAGAACATTTCCACATGCAGCATCAGATTAATAGAGACTGGATATGCCTGTCCACGGGGTAGAAAAGGAACTGGGTAGAACAGGAGAGAGAAGGAGGCTCTCGGCCTGGGGAGGCTGACTCAACAGCAGTGTTTAGAAGGTAGATCTCGGCTTCAAGTTTGGGCTGGATTCCCAGTCTACCCATCTGGTTGACCTGGGCTCTGTGGTTACGGTAGTGCTAATTCCCTCCTCCCAAACACAAATATTGGATTTGCTTCTGTTATCACCTTCACCTTTGCTTTACTAATACTTTATTGTTTCTGTGCTGTGTCATAATAACATCTCATTGGCTCTTTGATCAGTTTCATTGGACAATTCTGAGTTAAAGAAAAAAACTTGGCATCCATCAGTCTTGAAAAGACTATGGTATTGTGCTCGATGCTGCATGGAAAGCACAAGGCAGGGGCAGATTGATATGGAGGACAGTCTGTTACCCAAGCAGCAAATCCCCCCTCTCCACGCCACTGAAATAGTCCAATGGAATGGCAGAGCCAATACAATTGTTTCCAGCTGCGTTGCAGAGCTGGGCTAAGAACAGGAGCTCACCCTGTCTTTCAAACCCTGGCTTTCTGGTTTACAGGCACAGTGTCTTAATCACTTGCGCCACCCACAGCCCACTGAGTTAAAGAAATGTATTATGTAAGACAGTTGTATTTTTCTGGTGATAACTATATTTTTTTATTCTGCTGTAAATTACACATCCAATGATATATATTACATGATGTTAACAACCACAGTTTTTGTGATTTTGATCAATAGTGGTGTCACCCCTATGAGAGTGGAATCTGGGGCAGAATCTCCTCTTCCACTCCCCACTAATGCCCACTGTGTCCACTGCATGGACCTTATTCAGAAGGACAGGGGATGCTTCAACATGACATTCTTTGAGATTAAGCAGGTTCTACAAAATGGCTTCATACTGACCTTCAAAGTTCAGAGGAAGGTGGATCATTTGGAGGGAAGTCTGCTGTCACCACCATAACAGAAAGCCCAATTCCTGAAAATCTATTTCATGCATGCACTTGAGGTACAGCAACTTTCCAGACACTGAAAATGGCTGCATTAGGGTGTTCTTTGGAGCAAGCAATCTCTCTTGTAATGGACAGGGGCAGTGGTGTAGCTAATGATCACATAGCCCGGTGCAAAGCTCAAAATGTTGCCCCAGAAGTGATGTCACAACTGGAAGTGATGTCATCCCCAGATATTTTTAAAAAGAAAATTGGGGAAAAATGAGAACAAATTTAATTAAGTAAAATAATGAAAATTGTGCCCAATATTGGTTATGGAAACTTGCTGGGGGAAAGAGGAATGGCTTGTCTTTCCCTACTAACTGTAAGAGGAGCACCATTTAGAAGTGTCAGTATACCCAGTTAACATGGGGTAACTGTTTTATAATATCTGTATTGTATATGATATATGTACTGAGAGTTGATTCATAGTAACACCTTATTAGCACCATATACTCTCAGAATCACATCTCATTGGCTCTCAGAGCAATCAGTAACACTGAAAAATTTGAGTTAAGAATATCCACTTTTGGTTCCACAGGCTTGTATTTTCATTTTCTGCTTAATTGGCCATAACTTTTAAAAGAATATTAAATGCAGTTTGTTTCATTGCATTTTCACTGCATTCCAATGCAGTTTGTTTCATTGCATTCTGCATAAAAGTACCTTTCCAAAGATGGTAGTATCATTCATACAGACTGGTGATTTTTGCAATTTTAGCCACTAGAGTCAAGCTCAGCTTGTAGCCCTCCTAAAGCACCCCCTGTACCCGCCTTAGTTACACCACTGGATGGGGGTTTCTTTGAGAGAACCACTTTGCTTGGCAGAACCACTGGGAGAAGTGCCCTGTGATCAAATAATGCAGGTTGAACCAACTTATCAGCGAATATTGAATCCATGGATTTGGCTCAACCTGAATCCTCCTGGAATCTGTTGAGCTAGATTTGGCCCAACCTAGAGCCTTTGGAGGCAAATGGAGCTATGTTCTGGTTGCTTCTGGAGGATCTTCTGAGTGCTCTGGAAGTGCTCTTCTAAGACCTCCAAATCTGGAAGTCTGAAAGTGCTCTTCTAAAATCTCCCGAGGCAATTCTGAAGCCTCCACAGGCTTCAAAACAGCTTTTGACATGACCACAGCAAGACTCCAGTCACTTTCAGAGCTCGGTAGTGCCCAAACTCCACATGATTTTGTTTCATGTGGGGTTCAGTATCTGTGAGGGGTCTAAAGATACCCTAAAAATAATGAGGTTTCACTAGTATAAGCATACAGTTTGGTTCATAATATAGAAAAGCAGTCCTGGTACTCAGTATCAGTGAGTATATGTGCATTTCTCTGAATCAAATTTGAGTCAAATATTAATTGAACTTTAATGAAATGAGCGTTCTTTTATTTTTCACTTCAGCCACTGTGCAAGCCGGTGCAAGTTTCCTCAGAATTAAGATCCACTGTGTTCAACTGCAGCATAAAAACTAATCATTTCCAATTAAGAACTTCACTTTGGGAAGTATCAATATGGTATGTATTGAAGTCAAAACATTTACGTCTCTTGCAGTACTGATTTTCATTTGCAGAGGGTGCCAGTGAACCTTTTAGATCTTCCATTCACATTTGAAGAATCCTGGACCTGAAGATATTTAAACTAGGCAGGACTTCACTTGAGCAAACTGTCACAACGAGAGCTACAAGTCGTCATCATTTAGGAACTGGCCAGCACCACACCACAGTGAATCATGTGGTGCTCGGTGGAGTATTCTATGTGTACACTGATTGTGCTTTTACTTATTACATGTACAAGATTTTTTCAAGCAGAATCACCAAATAATTAATGCAAGAAACAAATGCAAGAATATTTGAACTCTTTTTATAAATTAGCCAGTTGCACATTTATGCTTGTAAAATTTTACCCATTCAAAAGCTGTACATTTCAGTACAAACAATTTGCAGATGACTTACTTTGGTGTGGTCACCCCAATTACATCTGTAGGACTCCATCAGTGTTTAGATCATCCCACCATGTTGTTTAAAGGGCAATCCTATGTAGGTCTTCTCGGAATTAAGTACCATTATAGCCAATGGGGCTTACTTCCAGGTCAGTGTGGATAGGATTGGGGTTTTAAGATTCAATATCACAAACGATGACATAATGAAAAACGCTACTCAGTCTTGATCAGCTTTGAAAGTCCATTGTTAATTAACAGCATTCCATTCTGATCTGATTTTCAACATTTCAGTGGAAATAATTGACACAAAATACATTGTCAAACTCCTTAAACAGTCATTGTAGAAAAATAGAAGTGTGTGGGACATTTTTAGTACAAAATTTTGGCAAAGCTTCCCTGGTTGAAAGCATTGGAAGCTTTGGGTTTCTTAAGCTTATATTACAAAACGAGATTCCATAAACTTTACATTGGATGCTCCATTGATAATAACAAAGACATTTTGAGAGAGGCTTTAGCTCAGTGCCCTCCTTGCAACATTACAACTTAACACATGCATGTACCAGAATGATGCATTTTTTTTATTTTCTGGTGCTTAAGGGTAGTCAAAAGCCAAATAGGGCCTTCAAATCCACTTTTTACAGGGCAAGTAATTTTACATTTTCTTAAATCTTAATATATGTACTTGCAACAACTTATTGTGGAAAGGTCCCCAAAATGACAAAAGCGAAAAGCTGATTAGCCCTAACAAAAGCTTATTTGGGGGGATTTTTTGTTGCTTTCTCATGCATTCTCATTAGGAGAGCAAGCTGACACAGCTGTGTTGGAGCACTCAACATTTCCTTCTTCAACTTTCTGGCTTGTCTTTCCTCTGAAGTTCTCTGTTACTTTTGATATATTCTAGTGTGCTACCATGACATTTAGGGAGACACATTCCTCTTCCAAACCCACAAAACTATGGAGATGGATGGAGGGGACCAAAAAATCAGGTTTTCAACCAAGGAGTATTGCTCCTCATTCAGTCTTGTCAAAAATATTCAAGATATATAACCTTTGGTCTCAGGCTCCTCACTACACACATGAAGCATGCCAGTGGTTACAACCATTTCCTTTAAGTAAATGCTGTCAGTCTTTTCTGACATGTAAACTCCTTGTGCCTTCCAGCATGGTCAATGTTATGGTTAAGCATCACAAGGCACCTGCTGAGGCCTACCATCAACCCTAACATCCTGCTGCTTCTCATTGCTACTACTGTATGTTACTCTGCCCTATTTTGAGAATATGGCAGGACAGGCCCAGAATGAGGTTGATAGAGGACCTCAAGCACGCTCGCTGCTATTCCTTCTCCCAATTCATGAATCTGAAAAACAACAGAGCAGTGGTTTTCAAAGTATGTCTCATGTCATACTTGAGTAGTGTTTCTCAAATTTGTAGGTCAGGACTCACTAGGGTCACAAGCTTATTTCTGGTGGGTTCCCATTCAATTCAATATTTTATTTTTAATATGTTAGACCTGACGCTTTCATGATATGAGGCTGCATTTGGGAAAATCTTATAGGTCTGTGCTTCTAACAGGCCACTTTGTATAGGCCAAAGGCTACTTTGTGGCAGGCCACGGGTGTCCAAAATTTTAACTTCCAGGCTCTTCAACCTTTAACAAGTACGTAGAAGAGGATATTTCAACGGTGCAACTTCTCATCTCACAACTCACAAGCTGCATCTGCTGAAATTCCTTTCTCTATACACTTATTAAAGGTTCAGGAGCCCTGAAATTAAAGGTTTGGACACCCCTGGTGATAGTAAATGGAACTATGATAAATGATTCAGATAGTTTGATAAATTATTTAAGATAGTAAATGCGACTTCTGGGTAGGTGTGGACAGGATTGCAGCCTAGGACTGTTAAAAAATTTTCCTGCTTGATGTTTCTACTGATTATGAAGTCACTTCTGGTGGGTCTTGACAGATTATCATTCTAAAAAGTGGGTCCTGGTGCTAACAGTTTGAGAACCATTTCCTGGGAGCATCATGAGATGCTTGCCTGCAATCATGAGTCTGTAAGCTGTAGCAGGAAACTCTCAGCAGCAGGCAGAGCTGCAGCAAGCAAGCATCATTCTCTATGAAAAGTAATTTTACCTACCCTGACTCTCCTACCACTCTTTGGAGTAATGGTTTTATGACATTTCAGCCTGGAACCCCCCTTCTGAGAAAGCTGTCCCAGATGCCCCCAGAAGGGATGCCTTGGCTGGAAGTGACATCACTGTGATGCCAGAGCTCCTCCATGTCTATTCATTATGTTCAATGAGACTTACTCCCAAGAAAGAAGCCTCAGTGCACCATTCCAAAGTGGAGATGCCCAGTGTCAGATTCCAAAATGGTGGTACTCAGCTTCTTGTGATCCCCTCTGGAATGAAGTTGCATCTCCCAGGGGATCCTGACCTTCACTTTGAAAACCACTGCACTGGAAGTTTGTGATGCCATCTGAACCCAGAGTAGCTAGTAACATCATTATGTTATGTGTTTCCCATCACTGCCACTCACTTTCAGGTTCAGAGAACATCCCAACCCCAGAAACCTTGGGAATCACTCCAGTAGAATCATGGAGCGGTCTAACCCACCATTTTCCTCTTTCCTGAACCTGTTCTACTGCAGTACTTCCAAGTAAGGGAATGCATTTGGCTCAGTAAAGTTCTATGATAGGGGGAGCATAATTTGTCCCACTGTTCTGGTGCTGAGAGGTCATGGGCATGGGACTGTGGACAGTGACAAGAATAAAGAAAAGCAGCAGCAACCTCTTCTCAGCTAGTCCTCTCCTTCTGGATCATGGTGTGAATTGGCCCCAAAGAGGAAGATGGCCAGTGATTGACTAGCTGTGACTGTGCAAGAAAAAGGAAGATTCACCCAGGAAGGGGAGCACTGAGGTCACCTCACTCAAGTATTCCCCAATCATAGCCTTATCAACGGGTGCCCCAATCCAGCAAGGAAGATCTGCATGTACAGTTGCAATTGGGCTGCTTATCCAATCCTCACACAATCCAACGCAGATGTGTCAGATGATATAGACCCCCAGCTAGAAAAACTAGTTGCACATAGTACTGTGCTTCTGAAACTGTACTGGGGTCAGGGACAGTTGTATAAGCAAAAAATAATCAACATGTTCTGACACCATGACAACATATAAAGGGTGTCCAACAACATATTAACATTATCTACAATGAAACAAGCTTTATTTCAAAAGTGAAAATGAATGGAAGTAGCAATTCTATACCTTTCTGGTGAAACTTGTTGGTGGCGTCACAGAAACACCCCAAAGTAGTGAAAGCCATATGGAAATACTGTAGCTTCTTTCTGAAAGTGACTGGGAATTATTTTCCAAGTTCCAGTATGTATCGGAGTCACTGGTTTTGTCAGACCAGCTTAATCTTAGCCCAGAACTGAGTATACTTTCTGGAAGTTGCAAATCACCGATTCATAATCTCTCCATGAAAATTAACTGACTGGAAACTGCATTCAGTAAAAATCAGCACACAGATGTAAAATTATTTGAAGGATCTCTCACAGTGCAAAATTTCTACCTGCCCACTAGATTTCTCCTGAGTTGTGCATTTTAAAACATGTTTTTATATACTCCTGTACAAAAAAATAATTTAAATTCTTTTCCATATACTTTTATTTCCAGACTAGGCAGGCATAAACACAAAATTAAGGCTGCTTCGTGTTTGTTTTCGCATTTGAGGGAAATGTCTCATTTTGTTTGAATGGGCATTTGCACTATGGATATAAACTACTGGTCTTCTGTATACGCACTTGTCTGTGTACTCTGAATAGTATTTTACTCTGGCATTGGTTGCTATCAAAGTCATTGGAACTAATTCAGGATTAATAGTTTCAATGAGTAAGCCAACTTTTCCAAAGGAAGAAATAACATATTGCCTTCCCGTGAGTGCTGTGATGTCCTTCACAAAACAAATATATCCTAACTTAATGCTGGGACTCACTACCATAGCAAATACTGGGCAATGTCACATTCCAGTTCTTTTCCCTGATTCCCCAAATGTTGTGATAATGCAGCATACAAGATCAATGCACCATTATGACATCAGTTGATGCAATGTTGTGTGCAAAGATGTTAAACATCATAGAAACAATGGCAAATGTGAGAATGCTAGAATGGAATTAATTTGAAAGTATATACTCATTCCACTTGACATACACATGAGATGATTCTGATGTAAAGAATTGATCAAGTGATATATGAAGCTCCTTGTGCAACATATAGACATATTTATGTTCCAGATAGGGCTGTGCCAGTTAGTGAATAAAATGCTTAGATTTAATCAATAAAAACATCCTAATCTGCTTAAAAGTACCCTTGATTAAAGGTGAGATTTTTTAAAAAAATATTTTTAATATGTATGAAACATTATACTTGCAGATGGAAAATGCTTTTTAAAAGGCTGCGGAGTGAGAAAAGGATCTTCTGATATAATGCCTGATGTGATTTATGGACAGCAACATCTTTAAAAAAATTAAAGGTATCTTCAAATAAAATGTCTTTAATATTGGACTCACAGAGCAATGCTAACCCCTTGTTACGTCAGCTCAAATCCCTTGCACTGGCTTGGGGGTGTTGCAAAAGTGCCATAAGTCACATCTGCATCATGGGGGGCGGGGAGGGAGGGTTAAGCTGATGTATGGATGTGTGCCAGCCTCTCCAAACAACCATGAGAATTGTGAGATGCATTGGCTTCATTTACTTAGGATTGTGCCCGAAGGGTGCAATCCAGAGGTCATCCTTGGTTGACACAAGAACCTTGCACAGCCTGAAGAGTGTTGCAAAAATGTCATAAGAAATGTCCTGCCATGACACTGGAGGAATGAGGGCAGCCCAAGCCCCATTGGGATGGCATAAATGTAAGCCCATGCTGGTTGAGACAGATCAGTGTAGCGGTCTGGAGGGCGTTGGGGCAGGGGGAGGCAGAAAGCGGGAGAGCAGGGTTGAGCCATATCCTAACCCTAGACTTGGGCAGCCCAGAGCAGCTCCGGGCCTTTTGGATGTGTACTACTTTGTGAGATGGTACAGATCTAAGTAGCTGCATTGGGGCTGCTATTGCTTTAGCCAGGGTAAGAGAAATAAATTCCCTTTGCCCAGGGATCAGCTGCTTTGAATATGGGCTATTGGGTGTGGGGTAGGACAGCTGGCCCTAACCAGGGGTTAGGGTTGGGCTAGCATTTCTTTAACTATTTGGAAATTATAGTTCTAGAGGTGATTTTATTCTCACCTGACAACTGGGCCTGCTTTCAGATTTGATCCTGGGGAAAAAATCTGCTCCTCACTAATTTCAGCATAGTTCTTGTTCCTTATACATGGATTTTAAAAAGGGAGACAAAAACATTGCAACTGACAGAAATGCAAAGTATGTCAGTCTGTTAAATATGGATGCATGGAACTAGGTCGCTATCACTGCAGGGTACTTATTTAGGGTGGATTTTGATAGATTCTTTTAATGGAAAATCAATAGTTAAAGAATCGGGTACAAGCTCAGTGTTTTCATTAATGTGTATCTGTGTTTTAGATGAAGCCACAACTCAGTGGTACAGCCAATGCCTTTCTATTTCCAGATAAGACTGGGAAAGGTCCCTGAATAAGTTCTAGAGCAGGGGTGGGCAAGCTGGGCCATCTGTGAGATAAGAAGCTGTATCTGCTGAAATTCCTCTTCTATCCAATTCTTAAAGGTCAAGGAGCCTTAAAGTGGCCCAGCTTGCTTATCCCTATCAGTCAATAATATCGCTATCAGTCAATAATATGGAAATACAGTGGTACCTTGGATTGCAAGTAACCTGGTTTGTGAGTGTTTTGCAAGACACACACACAAACTCCCTGCCTGAAAACTATCTCCCTGACATATTTTTATTATTTTATATTACTGTATTTATTCAAATATAACGCTCACCTTTTTCAGCCGAATGCAGTCTCAAAATAATCAGAGTGTGCATTAGATTCTATGTTAATTAGAAATGAATAAATTCAGAATTTATTTATTACAAAACTATATGTGTGTGTGTGTGTGTGTGTGTGTGTGTGTGTGTGTGTGTGTTGCTTATATATATATATATATGGTCGTATTGAGTTGAATTGGTCTTTTAATCTGGTAATCTACTGATGCCTTGCCACAGACTGTTTTCACTTCTTCATGAATCCATGAACACAAAAGAGCTTTAATAACATTTTTTGGGTCCATCCATTTGCTTGATGGATTGGAAATCGTAATGGTAAAATTTTTGCAGGTGCTCATTACCCTGGAAAATACCATCAAATCAAGGAGAACAGGCTAATGATCTACTTTTGGTGGTATCTAAAATGTAGGAACATGCAGTGAAGAGCATTTCATCTTGCTTGATATATATCAGGGCTTGTCCCTGGAACAATCTACCCATTTCTATATCATGTTTACAATGGATTGTTTGGCCTAAAAGTGGTGAGAGAATGGATAGAATTTCCTCATAGACATTGCTTTGACTATAGGTGATAGTGGATCATTGGGAGACTGTGACACTTGAAAGCACTTAAGGCACTACTCATAAGTAAAGATGGCAGATTGAGGGCTACAAGTTGTGCTCACTTGACATCACATTAAACTACAGATGTATGACACAGTGGCATCTCCCAGGACTGCTAGTGAGTGCAGATCTTTGGGGAAAGATACAAGATATTTGAAAGTACATCTTTATGATGAGGAATCTCATTGATAAATCTTCAGTTGAAGTTCAATTTTTTCCTCCATCAGGAGGAACTTCAGCTGAAGGTGTCTTCTGTAGAATTATGTGTAATAGTCCAAATTTTCCATGGCTTTTATTGTTGTTCTTTATGTGTGTGTAATTTCTTTTAAGTTTTGGCAACATTTTTGAAAAACCAGTTTCCCATGATATTGCACTTTTAAAGGGAAATAGACCAACACAAAATCTTTTTATAGACAAATGTTACACAAAGAGTCCCTTGCCTTTGACAAGAATCTGACAAAAATTCTTGCTGTACTGCCCAAATAACCATAAGTGGTTTTTATCATATAGCATTACAAAGGACAAGATCATTTTGTAAACAGTTTCACAGTATATCAGGATTCATGTTGCAATTTGTCTGCTCCCAACCTCCCTCCCCCAGACATATGGCTTTTTAGAGTCGGCTAAATCATCGCTTAATAAAAACAGTGAGGTACTCTAAATAGCTGCCAGTCTGGTACAATGAGGAAAATGGCATGCACTATTGGGACAGTTAAATAAGGGTGCCAAACAAATCCAATAAACTTCCAGGATTGGAATAGAAATGCCTTCTCAGAGATTTTTTTTTTTGCATCCCATTATTTTCTAGAATAAAACCTACTAAACCTACATTGATTACGCACATATGTACATTATTTAGAGGTTCTTTACTACAGTACTTTTGTACATGCTGGGTTTATTACTAAACTGAAAGAGAAATAAATTACATAAGGCATTATGTACAGTATCTCATGGAATAGCAGATTCTTCTTGGGTCTTAAAATGGCAATGCCCATTTTCTGCAATCCTCTCATTCAGTTTAGGAAACTGTCATGGGATATATAAAAAGTGGGGGTAAAAGAGTTTAAAGCTCAGGCCATGAATGAACATTACTTATAGCCACGCACTTTTGTTTTTGACTAGGTTGACCAACTTTTGCCCTTGATCTAAAAAGAAATCAACAAATCCAGTGCCAAGCCATATACCTCCATATGTGAACATGGATTTCCCAAGTTGAAAAAGAACGATAAAAGATTACATTGACAATATAGGATATTGCAGTTTTAACCCAAATCTTTGCTTATCTTATGGGCAGGTAGGTATTTCACACTTTAAATATACCTTCCTCTTTTCTTGTTTAAAAGGAGGTTTGTGGTTTTCTGTCTCATTGGAGATTCTAAACTTTGGACTCATTTTCTAAATTGGCAACATCACCATTTCTTTCAGTTTGTTCTTCTTGATTCTTGGCCTCTTCTTCAGTTTCCTGGTCCGCACCCTGGTCTAGTTGGCTGGACACAGACCAAGTGAGGGGCAATTCTGCTCGGCTGGCCATCTCTGCCAGTTCTTTGGCACTATAAGACGGGGTGTTTGTCTCATATGTCTCATGAAAGTTATTGTAATCAACTTCATAAAATCCATCTTCTAACGTGAGCACGGGTGTAAAACGATAACCCCACAGAATCTCACTGGCAACATAAGAACTTCGGGCTTGGCATGTCATCCCTATGTTGAAAAAGAAAAAGAGAAATTAAGAGAGAAACAGAGAGAATGAATAGAAACAGAAGACCATCAGTGGTATCAAATACCACTGGCATGTAATTCCTCAAAGTTTTGCTTTCCAAATGTTCACTGGCACTCCACTTTTTAATGTATATGGTACATTTGATTTCTATCACTACCAATGGTCTCCAGGCAAATAATTAGGCCTTTTGTTCTCTTGTTCTTGTTTTAAAGTAGCTGCCAAATTATACGGTGTTACAGAATGGCTTAAGGTATAGTGATAGGAAAAAATGGTGTCTCACACTTTCCTTATAAAATACTGTCAGTATAGTGATGGTATATAGTACTGTGCTATAGTACAGGGGTGTCCAACCTTTCAACATCAGGGCTCCAGGACCTTTAATAAGTATGCAGAAGAGGAAATTTCAGCAAGTGCAGCTTTTCATCCCACAGACCTACACCTGCTGAAATTCCCTCTTTTACAAGCTTGTTAAAGGTCCAGGATACATGAAGTTAAAAGGTTGGACACCACTGCTATAGTATATCACTATAATATAGGTACAGGGATGCTATATTTATCAGTGAACAGATAACCTAAATTCCCACACTTGTATAACTTTAAAGACAGCAAAGAACATCGCAAGAGCATTAACACCAGCAATTTATTCTTTAAATGTAATCTTTTCAACATTAAAAACATTATTCAACATTAAAAAGGATCTAGAATCCTAATCTAGAATCCCAGATTTCCTGGACTTTATGCCATGTTTCTGAAAACACTTGGATAAAACTCTGCCTTTCATCTGCCCCCCCCCCCCCATAACTCTATGTATTCACTACCTTATGGTGCCCCAGACATTGCCACTGTCATGGTACTGAGAATTCAGAGTATGGCTTGGTTAGGTGGGTTGCTGATGAGAATAGTGGTCCTGAACCACCCCTGAAAGCAGTATTTCCAAAAGAATTACCATGCAAGTAGAAATGGGGCTCAGATCGTCCAGGGAATAAAGTACTTGTCTCAGCACATGTGTCTTAGCAGCTAGATTTGTGACATTCTTACAACACTGAAGACTTTTCTGTAAGGCTAATAAAAACAATTTGCTTTTAGATTCTTTTAAACCATATATCCAGTACCTTCACAGCAACTGCAACGACAGAGAAAATTTTAATTCTTTAGCTATGTATTTTCTATAGTAGGTCACAAGAAACACATCTGAATGATTATATTTCTTTGCTGGTTAATCTGTAACATCTAATTTTATCAAGTAATGGAACCTGAGCAGTGGAAGAAACACGATGTGTGCTTGATGCCCATAATCCTTGGAAACTGGTAGTACAGTTTTCCTACACAAGAAGAAGCCAGGATTTTGCACTCTTAACTAATATGTAATTTTCACTCTTCACTAATATGTAAAATGGGTTCATATATATTTTAGACATCAAATAAGCATGCATTTTATTGGTTTGATTCTGTTTCAGAAGTAACAGGCATTTGACCGGAAATTGCCTTTCGGGAATTTTATATTTATTCATATCCCTAGGGGTGAATAGATGTTATTCCTGTCATAAATGTGCATAGAAACTCACCCGAGGTAACACGGTCAGAGAAAGGCAATTGACAGAATTGGAACAAAAAGTGGAGAACAGAAGGGTGAGGTGTTTGAAAATGATAGAAACTGGGGCCTTCTGCACACATAGCTGGGCTCTACCAGTTAGTATGGGGTGAGCTTTAAAAGTAAAGATGTCTCCCACAGGTTGTTCTACTAGTTGTCATGACCAACTCTAGGGAGCAGTGCTCATCCCCATTCCAAAGCTGAAGAGACAGTGTTGTCCAAAGACCCCTCCATGGTCAAGTGGCCAGCATGACTAAACACTATAGCGCACACAATATCAGGGTGACCAGATTATTCCTGAACCCCAGGGCCAAAATTCCAACCCACTTTAAAAAACTGCCAAAAAAAGTAATTTTTGTTTTTGTTTTTTGGTTTTTTGACCATAACGTTTGATAGGAAGGAGATATCTTCAAACTGATTTTTGCATTGGATTCTGCTCTTCAACATGAATCCAACGACATATGGCATGATGGGGTAACTGTGCACTATCGTGAAGTTTCAAAATGAAGCCAAACTGTGGGACAATGAAGCCAAAAAGTCACCTGGAAAGGAGGCTAAAAATCCGGACAAATCTGGGTTTTCCTGGTCATATGGTCACCCTGCACAATATTATTACCTTCCCATCAAAGAGGCACCTATTTATTTACCTGCATTTAATGCTTTGAAATGGCTAGGTTGGCAGAAGCTGGGCAAGTAACAGGAGCTCACTCCATTCTGCAGTACTTGGGTCTCAAACAACCGACCTGCCAACTTTTGGGTTGACAAGAACAGTGTCTTTAAACACTGAGCTACTGCAGCCCTAGTTTAGCACACCCTTAATACGTACATTCTGAAAATTGGATTAAGGGAACAATACAGACTAAAAGGAAAGAAGGAGATTAAAAAGGAGATAAAAAAAGAAGTCTGGTTGAGGGAAAGAATGCTAACCAGCTCTTCTTCTTTAGTCCCTAACTGGCAGTTGGGAATGGGGTAATCCTATCAACCAATACACTGCTGGATTTTGTCCATTATTCATAATACACTTCCATTCCTTGCGATAGATGGTGATGTTTTTAACCTCCTCAGTGGTCAGTTTATGGCTCTTTAGGTCTTACTCAACCAGTTTGAGCCACATCCTTGTTGGGATATTGAGGGTTGGTGGGATAACATTTGTTCCCTTCCCCCAAGGAAAGTCCCTATAACTGCCATGGGTCAATTAAGACCTGTGTGAGAACTAATAATATATCAGCTTTTATTATTTTGTATGGTTGGATGCCACATATTATCCGAAGCTGTTCTTGGCTGTAGGCAGTTAAAATGTAAAAGACCACCTCAGACCAGTAGCTCATGACACTGCAACCCTGAGAAGCATCCACAGCTCAGTGCTGTGTTAATTGTGGTTGTTTTTTTTAAAATTTGTGGTTGAGGATGTTATTGTTGCAAGGCCTGGTTTTCATGAATTATGTGTAGCAAGGCACCTTGTTCAACCAGAAAGATGTTAATGAGACATGATGTTGGGAAATGTAGCGTAAAGCAAAGACATGCTCTTCCACCCTAGACTGTTGGGATATATGGCATGTGGTAAACTCTGCCAGTTAGTGGGGCCAGCGAGTTAGTTCAGTGGAAATGGTGCAGCTTTAAAATGAGGGCAACGAACCATGAATAGGTGTGTGCATTGAAATAATTGCATTGCAATAAAAACATAGGTATGTATTTGAAAGTTATAATTGCACATAGCCATCTCAAATTCCCATCTCAAGATGGGAAGCAGGTTTCTGTTTGCAGTTTTCATGGAGAATCTTTCTTCTGAAATGTTAATGTTTCCTGTTAACCATTTTCTTTTAGTGAGCAACCATCTAGTAAGAACTTGGAAGTGATATTTGTCACTGTTAAGCATGGGGTGGGTGGTGTAGCTTGCTCTGTATGTGACCCATAAGGGAGTGCCACATGTCCTCCTTCTCTCAAGAAGATCAAGAGGCTTGAACACTTGATGTTGCTGACCAACTGTTCTGGGTTTATCTGGCCAGATCATGAAGTGCTGCTCAGGGTCTATGCGTGATCGTGCACCCTGAGCGGGGCTGCACAGCCCAGCACGGCAGCCAGAACACCTCAGAATTTCTCTTTATCATACAGAGCAGGGACACCTGGAAAGGAAACTGTCATCACCTCCCAGTGCTGCCTGTGAGCACCAAGCAACAAGAGAGAGCATGAGTGAGTTCAGAGCAATTCACAAGTGATTATCAGAGCAATTTGGATTACTTCAACTTCAAAAAGTTGAAGAACTTTTCTAAGACAATGTGAATTGCCTGCCACATTGACGTGGTAAGCAGGCTGCCTTTAAGCCATTAACTGCAACTTAAGGGATGCTTATTTTTCAATTTAAAGAGCTAGCCTCATTCGCTTTGAGACAAAATTGCATATAAATAAATTCCATATAATTGGGCTACACTTGTACTCCTGCAGCTGCTTGCTGCCTCCTCTGCAGTGACTGAGGCCCCATTTGTCTCCAGGCCACCTGAGATCAAACAAGAGCCAGGAACCCAAGAAGTGACTGACACTCAGGTGCAGTTCAAAGGGAATGGATCTTGTTCATGGCTGGACTGGTTATCATCTCCCTAAAGATACCTCTATGTTTGTGGAAAGAGGAGTGTGCATGTGCACTGAGCATGAGTGAGGAATGGGTGTGAATCCTATCTCCTCCTGCACAACTTAGAATCGCACTGCCTGTTAATTCTAAATATCAATCTGAGTTCTAAATATCAATTAATATAATAAATGGTGATTACTAGAAAATCTCTTCCATTTTCACTTATTTTATAAAATATTATTTTTGCAGGTTACAAAGACGCTGCTCAAAGAAGGTCATACACTTCCTGAAAGATTTTTTTCCTGTAGTACAACCAACACATGTCAACAAACTAAAAAAGCTTCTGAGGGCTGAAATTGCCTGTATCTTTTTCTTTTGGGCTTCTAGCAAGTGCTGGTTATTTGAGGATCACAGCTGAATTTGCCTGGAATTCAACTAAACTGCATGGAATAGATGCTGCATTGTTCTACCCTGTGGCATAGCGGGGGGGGGGGGGAAGGTGCAGGGGGTGCAGCTGTACTGGGTAACAAGCTTTAGGGTGGCTACAAGCTGAACTTGACACTAGTGACTAAAATTGTGAAAAACAGGGTATGTGAATGATAATAGCATCATGTTATATATCATTAGAAAAGTAATTTAATACAGAATGCAATGAAACAAACTTCATTGGAATATCTGTATTCTATTAAGCGTTATGGCCAATTAATCAGAAAATGAAAACACAAAAGCCTATGTAACAAAAAAGTGGATTTTCTTAAAACCTTCCCATGATACTGATTGCTCTGAGAGCCAATGAGATGTAATTCTGATACTGTATGGGACTAATAAGGTGTTGATATGAATCAGCTCTCATTTCCATATACATATCGTTAACTGAGTATACACATGCTAACTGGGTATACAGGCACTTCTAAGTGTTACTCCTCTAAGATTTAGCAAGGAAAGAATAACTTTTCCTCTTTACCCCTGCACAGTTTCCCTAACCAAAAAGGGACACAATTTTCATTTTTTAAAATTAATCAGATTTGATTTTGTTGTTGCAAGGGGGGAGATTTAAAAATTTTCTTTTTAAAAATAACCTGGGATGACATCACTTCTGGTTGTGACATCTTCCAGTAGTGACATAACTTCTGGGGCAACATTTTGAGCTTTACACTGGACAACATGGTTATTAGCTACGCCACTGGTTCTACCATTTCTTTGGAAACAAGTGACAGTGGATGCTATTTGTGTAGTATGTCTGCCAGGCTGTTTGTTATAGAAGCTGGTGGCATTTGGAGGCAAGTTCCTGCCTTATAGAGATAGATCAGGCAGAGGTTCATGAGGCGTGTCTCTTGCAAGTGATGGAAAGGATAACCTGGAGACAGGTTATGGATATAAGATAACCTGGAGATAATTTCTGCCTGAAGACAGTTCACTGTTAAATTAAAAGATCAAGGCAAAGAGAGGGTTCTTGAAGCCTAATTTGGAAAGTGAGAATACAGGGGACTGAACTAAGTTCTGATGATGAGGAAATTAACCAGATCCAGAGTAACTATGGGAGCACGTAAGAGAAACTACGTGCACCTGTAGTTACTGTACCACCTAGTGAAAACCTATGGGAAATTCATATTGGTATCCAGAGTAAATTGTTACACCAGAGCAAGGACTCCCCGTAGTTACTCTGGATTTTGCCCTTATGTTCAATCTCTCTTCCTTTTTGAAGCAATTGGAAGCAAAAAAAAATTATTGATACACACTTGTCTGTGTATAGTGTTGGGGGTTATAATGTGAAATTTTTAATGTTGTAATATTTGCACATCATTTAATGGTTCTCAAATAACTTCACTTGCAATATTTTGAAAACTTGTAAAGGAGTGTGTTTTACTCAGTATACCTTTGTGAGAGAAGTAACAGAATAAATGACAGAAGTGGTTCAGTCCCACTGGTTTGGATGCTTGACCCATGGCTGAACCTGTTCATCTTTCTATATCATAACATTATCCTATCATAGCTAATGTGAAAATAACAGAGCTGTAGGCTTTAATTAGTTAATTGGTAAGGTTAATTGATTAAAACATTGTACTTTAAGAATTTCTCTGATTCCTTCTAAAAGGAAGATTCACACATTTTTGGGGGGGGAGGGGATGGCCAATCTTGTTGTTTTGGAACTTTCTGTGAATATTATACTGACAAAAGGTTTGCTCCTTGGACATTAAAATAATTATGGACATTTCATTATATCAGACCAGCAAAATGTTCATAGGTGTTCAAGAGCAGGCAGTTGGCTGAAGATTCTCTGTATGTGGTTCTGAATACATCTCAATATCATTATACCGAATTTCATGTTTTCAGGATGTCAGGATCCCGCAATGACCAATAGTTATGACAAAATAATGACTGTTTGAATTGCCAGTTTGTGTTTGGCCAAAATAATTAGTTTAAACTCTCTGATCCTCACCACGGAGAGCATTATGACTCTTCCAAGATTTAATGAAATGGGCTGATTATCATAACGTGAAAATTACCTTTGTCATCTGAGGGAAGGAGAAGTGAATTTTACTCTCAGCAGTGGGTAGACAATTAGTAGACTTCAGAGAGGCTGTGGGACAGTTAAGACATTGTTGCGAGAGATTAAGTGGGAAATGATGGATAGATCAGGCTGTAATAAGCATATGGCAAAACTGAACAGCAGTCCCACAAGATGCTGAAGTGCAATGTACTGAGATAAACCCTACAATCCAGAGTAACTATGGGAGTACGGAAGAGACATTATGTGCACCCATAGTTACTGCACCACCTAGTGAAAACCTATGGGAAATTCATATTGCAATCCAGAGTAAATTGTACTTACACTGGAGCAAGGTCTCCCCGTAGTTATTCTGGATTGCTTCAAAAGTCAACAAGAGCAACAAACATGGTTTAGTATCACCTCTGTAAAGTACCCATCTTAGTTCCTGGGACATCAATCAATCAATTGATTCCTGGGACATTGGTAGTCAACACAAGAAGGAGTTGCAGACTTTTAAATCTGAAAGTCTGAATGGCTGGGATGTGTGGAATATAGTTTCATTTTCTATACAGCCTCTAAAAACTATACCCTCGGTAGCGCTGTCCTATGTGTCAAAGTTTTGGTTAATGCAGATTATGATACAATATTACAGATGCACTGGCCTTTAAAGTAAGATGGTTCACTAGACTTCCAGGGGGATTCAGAGTATCAATGGTAGTTCCTTGTCTGATCTACATGTATGACATGGTAGTTCCTTGTCTGATCTACATGTATGACATGGTAGTTCCTTGTCTGATCTACATGTATCATGTAACAAGTGAACTCTGCAGGGGCAGTTTTACGACCTTCTATGTAAAACACACAATCGGTCTCACAATGTAGTTTTTTATCAATGAACCATAAGCAAGAACCATGTCAAATTTCAAATTTGTAACCTGATGGGAAACAGGAGATCTGTTGATGAGTTTGTGAATTATGGCTTTTTAAGCTTTTGTTTATATAGAGACAGATGAGTTTTGAGATTTAAAAAAAAGTCTTCAGAGGGCCAATTTCATTTGATTATGGGCTGGATCTGATGTTACTGTCTACTGGACCTACTCACTGTATGATGAATAGTAAAAGTGTATCATCCAACTTCACTGTTCTACGTTGCTTTGCATCCAAATAGGATGGAAAGTATCTGAACTGTCCCTACTCACTTAGTGTAAATGGTACTCCCCACATCAATATGTAGATCAGAATGTTAACACTGGGCACATGTAAATAATCACATTATGAGTACGATTGGGAATTAATATTATCTGAAACAGCTCATCTGTTAAGAACACAAGAATATAAGAAAAGCCCTGCAGGATCAGGCCAAAGGCCAATTTGCTCCAGCTTCCTGTAACTCACAGTGGCCCACAAGATACCAGCCCTCCTCACATCCTGGTGCCATCCTGGTGCCCTCCTCACATTTGGCATTCTGAGTTAGTCTCCATGTAAAATAAGGAGGCTGCCCAAACCCATCATGGCTTGTAACTTGAGATGAACTTTTCCTCCAGAAATTTGCCCAATCCCCAATGGAGATGATTGTCTTTGCCTAGAAATCAGTAGGTACAGCTGAAACCTGTTGAGCCTTTTGATAGTCTTTGGAACCATTGATTGTGAAGTGTTATCATATGTGATTTCATTTATTAAGATTATTATGCAGCAAAAGCATTTATGCAAGTTTAAGCGTAAACAAGCTGCTTGTCCTCTGAAGGGCGGGTATTCCTGTGTGCGTTGGGTGGTGGGGATAGAATGACAGCGTCTTCTTTATTCCCATGTGCTAATCTGTGCAACACCCACACACTGTTCCAAGTTTGTGGAATTTAACAACTTGACTTGAAGATTGTTCATTTTCAGTTATCGAAATATAAAACAGTTTCTTCAGTTAACAGAGGAGACAGTGTCAATGACGTCGAGCCAGTTATGTGGGTGTAAGATGATTAAGGTGGATGTGATGTAGGAGGAAAGGAATACTATAATTTTTTTAAAAGACTGTATTTCTAGCACAGTTAATGTTCCTCTTCTAGAAAGACTGGGCTCCTATTATAAAGATATCACCAGTAAGAAATCTAGGACTTAATTCACTGTCACGCCACAGTCTGGAAGCGTAGTTACAGCAAAGCAAAATAAAAATGGTGTCTGAAAGTTCCCCAATCAGAATGAAAGCTGTTCACAGAACTCACTTGGCATTTGTTTTTCAAAAAGTGCAAATTTTGTGGATAGATAGTAAAGTGGCAGAGATTTCTCCTGTGTGATGGATGATAACATATAGAAATAGCTCATTTTATGTTTTATTTAAATTCTACCCTCTTCCCACACATGCTAGGAAGACAGAGCTTAGTATATTTATAATTCATTGCAGGAAACATTTGAAATCATAGAATGTTTAATTCTATAGGGAGGAAATGGAACATCTAAACTTTTAAATCTTACATTCTTTCATAATTTTCACAGCAGATGGTTTTGAATTTCAGTTCATACAAGTTTTGGAAACTCTGAATTGTTAACACTTAGAGGTGTAAGCAGTGGTGGGATTCAAATAAATTAACAACAGGTTCTATGTCCTAATAACCTAAATTAACAACAGGTTCTATGACCCATTAGTAACCAGTTCTCAGAACCAGGTGCTCATTAGCAAAGGGTTCTATAGAACCTTTGAGAACCCCCTGAAGCCCACCACTGGTGTAAGCCTTAATTTTGTAGGAATCATAATCAGTGCTGTCTCCCTTTGAGAAGGTCCCTTTGGGAAGATTCCAAAGGTCTAACTGTGGTCTTAATATAGATAGTCCCTGTGACTGCTGTGTGGCCAGGGAGAGAAACTCCATTGACATCAGTATGGACAGGATGACAATAAGCCATAATCAAAAAAGAGGACAAGGCCTCCCAGAATCCAAGCAAAACGTAAGACATGACAAAATAAAAGCTGAAAACACTATATGCTGAAAACCCTCAAATGCTGCCTTGTGGAGCATTTGCTAAGTTCCAGGTACACAGGATCAGGACCTTTCTGGAAGCCTTGCACTCCCTTGCACAGCAGCCAAGGCATTTCCTGAGTAAAAGCAGCTGTGCCGACTCACTTTCAAAAAGGTTTAAAGCAGTGAGGCTTGAAGGAGGGGTTTCCTTGAAGGAGGGGTTTCCATGCCTGGTAAGGTGTGCACTCATCGGATCAGGACCAGATTCCTCTCAGCCTGCCCTTTCCAAATAGCTAAGGCAATAGCTTTGGCTACTCGCGATTAATGGGCAATATGGCTCCCTTTCAGTTCCCATAGAGATCAATGGGAGCTTCTTTCACTCGGGCTTCTTTCAGGAGTGATTTTGAAGGCTGTGTTCATGGGATCAGGACCATTCTGATGTCACTGGATTCCTCTCGACTAGTTCTTTCTGGCAGACTATGGTATATTTGCCTATTCACAAGTAAAGCTGCAATATGGGGCACTTTCACTTTCCCATAGAGCTCAATTCATATTTTTAGATTTTTGGTCATAACGTTTGATAGGAAGGAGATATTTCAAAACAGATTTAGAACTTTGCTCTTCAATACGAATCCAATCACATATGACATGATGGGGTTTTGTGTTCCATCGCAAAGTTCCAAAATAGAGCCAAAATGGAGGACAATGAAGCCCTTTTGGAGGACACCTGAACGGAAGGCTAAAAAAGAGGACAAATCCAGGAATTGTCAGTCATATATACACCCTGAGTATGAATGAAATTGGATCAGGACTGTGAATGGTTAAATCAGTCATAAAGGTTAAACAGAAAAGGTGAAATCATTCAATCAATGCTACAATTCTGTCCCCTCTACTTACTTATTGAGAATATAAAATCCAAGTGCATCAAATCTAATTATGTGCTGAATATGATGTGTTGTTGCATCCTACGGCTGAAGTTTTAAACATACTTTATGTAATAAACCCCATTCATCAAGATGGAATATATTGAAACTGAGAAATGCATGTCTACTTAGATGTACATCCAATTACAGTGGTGCCTCATGTAACAAATTTAATTCATTCCAATGTTTGTTATGTGAAACGTTCTTTACATGAAGCGGATTTTCCCATAGGATATAATGCTTTTTAAAAGGACTGTCAGCCAGCGCGTCTGCCCCAACTGCCTATGAGCGTATTTGTTCTGTGAAGCACAGTTTGTTACGTGAAGCAGAATCCTAGAGAAATTTTTGTTTGTTACGTGGAACATACTTTACGTGAGGTGTTTGTTACGTGAAGGCGCCACTGTATATTAAATGATGCTTATTTCCAGGCAAGTGTGGAACTTCATAGAAAGTTGGGGCTGAGAGAAAGGATAATTCCATAAAGGGTTTATTTTGAAAGACAACAGTAAAATTGAATATACAGAAATGATAGGCTTCTTTAGCAACTGATTAACTTGACTAAAGTGTACCTAGTTTACATGGTGGTGCATGGAAAGAAATCAGAAAGAGAAAGGGAGGATCTGATATAAGACCTCTGAGGGATTGGTGTTTAGGTGCCCTAAAACAATGGCTGGATTAATCTGTGCTGGATATTTACTGGGAGCTAGACAGGATGGGTGAATAGGTAGACTGTTTTATCAGCTCCAGATTGGCAAGGTTAATCAGATTTACTGGAAAGGAAGATAAGATGTAAGTTGATTATTACTAGAAGATAATAGAGTTTAGAGGCCTGGGCAAGAGGATTGTGGGAGATCAGTTTGGTTCACATGCTTGGACATTAAATGAAATAAAAATTGATTTTCTGATAACATTTTTCCATGAATTGTTTTTGAGTTGAATGGCTAAAATCTTATTTATGTTTTTCTGAGAGTCAACCACACTGAGCATAATCAGAATTATTTTCAAGTAAACATATATAGGACTGAACTGGAACATTATGTCACCTTTTATAAAACCTGAAATGACAAACTTATTTTCTTATCCATTTTTGGATAATTTATAGTTCAGATAGATTCAGTTTCCAGCAAATAACAGACATTTAATTGATGTCAGTGAAAACAAGTTAAAATTTTTGATTTGTGAACTCCTTAATAGACTGTAACACACATCATTAAGTATCCAAAGAAGCTCAAAGCCAGAGCTTGGACTCTTGTTCTGTTGCTTAAATACCATAATAGTCTTTTACTGGCAATAAAAACTGCTTGAAAGCAGTTGTCAAACAAAATTGGTTCTGCTCACCTTTGAGAGGTGCTTGAAATAAATAGCTCAACTCTATTTTCTGAAGAAGGAAAAATTCTCGATGGCAACTTCAAATCCAAGAACAATTTAGGGTGCAATCCTAACCTCAGCCATCACAATTCATTGGTCTTTCCACTTGCTTGGTGATGTTGTACATGTGTGGATTGCCCCAGATAGGATTGGAGCAGAAAGTGCCTTACAGCACTTTTGTGACACTCCCAGGTCAGCACAGATTTATGCCTGGGCTTATGCTGGCCTAACTGGAGATTAGGATTGCAGCCTTAATTAGGTTGGCTGAAACATAGATTCTGTCAGTCAGTAACATTCCCTCCCAGTCTCTGTCCCCCACCATCTCAGAGAGAGAGAGAGAGAGAGAGAGAGAGAGAGAGAGAGAGAGAGAGAGAGGGTGCGTGTACATGTATTTAAAGACCATTTTGAATTTATACTATTCCTTGTAGGTAGAGGTGTTGCAAAACAGTGTTATTTACCTTACTCAGAAGTAAACCCATTGGGTTAAATAAGACTTGGGCTGTAATCCTATCTTCAGAAACAAACACCTCCTCTCTTTCAAGAAACCAATTCTTATGAGCCCATGATGCAGATTTTATATTCCTT
The DNA here is from genome assembly GCA_030015325.1 of Cryptoblepharus egeriae. NCBI lineage: Eukaryota > Metazoa > Chordata > Lepidosauria > Squamata > Scincidae > Cryptoblepharus > Cryptoblepharus egeriae. Next base: position 49,487,788 of record JAREYC010000005.1, on the reverse strand, counting down.
ATGTGTCCTTTAGGACAGGGTTTCGCAACTCCTGGTCCGGGGACCACTATGGTCCTTGGCAGCTGCCTGACCAGTCTGCGAGAGGACTCCTCTCAGTGCCTCTTCCCCTCATCACAGCAGGAGGGCTCTGTCGTAGGATTGCAGCCTCAGAGCCCAATCCTATGCCTGTCTACGCAAAAATAAGTCCCACTGTAGGCAGTGGAGCTTACTCTCCAGAAAGCATGGATAAGATTTCAGCCTCAGAGTACCATCCAATGCCTGTTACTCAGCAATACGTCCCATTATAGTCAGTGAAGCTTACCCCCAAATCCAGAGCAGTTATGTGAAGCGATCCGCTGATCTGAACATCAACATGTGTCGATGCAGTTACATTGATGCAGTTACTATCTAGTGTAAACCTATGGAAAATTCATATTGCAATCCAGACCAAAATTTTTTTGCTCTGATGCAAGAGGTCCCGTTATTAGTCTGGATTGAGCCCTAACTCTCCAATAAGGGTGACTAGGATGGCTTTGTGCATCTTCAATGCATCCTGCATTGAAAAAAGTTGAAAATCCTGGCTCTGAGTAGACATGCATTGAGACATTGGGCTCCCACCTGCAATCCTATCCACCTGCAATCCTATTGTTAATCCAGCAATAGCTCTATTTATTATAATGGGATTTCCAGCTGGAGGCAGCTGTGCTGTGCTCTAGGAGGGGAAGCACTCCCTCCAGGTCGCCAGAAGCAAAGCTCTAAGATATATTTTATGCCTTGTGTTTCAAGCCAGTGCAGTCAAAATGTTCCTTTATTTATTCTATATGCAGTATATAAAACTGAAGAGTCACTGACTGTCGACCTACTGACTGATCAAAGCCCAGCCAAAACTGCCAGACGTAGAAGCGTGAAATTTGGGGAGGGTGTTCCTTCTGTGATGGAGGCACCCACTAAGAACTGGTTTTTAGAAATTCCAACTGAAAGTGGGTGAAAAGGGCACAACAGGTTTTCCTCCCTAAGCTTTAAAGAATCCCTGTCCTAGCCTGGACCAGGCTAGAAGCATGACATTTGGGGAGGTTATTCCTTATGGGACATGAGAACCTACTAAGAACTGGTTTTTAGGAATTTAATCCCTAACAGGGTGAATAGGGGTGCAACACATTTTTGTCCTGCACTTAACATTGACGACTGATCAATAACCAGCCCTAAATTCAGCACCTGCCTGGTAGGGGTGCCCACAGTTGTGGGGGGATGGTGCAGGGGGGAGGTACATGGGGGATGGTGCATGAGGAGGAATGGTACATGTGGGCATGTTGCATGTGCACAGAGGGAGGTGTTGCACAGGGGTGATGGTAGTAGTGGTGCACGGAGGGGGTGTTGCACATGAGGGGATGTTGCATGTGGGAATGGTGCACATGGGGTACGTTGCACTGAAGGGATTTTGCACAGAAGGGATATTGCACAGAAGGGGACAGTGTACGGGGGGACGGTGCACGGGGTGGTGGTGCACTGTGGAAATGGTGGACTGAGATGGATGGTGCACAGCAGGTATTTTACTTCCTCAACAGCAGATAAATTTCACTAGTCAACTGAAACAAGCCTTTTGTTTCTTTATGCTACTTATCATTCTTGTATTCCTATTTGTGGGAAAATCTTATCTGTACTAAAGGCCTGCACTGAAGCCAACACTGATAAATTCCAGTCCTTCCACTCCGTGCTAACCCAATCTCTCTATTCTATCTATCTAGCTAACCCAATCTCTCTACTGAATATACAGGTGTCCCCCACTTTCTGACAGATTGGTTTCCAACATTTCTGCTCTTTCAACACATTTCAGTTATACCCAGGACTCATTCATTCAACACATGCTCCACTCTTTCAACCTCTCTCTGCTGGTTTAAAGGCTAAAATTGTTTTCTCTGATGTTAATTTGCATATGACATGGTGATCAAACTCTTTTTGGAATTTCCTTGTGATTTTCTTGAATAAATAACCATCATTCGAATACATAAGATATTCAATGCCCACACATGCCTTTGTTCATTTTACTGTAATTTGTTCTGTATTTTGGCTTTGTGTTAATAAATATGTGTTATTGCAAGTGATATTTATGTCTTTTTTTGGTGGCCATTTTGCATTTGCACGTTGAAAAAACTTGCCCTACAATCCAGAGGAACTACGGGAGCATGTAAGAGACATTATGTGTACCCATAATTACTGCATCACCTAGTGAAAACATATGGAAAATTCATGTTGCAATCCAGAGCAAATTGTTCTTACACTGGAGCAAGGACTCCCCATAGTTACTCTGGATTGTGCTCTAAGTTCCACATTTTAGCAATTTTCACTTTTGAACGGTGCTCTGGTCAGGTCCCTACCCTGTCCAGTAAGTGGGGGCTGCCTGTATTCCTCATGTGTTCCCCTTTTACTTTTTGAGCGTCTTGAGCGTCTTGTTCTCTCCTCACTATAACTCTCTCTCTCTCTCTCTCTCTCTCTCTCTCTCACACACACACACACACACACACACACACACACACACACACACAGAGCTGGTTCCACCTTCTCCACCTCTTTCACTTTTTATGGTGACAGAATATGAGATTGCAAATTAACTAGCACTATCATGAAGGTTTTCTTGTGATGTGTTCATTTGGGATGGCAATTTGGGGTGGCTTATGTAGGCTGCAATCCTAAAGACACTTTCCTGGGTGTAAGACCCATTGGACACAATGGGACTTATGTCTGAGTAGACATGGTTAGGATTGTGCTCGTAGAGAGCAAGGAATTCAAATATCTAATTCAAATTCTTAGAATTATAACAGTTTGTATTCATGTGGCTGATGTTGCCAAAAGTGCATGGGAAGCCACGTAAGCAGTTTCCCATGTGGTGCCATGCGTGGTTCAAATGGCAATGCTGTTAATCAAGGGTTTGCTTGAGATAAGGAATCTTCTGTCAGAGTTGGATGCAGCGTGAAACAGGGTGATGTGCAGATTCAAACTTCCTTCTCCTCTTTTGTAAACAATAGTTTGGCCTTTGGTTAAATCTAACTTTTTAATATGCCTCATGCAATGCAACACACCATATACAGCTGTTCAGACAGAACACTCAGATATTATAACTAGAGGTGTTTGAAAACGATGTTATTAAACCCAATATGTTCAGTAAGACTTGTGCTGTAATCCTACCTTACTAACTGAAAACAAACATCTCTTATATAACAAGTACCAGAAGGTGAATGTTCCCATTTTTTTCTGCATCCTGTTATAACCTGTCTTCGACTATGTTCTGTTTAACGCTTTCTCTTCTCTGAGATCAAAACTTTCAGCTTCCTTTTAAAAGACAGATTTGTATTATATTGGTTTATACTTCCCTGAAAAAGTGACCTGACCTAAACCTTTTGGCATCAATTCATTCATATACTGGTGTTTGGATTTCAGATGTACAAAGTGTCCTAACATCCCTGGTACATAAGTCAGGAGAAAGTTCTACATACTGAACATCGTTATAAGACATTTAATTTCTTCCTGTGTGGTTTTCAACTATTGTCACCAAAAAATTCCATATTTACAAGCTGACATTTGGGTAGCAAATTAAGCTGACTCCAAGCACCTTGGAAGAAGGGAGGTCTAAAGATATAAAATGGAATTATATTTGGTTATAGGTAGCAGAGCAATAATTATGAAGGCTGAAGTCCATATAGACAAAAGGACAGACCTTTTGTGAAAGTTTTGTAATAACTGAAGGTTCAAGATAAGGTTTGAAACATGAGGGTCCCAACCTTAACCATTGCTCTAACTCCGTTAGATTAAATTTTCCACTAAGTGGTGCTCATTTATTACCACGGCACAGTGTACATATATATGGACATATGAAACTGGCATATGCCACGACAAATCATTGGTCAATTGAGCTCAATGGTGTCTGTTTGGCAGTTGCCATTTAGGCAGATGTATTTCCCAGGTCCTTGTGGAGATTTCAGGAACTGAACCTAGAACCTTCTATATGGAAAGCATGTGCTAAACTACACAGCAAGGGTCCCATCAGGGTCAGCCCTGATCGGGCATAGTCCCTTTGGGAGATTGGTGGGGTAAGAGGGCAATGGATTTAGGGTGCCTTTCACCCTATGTCTGTTGCTGTCCCCACCTGCCTCCATCCTGCACTGATCTACTTTCCACCCACTCAAAGCAAGTGGAAACTGGATCACCCTCCCTTCTAACTTGTTCAAAGCTCAATATTTTTTCAAATAAGAAAGTGCAGAACTGATTTGATCTGTAGGGATGGCATCCAAATCTGATTTATTATTGTCTGATCTGAATATGACCATGCATGAACACAGAGTCAAAGGGACAATAATAAATCAGTCAACAAGAGGGGATAGTTAAGAGTTGGGCCTGCTTTGTAAGGCGGTAATCTGGTTGATAGCCTTGTTTAATATCCAGACAACATTCTGTGTGCACAGTTTGCTGCTTTTCAAACACATTTTCCACAGCTGGTGAGCATGCTTTTTATGTAACCATAAACCCTTCTACAAACATTTTTTCAAGCTTGTCTGTCAGAGACATAAATGAAACTGCAAACAAATTTGGATAATCTGCTATAAAAATGAACATATCCATACATTTTTTGTACAAGATTAATTTTGGGTGGTTCTCCTTAACCTTAAATGTAAATTTCTTGTTTCCATTAAACAAAACTGTTTGCTTTTTGTACTATTTTTCATTTAAAGGAGAAAAGTTGGAGCTGTGATGGAACAAATAGTGGGATAGGTGTACAGGACTTTAATTGGCAGTTTTGGAACTAGAAAGAGGTAGGTTTGCTTTCAAAATCAGTGAGTGGGTGGCACAGAGCTCTTTCCAATTACATTGCTGATAATGAAAACTCAACTGAAAATTGCTGGATTCTTATATTGGGGTCAGTATGATTCCATGTGCTTTAGGAATGGTTAGGTCAATGGTTAGGTAATGATTCCCAAAATTGTGGGTTGTGACCCACAAATCAGGGAAGCATTTGTCCCTGTTCCTTTAATGGGTGAGGAGGTGGGGAGGCAGCAATGCAATTCTGGGGATTGCATTGCTACTGGGAACAGAAAAAAAGCAGGCCTCTGTCAGTCTTGAAAGACTATGGTATCATGCTCGGTGCTGCATACACTGCATGTGAAGCATGAAAGCCTGGGTTGGATTGTTATGGAGGATAGGCTGTTACCCAAGCAGCAAATCCTCCCTCTCCACGCCACTGAATTAGTCCAATGGAAAGGCAGAGCCAATACGATTGGATCCAGCTGGCGTTGCATTGCTGGGCGAAGGACAGGAGCTCACCCTGTCTTGTGTGGCCGACCCAGGTCTCGTATCCCGGCCTGCTGGTTAACAGGCACAGTGTCTTATCCACCTGTGCCACCCACAGTCCTGCTTGGGAAAAGAAGGGGATTTTTTTTTTACATTGAGGTCTAACTGTGTTACACACAGATTTTTTAATACACAGATTTGACTCAACACAAATGGCCTCTGCAAATCATAGTTTTTAGAAACTGCTTTTCTTCCTGTTGTAGAGAAGCTGTCATGCAATCAATCATTCTATTCTTCAGCTGAGCTGACTGCCTCTCTACAACAGAAAGAAAAGCTGTTTTTAAACAAATGAAAAGGCAAATATTTTAATTTTTTAAAAATACTTTTATTTAATACATGTTTTGGAATCAGCAGAGAGTCCCAGAATCAAACCCCTGCAAATACTGAGACACAACCTTATTCCATTAGGATCAAGGGAGGAGCAAGAAACCTGGAAGTAGATCTTTAAACCTATTTTTCAACTATTTTTTAAATGCATGGAATTTTTTTATCCATGGGAGGAACGGAACCCTAGTGTATAACAAGAGACACCTGTACTTGTTGCTAGCACTGTAGCCGAGGATCCAGGGATCCTTCTGCAGGGCTTCCAACGCCTTCAAAAGTTTTGTAAGTCACTTTTGGTTTCATTTGAAAACTAGTAGTGCCCTTTTATTTTTCCCTGGGCCCTGGACTCTCCAAGGTAAGTAGAAAACCTGCTTCCATCCTCAGCAGTGTCCTCTTCCCCCACAAGTTACAGTGCTCCTAACTCCATTTAGGTTTGACAACCATCATTAAGGGAATTAAGCACCATCTTCTACCTGAGTACTTTGTATATCCTGGGCTGCACAGGGGTTGGGTGGGGGAGAAGAGCCCTATTAGACTTTGGGAAATGTGCACAACATGGCCAATGATGTGAGATGCGTCCAAACAACCCAGAAGCAATTTCCATGACCCACTGTGGATGATGCAATGGTTACGAGATAAAGAGTTTAGGAATCTCTGTTCTGGAGGTTACTTTCCTAGCCTGCAGGGACTTCAGTGGCTCAGCTGGTTAGGACACCATGGGCGCAATCCAGAGTAACTACATGGAGTCTTTGCTCCGGTGTAAGAACAATTTGCTCTGGATTGCAATATGAATTTCCCATAGGTTTTCACTAGGTAGTGCAGTAACTACGGGTACACGTAATGTCTCTTACGTGCTCCCGTAGTTACTCTGGATTGTAGGGCATGCCTGTTATTTAAGACCCGGGTGCTCCAAAATGGAGTGAGCTCCTGTCCTTAGCCCAACTCTTGCCAACCTAGCAGTTTGAAAGCAGGTAAATGCAAGTAGATAAATAGGTACCACCTGGGTGGGAAGGTAAACAGCATTCCATGCAGTCATACTGGCCACGTGATCACTGAAGCGACTTTGGACAGTGCTGGCTCACGGCTTGACTCAGGGTTAAGTGCTGCACCCCACAGCTGTGACTGGTGCCTGTATAGGCAGCAGGACAACCTGCAGCCAGTCACGGCTGGCAGGGCAACCTGCAAGGGACCTTTAGCATACCTTACTTTACTATTCACTTTGCTAAACTTTCATTAGATGAACTCTTTTGGGCTAGGGAACTACTGATTTTGTTTATAATTCATACCACTGTGTGAATTTTTTTGGAAAACAGTATAGAAATATTGTAAATAATAATAATGATAGAATCACTAGACTAGGGAGATGAGGATGTCATCCCTTGTATGTGTGGCTGTTTATTTAACTCTTTAAAAAAACCCATTGATTGTGTACTTAATTAATTATATAAATCTTGACTTTGACAGAGTTATGTGTGAAAGGTTTAAGCCATTTCTGACCAGTGTTGTGTATAGATAATAAGGGACAACTGTGTATCCCTGGAGCCAAGCAAAAATGAGGATCTAGTGGTGAATATGATTATTATTCAGGTTTTTCCAGTCTATAAATTAGTCTGTTGTGGACTTTAATTGGCAAGACAGCCATCAGCAAACCCTTCCCAAAGAATCATTGTGGATCATCACTACCATCTCTGCGCTGTAGATTTACAATTATATTTTGTTTTATTTCCTTCATTCATGCCGAAAGCAATACACATTTGCAGTGTAGCTTGCTTTATAGGCCATCCATGCCTTGCCTTGACATTTTTACAGTGCTCTGTGACTCTCTCTCCTTTTACTGTGATCATTCTTGGATGTTGCCATTGTTATCCAATACTCTGCCTGTATAAATTTTTAATGAAATGCACTTTCATCTACCCAGGACTTGAACATGTTTTTAAGCAAAAGTACAGTTTGCTGTGGCTCTGCATAACCCTTTCCATTTGTGCATTGTCCAATCTGTTGTTATGTCTAAATGAGCACAACTTGGAAGGACTTTGGTCATTTGGTTTTATATCATGCTAACCTGCAGACAAAAGGGCATTTCATCCAACGCACCTGCCCAACAGCAGGGTGCTCTTCCTTCTGGCTCTATTTCTAAATATGTGCAACACATGTCCAGTTGCACTGAAAAAGGTCATGCAATGCTTGTAGCACTAGGGATATCTAAAGCTACTGAGTCAACTGTGAGTCTATCACATCCAAAACCGTCTTGTCTGACCTGTAGTATCTGTTTATAGGCTGTGCCTGCTATTAATAGTACCTCCTATTACTAGCTAAAAACCTTCAATTAAGAAACTGAAGTTGCAATCCTATCCACAAGTACCTTGGAATAAGCCTCTGTCTCTAATGAGAGCCAGGATGATGTAGTTAGTGGTGGGTACTGGACCTGGAAGGTCCATGGAGGGTTCAAATTCCTCCATGGCCATGAAATTTCTTGGGTGACCTTGGGCCATTCACTTAGGCTACAATCCAGAGTAACTACGGGACCTTTTACACCGACGTAGTTACGGTGCCACCTATGGGAAACCGATGGGAAATGCATAGAGCAATCCAGAGTAAGTGCCTCTTAAGTCTTCCCGTGGTTACTCTGGATTGTAGGGCCACTCTCATACTCACCTACCTCAAAGGGTTGTTGTGAAGACAAAAGGATAAATGCTTTGCAAGCCACCTTGGGCATTTGTCTTGGCATGGGAAAGGAAGAATATAGATAGATAGATAGATAGATAGATAGATAGATAGATAGATAGATAGATAGATAGATAGATAGATAGATAGATAGATAGATAGATAATGGGACATTGAGCACAATCCATATCTATTCAAAAGTATGCCCCACTGTGTTCAATGGGTCTTACTCCCAGGAAAGTGTCTTTAGGTTTGCAGCCGTAGTTCCGAGTAGTAGACATATATAGGATTCGGCTCCTGATTGCAAATCAGGACATTTCTTGTCTGAATCTCACGTCTGTTGTGAGCTATAGGTTTAATTGCTGCATTGCAATATACTGAGAATAATAATATTTCATCCCATTGCAGGACGCTTATAAGCACAACATCAAGAAAACATGTTTTAAAAAGCGCAATGTAAATGCTAAACATCATCATCATTGAATCTGGGATTGAATAAACATGGATTTGTCCAGCTGAATGGGAAGTAACTCAGTCAAAACTGAGATTTTTAATAATACGATACCCACAACCAGGCCAAGATGACCTGATGCATGAGGTAACCAATGCCCTCACACTTGGTAATGTGCCAGTCTCAGTTCCTCCCACTCTGCAATGTTCTACCTCAGTGCTCTTCACCCTCCAATTTCCTTTTCCTCTCTGCCTCCACCCTCCTTTTATTAATCCAGAAATTAAAAGGAGGAGGAGGAGGAGGAGTGAAGGTAGGTCGGCAGACAGAGATGAGCACCTCCCACCAACCTTTTTGCCTGAGGCAACCATTTCAGTTGACCACACTGAAGGGCCAGCCCTGGTGATGCCCTCTTTGAAAGTGGTTTAAACTTAGAAGTAATTATTGAATTGACCTAAGCAGGCAATTAAACAGAGGATACTCTTCATGCTAAATGGAATAACACTGAGTGCTTATGCCTGTAGCAAACATTATCAGATTGTGATGACTAAGTGGGGTTAAAATAATGGCTTTTTATGGCACAATGAACGCCAGGGGGCTATAAGTACTGGAAATAATTCAGCACAGCAGTTTGTATTGTAAGGTGTGAGATAGATTTTCCTGGCCAATGCTATCAGGAGTGGAAGCTCCTTCACAGTCCTGACTCTCTCCTGCTAGGTTTCCTCAAAGGAAAATGAATCAGAGCATCAGACCATGAAGGCTGTAATTCTTGGGAAGGTCCCTGTATCCTATTATCTTCCTCTCCAAGACATTTTGCTTTGGTACTTTAAAATGCTGCATTGCTGTCTTACTTCTGCTTCATCTTGTTTACTTCATCTTGTTTACTTCTGCTTCATCTTGAAGTGCTCAGTTTGCAATTCAAATCAAATGGTGAGAAAAAGTCTGCAATCGTATAAACCTTAACTGGAAGTGAATCCTATTGAACTATATGTGACTTTCTTCACATGTATGGGTAAACATTCATAGGACTGCACTAAACATACATAGGATTGCGCCCATTTAACTAAATGGAACTTAATTCTAAGAAAACATATAGAATTGCACTATAAATATTCTAAGATTATCATATTTTTAGATTCTTGGGCTCTCTGTCTTGAATTTCTGCCTTGATTATATTTTGCTTCGTTCATAATGCAATCAAGTTTAACATTAACATATTTAAGATTACAGAATAATAAGAATGAGAAACATTACCTGTTGCTTCCACCATCCCTTCTAGGATTACAACGATTTCTAATTCCTCTTTGGACAATTTGGCTTTGGAAATCTCCCAGAAAGGACTTTGTTGGTTTATTTCATGGCTGATGATCAGCGGTGAGACCAAAAAGAGACGATCGTCCCCCGTGTAATAACCTACGTTAATATCTGTTTGGTTGAGTGGTATAAATTCCCCCTCCTTTGTCTGTTTAGACTTGATCAACTTGGCTCGTATCGACGCCTCCACAATGTGCGAATTCCTAAGGTCCCCAACTCGGAACATCAGACATAGCTTTCCATCTCGCATGGAAATTACAGCATTGGTAGAAAATACTAGGGTTTCTGCTCTCTTCTTGGGCTGGGATATTTTCACAAACATGCAGCCAACCATGAAAGCATTAACAATAGATCCTAAAACAGACTGAACTAAAAGCAGAATAATTCCTTCTGGACATTTGTCTGTGATAACTCGATAACCATATCCAATGGTGGTTTCGGTCTCTATGGAGAATAAAAAGGCTGAGACAAACCCATTAAGGTTACTGACACACGGGGTCCATTTCTTATCCCCTATATGTTCCATATCTCCTCGGATATAAGCGATTAGCCACCAGATGAATCCGAAGAAAAGCCAGGTCACTGTGTAAACCATGACAAAAATCAAAAGATTGAATCTCCATTTGAGGTCCACTAAGGTTGTGAAGATATCAGTCAGGTAACGGTAAGTCTCTCTGACATTTCCATGGTGGACGTTGCATTTTCCATCTTTTCTGACATATCTCTGGATTTTTCTCTTGGTACATTCTTTGCTTAAGTGCTTTGGCAGATCTTCTCTGGCTTGCTTGGGCAACTTAGGTGGGCGGATTGTCACAGGGCTTTCCACGTCCTGCTCCATCGAGTCTTTCTGCAATACATTAGCTGTCATTAAAGAAAAGGAGAACATCAATGTGAATGTGACGACTGATTAAATCAGCACATTAATATCTGCTACATCAGTGTTGTGACACAACCAGCTTCATTCATGAATACTGATGAGCTGCTTCTTCCCAATGAAGGAATTGGTGCTGGCCAAAATGAAGAGTTAAATTTTGAGGAACATTTTCAAATAAATCAGGTGTCATAATTGCAGAAAGAGGACAAGGCACCCAAAATGTAGGATATCCAAGAGAAATATAGGGCATGACAAAATAAAAGCTAAAATCATTCCTATATATTACTTTCATGTGGTTAATTTAAATTAATTACTTATTAAATTTAAATCTATTACATATATTTTATGCTATATACAGTGCAATCCTAAGCACGTCTACTCAGAAGTCAGTTCCACTTTGTTCAATAGTACTTATTTCCCAGAAAGTGTGGTTAATTCTGCAGCCATAATTGATTAATTACTTGAAAGCTATGTGCAGCCTGCTTACAAGGAAAAGGAGGGCAATGAAGATTTTTTCCCAGGACATAAGGCTAAAAGAAGGCATTTCGTAGAAAAAAGAGGACAAATAAATACATCTTTTTCTATTTTCATTTTTATCAGTCAGATGTACTGCTATTAATTATAAGCCTTTGGGGAAATATTAACAATATAAATAGACTGGAAGGTTGGGTTTGGAGCTGAAACCGTTGAGGGAAAGAGCTGTCATTTTATTAATTTTAATTAATAACAGAATCATTTTATTAATCCCATGTTAATTAAAAATACATATACTTGAAATATAAAATATACATTTTAGTGGCTAAGCCATCTCTGCTATGGGCAAGGCTGCAATCCTATATGCATGTTCCAGGAGGAAGTTATCTTATAAGGCATGTTCCAGGAGGAACTCAGTGGGAACTTCTCCTGAGTAGATATGCATAAGAATTAATACTGTAAACTAATAGTAATGTGCAGTGCTTTTTTCTAGAAATAAAGGTGGAGGTACTCACCATGAAGATCTTATAAATGTAGGGGTATTCGCCATTAAAATGTTATTAATAATTATAGGCATGTCCACTTGGGGGGCCATAGAGGTGCCGGTACTCAGTGCCGGTGCGAACCCCTCAAAAAGACCCTTGGTAATGTGTATATGTATTCCTTACAAATAAAGGAGACTTGTTAACTATTGACATAAAATAACATGCTTTACACAATTGTGCATTACTAGAAACTAATACCACTTCTTGGTGTTATTTTACCAACTGGATTTGAGGATGGAATTCAAAATCTGTTTCATTATAAATGAAATGGTCTTTTTCATAACTTGGCACTATCTTGTCAATAATAAGTTGTTCTTATTGTACTAATAATAAGTATTGTACTTATTAGTATTAATATTGCATTATTGTACAATAATGAGTTGTACTTATTAAGTGAGTTGCACCAAAGTAGCCATTTGTGTTATCTTCCACATGTATGCCCTCAAAGAAATGTGCTCATCTATATAATCAGGAATGATTTATGTTTCTCATTTACTCTTACTTTCCCACTCTGCTTTTAATATGCATGCATGTATGTTCTCTGTTCCTTCACAAATGCATATACATACAGGCACACACGCACGCACGCACATACACAAAGTAATGAAATGTACTGCTTTAGAGAGGGTCTGAAATATGTGATTAAGGGCACAAGCCTTTCTGACCCTAGAACTGGTGCTGAGCTTCAGTGTAATGTAAGGCATTGCAAAGGTGCCATAAGGCACATCTGTGGCACCTGGATACCCATGGCACCAGTCACCTTAACCACAAGAGGAGTCAAACAACTATGACAAATGTCCGAGACATTAAAAGGCAGCTTGCCTGGTTTTTCTAACCATAACCCCCATTCCCCATTCGGATTTGACTTTGCCACATATTCCTTCTAATAGAAGAAGTGAGTGAACAATGTATTTTAAAATAATCCTCATTTCATATTGATGCCTGATCTTTCCACCTGGGTGGCGTATACATCTTAAAACACATCTAGCACAGCTCAGCAGGCACACAAATAATTCAAAGCTTCCACAGCTTTATGAATTCTAGACAGGCAGAAAAACCTAGTTTGATTTTGAAAAGTATCTCTGTACTTTCGCTAGGGTGGAGTAACCTGAAAAACAAAAGTTTTGGTGGGCCAAGTTTTAAGGAAGATGTGTCTTTGGTCCCATGAAGATGTATAAATGAAGGCGCCACATAGAAGGGGCAATCTTGCTGACAGTTTTATACAGTGAACTCAAAGTTATGTAGTCAGAATCATCACATTTCTTTTCATCTTAGAGTGAAATCCAGAGTAACTACGGGGAGTCCTTGCTCCAGAGTAAGAACAAGTTACTCTGGACTCCAATATGAATTTCCCATAGGTTTTCACTAGGTGGTGCAGTAACTACGGGTGCACATAAAATCTCTTTCGTGCTCCCGTAGTTACTCTGGATTTGGGGACTAGTCTCTTGCCTGTTCTAGCCTGACCAATCTCCACAGTTAGGATACAAGGAAAATAGACATTACAGTTGTAATGTTTTGGGCCAGTCTACATGTTGAGAAAAAGCATGTAGTACTGCCTTCTAGGAAGGGTATTATTTAGCAGCTTCTGTGCTAATCAAATAGGAAGTCTGAGAGTAAGGTTCTAGCATAGTCTTCTCCTTGATTTACTAGTTTTCAATGTGTAGGAAAATATAGACACAAACCTAACCATGTCTATTCAGAAATAAGACCCTTTGTGTTCAGGTAGTCTTGCTCCCAGGAAAGTGTGCTTAGGACTGCAGCCTATATCTTTAAAAAAAAGGGGAGGGGGAAGAGAAAGGATTGAAAAATGAAAACCCTAGGCATACTGAGAATCAAATAAGAATAACAGATCATGGGATGTGGTGTGGATACTACTACCTGCTTGCATGATAGTAGATCATAACGAAAACCAATCAGATACTAATTGAAAATGGAAATAATGAATGGTATATAATGAGAATTCTATGGAAGATATTAATGCATACTTGACTGTGCCTGATATGCATGTCAGTTAGTTGAACTGTAACAAGATGTACAACTGTACATAATAATAAGAGGAAGAAATAGTCCTATAGAGCAGGGTTTCTCAACCTATGGGTGGGGGACCACTGGAGGTCCATGGCAGCTGCTCCACCAGTTTGCAAGAGGAGCCTCTACCCCTCCTCCTAGCAGGGGACCAAAGGCTGTCCTTAGTGTTTGCCTGAACAGTCCGCAAGAGGACTTGGATGGCCTCAGGAGGTCTCTGCCTCTGTCCAGCCCTGCTAAGCGCCTTTCCCCTCCTCTCAGCAGGAGGACTCTGTCAGAGGAAACTTCCATGCATGTATAGAGTTTCCCCGCCAGACCACCGACCCAGGAGGATTGTGTGATGAGCCAGCCAGCAAGGAGCCAGCTTGCAAGAGAGGTGGGGAATGTGATGCATTCCCTCATCCCAGCCAGAATGGTGTGAAGAGGTGAGGGGAAGGAGAAAGAGGGAATGACCAGAAACCCCCATTCTAGACAAGGGTAAAGAGAGGAGAGAGAGTGAGAGAATGATGAGACACCATGATCCAAAGGGGGTCGAAGAGAGGAGAGAGAAAAAGAGAGAGAAACACCAATGATCCTAGCCAAGGGCGGGGAAACTGAAGTGGAGAGGGTAGGAGACAGACAGACTGAGAGACTGACTGATAGAAACCCCAGTGATCCTAGCCTATGGTGACCATCTACCCTCTTTTTCCAGGACATGTCCTCTTTTCTAGCCCTGTGTCTTGGAAAAGGTCTTCATTTTCCTCCTATTTCTAGTGAGCAGGCACATTGTAGCCTTCTTGTAATTGATAAATTATTTGTAAGAAATTTTGGCTGCAATCCTGAGAACATTTTCCTGGGAGTAAGTCCCATTGAACTCAACAGGTCTTACTTAAGAGTAGACATGCATAGGGTTACAGCCTTAATGCAGCAATTTTAAATTTGCTAATAAGTAACATAGTACTTAAATTAACCACATGAAAGCAATATACATATGTGCTTTTAGGTTTTATTTTGTTGTGTCCGACATTTTTCTTGGGTGTCTCACTCAACCTTGCCTATCTCACAGGTTTGTTCAGACTGGAGAGATATGGCTGGATGGTTAAGGAATGGATGGGGACCTGGAGGATCCAGGTTCAGGTTCCCAGTGGCAAGAGCTTCCTGTAGCACATTCGCAGCCTCACACCTCACAGGATTGTTGTTCAACTGGAGTAATAGGGCTGGATGTATGCTTGGACTGAGATTTGGAGTATCCAGATTCAGAGCCCCTTTCAGCAAAGATCTGTTACTCTACCTCACAGGGTTGTTGTGAGGTGAGATGGTTAGGGCAGGATGGTATAGTTGTTATGTGGTGATGGATTCAGAAGATCCAAATTCAAAGCACTCCCTTGGCCATGAGACATTGGGCTAGGGGGCTCCCCCACCACAGAATGTGAATCATCTGCCTGTCTACTCAGTAGTAAGTCCCATTGTATTCGGTAGAGCTTACTCCCAGGAAAGTGTGGATACGATTGCAGCCTCAGAGTCCAATCCAATGCCTGTCTACTCAGAAATAAGTCCCATTATAGTCAATGAAGCTTATTCTCCAGTTAGAGAGAATAGGATGGCTTTGTGTATTTTCAATGCATCCCGCATTGAAAAAGGTTGAAAATCCCTGCTCTGAGTAGACATGCATTGAGACGTTGGGCTCTCACCTGCAATCCTATCCACAGTAACCTAGCATTGCTCCATCTATTAATTTATTATAATGGGATTTTATAGCTGGAGGCAGGGTAGGGAAGCCCTCCCTCCAGGTTGCCAAAGGTACCAAGGAGGTTGAGGACCACTGCTGTAGAGGATCTCCTGGTTTACGTTAATTTTATCTCTTGTGACTGCAGAAGTTGATGCTATGAGAATGATTTCTAATCTCTGGTACAGGAATACCGAGCAAATGCAATTTGTAATTAGGCTGTGCTTTTCCAAAAATGCAGAAGGAGGCCAGGAAGATGGAGCAGATGGTGTTCAGATGCTGTTCATGTCATTTGGCACACCTTGGTTACTTCAATATATTTACCCTCATTGTCTGCTATTCACACATATATGCCCAACTTCAGGTTCTGCAAACAACATCTGGCAAGCCATTAACATAACAGCTGACTGTGATAAATTTCTATTAGCTGCAACTGACTGTAGCATTACACGGTTGACCTGATATCAGGCAATCAAAAGCTCTTTCTCATTCACATAGAAATTTCAGACAAGTTCCAGTTGTAGTAGCTTCATAGTTCAATCAACAGTCTTTTGCTGTTACTGTGTGTGATCAATTGTAACAATAGTCCTCTGCTTGATTTATATTTGATCCTACATCTAAGGATGTCGGCATTTTCCTGCCACAAGTCTGGTGCCTTTAGCAGCGGCACAACACAAAATTCAGCAAGTCTATTGCTGTTTTTGAATACCGTGCAAAGGTTTGCTTTCTTATTCTGTGCTTGACAGGAAGTGAAGGCAAATGCATATTTGAAACGGCACAGTGTGGGAGGAAGCCATGCAATCTGGAGCAGAGAAGCGGTGGGTGAGGAAGACGTTCAATGACTTCTCCATCACTGTCTTCTCGGTCACCCCCTTCTACAGAAAATTTCCTTGCACGAAAGGGCCACCAGTGTTTGTGTGTACTCTATAGTTTGGCCTTAGGGCTGTGTGTGGCGCAAGCGGTTAAGAAGCTGTGCCTGTTAACCAGCAGGCCAGGGTTCGAGACCCGGGTCAGCCCCACAAGACAGGTTGAGCTCCTGTCCTTAGCCCAGCTCTACGACGCCGGCTGGATCCAATCGTATTGGCTCTGCCTTTCCATTGGACTAATTCAGTGGCGTGGAGAGGGGCGATTTGCTGCTTGGGTAACAGCCTATCCTCCATAACAATCCAACCCAGGCTTTTGTGCTTTGCATGCAGCGTATGCAGCACCAAGCACGATACCATAGTCTTCAAGACTGACGGAGGCCTGCTTATAGTTTGGCCTTGCCAAAAATTTTGGAAACACTATATTTTTCATATTTTAGTACCATCCTTCTTAGGAGCTGAGGCTGGAATACATGTTTTCTTTCTTCCTTTTGTTCTCACCTACAGCCCTGCGAGGTAGGTAAGGGTAAGAGATAATGACTGGGCCAAGATAACCGAGGAAGCTTCATGGCTGAGCAGGGATTTGAACCTGGATTTTCTAGGCCTAAATCTAAATCTTGAACCATTACACTAATCCAGGTGTGGGGTGTTTGACTCCTCCCAAATCAGTAGATATAAAGCCACCATTTATAAATGGGAATAAAAAGTTTTGGGAGAATTCTAGGACTGATTGCCAATTATCAATTTAGGGTGCAATCCTAATCAATTAGGCTGGCCTAACTCCTCTGGCCTATCTTCTCATATTGGTGTGGAGAGTTAGCATATGCCTGTGCACTGGCATAACTCCCCAGGAGTGACTCCAAAATGCCTTACAGCAATTTTTGGACACCTCTAGGCTAGAACAGGACTTATGCTGAGGCTTAGGCCAGCCTAACTGGAGCTTAGGATTGTAGCCTTATATATTATGCCTACAGCTTTATTTTCCTTTAAAAATTGCCAAAGTGTGCACAGCTAGTTTTCATGGAATAGGCTTTTGTTCAGTGAAAAAGTAAAACTATTTGCATGCAGAAAGTCCTAAATTAAATCCTTAGATTTAGGGTGCAGTCCTAACAAATTTAGGCCGGCCTAACTAATGTGGTTAATCTTTCCATGGTGGTGTGGGGTGGTTGGCTCAGCAAATAGCTGTGGAGTGGCCTTTCCCCCAGGAGTGGGGCAGTAGTGTCTTACGGAACTTTTGTGACATCCCCAGGTTAGCACAAGACTTATGCTGGGTCTTAGGCTGGCCTAAGTGGATTTTAGGATTGTAGGCTTTGATCCTGAGATTTAGATTTTGTCCAGTTTTGTCTCTCATTCCTGCTGATGGTATTTTTATAGTGTGACTAGTTCCATTTCAAGGGCTCGGGATAGATGGTGTTCATGTCTTGGTTTGAATGGGAGACAGAAATACCGAGTCGCTGTTATAAATTAATGGATATCCAGGGGGAATAAAACATAAATGAGGATTTCTAAATGAGGGAGGTAATAATGTGCTGTTTCACAATGGAATGAAGTCTGAAAGAAATGTTGAAGAGGTGTCCTGTCAAGGTTTTTCATTGCTTTTGTTATTAGCCTTCTAGACTCCAATAATTCTGTCTGGTGAAAGAGAATGGTAATTAATTTATTTGTTCTATTATAGGACAAATAGATATTTGACATTTATATATTTATATATTGGACAATCAAAATGGTTTCTCTTTGGATGTTTGTAATCTTTACTGGATATTATTAATCTTTTTTGGATATTAGAGATCCCCTTGCCTCCCTTTTCTGCATCATTTCATGAAAGAAATGTGCCCACATTGTCTGACTGCTACTTTTATTCTTTGGAAAGCTTCTGTACCTTTCAAACAACTGCTGCATTTGATTTTTGCATGCCTGTTCCCTGATCTATATATTTTTTTCTGCTGCTAAAGACTTAATCTGTTCTCTGCTGCACTGTTAAATAACCCAGCAACCACTGGTAACCAGCTTTGTGCTTTAATAGATAAGCAAAACTTTGAAAGGTTCTTAAATCTCCGTTATCCACACTGTTAATAACAAGCAGAGGAGAACAGCTTGCAGGAGAAAATGAGCAATAGCAAAGGAAAATTCAGCCAAGCCGAAAACTGGGTTTCCATTGTTGCTTTGTAAAGTACGCAGGACTGACACAGCATCTCCTGGTACTTGAGGTGACACATCAAATGCTATCTCCTGGGGGTATCTCCTTGTCACTGGATTTAAAAAATGAAACGGGATGGAGCAGCAGAGAAGAGTGGTAGGCTAGAGAGGAACCACTTGGCCTTAGAGTTCCCAGTTCCATGAAGCAGCCCTATGTGCATAAAGACCCGTCCATGCAAATTCTGAATTCATGGCTACTTTTGGAAGCAGCTGTCAGGCACGATTCCACCCCCATTTACATATACCGAAAACACAGTATGTACCATATGTGTGAACAGTTCTAGATGTTGTCTGTTCTAGAGGAGATCGTGGGCCAGCAGCTTACTGTTCAAAATGTTACTCATTCTGCCTTTCTTCGTTTCTGAGAAGCTCCTGCAAATCTCATGATATAGACACCAAATATCTAACGTAGAGACAGGGAAATAAACGGACACAAACATCAGCAAGCATGATCTACTACTTAATATTCACTTTCCCCTTACATTAATGGGTTGGGTCTCCATGGATGGGTTTACCCTTTACACTTGGGAAAGCATAGCTATTTTTCCCTCTGTGACTGGGGCCTGTGAGGGTATCTGTTCAATAAAGCATGCAAGTGTTTCACTAACAGGTCTATGGCTCTTATGCTTCCTCTCCATAATTTCTGTTTTCAGTGGACTGCCGAGTCTTGATAAAAACAACTTAATTCTACCTATACCAGCAGTATTCAAACTGCATCACTATTAAGGGGCACAAGGTTTCACTGGACCCACCATAGCATTCAGCAGCCTCCCAAGGATGTGGCAAGCTTGGCTCCACACTTTGCAGGGTCCACCTATATTGTGGAGAGAGTGAAAGTTGCAATTGTAACCCACTTCTGGTTTTGTGCATTTTGAACTATGGCAAACAGTTCATGTGGTCCAACATGCCTGCGTTATGGTTCTCATGTGTATTAGAAATAACCTCAGTAAAATTCATTCATTTATGTAAGTTCCAACTTTAATGTACGGTAATCATTTATGTAAATTTTTGAAAATTTATTCAAATTTGACATATACGGTAAATTAATTCATTTTCCCCCAGTCCTTGACACAGTATCAGAGAGATTAAATGGCCTTCTTGCCAAACCCATTCCTGATCTACACTAATGAAGTCATACATGTTCAAGAATATTTTTATTACCTTTGAAGTTATTTTAAAATAAGGCAAACTTGTTCTTCTATTATATGTAGACTTCAGAGTTTTTTTCCCTTAAACTTGCCAGCCTGCACTCTAAAGGACAAAATTCCTAAAGCTGTCTTAATAAATCTCAAACCTCAATGAAATCCAAAACAACAGAACAAAGATAGAGCCAGGGCCATATAGAAGTGCATCTTTTGCCTGTTGAATATACTGTACCTAGATTAGCAGTTGGTTTGGGGAATTCATGGTGACACCTTCAAGATTGGCTTGGAATGAGAGACTGTTGATAGCACCATTAATCTGAGCTCAATAGATGTAACCTTACACAGGAAAAAATTCCATTCTCCTCAAAAGTATTATCTGGTTATCTCAGCTACTCTTTGATATTCTTCATCCCTGTAAAAAAACATTTCCTGATCGTGACTGTAGTATTAATAATCTTACAACTGCTCATCTCCTGTCTGGTGATGTATAGGGAACTGAACTGCTAAATAACTGGCTTTTGCTAAGCATTTTATTCTGCAATCCTGCCTGTTTGCAGCTCCAAACAGATTGTATGTGGGTAGTGCACTCCCAGGACTTGAGAAATCAGGTATTCAATAAGAATGCAATAGCCATTCAGGTCTGGAGGGGATTCCACACTTCATCCATAGCATGAATTAGTAAGTTACCTTCTCTTACATATAATGTAGAATTGCAGTAATTCTGGACACATGCTTTGCCCTTCCAGATTTCTTGGGTTTCAGAAGTGGCACCAGGTGGGCTGTGTACTTTCCCTTGACTGTTTCCAATACAATCTCAGATACACCCAGGAAAATGAGGTGAACGTAATTGATGCATAAAGTGCCATGCAACTCTCTTTCATGTGGGTATCATTTTGAAATCTTACTTTCAAAACAAGGTAACTGCAACTGTAGGGTAAGATCTTACCCCAGGCATAGTCTATTTAGAAAACATTTGCAAGGTTATGCACCACAACATTCCCTGCCATTTTATGAAAAGTTGAATGAATGAATGAATGAATGAATCCCTGCGCAGGTATGAAGCTGCAATGGGCCAGTAAGCTAACCCATTGGATTGTTGTGAGAACCAAAGGAAGGACTGAAAAGAATTATGTATAGCCCCAAATTCTTTGGGGGAAGAGTTGTATAAACATATGAAGAAACAGGCTGCAATCCTAAACACACTTTCCTGGGAGCAAGACCCATTGAACAAAATTGGGCTTACTTTTGAGCAGACATGGTTAGGATTGCGCTGTAAGTAAAATAAGGATAAGTTACAATTGTGACATGCTTCATCTCTTCCTATGGGAATGAATCCCATAAACTGGGTTTATATTTATGAAGAACAAAAGTGTCAAAATAAACGCCTGGATTCTCTGGAATTTTCTGCTTTCCATCACCACCATCATCAACAGTATCTATACTGCTTTTCAACAAAGTGCTGATGCGTGTCTTTTGCTTCCTTAACTGTGTGTGTATTTTTTTCACGGCTATCTTGATTTTTAATCTATGCCTCATGCTTTCAGTTTGATTCAGGGTGATTTGATGGAGAAGCCATCCATGCTTTCCATCCATGCTTTCAGGGTGATTTGATGGAGAAGCCAGAACAGCAAGATGATTATGGTTTCATAGTATTATATTTTAATGGCTTTTGCTGCTGCAATGATTCAACATTATTAAGGCAACCCAGTATTTAGAATACTAAATTGAATTGACATTTTGGTGACAACACTGATTTGAATCTTATAGGGTTAATACCTAACGCTGATAAATTGCTACAGAACAAAGAGCACAATCCTAACCATGTCTACTCAAAAGTAAACCCCATTGTGTTCAATGGGCCTTACTCCCACTTTTCTTTAGAATTTTCTTTAGAATTGCAGCATAAATGGGATTTTCACTCATTCCCAGAGAAAATAGATTAAAATGTAACACTCTGCAAATACATTTATGTATGGTCATGCAGCTATGATTCTGTGCATGCAGCTCAGAATCATTCCAGAAGAACACCATCTTCTGCCTTTTTTCCTTATTTTCTAGTCAATAGGACTGAAAAGCTGAATCAGAGCTTTTCAAAAGGAAAGGAATCCAAATAGTTTTTTAAGTATCTGTTGGGCCACACTACATGCATGAACTGCCACCTACGGCTCAGTGAGCATTAGTTTGACAGAGTTAGCTAAGTAAATTGTTCTGTTCCAGTATTGAACTTAGCAATGAAGGCATATTTGGCACCAGTGCTTCCATTTCTGACCGGATAAAATTTGGCTCGGATGTAGTCTACATAATATCTATCTATCCTTATGTTGTGGGCATGGCTTCTTTAGACATTTTGGCCGGGACTTTAGGTCCATGGCAGCTCTTTGGAAAGCATCACTATCACTATGTGTCCCCCAATATGCTCTCTGAACATTGGGTGTTACCACTGCCTCAGGTACTGTATTGGAGGTTTAGCAATCAGCTTGATTTGTGTTGGGCATTTGTGTTGGCATGGGAAAGAAGAGGTATAAATCCCTTAAATAAATAGAGAAGAAAACAAAAGTGGGTCATACAAACCTGTAGATTAGATTTGTGAATTCTTTGGGCAGGTGATAAAATTGTATCAGTAAGATTCTGCTGTGACGCTTTGTGAAATTAAAGTTTTATTGAATTAAGAAGAAAGCGTTTGTGTACTTTCTAGTATTGGGAATTACTGTAAACTAAGAAATCTTTCTTTTATACTTTCACAAAGAATGACTGGGTGTATCAGAGGTGAATTTGGTGCTTCTCAGTAACAGATAAAAGTTTCAAAGATAAGGAATGTTGTAAGAAGGAGCAGTACTTCAGGACTACAGATGCCTCTGTATCTGCAGGGCATACATTGCATACTACCCTTAACCATGGATACAGAAACCACAGATAAGAAGGAACCCTATCTCTGAAGCCCTGCAGTCCCCCCAAACCTATAACATTTGTTTGTCTTCTGTGACTCCAAGCAAGTGTATCTCTTTCTTTGAAGTAATGCTATAAGCAGACACGCTTATAGAAAGATAAGCAGGTAGGCAGCCTGAATGCTAGAGAGAAATAGCAAGAACATTAAGAGGAAGCAAGACCAAATGGAAGAATAAAAGGGTCTTGTTCTCACTCGGGAGATGGGTCAGCCCATCTAAACATTTACTTATCCATTATTGCTGAATTTACAATGGGTAATTCACATGGCATTAGTATTCCAGGTGAACCGATTGCACCAGCACAAAATTGAGCGGGTATAAGAATTCTTCTAGGCAGGCTTGTTCAAGCAGATTAAATAGGCAATTAATCTGGATCAGACCTTGATTTTTAAAAATAATCAGGGTCAGACACCTGATTGTGAAACAAGCGTTTGGTATTAACTCAATCCTATGAACAAGCAAAAAAGGTCAACTTTCTCCCCAGAATCTATTTGATGTACTTGTAATTGGGAATATGTAAAATAGATGTTTTCGTTCTCTAAAATGTGGATGTGGTTGGCCTTCATATCCATCCTATTTCTTAGGCATTTATATCTTGCCTTTTCACAATGACAGAGTCCCCAACATGGACCAGGATTAGGGTGAAATCCAGAGTAACTACGGGGAGTCCTTGCTCTGGTGTAAGAACAATTTACTCTGGATTGCAATATGAATTTCCCATAGGTTTTCACTAGGTGGTACAGTAACTACGGGTGCACATAATGTCTCTTACGTGCTCATGTAGTTACTCTGGATCGTAGGGATAGTCCTGCTTAATTTTAACTGTTTTCATTTTCATGAGCCATTTATTTATGTAAACATTTTATAAAAATCTGTGCAGGCTCTGCTGCAGTAAGCACTTCCAAGATGGAAAGCAAGCAATGAGATTAGAACATCTTGAAATTAACATCAATTCACACAATTTTTAAAAAATCTTAAAAATAAAATGCTGTAATAACATAAGTAACTGAAGACATAAAATAGTCAATTAAAAGCCCAGATTAATATAGTTGGTACATTCATCCAGTGCAAAATATACAACTAGGAGCACAATCCTAAACATGTCTACTCAAAAGGAAGGCCCATTGCGTACAATGGGTCATACTCCCAGGAAAGTGTCTTTAGGATTGCAGCCAAAGTCAATAGCGACAGAGGGTGCAATCCAGAGTAACTAAGGGGAGTCCTTGCTCCAGTGTAAGAACAGTTTGCTCTGGATTGCAATATAAATTTCCCATAGGTTTTCACTAGGTGGTGCAGTAACTAGGGGTACACGTAATGTCTCTTATGTGCTCCCGTAGTTACTCTGGATTGTAGGGAGAGTCACACTGCATAAGACTGTCTTCTCTCACAAATGTGAGGTCTGATGCAGTTGCCAATAAAGGAAGGCAAAGCAAAAAAAGATAGTAATACAGTATCAAAGGCAGATTGGTCTAGGACTAGATTAAGATCTTAGATGGAACAAAATAATATGAATAATTGGGAAGAAGCAATGGATCTTCAGAACAAAGATCCCATTAAAAACCAGGTGACGCCAGAGACAGAATGAATGACTTTCTTACTCCCCCTCCTGATTTACCTGCCCTGTTTTCCACTCAACCTTTTGAAAAGTTGCGCCTAAGAACTTAAACGTATTGTTCTCCTGGATTCTACAAACAATAGAGTGATGAGACACAGCTGCTTCTCATGGCAATTTTACAGTTCATGTCAATGGAGATTAGCCATATAAGCCAAATGTTTTGTCCAGACTGTTCTAAAAATAAAATTTTAAAAAATCCTCTTGGCATGTTTAGATTCAAAACTGCCAATAATGGTACGACATGAAATGTTTGAGTGCTAAATATAGAACCTGCATTTGCTGGCACCTAAGGATGCACATGGCTGGAAACCTCCGATATGCTTGTTATTCATAGAATACACAATTGTCACTAATCTGACACATGTACTTTCCATCCTTAATACCAGTCACAGCACACTAGAGTTAAATGCTGGAGTAATAAGTATTGCAAATGGTTTTTAGTTAGCTCAGAGTGACACTGCTTCCTTACTAGTTCTACCTGTCAGGGCTGCCTGATTATGTATGTAAAAGTAAAAGGGGTCCCTTGCAGGTGCTCATCTCTGTTTCTAAGCTGAAGAGCCTGAATTGTCCAAAGACATCTCTGTGGTCATGACTTGGATATGCCAAGGCACAAAGAATCCTGTTACCTTCCCACCAAGGTGGTATCTATTTATATACAGTGGTACCTCTCATAACAAGTGCCTCACATAACAAAAGCTTCACATAAGTATAAATTTCAAGAAATCTTGCTTCACATAACAAGTTCCGCTTCACTTAACAAGGAAGCGCGTGATGGGCACATGTGCTATGCAGCCCTGATGCTCCACGCGGAAGCTCTTTAAAAGACTGCTGGCCAGCGCTGCTGCCTTTAACTGCCCCCAACTTGGGAGCAGTTGCCTGGGGGCACCAGAGGCAGCTGCCTCTAACTGCCCCCAAATGCCTTCACCAGCCACCTTGAACCTCCAGCAGCAGCCCAGGTAAGCCTCCCAGGAAAGTGTCTTTGATTGCAGCCTCTTAACCATGTCTACTCAGAAGTAAGCCCCATTGTGTTAAATGGGGCTTAATCCCAGGGAAAGTGTCTTTGATTGCAGCCTTCTAACCATGTCTACTCAGACATTTTAATAGAATAAAGATATTTCAAAGTGGTTGTTTCACTGCATTCTGCTGTAAATTACACATTCAAAGGTGTATAACACGATGGGATTATTTCTACAAACCATGATTTTACAATTTAGGTCACCAGGGTTGCCACCCCTTTCTAATGCCCTAATAACGTCCCTGATTGGGACCAGTTTGGAAGTCTTGTCCTCTCCTGGATTGACCTTCCACTCCATCCAAGGCATGCCCTGCTTACTTACCAGTAAACACAGCTGTGCAGTTCACATCCATTTTCAATGAATTTCAATGCAATCATCAGGGACTTTATTTTTGGGTGATTTGTGGGGACTGTGTTCATTAAGTCAGGACAGTTCTGGTGTCCTTAGATTCCTCTCAGCCTGCCCTTTCCATGAACTAAGGCAAGTTTGCCTACTCGCGAGTAAAGCTGCGATATTGGCCACTTTCACTTTCCATAGAGATCAATGCATTTTTTAGGTTTTTTTTAGTTTTTTGGCAATAGCTTTTGATAGGAAGGTGCTATTTCAAAAATTGGATTGGATTCTGCTCTTCAATACAAATCCAACAGTATATGACTTGATGGGGTTGGACAAACCATCACAAAGGTATGTGCATTTTAAAGTTTTTATGTCCCCCAGTTCATGTCACCCCCCCTTGGGTGCGTCACCTGGTGCAGACCGCACCATCCTGGTGATGCCACTGCTCTTGAGTAATTGTGTCTGCAGGACTCAATCAAGTGAGCTACATTGTTCTGGTACGCTTGACTATTAAGGATCACTTTAGCTGGAAATTGCATTTCTCAGTTTCATATCATTCAGTTTCACATAAACCTTTAGTGATGTATGAATGGCATCTGTCTCATTGTTTGCTGCGTTAAAACAAAAGCTTTAAAAGTGTAAGAGAAAGTGCTCTATTGCACACTGCTCTGAGTAGTGCCAACCTAAGACCTCCTGGCTTCTGGGGGAGCATGCCAAATGCTACCCCTTTACATGGTGATTGCCAGCATCTGCTCTTCCCACCCTCAAATATTGTAGTTTAGCACTCAATTCCCCTCCATATTTTCACTTCTTCTCTGTTCCATTTCCCTTTTCTAATCCACAGAGTTGAAGGATGAGGCAGAGCAGTGGAGACAAGTACTGTCGATTGTGGGGACTCCCCCTTAATATGCTACCTGAAGCAACAGCTTTAGTTGGCCTAAAGAATGGGCCAGCTTTGCTTATGACTTCCATTCTACAGAAAAGGAACTAAGGCCAAGACCTTGTGACTTTCTCACTAGCCCTACAATCCAGAGTAACTATGGGAGCACGTAAGAAACATTACATGCACCTGTAGTTACTGCACCACCTAGTGAAAACCTATGGAAATTCATATTGCAATCCAAAGCAAATTGTTCTTACACTGGAGCAAGGACTCCCCGTAGTTAGTTTGGATTGTGCTCTTAGGCTGTGATCTTAAAAACACTTTCCTGAGAGTAAGACCCATTGAACATAATGGGCTTACTTGTGAGTAGGCATGGTTAGGATTGTGCTCTTGGTCCTTGATTGGGTGCCTCCAACACCCTCTTCAAATTTCATGCTTCTATCTATGCCCAGCAGTTTTGGTGGGGCATTGATGAGTGCGTGAGTGAGTCAGTCAGTGACTTCAGTTTTATATATATAGATAAGCAAGGAATGCCAAGACTGAAGGAGAACAAGGGCAGCTATGGGAGAGACATTCTGTTTTTTTGCTTGCTGTTGTTAAAATAAAGACACACTGATCTACTGCAAACCATGCACAGATCTACTAATAGCTCCATATTTATTATCTGCCAGCTTTGTTGTGGGTTACTGAGTCTAGGCTGATAAAATGAAATCTGAACATTTGGTGACTCTGTCCTTGTAAAGACTTTTTGAAAGCATAATTCATATCATTCATCACAATTTTAAAAAATACCCAAGCCCCAACAAAACTTGATTTATGTATTTATTATTAGGCAATGATCTAGCTTAAATTGCATTGCAAAAGCCCACACTATGGAGTTCCACTTCTTAACAAGGGATGCTGGTGCCTTTTGAGTCAGGAAATTTGTTGCCTCACGCTATAATCCACTGTCAATAAAATTAGCGAGTCACTGGTCCCCAGGAGGAGTATAATGAGGGAGGTGAGGAAGGAAGATAGGATTGGCGGCAATCTGTTCAAATAAAGCCATTCTACTAATGCCTTGTGTTTTCAAAAACAGTAATGCAACATGATATATACCTTTAATTTCAAAGGGAACACTGAATCAAGTTTGCAACAAAAGGATAGCGATTCATTTTCCTGCCAACAGCAGGCTTTTCAGGGTTGCTGTTCTGAGCTTTGCGTGGGTGCAATGCAAGTCTAAGGGCTGAACTGGCTGACGTGTATAACAACTGTTCCATGACACTGTCTTCAGACAGACAAACATCACTGAGTGGGAATGATCAGGAGCTTAAAAGCAAAGTTGAATCAAGGATACATAACCTTTTATGAAACACAGAAAAGACAAAAATCCAAATGCATAGGTCTGTAGGTCTTTCATTGAGGTTCTCAATGCATTTCAAGACACACAAAAATTAGTCCACGAAACAAAAGTAGCATCAGCCAGGACATAAGAACATAAGGATATGTGCCAATTGAGAGTCCACTCTTGGCTCATCTCACTTGGCCAACACCTGAATTCTCAGTCCTGGTGACTGTGGTAACACCTAGTCCATTTTGGGTGTGTGTACCATGGAAGACCAGCACAAGATTTTGCCCTTGTCACTCTTTGCCTTGCACTGCCATGAAAGATACTAAATGAAAATAAAACTCACATTTTAAGATCCTAAAAATAAGAGCAAAGAGATAGATTCCACCATCAAGAATAGATTATATTCAAAATGAGAAAAGACTATATTCAAAATGAGACTATATTCAAAATAACTAAAACAATACCATAATATTACTTCTAACAAATGGAAAAACAATCATGATATATATTTAGAAAAAAATTAGCTTCCTATAACACCTGTCCCTTATAATGACTGGAAACCTAAAAAAAAAAACCCCAAAAACTCTCATGATGTTCTTCCAAAACTCATAGAGACTGTTTATTTTGATCCATAATCATGTAATCGCTCTGCATCTCCAACAAATTAGGAGCTGTCACCTGCTTGTATCTAATTCAGATGCAAATGTATTGCAACTATAAGGAGACATAACTCTGTACAGTATTTTGCATTAAGGTTTCTATCCTAACAGATATGCTTTAAAGTAAATCTGATTGATTTTGGTGCAAGTTCATTTTCAAATAAGCTTGTTTTGGTTTGTAGCCTTATTTCCAACTTATGATTCAGCACTGGATCCAGTAACAAATGGCTAAAAGGATGGATGACTTGCCTGAAAGCCCTTTCCCAGCCACTTATGAACTTGAGGTATACTTTTTCACCTATGGATTTCCTGAATTGATTTCCTTACCTCAGCCTCTGTTGAGCTTCTTGTATGAATGAATTGGCACCTATTACTAGTAACAAAGGGAAGCTTAAAACTTTCACTGTCACTTTGATCATTTCCAGAAATTCAACCTAGTTTCTCTCACTTCAGAGCAGATTAGAAAGTGCGCCTTGTGGCTAGAAAAATAAATAAATAACTGACTTTCCTTCCTTACCTTTATAAAATCAATTCCAAATGGACACCCAAGCTTGTCTCTTGATAAATCTAGGCTGCAATCCTGGCCTAAGTGTGGGCATAAGTTTTGTGTAGACATGAGGATGTCACAAAAGTGCAGTAAGGAACTTCTGCTCCACACGTTGGCAGGTTAGACCAATGAACAGATATGTGTCCACCTTGGCTCACCATCACAGAAAGATAGGCCAGGTGAGTTAGGCCTTGCCTAAATTTCGTATAATTGCACCCCTATTCTAGTTAAAGGGCTTGTTTTTAGATGTCCAAACAGGTTCAGAGACTATGAAGTCCTCTATGGCAGTCAGTGCCAGATTTACATATAAGTTAAACAAGCTGCAGCTTAGGGCCCCACTCTCGGGGGCCCCAAAAAATTAAAGGAAAAAAAAAACAACGATGTACATTTCCAAAATATAAGCTAAAAACAAATAAAATAAAACCTACATACAGCAACAGTGTTTTGTGTTGTGTGGACTCTTATGATGTAAGTAGTGGGCCCTGCCTGCTAGCCTGCTCCCTAAAATATCACTGGTTTGTTCATTTCTATATATAGGATGCCTACATTCTGCATGGACTGGTTGAATGGCCACATGTAGCATGCAGCACAGTTGAATGTAGGTCAAGCTTTTGTACCTGTTATGTGCAAATGGCTCTAGATACCTATTAGGTACATAAATTACCATACAGCATATATTCAACATAAAAACAGCAATAATTTGTTGATGACAAAGGACAGCTGGACATATAAATGGTCCCACTACCCTCAATAGCTTAGGGCCTCATCAAACCTTAAATCTGGCCCTGATGGCAGTCATCACTGTGTGTGTGTGTGTGTGTGTGTGTGTGTGTGTGTGTGTGTGGCTGCAAGCCTACCCACGCTTTCCTGGGAGTAAGTACTATTGAACAGAATGGGCCTTATTTTTGAGTAGACATGCTTAGGATTGCACTGTGTGTCAGATAGTGATATCTTTAAAAGAATCCTTGAAAAGTAAAAGGTACTATGCAGAATAGGGGCACAATCCTAACTAATTTTTGTGAGAACCCATTCATCTTCCTATACCCAGGGTGGTGTGGGAAGCTGGTGCATGTCTATGCACTTGTTTAACCACCCACTCAGGAGAGTGGAACAGAACTGCCTTATGACAGGGTTTCTCAACCCCTGGTCCGGAGACCACTGGAGGTCCTTGGCAGCTGCCTGACCAGTCCACGAGAGGACTCCTCTAACTGCAGCTTCCCCTCCTCACAGCAAGAGGACTCCTTCGGAGGATTGTAGCCTCAGAGACCAGTCCTATGCCTGCCTACGGAGAAATAAGTTATATGAGGCTTACTGTCCAGTAAGAGTGACTAGGATGGCTTTGTGCATCTTCAGTGCATCCTGCATTGAAAAAGGATGAAAATCCATGCTCTGAGCAGACATGCATTGAGATATTGGGCTCTCACCTGCAATCCTATCCACAGTAATTGCTCTATTTATTATAATGGGATTTCCAGCTGGAGGCAGCTGTGCTGTGCTCCAGGTGGGGAAACCCTCCCTCCAGGTCGCCAGACGCAGAACTCTCCCCCCACCCTTGGGCTGGTCCCTGGAAAATTTCTTTTCCATAGAACTGGTCTCTGAGGTCAAAAAGGTTGAGGACCACTGCCTTATAGCACTTTTGCAACACCCCTGCAATTGTATTGTAGATGTTCTCGTGGCATATGATAAGTTCCATCTCTGATCTATTCATTTATGGAAACTGATTCAAATTTGAAATGCAAATTAATTTCCTGGCTCACAAAACAGTTTCACAGGTGTGATGGGGGTGCCTTCCAAAATGTCTGTCCACCCATGGTTGAAAGAATAGTTGGTAAGTTCCAACTGCAGACAGGGACACAACCTCATGCTTTTTTTCCAACAGGGTGGAGCAAATTCACCCCCTATACATGATTATATTTGGGAAAGAGGGATCATCATTGTATGTAATGCATCTGAGAACACATCTGTGCCTAATATGACAATGGGAATGCATTAAGGAGCAGGCTATTTTTGAAGAAAATCCGAGCTCTACTAAGGTTAAGAATAAGCAATCTCTTCACACATTGCCCGCTATGGAACTGGGGCATTGCTGCCACCCCACCTCCTCTTCCATGCACAAAATGCTTAAGTTTCCATTACAGGAAAGAAGGATCAATTCTAAATATCAAAACCCAGCAGGTAAGCCACCCCAGAGAACAGCTTCTAGCTCTCTGACTCTGTACGTTCTCCAGCCTAATTAAACAAACACTCCTGCAGGCTTGGACGTCAATTGTGACAAATTATTTTTAATGGTCTTGAGAACCTGTGCGGTCGAAAGGAATTCTTTTCCTACGATGGAGTACATTGAACGTCAAGTGCTCTTGCTGTCAGCATGGCAATGTTCTGTTATGTAGACCTGAGATTTTCATCCTCTTCCATCTCACAGCACATGGCCAAGGTGCTAAAATTGTCAAGGCACCCTGTCAATTTTTTGACTGTGGGCTGGCGCACCATGCTGCTGGCAGGGGGCTCACATCCCCCAACTGCCCTACTAATAAAAATGCAGCACAGTAGTTGAAAATCAATGGTCTAATATAGTCAATTTGACCATAGCAGAAAACTTGCCTTTCCCTGCATCTTAGATCTGGACCAAACCAGCTGTCCAAACAGCCCAAAAGCAGTTATTTTAATTACCAGGTCAAAACAAGATATAGTATACCTTGTTTATATAGTATAGTAAGTAGGAATAAAACAAATGCAATGATTGCAAAATATATCTCATCAATTGCATAGTAGTGAACCTCTCAGTCATGCATCACATCCCTGTTGAAGCGTAATCTTCTTTTCTGCTTGCACCATAATCTGTGTTTATCCAAACACTCGTCCTTCTTGTACGGGCTGTGACAGCAATGTCTTGGTGCAAATAACGTTATGCAAGGGGTGTCGTGTTAAATTTCTTTCTCAGGAATGGCTTTAGCTGCTAAGATTCTGTGACAAATATTTCTCTGAACGTAAGCAGCCAAGCCTAAAGGCTAATGATGGACTCAGGCAGTAAGAACACTCTTAAAATAATTTAGCAGCTCTTTTAAGTAGCGTATATGGAATGTTATGTATGTGGCAAGGTCTTATGGGCAAAAGTGCCTGCCTTTGATGATCACTAACACCGTGCTTCTCTCTGAGCAGTTTCTTATGAGAGCAATCAAATGTTGTATAGAGTGATCTATATCTGGGCCTCCAGAGGAGAAGTATTCCTAATTAAGGCTTATAATCCTATGTATGCCTACTATTGAACCCATGGGATTTGCTTAAAAAACCAGGTATTATGTTGGACTAAAATATATCTAATGGCACATATATATGGTCACCCTGTGCCAGCAGAGCACGTACTTCACAGGCACAGGATGTTGCAAAAGTGACATAAAGCACTAAGGACAGTGTAGTTCAGTGGTACTCAAAATGGGGGACTTGGAATCTGGCACAAGTATCATTGAACACAATGGGACTTACCTTTGGTAAACATGAAGGAGCACTGTTATCACAGTAATGTCACATCCCGGTAAGTTTAATAGGGGGTCCCAGACTGATTTTTAAGTCCTGATCTGAAATGCTCAAATACCACTGGCGTAGTAGGAGATACTAGCACCAGTGGAAAGGCTTGCACCATCCTGCCAGTGCCAGCAGAGGCCTCCATGCATGGCAGAGCAGGTCTGTGCTGTGTAGTGGAAGGTGGGAGCAGGTTGAGAAATGGTGAGGAAAAAGTGGGGAAGTGAGGCAGGGGGTGTAAATGGATGGGGAGGGCAATCAGTGCATTCCTAATAGCTGGTTGAGTCAGAACAAGTCCCAGAACAAGTCCTATGCTGGTCTGGGGGTGTTGCAAAAGTGCTATAATGTACTTCTGTGTCATTCCTGGGTAGGTTAGGACGTGCATAGGCCTCTCTATGCCACACTTTGTGATCCTCCTGGGCCAGGGCAAAAGACTTAGGATTCCTATAATAAATAATCCTAGGATTATGCTCCCATTACTGCAATATCATAAAACAGACATAAAAACAGCAAAAGAAAAAAAGGGGGCATGATGGGCAAGGGCATGATGAGATGGATCTGATTGAGGGTGTAGCCTAGAAAAAGCACAACGGAGATTCCCTAGATGTCCCACCCCATCATGGAGCCACAGCCAATCAGTGCAGCTTTATATTATGCCTCTCTTCGGATCGGAGCATGGTAAATTGCAGTGACATACTAGGTGTGTCACCAGGCTTTTCTTCAGATGAATGTTCTCTTGCTTTAGTTTTCCAAGGGTATTGGAGCTGTTGAAGTACCAAAGTGTCATCATATTAAAACATTGGCTTTGAAGTATTTTAAAAAGAGAAATAAATAATAAATAGAGAACTAGATTTGCTCCTTCAAACATGACATGAAAAATTATGTCGGCACATCCAGCTTTCATCTCCATTGCTTTTGAAATCTCTGGTCAAATAAAGAGGGTGAATACTTTGCATGCTATCATTAATGAATTAAGAAACATGATGAACAGTTTAAATTTGGTTGGTAAGACCATCTGTAGTATGGGATTTCCAAAAGCAGTCTGCAGTCCAACTCGAACACTTCTTTTAAATGCACAGAGGTTGCCTGAAGATCAAGAGGCTCATGGTGGTTTGGGGACTGGTGAGTCCCCTGTCAAACATAAAACTCTAACTGTGGGAAATCAAAAGCACAAAGTAAGTATGTATCTGCTAGCTGTGTAATGAAGTAAATAAAGCAATGTATAAATCTACTCTGTCTCCCTTTCCAAGGGTGATTAATTGAAAAAAATGGTGAAAATGACAGCTCTTTTGTGCTACACATTAAGGTTGAAAGAACATTTTGCACAAAACAACCTGCATGGCTAACGGATCAATATGTTGTCTTAAATGTAACTTTGAAAAATCTTTCTCTACCATCGTCCACCTCGGCAGATTTGTGAAAAGGCAGATTAACATTTTATTCTAACGGATATAAAGTCATTCACCTCTACGGTCTCTATCAGTGCAAGCCCAATTGTTTCAGTGTGTGATTAATGCTCAGTGACTTGCGCTGATCAACCTGATCTGATAAATTGGAACTGGGTCAGTGCTGTTACACCAGGGGAAAAGGTGGGTGAATTCTTGTCCTGCTTTTTTCAATATGAATTGCCTGCTTTTATTTGCTTGCAAGAAAAATAATATATACTGAGACTGAGGAAGCATGTAACAACTGGGAGGGAGTGGGTATGTATATATATCCATTATATATACCCTGATATAACTAGATATCTAGAAATCTAGAGACAGACAGACAGACAGACAGATAGAGCGAGAGAGAGAGCGAGAATGATTAAAAATGTTGGTGATGGTGTAATCCAGAATTTTGAGATGCAGAAAGCGTTTTTATTCTGTTATCATTATTTTCTTCCACCTTTCTACATAGGTCATACATAGCCTGATTTGAAACTCCATCCTCCCTACATGACTGCTTTTGACCTTTAACTTTTTAACCTTTAAAAACTTTGACCCTCAGCTTGTTTTATACTACAATCCTAAGTATAATAACTACTTCGGGACTCCTGGAAATCATGGGACAGTGCTGAATAAGCAGGTATAATTTCCTCTTTCATGGCACAGTTTATATTACTGTATGGCCCAATCCTACTCTGAAGAATGAATAACCATACAAACATAACTTAGGTGGGGGATAACCAGATTGGAGGGCAAAAGCCCGTTTATTCTTTTAAATTTTAACCTTTAAAAAACAAATGTAAAACTTACATTAGTTCTAGTGGTGGTCATGTGGGGCATGAACGTAATCTGTTCAAAGAACATGGACGTAGTAGTAGCAAAGAACTTATGCCAACTTATCCTAACCTGTAGTTAGATCAGTTGAAGCCTTGGCACAAATCCTGTGCTGACCCGGGGGTGTTATAAAAAGGCACTTCTCTGCCATTCCTGGTTGAGAGTTAGGCTGGTGCACAGACATACGCTTACTTCCCTATATCACCATGGGAATGGGAAGACCAATGAGTTGTGCCGGCCTAGGTTAGGATTGCACCCTAAAACTTTGTGTGTGTCTGAGAAAGAGAATAGATACACACATGGAAAGTACAACAAATGCAACAAATGTACAATTTTTTTCCAAGTTAGACCATTGGTCAACGTAGTACACAGGGTGACCAAATGCCCAAACCTAAAAGGAGCAAGGTCTTAGATTCCTCTCAGCCTGCCTTGTCCAGCAGACAATGGCACATTTGCCTACTCACGAATAAAGCTGTGATACTGCGCACTTTCACTTTCTCATACAGCTCAATGTGTATTTTTAATTTTTAATTTTTTGGCCATAACGTTGGATAGGAAGGAGATATTTCAAAACCAATTTTTGCATTGGATTCTGCTCTTTAATACAAATCCAACAACATATGACATGATGGAGCACTGTACACCATTGTTAAGTTCCAAAATGGAGGACAATGAAGCCCTTTTGGAGGACACCCAGACAGGAGGCTAAAAAAGAGAACAAATTTGGAAATTTCCGGTCATATGGTCACCCTGGTAGTCCAGTATTGTCTACATTGATAAATAGTGGCTTTCCTGAGCTTTTGAGAGGGGTCCTTTCCAGAGCTATCTGGAGATGTCAGGTCTGAACCTCTCTGTGCAAACAGTTATGGTTCTTCTATCATTGGTCCTCATTCCCTTAAAGGCACTGAATGCTCCTTGCATACAAGATTGGAATTTGGGTCCTCTTATACTCAGGTGTACAAGAATGAAATGCACTGATACATACAATTCCCCAGCTACAAATTTGACTTTGGAAGGCCAGGAATCCATTAGGTCTCTGTCAAAAAGCTTAATTTTGGAAGATATCTCCAAAGCGGCACTGCCAGGAACTGGTTAACCTAGAGGAAATTCAGAGGTGGAACTGAAATGGGCAAAGAAATTTTATCTGAGAAGCTCAGCTTGTCTTCAAGAGTTCCTTCCTGTGACTAAAACAACCGATAAATCACTGCAGAACTTCAAAAAATTTTGTGGATAATAGCAAAGTGCAACTTCTGAAAAATGCTTGGAAGAGACTGAACCATGTTCCTCATAAATTCTGAATGTGATTTGAAAGTCTTCAATTTGGAAGGTATTGAAATAACTCAGTAGTTCCTTTTCTGCAAAGAGAAACATACAGATGCTCATTTGCAACATCCTGAAGAACACAACATCCTTAATGAGAATTAATTGGTCAACTATAGAATAAAACTTGCAGAATTTTCTGTATGAAGAAGTCTCAATGTTTAGGCTCAGAGGAGCAAAAAAACAAAAAACAAAACTGGCCCCCATCAGTCTTGGAAGACTATGGTATTGTGCTCGGCGCTGCATACGCTGCATGCAAAGCACAAAAGCCTGGGTTGGATTGTTATGGAGGATAGGCTGTTACCCAAGCAGCAAATCCCCCCTCTCCACACCACTGAATTAGTCCAATGGAAAGGCAGAGCCAATACGATTGGATCCAGCTGGCGTCGTAGAGCTGGGCGAAGGACAGGAGCTCACCCTGTCTTGTGGGGCTGACCCGGATCTCAAACCCTGACCTGCTGGTTAACAGGCACAGCGTCTTAACCACTTGCGCCACCCACAGCCCAAGCTCAGAGGAGCAAGGAAACATTTAATTGAGAGTTCTAGATAAGAAAACGCTCTATCTCACTGTAAATTTTGTTGGGAAAAGTGAAATCTTGATATGAATGAGAGTGTGGGCTACAACCCATGATTTCCTCTTAAAGGGAACATAATGTAGAGCAGAGTAATGCAATTACCAGTTGCATTATTATGGGGGTGAGGGCCACACTGAGTGACACACACAGGGGATGATACCACTACTGGCTAAAAAATTTTAAATTTTGGTATTTCCAGATACTACCATCTTAATACATCATAGTAATACTTCTATTACACACACGCGCGCGCATGCGCGCGCACACACACACTGCATATATATAAAATTGAAGGGTCACTGACTGATTGACTAACTCACTGACTGATCCTCTGACTCATCAATACCCAGCCCAAACCGACAGACCTAGAGATGTGAAATTTGGGGACTGTATTCTTTCCGTATTTTTTCAAACCAGAAGGGAGTGAAAAGGGGCACAAACCGTGGTGGGCTGAAGCCGGTTCGGGCCGGATCACCCGAACCGCTCCTTATTTCTGACCCCCCGCTACCAATCCGGTAGCTGGGGGGGGGGGAGAAAACTGGGTGCACCAGTTTGGCACTCCCAGGAAGCCCCGCATTGCATGTGCGTCAAGGTTGGTGCACACGCAGTGCTGTTCTGAAGCTTCAGGACAGCACTGCGCATGTGTTAACCTTAGCGCACACGCAGTGTGCCAGGGTTGGGGCCCGCCCCTCGCCCCGCCCACCCGCAGCGCGCTGGAATGGGTGGTGTGCCCTCCCCAGCCCTGCCCCTGGCCGTCCCTGGCCCCGCCCCTGACCCTCCCTGCCCCCTGCCCCCGCCCTGACCCTGGCCTGGCCTGCCCACTTCTGGTGATCCAGTTGTTGGGCCAG
This sequence comes from Cryptoblepharus egeriae, assembly GCA_030015325.1. Lineage (NCBI taxonomy): Eukaryota > Metazoa > Chordata > Lepidosauria > Squamata > Scincidae > Cryptoblepharus > Cryptoblepharus egeriae. The sequence goes on along the minus strand of JAREYC010000005.1, from coordinate 49,450,035 downwards.
GCCGGGCCCACCCCTGGGCACAAAGTGTTTTTATCCCTATTCTTTACAACGAAGAACTGCCAACTCATCAACACCCGGCCCAAACCCACAGACCTAGAAGCATGAAATTTGTGGAGGGTATTCATTCCATGAGGTTGTTGTTTAGTCACTAAGTTGTGTTCAACTCTTTGTGACCCCATGGACTCCAGCATGTCAGGCAACCCTATCCTCCACTAGTTTCCAAACTCTGTCCAAATTCATGTTCATTGCCTCAGTGACACTAACTAACCATCTCCTCCTCTGCTGTCACATTCTCCTTTTGCCTTCGGTTTTTCCCCGCATCAGGGTCTTTTCTCAGCAGTCCTCCCTTCTCATAATGCGTCCAAAATACTTGAACTTCAGCTTCAGTATTTGTCCTTCTAGTGAACATGGTTGATTTCCTGCAGGATGGACTGATTTGATCTCCTTGCAGTCCAAGGGACTCTCAAGAGTCTTCTCCAGCACCGTAATTCAAAGACATCTATTCTTTGGTGGACAGCCTTCTTTTTGGTCCAGCTCTCAAACCTATACATTACCACAGGGAAAATCACAGCTTTAACTAGATCTTTGTCGGCTATGTGATGTCTTGACTTTTAATTAAGTTGTCTAGACTTCCCATAGCTTTCCTCACCAAGAGCAAATATCTTTCTCGGCTGCAATCATCGTCTACAGTGATCTTAGTGCCCCCACCAATAAATTCTGTCATAACTTCCATTTCTTCCCATTCTATTTGCCATGAATTGATGGGACCAGAATCCATGATCTCAGTTCCTTAATGTTTAGTTTTAAGCTACATTTTGCACTTCTTTCTCTCTCATCAAGATGTTCCTAAGTTCCTCCTCACATCCTCCTCTAGAACCAATTTCTAGAAAGGGGATGAAACGGGGTGCAACATGTTTTTGTCCCTATATTTCACATTGAAGATCAACACTGATCAACACCCAGCCCAAACGCCTGGACCCAGAAACATGAAATTTGGGGAGCATATTCCTTGTTAGGACCCACCAAGAACTGATTTGGTGCCTGGTGTTGCCCACCTGTGCTTGGCAGGGAATGCTGAGTGCCCAGTAGGAATGCATGTTGGTACCAGGAGCTCACTGCCTGTTAGTGCCCAGTGGTACCCAGTGCCCAGTAGTCAATGCCTGGTAGGGGTGTGATGCCCGGTGGTGCCTGGGACATGATACCGAGCACGGATGCCTGATACTGTTGGTGGTGCCTGGTAGGGATGCTCGGTGCCTGGAAGTGCCCTATGCCGGTGGTGCCCAGTGGTGCTTACTACCTGGTGGTGCCTGGTGCTGCTCGCTGCCCATTTTCTATTGGTGCCCGGTAGTGGTGCCCACATAATGCCTAGTGCCCACTGGTGCCTGGTGGTGCCTACTGCCTTGTGGTCACCAGTGGTGCCTGCTGCCCGATGGTGCTCAGTGTCCAATAGAGATGCCCAGTGCTCCCTGGTGTTCACTGCCCACTTGTGCCTGGTGGTGATTCCTGCACACTGGTATCTGCCCACTAGTGCCTGCCACCCGGTGCCCACTGGTGTCCAGTGCCTGCCACCAGTGCTCTGGAGTGCATGCCAGTACTCAGCTGTGCCTGGAGCCCAGAGATATTCTTGAAATTTTACTCCCAAAACAACGGGGTACATTGTTAGTTGCTGACTTATATAAAGTTGCGACCGTATCCATCTTTTGGGGACATTCCCCCACCCACTTCATGGTAGCACATCCATCATGGGGTTGACATGCTGGCCTCCTGAACCAAGACACAAAGTGCACAAACCTTAGTGACATTACTCTTTCCTTGTTTCTTTTGATGTGTAAATATCATAACTGTGAATCATAAATAGCCTTGGTTAAGGTCTTGGTTGACCCTGGTTAATGGTTGATGTCAGCAACCACCTGCCCCCTCCAACAACTGCAGATGAGCAATGGAAAGTAAAACAAATCAAGACAAAAATTTGTTGTCATTGCCAAGTGCAAAAGCTTATATAATTCATCCACTGCATAACCTATCATGCCTTGCAATTAAAATGGCTTGTTCAGCAATCCTTGGCTCACCCTATCGTGCCATGCAATTAATATGGCTTGTTCAGCTAGAAATCTCATTCTTTGGGAAATTTTCCCCCAAGGGAATAATATGAATGGAAATGAACTGCAGTTCAAGCTGTTTAAATAGCATTTTTCTCCTTTTCCCATTTTCTTTCCCAGAGCTAGTTCACTCTGGACCTCCTTGGCACCAAATTAATGTTGGATACTGTGAGCTTGTCCCATCCTGTTCCTTTAGTTACCAAACGATGGGCACAGAACCATTAAATGTGAATTGGCTCTTTCTCATATGAATGACTTGCTTACACAAGGGATGTGTGTAATGATTCATATAGTTGAGAACAAATGGAGCCTATAGTAAAACCTTTTCCCTTCTCTTCTCATTCTCTGCAAGAAATGAATAAAATAAAAGCATCATACCCCACTATTCCATTTTGAGGCATACATGGCAGAAAAACCATATACACAGCTGGTGCTCTATGTGTGGTTCCTTCCTCTGCAGAAAACAAATATATGAATCTTGCTGTTGTGGCTATGAAGATTAACCCCTGAGCCCCTTTTGGCTGGTAAGTACTGCTGAGATACATGCAGACAGAGGATGATTGGCAGAACAGGAGGAGGAACTATTGCGGCTTTCACACTAGATTGAAGTCATTTTGTGGTCCCAAATGGGTGGAAACACATGACTGTTTTCCAATGGAGTAGCTGCATGAATGGCCTTTAAAAAGCCTTCTGATAATGATTATTAGTTTTTTTTAAGGATGATACTTCTTTTTGGTTTACTTTAATAGCAGTGTATGAAAGAAGATGCTTGTGAAGATGTTTCCTCTGGCATTCCCTGTACAGTTGATTGACATATGTATCATGTTGACGGGTTTCTGTGTCACATTTGTGTGAGAAGAGAAACCTCTTGCTTGATGTTCTCTGCCCAGAAGGCAGAAACATGTGATGTTATAATGAATGGGTCAGCATTTGGGTCTAAGAAGCAGAAGTGCTTGCTCAGGTAAGCTCTGCCATATTAAACATGTGTCACTCACTGCTGCAAAATGCAATTAATGCTGTAGTAGATGAACCTGTGAAACTGTCCTATATTAAGTTAGTCCTCTTGTCCATTTATTAGCTAATAATAGTGCTAATAGTGTGCTAATAATAGTAATAGTGCTATTAAGTATTTGACAGTTGTCAGTTGTTTGACTGGAATTGGCTCTGTTGTAATTTGGTAACTTCTTCTTCTTCTTCTTCTTCTTCTTCTTCTTCTTCTTCTTGAAAATCAAACATAAATGCACAGCAAACAATTTTGTGCTGGTTTCATTATTATTGTTATTATCCATAAATACACAGCAAACAATTTCGTGCTATTATTATTATTATTATTATTATTATTATTATTATTATTATTATTATTATTATTATTATTATTATTATTATCCATAAATACACAGCAAACAATTTCAGACCCTTCCCAAGAGTCTAGGACCGTGTGATGTAGCGGCGTATAATTCGTGCTGATCCCAGAAGAGCAGCTTTCTGCAGTTGGTAGAGTGATATTTTGTCAATGCCAATAGTTTTCAGGTGCCTGCCAAGGTCTCTGGGCACTGCACCCAGTGGGCCAATTACCACTTGAACCACCTGCACTGGCTTACACCAGATATGTTATAATTCGATTCTTAGGTCTTGGTAGTAGGAGATCTTTTCCAGTTGTTTCTCCTCAATTCTGCTGTCACCTGGTATGGCGATGTCAACAAGCCACACCTCACTGCTTTCTATGATGGTGATATCTGGAGTATTGTGTTCCAAGACCTTGTCCGTCTGTATCCTGAAGTATCCTGTATTATTATAATAATAATATAATAATAATAATAATAATATAATATAATATATTATATATATTATATTACATATTATATTATATATAATATATAATATTATATAATAATATTATAATATAGTATATATAATATATTATTATTAATATTATTATTATTATTATTATTATTATTATTATTATTATTATTATTATTATTACATAATTATATAATAGATATAATGAAGCTCTCTGGTGTTTCAAATGAGTGCCTTTTCCAGCCCCACCTTGAGATGCCAGAGATTGACCTTAAAGAATAGATTGGAAAGTGCATGTTCCTCGTAGGGCCAGTCATGGGTGTAGAGAAATGAACTTTTAGAATTCAGGATAAAGCAGTGTTTCTCAGTGTTTTGCTTATTGTCTGTTACTTCTGAATTGGGAGATCAGATGCAACATGAAAAACAACGATGAGTGGCTCAGGGTGGATGGGAGGCCTTTTATGAGTGTAGGAAAGCATGCTTTGGACCTCTGCTTGCCAAGCCAAGCCTTCTACCTGTTTGTTGTTTCATGTTCCTGGTCTCTGTGCAGGGCAACAGGCGTCCAGGGGTCCTGCATATACAACCAGACACCACCTCAAGTACCACTGGTGTTACCCATATCACTGGTTGAGAAACACTGCTTTAAAACAATCTCCTTTTCTGCTTTCTCCTATATAATCTTTCACCTCCTCTTCAGACAGGATCTTGTTTTGGATATTGACACCAAGTGAATCCAAGAGGATAGCTTTTACTGCTCATGGATCATTTTAAATTGTTCTTTTTTTATTGTGGTATTTTGGTGGCGCAGGCGGTTAAGACGCTGTGCCTGTTAACCAGCAGGCCAGGGTTTGAGACCTGGGTGGGCCCCGCAAGACAGGGTGAGCTCCTGTCCTTAGCCCAGCTCTGTGACACAGCTGGATCTAATCGTATCGGCTCTGCCTTTCCATTGGACTAATTCAGTGGCATGCAGAGGGGGGATTTGCTGCTTGCGTAACAGCCTATCCTCCATAACAATCCAGCCCAGGCTTTCGTGCTTTGCGTGCAACGTATGCAGCGCTGAGCACGATACCATAGTCTTCCAAGACTGACAGAGGCCTGCTTTTTTATTTTATCTTATTTATTTTATCTTAGATATTATTTTCTCTTATTTATTATTTTAATGTTTTTAACTATTTTAGTGTTGCATTATTCAGTTTTAAGTTTCAGGAAATGCTAAACACTTTTAAACAAACAAACAACAAACCCTCTCTCCCTGGAGCTGTGGTGTTGATTCTGATAATCACCACCCCTGCAGTTGTTATTTTAGGTTAAATGATGCAGGGTCAAACCCCACAAATCTACAGTGGTGTCTTGTAAGACAAATTTAATTCGTTCCGGAAGCATATTTGTCTTACAAAGCATTTTTCTTACAAAGTGGATTTTCCCATAAGAATCAATGGAAACTCAGACGATTGGTTCCGCAACCCCAAAAATATTCATATAAAAATATTAACTGTATGTAAAAATGATGACAAAACACTGTAGTCAAATTCAAAACACAGTAAAGTAATACAGAAAACAATTACTGTAATAGAGCACTGTAATATTCTGTACAATAAAACAGAAAGGAAAAACCTGCTGCCTCCTTAGCAGTGCACCATCATTTGCTATGGTAGGGGCATAGTTAAAGCACTTATTTGCTATATGGAGTTGAAGATGATTTTTTCCCCCAAATTTTGTTTTCCCCTAGCTCTGCGGCAACAAAATCAAATTTAATTAAGTAAAAAAAGAAAAACTAAAGAAAATTGTGTTACTTATTGGTTAGGGAAAGTGTGTTGGGACAAAGAGAAATGGTTATTCTTTCCCTGCTAAATATAAGAGGAGCACCACTTAGAGGTGCCTGTATAGCCAGTTAGCATGGGTAACTGTTTTACGTTATATGTATTTTATATGATATATGTACAGTATCAGAATTACATCTCATTGACTCTCAGAGCCATCAGTAACATGGGAAAGTCTGAGTTAAGAAAATCCACTTTTGTTCCATATGCATTTGTGTTTTCATTTTCTGGTTAATTGGCCATAACGTCTGATAGAAAATAGATATTCCAATGCAGTTTGTTTCATTGCATTCTGCATAAAATTACCTTTCCAGTGATAGATAACATGATGCTATTCTCATTCATACAGACCCTTTTCACAATTTTAGTCACTAATGTCAAGCTCAGCTTGCAGCACTCCTAAAACTTGTAGCCTGGTGCAACTGCACCCCCTGCACCCACCTTAGCTACCCCACTGGGAGAGCATATTTCTTTTGTAATGTGAGGACTCTCTAAAAATAATTTGGTACCCAATGGTACCTGCTGCCCTGTGCCCCATGTTGCCTGGAAGTGCCCGGTGTCTGGTGGTGCCCAGTAGGGATGCCCATTTCCTGGTGGTACCCAATTGTGCCCAGTGCATCTTGGTGCCCAGTAGTGCCTTGTGGTACCCACAGCCCACTGCTGCCACCCCAGCACAATGCCCAGTTGGAAGGTGTAGTTCCGGTGGTGCCCAATGCCTAGTGATATCTGCTGGCCGCTGCCTGGTGGTGCCCGCTGCTGGTGGTGTCTGGTGCTCATTATTGCTGGCTGCCCGATGGTGCCCTATAGCGCCCAATGCCCATTGGTGCCTGGTGTCTGGTAGGAATTCCTGGTGTCTGGTAGTGCTCTCTGCCCATTGCTTGGTGGTGCCTGTTGCCCACTGCCCAATGGTTGGTGGTGTCTGCTGCCCATTTGTGCCTTTTGCTCAATAGAGCCTGCTTCCTGCTGGTACCTGGTGGTGCATGCCAGTGCTTGGCTGGTGCCTACTACCAGCTCTGCTGGTTGCTGTTGGTACACACTGCCTGCCACTACCTGCTGGTGCCTTTCAACAGTAAATTTTACTCCTGCAATGAATGTAAATTCAGCTAGTATAACATATAGTTTGGCCCTGAGTGAAGGGGCAGTACAAGAGGCTGAACACAAATGGATTGCAGCAAGCTGTAAATGTTTGATGTCCTGCCATGTTCTTTAAAAACTGTGTGCAGAATGTCATCTGGTGGCAACATGAGACGTAGGCGAGGCTGTTCTGCCAGGGAGGAGACCGTGTGGAAGAGCTGACAGGTGAGAAGATAAGAGAAATTGACCTCATTTTCTTTGGAGACCAAGCAGAATTTGGGACATTTTTCAAAACAACCAAAAACTACAAGAGATAAATTAGAATCATGAAAACTGAAAATATCTCTTCATTGCTTTTCCATGTTTGTAACTTTTTTGCCTTCCATGTTTTGGCAAAATGGGTTTAAATTTATAGAGAACTAGCAAAAAGCGTACCCGCATTGCGGGAGTAACATTTCCCCATATGCCCCCACAGCAAATCAACATTTTCCCCCACAGCAAATCAACACCCCATGCACATCAGTTCCCCCATGTGCAACTCCCCCATGCACATCAGTTCCCCATGCGCAACTTTCTCCCGTGCGCACCTTCCCCAATGCGCATCAGTCCCCCATGCTCAACTTACCCCCATGCGCAACAGCCTCCCATGCGCATCAACATCAACCATGCGCATCAACATCCCCATGCGCATCAACATCCTCCATGCGCACCAGTCCCCCATGCACAACAACCCCCCACGTGCAACATCCCCATGCGCATCAACACCCCATGCACATCCGCACCCCATGCGCATCCACACCCCATGCGCAACTTTTCCCCATGTGCAACATTCCCATGCACATCAACACACCCTGTGCAACTTCCCCATGAGCAACTTCCCCCATGCCCAACATCCCCCTTGTGCACCAGTCCTCCATGCGCATCTTCCCCATGTGCTTCTCCCCATGCGCAAACTCCCCCATGTGCAACATCCCCCATGCGCATCAACACCCCATGCGCAACTTCCCCCATGCGCAACATTCCCCATGCGCATCAGCCCCACATGCGCAACTTCCCCCATGCGCGTCAGTCCCCCATGCGCTTCAGTCCCCCATGAATGTCAGTCCCCCATGCGCGTTAGTCCCCCATGTGCAACATCTCCCCATGCGCAACTTCCCCCATGTGCAACTTCCCCCCATGCACATCATCCCCCATGCGCAACTTCCCCCATGCGCATCATCCCCCATGCACAACTTTCCCCATGTGCAACTTCCCCCCTGCACAATTTCCCTCATGCGCAACTTCTCCCCATGTGCAACTTCCTCCCATGCGCAACATTCTCCCCAGTGTAACCTCTTCCTCCAAACAACATCCCCGCAGTGCACCAGGCACTAAGCACCAAATTGGCTGGATGCTGGTCAGTCTTCCATGTTAAGTATAGGACCAAAACACGTTGACCCTTTTCAGGCCCTCAAGGGTTAAATTTCTCCACATGGTTCTTGGTGGGAGTTCAGGTGACAGAAGGAACTCCCAGAATTCCATGCTTCAGGCCCAGCAGTTGGGGCGGAATGTTGATGAGTCAGCAATTCTCAATGCAAAGTATAGGGAGGAAAACGCGTTGCGCCCCTTTTCACCCCCTTCCGGTTGGAATTTCCAAAAACCGGTTCTTAGTGCACCCCTCGGTCACAGAAGGAACACCCACCCCGAATTTCAAGCTTCTTGGCCCTGTGGTTTTGGCAAGGGCGGTGATGAGTCAGTCAGTGAGTCAGTTAGTCAGCCAGTCAGTCAGTGACTTTTCTCTTTTATATATATGGATAAAGTGAATTTCTTTTTTGTGGTAGTGCTTCTACAACACAGAAAGCTGTTTCCTTATCTAAAAATAGTAACTGAGAGAAAGGAGGAATTCAGCCCAAATTAATTTGTGAAAAAGGCACATACACAACATTGGACATGTCTGTATGCAAAATTGTGTCCAGAGCAGGAGGAGGATTTTACCTATAAGGAAGAACAATTAGCATTTTTTCTTTGGATAGACTCATTGACTTATAGAGTTGGAAGGGGCCTAATAGGTCCAACTCCTGCCTGTAGCAGGAAATACTCCTAGAGCATCTCCAACATGCCTGGCAAGTCTAGGGCTGCTTGAAGATCTCCATCGAGGGAGAGTCCACCATCTTCCTTGGAAATCTATTCCACTGCCAAACAGCCCTCCCCATTAGGAATTTTTTCCCTGATATCCATTGGAATATCTTAGGAAAGAACTCAGATTGAACACAGCCTACGTCCAGACCTTTCATGAGAGTTGTATGAAAGGTCATGTGACCTTTCCTTTTTGTATGTATAGTGGTACCTCGCTTAACAAGCGCCTCGCTTAACAAGCGTTTCACATAACAAGCAAAAATTCCAAGAAATCTTGCTTCACATAACAAATTCCACTTCACTTAACAAGCAAGCGCGCTATGGGCACGCATGCTATGCAGCCCTGATGCTCCGCATGAAGGCTCTTTAAAAGGGCTGACGGCCAGCACTGCTGGCTCTAACTGCCCCCAACTTGGGGCCAGTTGCCTGGAGGTGCCAGAGACAGCTGCCCCTAACTGCCCCCTAGTGCCCCTGCCGACCACCTTGAACCTCCAGCAACAGCCCAGGTAAGCCTCCCAGGAAAGTGTCTTTGATTGCAGTCTCCTATGTCTACTCAGAAGTAAGCCCCATTGTGTTCAATGGGGCTTACTCCCAGGAAAGTGTCTTTGATTGCAGCCTAAGTAGACTTCATAGGATCATGCACATTGAATGCATGTTTTGAATTCAATTCCAGTGTTTTGTCATCATTTTTACATCCAGTTAATATTTTTATATGAATATTTTGGGCGTTGTAGAACCAATTGTCTGAGTTTCCATTATTTCCTATGGAAAAATCTGCTTCACTTAAAGAGCGTTTCACTTAAAGAGCATGCCTCTGGAATGAATTAAGCTCTTTATGTGAGGAATGTATTATATGTTTATATGTATTTGGAATTAGAAATAAGTTATATCGAGTGGGATTTATTCCTGTGCAAGCATTCCTATCAGACTGCTGCCTAAATAACAAATTCTGAAAACTGACTTTTGTGTAGGTTATATGCTGAAGCTATATTAGCATTATGTACTTTTCTTCTGGTTATTTACACTTGACAGACAACAAAAGACTGTGGAGTCATCACAATTTCCTGCATCCCAGTATTATTAGATAAACCATTATAGTGATAAAATACTTGTTTTGCTTCATCCTACTGAAGGTGTTGAAAAATCACATCCACAATCTTTGTTCAGTTGTTTGAATCTGCCAAACTACTGGATTTAAAACTGAAAAATTTCACACATCATGCATATTTAAATAATGATAATTTGTTTTACTCCCAGAATTACATTCATCTTTTTGGATGCTGTACTAAGCTACTTAAATTACTGGATTCATAGGTCTACTTTTTTCTTATGCTACTTGTACAAAACAGTAAAAATGTAGGAAATGTAGGAAAAATGTACAGTTTGGGGACTTTGTGTGGAGAATTCAGTGTGTTGATGACCAATGCCTATTGGAAAACATTGGAACGCAATGCTTATTGGAACGCTTGCTTTCTGACGAGATCTGAAGCCCAGTCTTCAGCAACCTATACTTCAGGTACACTGGCTAAGGCTATGAAACTATACATAAGAAGCACTTAAATTGGGGGCAGGACCTCATTGTGGGGGTCATGACTTTATTTGGGGGGGTTGTGAAAAGCTGGGCACCACCATCTTGGAACCTGGCACTGGGTACCCCACCTTTGAATGGGGCACCCTGGTGTCTTTCCTGGGAGTAAGTCTTATTGAACACAGTGGGGTTTACTTCTGAGTAGACATGCAGAAGCTCAAACATCACAGTCATTTCATGTTTAACATATCCATGACAGTTATTCTCAGAAGGGGGTCCCAGGCTGAAATAATGAAAACTGCTACTATAACTACTTTATCTGGGAATACTGGGCTCAACCACCAGTGGAACACATATTCCATTGGGACTGCAGCAAAAGGACCATAAAATACTTTCTGGCAGAGTGCTCAGTAGCTCCCAGACCTTGCCCAGATGCCAGGACTTTGCTTTGATGCCCGAGGGAAGGCTGCATGCAGTTGGCCCTCCTTCTGGCCACTGGTGCAGATAAGCCAGCAGGAGAAAAAGAAGGGGGATGGGGATGTTGAATGGGGCAGGAAAGTTATGGGAGGAGGACAGAACTGAACAAGAAATGCAGAGGAGTGAAACATAATGGGCCAGAGCATTTTCGCACTTTCTTTTCTGCTCTGTCTTCCTTTTCCATTTCCTATTCCAATCCAAGAAATGGGGGAAGAGGAAAGGTAGTGGAGAGGCAAAGCTGGATGGAAATGGATATTCATTCATTCATTCATTCATTCATTCATTCATTCATTCATTCTCTGCCTTTCTCATGCCAAAGAATATCCCAAGGTGGCTTAGAAAGCCTTAGTTCTTTCCCTCCTGTTGTCCTTACAACAACCCTGTAAGGTAGGTGAGGCTCAGAAAGGCAACACAACCCTAACCTGCACTGAAACAGGCAAGCTAGCTTCGCCTGTGCTGTAACCAGTGCAAGTTTTCAGACTGGTGCCATGCTACCGTGGGGAATGGGAAGCTTTTCCGCTTCCCCAGGATAGGGCTACAGCAGTCCCAATAGGTCTAGTCAGAATTAGACTATCTCTGGAGGTGATCTAAATCTGAGCAGATGGGAGCAGCCAGAGGAAGCTTCATGGCCAAGGAGGAATCTGAACCCAGATCTTCCAGGTCTCAATCCAACTCAGTAACCTCAGCATCCTTGCTACCACTGATATGCTTCCTGAAGCAACCACACAAGTTGACCTCAAAGATTGGCCAGCCCTGATAATCTCTAGGGAGAGGAGAGATAGCAAGCAGTTTCATATAAGATTTCTTAGGATGCTATTTACATTGCAATTCATTGTATCAAATGAGTTTTTTTTCTGCTGGAGAGACAACCTCCTTCCCTGTTATCAGACAACTTTATTCAATCCTTTTATGTACATTCACATTTCCAAGAAAACCTATAATCTTTACAGCAAGCCTTGGAAGCACTCACATAAAATTTTACTTTTTGTCTCCAGAAAGATTTACAGGGGAAAGAAGTGTTTCATGCTCTTTTATAAGCTCTATAAAAGGCTAGCTTCCTGCATATTTTAAGGAAGATAAATCAAGCCATGGTGTCATTTGCGAAGGTAGCTGTTTGAACTCCATCCACTTCTGTTCTGTTTATCTAGTCAGTCAATACATCACAGCCAACGAACAATTTCCATGACACGCTGGAGATGATAAAGCTCCCAAATTGACAAGGACTCTATATTGATTCCCAATCATGTGAGTTCAGCAAAGGTCACCCTTCTAAACATTTTCCCCAGGGTTATTGTGGAGAAAAGCTACGAGATGTCATTCATTAGCCCAATTCGACATTTTACACAGTAAGTGGATACTTCTATTATGATCCCTGAGTTGACGAGAGACGTGGAAGAAGTTGACAGACAAGTTAGTATTCCAATTGATCACTGCTCACAATTATGCCACAATTATCACTCTTACTCTGGGTCCAATTAATAAAACGTATGTTGAGGTATCCTTTTTCATCTGATCATGCAAAAGAGAGGCCAATAATTATTCTTGGTGCATGTTCAGGACTTGATTAATTTAACCCCCTGCTCTACGCTGGTGGGAAATCTTCATTTTTGATAGATGCATGACAAGCGGAAGCACCAGGTCATGAATTTTGTGGAGATGGGCATGCAGACTACCTTATAGTCTTGAAAATAAGACAGTGATATACTCAATGGTGCTTTACAATATAGTATAAGCGTGGTGTGTTCATGGCAGAGCTAAAAACTCTGCAATGTTTTCTTACCAGAAAGTAATTAAATCCACATCCCTCTTCTGTTTTCTCCAATCTCCCTCTTTGAGCACAATTCTAACCATGTCCACTCAAAAGTAAACCCCATTGTATTCAATGGGTCTTACTCCCAAGAGAGTCCCTTTAGGATTGCAGCCATTATTAATGAAAAACCTTAATTTTAATTGCTTGACAACCTTGAAACAGTTCTTACAGAATATTTCTAACTTGTGCTGGATTAGGTGGGCTGTTTTGCCAATGCTGAATCCAGTGTTGGTATTGGGATTTCTGCTGCAGGTATTGGGTGGGTGGAAGGATAGGACTGAGCTCTTAATGTTGTTTTGTACATCAAGGAGATACCAAGGGATGGTCACTTGACATCTGTGACATCGAGCACAATCCTAACCATGCATACACAAAAGTCCCATTGTGTTCAGTAGGCCTTACTCCCAAGAAAATGTGTTTAGGATAGCAGCCATCGTCATCATGTTGATTGGTATTCAGGGAACTTTGTATTGCTTGGAAGCCCAAGTTTTTCTCTTAGACTACAAAACTGTTTCTCACCATGGGTTTACTCAAGGGCAGAATAATGCTCTTTAAATTGATTAGAGTACTGTATAACACTAATAAGCACTGTTTTAAGAGAACATTAAAACAACTCAACGTGCTATCAATGTAATGTAGTGTAATGTGATTTTTAAAAAAAAATCTAATGACCGGGCATCTATCCTTGTCCTGAAGCAGCAGTCTTTCCTGACTGTTATAGAGAAATAAGAAGCTCTGATCCTGCAATGATGCAATTTGTGTGCCTTATGTTCCCTGAACTGGATCCAGTCGTATTGGTTCCCTGAGCTGGATCCAATCGTATTGACTTTGCCTTTCCATTGGACTAATTCAGTGCCGTGGAGAGGTGGGATTTGCTGCTTGGGTAACAGCCTATTCTCCATAAAAAATCCAACCCAGGATTTCGTGCTTCGCATGCAGCGTATGCAGCGCCGAGCACGATACCATAGTCTTTCAAGACTGACGGAGGCCTGTTCCCTGAACCTTCGAAACACTTAAAAATTACCACAAAAAGCTTAATGGACCCAATCCTGCACAAAGCACAATAGTGACACCTTAACATAGAACATAACATCTACCTCTGCGGGTGTGCACCACTCTGGGTGTTCCTGTGATGGATACAATCAAGCTGGAGGTCTCCTTGGAGAGAGAGAGGCCTTCATCTCCTGATCCTGAGTAAAGCCCCAGCTTTACTGTGCTAACTAAACTGTCACAAACTCAGGAAGGTCCATGATGGATTTGGTGGATAGGATTCATTGGAGGAGGCTTCCACCTGTCTCAGCCTTTTCTGGACCAGTCTCTCCCCCATTCTACCCTCTTTTCTATCTCCCTCTATCCAGGAACATTTCTCCCACATGAGTGATATTCCAATTCAGTTTGTTTCATGCTAACTGCATTTAATTACTTTTCAATAATATTAGCATCATGTTATTATTATTCATAAACAGTGGTACCTCTCATAACAAGTGCCTCACATAACAAACATTTCACGTAACAAGTATAAATTTCCAAGAAATCTTGCTTCACATAACACGTTCCGCTTCAATTAACACGCACTTATGCAGCCCTGATGCTCCGCGCGGAGGCTCTTTAAAAGGGCTGCCAGCCAACGCTGCTGCCTCTAACTGCCCCCAAGTGTCCTTGAACCTCCAGCAGCAGCCCAGGTTAGCCTCCCAGGAAAGTGTCTTTGATTGCAGCCTCCTAACCATGTCTACTCATAAGTTAGCCCCATTGTGTTAAATGGGGCTTACCCCCAGGAAAGTATCTTTAGGATTGCAGCCTAAGTAGACTTTATAGCAGTGGTTCTCAATCTTCCTAACGCCGTGACCCCTTTTTAAGTTCCTCATGTTGTGGGGACACCAACCATAAAATTATTTACATTGCTACTTTATAACTGTAATTTTGCTACTGTTATGAATCGTAATGTAAATATCCGATATGCAGGATGTATTTTCATTGTTAATAATGAAATGTGTGTTCTGTGCACACATTGAACAGAATGGGATTTATTTCAGAGTAGGCATGCATAGGATTGGGCCCTGAGGCTGCAATCCTATCCACATTTACATGGGAGTAAAGGCCCCCCTGACTATAATGGGATTTATTTCAGAGTAGGCATGCATACGATTGGGCCCTGAGGCTGTCAGTCAGTCCCAGTGTGCACGCTGCTGCAGCTGGAGGTCTGGCAAGCCTGACCTGGCCCCCTGCACCAGGGGTCTTTAGGCGACCCCCAGGAAAGCTCTAGGCGACCCCCAAAGGGGACCCGACCCCCACTTTGAGAAATGCTGCTTTATAGGATCATGCACACTGAATGCATGTTTTGAATTCACATCCAGTGTTTTATCATCATTTTTACGTACATACAGTTAATATTTTTATATGAATGTGTTGGGGGTTGTTGAACCAATCGTCTGAGTTTCCATTATTTCCTATGGAAAAATCTGCTTCACTTAAAGAGCGTTTCACTTAAAGAGAAGGCCTCCAGAACAAATTAAGCTCTTTAAGTGAGACACCATTGTATATGCCATTTTTCATAATTTTAGGTCCTACTGTCAAGTTCACCTTTTTGCTCCCCAAAGCTTGCTGCCCAATGCAACTGGTACCTCTGCACCCCCTTAGCTACACCACTGGTACTCATCAAGACAAAGGTTCTCATGTACTTACCTTAGGAGGGAAATAAGCTCCAATTGGCAGTAAACTGGAAATTTTCCCATTTATTTTCTGAGATCAAAGACAGTTGGAAGGTTCTACTAGGATCGTGGTGGGATGAAAGGATGAGTCACTTTCTCCCACACTACAGTCCTCTTCTGTGAGAGGCCCCAATTCAACAGCTCTCCACTGAAGAACAAACAAACCAATTAGCTCCAGTCACATGCTGAAAGTACAGAATAAAAGCACAGAAGTCTATTCCTTTATCTTACCTGTACTTTATTTTGTTGATCTCTGATTATGCTGTGGATAATTCACCCAATACTACATTTTATTCTTTAAGATGCCAGTAAAAGGCAGTAGAAATATAGACATGGGCTTCAGTTTGACTCTGCCCAGTAAACCATTTTGTAACACTTTTGTTGATGTGTTGCAGCACATCCACAGTGACAAATGAGAAGAAGACTGAAGGGAAGTAGACCAAAGAAGAACCCACTACAGCAACATCAGTGCCCTTGAAGAAATAAATCTGGCTATGATTGAAAATTCTCAGGTGTTCTACTTTATGATGAACCCCAACGTTTCCTTCAAATTTCACCCCTTTGACATTTTGGTGCCAGTCCCAAAGTCCAAAATGGTAATGGTGGCAAGTCTAATATGCAGATTTCAAATTGGTGTTTGTGAAATTTGTGAAATTCAAATTTGTGAAACACCAAAACACTATCTCCTTCCTGACTCCAAATGTATTACTGTAGTGGTTCTCAAGCTGTTCAGCCCGGGACCCCATTCTGAGAGTGACAATTTGTGCAGGACCCCCCAGAAATAATCAGGGCTGGAAGTGACATCTACGTGATGCCAGAGTTCCTCCATGACTTCTCAGAAGTCCCATTGTGTTACCCATTGTGTCCCAGAAGGCTGTGGGTGGTGCAAGCGGTTAAGACTGCTGTTAACCAGCAGGCCAGGGTTCGAGACCCAGGTCGGCCCCACAAGACAGGGTGAGCTCCTGTCCTTAACCCAGCTCTGCAACGCCAGCTGGATCTAATCGTATTGGCTCTGCCTTTCCATTGGACTAATTCAGTGGCGTGGAGAGGGAGGATTTGCTGCTTGGGTAAGAGCCTATCCTCCATAAAAATCCAACCCAGGCTTTTGTGCTTTGCATGCAGTGTATGCAGTGCCGAGCATGATACCATAGTCTTTCAAGACTGACGGAGGCCTGCTTTTTTTACTTACTCTCAGGAAAGCAGCCTCAGTGCCCCATTCCAAAATGGCGGCACCAAATTCCAGATTCTAAGATGGTGGCACCCAGCTTTTCACAACTCCCCTCAAATGAAGTCATGACCCCCAAATAGGTCCTGATCCCCACTTAGAGAACCACTGGGGTGCTTCCAATGGGTTCCTAAGACAGAACTATATTCTTCCTTGTACCTCATCTATCTATCTATCTATCTATCTATCTATCTATCTATCTATCTATCTATCTATCTATCTATCTATCTATCTACCTACCTACCTACCTACCTACCTACCTACCTACCACTTTTCAACTAAAAAGTTCACAAAACTTTATGTTCCTGTTATTTATGGTCTGGCAACCACTGGGTAAAAGCATCCAAGCCATTGTTTTGAGAATGCTGTAGCAAAAACTGGATGGTGAGGCGAGCTTGTATTTGGAGCTGAAACTGTGATTTATATAGACAATTTTGGTCATAAGCACTTCAATTGTTTCGTTGCTCACTTGAGGGATGTTTAGCTATTGGCTTTGCCTCTAGCTATAAACTGGCTCCTGCAGAATAAACCAAGGGCAAATGCAACTCCCTCTTAGGCTACGCAGCCTTTTCTCAATTGCTGTCCCTCTTCCTTGGTCAAGATGGGAGAAATATATATATATATATATATATATATATATATATATATATATATATATATATATATATATATATATATATTGCTAAATATATATATAATGCTAAGAGACTAGCATTTCGGAGTTTAGAGCGTCTTCCCTGTCTTCATTCCCCTTGAAAGGATCTGTTGCATGGGGCTTCTCTAAACTCCGAAATGCTCGTCTTTTACTCACCCCAACCCCCTTCCTGCTGTTTGTGGTTTTCTAACATCTCTTGCTATATATAGCTAATTTGTCTAACTGAGAAGGGGGCAAAGAAACCCACCACTTTCTGTAGGGAATACCAGCAAGGCAGCATAGATCACCATGGAAACATGCTTCTCCATCCCTCAGCATCCTGCGGTACCTAATACAGGATCTGAAAGGTGAAGACGACTATTTGAGATGAACAGGACAGATGTCATTCCAGAACGTTATGTCCATTTTACAGGACTCTTAATTTGCAGGACTCTCCTTTCCGAGATCATTCGAGGCTCTCTTTTTTTAAATCTCCTCCAAAGAAGCTGATATGATCCCTCATTAAAATGCATCGTTTGACTTTTTGCCTGCAAACATGCCACAAATGGGGGTTTCTATAGTAACATGGAATACAGTACTGGCTTAATTTGAAATTGTAATCTTTACACACAGATGAGGGTTTTTTTGCCGTCAAAATGTGGCTTTTTAAAAAAAGAGAGATTATTTGACCAGGATGCCAAACTTTGCCCTGTTATAGGGCCAAATCCACAGTAACTATGGGGAGTCCTCGCTCCAGTATAAGAACAATTTACTCTGGATTGCAATATGAATTTCCCATAGGTTTTCACTAGGTGGTGCAGTAACTACGACTGCATGTAATGTCTCTTACGTGCTCCCATAGTTACTCTGGATTGTAGGGATAGTGACATGCTGACCTCCTAAGAATCTAATAAGTGACAGTCGTTTGAGCAAAGCTCTTCCAGTGTTAAAAATGTTAAAGAGTTTTGGATATAGGCATCTATAACACCATCATTTGAAAAGCTATTTCCTTCTTCTAGAAATTTGGTTTGTATAAATTCTGAGTATATCACCTGCTTGCACCCATTTCTCTGTTCAAATTATTAAGTCTTCACACTTACATTTCATTATGTAAACAAATCAGTCATGAGTTCTGTGATTTCTGATTACTTTAAAAGAGAATTTCCAATTCAACTGATGTTACAGGAGACCATTTTTAATAATAGAGATAAGATGGAGGTATTTAATTTGTGTGCAATATATCTTGTTTTGTGCATTTTTGGGTGTGTGCTATGATAAAATTGTTTCCCACTTATTTCAGAAGTCTACTCAAAAGTAAGCCCCGTTGTGTTCAATGGTTCTTGTTCCCAAGAAAGTGTCTTTAGGATTGCAGCCTAAATAGGGCTACATGCAAATGATGTCATGTTTGGCCCCTCCAAATGGGAAGAATCTTTTCATTGTGGCCCTGCCTGATTCAGAGCAAGAAAACTGAAGTCAAACTACTGCTCTGTGACCATTCAGTTTATGTTAGGAAGAAACCATAAATGGTATGGGCATTTAAATCAATTACTAGTAATGGGATCAATTACTGAGGAAGACAGTAGATTCTCAGTGCAGAGGCTCTGCAGGCACTTGCTGAAGATGCTCAGAGAGTTGGACTAGATCAAGGGTATCCTTTTAGCTTCCCTGGGCCGCATTGGAAGAAGACGAGTTGGTTTGGGCCGCACATAAACACTGACAACTTTTTTTTAAAAGTAGGACAAAATGTAGGATGTCCCATATTTTGTCCTATGTTTTTTAAACCTTGGAGTCTCATTGATTTTAATGGGGCTTACTTCTGAATAGGCATGATGCATAGGAGGGGCAGCGATCCTCTCCAAGCTAACCCTTGGAGAAAGTCTCATTGATTTTAATAGGGCTCACTTCTGAGTAGGCATAATGCATAGGATGGGCAGCGATCCTCTCCAAGAGCAAATCTTCATCACGAGAGAAGCACGCAAAATTTGAAAATGGCTGCTGCCACAAAGCCGGTTTTTCCAATGGTGGTGGCCAGCTTTGCAGGAGGGCCGCATCCACCCTTGTCCTGGGCCGCATGCGGCCCCGGGCCATGTGTTGGACACCCCTGCACTAGATGATCCTATGGGCCACTTCCAACACTAAGATTCTTTTATTATTTTATTTCATTCCCCCCAAGTTTAAGAACATAATTTAAGTTGCCTTTAATTCCATAATTAAAGGTAACATTAAGCATGTGCAACAAAGATATTATCTGGCAGGTTGGGCTATGAAGAGGATTTGTGAGGAAATTTTTGAGCTCATGTCCTTGATATATGTGGGAAAAATAAGGATGGCAGGCAAAAGTGCAACATGTGTCCTGATCTTGGGTATCTTAATAGGTACATAAAATAAATACAGCAATGGAGGGGTGTAACAACTATATTTTTGTTTTGTTTTGCATTTCACAGCCCAAAATGTTTTGCCTGGATAATATCTTTTGTCCTAAACTAAAAAGACAGCATATAAGAGTAGAAAATTTTTTTAATTGAAGCCACCATTCCACTTTTATTTTCACAATTTCAACAAGGCTGTTATGAAGACTTTATTTTTTTTCTTAAGATATTTGATCTAGAGAAAAGAAAATTATTGTTTTCTAAGATATTTTTCCATAACAAATAAAATACACTAAAGAAATAAGTCTTGTGGATTACTAACATATTATAATGTCAGATAGCTCTGCTTAAACACAATTGATTATTCCTACACAAGGGAATAAATAAAAAAAGGAAATCCAGTTATAGAAAAGTTTCCAGTGGCACTCTAGTTTGTTTCCAATATTTCCTGTATAGAATTCCTGCTGCAGATAACTTTGTTACTTAAGGCTGCAGTCCGTAGAAATTTACCTGGGAAAAAGTCCCATTGAATTAGGTGGGAACTACTTCTGAGTAATCATTCATTGGCATCCTTCAGTCTCGAAAGACTATGGTATCGTGCTCTGATTGGAGGTCCTGAAACAGCATCTAGTGTGGCTAAAAAGGCCAATTCGAGAGTGGCAATCCCTTCCACACTGAGGACAAATAAATTCTGTCCCCTGCCCAGACCCCAGGTTTCGCTGCTTTCGGGTCTGTCTCTTTGCTTCAGCCAGCCGAACAAGTGTCTCGTCCAGTTGGAGAAGGCCATGCTGGGTCTTTTGCCTCCACGTTGAACAACTGGAGGTCAAGGTTTCCCAGCTGTTGCTATCCATTCCCAAGGCCTTTAGATCCCTCCTGCAGATGTCTTTGTATCGCAGCTGTGGTCTCCCTCTAGGGCGCTTTGATGATGGCCTGATGATGTTGAGGAGCTTAGGTGGGCATCCAATCTTGGAGAGGATTTTAAAAAGGCCATCCCTACTAACCAAATCAAAAGCCTTTGTAAGGTCTATGAAGGCTACAAAGAGTGGCTGTCTTTGTTCCCTACATTTCTCTTGCAACTGTCGAAGGGAAATTACCATATCAGTGGTGGACATGTTGGCTCGAAATCCACATTGTGATTCAGGATAGATTCTCTCTGCAAGCACCTGAAGCCTCTTCAGTATGACTCGGGCAAGCAGCTTCCCTACAACACTAAGAAGAGAGATGCCACGGTAGTTGTTACAGTCACCCCTGTCACCCTTGTTCTTGTACAGTGTGACGATATTAGTGTCCTTCATGTCCTGTGGTATTCCAGCTTCCCTCCAACAAAGGCAGAATATCTCATACAGTTCAGTGGAAATGGTCCCTCTACAGCACCTCAGAACTTCAGCAGGGATGTTATCTTTCCCGGGTGCCTTGCCAAAAGCAAGGGAATCCAGGGCTTCGTTTAGTTCTTCTAATGTTGGTTCACTGTCAAGCTCCTCCAAGACAGGCAGGCATTCAATGTTGTTTAATGCTTCTTCACTTACTGCATTTTCTCTGGAGTATAGCTCAGAGTAGTGCTGCACCCAACGTGCCATCTGCTGTGCTCGGTCCTGGATGACCTCACCTGTAGCGGACTTAAGCGGGGCAGATTTCCTCATTGTTGGACCTAAGGCCTGCTTGATGCCATCGTACATCCCCTTGATGTTGCCTGTGTCAGCTGCTACCTGGATCTGAGAGCAAAGCTGCAGCCAATAATTGTTAGCACATCTCCTGGCAGTCTGTTGGACTTTGCTACGGGCGGCTTGCAGGGCTTGAAGGTTGCACTCACTAGAACAGGCTTTATATGCAATTAGAGTTCTCCTCTTTTCCTCAAGGGCTGGTGTCAGCTCCTCCGAGTGGGCTTCAAACCAATCTGCTGTCTGATTTATGTTATGACATTTCCTTAATTACCTTATACAACAATTAGCTTATCATTTTAAAATTACAATATAGTAAACTGTTCAAATACTGACCTATACTTATAATAAAAACACTGTACAGTGGTGCCTCACATAAAGAGCTTAATTCATTCAGGAGGCATGCTCTTTAAGTGAAATGCTCTTTAAGTGAAGCAGATTTTTCCATAGGAAATAATGAAAACTCAGACGATTGGTTCCACAACCCCAACATATTCATATAAATATATTAACTGGATGTAAAAATGATGACAAAACACTGGAACTTAATTCAGAACAGGCATTCAATGTGCATGATCCTATGAAGTCTACTTAGGCTGCAATCCTAAAGACACTTTCCTGGGAATAAGCCCCATTGAACACAATGGGGCTTACTTCTGTGTAGACATGGTTAGGAGGCTGCAATCAAACACACTTTCCTGGGAGGCTTATCTGGGCTGCTGCTGGAGGTTCAAGGTGGTCGGTGGGGGCACTTGGGGGCAGTTAGGGGCAGCTGCCTCTGGCACCCCAGGGAACTGCCCCCAAGTTGGGGGCAGTTAGAGGCAGCAGAGCTGGCCGGCAGCCCTTTTAAAGAGCCTCTGTGTGCAGTGTCAGGGCTGCATAGCATGCGTGCCCATAGTGAGCTTGCTTGTTAAGTGAAGTGGAACTTGTTATGTGAAGCAAGATTTCTTGGAAATTTTTGCTTGTTATGTGAAACGCTTGTTAAGCGAGGTACCACTGTATTTATTTGAATCAAATGTGCCATCAAATCTTAGTCTCCCTATTTTGGAGACTAAAGGCAAAATCCATAGCAGTTACAGGTCCATGCAGTTACGTCACCCTCTGTTTTCTTATGGAAAGTCATCTTAACTGCTCCAGAGCAAAGGCTTTAATTTGACTTTAGGATATGGGCCTAAGATCACAATCCTAACCATGTCTACTCAAAAGTAAGCCCCATTGTGTTCAATGGTTCTTATTCCCAAGAAAGTGTCTTTAGGATTGAATAAATATAGTATATTTACAGTATATTTAAGAAAAGTTAATTACTGTGTGTGAATTCCATTTACATATGGCAACCTTATGTGACATATGATGTGATCCCATTCTCAGGAGCATAAGAGAACCAGCCACATGCACATTATTGACATAGCAAAATGGTGATAAACCAGAATGGCTAGGAATATAGTTCAGTTCCCAGTATATTAAATGGAGATGAATATTCAAAATGTTATACTTCCATAACAATTCCTAGATCAAACTTACATACTAAATTGCAACAGAGTATGAAATGATGTCATTTATTGCTGCCTATGAAAAGCCAAATGACAATAAAAGGGAAGCATTTTATTACTATTTGGCAATGGTAATAAAAGTTGAGCTTTACCAGATGGTAATAAAAGAGAAGTACTGTATTTACTCATATCTAATGCTCACCTTTTCCAGCCAAATTCTAGTCTTCAAAATCAGGGTGCATATTAGATTCAATGATTAATTAAATTTGAGTAAATGTGTTGTTATGATTATGAGAACAGGGTGCACATTAGATTTGATGGTGTATTAGATTTGAGTAAATAAGGGTGTGTGCTTGGGTTGTTTTCTAACTTGTGGCATCACAACCTCTCAGGTCAACTGAAAACACTCAATTCCCTGTTAAAGGGAGTGACAATGGGCAGGGATGTGCTGTTGAAGGAACTCTCAGGACCATGTCACCCAACAAAGATTTTTGCACATGCCTGGGGCTGCTATGATCACTGGAGGGTGGGGTGACGAGGGCCCAGGCAGGCCAGGCGGCAGCTGGGGCCCAGTGCTGGCTCCTCTACATGGCCTGTGCAGGTGCCACGTGGTCTGGCACTGAGGCTGAGCTGCAATAGGGGCCCATGCAGGCCAGGTGGCTTTGGAAACAGTGGTGGGAGCAATGGCAGTGCCCACCTGGGCTACAGGCTACAGGGGGAGGGGTAGTGAGCCAGTCCTGTATGGCGGGAGGGAGGCTGAGGCTGCCTATGAAGGCCACCCTGTTGACACTTCCCTGAGAGTAAGCCCTGTTGACGATAACATGACCTTCTTCTGAGTAGACTTGCATAAGATTTTATTCCAGCCATCGGGATTCTGGCCCCATTAACGCTAACTTCAGCCCTCTGTATGAAATGAATTTGATGACCCTGTGGAGTAGACCCGCATAAAATTGTACTGTTTCTATTAAGTGTTAGAATTGCAGCCTTAGGCTGCAGACCTATGCACATCACACATATTTGAGATTAGGGGCACAATCCAGAGTAATTACGGGGTGTTCTTGCTCTGATGTAAGAACAATTTAATCTGGATTGCAATATGAATTTCCCATAAGTTTTCACTAGGTGGTGCTGTAACTATGTCAACGTAAATATCTCTTATGTGCTCCCATAGTTATTCTGGATTGTAGGGTAAGGCTGCAATCCTAAAGACACTTTCCTGGAAGTAAGACCTATTGAACACAATGGGGCTTACTTTTGAGTAGACATGGTTAAGATTGTGCTCCAAGCACCATTGAGTTAAGTAGAACTTCTTAGGGCAAAATGAGATATTTCATTAATTACTTCTTTGCTACCTTGTTTTCTTCCTTTAAACCTTCCAATTTTTATTTTTTTGGGGGGGGCATGAGGGTGTCTTTCATCGGATTATATTTCAGTCACACTGCATTCAGTATCAGACTCCTTGCTAACTCTGCATTCATTGACAGCTCTCATCTAAGTGCATGCAGAGATGCTTATGGATGTAATGATACAAGCAGTAGAGAGTGATTGGTCAGTCAGATGTCAGGGGACAAAGAGAGGGAGAGAGAGAGAGAGAGAGAGAGAGAGAGAGAGAGAGAGAGAGAGAATGCAGGAAAATTATTGTGAAAACTACATTCGAACAGAGAACCAAAATATTGCTCACTCAAGCAGGACCCTTTAAGCCAACGTTTCTCAAAGTGGGGGTCGGGACCCCTTTGGGGGTCGCCTAGAGCTTTCCTGGGGGTTGCCTAAAGACCCCTGGTGCAGGGGGCCTGGTCAGGCTTGCCAGACCTCCGGCTGTAGCTGCGCACGCACTGGGGCTGACTGACAGCCTCGGGGCCCAATCCTATGCATGCCTACTCTGAAAAAAAATCCCATTGTGTTCTGTGTGTACATAGAACACACATTTCATTTGTAACAATGAAAATACATCCTGCATATCGGATATTTACATTACAATTCATAACAGTAGCAAAATTACAGTTATAAAGTAGCAACAAAAATAATTTTATGGTTGGGGGTCCCCACAACATGAGGAACTTATAAAGGGGTCATGGTGTTAGAAAGATAAAGAACCACTGCTTTAAGCTGAGATGCAATAAATGGCATGTCTTCACCTCTCACTGAAAGTATTACATGCATAGGATTGTGGTGCATGCTTCTTCTTTTTCTTTCTGAATATGAAGTGCTAAATTGCCTTGCTTTTGTTTGCAGACCCCCCAATAAATGGTCACAAAGACACAATACTTTTCAAAAGAAATGGAAACAATGGCAAAAATCACTCCCTGCTCTTGCCCAGTCCTAAATGGAAAGTTAACAGGTTGACATAATATGCTGAAAGCAAACCCAAGAGCTCCACTTGTTCAGGCAAAAGCAAACATTTCAACTGCATTACCTTCTAAATGCCACAATTTTAGACTAGAGTTCTATGATTGCTTGCATCGGTGGAGCTGTATTAACTTCTGAACAGCTTCACTGGCTTAAGAGGTTTTAGGCTGCTCTGTCTGGCAAAGAAAAATAACAGTTGGATCCGACCGTTGGGATCGCGCTTGCTAATTTCAAGCTTGTTGTTATCTTTATGGCAGAATGTTGCTGATGCAGATGGAGGCCTAGCTACAGTAATTGCACTGTTCTAACTAAATTCTCCTGTTATTGTAAGCTGTCCTAAATTTCATCAAGCTGTTTTTCAGAATGATTTAATTCACTCATTATTTGGAATTCACCCCCTCTCCCGTGGCTCATACAAAGGAGAGATGCATCTTTTTCAGAACTACTGCAGTCATCTTCATTTTTACAGGTTATGAAGAGGCTTCTGCTAACATATCATCAATCATCCTTTTGGATTCTTTGACCCTAGTGAAGCTGGGAATTCAACTTTTTATGTAAAAGTATATGTAACATTAACATAAAACAAGGATTGTTAAGTAGTGGTGAA
The DNA here is from genome assembly GCA_030015325.1 of Cryptoblepharus egeriae. NCBI lineage: Eukaryota > Metazoa > Chordata > Lepidosauria > Squamata > Scincidae > Cryptoblepharus > Cryptoblepharus egeriae. The sequence continues at coordinate 49,424,275 of JAREYC010000005.1, read as the reverse complement.
TTGTCCTTGCATGGTACCATTATATAAAAGGAAGACCTGTTAAGATCTGGAATCACAAGCTAAGCTGGAATTCAGCCAGTACAAACTCTGTTCCTGTAAATTAAACTGGAGACCCTGCTCTTCTGGGTTTTGTGGCAGCATGCAAGGAGCATGGTTAACAGGGGAACTATCTGCTTCTTGCTAGAGCGAGCTGGAAGCCAATCATTGCAACTTGCATTGAGATATGCTGGAGGGAATAAAAAGCAATTTGAATCTTCTGATCCCTCACAATCTTCCACTGGTGCAACTGGCATCAAGTGGCATCAGGTCAAGTGTGGAAGGAAGGGGGAAAGCAACCATACTACAATTCTGCCCTTTTACAAATTCTGCCTGTGCAACAGCCCTAGAAGTAGGGAGAAGGTAGGAAAATGAATGTAAAGCCACTGGGAGATGAAAAGTGAAAACAAATGTGAAATGTAAAAAAGGTCCTTTCCAGCTCCTGCAAATGGTGATATGCCAATCAAAGTGGCCAAGCCACTGGCATAAGCAGTGCCACAGCCCTGTGCCAGAAGCCAACTGGATGAAAAACTAGGTCAACCTGGTATCCAATTTGTTAGTAGAAAAATGGTTCTTCCACTGACAGCCATGTTTTAGATACTGGGATCAAATGGAGAACAGTATGGATAATTTTCATGTTGTCACTGGTATGATTTCCCCAAAGACCTTTGCAAACAAGATTTTGGCATAGGAAAATATAGATATGAAATAATTTTTCCCACCCATACTCCAAACAATTTCTGGTTCATTAAAAATGCAATTATTGCATCTTTAAAAGGAGGAACATCTTCTAGAAGCTTATAGAAGAATGTTCTTTTCTGTTAATCAACCTTACCTTTGAGATTGTTTTCTCTAAACTCGGGGTTATTATTATCTTTGAAGCAGAAGACTTGCAGATGTATACAGAAGTTTAGCTACTGTTCTGTAAGATTTGCAATGCGGAGGAAGTAAGACTTTCCCTTTTTCAAACATACTCTCCATGACAGTGCTTTGTCTTAAAGGGCAATTCAATTACTATGGCAGCTTGAGTGGGTGGCTTATTATTGGAAAACATAACCAAAGTAACCAAAGAACAGTCATCTTTTAAAAAAAAGTGGAACACAACAGTACATACCTCTGCAAGTCATCCTTTTCTCTCTTTTGTCATTTGTTGTATTAAAAATATGATTCAAGCTTGAGAAAAAAAACACACATAAATATACACACCCCTGTTCTGGGTTCACTATTTTTGTGCTTCATTGTTCTTATGCAGATCATTGTATGTGGCAAACTGCACTGAGTTGCATTTGATGACTGTGTTTCTGTTATGATCTTTTGGTTGCAAGGAGTAGCCTTGTTCAAAACTATATAGGGAGTCTAAAATCCCTGCGTTTAAAGAACACCATGTTTTATAGGACTGAGACCGCAGAGACTTTTTCCAAGAGAGATGGAAATGAAGGTTGGGATCTGTCATCTTGGATTCTGGCTTTGGGCTTTCCTGGGAGTAAGTCTCAGTGAACATAATGGGACTAACTTCTGAATAGACATGGATGATCTGGTCCTGGACAGGGGGTCCTGGACAGATTTTTAAGTTGGAAAGGAGGTTCCAGGCTGAAATGCCAGAATACCACTGTACGAGGCATTTTCAGGTTTTCATCATACTTCCTGATTCTCTAATAATTTTTATCATCTCCTCTCTGAAATCTAAGGATATATAGTTTCTACATATTTTTTTCTTGGCAAAGACACACTATGGGCGCAATCCAGAGTAACTATGGAGAGTCCTTACTCCGGTGTAAGAACAATTTGCTCTGGATTGCAATATGAATTTCCCATAGGTTTTCACTAGGTGGTGCAGTAACTACGGGTACACGTAATGTCTCTTACGTGCTCCCATAGTTACTCTGGATTGTAGGGTATGGCTGCAATCCTAAACACACTTTCCTGGGAGTAGGTCCCACTGAATACATAGGACCTACTTATAAGTAAATATGCTTAGTTTTGCACTGTAAGTGATTAGCTTAGAGACTATATTTTTATGCATATACTCAAGACAGAAGTAGCAATTTAACTGTTTATAAGCAGGCTATAATATTGCTGTTTAACTGTTATTTAACTGTTATGTTAACCAGCAGGCCAGGGTTCAAGACTGGGTCGGCCCTACAAGACAGGGTGAGCTCCTGTCCTTTGTCCAGCTCTGCGACGCCAAATAGATCCAATCGTATTGGCTCTGCCTTTCCATTGGACTAATTCAGTGGCGTGGAGAGGGGGGGATTTTCTGCTTGGGTAACAGCCTATCCTCCAAAACAATCCAGCCCAGGCTTTCGTGCTTCGCATGCAGCATATGCAGCACTGAGCACGATACCATAGTCTTTCAAGACTGACGAAGGCCTGCTTTTAAGCAGGATATAATATTGCTGTTGTGCTTGAATGCAAATTAATACGGGAGGTTTTGTGGATATATTTTAAGGTTTCTGATTTATAGCAGAATGACACAGGGATGCTGGTTTAAAGTGAAAAGTCTTGGAATTCTTCCTATTTTAGCATGATATTTCACAATAAGTAAGCTGGACAAGCATATAAAAATAGAAGAAAAATTGCCTCTGTTCCTAATTAGAAATCATTCTAATTTGTTAGTACTTTGTCTATGTGACAAATGAACAGTGAGATAGATGATTTTTTTACACTCCATGTACTAGTAGTTCTAGTTCTACACCTAAATTAACACAGATTAGTCAAGCCTTTTTACTTGTAGAATTTGGCTCATGGCATTTGCTTCAATCTCAATCATCTGAATTTATTAGATTATGATGTATCTGAATGGCATCTGGTCTTGATCTGATGCTAGCAAGGGATAAAGAAAATACTTGCCAGTTAAGAATTTATTTATTTATTTATTTACTGATTGATTGATTGATTGATTGATTTATATCCTGTCTTTCTTAGGTGGCTAAGCAAGGTTGCTTAGGTGGCTTAGCAAGGCTAAGCAACTGTTAGCAAGGTGGCTAACAGTTACAGTTTAAAACATTCAATAAAAACATATAAAACATTTACAAAACATTTTAAGACATTCATGTGTTGAAAATGCCAACAACCCCCCCTTAACCTCCACTTCAATTATAAGCTTTTTTAAAAGGAATGTTTTTAGGCCATGTCTATGCTCTGTATGGAGAGAGCTTTCCTAAGTTCCAGGGGGAGGGAGTTCCAAAGCTGGGATGCAACCACCGAGAAATCCTTGTTCTCGGCCACCACACTTCTCACCTCTTTTGGTGGCGGCACAGTCAGATGACCTTAGGTGATGGGTCAGATAATATGGAAGAAGGTGTTTTATATAGATTGAAGTTGAATTATAAAGAAGAAGAGGCTCTTATTACTATGCAAGAGATTTCTAATTGGTTTTTACCAGCATTAATTTAAGGGTCTTCTTACAACTTCCTTATTAGATGAAATAACCCTTTAATTCAATGTATCATCATGGTATACTATAGCCCCGTCCTATGCAAGTATACTTAAAAATGTATTGAATCTAATGGGATTCAGCATACTTACAGGGGAGGCCTAATGACCCTGAGATCACCAATTGCATGGCTTGAAGGATTTTTTCTTCCAAACTGCAAGCTTTTCTACTGCAAAAAATTTATGCCAAACAATGACATAATGAAATAGCTTTAAAGAACTACAGGTTGAATTTCCCCATTCTTGATATTTGGTTATAAGAACCTGCGTAATTATTTCTGCATAAAGGCAATTAATTACCATGTAACAAGGCAGGTAATGAATCAAGATGAATCAGGTTCTCTTTGAAGTGGGCGCTAACTGCTCAGCAAGGTGCTGAGCTCCTGCAACCTTCTGAGATCTTGCAAAAATCTTGCAAGCACGTGCAAGCAATTTGCAACCAGTTTCATCTCACAGCAATTCACAAGTGATCATGAATTAACTTTCCTAAGACAAGCATTAACTGCTACTTAGAGGATGTTTACCTTTCATTTTTAAGAGCCAATGTCATTTGCTTTGAGACAAAGGGCAAAATCCAGAGTAACTACGGGGAGTCCTTGCTCCGGTGTAAGAACAACTTACTCTGGATTCCAATATTAATTTCCCATAGGTTTTTACTAGGTGGTGCAGTAACTAGGGGTACACATAAAGTCTCTTACGTGCTCCCATAATTACTCTGGATTTGGGGGAAAATCACATATAAATAAATCATAATTAGGCTACACCTGTAAATGAAAACAGGGGTGCTCAAACCGTTTGGCAGGTGGGCCACATCAACTCTGTGGTAGGGGTTATTCATTTCAAATTTGAATAAATTTAAATAGATTTACATAAACAAATACATTAGAGATGGAACTCGAATGAATGAAATCAAATCAGTTTATAAACATTTTTTTAAACTTCAGCATTCTTTTAAAAACATACTCACAAAACTAACAATGGTACTACTCCCATATATTTTTCCTTACTGCCCACTCACTACTTTGCTGTTACCCTTGCAAATTCCCTTTTTCTATCACAGTGTACTCTGTACTGCAGAGCATGAGTACATGGAATACATAGAGCATGAGCAGCATGGATTACTCAGAGCATGAGTACATAAAGGAGGTCTATTCTTTTCAAAGTAAACTTTTTTTTCAAATGAATAATTCAGAGCATGGATTCATCACAGTTCCACTGTCTTCAATGAGATACAAACCCATGTGATTGCTTAGAGCTTGCATTTGTTAGGCAATGAGTCCCTTCAAAGAATACCTCTGTAGCACAAGAATTTTTTACGGTACTTATCTGCTGAAGGTTCTTTAGTACAGTGGGACCTTGTAAGACAAATGCTTTGTAAGAAAAGCACTTTGTAAGACAAATTAAAATTTCTAAGGAATTCTGCCTTGTAAGACAAACAGTGCCTTGAAAGACAAATAGTTTTACAATGAAAATTTGTTGTAAAACGAACAAATTGATGGATCTGCATTGTGAGAGATTATGGAGGAGATCACGTCTGCAGAGGAGGCTGTAGCAGTGTGAGTGATGAATCTGTTTAATGACAATGCAATGTCACATATCCGTGAAATCCTCCAAAGAAGACAAAAACAACTGTCATTAGATAGGTTCCTTGTTAAAGTTGTTCAAAAAGACACCAGGGACTTTTTCAGTCGTCCTTGACCATAAAGATTTTTCTTTTCTGTTTTACTGTTTACAGTGTTTTTTTAAATTAATGCTACAGTAATTATCTTCTATATTGTATTATATTGCAGTGTTTTGAATTTGATTACAGTACTTTGTCATCATTTTTACATACAGTTAATATTTTTATATGAATATTTTTGGGTTGCAGAACCAATCATCTGAGTTTACATTATTCCCTATGGAAAAATCCACTTTGTATAAAGAACGCTTTGTAAGACAAACATGCTTCTGGAACAAATTATTTTTGTCTTACAAGGCACCATTGTATATATAAGACTTAGGCTGCAATCCTAAAGACACTTTCCTGGGAGTAAGATCCATTGAACACAGTGGGGCTGACTTTTGAGTAGACATGGTTAGGATTGTGCTCGTAACACAGCAAACCTAAACACTCTTCCCTGGGAGTAAGATCCATTGAACACAATGGGGCTTACTTCTGAATAGACATGGTTAGGCTTATGCTCTAACAATAGCCTACATGCAGCTGTAGGAAGCCAATCCTGTTTGAGTAGAAGAGTTTAATGATGCTCTTAAGCTGCAATCCTAGACCCATTTTACTGAGAGTAACCCCCAAATCCAGAGTAACTATGGGAGCACATAAGAGACTGTATGTGCACCCGTAGTTACTGCACCACCTAGTGAAAACCTATGGGAAATTCATATTGGAATCCAGAGTAAGTTGTTCTTACACCAGAGCAAGGACTCCCCATAGTTATTCTGGATTTTGCCCTAAGTCCACAATGTCCTAAGAACACAATGACTTAATTCTGAGTAGACATGTTTAGGATTGCCCCAAGAAGGAAACTTGCCCTACAATCCAGAGTAACTACGGGAAGACATAAGAGGCACTTACTCTGGATTGCTCTATACATTTCCCATAGGTGGCACCATAACTATGTCAGTGTAAAAGGTCTCATAGTTACTCTGGATTGTAGCCAAAGTAGAAGAGGAAATGTGGAGGAAAGTGGCATATCTTAAACTCTCCAACCTTCCATTATTGTCTCTTTCACACTTCTTCTATTTTTCCCCTACCTTTTCCTATCCAGGGGGCAGGGGAAGGTGAAACTGGGGTGGCAGCTGATTTGCTGCTGAGCAAGAGGGAATTTGGGGCCACCCTTTCTCACAGCTATATAACATGGACAATCATCTGACTTCAATCTTATAAATCCAGTGCCTTCATTTATTCATCCATTTGAAGTAGTTTTATTTGCTGAATTGCCTGAAATAATCGTATATCAGGGATGAATATAGCTCAATGTGTAGTGATGCTAGCAAGCCTTGTAAATATCCTTGTCTAAATAGGTCTCACAGTGAAATAATTTGTTTTGGAAGAGAAGTACTCAGTGTGTTTCATCTGGAAAATAATGGTTTCATTGATACTAGTCAAAGGCAATTCAACTGGTAAATATACCACTTAAAATAGTGGAAAAGAGTAGTGTTAAAACAAGTGAAAATTGCTAATAGGATTTATGTATCAGATATTAGTAATTCTCAGCTGGTCTTAATTTACTGGCATTCTTACTGGGCATCAGACACCACTGGGCACTGGCATCTCTATTGGGCACTAGGCACCCCTACCAGGAAGCAGAGGGCACCACTGGGCACCCCTACCTGGCACCAGGGTCCACCAGACAGTACTGGGCATCCCTGCTAGGCACCAGTCATGGGATTTCAGATACTGGGTGCCAGACACTGAGCACCAGCCACCACCGGGCACTGTATATCCCTAGCAGGCACCAGACACCAGGCAATACCGGTGGCAGCAGATACCACCAAACTTCCTTGATGGGCACCAGGTATCAGAGGGCACAAAAAATCAGTCCTTAAAAGGTGTTCATGTCATGGAAGGAATATGCCTCCCCCAATTTTCATGCATCTAGGTCTATGGGTATGAGCTGGCTGTTGATAGGTTAGTGATTCTTCAATGTTAAGTATAGTCACAAAATCATGTTGCACCCCTTTTCACCCTCTTTAGAGTTAAATTTCTAAAAATCTGTTTTAAGTGGTTGCTCTCCAACTGAGCTTTAGGAAACAAACACACAGTGCAATTCTAATCCCTGCTTAGGCAGGCACAAGTTACTGCACAAGTCCTGTTCTGGCCTGGAGGTATTGCAAAAGTGCCATAAGGTACTTCTTTGCCACTCCAGCTGGGGTTAGGCCTGTGTACAGAAATGTGCTGTCCTCCCCCTGCCACTATGTGAACATGGAGATGAATGGGTTGTACTAGACTAAATTGGTTAGGATTGCACACACAGGGTCCACTGAGCTACCGCAACCCTGTGCCAATGTTACCTGGTGACAGAATATCCACTGCCATGTCAATAAGACATCATTTCAATCAGTGGAAATAAATGGGTGGTTTTATGGCACCTCTAAAGTGGAATTTCAGAGGGAAAATCACCTCCTTCTTCAGACAGAGAGCACCACTAGGTACCAAGGTCCACCTGATAGCTTTCATCATCATCATCATCATCATCATCATCCTCATCATCATCATCACTTCCCCTTTTACCACTTTGGGTGTTGAGAGAGAGGGAACACCAGAGAGTGAAAATCGAGGCATGGGAATTACAGTAATAAAGAGGATATGCATGGTGTCCCTGCTCAAAACAAAATGTTCTGTACTGTAACAAAGGCTTCAGATTGTGTTCTTCATAAAGGAGGCCAAAGATGTTTTCAGTGTGTTATGCAGACTAATTAATTAGATTGATGGTGTCAACTTCCATTTCTGAAATACTACACTTAATGGTCAGAGGTGAATGGCCAGTGCACAAAGCTAGTAGCTTCTGTCACTTTAATCGAATGAAATGCCAAGGCAGTAAAATATTGATAGTTAATTGCTCATAAAAGAATAGCTCAGTTCCCACTGGATTTGCACAGAAAACTGAGCTTTTTATTCCAGCCCCAACACATCAAATGTCAATGACACCATCTGCAGCTTTGCGTTTTTCTGAACGACTCCAGATCAGTCTAACATAATGGGCCATGCAAGACTGGTTTCAGGATGTACCCATTTATTAAACACATGGCAGAGTAACAGGTGAAAACCTTGTATTACATTCTATTATTTTTTAATACAAGCCACATTCTAGAACTAGTTACACTTTCCCATCCAATATCAGATTGCTATACTATGGTATATGCTACATATGCAATTCCTTTCTTTGTGAAGTCTTTGGATGCATATCTGACTTCTAGGTGTGTTAATTTGGCAAATCACATTGTGTATGAATCAAATAGAAATTTCCTTGGAAAGCTTATTGCATGGATATGATCCAGAAAAAAATGACTGCTTAATGTCTGCAAATATTTCTGCTGTGGTTTATGATGTGAAATATCACCATTGATTTTTTTAACCCACAACAGTAATTAGTCACCTGATTATTATAGCATGGGACCATTATTGTCTGTTTGAATCATCTCACACTGATGTGAAAATCACACCACTTATTTATTTAGACATCTGTACTTTTATTTGTACTGCTTTAAGACAGCACTATGGATTTATAGTATTTTGAGGCAGAACAAAAGCACTATTGTAGAAAAAATAGGATGATTAACAGCTCAATCCTATCTAAATCTCTACACTGTAATGTAGTCACAGCACAGCAGATACCACTTTATCCCATGGAGGATGCTACTGGAGGTCTCCTTGGGATAGGGGAACATTTGTCTCTTTGCCTGTAGATAAGATCTGGCATTCAACTTGGACCCAGGGTGGCCAGATGCCTGAACTTTAAAAGGAGGATGCGGTCTTGGATTCTTCTCAGCCTAGCCTTTCTGGTGGACAATGACATGTTTGCCTACTCATGAGTACAACCATGATATTGGGCACTTTCACTTTCCCATAGAGCTGAATGCATATTTTTGATTTTTAGTTTTTTTGGGCCATAATTTATGATAGGAAGGAGAATTTCAAAACCAATTTTTACATTGGATCCTGATCTTCAATATGAATCCAACGACATATGACATGATGGGGTACTGCACACCATTGCAAAGTTCCAAAATGAAGCCAAAATGGAAGACAATGAAGTCCTTTTGGAGGACACCTTTTGGAGTAGTTTTGTTCTACTCCCTCCCTGCCTTCCGCCCTGCAACACCAGATGTGTGGACGGGACCGGACAGGGCTTGCAACTACCACTGGTAGACTGATTAATTTACTACTAGTGTTGCCACAAAATGCTTTATGGGTGCAATCCAAACAAATTTAGGCTGGCCTAACTCACATGGTGAGTTCTTTCCATGGTGGTGTGGGGAGGTTGGCATATGTTTGTGCAGTGGCCTAATCCCCCCCCCCCGAGTGAGGCAAAAGTGCCTTATGGAACTTTTGTGACACCCCCAGGTCAACATAGGACTTATGCCAGGGCTTGTGCCGACCTAACTGGAGCTTAGAATTGCAGCCTATGATTCTTGTTATAGAGGTTACTCATGGACGGAACTTGCATTTTGTCAGTGCTGACCCTGAATAGGATTGGGGCATAAAAGATTAATATTCTGCTTTTCATTTTTTTAAAAAGATCAAGTTAAGACTTACACAAACAGTGCAAAACAAGAGCACAATGACAGGGCAGCAAATCAGATAACAAACACCAAAGATAGCTGTTCTAGATAATATCTTAGGCCAAGGTTTGACAGCTTGTTGGCAGGCAGTTTAGCCCAGTCCTGCATGAATAGAGGTGTTAAAACACTTTTTTCTGGTGCAGATTTTGATTTCCTCCAAGGGAAAAATGAAAGAAGCAGTGTGTTATTATGAATTTTATTCCAAGGGTATATTTTTATAATTTGCAGCAAGCATGTCTGTGGTTGAGCAGAGGAATGCTAGAAGACTGCAGAAAAGAACTGTGTTGAATTTTGGATGGGGGACTGTCATGGGACAACAGAGCCAGAAGGAGTTGCTGTTTACAACTTGGCCCACATGAAACTGCTCCTGCTGGAAGCTTAGAAGACATTTCTTGATGCCAGATGTGATGACCACATCGTGAAGGATTCCAGCGGGAAGAGAAGGGTTCTACGAATTGCCTATAGAACAATTAGGGCGAAATCCAGAGTAACTACGAGGAGTCCTCGCTCCAGTGTAAGAACAATTTACTCTGTATTGCAATAGGAATTTCCCATAGGTTTTCAGTAGGTGGTGCAGTAACTATGGGTGCACATAATGTCTCATGTAGTTACTCTGGATTGTAGGGTACACCTACTTCACAAGGTTGTTGTAAGAATAAAAGCTATGTAAGCTGCCTTAGATATTTGCTTTAGCATGGGAAAGGCAAGATATAAATCCCTTAAATAAAAAAATTATACAGTATTAGCTTTAAAAGTGTACTAGGTTGGTGATAGAAAACGGTTTCTTTCTTTCTTTCTTTCTTTCTTTCTTTCTTTCTTTCTTTCTTTCTTTCTTTCTTTCTTTCTTTCTAAAAATAGACAGTGGTGTTATTTCTTTTTATTTCATTGCTGAAAAAAAATAATCATACCTCTACTCATGGGGTCCCATTTATTCTCCAGTTCCCTCAAGTATCTGCCACCTTTCATCCTTCCTTACTTGTAATATGAAGGGATTGTGGATGGGGAAAAGTGGATGAGAAAAATAGCTAGGAGTGTATGTGGTGCCCAGAATTAACATGCCTTCTGCAAACCTATTTGAGCCACCCCTCAGCTCCCCTATGTGCAGTGATGCTGGTTGGTTGTGAAATAATACATGATTTTCTCTGCAAGTGCTTTTGGGCTGGCTTGTGTCGCCGTCCTTCCCAAAGGTAGATTTTATTTCAGGATAAAGCCTTGATACTGGCTGGGGCAGCAAACCCAATCCTTCTCAGGCTAAACAAAACAGACTTTTATGAGAATAATCTCTGTCTGAGTGTGCTCCCCTCCAGAGAAAAAGCTCCATGGTTGTGTAACCTGAGCAGTTGTATCTGTCTGTACGGAGCTCCTCTACAGGACAGCCAAATCAGTAAGTAAACATGTGCGCATTTATCACTGCTGTTAGCCCATAGGCCTCTAAGCTCACATGTATCTTGACAGAGATTGCCAGCAAGGGTACCAATTAGTGCCAAGCAGACAGTTTTTATAATGTGGCACCTGCCTGTTAGAATCTGCCAATTCATTATGTACATTGTAGGCTGTCAGACTACAATTACATGGAGTTCAGCTGGCCAAACCCTATAAAAACATCTTTAACTTTCATTACCAGTCCTTTGTGACATAGAGCACCTTGGAATTATTTTTAGTTCTTTGCCCAGTAGTGACTCCCATTATGTTTATGGGCTTCATTTCATTCTATTCACAAGGTAGAAATGAGTTCTGAAATGGCTTATTGCGAAATAAAAGGGGGAGATATTATTAACTGGCTTTCCAAATCACTTCAGCCTGGTAAAATCTACAATTAGCAGAGTTATGAACTAATGGATGTATCCTGTTGAAGCACCACTTCAGAAAAAGGGTAATATGGGCTCTCAAATACACACAGCATATTATTATCCTTTAAAAATATTATACCCTTGAATTTCTCTTTAGCAAATGTGGCATACAGTCACATGGAAGTTCATGAAAATGTAAGCAAGGTTTAATTTGTAGATAAAGATGCTTGGTTCATTTGTCTGGAAACACCATGCCAATGATCCGGAACTCCATTCCTTGAACCTGTGGTGTATGAGAACATCCTGCAGTTATTCAGCTTTAAGGAAATACACATAAGAACATCCCTGCTGGATAAGACCAAAAGCCAATTTTATGCAGCATCTTTCCTCAAACTGGCTAATGGGATGTCTCTGGGAAGCTCTCATATACAGTGGTACCTCGCTTAACAAGCGCTTCACTTAACAAATGTTTCAAATAAAGAGCAAAAATTTACAAGAAATCTTGCTTCACATAACAAGTTCTGCTTCACTTAACAAGCAAGCAGGCTATGGGCACGCGTGCAATGCAGCCCTGACGCTCCGCATGGTGGATCTTTAAAAGGTTGCTAGCCAGCGTTGCTGCCTCTAACTGCCCCCAACTTGGGGGCAGTTGCCCGGAGGTGCCAGAGGCAGCTGCCCCAACTGCCCCCAAGTGCTCCCACCAACCACCTTGAACCTCCAGCAGCAGCCCAGGTAAGCCTCCAAGGAAAATGTCTTTGATTGCAGTCTCCTAACTATGTCTACTCAGAAGTAAGCCCCATTGTATTAAATGGGGCTTACTCCCAGGAAAGTGTCTTTAGGATTGCAGCTTAAGTAGACTTCATAGGATCATGCACATTGAATGCATGTTTTGAATTCCAGTGCACATTGAATTCCAGTGTTTTGTCATCATTTTCACATCCAGTTAATAATTTTATATGAATATTTTGGGGGTTATGGAACCAATCGTCTGAGTTTCCTTATTTCCTATGGAAAAATCTGCTTCACTTAAAGAGCGTTTTACTTAAAGAGCATGCTTCTGGAACGAATTAAGCTCTTTATGTGAGGCACCACTGTACAAGAAAATTGGCATACCTGTCCCACCACTGGTCCTTTTCAATTGGTAATCAGAGACAGACTGACATCTGAACATGGAGGTAGAACATAGACGTTATGCGTACCATCATCTACCTAACCATGTCCACTCAAAAGAAAGCCCCATTGTGTTCAGTGGGTTTTACTCCCAGGAAAGTGTCTTTAAGATTGCAGCCTATGCCTGTTAGAACAAAGAATTTTTTAAACCTAGCATGTAGTAAGTGTGTGGAACTCCTTGTTGCAGGATGCAGTGATGTCATCTGGCCTAGATACTTTTAGAGAGGGAAGTCTATCACCGATTACAACTCCTGATGAGTGCAACCTCCTATTTTTAGAAGCAGGCTACCTCAGAATGCTAAGTGCAAGGGAACAGCGCCAGGATGCAGGTGTCTTGTTATTTTATATGTTCCCTAAGGTCACCATAAGATACAGGAAAGTAGAGTAGATGGGCCTTTGGCCTGATTCAGCAGAACTCTTCTTATGTTCTTATGCCTATTAGCCATTGATAGATTGGTCCATTAATTTTGTCTAATCCTCTTGTAACGCTGTGTAAGTCAGAGGACCATCACCACAAGTTGTGGCAGTGAATTCCAATGTAAAGGACACACTATGCAAGAAATTCTTTTGCAAAAGTCATACTTTAGCAGCTCAGGAGCCATTTTGCTTCTTCTTACTTCAAAATGTTCTCAGACGGAGCCCTGCCGCAGAAAACAGATGTCAGAGCTGTGCCCTGGCAGAAACTCAGCCCAGAACGCAATAGACAGAACAATATGTGCTCTTCTGTATTACAAGAGATCAAAACTTTAATGCTTGAGATAGTTGCTATGTTGATAATTTTTTTAATAGTTTGAAAATATGTAGGATAGGAAAGTAAGAGATACCGGAGATTATTTCTCTACCAGAGATAATCTTGAGCCAAGCCTTCCAGAAGCAAGACTGGCATCTTACTGCATGTACCATCAGCACTAGGGGCACCCAGTGAGGTATACTCTGGAAATCAAGAAGCATCTTCTATTAGACTGCTGGGCTGGTTTGGGCTTTTAAGTCACTATCCTTATTCTGAATATGGGTGGTTGACTCATAGTCTGTATTTGCTAAGATGACCCCCATAGACCAATGATGATGTACCAGATTGTATGCCCCCTCTGCTTCTTGTGCTTCTCAATTACCAGATTTGGTAACTGGCCAGTCACATCATTTGCCTCTGGTTTTCTGCCACTTAACTACATGATCTTCTGATCATGATGCATGATGACCCTGCCCCATTTACTACTAGTCTCTTGCCTTTTGATTCAGGGTGTAATCCTAACCAATTTAGGACAGCACAACTCACATGTGTTCCCGTTCCAACGGTTGGGCAGGGAGACTAGTGCATGTCTGTGCACTGACCTAACTTCCCCCTTCCAGACCAGCCTGTGTCTGCATATTGTGTCTTGCTCTCTATTCCTGATGGCACCAGAACCAGATCTTTGACCCTGTCTGTTGCCTATTTTGGGGATGGGACAAACAAAAAGTAATCTGAACATGAGAAATACATTTTTTTGCCCAATCCCATGGGACTTGTACAATAACAGATCTTCCAATCTGCTGTTGTAAAAGGATCAGCAATGGTAAAATGTTGCATCTCATGCCATGCAAAGGACCTGCTGGTAGAAATGGATAATCCATAGCTCCTCACATGCACTGAATCACCCAGTAGCCATGAAGCAGCATGAAGGCAAATTGCACATGCCGTTCAGAGGAGGAACTGGGGGTGATTTGAGGGGAGGGGGTGGAAACCAGTGGCAGTGACTTGCACCAGGATACTATCCTCTTACTGCCCGATACATTGCTCCTCAGATTTGTACCAGTGACATAGCTGCTACTGATCTAAGGAGACTTATTATTGGCCACGTAGACTATGGGGTAGTTTTCTGGTGTTCCCCAACATTCTGGTACCTTCCCCCAGCAAAGTATGCAGCATGTGCTCTGGGTTGTTAATATCTGTCTATTAGTTTTTGGGGGGAGAGCTAGTTTGTAAAAATACAATTTTAAACAAATGAGAAACAAGGCATAGATAAGATTTTAGGGCCAGATTAGGAAGGAAAGACACCTTTTCCAGATGCTGTGGAGAATTCAATGTCTGTTGAATCAGTGCTATTCACTTTTTTGTCGTCAGAAGTGGAATCTGAATGATTCATTCCCTTCTCAATGGGTGATTGGTGGTGTCAAAGCTGATTACATCAAACATCCATTTGGCTAGAAAGGAATTCTTAAGGACCAGAATGTACAAAAGTACAAGCTAAAAGGAAATTAATAAATTTGCCAAAATGCTATTTTTTGGAAGCAGTTGATGTGAACATCTCTGTTAAACTGCCAAAATGGATGGACTGTATTAGTATGCTACTAATGCTGTTATTTTAGAAGGCAAATATTGATCATCATCCTTTGATCTGCTTGACTAAGAAATCATAGCAATGTAGTCTTTAATCTTTAATCCATGTTAGTATAAACCCATGATACCAATTTGTAGTCCTAACTTGTCAATCTTGTAATGCTTTGAAGTTCTTTGTAAGTACAGGTTGTCCCTTGTTATCCATTAGGGTTCTGTTCCGGAACCCCTGTGGATTAAAAAAAATTCAATGGATTATGAAAGTGGAAAAATAGATCTAAATACCATTTCCAGGTTTTTTGCTCTTCCACATGCTCCTAATGTAATGAGGTTCATGCCTCCATATACACATTGAGTTTGTTTCTGGGACTCCCTTCTGATACCAAAACATGTGTTAGATAAAAGCAATATAAAAAATAAAAAGTGCGTCCTTTACAATGATTTAAAAGCTGCTTTTCTTACTATTGTCCAGAACCAGTCAGCAATTAGAAATGCAAAGGTCTCTCTGTCTTTGCCTGGCTCAGTTGAAGAATGGAATGATTGCTTGCATGACATGCCTCTCTACAATAATAAAAAAGCAATTTTTAAAATGGTAATTTTAAAGGGACATATTTTTCCCCTTCTTCAGGGATCGGCACATTCATTCTCATTTACAGTGGCGATTTGTGTTGAATCAAATCCATGTATATAAAATCAGTATACAGTGATGCCTCACATAAAGAGCTTAATTCATTCCAGAGGCCTGCTCTTTAAGTGAAATGCTATTTAAGTGAAGCAGATTTTTCCATAGGAAATAATGGAAACTCAGATGATTGCTTCCACAGCCCCCAAAATATTCATTTAAAAATATTAACTGGATGTAAAAATGATGACAAAACACTGGAATTGAATTCAAAACATGCATTCAATGTGCAGGATCCTATGAAGTCTACTTATGCTGCAATCTTAAAGACACTTTCCTGGGAGTAAGCCCCATTTAACAAGTAATGGGGCTTACTTCTGAGTAGACATGGTTAGGAGGCCGCAAGTAAAGACACTTTCCTGGGAGGCTTATCTGGGCTGCTGCTGGAGATTCAAGGTGGTCAGTGGAGGCACTTGGGGGCAGTTGGGGCAGCTGCCTCTGGCATCCCCAGGCAACTGCCCCCAAGTTGGGGGCAGTTAGAGGCAGCAGTGCTGGACGGCAGCCCTTTTAAAGAGCCTCCATGCGGATGTCAGAGCTGCATAGCGTGCTTGCTTGTTAAGTGAAGTGGAACTTCTTATGTGAAGCAAGATTTCTTGGAAATTTTTGCTTCTTATG
Organism: Cryptoblepharus egeriae; assembly: GCA_030015325.1. Classification (NCBI taxonomy): domain Eukaryota; kingdom Metazoa; phylum Chordata; class Lepidosauria; order Squamata; family Scincidae; genus Cryptoblepharus; species Cryptoblepharus egeriae. Next base: position 49,407,948 of record JAREYC010000005.1, on the reverse strand, counting down.
TGAAACGCTAATTAAGTGAGGCGCTTGTTAAGCGAGGTACCACTGTATAACAAGGTTGAACTTGGAATTACAATACGGTCTTTCCAAAAACAGGTACAAATAAGGCTGCAAACATGAAGTGCACTTGGGCTAGCCTGTCTATCACTGGGCTGGCCCAATTCCAAGATAATTCCAAGATGAGGCAGCCCAGTTATACCAGGAAGGTTTGGGCTGGCGTAAGTCAACTTAGGCTGGCCCAAAACAGATGGACATGCCAGCCTAGGCAGTTCAGGAGAAGTATGTTGCAGGTATGTTCAGCATGACCTTAGCATGACCTCAGAGCAGTTAGGCTGTATCCAGAGTTTGTTTCCAGGGCAGAAATGCCAGCCAGCCAGAGGCCTTCTAGCTTTGTGGATGTGGCCTAACTGTCAGCTCAAGATATGGCCTACTTAGGCCAGCTTTATTGGGCCATCCTAAAGTCAGGACTGCATTGTCAGTGAATGGATGAATAAATCAACAAATCAATTCTAAGCAATGAATAAACATAAGTAGTTAAACACTGTTCTGCTGTTTGTGTTAATAGCTGGTGCATGACAGCCCAATTGTAGGTTTGGATCATTTGGTTCCTACTGACAGGCCTATCTCCTGTCATCACTTAATGCTCTCTAGCAAAAAAAGAACTATTGCACTCTTTTTGAGACACTGAATGTGTGTACAACAATCTGTGCTTTTTATTCATGTTCAACATCTAGTATATTTTAGGTTCTTTATTTTTTCAGAAATGACAGTTTATAAAGACACAGTAGCTGATATTAGACACTTTATAAAAAAGATGAAGTCCAGAATAAGTCAGCTTTGGCTCTATTCCAAGCTTCTAAATTGGCAAACCTAGAAATCAGTCCATAGAGCTTGTCAGTCTATGCCCCCATATGTGTTTGTTTATAGCTAAATATAGATGGGCTTGGTAAGAGTAGGAGGTTTATTTATTCCAAAATAAAGATAAAATCAAAATCTCACCTAATATGCCTATATATGAATGCATTATCTACTCATCAGGTTTATGTTGGTACATAAACACCAAACAGATTCAAGAGAGGAAGTTATACCTTGTTTTGCATCTGCCATGCCTAAAACGTTATGTCTGTGGGGAAAGGTTGTATCTCAATTACAGAGCATTTGCTTTCCATTCAGAAGTTCCCAGGTATCTCCAGGTGGGGCTGAGGAAAATTATTGTCTGAAACAATCCAGTAGAGATCCACTATCAGTCAATATACCTGGTTGGATTGGTCAATATTGACCTGGATGGACCAATAGTCTGATTAATAGCACAGTTCTTAAATTGTGCTGAAACAGCCAGGTAAGCGTGCCTGTGCCGTATTCAGTGCAGGTTTGGGGCTGCTGGTGTTGCACTATGTTAGGACAAGGGAAAACTTTTCTCCTTACCTTGGGTAACTCACAAGAAGCCCCAGTGGGTCTACTCAGATCTGCAACACCAGTTTCAATGATACAGATCTGAGGATCCTGTGACCAGTGTAAGCAGCCTGGGAACAAGGCTTGGATCTGGGACTAGTGCTGGGTCGAGGTTCCAGCCCCATCTCTTGCTTTCAAGCACACCTGTCCACAGGGTTGGGGATATGCATCTATGCTATTTGGGAGAGCATAATAGGCACTCAGTATTTTGAGATGTATTACCTTGGTCATAACTCTAATCTTCTATCTAATTCCATGTTAATTGGATTACACTTACATAAAAGAATTTAGAAATACAGCCCAATCCAGAGCAATTAATCTGTCCACATAAGAGCCCGTAGGTTGCCCTATCTAACACTAGGTTGGAGCAACTGCAAGATGCTCCAGCCCAGTTACTCTGAAGGAGGCTTAGGGCAGAGCAAGGCAAGATAGGGTGCCCTAAGAGAGGTGGACTTGCTCTGCCCTCACTGGGGCAGCCTAAGCAGCTCAGGAGAGGCAAGTTGAGGGCATGTTTAGCATTGCCTAGGGCAGAGCAGTTACTCTGTATCCAGAGCCTGTTCCCAAGGCAGAAATGCCCTCTTCCAGCCCTCAGAGTTATACCACCTCAGGAGCAGGTATAGTAATGAGTAGACCCATAGGGGTCCATGATAAGGCCCGAGTAAGAATGGCAGTGCTGACCAAAAATCTGAGTTCTTGGCCAGCCTAGCTGCAACCCCTGCCTCTCAACCTCAGGATATGGAACAAACTACGGCTGCCCACAAACCTCAGGATACAGCAGGCCACTCCAAGAAGCCCCTTGTATTCACTGTAGAATGTACTGGCATCTCATCAGGGACTCCTTATAAGGCAGGCACCCAGTGGCGTCACCAGACTGGTGCGGCTGGTGTGGGCTGCATTGGGTGATGCGCTCCGTATGGGGTGATGTGCCGGAGGAGTTTGACTGTCCTTTGGCAGGCCCCGGGCGTCAGCACCCCCATTCAGGCCTGCTCCAAGGCGGATAATCAGCCAGAAGCTGCCACTTGTCTGAGGAGCTGGCCTGAACGGCCATCTGAGGTGCACTGCGCAGAAACACACTGAGCATGCCGAACAGCTTCAGAGGAGACTTTCTTTGAGCAGAGAAAGTCCGCGCCTCTGCACAGCCATTCGGCCTCACTCAGGAGGCGGAGCGGCAGCCGAATGGCTTCAGAAAGAGTACTGCACAGGCACCAACTCTGATGCCTGCACAGTCTCCCCCGAAGCCAAAAGGCTTCAGAAAAGTACTGCGCAGGTGTCAGAGATGGTGCCTGCGCAGTACTCTTTCTGAAGCCAGTTGGCTTCAGAAACAACTGCGCAGGCGCCAACTTTGGTGACTGTGCAGTCCAGGTGGGGGGGGGCGCATCCCAGGGATGACGCACAGACTTCCGCACCAGGTGATGTGCAGAGTCATGTCACCACTGTAGGCACCACAGCTGTTCCTTATTCAGTGTGATCTGAGGGGTGTCTCCTCAGGAGCAAGTCTTCCCCTTGTGTCAATTACTTAGCATGCTCTGGAGCAGTTAGGGCAGCCCAGGCTTCCTGACTCTCTGGATTCAGCATAACTTTCTGCTCTGGATACAGAATAGTTAGGAGAGTGCAGTTAGGTCAGAGCAGGCTGAATTTGCTCTGGATTGCAGCCTTAATCCTAATAGTTTATGCACCAAGAATTTACAACATTATAAAAAGAAAAGAAGAGACACCATGCATTAAAAAATTCAAACTGGATGCTGATTCTCATGAATAGTATCACACGAGCATCAAAAATTGACAGCAATCTTATCAGAGACCAGCATCAGACTACTGAATATAGTGCTACCTCTTTAGACGAATGCTCTGTAAGACACATGCTTTGAAAGACAAACTAAAATTTCTAAGGAATCCTGCTTTGTGGGACAAATGTCCTTTTTTAAGATGAACCCTGACTGGTCAGGGTCTGGGTGGCTGAGGTGGAGGGAAAAGGAGAAGCAGGACCGCTCAGTTCACCTGCAGCCCCAGCAGATGAAGAACAGGCAGCCCTGGGGGAGAGTGGAGAGAGGAGAAAGTGGTTGGCAGTTCTCCTGCAGCAGTGATGTAAATACAGCGGCTGCAATCCTTTCCACTTTTTCTTGAGAGTAAGCCCCACTGACTGTACTGGGGCTTACTTCTAAGGAGACAATCAGGCATATGCATGGGGCCAGTGGTGGGTTTCAAATAAATTAACAACAGGTTCTATGTCCCATTAGTAACCGGTTCTCAGAGCCAGTTGCTCATTAGCAGAGGGTTCTGTAGAACTTGTGAGAACCCCCTGAAGCCCACCATTACACGGGATCTCCCAGGAGGCGTCCCTCCCAGCGCAGGGCACCCAGGAGGCATGGCTGGCTGCAGGACTCTGCATCAGGCACACTCCTCTTCCCTGGCATAAGGTGGGATGATTTCCAAGGAAAGCGGGTGGGCTGTGTCTGCAAACCTCCCCACACTTTCCTGGAAGTTAGCCTCATTGAGTGTAATGGAGCGTACTTCTGAGCAAACATGCACAGGATTGCGTCCCAAAGCTTCAGTCTTTTCCACACTTTCCAAGGAGTAAGCTTCAGGCAGACCCAACAGCGCTGTCTGAGCATCCTCCCTCAGCCAGCTTGCTTCTGAGTAGCCCCCATGGGATCATGCCCGTTTTGCATGCAGGAAAATGCCTGGAGCACCACTCTTCCCCACCACCTTTAAATGCTGGGATCCCACACCAGAGGGAATGCAATGGGGCTTGATTCTGAGTAGACCGCATGGGGTCTACATCCGTGACTCTTTTAATGAAAATTAGTCATCCGATTCTGTTTTATTGTACATACAATATATTACAGTGTTTTATTACAGTAATTGTGTTCTGTATTTATATTACAGTGTTTTGAATTCAATTACAATGTTTTGTCATCATTTTTACATAGAGTTAATATTTTTATATGAATATTTTTGGGTTGTGGAACCAATCGTCTGAGTTCCCATTATTTCCTATGGGGAAATCTGCTTTGTAAGAAGTATACTTTGTAAGACAAACTGGTTTCCGGAATGAATTGAGTTTGTCTTACAAGGCACCACTGTATTGACATTTACAAAGTTAATCATAGCAGCTACCATTCTATCAGCCATTATCAAGTCTTTTGAGCGTAGATTAACAGTGACACTTGGTAATCTGTGTGTCTGCAGCCTTTGAAAATTCCCGCTATGGCAGATGAAAATAAATCTCTTTCAACTATTGGCATTTTAGCATGGATCACTCTAACTTTGCATTAGATGCTGACAGAGAAAGCCTCAGTGTTTACAGTTTATACATCATTTATTTAGTTTGCAACTCCAGCTTCCATGTTTGGGATCAAGCTCTCAGCCACCTTTCTTCATATATTTGCTTTGCTAATCACAATTGCCACAAGAGTACAAATTGAATCCATGCATGTCATTTAGGACAGAACTAGAAATGGAAAACCTCCTTCCTTTTTTTTTTTTTTTTTTTTTGAAAGGGTTGCTCAACAGAATAGTTGGACTTTCCTTAGCCAAAAGCAGAAATACAGTACAGTGGCGCCTCATGTAAAGTATGTTTCGCGTAACAAACAAAAATTTCTCTAGGATTCTGCTTCACGTAACAAACTGTGCTTCACGTAAAGAACACATTCGTTGGCGGGTGGGGCAGACTCACTGGCCGGCAGCCTGTTTAAAAAGCGCCAGGGCTGCCTAGTGCACCTGCCCATAGTGAAAGCAACACTTCCATACTGTTCCTCCTGTGGCCGGGTGTCTGCTGGGCAGAGGGAGAGAAGAGCAGTGGAGAAGAGGGAAGCAGCTCAAGGCTAGCCAGAAGGGAGCAGGGGAGAGAGAGGCTCAGGATGGAGAGAAGGAGAAAGTGGGGAGACACTTTGAAGGTGTCTTGGATTGCAGCCTCCTAACCATGTCTATCCAGAAGTAAGCCCCATTGTGTTAAATGGGTCTTACTCCCAGGAAAGTGTCTTTAGGACTGCAGCCTAAGTAGACTTCATAAGATCATGCACACTGAATGCATGTTTTACATTCAATGCCAGTGTTCTGTCATCATTTTTACATCCAGTTAATATTTTTATATGAATATTTTTGGGGTTGTGGAACCAATCATCTGAGTTTCCATTATTTCCTATGGGAAAGTCTGCTTCATGCAAGGAATGTTTCACGTAACAAACATGCCTCCAGAATGAATTAAATTTGTTACATGAGGCATCACTGCATATTTTTAATTTGATTTCTACCCGTTCATTGCTTTGCCGTATGAATGCTGATTATTGGGAAGTGATATTTTAGTAAAAGGCTAAGAGAATAATCCTAACCAGGTCTACTCAAAAGTAAGCCCCATTGTGTTCAATGGGTCTTATTCCCAGGAAAGTGTCTTTAGGACTGCAGCCAAAGGAACTGTATTAACCAATGCATTATTGCGTAAGCTTTCATGAACCACAAGTCATTGGGTCTGATTCATGAAGTGTTACAGCCCAACTGTATCCCAGGCCGATCCACAATAAGCAGTGCTACCAATGGAGAATACACTGAATGCAATGGTGAGGAATGCAACCACATGTTCTGGGAGAGACAACCTTTCCATAGGTTGTCTGGTTGTCACTGAGTCTCCATAGACATTTTTTGCTGATATACATCAGAGGTGAATTAGGGAGTGATTCTGGGGTAGAAAAATGGGACAGGATATAGTCTACACTGTTGCCACTGAGATCCACCCCTGCCTCACAACTGCTTTGAGATGCAGGAGGGGGAACCAATGTCAGGTAGGCTTGCTAGAGATAAGTATTTTGCTTGAAGATTGGCAGAGGCCACAATTTTGTATTTTTTTTTTTCTCCTGAGCTTTCTGAGAATAACTGGGAAAAAATGAAGGAACTTTTGGAATATTCTATCTACCTACATGTCAAGCCTTGTTATACATGAATTTTTTAATACACAGATTTGACTCAACATGAATGGCCACTGCAAATCAGTTATAACATCTGCTTTTCGACTGTTGTAGAGAGGCAGTCATGCAAGCAATCATTCCATTCTTCAGTCCCAGACTCAAACCCCTACAGATATTAAGGCACAACCTTATTCTATTAGGTGCAGTGGAGTGCATTCCAAAGAAATATGGAATTCAGTCTTAGATGACCTTAGACGACCATCTAAAAATAGCATAATTTGCATAAATTATATTTGCCGGACAAAAAATCTGGCTGGTCATCTAAGGGTTACACCTATTTTTCCATGGTTTTTAGTTATACACATTTTTTTTAATCCACAGGATGTTCCAGAACAGAACCCTAGTGGATAAACAGGGACATCTGTCTGTCTGTCATATTTATAATACTGCTTTTCATCTAAAAAGTAAACAAAGCAGTTTACAAAGAAAATGAAAAAATAACGGCTAATGGGTCCTTGTCCAAAAAGGGATCGCAATATAAAATGTAAAAGAACACCAGCAGAAACCACTTGCCCACTTATCAGGGAAGAAAGACTCTTCACAAAGACTTCAAAAAATTGAATGCATTTGAAGATGGCCAAGTGGAATTTGCCCTTCAGATCCCTGGCGATAATGACGCTGTAGAATTTCAACTTGTGGAACCCTTTGGGAACGACCATTGACTGAACAGTGTCAAGTGATACCGGTCTCTTTGTGTGATCTTGGTATGTGCAATTATGGGCCACATAAGCAAGACATTTTAAAAGATGTGTAGCTTCTGAAAATCAATGGGAGATTTTCCATTGATTTTAACAAGCTCTTGACAGGGCCCTTAATTAGCTGTACTTCCATTAGTGCTCAGCATGTGTTTCTGGAAATGGAAACCTTTAAAATCTACACAGTGGGCATTACCTGTCTGATCTTTTATTCTTCAGAAGTTGCATTTTTCCAAACAAATTGTGATATTCCTGGATGACGCTTTAGACTTAGAGCGTGATAGATTTTATTTTAAAAATCTTATTCAGGCTCCTCTCTGGTTTCAGATATTCTCCTGGAGCAGCCATGCCTAACATTCTAATCCTGGACTCTTGCAAAAGTGACAGCCCACTAAACTACAAGAAAGACTGCCAGATATATTTTGTGCAACACGGTATGATTTTCTTGCTCATTAAAACTTATTAAGCAGGAGTTGAAGAGTTCAGCAGAAGAACTCTTATGCAATCTTGTGTATGTCTATTTGGAAGTAAGTCTTACTCCACTTTGTGAAACCTACTCTCGTGTAAATGTGTATCGAATTGCATCAAAACTAAAATGTTGTCATTAAAAAGTGATAAATGCATTAAAATGGAGACAACCATCAGCTTAAATGTGTTAAAGTTCCTTATTTCATCTGAATTGAAAAGAAGGTCTTGCCAACCAAGACAAGCCAACCAAGACAAGAATCACAAGAAGGTGCTTGTCAACAGAATGTGAAATGTTGTCCAGCTTGCTGTGAGATTGTGATTCTGGTCCACAAGGTAAAACAAAATTCCTTAGGTGCACAAGTTTTAGACAGATCAGATTCCCAAATAAAGTTGCACTCCCACTGAACCCAATTACAATTTCCATGTTTTCCATTTGCCTCAAGGGCCAATATAAGAATCTGGCAATTACCAGTGACAGCAATGAGTTGTTGCAAGCCTCAATTGCAATCAAGAAATTGCACTGGCTGCTGATTTTATATTGCTTGTTGATGTAGACATGAGCACATGGTATTGTAACTGTCAATCCCTGTTTGAGTTTGAATCCAAATATGGTAAATTTCTGTTGTCTTTGTGGTTTTTCGCAAATGACTTTCATGGATTTACAAACACTTTTTCCTCTACTGTTTCATAAATACTTTTTCCCCTTCTTACAGCAAAACTGCTAATATTGGAAGAAGAAGCAAATGAGTAAAATGGGAAGATAAGGTACGGCAAGCCTAAGACCACTTGATACTGGTAAATGCTGCCCCAGTTGCCCAATAATGGCTCCTCCATTCATCAATGTTTGATCTTAGCAATCTTCACACCTTCATATTTGCCGGTTGTGCATAATGTCTTCCTATTTGTTTACTACAAGGATGCAAATAAACATGGGTATGTGTTTGTGCACTGACATGCGCATGCAATGAATGTAAACAAAAATGTTTTTAAAACCTGTGAATATAGTGTAGTGCCACTTTCTAGTAAAATATGTTTAAATCTGCAATGTGAACTCTATGGTGGGATTCTTGCCTATTTTACCCTCCTCCCATTTATTGTATACTTCACCCTTCCACTGTATCATAATGAAACTTCTGGGAAGCTCATATAGCTAACTTGGGCTGCAAACTTATACATAGTTTCCAGGGTGCAAGCCCTAGTGAACATAATGGGAGTTGTGAATATACCTAAGATCACATTGTTAAATCTATAACTATGAATCAAAAATTTATAAAACCAAGAAAAATGTATAAAGAAAGAACACAGCAACCACAGAAGCACAGCCAATGGAATAAGAAAACTATAATCCAAAAATATCAGGAGTTTACAAAGTGAGATAACTACCAGAACATCAACACATATCAGTAGAGTAAGTAAAAATAAGCACCCCAAGCAAACAACAGGCAAAGGAACTGTTAGTATAGGACACCCAGAGTGACCACTTTCCATCTTTGTGCACTCTCGTGTGTTGATGCCACCATCCACAATAGTTTTAGTATAGTTGCTGGAAATCCTACTTAAAATGAAATCTGGAGATTGTTTCCAGTAGTCAGTAGTTATGTATGATTCATATACAATGCATACTTGTGCAGGTCCAGCACGATCAGTGAGATTACACCAGCATTTCTCATTTCTGTATCCAGAGCATGGTCTTCTGATTTGGGAATATTTTTGTTCTAGTGGCACAAGATGCTGGCAGCAGGATATCAATCCTACAGAATGCCAACATCATTATTTTGCAGTGAGTGAAAGTCAGTGGGTGGTTCTTGCCTTCTAATAATTTAAAGAAAAGCTTCCTGCTCAGTTTCTCTTGCGCTGAACTAACAAGTTAATCTTGGTTGGCTCTTGTGCCTTGGCTTACAGCTTCCACACATGGCTGCTTATATAACGGTGTAGCAGCACAGCATGAGGAGAAAGAGAAGGAAGGTAACGGCGGCAGAACAAAGCTGTTCACACCATTTTATGAGACGGCAATTTCAATTTGCGAGCACAGTAACTGAATTGGCCAAGTTCTGAGGCAGTAACAGTCAACATTATGACCAAATTACTTCTGGCAAAATGTCCAGTCAGTCAGTAATAGAGGGCACTGCCCTGCACTCAGCTCACAGACTGTGAAGATCACCTGTGAGCAAATGGCTGAACTGGTCCCAGTGGGCTTGGACAGGCCAAAGAATCAGGGTGCTTTAGGCTGCCATTGACCAAGCTTTCCTGATGCTGTGGACTTCTGTAAATGGTAAATCCAAGATAAGAGTCACAATACAACGCTCTTAATGGGAATGGATAGGTAGGTAAAGCTGCTTGTTGTATAGTGGTTCTCAAACCTTAAGGGAGCTAGGCTGCAATCCTAAAGACACTTTCCTGGGAGTAAGACCCATTGAACACAATGGGGCTTTTGAGTAGACATGGTTAGGATTGTGATCTATGTAAGTTTTTGCCAGGGAGGGAAAAGAGTTATATGGGGCTCCACAAGGCTGCCTACAATCCCCCATCTCCCACAGGGCTTGATCCTGGTGATCATGTTGCTAATTTCCCCCTTCTCCCACTCCTTTACATGAACTGGGAGGTTGCAAGCCCCAGTTTGAGTAGCACTGACATAATTATATAGAGATTAGCAGTTGGGGCCAAGAAAACTCAGCCTCTTTCTCCCAATATTTGATAATTCCTTTTTCTTCAGTTAGTATGCCTGAAATACAATGAATTCCCTTCACAGGAAGCCTTTGAAACATATAGATGTAGGCTGATATGAACATGTCACAGAATCATAGAATCATAGAGTTGGAAGGGACCTAGTAGGTCATCTAGTCCAACCCCCTGCCTGCAGCAGGAAATCCCCCTAGAGCATCCCCGACAGGTGCTCGTCGAGCCTCTGCTTGAAGATCCCCAGTGAGGGAGAGTCCACCACCTCCCTTGGCAATCTGTTCCACTGCCGAACCGCCCTCACCATCAGGAATTTTTTCCGGATTTCCAGCCGGAATCTCCTTTCTTGCAGTTTGTACCCATTGGTTCTAGTTCTGCGTTCAGAAGCAACAAATGAGCCCCTTCCTCCCTATGACAGCCCTTCAGGTATCTGAAGAGGGCAATCATGTCTCCCCTCAGCCTCCTCTTCTCCAGGCTGAACATCCCAAGTTCCCCTAACCTTTCCTCGTAGGGCTTCCCTTCCATCCCACTGATCATTCTTGTCGCTCTCCTCTGGACTTGCTCCAGTTTGGCTGCAGTTTATCCTTTTGAAAAGCTGCTCCTCCCATTCTTTACATAGGCACCGGATGAGGGAAAGTCAAATGTGGCATGGAAACGGTGGGAAGCTAAAGAAAACTAGCTAGACCAGAACAGGTATGCTAATGTTGCCAAATTTTCAAAGAAGTTTCTCTTTTATTAGTCACCTAGACTAGACACCATAGGTGTCCATCTCCAATACTTCTCCAATACTCCAACTCACCAATACAAGTTAATTAGAAGCTTTATATTGTGAGAGCAAAACTATACCGGATGACAAAGCTGATGACCAGTTTTTGTACACAAGCAAAGCACGGTTCCAAACTACTGTTACATAACCACTAAAATATCATTAAAATCAGAAGAGATCACATACCTTTAATAAGGTACAATAATTCAATATCCCTGTTTGATGGCAACTACACAAAATCCTCTGTATTTCTATCACTATCTGAATAACATACAAACTGAAAAGTAAAAAGAAAAAGAGTTTCCCCTCTCTAAGTAAGAAATCCCAATAGGCCAAACTATGTTTTAGAAAATGTACCCACCCATTAGTGTCTGTAGTGGTTTAGTGGTTAAGACGCTGTGTCTGTCAACCAGTAGGTTGGGGTTCGAGACCCTCTGTGCTGCAAGATGGAGTGAGCTCTAATTCCTTGCCCATCTCTTGCCAACCTAGCTGATTGCATGTAAATGCAAATAGAGAAATTGGTACCATCTCAGTGGGAAGGTAACAGCATTTCATGTACTTTGCTGTTTAGTCATGCCGGCTACTTGACCATGGAGGTGTTTCCAGACAGCATTGGCTCTTTGGCTTAGAAACGGGGATAAGCACTGCTTTCTAGAGTCAATCACAACTAGCAGGGTAACCTGTGAAAGACATCTTTACCTTTACCCACCCATTAGAGAAAATATATCCCATGACAGAAAATCTAGTAGCAAAATATAGTATGGTATGACAAAGAAGGTAGGTGTGACAAATCCACACACCCTCCTGAGTCAAGTTTTACTTGGACCAGACAAGTAAAATTGTAAAAGGACAAGAAGTTTTTTAAAAGACTGAAAATAGATAAGGCAAAGATTATATCATGCTTTATGGAGGGGGAGTTGTTAGCAAAGGCTAGGTCCATTTGATTAGATCAGTGGTATTTGGGCATTTCAGTTCTGGACCCCTTTAAAACTTAAAAATCTGTCTAGGACTCTCTGTTAAACTTGCCTCCATGCCTACTTGGAAGTATGTCACATTGAAGAACTCAGGAGATGAATATTGTTGAAGGAATTCAAAAAGGGACTCATTTGCTGGACTTGGTTCAGCAATGGCACTGAGTTGGAAGATTTTTCCAGGGAACATCCCAAGAGCTGCTCATGGTGCATCAGGAACTGTCCAATGAGTCTGAGGCATCACAGAAGCCTCTGAAGGACAAGAAGAATCCAAATGAGGCAAAAAAGGGAGAGGGATACTGAAGACAACCATAACTCAAGCCACTGTAACTCAAACATGAGATAAATGTCAATCAACATACTGTAGAACTTTAGCTATGCAAAAACATTCATTCCCAAGGCTTTTGTTTACTGGCCAAGAAAATTCTGGTTTGCAGTTGTGTAATGTGTCCAAAATGCTCTTCATTATTTACTTGCTTTTTATGCAGCTGAAGAACTCGTTCTTATAGTGGACAAAAGCCACAGGATTTCCTGCAATGCTGCAGCACAACTCTGAATTGGATCTCTGAATGGACCGACCCTCTGATTAAATGCTGCAGAATGCAGTTGATTACGCTGTTGAATTAACAGCTTATTCTCTTGTCATTCCGTTTTCCTATAGAGTCTATTGCTGGTTTTTTCAATCTTACATCACTATTTCCTTGTGAAGATACTAGAAAGATACTAGCAGAAAACTTAGTGCTTATAATCTGTTTTGTTTGGGAAGAGGGGGGTGAAGAACCCATGGATAAGAATAGTGTTATATTTGGGTCCCCCCTCATTTCAGATGATAATTGCACTAATCTGTGTCATGCACCAATATAAGTTATAGTAAGCTAGAACATATACAGCATGCTCAAATCACTGTGATGGAAATGTCGGACAAAACATGATTAATATGCCATTTGATCCCACATGTTCCACAGATTTGCCCACAACAGGATAATTTTAATTGTATCATTAATTACACCCCTTAAAAGGATCCACCCACACATTTTCTCTATCAACTGGGCTGCTGTGGTAATTTATTAACGGAGCACTTCCTGCAGAAATAATAAACTTATTCTGAGCAGTGAAATTGTGTTTTCTTGTCCTAAGAGGCACATCTGGTTATACTCTTGATTTACATGTCATATATGAATTCCGCTGAAAAAGAAGACAATGTGGGGATAAAGATCAGTTGCGTATTCAAGCTATGGTAGGTTTTACAGATAGATTAGGAGTCAGTAAAAAGGACATTTCACATTTAAAAACAGAGGTGAAATCAAGTTTGCCACAACATGTGCGCTCTGCAGAGCTTCAGTCTATCAATGCTCCCAAAAAATTGTACCCATATGATACAGATGTTAACATGCCTCCTCTATCTGCATTTTGTACACTTTAAAACAAAAATGTAAATGATGATGTTGCCCCAAATCTCATATGTAAAACCAGTGGTGAGATTCAAATAAATTAACAACAGATACTATGTCCTAATAACCTAAATTAATAACAGGTTCTATGTCCCATTAGTAACCGGTTCTCAGAACCAGGCGCTCATTAGCAAAGGGTTCTATAGAATCTGTGAGAACCCCCTGAAGCTCACCACTGTGTAAAATTCTCCAAACAGGATGATCACTCAGTCAGGTACCTTGATGGAAATATAGTGCATATGTTTGAGAACGGGGATGCTGATGATATTCACAGCCAGACAAAGTGATGGCTTTTGATGTCTAGTCTATAGGTGCAGAATGTGATTGGAAATTCCCACTTTATTGCTCCTCTTTCACTCTACTACTTTCGGATGTTCCCAATTCAAAGAGTACATTGGGAAGAAATGTTATTTAATAAGACACCTAACAAGACACCACAGCATTTAAGACTTTGCCTTATATATCTTCTATCTTGCAGTTTTTATAAGATTTATTTATCCACCCAAATATCTTTGTCAAAGCTGCATTCTGTAGATTCTTTTTAATTTTTTCTTAATAATCAGTTATTTACATATTTTGATGTAGTACTTGAATTGGGATTTATCTTTTTTCTACCTGTTCAATTTATTTCTCCTTGTTTTATAATAAAACTGTTCCCAAAAAACAATACACATGGCAAGCTGCATCCTACTAAAATCAATAGCAAAATTGCTTTTACTAAATGTTATTTTCAGTAGATACTAAATTATAGAAACATATTACAAAGGTAGGTCTTTTATAAAATGGTTTTTTAGACTATATTGATACTACTTTCATGCTAGCGTTCTGGAATTAGGGATAGTTAATTTTGAAAGTGTATCATTGTAACAACACAAAACTCACCAGAGCTATAATTCAGAAAAGAGGCTATGTTATTTTTACTTTTGCTAAGAAACATTTCTTTCTCATATAAGAAGCATTTCTTTCTCATATTATACACTGAAAATTCAAAATGTGGAAACGGTAAATTGGAATTCAGGATATATTCACGACACAAACCTTTGATGGACATACAACCCAATCCTATCCTAGCCACTCCATTGTAGCGAACGGAATGCCATAGTGGAAGGATGACCTGACCAGAGAGCCAAAAAAAGGCAAATAAAAATGTTTTACTTACCACCCTGTAGGGCGCCTTGTCACCAATGTATCTTTTTGGACCTACACCAGCTATTTTGCTGGTAAGAATGAGGAAAACAGGGATAGAACTCCAATGTGTGCTCCTATCACTGGAGTTGACCTTCTCCTGTCCTAGAAATGTCTCTTGTTTACTTGCACTGATCGTCCTCCACTATCCCCCTCCAATACCCCACCCACACTTACCTGCATTGGTGTAGGGTCTGTTGGCCTTTACACAGCGTCTCTGGCTGATTGTGCTGGTGGTCCTAAAGTACATGGCAATGGCATACCTTTTTACAATATTGCAATGGCACTTACAGCTTTCCACTGTAAGTCCCACACAAGATTTCTACTGCTATAAGTGGCCCTGTGGACTTGATGTTAATTTAAACAAACAGCACAAAGTTATTCTTCTAGTTTATTCTAGTTATTATTTGGCTGCACCTCAGATGTAAAAGCATGTTTTCAAAAGTGTTGGTAAGTGGGAACACCTCTCTTTCTCTTTAATTATTACATTTTTGTGAATGCTTTGTTCTCACAAAGAAATACAAAATAATTCACACTGACAGAAGAATATAGGACCCAATACTAACCAGATCTCTAGCACTAATGTAGCTGCCATGTAGCCAAAAGTAAGGGAACAAATGGTCCCTTACTTTGAGGAAGTCTCCATGATCACCCCATAGCAGGATGCAGCACGTGCCCCATTGGTATGATTGCATCAGTGCTAAGTCAGATAGGATAGAGCCAATAGAAAGAAGCACTTGGCAAAAAAATTTAAACATTTATAGTGGAGAAAAGATCATTCCTATCTTGGAAAGTAAGATACTAAATTTGTTGACAAATATTGATTTAAAAATACTGAAAAATTCTACCGTTCTATTTTGGAGCCTAGATAACTGATATTTTCCTCTTTCTTCATAAATCAATTGCAGCAGAGTTTAAATTTAATTTAATTTGGCATTTAAATGATTATGGCTGCAACCTAACCTACAGTTAGGCTGATATAAGCCCTGCCATAAATCCTTTGCTGACCTGAGGGTGTCACAAAAGTGTCAGAAGGCACTTCTGCCTCTCTTCTGGAGGGGTCAGACTAGCACACAGGCATATGTCAACCTCCCCACAACACATAGGAAGATATGTGGCTTAAATTGGTTAGGATTGTGCCCTATGTTGGATATTTGAGAATACGATCAGTGATGGGATTCAAAGAAATTAACAACTGGTTCTATGCCCATCTGGCAGCCACTTTCAAATGGCTATTTTCAAACTTTATATGTCCTATCTCTCATTAACAACCGGTTCTATGGAGTAGGTGCAAACCTGCTGGAGCCCACCACTGACTACTTAAAGTATTTATAGACAAGTATTTATAGAATCATTAAAGTATTTATAGACAACTTTTCAACAGAAAAAGATTACAAAGTGATTTACAAAGCAAACCACTTGAGGAAATGGTTCGCTATTCTGAAGAGCTCTCATTCTTAAAAAGGCAAATGAGAGACACTAGCCAGTGGAAAACCAGTGGGAAAAAGTAACCAGTGGAAAAAATGCCCTGCTGGCTTGAATAGGGGCAATTAAATAAAAGAATACCACCATATAAATATGCCACTTAGGCTGCAATCCTAAAGACACTTTCCCGGGAGTAAGACCCACTGAACACAATGGGGCTTACTTTTGAGTAGACATGGTTAGGATTGTGCTCTTAATTCAGTTAACAAGGGATATATAATATTGCCTTATGTAGCAACTGCAATTGGGGGGGACTGGAGTGGCTCAGTGGTTAGAACGCTGGAGACAGAACACTGCTTGACTAGAATTCTGCTCAGCAGGCCAGCAGTTTAAGACCCGAGTGCTGCCAGATGGGGTGAGCTCCTATCCTCAGCCCAGCTCCTGCCAACCTAGCAGTTCAAAAGCATGCAAATGCACATAAATAAATAGGGACCACTTCCGTCAGAAAGGCAACATCCTGGCAACAGGTCCCTGCAACATACTGGCCGGGTATTCCCATGTTGCGTCCATCATGGATTGGAAGAAACTCCAATCCACAACAAGCGGACACCGTCTCACACAGAACAAATGCTGAAAAAGTAGCAACTGCAAATATTTTATTACCAAGTTTCTATACACTTATAAAGTTCCTTTTTGTCCATTTTCACATTCTTGTGTGGAAGGAAACATACAATATTTAGATCCATATTTTTAATTATTGTTTTTGTTTCTTTTTTGCCCCTGCGCCCAAAGCCAGAGGATCCTTTCTATGACAGCACCCAGAGAATGGATCTCCCTACCCTGGAAGATCCATCTAGTTCCTTCTCTTATGAAGTTTTGCCATTAGTGTCAGTTCTTTTTGTTTTGTTGGGCTTTTGGCCAACTTGATGCATGGTATGCTTGGTGTGTGAACTCTTTTCTATGATTCAGTAGTGTGCTATAACTCTCCTGAGTGTGTTGCTTTTATGCTATGTGTTTGTGCTACAGTATGTGTTTTTAATTGCTTTGTTGTAACATATTGGACATATTAGTATGGAATTGTGAGAAATAAATTTTCAACGTAAGTTATTATCCCTTCTACCTCAAGCCACTTTTGCTGTGAAGAGAAAAATGGTCTGAGAATGTAGTACAACACCTTCTTGCAATCTATCATTCTGATATTGCACAAGCTGCCACAGATTTTAACTATGATCAGAGTTTATGAAGAAAGTGGCCAGAAGCCACAGAAAGATAAGAAATCAAAAGTGAGATATGCAAGAATTCTTCCTTATACTTTACTGCCTGAATGCATTTTAACCCTGTTCTGTATTACCTCCTTAAGCTTTGCCAATTTTCCCCCCGGAATCCATTATCCGCTAAAACAAATTCTATAGCCAGCGTAATTGACGTGCAGAATACACAGAAACTGGAATTTCTGTTTGCAACATATTCCACATAATTCACACTAACCTATAAAATGACACCTATGGCTACAAATAAAGCGTATTTTGTCATTCCTGGATTTCTGCAAAAGTCTGCACTTTATCGGGTCCATTTTCTCCAATTTGTCCAACACTGTTTACAGCATTTTTGTCTTGTGGGAATACAGAAACATGAAAAGTAAGCACACTGGCGAAATAGGGGAAGAAAGCCACACTGACACAGGGAACATCACAAAAGTGACTCATCCAAAGATTTCTTTCCTAAATGAACACTATTATTTTCTTGTTTTCTTTTCAGTTCTTCACTGTCTTGTATTTCTAACAATAGATAGAAAAAGACAGCAAGAAACATAAATAGAACTAGCAGTGTCAGTGTGAAACCATCGTTCTGTATAAGCTTATATTTTAGGGAAGGGCTCCAAAGAGTATGCAGAACAGCAAAAGCAACTTAAATACGGGACATCGGACTTTCTTCCTGCTGACAAGTCTAGTATTTAGCCCTATGGCTAAATTTGTGGGCATCATCAACAAAGATGGCTAATAAAAATCAACAAAGATTATAAATATAATAAAATGAAACAATAGTAAGTAAAATAATAATAAATAAAATAATAATATTAAAAATATTACAGATATGGGTTTGCATACCAGGCATGTTTAGTTTCTGATTTCACAAGAGAACAGGAAATTCTGTATATATAGTACATTCCAGCAAACATGCTGCCATGTACCTCCTCTCCCATTTTTTTTTCCAAGTTGCATTGAAATAATAAAGGTTTCACAGCAGCCATGCTTACTGAATTATGTCTGTATCTGGTAGATAATAGCTAATAAACCTAATAAATTGGAAGCTAATAAACTTGGGAGTGAAAATAAATTATCAATTTTGAACATTATTGCTTCAGTGCTATGAAAATTATTAAAATATAGCAGAAACTGAACTTGCTTAATGAATAACTTTTCCTTCTAATCATGATTATACCCAGAAAGCACACACAGGCTCTTTGCAAGACTAATAAGGTTTAGTTGGGAGTAAATTAGTTTAGTGACAAAGGGTGCAGTCCTAACCAGGTTAGGCTAGTGTAACTCCCCATGGTGATGTGGGGAGGCTGGACAAGAAGAGGACAGGAATGCCTTAAGGCTTTTCTTAAGGCTGTCATATCCACTCTGTGACATCCCCAGACCAGCACGGGACTTGTGCTTGGACTTATGGTGACTTACGCTAAGTGGGGTTAGGAGTGCAAGGTGGGACTCACTTCTTGAGAACTGAACATGGAATGCAGCCTGTCTTAGAAGTTTGACTGTTCTTAACAGTCTCCTCCACAATGAATTTGACTTGGATGGCAGTAGTTGTACTCCTGCTATAAAGATTGCTTCTATAACGCACTTTGGGCTGCTCAAGGACTCTGCAGGATGCTTGTACCAGCATGCGATTGTATGAACGTCAGGGGCTTCTGTGACGTATTTGGAGTGCAAGAAGGATTAGGGTTCAGATAGTGAATTAAGATTGGAATACCTGAACACTTTTTAGGCCATATAGTTCTATAGCTCTAGCAAAATCCTTTTTGTATATCACAGCACAACTACCATTACCTAATACAGGTTACCATGTCAGTTTTTATCATTTTGAGTGTTCCTGGATACAACTGAGTAGGGTCTAATCCAATTGTTCATCCTCTTTTACTGGGGCAGACCAATGCCTTTCAAATACTTTTCTTGCAAAGTGCATGACGTATGCACATGACACCATATCAAGCAGCGTTTGGCTATTACTTGAAGGCCTGAGAAGTTCAGGTAAAAAGCCAGCAAGCAAGAAATGAAGATTATTTGAAAAACAACTTAAGATCCTTTTTCATCAATGTGCTTAACTCTCTCTGATCAGTTAGCTCTGCTTCTCATTTTGGTAACCGCCACTGCACCACAACTGTGCATAGAACAGATCAGTTGCCCAGAAAAGGTACCTACACAGAATATGAGCAATTACAACCACTTCTGCCGATGCCGTGTGAACATTCAATTTGAAATTTGTACATTAACCCTTTGGAAAGTTTTGGAAAGCAGCAGTCAGGCTTCTTACTACCCCAGTAGTGCACTCCCGCCCGCCCCCCCCCCATGATGTGGCTGATGTTACTGTCCATGGTGCTGATTACCTTCTTCGAAATCTGCTCAGCATCTTGTGAACAGGAACATCTTATGTGGGACTTGATCTGGCTGTAATAAATGAGCTAGAATCCGAAACCTGCATCTACCACATTGGGGATGGCAAGTCTTTTACCACCCCATCCCCCTTGCTTGCATTTGGGAAAGATGCCACCTTCCTGCATGTTCTGTGGAATCGAAGTTAATATTCCCTGGGTCGCTATGGTGATAGTGCGCTCTGTTCCTTAGAGCAAGACAAATTAGGCGTCACCTCATTAGCCCGAAGACTTCTCTAGCTGGGTGCCCTGGCACATCACCCAACTATTCCTCTTCGAAAGACGCGTCTCTGTACGATTGTGTGATATTGCGTCACAGAGCCACACATCTCTGGTTCCTTTAATATTGTCCCCACAATGTAACCATTGCTCAGATCAGATGCAAATCCAGGATGAAACCAGCGAGTAGCTTTTGGTTTGGTGCTTCCAGTTCAAGCTTTCATGGCAATGGTCTCGCCTGTCCATTAGACACCGCCAGGCAAGTCTTGTCAGGAGCCTTACATTGCTCTAAGTACTTTAAAGGAGAACTAAATATCCTGATTGGTTATATAATTAGAAATTATTTGCATTAGAGAAGTAAGCCTATCCACCTGTCTTTGGTAGAGATTAAACATGATCTCCAAAGATCCTTCATATAAATTAAAAAAAATCAAATTGCCACCTTGTAAATCTGAATTCAGCTGAGAATCCTTTTTTGTTTCTATCTTTGGAAAAAAAAAAACCAACTTTCAAGGATCTTGGAGAGGTGGCATTTACTACATAATCATTCCACCCCTTAGTTTACCATCACCATCCACATCTCACAGTCTGAACAGAAACCATAAATGAACATCCCACCTCTGGTAAACAGAAGCTCTACATTCAGAGTTGACAGATCAGAACTCATTGATTTTCTGAACAGCCAAAGAAGAGAATAAACAACCCCACACAGCCTTTTCAACCACAGATTCAGCTTAAAGGGAAAAAAAAACAGACAGGAGAGAACCACTAAGTGGGTGCATTTTAGGCAGACCCCCCTCCCCATTAAGCCCCCATCTCTTTTTCACTTGCTGGTGAAAAGGATCACTTTTCTGGTTATGTAATGAGCATCCTTTGTCTACAAAACACAACTTTGGTGGGATAGATGTGAATGAGTCTAGAGGGAGGTGTGAGAACTGGATCTCTCTACTAGGCAGACCCAGGACCAGAAGCTACATTGCCTTACCTGTTCCTTGCAGTTTATTTTTTCACTCCATCATAATTTCCTCCTTCTGCATGGAGCAGGATGCTGGGTTTCTGGTCATCCACTCAAGGATAGATGGGTGATTGCAACAAAGACAGTTCTTCTTTCTCTCTCTCTTGCAAGATCTTCCCCTCTAGATGCACCCAAGATTGCTGTGTGGAGTCTCCATCCTCCAGACTTGCTCACCTACCCCTGCTTGCAGTTGGGTTCCTTTGCAAGCATAGCCAGGTGCAGGTTGCAATGGGGCTGATGCTCACTTCAGGTGCAAGTGCAATTCAGTGGGATGGAGAAGATAAAGAGGCACTCTGAGAAATGCACCAGGAGACCGGATCATGGACCACAAAGCCACACCTGAAAGCGGTGGAGCACTCAGGGAAGCCCCACCAAAGCCAGCAGTTTTCAATGAATGCTACTCCGTTGCAAGCCAGAGGCTGCTTGCCTGGCCAGCCCAGACCTGGAACAAAACAAGACCCAGGAGAGAAGAGCTGCTCATGGCGCCATCTCGTGGCCACAAGCTGAACTGCAGGAAAAGGTAGGAAAGGCATTTCTGGGCTGAGATTATTTGCTTTTTGGAGAGGAGAGGGGGCTAAATCTGGGTGATCAAATGTCCTCTTTTGCCAGGACATGCCCTGGATTTTATGTATTGGGGGAAAAACCTTCAATGTCCTCCTTTTCCTTGTCAGTTGGCAGCATGTAGCCTTCTTGTGATTAATAAATTATATATAACAGTTTTAAATTTAATAATAATTCATTTATTGTTTAATCATATTAATCACTTTTTACTCACTTATTACTGTTTAAATTATATATGATTAATTTATATATGTGATTAATTTAAATAGTAATAAGTGAACCACATAGGTTGGGCTAGTTTATATATGAGTGTTGTTAGCTTTTATTTTGTCATGTCCTATATTTTTATTGGGTGTCTTAGATTTTTTTGGGAGGGGGTCTTTGTCATCTATTGCGATCATAACATATGGTCGCTCTGACCATATGTCCTCTTTTTTCCAGGACATGTCCTCTTTTTTTAGCCCTGTGTCCTGGAAAAAAATCTTCATTGTCCCCTTTCTCCTTGTGAGCAGGCAGCATGTAGACTTCTCATACAAAAGTATAAATAAATTGACATTGCAATCCTAAGCACATCTACTCAGAAGTAAGTTCCATTGTGTTCAATAATACTTACTCCTAGGAAAGTGTGTCTAGGATTGCAGTCTATATGAATAGTTTTAAATTTAATAAAAATTGTTTAAATTGACCAGATGAAAGCAATATACTGGCCTTACAATCCAGAGTAACTACAGGAGCAGGTAAGAGACTTTTACGTCGACATAGTTCCGGCACCACTTAGTGAAAACCTATTGGAAATTCGTATTTCAATCTAGAGTAAATTGTTCTTACGTCGGAGCAAGGACTCCCCATAGTTATTCTGGATTGAGCCCATAGGTGTTTATAACTTTTATTTTGTCATATCTTACATTTT
This sequence comes from Cryptoblepharus egeriae, assembly GCA_030015325.1. Lineage (NCBI taxonomy): Eukaryota > Metazoa > Chordata > Lepidosauria > Squamata > Scincidae > Cryptoblepharus > Cryptoblepharus egeriae. The sequence continues at coordinate 49,385,541 of JAREYC010000005.1, read as the reverse complement.
TCTTCAGTGGCCAATATTTTGGAGGGGTCTTTGTCCTCTTTTGCAATAATGACACGGTCACTTTTGGCTAATTGGATAGTTTAGATGCTGTGTAACAGCCCCATATAGCATTTCCTGCAGTGCCAGGAAGAGATCAGCAGTTCAAGGCTGATAGCAAAATCAGTGCTTTAGGTTGCAATCCTAAACACACTTTCCTGGGAGGAAGAACCATTGAACACAACAGAGATTACTTTTGAGTAGACATGGTTAGGATTGTGCTCTTTGCGTAGGAATGGTGGAGTGGAAATCCTTTCTTTCCAGTAACCCATCAGAAAGGGTTGTGGATCTTGCTTTGGCTCCAGAAAACACAGAAATCAATAGCAGCAACTGTGATTTAGCTACACTGGCTGTGGGTTCAAGCCATCCTGAGGATTCCTGACAGGTTTCTCCAGCTTGGTTTTTGCGTCCCACAAAAGTCTGGTTTAAAGAATCTATCAGTGGATGTCCTCTTGCTTTCATCCCAAGGGGGCAAAGCTCTAAGCTTGTCTGAGGGCAGAATAGCTTGTCCCCAGCAGAATAGTTAAAATCCTGTTCAATGTAGGGGCTTACTTATGTGACGTCCCTCTCTGGTTTAGTTCAGGTTCCCTAACAGAGGATGAATCTAACACAAGTTTCTTCAAGTTGTGAAGCAGTTGTTAACCACTTGCTGTGGGTGGACAGCCTGGGAAATGGGAACTTGCTGCCTGATTTTCCCCTTTGATGAAGCTTCGTCCAAGCACCAAGGCTGCTTCTACCCTAAAGGAACAGGGAAACCTGGGGCTTTCTGGAGTCTTCTGCTAGCTGATGTTAGCTTGCAACTCTCTGATCAATGGCATCTCAGAGGTTCTTCTTGCTGGAGGCCTTTCCTCCTGGGAGGAGGAGGTTGAGCTGATCTGATGGCTCTTCTTCCCACACACCCATGGAAACAAGTTGTCCTGATTGTCCACCACCTGCTCCTTCACTTCTATGTTCCTGACCCTCTGTCTCTACCTTGCTCTTCTCATCTGCCTCCCATGCATCCTCCTCTCTTTTCTTCTTTGCTCCTTGCTATTCTGTCATTCCCTCTTTTTCCCTCCCCACCAGTAGGGTGATTAGTGTGGGGCAAAATGGTAAGTACCGCATCCTCTGCAATGCACACTGTAAGCAACTCACTTGCTCTGGGAGCCATTCTGGTAAATGGTGGAAATGTGCAAGCACTTGCCAAATTAAGTTGCATCTCCTGTGCTTTGCTGCTTACTCCCAGGAAAGTGCTCTTAGGATTGCAGCCGTAATCCCTTAAGCAATCAAGCAAACAAACAAACAACAGTGTGGTCTAGAGTTACAGCTATGTACACTGTGATATTTCTGGGTCCCTTAAGCAAGCAAGCAAGCAAGCAAGCAAGCAAGCAAGCAAATAAATAAATAAATAAATAAATAAATAAATAACAGTGTGGTCTAGGGTTACAGCTGTGTACACTCTGTGATGTTTCTGGGTCTGCTACAGCATAAAGTCCAGATACTATAGAATTGTATAATTCTATACAATTCTATAGAATAGAATTCTATAGAATAGAATTGTAAATAATTATGGCCCGGCATTATTAAACCATAGAGAGGACTTTCATGTAGCTTCCTGGAAGAAACAAATCTAATCCTGAATTTAAGAATAAAATGGATTTTTGATCACGAGGAGCTGAAGATGAAGGTTTGCTAGTCATATTTAATCAATTTTTATTATGTCCTTCAGTGTAATAATATTTTCAGGGCAGCTTCCAAGAAAAAAGTAAAGAAATAACAATAGTCAGGATAGAAATAGCAGTGAGCTACACCAGTTTCCATCTTAGATTCCTGGGAAAAATTTTCCTTGTAACCAAGTTGATACAGAAGCAATATTTTCTATAGAAAAAGTGGTTTATGAATGAATCATATATGAATATCTGAAAGACCAGCTCATATGACCCAAGTAGCATGTGAAGAACAAAATGTGAGTCAAGTGACTTTGTGTAGAATTTGGCAGAAGCTGAAGCTGTTTCATAATGGCTTTCCTACACAACCTGTTCACGGCTCACATTTACTGTGCCATTACAGGGCTTTCAAGTGTACAAAGGCACAGCACACTTGCTTCAACCCAGTCACTTTAGTTCACTCTTGACCATACCCATTCTCCCACAACAGCAGTTTGGTTCTGTGAATTGGCCATAAGATTTGCTTACTGAAAAGTGCGTTAGTTTAAATCTATGTATGAGTATATAAAACCAAAAAGTCACTCACTGACTCACTCATCAACACCCAGCCAAAACCACTGGGCCTAGAAGTGTGAAATTTGTGGTGTTCTTTCTGTGATGGAGGTACCCACTTAGAACCGGTTTTTGGAAGTTCCAACTGGAAGGGTGTAAAATGGGATGCAACACATTTTCCTCCCTATACTTTCCATTGAAGAACCCCTGACTGAGAGATGCTGTGCCCCAACCCCTGGACCTAGAAGCATGAAATTTGGGGAAGGTATTCCTTATCTGACATCAACACCCACCAAGAATCGATGTTGAGAAATTTAACCCTTAAGGGGCTGAAAAAGGGTGCAATATGTTTTTATCCTATACTTAACATGGAAGACTGACAGCTCAACATCCAGCTGATGCACTTTGAGGGAGGGTGCACAGAGAGTAATGGTGTGCATGGGGGTGGTGTGTGTAGGGAGATGGTGCCATGTAGGGATGATGCGCATGGGGGTGTTGCACATGGTGCCCATGGGTGGACATTGTGCATGGGGGAATGGTGCACATGAGGGATGTTGTACAGGGGTCTTGTGCATGGGGGAAGATGCGCTTGGGGGTTTTTGCACATGGCGGGACAGTGTGCATGGGGGGATAATGTGCATAGAGGGTAGAGGCACATGGGGGTATTGCGCCTGGGGGGATGACGCTCATAGGGGACAATGCTCATGGGAGATGTTGCACATGGGGGGTTGATGCGCAATGGTGGGTTGATACACAATGGGGGGAAATTTTACTCCTGCAAAATGGATACATTTATGCTAGTTTTTTAAATAAGAAAAAAGGATAATGTTATAATAGGAGACTGATTTAACCGGTGCCGTTGTAAGAGTGCAGACTTGGGTTCAATCCCCATTCTCATCAATGAAAGTCATAGTGTTCCTTTGGCTCAAGCACTATCTCTTAGCTAACCTACCAGGGTTAGGGTTGTTGTGGTAAAAATGGGAAGAGATTTCACCATGTAGACCATCCTGAGTTCTTTGTAGGAAAGTCAAGATATAAATCATGGATGACAGCATACAACGTTTTTGTGGGGAAGAGGTTGAACCATCCCATATCTCCAAAACAACCTCCCCAAATTTTTAACACCCACCCATAACTCATACTGCCTGAGGCACTTGGTATCTTCTGAGTCCATGGGTATGATGCTCTGAAGGGGTGTCTTGAAGGCCTCCAAGAGGCCCTTCTGTTTGTCTCCAAAAACCCAAAGTGCTCTTCAGAGGCCTTTAAGATACTCCCTCAAAATGTGGTTGTCAGGATAAGGGATGTTGTGAAGAGTAAGAATAAAAGCTTTGAATAATTTCTTAAAAGTAAGAATAATAAGCCACTTTGGTTTGCATTAGCATCGGAAAGATGGGGGTATGTATGTATGTATGTATGTATGTATGTATGTATGTATGTATGTATGTATGAATGAATGAATGAATAATAAATAAATAAATAAATAAATAAATGGACTTCCAGTCCCTTTCGCTACCCCATTGTACTGAGCTTGTTCAGATCTGAAAGTTGGATATTTCCTGGTTTAAATTCCATTTCTGCCATGACTTCTCACCATCTGGCCTTAAGAAGCCACTACCTTTCTGTTTCAGCTCCTCACCTGCAATTTCAGAATGATTATAATAATCATATGCGTGATGCTCTGAAGTAAGCACATGTGAATTAAATAAACCCTACACCTAAAAAAGCAGGCCTCCATCAGTCTTGAAAGACTATGGTATCATGCTTGGCACTGCATACGCTGCAAGATTGCAGTCCTCTACATCTTGCCGGGTGATTGTAAAAACACCACTAAGAATAATATATGGAAACCACTTTGTAGATTCAGAAAGGGCTAGTAGGATTATGCAGCATTTGCACTACAATTTGAGTGTCAAGGTATTTCTCCCTGCTGTAATATAAAACATGAAATTGTTTTATGTCTCTTACAAACAGCAAATAATACCCAGGTTCCCCTGAAACTGAAGAGGCATTTCTAATGACACCATCAGTGACATGTTTTTACAAAATATTTGTTTCACCTCATTGGTACCTTTTGCAATGCTGTTTTTGTTTCATTCAGAATTGTCAGGGAATGAATGTGGTGAAGGACTATAATGTGCAATTTTTTTTGGAAGGGCCAAATTCTGTTGTTGTGAAGGCAACTCCCATGGAGAAGATACCATCTGTTTGGAAGATTTTCAGAGCATGCTGTAGACTAAGAGAAGGAGGGAAACAAAGACAGCAGTGGGTGGAAACGAGCAAAATCAGCTTTGTTATTTGAGTCATACTAGAGGGAAATTCCCCTTGCCCTTTCTTCATTTATTTTCCAGCTGTGGTATTGTTTGGCAGCTAAGAAATCTGAGGCTGTGCAGTTGAAGCCAGAAATCCCACAGAGAAGCTTGCGCAGAGGGGATCGTGTGGCAAATCATTGAATTCTAGCCATTTTCTTCCAGGCATTAATTAAGATATGTAATAATCACAAAACTTACTTTTTTACTGCTCCCAGAATTTCCTTGTGAGACTGCTGTGTATAGATAAATGTATGCGATAACTAGTAATCACCCTGTAGCATCACTCTAAAGCTGATGCTTGCAGAGGTACAAAAGAACAACATGCATCAGTAAAAAAATACACCTCCCTTTCCAGAATCTTAACTGCCCTTTTGCCACCTCTCTCCTCAATAGCTTCTTCTTAGTTAGGTCTAAGGTGAAATGGGAAAGGAATGTTGACAGTTGCCTCTCCTCAGTTTCACATATGGAAATAGAACCCTCAGCAGGTGCGAACACACTAACACAATTAAGGCTTTTATGTAAATAGATGGGACAGAACCCCACTAGTTAACTCAGGGTGCTTCCAGATGCAAGAGAGCCACTCTCGTTCTTGGCAGTGGAAGCATTCTTGCCCTGTCCCTCCATAAAGCAAGGCAAGGCAGCCAATGTCACACCATATTGGATGCTTTGTGCCAGGGGCTGGAGTGGTGGATGTTGCATCTTCTTGATTCAGTATGTCTCGTGTAGTCATCCTCACCTATCCATCCTCCCAATGAGCAGGCTGAGACTAGGGAGTTGCCTTTTGACAAGGAAGGAATTTTTTGATGGTCACTTGATTGACTTGTGTTAGCAATTTTTTTCACTCCCCCCCCCCCCCCCGCGACTGATATTTTTAATTGGGTGGTCATGTCAGCCCAATTAAACATGGAAGGTCAAACCTGGAAGGTATGGTGTAGACCAGAGAGTGGGAGATGTCATTGGAAGAGATGTCAGTGCCTTTATCATCACCACTTTCCAGAGGCCTGGCTCATTTCTCTGGTTAAAGGCAGCTGTACACATTACAGCTTTGTGTTGTTGCTGCTAGCTAGAATTTTATGACATTTGATAATCAGATTGTGTGATTTTCCCTGTTCTCCCTAATTTATAACTTCATTTAACATTTATGAGAGACAGAAGAGAAGAATCACATCGCCAGAACCCATAGCTGTGAAAATCATGAACCCATTATATAGCATGTAATATTGTAACTTGTTAAAAAAACAAGAATAAAAGCAAAACCACATTATTCATCTCAGAATGTGAAAAAGGTAAACTCCGGAACAGTGTATAGTAATTGAAAATGTGGTGACAATGTCCACAAGTCTGCTATTCAGTCCTTAATCATAGACCTCCCTCTCTCACCATGGGGTTTGTTCAAAGTCTGTTAGATTCTATATAAATGCAAGATTTTTTTTTGACACATCCAAGCTTAACTGCACTATCCAATATAATAATAAACACAGCTTTTTGAATGTAGCGGATGTCAATGTTTGTATTTAGCTGAGAATTATGACCAAAAAATGAAATGAAAGTTAAGTACAAACACTGGAAGAATTTAAAGCATCCACTCAATCCCTAAACATATGCTTATCATTCTGTAGTAATGATGACACTCAGAGCATCCATATTCTTAAAATGCAAATTTTAATTTTATAAAGGAGAACATTTTTAGCTCTAATGGGCTTAAATTAAAAGTATTGGGAAATTCAGAAACAATGCAAGAAGACTTTTGTACTCCGTGTCTATGCTGCTATTTTGACCTTCATAGCCTAGGTCAGCATAACTGACCAGTCTTCCCATTTCCCTGGTGATGTAGGGAGGCAAGCACAAGTCTGTGCACTGGAGTAACTCTCTCCCAAGAATGGCGTAAAAGTGTCTTACCACTGGGGTGGCACTTTTGTGACACCCCAGGTCAATTTAGGACGTATGAATGTGTCCAGAACCTTCTACAAGCAAGATATCAGCTCCACAATGAGTTACAGCCCCCTCCTTCCTATTGTCAGCAAACTGTATCCATCATACCTGTTATTCCACCAATCCACTGGTTCTGCCTGGAGCAATCAGGATAGGTAGTTAGCATTAAAGATAAATGCACATTGATCTGATGAGTTGGTGAGACTGTGCTTTTAAAGAAAGCATGGGAGTAACCTTGAACTCAGTGGGACTTAACATGCAAATAAACACAAATGGGGCAGAGCTATTAAGTTCCTTTTTTAAAAAAACCCTGTTAATCCACATTCAATGTTCATATAATTGAAGTGGCCTATTTTGCTCAACCATCAGGAGACTTCAAATAAATAATAAAAGGAATTATAAATAGCACCTCCGATACAGCGATTAGAAACCCGTCAAAATAGATAATTACACTTTCAAGGAGCTGTTTTTTGCCCTCCCATTAATCTGTTACAGCATAAACTTGGAAAGTGATTTCCTTTTCTTGGGGCGTCTCCAAGTGCATAACTAATGTCAGGAAATATGTTCCACTAAAAACAAATGGGAGGAGGAGTATATATGTAAAACTGACACATCATGTGAGATGAATGAGTGTCTTGGTTGGAAATTGTGAGCTTGTATGCCATGATATTATCTGTTATGGGTAGGGCTTCTTCACAGTGTGTAATAGGTGAACCAGTCACTTTGCTTCTTGTCACATTGCAGAACTAGATGCTTGGAGTCTGTCCAGGTTGTAGTCTGTGGAACTCCTTGCCACAAGATGTGGTGATTGCATCTCTCCTAGTTGCCTTTAAAAGAGGATTGGACAATATTCTGGAGGAGAGTCAATTACAAATTACATGATGCCATGAGTTCAATGGGAAACTGTCTTGCATATCTCTTTAAACACTGTAGTCAAATGTCAGATCTGAATGACCAGGAGCCACCCTGCAGCTGTTTAGAGCTCAATCCCATCCAATTCTCCAGCACTGATGCAACCACAATGTAGGCACTATACAATTTCTTTACAGTCCATTTGTGCAATACCATTCAGAAATGTTCCTTTACCTTGAGGAGGCTTCCATGAGTACTCCCCATTGCAGGACACAGTGGACACCTTGTTGACACAGCTGCATCAGTGCTGGAAATTTGGGTAGGATTGGGCCCTTAGTGCATGGTGTCTATAATATACTGAAAGCTGGTTATCTGTGGTCACAGATACCTCTTATTGGCTTTCCTCTTTTGGCCACCATTCAGCAACTGTGGCCAAGAAACTGGAAGTGCTTTGCCAGAAGGGCTGCTGCTAGTTCCGTGCCTTGTCCAAAAGGCAGACCTCCAGCAGTCTTGCACAGATTAACACACTCCATCTAGCCCGTAGGGTGCTCTGCCCAGAAAACAGCCAAAGCCAATAACTCAGTGTGACACAAAGGAAGACGCCACACCACACATTCGAAAAGAAGGGAAAAAATGAAAATAGGAACAACAAGACACAAGGAACCTCACTCCGAGATCTGCCACCAGCATCCCTCAGGAACAAATTCTGCAAAAGAAAAAAAGGGGAAAGGTATAACTATAAAGAGATGTTCGCTTCCCAGCGTAAGCACAGAGATGGTCTCACTCAACAAGCACAGTATGAGTTGAATCAGGAGCTCTCTACAAACCTACAGCCATCCCCTTCAGGTTTGCCGTGGGTGATTTGGCATTCAGGTTTTATGTGGGCAGTTCAATTAAAGCAAATAGCCCACATAAAACCTGAATTGCATTTGCATTTTAATTTTAACACACAGAAAGAGAGAGCGAGACAAATTCTGTTAATGGAGGAGGAACTCTGCTTTATGCCACTTGAAGTGCAACCCTGAGAACGGCATGTTGGCAATGTTGACTTTGGCCCCTTTCATGACGAGAATTCTTCCCACAGCTTGTTATAATTTCTTTTTGATATTTTTCTCTTCATATGCTCTGGAAAAATAAAGGACAAGAAAGCAGCCTGAGATGATCAAAAATGAGATTAGCCTTTGAACACCTTGGGTTCTGCATCCCACAGCAGCTCCTCCACTATTCGCTCGTGTGGTGCCTAATGCAATGAATGGAAATTGCTATTCATTGCTTCTTCAGCATTTGACCAGCCATATGAAAAATATGGTTCACCACAGCAGGATGATCCATAGGTGGGTCATCCAACAGCTGAAGCAGCTTCCCAGTGTTAAAAGAAGGTCAGAGGAGGTGGGGTAGGCAGGCCTGGGGCAGAAGGGTGGAGAACAGGAGGCAGGGCTGGGATCAGACACTTTTTCTCTAGAGGTGGCGTGAGTCTGAGTAGACCCACTGGGGCTGCTATTGCTCTACCATGGGGAAGGGAACAAGCCTTTCCTGAGATAGCATAGTAGCGGTCCAAAAACATGCATTGCATATAACACAAATGTGCCAGCTTGCCTTTTCTAGTGCACGTTTGGATTGCACTGCCCATCTGAATGTTTGAATCTGCCATTAGTACCAGAGTCAGACTATCTGTGAGTGAAGAAGCATGATCGACTATAGCAGTGTTACTCGGGCATTTCATCCCGGGACCCCCTTTCAAACATAAACTCTATCCAGGACTCCCCGTCAAACTTACCAGGATGTGATATCACAGCTCCTCCCTGTCTACTTGGAAGTAAGTCCCATTGACTTACTCCCAGGAAAGCCCAGTGTCAGATTTCAAGATGGTGGATCCCAGCCTCTCGCAACACCCCTGTCCTGAGGTTGGGGCCCCTTTTGAGTACCACTTTGAGTACCCACTATAATATTCTTCTATAGGTCTACAAGCAGGAAAATATACCTCTTTTATCTCTAAACGTAAGAGAGCTGCAGCTTAATTGTCACCAAAAAATGGTCTTATTGCAATGTCCCTTTTTTCCTGGGAATATGATTTTAAACTTCAGATATTTAAAAAGCAGAAGGCTCATCAATGAATTGTACAAAAATGCAGGCCAAATCAGTCGAGGCGCACATTGTCTACCAACCCAGCCAGGCTGTGTGTGTTCCTTGATGTCTGTAGCAATCTCTGTCACTCAGCTTGAGTACCTTATATTAGGGACTTTGAATTTTGCAGCTTGTATGTGAGAAATGGCAGGAAAGCAAGGAGGCAGGCAGGCAGCCAGCCAGCCAGCCGCCCACACAGTGCTGCAGTGTGCCTGCTACAGTCTGCTGGTGAATTTAATCTCTCTCAAAATCCATTTGCTCGCTCTCAACTTTTTAGCTTCCTGCATTCTGTTTGCCTGATTCATTTGCAGCAGACTGCAAAAAGCACCTGCGTGGATCACCAACACATCGTGAAGAAGTCCTCCGCCACCATCGCAGTTATTGATTTTTAGACAATGTGGTTCATTTAGAATGATGAGTATCGTTATTTTTGTTTTGTTTTCTAGTTTCTGATGCTTCTGCGAGCACTAGAAACAGTTTGTAAAGGTTTTCAGTACAATATTAAAAGTCTTCCTGTCGTAGGCTGACACCAAGGGAAATCCAGACCAAGATCAGTGATTTTCTACCACTGTGCCATGGCACACTGGTATTCTGTGGATGGTCACCAGGTCTGCTGCTGGAATTTGAGGAGGGTCTATTAACAGGGCTATTAATAGACCCTACTAATTGAGCTATTGGGGAATGTGAGCTCCTTGCTAGCAATACAGTGCGCCTTGTCAAATATCAAAAGCTTGATGGTGTGCCTTAACTATTTTTGCACCTACCTTGACAGTGTGCCATAAGATAAAAAAATGAAAATAATTTTCCTAGAATTACAGGGAGTGTAATTTTGCACATGTTGAACAGGCAAGAAACATATAAACCCTCTTACATCAAATCAGAGCATTGGTCCATTAAGTTCAGCATTATCTACTGTGGGTGGCGCAAGCAGTTAAGACGCTGTGCCTGTTAACCAGCAAGCCAGGGTTTGAGACCCGGGTCAGCCCCACAAGACAGGGTGAGCTCCTGTCCTTAGCCCAGCTCTGCAACGCCAGCTGGATCCAATTGTATTGGCTCTGCCTTTCCATTGGACTAGTTCAGTGGCGTGGAGAGGGGGGATTTGCTGCTTGGGTAACAGCCTATCCTCCATAACAACCTAACCCAGGCTTTCATGCTTTGCATGCAGTGTATGCAGCGCCGAGCATGATACCATAGTCTTTCAAGACTGACAGAGGCCTGCTTTTAATCTACGGTGACTGGCAGTGTTTTTGCAGTGTTTCAGACATTCCCTGTCTTGTCTGAAGATGCAAGGATTAAATCTGAGGCAAAGCTGTACATACTTGTTTCATACAAAGATATTCCCATTCATTTCAATGAAGAAGGCAGCTGTCTCTACCAAAAGGAAATGCACATGGAATTGCTTCTTCTATTCATATGACTGAGGATGTCTGACAGCCCAATCCTATCCACGCTTTTCAAGGAGTAAGTCCCGTTGACTCTAAAAGGACTTCTGTGTAGACATCCATATGACTGGGCTCTGAATTTAAATACATGTTTGTATTTAAAAGATACTGGCATCATCTCAAGAGTGATGCTAGTGTGCAACATGAAGAAATTCATGCCCAGATCATTCAGACAAGGCATGGAACCTCCTGAGTTAATTCTGGAAACAGGTCTCTGTGTTAGCAAGGATGATTGCTCTGTTTAACTCCTTTCCAACAGTGCTCTTTCATTTCCTCGACCTTCCTTGTTCAATTGAACTTTCAACCTTTATTCTACCTCCTGAAGAGAAGCTATTTCTCTTTTCATTCTGGGTTCTGCTGCTTGATCACTGAAGTAACACTATGCCTATGGATGTGTGGCTTGGTGAAAAGTTTACACTGAATGGCTTCCTGAACTTCATTCACACATCATTTTCAACCCACATGTGAATGTCCAACAATTCATTCAGAGGAACTAATGGGTTTGGTCATGATTCTCTTCTTGGATGTATGGAATGGAAGAGCTAATCGTTTTAATAAAGTACTGAATATGGCAGTATACCATGATACCGAACTTGATGCCTTGAATCCACTGCTCTAATCTTTTAAAAGAATCATGAAAGTACTGAATAATAATGTCAGTTTTTCAGCCTTCTTTGCATTTTCCTGCTGATCCATGTCAATTAGCATAATCAATTAACAAATGTCTTATATAATGTGGTATAACTTTCTGGCAGATGCGGTATCATGACTTTTTTTATTTATAGCGCCAGTCTCAATATTTTCCTTTTGTTTCAGTTTGAACAATAGCATGCTGCAATCTACAGTCTTTTTGTTTTGTGTGGCAAAAACAAGGCAATTATGGTGCTTCAAGCAGTATGAACCAACTCCTGGCAGCCTAAGCAAAAGCGCTACACATTCACAACAACTACACATTCAAGTAAACAAAAACTTTGAAGTAGAATAGGCCAGTGTATGAATAATGGCCCCATGCCCTGAGATGGTAGGTTTGCACTGGCCTAGGCAGACCAGCACAAGGGGTGCAGGGTAACCAGATGCCAAACCCAACATTCCTGAACCCCAAGGCCAAAATTCATAATCCCAGGCCAAAATTCCTACCCGCTGAAAAAATTGCCAAAAATGTATTTTTCTTGATTTTGTTTTTCTGTTTTTTAACCATAACTTTTGATAGGAAGGAGATATCTCCAAACTGATTTTTGCTTTGGATTCTGCTCTTCAATACGAATCCAATGACATATGGCATGATGGGGTACTGTGCACTATTGCAAAGTTTCAAAATGAAGCCAAAATGTAGGACACCCGGACAGGAGGCTAAAAATCCAGACAAATCTGGGTTTTTCCAGTCATCTGAAGGGGTGGGAGAGGGCAGCAGAGGGAGGAAGGAATGGGGTAGGAAAGGGTTTTTCTATGTGGGGTAAGGGCAGCCCTTGGCGGATCAGACCTGGGAGGGGGTGGGACTAGTCACAGAAATACAGCTGGATCCCAACACCTGTCCCCTAGCCCATGAGGCATTACTTGAGCTGCTTTGATTTGTGCCTGTGAAATTGTGGGTGCAGATCCGAGTAGCCTTATAGATGTTGCCTTATAGAGTTGCCTGAGGTGTTTCTCAGGGTAAGGTGAAGGAAATCCTCTTATTCTGCTCCCCAGCCTGCACCAAACCTGTGCTGCATCCAGCTCAGGCCAGTTGACCTACCTGCCCCTGTTTTGAATTGCTCCCTAAACTGGTCCCAAAACTTATGTAATAAATACAGTAAATTACAGTAAATACAGTAAATTGAATACATTCAAATGTTTGTATCTGGACTTCTATCAAAGTGCTGTGAATGTTACATTAAAATTCTGTCTTTGAATTAAGTGAGGTTATTCTATTGTCATATTTTGAATGTGCATATTTGGGACTGGATTTTGGAATTGATTGGATTGTAATGTTAAACCCAAGAGTCATTTTCAATGGAAAACCCCAGTTCTCATTGATTAAGAAACACAGTCAATGCAAATTCATCACATTTGCATTTCACATGTTCACATTTGTTTTTCCTAACTACCTGTCTTCCAGTCTTCATTTATTTGCAATCATAAAGCACAAACATAATGCAGTCAGAAGTAAATAGACTATTTCCTAACCTGGAAAGATATTCTGGTTTACTAAATGAACTGAATAAGTACAAGTGTTCAAAGCATTCTTGAATTGTAAATCTGACCTGGAGCTACATCACTGGAGCATGGCTTTTTTGCAGCATGCCTGCTGGATCACTACACATCTACTGTTTACAAAATGTTTGTAAATGTTTACAAAATAATGCTTGTTTTAATAATGTTGGTTTTGAACGTTTACAGAATAATTAACCAAAAATCTGTCATCAAAGGCATCATTTTCATGTAACAGCAGCCTTTGGCTGCCACTGACTGAGCTGCTATAATGATGTTATGTAGTAGGCAAACAGAAGCCAGTTTTGCACCAGGCCTCTGGTGTTGTTGTTGTCGTCTTCCCATATAGGACTGCAACATCATGATCCCTCAATTATAACAAATGCCTTTTTCAGGAAACTTATTCACCTCTGCACAGAGTCTTGCATGCATTCCAGAGCACTCTTAAAGCCTTTCTGAAGCTTCTGGAATGACATTCACAATGCAGGCACCCCCCAGGTATTGGATGGGTTAGGGCCCAGAATATGAAAACTGTTGAAATATGGAACCCAGTCTTTTTCAACTTGCAAACGCAAAACGGCCACCAAAAAGATACAAATATCACTTGCAAAAGCCAAAATAACACATATTTATTAACACACAGCCAAAGTATTTAACAGATTACTGTAAAATAAACATAGGCATGTGTTTGCAATGAATATCTTATATATTTGAATGATCTTTTTTTTACTGAAGAAAGTCATAAGGAAATGCCAAAACAGTTTGATCACCATTTCACATGCAAATCAACATCAGGGAAAACAATTTTAGCCTTTAAATGATAGTGGCATCATAAACCAGCTGGGGAACCAGTGAAGGGAAGCTGAAAAAAGCAAAAAGGATCAAGGATTCATCAGACTTGCTCTGCAGAACCAACACAGACAATATGTTCCAGTAATTGTCAGAATTGAATTTAGCATTTACTGTATGTACAGGTCTCAAGTATGAAAAAACATCTTGGTGATGGATAGCTTCTTAAAAGGGGCAATCACTGGTAGGACTAGTACTAGTACAGGCTATTTTGGACAAAGGAGGTCTGGGCTTTGGGCATTAGGTGACTGGAATCCTCTGGGGCTGTATCTCAGCTGTATCCTATAGCTTATCTGATAGCTTCCTGTGTGGTTTGTTCCTTCCCAGATTGGACTATGGACTCATCTGGGCAATGTGGGTCCTCAAAGAATCTTCCAGATAATTCCAGATACATCTTCCAAGCTGGTTTACAAGTAGCTGGATCTATGGAGACTGGATATGATATTCCTCCTCATTTTTTTGAGGTGATATGTCATTTGTGGACTGGGTCATGAAAACAGAGAGAGAGAGAGAGAGGTCAACATAATCAGGAGCTAGAGATGTCAGGATAACTGAATTTAACTAATATCTGAAAAAAACCAGCTTAACCGTTGGCTACAAGCTTCTAGTAATCTAATTGCTAAGATCAAATGACATTAACAACCTCATCAGGAAAATCTCCATGGGACAATTTTTCATCAAATGTTAAAGATGCAAATTGTAGCAAAATTTTGATTCATCCTTGCTTTTAAGGTAAGGTTTCTGGTACGGTTTTGTTTGTTTGAATAAATAGGGTTATGAAATTATTTGGGAACAACTTGCTACCATAGTATTTTGAATTGTTCGCTGTATGTATTTTTCATTTTCTTAAACAATAGTTTGGATTAAATATTAAAATGCAGTAGATGTGGATTTACTGTCATATATGCTCAGTCAATGAAAATGGAATTATTTATCTTTCTTTCACTAGCTATATCAAGGGGATTTTCCTGCCAACTCCAATTACCCTGGATGACACTGCCTTTCATAAATAAATTGTCACTTGCTTGAGATCTTTATTGGGGGATTTGCATAAGAGATTTTATTGGTGAGAAATAAAAGTGGCCCTTTCCCTTGAATTTATGACTAGCTAATTGAGAAGAGTGGCAGATTTTTACTGTAGTGATCTCCATAGGAGCTTTACATTTTTATCGGAAAGCTGGTTTGCTGTTACTAAGGTGTACTAATTTACACTGTGAACTTGGAGCAACTCACAGAGAAGACTATTTTTAGATCATTATTTTTTGCCTGTCTTTTCTTTAGACAAGGCATGTATGCAAAAAAGATTCATATGAAACATTTAAAATTGCAGTTGTTTTGCAAAATGCTCAGCATTCAAATGTACGTGTATACTTATCTATTTATAAATGAGGTATTTAAATGTGACCTGAAAATGCACAGCAGTTCAAAATATTTTGCAATCATGGGTGGCATTGCCTAAGTACTGTATGAGGTTTCACATGAACCAAGCTGAAAAAAGGAGACGCTCTGCTCCGAACGAGATTATAAAATCTATTTGAACCGCTAAATGCTCAGTTTGATATTTGAACATTCTGAATTCCCTGAAAGCATGAATCTATACATCATTTTCCCTGTTAATTACTTTTGGCTTCTAAAATGAGTCACCTTGATTAAATCTGATTGCTTGCAGGGCTGTGTTTCATGTAAATAGACTTTTAGCAATTAAATTACACAATGCTATTAGGATCTCCATCCCCCCATTTATTACCGTAATCCTCTGTCCCTGTTCTTATGTGAGCAAAGATTTGTGATAGTCTCCCAGCTCTCTTACGTTGGAAATCTTCGGCATTATTGACAGAAAGGCCAGCAGACAGAGCATGTTTACATAAAAATAGAAGTTTTATTGGCTCCATTTGTGTCAGAATTTTTTATGGATCTTTCTGTAACACAATTTGCTCCATTATGGCTTTGAAATTATAATATGAAATAATGAAGGTTATCTGCAATTTGCTTCTCCTTCCAGCACTGGGTTGTGTACATTTCTCTAGTGAAAGGGATGGTGGTTTGGAGATATAAGAAGTTTCAAACTGATTCCAAGAGAAGCAAGCAATTCTGAAGATCTTCATCTTTTATCTTCACCCTTGTCCGACATAGTGTTGGTTTCAATTCTAATAGCAGAATAGAATCTCTAGAATCATTCTCAAGTTGTTGTAGCCCTGCAACTGCCACAAGGGCTTATTTCCAAGGATTACACTGAACAAGCATTCACTGGTTTGCCATTTTCAAACAGTGAAAGTTCTGTAATTAGTTCTGCAGCATTTTTTCCTTTTAATATTAATCACATATCAGGCATATTAAAATTATTTGTCAAATTTGTCAAAATAAAGACTTGGGTAGGGCTGTGCTAATAGGAAAGTTATGTGTGCCTCCAGTACATTTTATTCACTTTCTTAGGGTGCAATCCTAACCTTGATTTAGGCTGGCCTAAGCCCTGACATAACTCTTATGCTGACCTGGTGGTATCACAAATGTACCCTAAGACACTTCTGCCCAGTGGTGGGATTCAAATAAATTAACAAGTTCTATGTCCTAATAACCTAAATTAACAACAGGTTCCATGTCCCATTAGTAACCGGTTCTCAGAACCAGGTGCAAAGGGTTCTATAGAACCAGTCAGAACCCTTTGAAGCCCACCACTGCTTCTGCCCCACTCCTGGGCAGTAAGGCCAATGCATAGTCATATGCCAAGCTCCCCGTACCATCACAGAAAGATAGGACAGATAAGTTAGGTCAGCTTATATCTCCCAGGATTCTGCTCTGAGTAATTATTTTCAGAAGACACCAGGGGAGCATGAAAATATTAATTTGGGGAGAGGCAGGAGAAAGGGATTTGTGAATTTCGTACTGACCCTCTTTCTAGTATTCTATAATTTGAGTTCCATTAGAGACCCTAGCACTGGATTAGGCAGGTCTAACCCATTTCTCCATTCTGATTTGTGGATTACCTTCCTGAAGGTATTGAATTGCCTCAAGTACCTCATCTATAGTGTCAATCAGGCAGTGCAATTCAACTTGGCGCTGGAACAAGCAGGCTGGCCCAGCCTGCACTTTATCTAGTGCAAGGATTGGACTGATGTTGCAGTGCCACCAGGAAGGGGAAGCTTGTCCCCTTCCCCAAGATATGGTTGCAGCAACCCCAAAAGGTCTGATTGGACTTAGGCTACCTCTCAATGTGCCCTAAGTCTGAGATGTCAGGAGCAGCCAGAGGCTGCTCAGATGTGAAACATCAAGGATTTAATTCCCGTCCCAAACTTTTCTGGAACATTGGCATTTTACTCTGGATCCTATTCCAAGGTAGGGTTTAAATACTACAAATCTCTCACATTTTACATTGAGGTGTAGGCTCAGGACTGTCTCTGGTTCTGGGGTATCAGCAGATTTTATGGAGTAAAAAGTAAAAGATCTAATGGAGATTTTTGAAGCACAGCCAAAGAGGGGACATCCCTTCTTGTTTCCTTCGACCAATAGGGATGAAAACAATCTCCAACCACAATTCAATGTTCGGTTGATGTTCAGGGTTAGGGAAACCTGCCTGCAGTCGGAAAATGGGATGTTTTTAAAAAAAGAAAAGAAAAAGCAGATGCCTGTTTTTAACCTGCAGGGCATTGTTACTTGTTTGGACTATTAAAATGAGAAAGTTTCACATGTCTAAAATTCAGATCTTTGTGTAGGCAGCAAGATGGAAAAAAAAACCAGCAGCTGTACAAACTGGCTGCTCCCAGCTGTCTGAGTCAGTATTCAGTGTTCTCCTTCCTGCTATTTGTTCATGTCAGAAAACAGACATGTCAGTTTTTCTGCTTTCAGTGGGAAGGATTTTTAATGCTAATTTCTCTTGTTTCTCTCCTATGTGTGTCCCTCACATTTCCAATGGCTCCTTTGTCTTGTCTGCCACATCATTTAATGTCATAGCACATGTGTGGGTTTGTATTGGAGAGCCAGAAGGAATCTGAGGTGCAAATATTGCTGTTGTGGTGACTGAGGAGCAGATAGGAAATGGGGAGCCATGAGAATCACCTAAGAATAGCTTGTCCTCTGTTGCTGGAGTGCTGTGATCTGCTGGAGGGAATGAGTTTCCCAGGTGACTTGTCTCCAGTTTGTACCAGTTTCTTCTCCATTCAGTTACTGGTCACTTGAATAACGGAAAAGAGAGCAGGAAGGACTGCAGGCATGTTAACCACTAGCCACCACTTTTCTTGGTTAGCCTACCTTCTCCTGGCACCTTCTCTGATAGGATGTAATCTGCTTCAGATGCCATGACATAACTTGGAACTGTTAAACTTGTAAATGTTAGTTCATTGCTTTACTCAAGTTTCTGAAAAGCTTAGCATCCTCAAGCTTTCCAACTGTTCTTTCTAGCTTGATTATTTATTCAGATTATTTCAGTTCTAGGAAATCTGAAGCAACTTTGCCTCCAGAGTTGGGAGTATCTCGAAGTGTGGAATAAGAGCATTCATTATATTTCATTATTAGAACATAAGGCTGCAATCCTATACAAACATTCCTATGGGCACAATCCTAACCAATTTAGGCCAGCCTAACTCACCTGGCATATCTTCCTGTTATGGTGTGGGGAGTCAGTGTCTGCTTGTGCCTGCCCAGGGGTGGGGCAGAAGTGACTTACAGCACTTTTGTGACACCCCCCAAGTCAGCACAGAACTTGTGTCGGGACTTATGTTGGCTGCAATTCTAATCATACTTTCCTGGGAGTAAGTACTGTAGAAACTGGTCACTTGAATAACGGAAAAGAGAGCAGGAAGGACAGCAGGCATGTTATGCACTAGCCACCACTTACTTCTGAGTAGACATGCTTAGGATTGTACCCTAAGAAGATCACTTTCTTAAGAAACAATTTTTCACTTTTAAAATAATTTTTTAAAATCTTGCCATGGCACTTAATAATACCACAGGTAGCTACTAACAAATAAAAAAACCAAACAAATCTACATTTTTAAATTCTTTAAATGTTATTATTAAATTATCAAAATCATTTAAACATTTCAACATTGCAATTCAAACAAGAGGCTGTATCTAAAGAAAGCCATCATAACTAAGGATGCAATCCAGAGTAACTATGGGAGTCCTTGCTCCAATGTAAGAACAATTTACTTTGGATTGCAGTATGAATTTCCCTTAGGTTTCACTCAGTAGTGCTGTAACTATGTCGATTAAATCTCTCTTATGTGCTCCTGTAGTTACTCTGGATTGTAGAGTACCATTCAAATCAATGGAATCAGGGTGTCATAACTAACAATTCCTATTAAGTTCCATGGGATTCATGGAATAACTTTATTTGGATACAATCAGGTCTTCTTCCAAAAAAAGAAGATTCAGACAGCAGTAAATACTTATTTGTAGATACAGTGAATTACAGTGGTTACCTGGGAGTAAAATAGATTGAACACCATGGGAGTGATTGCGAAGGAAACATTCATAGGATTGTGATACATGACACCTGTTCCTCTTTCAGAAAAGTTCCTCTGAACTGGATAACTCTGCTAACTGGGCAAGAGACACTCTTTTAAGTGGGTGTTCCTCTTTTATTTAGCAGGGGAAGAGTAATTGGCTCTACACACCCCAGCAATGTCTGCTCTAGTGGCTTCTACTGGTGTTCTTTTTGCATTTTAGATTGTGAGCCCTTTTGGGACAGGCACCCATTAGCTATTAATTAGCTATTAATTTTTTTCATTTTCTTGTAAACCGTTTTGTGAACTATTCAGTTGAAAAGCGGTATATAAATACTGTAGATAGATAAACTTATTTAATAAAATAATGAATTTAGGATGTTAAAGAAGGCCTCCCTAGAGAAAAAAATTCCACAGTCTGGGGGGGCCCCACTGAAGAATAAATCAACTTCTTAGAAAATATCAACCATCTCTGATTCTGTTGGCACAAGGGGTAGGTGTGGGATTAAGCAGATAGGCATGGTCATTTGAGATTATACACCTCAAATGAACAAAATTACACAATAGTTTTGTAATCAGTGATAACATATCAGCTTTACTGCAGCTTTGCTAACTCTTTGAGGTCAACAGTTGGCTGTGGGAACCTGAAAAATGTCTCCAGAATGTCTCAGTTCATTGAGTGGGAGGTAAACGATTTTGCTACAATTTGTAATACTTTAAACTCTTGAGTTGGGCAATGAAAGTTGTTTGGTAAAATGGATATAACGATATTTAACTACACTTGAACTTATTGCTTATAAGTATACAATTAACTTCAGGGAGCATGTTTTGGTGGGGGCCCTGAAACATTTCAGAGGTTGTGAACTGGATGGCCTTAATCCAACTGAAGTTAGTTGTGATGAACTCCGTTGAAATCAGTGGGACAAGATTTATCATCCAATCCTATATGAGCCATGTGCTAATGGAACTCACAGTCACAATGCTTGGACCGCTGGCACAGCAACTGCTGTGATGGCATGTGAGCCAGCGCTGCCAGTTCAAACAACATGCCAATGACTTCTTGAGCCTCTGCCAGAGCAGAGGTTGGCAGAGGGAATGTCCTGGGACATTTCAGGGGACAGTTGGCGTAAGGAACAGGGACTGGCCAAGGGCATGTCAAGGGCAATCTAGGGGTGTTTTTTAGCACTGGAAGTGGCATAATTAATATCCTATTCTCCAACCGAGTACATTAAGTGAAAACACTGATCCTTCTACC
Source organism: Cryptoblepharus egeriae (assembly GCA_030015325.1). Classification (NCBI taxonomy): domain Eukaryota; kingdom Metazoa; phylum Chordata; class Lepidosauria; order Squamata; family Scincidae; genus Cryptoblepharus; species Cryptoblepharus egeriae. The sequence continues at coordinate 49,364,916 of JAREYC010000005.1, read as the reverse complement.
TCTACCTGGTCCCTGCTGGCCGGTGGCAAGCAGTGAAAGCTGTGCCAGCAACATTGCATACTATGAACTGGCCCAGGATAGGATTTGGCTGTTGGCCAAAGCATCTAATTTGTTTCATTGGTTTTAATAAGACAGTTACAACTATCTTTAGCTGACTTCCGAGAAAAATTCTTGGTCCTGCAGTTTAAAATAAGTGTAGTGAGAGCCAAGACTGTTTGCTGCCTGTTAAGGCTGCTTTTATTTTTATGCGTTTCCCTTTATTTTTCCCCACGATGAAGGGTTCAAGTGAGACTTTCCCTACAGGCACAGATGACAGTTTTGTGCTCTCCTACCCCACCCACACTTTGAAGCATCGCTATGGTTTGTGTCAAACTGCAATTGAACTGATGATGAAAGTTTTGCATGAGCGCTTTGCCAGAGTGCGGGAAAACTGTCTGTCTGTCTGTTCTTCAGCAGACAGCTCCCAGGGTGGTAAAATGTACAATAAAAACACCTGAACAATAAAAATAAGCAATACTAAAAGCAGAGAAACTGCAGTGAAGTCAGTTAAATCCAACAATGCCATACAAATAAAAAATAAAAAGAACATGCTGGAGAGTTTGAACAAATAAGAAGTGCTATGGATCCTGAAAAGGCAATAGAATGGGCACCAGTTCAGTTTCTCTAGGGAAGGAAGGATATGCCAAGGCCTCAGCACTGAGTCTTGAGTTAATTCCCAATTTCATCAAGCTTATTTTTTTCTCATGATGGCGGTACCACCCATCTCAGCAATAATAGTTGGCTGATTGTTAAATCAAAGCTAGAACCTGAGTGATTCAACACAAGCAGTGTGATCAGTATGAAAATAGATGCCCAACTTGTTCAAGTATCTGTTAAAATGAGACAAACACTGCAATCCTATCCACCCATTCCTGGGAGTAAGCCCCATTGAACACAGTTGGACATACTTCTGAGTAGACATGCTTGGGATTGTGCCCAAAGTTGGAAAATTTTTACTCCTGCAACACGGGTGCAAGACTGTAGCATTAAGTACAAAAAGTTCTGTTCCAAAATGATTGAAGGCATTAACAACTTTTTTCCACCAACAATTTGGTCAGGACAGGAAATTTGCATTGGCATTGTACTGCTTTGGTCCGTGTAAAACAAAAGATTGGGAATATCTTTAGTGACTCAGAATGTGGAATGTCCTGTATATATACTCTAATATACTCTATCCTGGATGTTCAATAGCAAGATACAGTGTATCACAAAACATTGAGGCTACATGACAGTTGATATGCCGAACAGAGAGTAAACAAAGATATACAGGGTGATTGAAAAGTAACTCCCTATATTGTAACTCCCTATATTTAAAATATTTTATTGTATATTGTAAATTGTAACTCCCTGAATTGTAAGTCCCTGTAATTCCCTGTACAATAACTATATTGTAACTCCCTATATTAAAAATAGGGAGTTACTCTTCAATAACCCTGTATAACCAAGATATGCTATTTTCCAATGCTGGCAAGTCATGGAAAATAATTAGTTTGCTATCACTTTTTCAAGCTGCATATGTCTTTCTACAATTAGTTCACGTCCAGAGTCTGGAAAGGGGCAACTCTTTACTGTCATTGTAGCAAAATATCTATTAGCAAATGACACTTCATGTTTTTTAACCAATAAAAACTGAATCTCCTATGTGAAGTGTCTTAGATTAGTTTTTTAGATAACAGACATAAATAACAAAGTTAAACTGTGGCTGTCAAAAAGAAGGGATAAAAAATATTTAGGCCACATTACACTTGCTGATTTCTTTCACTGTAATTTGCAAAATAGGATAATTTGCCATTCATCTTCCAACCATTAGTAGGGAACAGTGAAGTTATATTTTATGCTTTACTGCTATATCTGCATCTTCATTTTTGTATTGACAATGATATACCATAGATTTTTATTCACAGGGCCATTGGGGTTATGGGTGTGGGTGTGGGCTGTGGGTGGCACAAGCAGTTAAGTCACTGTGCCTGTTAACCAGCAGGCCAGGGTTCGAGACCCGGGTTGGCCCCATAAGACAGGGTGAGCTCCTGTCCTTAGCCCAGCTCTGCGACGCCAGCTGGATCCAATTGTATTGGCTCTGCCTTTCCATTGGACTAATTCAGTGGCGTGGTGAGGGGGGATTTGTTGCTTGGGTTACAGCCTATCCTCCATAACAATCCAACCCAGGCTTTCGTGCTTCACATGCAGCGTATGCAGTGCTGAGCACGATACCATAGTCTTTCAAGACTGATGGAGGCCTGCTTTTTGGGGGGAAGGTATGAGCCCCCTCACCTATCCCACATGTGCCTTGTCAAGTACCCTGCCAGAAAGGAGTGATTTTACTTCACCGACCTCTTGCTCCATAGCACACTTTCTTGTTTGAAATGTGATTTGAGGGCACCCTGTTCTTTCTTTATTGGCATTCTGATAGATAGGGATAAATCATCTTTTTTAATGTTTTTATTTTATAGTAATGTTTTTGCTATATACTTCTGCAAATTATTGTGTGTCCTGTATCTGAAATAATGCATAATACTGGCACTTCTTCTTGGCTGTTGCTGCCTAATCCAGAGGCTGCATTCACAGTGATGTTCTTTATAGCCATTGGAAACCATGAAACAATATGCAATTGACCACTCACAGTTCACTGTATTATATTTCAATGACATCTCCCAGCCTCTGTTTTGGCAGAAGTTCATTTTACAAAACAGCAGACAAGCAGCACTACAATACTCCCTGTGCCAGGAAAGGTATAAATGCAACAGATGGGTTCAGCAGGTGTAGTTGTGTGTGTGTGTGTGTGTGTGTGTGTGTGTTGAAGAGGTGGGGACAAGCAAAATATGAGATGTTGTTAGCCTGGTAAGCTACAGCCACAGTACAGCAGTTAAAAAATCACCATATTAAAATATTTTAAAATATTAGTTGTTATGCAAAACTTATTGTCGCACACTTGCCAGGAGGGCTTTGACACCTTGTCAGAAGGTACCTACCCCCCCACAACATGGCTTATTATAGCCATGAAGCAGGAAATCAAATTTCAGGTGTTGAACCCCTATTGAGAATGTATCCTGCTGGCTCCTTTAATCAAAATAAGCTCCACATCAGTGGAGATTTAAATCAAGAATGTGACCCAAATTGACAGGTTGATGTGATGATATAATGGAGAAAACAGTTCCTTCCAAAAGGTAAGAAACAGGTACAGAAAATCTTTGTCTTTGATGACAAAGATCTGCAATGATCTGCAATAACAGCCTTCTGATCATAGATTATGGGCACAATCCTAACCAATTTAGGATAGCTAAACTCTCCTGGCATATCTTCCTTTGGTGGTGTGGTGGTGTATGCCTGTGCACTGGCCTAACACCTCCAGGAGTGGGGCAGAAGTGCCTTAAGGCACTTTTTTGACACCCCCATCTGAATATAGGACTTGCGCCAGGGCTCATATCAGCCTAAATGGAGATTAGGATTGCAGCCTATGTCCCAGATTGTTAATGTATAGGCAGGAGAGATTATCTTTATCTAGTGCCTCCTCACATCTATGAATTTATTTATTTCTTTACAGAGTCTGGAACATCTTACATTAAAATTTTTTTAAAGATTTAAGTAAAAAATTAGAAATTAGAAATTAAAAATTGAGGTGAAATCTAAACAATACATTTCAAGACTATAACAAGTTTGGATTTCATACAGAAACACTTACGTTCCCTTTGAGGACCAGAAGATAGAGATCTGAATGGCTTTTTAATTGGCCTGGAACAAATCTTCCATTGTGCATGGACCATTAAGATTACAGCATGTCAATAAATGTTCTTGGCTCTGCATTTCCCCACATTCACGTTTTTAAATTTCCTGTAATGTAGCCCCAAGTCTTTAAGTTTTTCTTACATTGCGACACTCCTGTTCTTAATCTGTTCAGTGTTTTCCATGTCTCATACAGGAAATGGTACCCAGGCATGGGTTCTTCCCTGATGTTGGTTCAGCTTTCATTATGGTGCAGGCTGTGCCATAATCCACTTGGTGGATTACATCTGGAAGGTGCCTCCCCAAAGACTACTACAAAAATGATAATCTGGCATGTCCTGGGCAACACTGGAAACTCCAGCCAGTGGCAAATGCTTCCACCACCACAGCATCACCAAATGGCTTTTTTTCAAAGCCAGCTATTGAGATAATCTCAATCAACACTGAAGGCCATTTATGAATGGTGCTCTGGGATAATCTATATATATAAAACTGAAACCTGACTGACTGACTGACTGACTCACTCACTCATCAACGCCCAGCCAAAACCGCTGGGCCTAGAAGCATGAAATTTGGGGAGGGTGTTCCTTCTGTGATGGAGAACCAGTTTTCAGAAATTCTCAGTTTTCACTAAGAACCAGTTTTCAGAAATTCCAACTGGAAGGGGGTGAAAAGGGGTGCAACGCATTTTCCTCCCTATACTTTCCATTGAAGAATCCCTGACTGAGGGACGCTCTGCCCTGGACCTAGAAACATGAAATTTGGGCAGGGTGTTCCTTCTGTGGCATCAACACCCACCAAGAACCAATGTTGAGAAATTTAACCCTTAAGGAGCTGAAAAGGGGTGCAACGTGTTTTTGTCTTACACTTAACATTGAAGACTGATCAACCTCCAGCTGATGCACTGGGAAGGAGGGTGCACAGAGGGTGATGGTGCATGTGGGGGGGATGGTGCACATGGGGAAGTGATGTGCCTGGGGGAGATGGTGCACATGGGGAGATTGTGTGCATGGGATGATGTTATATGGGGGTGTTGCGCATGTGGGGTTGATGCGCATGTGGGGACAGTGCACATGGGAGACGTTGCGCATGGGGGATGATGCTCATGGGGCTGTTGCACATTGGGGGATGATGCACATGGGGGTGTTGCATATGGTGCGCATGGGAGGATGGTGCGCATGCGGGGTTGATGTGCATGGGGGAATGTGCGTATGAGGGAAGGGTGCACATGGGGTGATGTTGTATGGGTGTACTGTGCATGGGGGGATGATGTGCATGGGAGACAATGTGCAAGAGAGGTTGATGTGCAGTGGGGGAACAGAGTAAGGGGGGAATTTTACTCCTGCAACGTGGGTACATTTTTGCTAGTTATTACTATTATTACTACTACTCTTTTGTAATAATAATATAGGCTTCTGTTATAGATGTCTATAACAGAGGTCTAGACCCTTCCATGACATAAAGTAACTCTAAAGAACATTCCTTAATAAAGTACAGTTGTTTTGTTGAAATATCTCTTTTCCTTGTTGACTATTGGATGCATAGATTGATGTTGTGATCACCCACATGAGTAACAGTACATTTTTTTCATTATTTTTTGTTTGAAACAGAAGCTCAGTCTTATAATACATCAGCAACCTCAATTAGCACTAAATATGCTTTATGTTCTGGAATTTCTTTCCCTGGCAGAAGCTAACCTGGTTTGGCTCAGGCAATATTACAGTGAGGCTCTTAATAAATGGAGCAGTATTTCCTTCCTGGGTAAATTGTTTGGAAAATTATGGATCAGTGTCATCATCAACAAGAAGCTGATTTAATCACCTTGGCAATATTCCTAAATAGGCAATATTCCTAAATATGTCCTAAATAGAACGAAGTACACCAAATAGTATAAAGTTTATGCTTTGGCAGAATAATGGCCACTGCACAGCCTGCCCTAGTGCATCTCAGTGTTTGGATTTTCAGTCATCTGTCTCTTTTGTATTTCTGTACTTTAAGGAAGCTTTCCAGCATGACTCCCTGGGTTCAGACCTTGGAATTGATCCATAATGCACTATCGTGGCATAAACATACCTTAAAGTTATTAATGCTGACAAGTGCTTCAGATCTTTCTTTCTCAACAGTCTTGTATATATATGTCTTGTGCAGACCACAGTGATTAGGTTTGGACGACTTGTTTTTGTTGGTTGAAATCCTTATCATTCATTATTTCCATTTTGCAGTTGGAATTTTCTACTGCCTCTTATACTTTATGGCCTCAGGAACCCACTTTGGACCATTTGGGTTAGATAGGACTGACCTGTTTGATATTTTGATAGCAAGCTCCTCAACTATTTAGATTGCCTCAAAGAGAGCATATACATACAGTAAGTGGAACAGTTCTGCTGGGATGCCAGACATAAGTCACTATATTTCTTTGCATTTTGCCAGAAGACTACAGTTGTTATGGATTTGATAGCTGACACTCATATTAGGGAGCAATTGAACAGGAAAAACTATCATTATAAGTATGAATCACATTCTAGCCTGAACATTTTAAATATTCCTTTTGAGCTGTGTAGTATATTCTGAGAATTATAACTCTTGCAGCATACTTACATGGTATAGAATCAAGATACTTTCACAAACATATTCATGCATACATACATACATTGGCTTTCAAACTTTGAGGGAGCTTTTGGCTGCAATCCTAAACTCCCTTTCCTGGGAGTAGGCCACATTGAATACAATAGTTTTTATTTCTGAGTAGACATAGTTACGATTGCGCTGTTAGGCTGCAATCCTAAAGACATTTTCCTGGGAGTAAGACCCATTGAACATAGCAGGCCTTCTTCAGTCTTGAAAGACTGTGGTATCAAGCTTGGCGCTGCATACGCTGCATGCACAGCGTCTTAACCGCTTGCGCCACCCACAGTCCATATTGAACATAATGGGACTTACTTACTTTTGAGTAGACTTACTTTTGAGTAGACATGGTTAGGATTGTGTTCTTTGTCCCTTAAAGTCTAATGACAAATGTCATGTCTATCATGGTAAGGGGACATTTGTCTCCTTTGCTCCTTTGCTCCTTTGCTCCTTCATCCAGGAGACTGTATGAAGTTACTGCACCATCTGTATTGGCACCAGCTGTATTGCCGGCACAATTAGAAGCCGTATTTGGAAACAGGAGAGTGAATAGGGCATGGTGGAGAATTCATGAATGCATTTTGGCCCATTCTATTAAATAAATTTCATAGCGAAACTCTATGATACAAATTTGACATTCCTGGGTGAAGGCAACTCACTTTGAGTGAGCCACTGGGGACTGTTCTTAGAAGTTGTGTAGGTACCGGTGTAGGCTAACTACTGCTTGCTTCAATGCACTGTTTATTTTTCATTTAATAATTTTATCTTATTGATTTGATTTATATTTTTAACATCAAACAGAAATTGCTGTGACAATGCACTGGAGCAAAAAGCAGTGTCAAAATATTTTAAACAAACCAATAGAATAAGGCTGCAATCCTAAAGACACTTCCTTGGGATAAGACCCACTGAACGCAATGGGGCTTACTTTTGAATAGACATTATTAGGATTGTGCTGAAAAACAGATAAGAGGTCAGATGAACCCAAAGCCTATACCACAGTGAGTCAGTCATGTGATATTTGTCCCATTGCTGATACAGAACCTGGTACATCTAGTTCTATAAAATCTGCTTCAATGACTGAAGCAAGAAATATTCAGATTGACCAACCAGAAAGTAGGACAAGCACAGACAAAATACAAACAGAATGATGTAGTGCTATGGGGTGATTTAAGCAAAGATGACATTGTATACTGGGTAGAAAAAGGTCCAACAGAGTGTCAGCACTCAGATGGTTCATTTGTAAGGTCGAAAAGGTCCTTTTCAATCCAAGACAGATATTGTTCAAAGAGCTTGTTCTATTCCAAATGGACTAATGGTGAAAAATACTGCAGAGAATGGTTAGCATGTTCACCAAAATGGGTCATGTATACCATTTTGTGTGCAAACTCTTCTCAGATTCTTCCACACCATTATCATCAAATGGATTTTTTGACTGGCGCAACACCTATTTAGTTCAAAGTCATGAAAACTCATAATTAATCTGGCAGAGCATGGTTTGCTTTTCAGAGAAGATGAGGAAATATTTGGTTCTCCCCACAATGGCATGGATTAATTGAACTTTTACTTGATTACTTGATTACCTTGGATTACTTGAACTTATTGCAAATTTTGTTCCTTTTCTAGCAAATCATATAAAAGAATTTGGAAATAGAGGATCAAGTGTCACATCCTATGTTTCTAAAACAATATGTGATGAATTTTTCCAAATGATGGCATGTAAAGTAAGAGAATCAATTTTGTGTCATTTAAAAACTGCATGCTACTTCAGTTTATCTATAGATTCCACTCCAGACATTTCTCATGTTGATCAGCTCAGTGTTATTGTAATGTATACCTGACCAGATGATGGGCTCCCTATTGAATGTTTTCTAACCTTCCTAGAGATGAGTAGCCACACAGGGGAAAGTATGGAGAAGATGGTGCATGACTACCTTACAAATGAATTCAAAATAGATTTTAGTAAGTGTTGAGGCCACCTCAATGGGCCTCTTTAGATATATACATATCACCAATTTTTGTGGCATATGTCCAAGGTGAGGAAAAGGGTAGAGAGCTATGAAAAGGAGGTGATAAGATCCAGGACACAATCCTAATCAATTTTGATGAACTGAACTCACCCATCTCCTCATTCCCAAGATGGCATGAGGAGGCAAGTGCCTGTCTGTGCACTTGCCTTACCGCCACCCCCCCCCCCCCCAGCAGTGGCACTTTTGTGACATCCCAGCATGGGACTCGTGCCAGGATTTTTGCCAGCCTTACACAAGGCCTGAAACAGGCATTTGCAGGAGCAGCAAAAACTGTGTAAAGTATCCCTCCATCTTGTCATTAGAGCCATTTGCAGAACCATTATGCAATGTTAATCTCATCCCTGCTGATACAACAAGTTGGGTTTCTGCATGCTGACTTTTCAACATGCTGTTCAATGTAAAGAAATAGCATCATTTTTGCATGTGTATAAATAAATCATAATAGACTGGGTTTCTGCAATTAATTGGGCAGAGTCAATGTACTATTTATTATTCATCTCCATCTTATAAAAAGCTCATGGGTGGGGGACTTGAAAATGTTTAAAATATATGACGTGGCCCTCATACCAAAACGTTCAGAGACTTGACTAAAATGTCAATTTATACAGTGGTCCTTGTGTTTGGAGAACGAGGACATAATTGAATGACTCTATTTTGGTAGGTCATGCTGCTTTTTCTACCATATTCAACACAAAAAACATTAAAAATTTCAAACCTGATCCAGCTCTCAGTGAAATCCTCTGAAAGATGCCAACAGGCTTCATTGAAAATCTGATCAGGACACAAATTCTCCATAGTGTTTGACCTGAGTTACACAAACTTCAAATAAACAAAAGAAGTAAATGTTCAGAACGCCAGACCACAGAATGACTGTGTGAATGATAGTTTGACATTGCTATTACGGCGACTGAAGCATGCCATGGATAATCTCAACTGTTCATAGACGACCTGACACTCAGATTATGGCAGATTGAAGTAATGCACGACTCTCTGACATTAAAATTCTGAGTTGCACACAACGCTGAGAGGCACCAAAGCTGCCATTCCTTTTTTTCACGGCATAGACAGAAGATAAAGAAACCATCAGATTTCAGATCCCCAAAATGAAAGTACAAATGATTTCCTGACATGAGTATCACTACTAAGTTCCCTTCAAAGATCCTAGCTATCTTCCATGCCACCTACATACCTTAATAAATTTAGTTGCTATCATTTCCCAATTGCTTGAAGCTTACTCATAAACTTACTCATATTGTTTATCATGATATGAGGGAGATTCATAGCATTTGCAATTCAAGGACAATACTATGCAGGGCTGAATTTAGGTTTGATGAGGTCCTAAGCTATTGAAAGTACTGGGGACCTTTATATGTCTAGGTGTCCTTTGTCAACAAATTGTTGCTGTTTTTTGTGTTGAATATATGCTATATGGTAATTTATGGTCCTAACAGGTATCTAAAACCATTTGCACATAACAAAATATGTATTTTATCAAAGTAATTGTTGAACTGAAATACAATTAAGAAGTATATAAATAATGAAATACAATTAAGAGTAAGTTAATTAATAGTGAAATAATTATTAAGCTCTAGCTTAAAATGATTTTTTTATTCATAACAAACTTAATAATACAAACACATTAGGATTTGGCAGAAACAAAAGTTCCTTAAGGCTGCAATCCTAAAGACACTTTCCTGGGAGTAAGAGATATTGAATATAATGAGACTAAGGGCACAATCCAGAGTAACTACGGGAGCACGTAAGAGAGATTACGTGCACCCGTAGTTACTGCACCACCTAGTGAAAACCTATGGGAAATTCATATTGCAATCCAGAGTAACTTATTCTTACTCTGGAGCAAGGACTCCCCATAGTTACTCTGGATTTCACCCTAAGGCTGCAATCCTAAAGTCACTTTCCTGGAGTAAGACCCAATGGGGCTTACATTTGAGTAGACATGGTTAGGATTGCAGCCTTACTTCTGAGTAGACAGGGTTAGTATTGCCCCCTTAGTGAGTGTAAAAGATGGTATTTCTAGTAATATGTCACATTCATAAATAATACAAATATTGTACACACCTGTACATCAAAAAATTATTTAACAGGACTAATTATATTAATGCATCTACCCAAAACCCATTCAACTGTATAATTTTACCATGATTTATTGTATACTGTTTATACAAACAGTACGCAAACATGATCTAAATTAAAATACTTTCCTTCTTGCCTTGGCTAAAGCAAAGTCACTGATGATATCATCAAATGATAAACTGAGTAGCTTGTTATTTTCTATGCACATGAGGTAGGTAACATAAAAGGTAACATAATATATCTTGAGACATAGTTGTTCTAAATTCATTTTTTATCCTCTTCAGCTGAGAAAAGGCTCTTTCTCCATGGCAATTTGCAATCATCATACAAAGGAACATTCTCAGAATTGCTTCTACATTAGGGAATGCTGATTGGACATGATCATTAAATATTGGTACAGATCCTGATGTGTCAGATTATCATCTTCATGGATTTGACTGTGTCTAATATATTGATGAAAATGCTTGAATTCTCAAACAAGGTTCTTGTCCACATCTTCAGGATATGTTTGGCTTAAAGCATTAACAGAGATTCTCTTCTTCTGCAGCATCTAATTTTGCTAAGAACGAAAACTTTTCTGCAGCATCATTGTATACTGATGCCCTTTGTGCCAGATTTGATTCTAATGCATCCATCAGTTATATGAAAATAATAATATGGCACTGGGTTTATGTTATGATTTTTACCTACTTGCACTAGGTAATAAAATCCATATAACAATGGGTTTACATTTTGTATTACATTTAGGTAATAAATCCATACAATGTATGGATTTATACCTTGTATGGTATAAATTTATTACCTCCTAGGTAATAAAATCAATACAACAATGGGTTTACATTTTGTAACATTTTGTATTACAATATAGTAAACTGTTAAACTTAATAATGACCTATAATCCTAATCAAAATACTGTATTTGCTTAAAAATAATATACCAACCAAATCTAATGTGCACCCTGATTTTGGAGACTAAATTCAGCTGAAAAAAGTGAGTTAGATTCAAGTAGTGACTACTGAAAACAGGGAGGCCTGCATGAGTCTAAGCCTGCAGTTTTTAAGAAGTAATGTATTAAGAGATTTTTAATGAGCTTGTTATGTTACTTAATGAGAGCTGTATATCTCAATTTTGGATGCTTTATTAATGTAATATTATACTGTTTTTAAATTCTATTTTATAGTCTTAGTTGTAGCAATTTGAACTGGAATACTTTATGATTGCCAGCCACCTTGAGCACTTAGTCGATAGTGTGAGCTATAAATTGAAATAACCTCTCAGCACTTTCCACAAGGGGAGAGGTTTTGATGTATGGACATTTTCAAAACCAGTATTTGGATTCCAATGGGAAAGTTGTATTTAAGTATAGAAATATGTTGGAATATTTGGAATGACCTTACCATAGGTCATTTTTTAAAGAAGAGGAAATCAAATGTTCATGTGATTTAAATAAACTGAGTTTCTCATAGAAGAAGCAAATTTCCTTTTATGATTGTGCGTCTCCAAGCAAAGGCAACTCTATATTGGGAGTTTGATCCATAGGTTATATCAGGGGTCTCCAAACCCCGGTTCTGGGGCCAAATGCAGCCCTTGACAAGCCTCAAGATCTCTCTATCCAGCCCTTGGGCAAGCCACTCTAATGCATTCTTATATTTAAATTTATTCAAATTTGAAATGTAAATTAGTTTTTTTTGGCCCTGACACAGTGTCAGAGAGATGATGGGCGCAATCCAGAGTAACTACAGGGAGTCCTTGCTCCGGTGTAAGAACAATTTACTGTGGATTGCAATCTGAATTTCCCATAGGTTTTCACTAGGTGGTGCCGTAACTACGGGTGCACATAATGTCTCTTATGTGCTCCCGTAGTTACTCTGGATTGCAGGGGATGTGACCCTCTTGCCTAAACATTTGGCAGCTCCTGGGTTATAGCAATCCAACATGATGAACCAAATTATGTATTTTCAGTTTTAGGGCCAAACTAATGCAGTGAGGGATGTCACAACTCATAGATTTCTTATTTTTCTCTCTCCTCTCACTATGTTTGTACACTGAGTGAAACCTAAAATATCTCAATTTTATCAAACGTTATAGGGAAAAAAAAATCCAACAAAAAACCAAAACACAAAAAACACACAACTGTATTTTGTATTTTTAAAAAGGGAAAGGTGGGGGGCTTTCCTAACTCAAAACAGCAAGAGCTGGGACATGTGATGGGTGCTCACTCCAGCATATGGGACTTGAGTCTTTAAATGCTGACTTGCCAACCTGCCGCCCCTCAGATAGAGTAAGTAGGACACAACCCTAATCATGTCTACTCAGAAATAAGCCCCATTGTATTCAATCGGTCTTACTCCCAGGAAAGTGTCTTTAGGATTGCAGCCAGAGTGTCTTTGGTGTGTCAAAAATTTATGAGCTCTGGGTGATAACTGACCAAGCTACACCACTGCTGCATGGGATATGTGTGCTCTGTTACTCTTTATATTTGCCTTGAGGGACAAACAGCACTTTGGGGGTTGTGATTTCAATTTGGAAAACAGGAAGAATTACATTCACCGTCCCTTATTTGAAATCTGCATTCCTCCCTAGCCACAAATGCAGTGAGTTGAAGCAGAGTGAGCTGGAAAAAAAGTCAAGTTGAGAAGTCAGAAAAGTTAGGAAAACATCATCTTGCTGGATTTAACATAGTATTGATGAAGGTTTTTCTATTGCAGCAACATAAGTTTTCTATAGTGAAAGCAGAATTATTGAATACATAGGCAGAGTTAATGTTGTATGAAAACTGCTGTTAGGTTAGGATTTTCCTATTAAAGCAGCATAAAAAGCCATTTCCATCGTTTCCACACAATGAATGAATGTAGGCCCAAGCTCATTTATAATGTTTGACTCCAAATGTTCTTATGAATTATAGAAAAGGAAGGAAATATTTTATGGAACTAGCTGACATAATGAGAGATGTGAAATTATGTTTCCGAACAGAGCAGTACAGTGCCATTTATGAGTATGCGGATAAAGGCGGTTTTTCAAGAGTGCTTGGAAGGGAAAATTTATTTTTCAGGTCCATGGAGGAATTTGGTATTAATGCAACCATCATTTACAGGTAGTATTTATTTATGCAATATGATTCTTTGATTTTGGTGATACTCATTTTTTCTTACCAAATATAACACAAACCAGTGACCTGATCTTAAAACTTGGTACAGCAGTAAAATTCTGAACAAGGACTATGAGGAGCTATTAAAAGTTCCACTTTTCTCTTGAAAAAGATAGTATTATGAGGATAATGACAATGATGAAGAAGAAGACTGTTTTAAGCTATAATTGGTGAAAACAATTAAGAATTCGTTACTATTAAATAGTAATTTCCAAAACCAGTTCTTAGTGAGTGCCTCCATCATGGAAGGAACACCTTCCCCAAATTTCACACTTCCAGGTCCAGCGGCTTTGACTGGCACTTGATGAGTGAGTCAGTCAGTTAGTCAGTGACTCTTCAATTATATATATATATATATATATATATATATATATATTTATATATAGATTTATAACTATATGTGTCATTGGAATAAAAACACAGCTTTTTCCCTTTGAAAAAGTGTAATCTGTGAAAAAATAAAAACGTTTAGGAAATCTACAGTCATCAGTCTTGAACTCCAAACATCCAGAAAATATCTCCTGTACAGATGCCCCCTATTTACCATGTCCCTTATGCAATTTCATGAGATATAAGCATAGACAAGTGCTTTTCAAAGTGTGTTCTGGGGAACCCTCAGGTTGCCTGGAAGGTCGGTTCCTTAATGAGAAAAATAGGTGATGGCAGACAGGCTTTCCTAGGAGAGAGTTTGCCCACTACTAACAGTTTTCCACTACAGTTTGGAGGGACAGGGGAGTGAAAGGTGTGTTCTAACAAGATCATCCTCTCAGTTAATGAGGACTATTGTTGAGGCTGAGTGAATGAAAAATGCTCTCTTGAATATATCCCAGGTTTTTCTGCCAGTATGCAGGAGTTCTGTGACAGATGTCAAGGGGACAACCATGTGAGTATGAGTTTTCAGGAAGCAAAATGTTTGGAAACCACTGACATTGCTATAAAATACCCATCACGTTTCTAATTAAATCCTTGGCATGCATAGAATGCAGCACATTCACTACATTACACCTTTTCTATTTTATGTCCTTGTGTTCTCCTGCAGGACTTACAAAGGCTTATGTTATACAGCAGGGGTCAGCAACCTACAGCACGAGTGCCAAGCTTGGCACACGGACCAATTTTCACTGGCATGCTGAACCCCAGGTGCTTTCCTCTGAGGAGAGCCTGGGAAGCTGCATTACTGCATAGAATTCATGAGTGGTTGTCTCCTTTTCTCTGAGAAAGAGAGAGGGGATGCTTTCCTATAGAGAGAGAGGCAGGCCTCAGAAATCATAGGAGTTTCCATATATTATATATTTAAAAGAGAAAAGCCACTGACTGACTCACTCACTGACTCACTCATCAACGCCCTGCCAAACCTGCTGGGCCTAGAAGGGGGGAAATTTGGGGTGGGTGTTCCTTCCGTGACCAAGGGGTACAATAAGAACTGTTTTTCAGAAATTCCCAGCAGGAAGGGGATGAAAAGGGGCACAATGCATTTTCCTCCCTATACAGTGGTACCTCGCTTAACAAGCGCCTCGCTTAACAAGTATTTCACACAACAAGCAAAAATTTCCAAGAAATCTTGCTTCACATAACAAGTTCCGCTTCACTTAACAAGCAAGTGTGCTATGGGAAATGTGCTATGCAGCCCTGACACTCCGCATGGAGGCTCTTTAAAAGGGCTGCCAGCCAGTGCTGCTGCCTCTAATTGCCCCCAACTTGGGGGCAGTTGCCTGGGGGTGCCAGAGGCAGCTGCCCCTAACTGCCCCCAAGTGCCCCCACTGACCACCTTGAACCTCTAGCAGCAGCCCAGGTAAGCCTCCCAGGAAAGTGTCTTTAGGATTGCAGCCTAAGTAGACTTCACAGGATCATGCACATTGAATGCATGTTCTGAATTCAATTCCAGTGTTTTGTCATCATTTTTACATCCAGTTAATATTTTTATATGAATATTTTGGGGATTGTGGAACCAATCGTCTGAGTTTCCATTATTTCCTATGGAAAAATCTGCTTCACTTAAATAGCATTTCACTTAAAGAGCATGCCTCCGGAACGAATTAAACTCTTTATGTGAGGCACCACTGTACTTTGCATTGAAGAATCGGTGACTGAGGGATGTTCTGCCCCAACCCCTGGACCTAGAAGCATGAAATTCAGGCAGGTTGTTCCTTCTGTCACATGAACACCCACCAAGAACCGATGTGGAGAAATTTAACTCTTAAGGGGCTGAAAAAGGATGCAATGTGTTTTTGTCCTATACTTAACATGGAAGACCAACCAGCATCTAGCCAATTTTGTGCTTGGTGTCAGGTGCAGTGGGGGGGATGTTCGGAGGGAGGGGTTGCACTGGGAAGGATGCTGCACATGGGGGAGTGTTGCACATGGGGAGATGATGCACATGGGGGTGTTGATGCTCATGGGGAAGATGATGCACACGGAGAAATGATGCGCATTGTGGGTTGTTGCGCATGGGGGGATGTTGTGCATGGGGGGATGTTGCGCATAGGGGACATATGCGCATGGATGGATGTTGTGCATGGGGAGATGATGTGCATAGGGGACTTATGCACATGGGGGTTGATGTGCATAGGGGACTTATGTGCATGGGGCGTTGATGCGCATGGGGGTTGTTGCGCAAAGGGGGATGTTGCGCAGAGGGGATGGTGTACAGGGGAATTTTACTCCCGCAACGTGGGTATGCTTTTTGCTAGTATATATATAAACTGAAAAGTCACTCACTCACTCACTCACTCACTCAATGAGTATAGAGTTTGTGGATAAACATGTTGCCAATTATCAGAGGCAGGATAGCACCCACCCTATGGATGGTCTGCAAATAAGTCAAAATGGCCCGACACTGCTATTTTTCATGCATTTCTCCCTTCTTTGAAAGAGAGAGATTTAATTGGGAGGGGAAGAACACTGTTTGTGTGAACAGAGACACAAGTTTGGTGGTGTTCTCCTCTAGGCAGTAAAATGTCATGGGACAGCAATGTGCATACTGCATATACACATGCTGCAATACATCTAAACCATGCTTCATTCAGGTTGCCTCTCTCTTGTCAGAGATCCAGAGCTTATCACAAAGCATTGTCGTATCACTGTTTTTTGGGAGCCTGTCAGTTTTGAGAGATCAGCTGAAACCATCTATCATTAATCTTGGATCATATCATCACTGGTACTTAAATTAGGAAAATGGTCACCTTCAAAAACAGAATGACGCGCAAGAGCTATTTCATTAAGGAGAATGTCACTTAGAAATTCAGAAATATAATTTATAGAATGTGTTGTGATGGGAAAATGGGTGTTGCATTCAGCATCACAGGCCCTACTCTGGGTGCATCTGTGAAATGAGATTTGGTGTAATTTTCAGTAGAAGTGGAACCTGTTCAGGAGAGAGGTTCACCAATGCAACCTGTTCACCAATGCAACACCTTCCTTGGGGAAGGGGGCAAATCCCCAAACACAGCACTTTTTCAAGTACCTGTCTAAAATCGGCTCTTTAGGAGAGCCTTTGAGCTAAACTGATGGCTTATTTTATCCAAGTTGCCTGCTTGTCTGAATTGTGCTTACTATAGTTTTTTTATTAATTATCTGACCCATTACTGTTTTAATTTAATTTCATCTTGTTGCAATGTTTTACATTATGTTACTTTGAGTTTACTTTTTGAGCAGGATAAAGTAAGACACACATTTTAAAAATAAAATACAAGTAGATAAATAGAACTACAGTTTTATCATTGTTTCAGAAACCACATCAATTGCCAATTAAGAAAAATCA